>CM048747.1:6252500-8662500 GCA_026315105.1 Locusta migratoria
ATACCTTTGCGGTCTTCAGGAGTTCAGTTGCTGTCTTGACCAGCAGCTTCACATCCTCTCACGGGGATATCATGGGCACCTTTTCCTTAAGCCATACTGCTGAGTGCTCCCCCTCACAGACAAAAATGATGGCACCACGATCTAGATAGACCCTCCTGAATTTGGGTCCTGGACCAGCATCCCCCCCAATCTCTTTAAAGAGGGCCATCTGCATAAGCTCCTCCTCCTGCTGCAAAGTGATGCTCACCAGTGGGTATCCTTCTTGGACAACCGCCATTCTAAAGACCAAGACTGCAGTACTATAGGTCTGTTTCCCTATTTCCTGCCTCACGCTTGTGCAGAGAGGATGGAGTCTTAGATTCCTCCCTAACCCTCTTGCCTTGTCTTGCATATTGCTTTCCATAGAGATTATAGTGTTTGTTACTGGACCATAAACCTAATGCTTTCTATTGGTTTGTACCTGGTTGTTTTAAAGTAGTATTTATAACAGATTGGAATCAGGTCATGAATAACGGTTTGAACATTTTATTGCCTAATCAGGCTGGCAACCGCATAAATAACATTCAGTATTCTGATCAATTCTTGTGCACAGCATTTTGTCACCATTTAGCAAATAGTCTGTCCAAATCAAGAGTGTCTTACTCTTACCTACACGCATGGTCAAATCAAAGAATTGTACCATAGCTTGTGTCCTCACATTCACTTTGGATGTGGTTTCATCATGTTTTGGGTGTGTTGTGTGCCTGTGTTATTGCGTGAGTGCTCTATTTTCTGAAGAAGGCCATGGCCGATACCTGAATGTGTTGTATGTGTGTGTCTTTTGTATGTACCTGTCGCAGCTCGTCGCCACGTCTTTGCGGTGAGTTGTAAACTGTCCTCACTATATTATTTATGTACTATTATTGAGTCACGTAATTTTAATGTATTTCAACTTGTGGTCTAACTTTTTATAAATGCGGACCTGAATAAAGGTGTAGTAGTTTTGTTAATTTTGAAAATAGTTGAATAGATAGTTGAATGGATAGATGAAATGAGCATGGCAATCATGATAGGTATTTAATTTAGGATCCAGTGATATATAAAACATGGTCTGCCCTAATTTATTTAAACAAAAGGTATATATGTAATAACATTGTGCAATAGTTATAACTTGTAGTAGTATTGTTTTTTATACAAATAAGTATCTTTATAGGTTCAGCATATGCCGTAACTAGCAAGGAAAGTACATGGGCTCGAACAAACATATCTGTATGAACGTTTGGTTACAGGATCTCTACGAACACCTAAATGTGCTGGTGGGCGTCGTTTTTCTGCAAAGCTCTGCAACCATGCTCTAGATAGCACTGTAGATGTAATTGTAGATGCCATACGTAATGCAGATATCGGAACTATAACTTATGTAATAATCATCGTACATGTTCTCTAGCTAATTGTCATCAAAAGCCATGATGATAGTTGCAACTGATCCATCAAAATGTATCAAATTTTTCCCAAATCGGGGGAAAAAAACGAAAGAAAGAAATTAAACTGCCCAAATACACCCACTCTCAAGGCAGTAATCAAGAGAGGGCAGAATAATACGCTACCATTAAATTACGTCCACGGCCAGGGCAGGTAGCTGACTCACAGATGGCTACATAAGCAGTAAGAGACTCTGGTTGCATTTACTTATTTTTTATCTAAACAATTATAGTGTTCATAAGTATTATGATACGCTATTAAGTTACACAGATATGATCATCTAAACAGAACGTATGTATTAATAGTAACCACCTTACCAAGTGTTACAAGATGCAACTGGCAACTTGACTCCTTAGTAAAAATATCAACACACAGTTTCTGTTATTCTTTGAACAAACTGCCCCAATCAAACACAACACAATCCAGAGTACCCTGTGTTTGTTGAACGGTAAACAGTTACTACCCTCCAAATGTTTAAATGCTCGAACCTTAAGCAATCCAATTCTCAAAGCAGTATTGAAGTGCAGTGACAAATATTGTAATAGTATTTTCAGAGAAATATTGAGTGAACATATATCAAAGTAAACCCTGCACATTTGGAAGTCAATTGATACAACCACTATACATAACATGCACGTGTATTTCAACACAATCAACATTAAAATATCAAGTCATTGTAAAGTATTCAGTGATAGTACTATTTGCTCAGTGCCTAAGTGTCAGTTTTATGTTTTGTATGTCATCAGCGTGACAATACAAGTATCACAAACAAGTATATATGTAAACATTGAAACAATAAAGAAACTTAAAAGTATAGAATTGTAACATATTGCAGGCTTTGTCTGCATATGGTTTGATAGACTAATGAAATAATTCTATGTTCACCCATGTGCAGTGTGAGCATTTTCTTCAACCACCTCTAAGCACAAAATTCTTGACACAGAAAGTCAGTATTACCTCGAAAATATTCAATCACAGAATGTAAATTCAATGAAAAATAACATAAGTGAATAATCAATAAGTTGTTGAAAAGTATTTTGAAATAACATATAAACTATTGTGTTTTATGGCTTTTACAGTAATTGAATTCAAGTGTTCAGAAGCCTTTCCATGTTTTACTCAATCACCTTATACAATAACTGTATGCCAAGTATGCACCTTTAACTGCATAGATGTTTCCATCTTCATATATTCATGTATCAGCTTCCATACACAAAACACTATCACAAGTGCAATGTACCTTTGTCGGCGACCTTTGCATATTATTGAAAGTCTGAACCCTTGTATTTGGAACAAACATGACTTTACAACACATATTAATAAGCATTATAATTTTTTAAACATTTGAAAATATGTAAGTAGTTATATGTAATAAATTGTTAAGTATGATTGTTTACAAGATTTTTAGAAAGTAAAGAATGAATATTATGTTTCAAATTAGCTGAAGCTGTGTGTCTTGTGTGTCCTCCCATGCTATAGTCACTTTTGTACTACTTAATAGCAAGTCCTCTTGACACATCACAAAATCAACAAACAACACAAAAATACTACTGAATGATTAACAATTATAGAGTTTGAAAAGAGCAAAAGAACTAGAATTGTAATGCGTCCCAAAACTTTATCCAGACAAACTGTGTCCGTATTGCAAGACACAGTTCTATTAACAGGACACCGGGGGATGGTGGAGTACACATTATAAAACAAAAACCACTTAGCTTCAATTAGATGCTCGCATCAGATGGCCGGTCTGCGTTGTAGATGAAGTCTGTTGATCCAGGTTTACTTCAGAGCTACATTCACTTACATGAAATGGTGGTCGATGTTAAATGACGAAAATGACCAACTTACTTATTTAAACTTTCCTTAATATATGTTTTATTGCCATTGTTGAATGTTGGATAATGTCTAAAAATCCAGTAGCAGGTAACAGATGTTTACAGGTTTGAAACTATGAACAGAGTGACAAAACATGGCTTCCACTTAAACATATTCTGCGTAACCCCGTAATAAGACTAATAACAATATTTTTCAGATATTAAATAAATAATACACACATAACTGTTTTGACAATGTTGTGAAGGTGTGCTAATATTGAGCCACGTAATTTTAATGTATTTCAATTTGTGGTCTAACTTTTTATAAATGTGGATTTGTATAAAGCTGTAATAGTTTTGTTAATTTTGAAGAGAGTTTCTTAGTACCAAATGGATAGATGAAATGAATGTGGCAATCATGATAAGTATTTAATTTAGAATCCAGTGATATATAAAACATGGTCTGCCCTAATTTATTTACACAAAAGGCATATGTGTAATAATGTTGTGCAATAGTTATAACATGTAGTAGTATTGTTTTTATACAAATAAGTATCTTTATAGGCTCAGCATACCCCGTAACTAAGTTTAATGCATTTTTTAATGTTTGTAATTATTATTTAGGAAAGTATCAAAATTGAAAATTACATAAAAAAGGACTGCCTAAGTTATGTTTGAATCAACATACTATTTATTAAAAGCATTTTACTAATAGTGTTAATAGTATTTCAAACTGAACGCGAAAATGTGATATTTTACATGTCGGGTAGTGAAGTTTTTATTTAGGTGTTTGTAAAGTTGGTAATGGATTTGTAGGGAGTGCGCAACATAGCAGAGACATTACAATATTAAGTTCATATAAAAATAGATGAAGATTACTTACCAGGCGAAGGAGCACAGGAAGTGATAGTAGCACAAATAAATCAATAAATTCACACACACACACACACACACACACACACACACACACACACAAATGCTAGCTTTCGCAGCCTAGCTGCTTCATCAGGCAGAAGGGAAGGAGAGGGAAAAGAAAATGATGAGGGTTTTAAGGGAGTGGGTAAGGAGTCGTTCCAATCCCGGGACAGGAAAGACTTACCTTGGGGGAAAAAAAGGAGGTGTGTGTATTTGTTTACCCTCCTTAGCCTTGTATATATGTTAGGCTCATAAACAAGTTGTGTTGATCAGCTAATTGTGTTAATTACTGTAATAGTCAAAATTCAATATTGTAGTTCTTTGTATTATTGACTGACGTGAGATTCTAAACCTTGTTTCAGAATTGACAATATATTTGATAGTTCAATATATGTTAGGAACAAGTATGATGTACTCATTAACAAATTAATTGACATTTAACATCGCACTTTGTTGTCAACACCTGGGCGGGCATGAATGAAGGTTTGAGAGGTGCAGAGTGCTCGCACTGTAGTCCTGATTTGCTCAATGAATTCAGGGTATGAACTAATGGTGGGGGCCATGTCGTCAGAGACGAATTCTGCTGGCAACTTAAGGCATTCACCGCACAAGAGCTCAGCGGTGGAGCATCCTAAGTTCTCTTTGAACGAAGTTCGTAGACCCAGGAGTACCCAAGGAAGGGCGGTAGTCCATGATTCTGAGTGGCACATGAGTGTAGCTTTCAGGGTACGATGCCACTGCTCTACCAACCCGTTGGATTGTGGGTGGTAGGCAGTGGTATGTATCTGTGATGTGCCACAGAGATCGCACAACTTATCGAATAGCACAGCCTCGAACTTCCGACCCTGATCGGTAGTGATTGTAGTAGGGCAGCCGAAGCGGGCAATCCAACAAGATACCAATGCGGAAGCAACCATAGCGGCAGAAATATCCGACAATGTTGTGGCCTCCACCCAGCATGAAGCCCGGTCAATGCATGTGAGCAAGTATCAGAAGCCTTCAACACTGGGAAGAGGGCCCACCAGGTCAAGGTGTACGTGAGTGAAACGATCAGAGTGGATACTGAAGGAGCCAAGGGGTGGGCGGCAATGTCGGCCAACCTTTGCACGTTGGCGTGGAATGCAAGAGCGGCACCACTCACAACAGTCTTTTTTTACCGAAGGCCAAACAAAGCGTTCTGTGATTAAGCGAGTAGTGGCTTGTGCACCCAGATGGACAAGACCATGAAGCGCATCGAAGATCACACGGCGAAAATTTGTGGGTACTAGTGGGTGTGGCACGCCCGAAGATGTGTCACACCACAATGCAGTAAGCGCACCGGGTATGTTTTTGCGCTCCAGAACTAGAGAATGCTCGCCGGATTTGAGCAAGGTCGAAATTGAATCATCGCTCGACTGGGCCTTGGCGAGCTCATGGAAGTCGATGACAGAAAAGATACCAGTGAGCCACGAGAAATAATCAGCGACCAAATTGTCCGAGCCGCGGACGTACTGTATGTCGCTCGTGTACTGAGAGATCAGATCAAAATGCCTGCAACGACGAGGAGGTGGGTCAGCTGGAGGATTTTTGAGGGCGTGTGCCGGAGGTTTATGGTCTGTGTATATAGTTAGTGGCCGACCCTCAATATCTTCTCGGAAATACTTGACCGCCTCGTATACAGCAAGAAGTCTGCAGTCGAAAGCAGACCACTTGGATTGGCTGGGTGACAACTTTTTAGAAAAAAACTTCAATGGCTGTGACTCCTCACCACAATGCTGCTGTAGCAGCCCCAATCGACAACTCACTGGCATCAGTGGTATGGAAAGGTTGGCATTGGGGGAGGGATGAGCCAAAGTGATTGCTTTTGCTAACTCCGTTTTCAAAGGGTCAAATGCAGTTTGCATCTCCGCCGTCCAAAGGACGGGACAATCCCCTGTAGTGTTAGGGCCGCGCAACGCATCTGTGAGAGGTGTTTGTAGTTCAGCAGCCTTTGGTATATGACGACGAAAAAAATTTATCATACCCAAGAAGCGTCGTAGTTCATGATAAGTTGCAGGTGTAGGAAGTTTCTGCACCATTTCAACGTTTTCATCAGTGGGGCGAATGCCATCTGCTGATATGACATGTCCCAGGAAAATAACAGACGACTGTCTGAAAACACATTTGTCTTTGTTGGTCACAACACCGTGTGAATCAAGGACACTGAACAGTTTGGATAAGTGTTTTTCATGCTCCTCAGGAGATTTCGAAAAAATCAAAATATCGTCCAGGTATGCATAACACTGTGGCAGAGGGCGAAGAAGGGAGTCTAGGAACCTCTGCCATGTCTGTGCGACATTTTTAAGCCATAAGGCATATATACATATTCAAATAAGCCAAAGGGAGTAATGATGGCCGTTTTTGGAATGTCCGGTTCTTGCATTGGAATTTGGTGATAAGCCTTCTTACAGTCGACGACGCTGAAAGTGGTAGCACCTGCAAATTGGCTAGCAAAGTCTTGTATATTGGGCACAGGATAGCTATCAGTGATTGTCCTATCGTTCAACTTCCTGTAATCTCCACATAAACAATAGGTACCGTCCTTTTTCGGTGTAAGGGTGATAGGAGCAGCCCATTCATTAGAGGAAGGTCGCACAATGCCGGCCTCAAGCAGTTCGCCAATAATGTTTTTTTGCGATTTTGAGTTTATGCGGATTGAGGCGGCATGGTCTGAAACGCACTGGAGGTCCCTCTGTTGTGTTGAGTCTATGGCAAGCATCACTACTGATAGCAAGAACGCCACATGGGCGTGCGGAACTATGTGAAACTGTTGTGTTATTGTTATGCACGTCATAGTTCGGGCCGCGCGACTGGGAGGGAGCGCGCGACACTCATTGCGCGGATCGTAAACTTCGTAAGGAAGCGATTACTTCTCTCGCATGAGCCAGCTCGAGTGACTTAATGTCAATCTGTTCTTTAAGCCTACTCTAAGTTTCTCTAAGTTCAACAATTTCAAGTCTCTGTACAGTTACGTCACACGTTGCACTAGTAAGTTTTGCAGCTAACAGCGCGCACTCTGTTTGCAAAAGAGAAATGTCAACATTAATATGCGGCGACGACCGTGCACTGGGGGAGGAAGACAGACGGATGTGCATGTTAGTGGTTTGATGTAACAAGATTCCTGCCGGAATGTCCACAGAAACTTTATTGTTCCTTAAAAAGTCTATGCCAAGCACCGGACAGGACACTTGCGCGACCAGAAAGTCCCACTTAATAGTCAAGTCTTTAGATAAATGAACCTATATGTGAACCGTTCAAAGCACTTTGATAGTGGAGTCATTTGCGGCGCAAAGCAGTGTGGGAGAAGGTACGAGAGTGTCCGGTGCAAGAGACGGGCGTAAAACACTCGTATCTGCCCCACTGTCAATCAGAAAGTCAATGTTCAAAACACAGTCAGTCACAAACAAACAGCCATTGCAGCTTACCGTACCAGAGGTGCGAGTTGTGGAGTGGAGGCATCTTCGTTTCGAGCGGGGCGCCGCGCCTGCTACTGCGCCCTGCCGCCTGCGTTTCCAGCCACGCACAGCAATGTTTAGCGTCGTCTCCGAAGTTGCAGAGCGGCCGGCTTTTGTTGGGTGTGGTCGGCGTGCTACAGGTAGTTCCATCAGTGTCCGAGAGAGCGCGCTGCTGGGCTGGCATTTCCATCATGGCAACTGGTGAGTCCGGAGAGCATTGCGCGGGACGGCTACCAGATGACGACACCGTACGGTTGCGCGACGAAAACACACGGGCGCGATTGTCACCTACGTGCGTGGTTGGGGGGGGGGGGGGGAAATATTTTGAACAACACTCACACCACACACTGGGAGTACGACGGTTAATGATCTTAAATGCACGATCTGCTATTGATAGTTTTTCGTCAAGAGAACAAGACGTAAGTGGCAGCAACTGCAGCTGCAAGAGTTCAGGCAATTTCACTAGCCAGATTGACCACAAAGTAATGTCCGGGAGAAAATCACTTGAAACAAGGGCTTGCAGCCTACGCCACAGTTCAGATGGTGTAAGGTCTCCTAAGTGCACTTCGTGAATTATGTGATGCGACACTTCATCAGGTGAGCGGGAAAGTCTCTCACAGATGATACGTTTCGCATTAGTGTACTGAGGTGGCGGAGGTGGGTTAAGCACCAAATCACTAATCAAGTCAAGATGGTCGTGTAGATGACCGACAAGGCACACGAAATTAGATTCTTCTGAAAGAATGCCCGAAACCCTGAAAATAGAATCAATTAATGCGAACCAAGTGTTCGGATGTTGCTTTGCAAAAGGCGGCAGCTTTGGTAATTTAGTGCGTTGTTGTTCGAAATTAACTGGATGAACAAGTGGGGAGGCGCATTGTCTGTCGCGAATGTTGGCCTGGAAACTGGTACATTCATGAGGGCATAGTTCTGTGAAGCATTTTGTCCAAAACTAACCGACAGTCCGGCGGTTCTATTCAACACATTTGTAACACATTGTAGATGGTCAGAAGGCACAGTAACTGAAGGTATAGCACACTGCACTTGTGGAAAATCGCACGAAAAGTTCGATATCCAAGGCGGTACCGAAACTCGCTGTTGAGTGCACGAAGAGTCAAAATTCGATTGTTCAGTTGTAACACAGCACTGTTCGTGAGGCCCTGGTGATGTGAAAGTTGGTTCTGCTTTAACTAAGTTGACGGTTTGAACCATAGAAAGTTCGGGAGCTAGCATGTCGGCGTGGCCGTGCGGATTGTTGACCTGTACAACAGGGCTCAATTTGTTAGGCGGTATAATGTGTAGTCCCACCTGTGAATTGATGCACTGTCCTTTCTCAGCGGTTTAAAGCGGAGAAGCAGATAATCCGTGTCCTTGCGATCGTAGCACTGAAGAACACGGAGTTTGATTCCACATGGCGCGATTGTTCACTGCACTCACGTAATAACAGTTTCGAAAAAGAGGCACGAAAGCGTAATTGTGTGTGAATTGAAACACGGGGTCACCACTGTAGTGTACGGGATACGGTATGATAGATAAATAACCGGTACACGCCACATTAACTGAATAACACACATTTATTATGGATCACATGATATATTCGAGTACACCATAGTCGAGTCCAAACAATACTCAAAGGCCCGTGTGGGCTCTCTCTATATCAGCTCAAAGATATTCCACTCCAGGTGGAATCGATCTCGACGTCGCCACAATTTGTATGTTCGGTAATTGTAAATCAGTATATTCAATTGTTATGAACAATGGATAATGTAATGCCATTATTGTCGATGTTATATATTTGCCTCACTGCCTTGCATGGGAGAGTTCGAATTTTGCCGCTTCTGAAGTACTTTGCAGTCTATGTCAGTCTGTGTTGTTGTGGTAATTTGTGTACGCAAGTTTAAAGTTGTAATGTTTGGTGGAGAAGCACTCTGAGTGAAAATTAAAGAAGAAGTGAAAAATTGTACCTACGAGTATTTACTTTTACCACGATGCCCCAGGAGAATATTGTTGCAGCGAGCAGAACCCCCATACATCATAATGTTGAAAAGCTGAGTATTCTGTTTGAAAGTGGTAGAATGAAATGTAATTACTTAAGAATCCATAAAAACATTACAGGATGCACTCCTGATTTTACATATTGCTATGAATTTTTTAAAATTTTAGATAGGCATAAT
Source organism: Locusta migratoria (assembly GCA_026315105.1). Taxonomy (NCBI): domain Eukaryota; kingdom Metazoa; phylum Arthropoda; class Insecta; order Orthoptera; family Acrididae; genus Locusta; species Locusta migratoria. The sequence goes on from CM048747.1 coordinate 6,262,338, forward strand.
GATTTTACAGTGGTCTACACTGTTGGTTCAAAGATGGGATCTCCCGTGCCTGTTCCATAGTGTTCCCTGACCATGTTACAGGATTCGCCTGCCAACCATCTCTTCTGTCTTCACAGCAGAGCTTCTCACAATTATGACGGCATTGCAGGAAATGTGGCATGTTCGGACCATTAAGTTTCTTATCTGCTCCGATTCACTTAGTGTACTGCAATCATTGCAAAGCCTGTACCCAGATGAGACAATTCCATAGCTCATACTTTTGTGTGTCGTTTCCGCCGGTTGTCGTATGTGTCGGTGGCCGAGTAGAAAGAGACGAACACGGGAATAAAGGATGCACGCGTGTGCAGGTATGGAGGTGACCAGCCAGTGGGCCAGCAGAATCTAGAAACACTAGAGTAAATTAGAAGGAGATATATTTCGTAGAAATAAGATAATACTTATCCTTTACAAAGTTCAAGACTGCAGAATGCTGATACATAGTTAAACTAGAGAGAGGCATGCCTACTGATGAGTTCTAGTGCTTATCCAATAGCCAAGTCTTCACTGGTGCCTATCTGATTCCCAAGTGGCCGATGCCGTTAAGTCAGGACCACGAGCGGAGTTGCAGCAGAGGGCACTCGTGGCTGACGTCGTAAGAACGCCACGCCGTGCGTGCATGGCGGTGCGCGGCGAAAGTATGTGGCGCGCACTTCATACTTGTGCGACACCACACATACAAGCCAACTGTACTCCCTACCAGCAGTGGGGTAAGCAGGTGTCATTCTTCTGGGTACCTGGGCATGTGGCAATTCAGGGAAATGAAGTTGTTGATTGGGCTGCAAAGGCAGCATGCAGCGACCGTAACATAATACATAATAACATAATACAACCTGCCATTCCCCTGTAGGACATCCTCTCTGTGGTTCGGCAGAAGTGCTTTCAACTGTGGGAAGAAACATGACTGTCAGTGACAAATAATAAGCTGTGGTTGGTGAAACCAATTGTCTGACCATGACAAACCTCCTGCCAGTCACTGAGATGACACAAAGGCCCATTAACACACAACTTTTAACTTCATCAAGAAGATCCTCCTTTTTATGATGCCTCTGGCATGCAACTTACTGTATGCCACATTTTAATCGAGTACAACTTATATCTTGCTGCGAGGGCAGAAGACAATCTTAGTGGTGATCTGTCCTCCATTTAAGTTGATGATGAGGCAAGTGTGAAAAAGGTTTTAAGATTTTGTGAAGTGTCTGCGCTCTGGTCTAAGCTTTTATTTTGGGGATTTTAATTTGATGCAGAGAGTCTGGGTGAGTTCCTCTTTGTGTGGCTGGCCAGTAGTGCTCATCTGTTCTGGTGTTCTACTACCTAGTCCTCTCTTGGCAACTGTGATATAACATATTTTTATGACCTCGTTTATCTCACTCCTCTTTAATCTTGTTTGACACTCTTGTCACTCTGGCTTTGTCTGGGTGCTAAAAATATCGATGTCATGTGCCGTGATAATATAACAACCCCCACATTCTGTGCTCCCAAAAATTATCTTGGCCTCCACCATCAGTAATCTACTGTTTCCATATGCTCCAGCTAACAGTTTCTGCTCCTTCTATCCTATCACCAACTCCCAATTCATATTTCTTCACCCTCACTGGAGCTGTTCTTTTCCCCTCATCTGTTTCTCCTTCCTCACTGTGCATCTCACATCCTGATCCACCGATCTAATCCCCACATGTTCTGTCTGGCAGTGCTGATCTCTCTATCCCCCACTCTTGCGTTATCTCCTCTTCCTACTCCAGATTTCACCAATAGTTGATGCAACCCATGTTGTAAAACAGCCATTGAAAATGGGCATTTTATGCTCAGATGCTTGGTGGGTTACAGGGTAGTCCATCTTACTCTTGGCCACAGTTTGGCAATGGGCATTTACTCTGATGGACAGATAATGGATAGTAACATCGATGTAACAAGCTGTGCAATGATTGAACCAGAGTTGGAATAAATCACATGACTACTTCCAAAAGTTTTCTGTCATCTGATGGTGTAGGACAGCATCAGAGTCTTCCACAGATATATATAATTCCCATGGTAAGGGGTTGGGATTGAGAGTGATATAGCAATGAACTCAGATATTTTAGAGGTTGTGTGGGCAATGGAACACCAATATAGGTGGGGTTAGAAGGATCTTGAGTAGGATGTGTTTCATTTCAGGAAATGATGATGATGATCATCAAAGTCCTGATGAAAGATGTGCTTCAGGTTTTCCAGTCCAGGGTGGTATTGGGTGACAAGGGGACACTTCTTTGTTGCTGGTTATTAGAGATGAAGAGGGGGTTGCTGATGTGAGGCTATAGCAAAGGGCACCTGTTTGTAGACTAGGGTTAATGGCTCTCTCCGAAAGGCCTTATGAGACCATCACAATATTGGGTAAGAGTGTTATTTAAGGAACTCATGTTAGTGGGGCGATCTATAATTGTTTAATAATGATTATGCAGCCAAGATCGCATTTTTCATTTACTATGTGACCAGTTTCGGCGTACTCGATGCCATCTTCAGACCTGTCGTAAGTGTTATATTGGACTCCAAGTAGTATTGTACTTAGACTTTGAAGTACCTCACTTCAAAAACGTTAGAAGATGGATATATATTTTTTACTTGTGACTACTAATTTTATGTCTAACAATGCCTCAACCTGGATGTACTCTTTTAGTATATAAAAATGTCGTGAAATTATGTAAATTACGACATGTCTGAAGATGGCATTGAGTACCCCGAAACCGGTCACATAATAAATGAAAAATGTGATCTTGGCTGCATAATCATTATTAAGAGTGTTATTGTCACTGAAAATACACCATCCACAAGTGGCAAGGTCTATGGGAGTTGATTTTTGGATGTGGCAGGTGTCAAAATGTAGGCATTGTTGGTGGTTCATGGGACAGCTTACATCAATTCCACACCAAAAAATCCTCCCTTACAGCCTGGCCATCCATAGGTAATCTATGATGACACTGACCACAACACTACAACCATTATATTTAATGAAATAATACAATAATCGATTAGTGATGAAAATTCTCCTCAGAGTTGATAAATATTGTTGAAACGAGATAGAATGGCTGGCCAGTACTTACCTTTGTGCTGTACTGCTGATGATAACACAAAAGAAGAAACAGAAAAAAAAGGGACAAAAAGGACAAGCTTTCGGAACACAGTTCCTTCATCAGGTGGGAGAGAAGGGAAGAAGAAAGGATGGTAACAGAAGAGAAAGGTAGTTCACGACCTAGGTCATGACAGTGTCAAAAATACAATATTTGCATCTCAATAAAATGAATCTAACAACTGTGATCAGATTACACATATTTTAACACAAATATATATATATATATATACTTGCTTTCTACAGTATGTCTGCCTAGGTGTACTTGTGTCTGTGTGAATGTGTGGGCATGTGTGCATTTGTTTACCCTCCATTTTTTCCCCCAAGGTAAGTCTTTCCTCTCCCGGGATTGGAATGGCTCCTTACCCCCTTCCTTAAAACCCTAATCATTTCCTTTTCCCTCTCCTTCCCTACTGCCTGAAGACGCAACTGGGTTGCGAAAGCTTGTGATTGTGTGTGTGTGTGTGTGTGTGTGTGTGTGTGTGTGTGTGTGTGTATTCATTTATTTATTTGTGATGCTGTCACACCTGTGCTCCTTCGCCTGGTGAGTAATCTTCGTCTGTTTTTATATATATATATATATATATATATATATATATATATATATATATATATCGTGATTGTTAGATTCAAATTGATGAAACGAAAATTATAGAGGGAAACTTTCCCGGTGGGATAAACAAAAATAAAAATAGAAAAGAGATGACTTACCAAAAGGACCGGCTCGTCGAGAGAAACAAATAAAATCACACACAAACACACATACAAGCTTTCGCCACCACTGGCAGCTTCTTCAGGAAAAAGAGGAAAAAAGGGGAGGAAAAGGGAAGGATATGGGTTTTAAGGAAGTGGAAAAGGAGTCATTCCAATCCCAGGAGTGGAAGGACTTACCTTAGGGGGAAAAAAAGAAGGTAAACAAATACACACACACTCAGACATATCGAAACGCAAACACACCTAGACAAATGTCTGTCTAGGTGTGTTTGCGTTTCGATATGTCTGAGTGTGTGTGTATTTGTTTACCTTCCTTTTTTCCCCCTAAGGTAAGTCCTTCCACTCCTGGGATTGGAATGACTCCTTTTCCACTTCCTTAAAACCCATATCCTTCCCTTTTCCTTCCCTTTTTTCCTCTTTTTCCTGAAGAAGCTGCCAGTGGTGGCGAAAGCTTGTATGTGTGTTTGTGTGTGATTTTATTTGTTTCTCTCGACGAGCCGGTCCTTTTGGTAAGTCATCTCTTTTCTATTTTTATTTTTGTTTATATATATATATATATATATATATATATATATATATATATATATATATATATATACGAAGATTACTCACCAGGCGAAGGAGCACAGGTGTGACAGCATCACAAATAAATAAATTCATACTCACACACACAATCGCAAGCTTTCGCAACCCAGTTGCTTCTTCAGGCAGAAGGGAAGGAGAGGGAAAAGGAAATGATGAGGGTTTTAAGGAAGGGGGTAAGGAGCCATTCCAATCCCGGGAGAGGAAAGACTTACCTTGGGGGAGAGAATGGAGGGTAAACAAATGCACACATACTCACACATTCACACAGACACAAGTACACCTAGGAAGACATACTGTAGAAAGCAAAGAAGTTAAGAAGTTAGACAGAGATACCACTTGAGGCAGAGGCTCTGTCCAGAGAACCGATGCAAAGATGTTAAGATGGTGGGTGGCAATTCGAATTTAGCGGAGGTTGAGACCAGGTGGGCAACGGGAAGAGAGAATATGCTGCAGGGCTAGTTCCCATCTCCGGAGTTCTGAAGGATTGGTGTCAGTGGGAAGTATCCAGATAACCCGGACGGTGTAGCACTCTGCCAAGATGTGCTGGCTGTCCACCAATGCGTGTTTAGCCACAGGGTGATCCTCGTTACCAACAAACACTGTCTGCCTGTGTCCATTCATGTGAATGGACAGTTTGTTGCTGGTCATTCCCACATAGAACGCTTCACAGTGCAGGCATGTCAGTTGGTAGATCACGTGGGTACTATCGCAAGTGGCTCTGCCTTTGATCGTGTACAACTTCCGGGTTACGGGACTGGAGTAAGTGGTGGTGGAAGGGTGCATAGGGCAGATTTTACAACGGGGGCGGTTACAAAGGTAGGAGCCAGAAGGTAGGGAAGGTGGTTTGGGGATTTTATAGGGGTGGACTAGGAGGTTACGGAGGTTAGGTGGACGGCGGAAAGACACTCTTGGTGGTCGGTGGAGTAGGAAGGATGTCATGAAGGACGGATCTCATTTTGGGGCAGGATTTAAGGAAGTCATATCCTTGCTGGAGAGCCACATTCAGAGTCCGCTCCAGTCCCGGAAAGTATCCGGTGACAACAGGGGCACTTCTTGGATTCTTCTGTTGAAGGTTCTGAATTTGGGGGGATGAGGAAGTGGCTCTGGCAATATGTTTCTCTACCAGATTGGGAGGATAGCCGCGGGATGTGAAAGCTGTTATTAGGTTATTGGAGTACTGGTTCAGAGCTTCAGGACGGGAGCAGACCCGTTTGCCACGAAGACCTAAGCTGTAAGGAAGGGAACGTTTGATATGGAATGGATGGCAGCTGTCATAATGCAGGTACTGTTGTTTATTGGTAGGTTTGATGTGGACGGATGTGTGGAGTTGGCCGTTAGACAGATGGAGGTTGACATCGAGGAATGTGGCATGGGATTTGGAATAGGACCAGGTGAATTTGATGGGACCAAAGGAGTTGAGGTTGAAGAGGAAATTCTGGAGTTCTTCTTCACTGTGTGTCCAGATCATGAAGATATCATCAATGAATCTGTACCACACTTTGGGTTGACAGGCTTGGGTATCCAGGAAGGCTTCCTCTAAGCGTCCCATGAATAAGTTTGCGTACGAGGGGGCCATCCTGGTTCCCATGGCTGTTCCCTTTAGTTGTTGGTATGTCTGGCCCTCAAAAGTGAAGAAGTTGTGGGTTAGGATGAAGCTGACTAGGGTATTAAGGAAAGAGGTTTTAGGTAGGGAAGTGGGTGGTCGGCGTGAAAGGAAATACTCCATCGCAGCAAGGCACTGGGTCTGTGGGATATTTATGTATAGGAAAGTGGCATCAATGGTTACAAGGATGGTTTCTGGGGGTAACAGGCTGGGCAAGGATTTCAGGCGATCGAGGAAGTGGTTGGTGTCTTTGATGAAGGATGGGAGACTGCACATGATGGGTTGAAGGTGTTGGTCTATGTAGGCAGAGATTCGTTCTGTAGGGGCTTGGTAACCAGCCACAGTGGGGCGGCCGGGATGATTGGGTTTGTGAATCTAGGGAAGTAGGTAGAAGGTGGGAGTGTGGGGTGTCGGCGGGGTCATGAGGTTAATGGAGTCAGGTATATATATATATATATATATATATATATATATATATATATATATAATATTATAGAAGGAGACCTTCCAGGTAGGAAAATGGTATAAAATAAAGATTTTTGTCTCCTTCCTCCCTCTTTTTCCCGAAGAAGCCACCACTGGTGGCGAAAGCTCGAATGGTTGTGTGTTTTTGTTTTTGTTTGTGTTTAGTGTTCCTATCGACCAGCCTGTACTTTAGGTAAGTCAAAAATCTTTATTTTATACTATATATATATATATATATATATATATATATATATATATATATATATATATATATATATGAAGGAGACTTTCCAGGTGGGAAAATAGGTATAACACATTGTCTAGGTGTGTTTGGATGTGGATATGTATGAGTGTGTGTGTATTTGTTTACCTTCCTTTTTGTCCCCTAAGGTAAGTCCTTCCACTCCTGGGATTGGAATGGCTCCTTTTCCACTTCCTTAAAACCCGTATCCTTCCCTTTCTCCTCTCCTTCCTTCCTCTTTTACCCGAAGAAGCTACCACTGGTGGCGAAAGCTCGAATGTTTGTGTGTGTTTGGTGTTTCTGTCGATGAGCCTGTACTTTAGGTAAATCAAAAATCTTTATTTTATACCTATTTTCCCACCTGGAAACTCTTAAGACAAAAAATTTCTAGCAGGAAAAATTAAATATAAAAACTAGACAAAGATTACTCACCAGGCGAAGGAGCACAGGTGTAACAGCATCACAAATAAATAAATGAATACACACACACAAATACACGAAACTACACAAATGCAAGCTTTCGCAACCCAGTTGCTTCTTCAGGCAGGAAGGAAGGAGAGGGAAAAGGAAATGATGAGGGTTTTAAGGAAGGGGGTAAGGAGCCATTCCAATCCCGGGAGAGGAAAGACTTACCTTGGGGGAAAAAAAGGAGGGTAAACAAATGCACACACACCCACACATTCACACAGACACAAGTACACCTAGGCAGACATACTGTAGAAAGCAAAGAAGTTAGACAGAGATACCATTTGAGGCAGAGGCTCTGTCCAGAGAACCGATGCAAAGATGTTAAAATGGTGGGTGGCAATTCGAATTTAGCGGAGGTTGAGACCAGGTGGGCAACGGGAAGAGAGAATATGCTGCAGGGCTAGTTCCCATCTCCGGAGTTCTGAAGGATTGGTGTCAGTGGAAAGTATCCAGATAACCCGGACTGTGTAGCACTGTGCCAAGATGTGCTGGCCGTGCACCAAGGCGTGTTTAGCCACAGGGTGATCCTCGTTACCAACAAACACTGTCTACCTGTGTCCATTCATGCGAATGGACAGTTTGTTGCTGGTCATTCCCACATAGAATGCTTCACTGTGCAGGCATGTCAGTTGGTAGATCACGTGGGTACTATTGCAAGTGGCTCTGCCTTTGATCGTGTACACCTTCCGGGTTACGGGACTGCAGTAAGTGGTGGTGGAAGGGTGCATAGGGCAGGTTTTACAACGGGGGTGGTTACAAGGGTAGGAGCCAGAAGGTAGGGAAGGTGGTTTGGGGATTTAATAGGGGTGGACTAGGAGGTTAAGGAGGTTAGGTGGGCGGTGGAAAGACACTCTCGGTGGTCGGTGGAGTAGGAAGGATGTCATGAAGGACGGATCTCATTTTGGGGCAGGATTTAAGGAAGTCGTATCCTTGCTGGAGAGCGACATTCAGAGTCCGCTCCAGTCCCGGAAAGTATCCGGTGACAAGAGGGGCACTTCTGGGATTCTTCTGTTGAAGGTTCTGAATTTGGGGGGATGAGGAAGTGGCTCTGGCAATTTGTTTCTCTACCAGATTAGGAGGATAGCTGCGGGATGTGAAAGCTGTTATTAGGTTGGTTCAGAGCTTCACGACTGGAGTAGACCCGTTTGCCACGAAGACCTAAGCTGTAAGGAAGGGAACGTTTGATATGGAATGGATGGCAGCTGTCATAATGCAGGTACTGTTGTTTATTGGTAGGTTTGATGTGGACGGATGTGTGGAGTTGGCCGTTAGACAGATGGAGGTTGACATCGAGGAATGTGGCATGGGATTTGGAATAGGACCAGGTGAATTTGATGGGACCAAAGGAGTTGAGGTTGAAGAGGAAATTCTGGAGTTCTTCTTCACTGTGTGTCCAGATCAAGAAGATATCATCAATGAATCTGTACCACACTTTGGGTTGACAGGCTTGGGTATCCAGGAAGGCTTCCTCTAAGCGTCCCATGAATAAGTTTGCGTACGAGGGGGCCATCCTGGTTCCCATGGCTGTTCCCTTTAGTTGTTGGTATGTCTGGCCCTCAAAAGTGAAGAAGTTGTGGGTTAGGATGAAGCTGGCTAGGGTATTAAGGAAAGAGGTTTTAGGTAGGGAAGTGGGTGATCGGCGTGAAAGAAAATACTCCATCGCAGCAAGGCCCTGGGTATGTGGGATATTTGTGTATAAGGAAGTGGCATCAATGGTTACAATAATGGTTTCTGGAGGTAAGAGGTTGGGTAAGGATTTCAGGCGATCGAGGAAGTGGTTGCTGTCTTTGATGAAGGATGGGAGACTGCACATGATGGGTTGAAGGTGTTGGTCTATGTAGGCACAGATTCGTTCTGTAGGGGCTTGGTAACCGGCCATAATGGGGCGGCCGGGATGATTGGGTTTGTGAATCTTGGGAAGTAGGTAGAAGGTGGTGGTGCGGGGTTTCGTCGGGGTCATGAGGTTAATGGAGTTAGGTGAAAGGTTTTGTAGGGGGCCTAAGGTTTTGAGGATTCCTTGAAGCTCTGCCTGGACGTCAGGGATGGGATTGTCATGAAAGACTTTATATGTGGTACTGTCTGAAAGCTGACGCAGTCCCTCAGCTCCATACTCCCGCCGATCAAGTACCACGGTCGTGGATCCCTTGTCGGCTGGGAGAATGATGATGGAATGGTCAGCCTTCAGATCACGGATAGCTCGGGATTCAGCTGCGGTAATGTTGGGAGTAGGATTAAGGTTTCTCAGGAATGACTGGGAGGCAAGGTGGAAAGTAAGGAATTCCTGGAAGGTTTGAAGAGGGTGGTTTTGAGGAAGAGCAGGTGGGTCTTGCTGTGATGGAGGACGGAACTGTTCTAGGCAGGGTTCAATTGGAATGATGTCTTGGGGAGCTGGGTCATTGGGGTAGAGAAACAAATTGCCAGAGCCACTTCCTCATCCCCCCAAATTCAGAACCTTTAACAGAAGAAACCCAGAAGTGCCCCTCTTGTCACCTGATACTTTCCGGGACTGGAGCGGACTCTGAATGTGGCTCCTGCCCCGAAATGAGATCCGTCCTTCATGACATCCTTCCTACTCCACCGAGAGTGTCTTTCCGCCACCCACTTAACCTCCGTAACCTCCTAGTCCACCCCTATTAAATCCCCAAACCACCTTCCGTACCTTCTGGCTCCTACCCTTGTAACCGCCCCCGTTGTAAAACCTGCCCTATGCACCCTTCCACCACCACTTACTCCAGTTCCGTAACCCGGAAGGTGCACACGATCAAAGGCAGAGCCACTTGCGATAGTACCCACGTGATCTACCAACTGACATGCCTGCACTGTGAAGCATTCTATGTGGGAATGACCAGCAACAAACTGTCCAATCGCATGAATGGACACAGGTAAGCAGTGTTTGTTGGTAACGAGGATCACCCTGTGGCAAAACTCACCTTGGTGCACGGCCAGCACATCTTGGCACAGTGCTACACCGTCCGGGTTATGTGGATACTTTCCACTGACACCAATCCTTTAGAACTCCGGAGATGGGAACTAGCCCTGCAGCATATTCTCTCTTCCCGTTGCCCACCTGGTCTCAACCTCCGCTAAATTCGAATTGCCACCCACCATCTTAACATCTTTGCATCGGTTCTCTGGACAAAGCCTCTGCCTCAAATGGTATCTCTGTCTAACTTCTTAACTTCTTTTCTTTCTACAGTATGTCTGCCTAGGTGTACTTGTGTCTGTGTGAATGTGTGGGTGTGTGTGCATTTGTTTACCCTCCTTTTTTTCCCCTAAGGTAAGACTTTCCTCTCCCGGGATTGGAATGCCTCCTTACCCCCTTCCTTAAAACCCTCATCATTTCTTTTTCCCTCTCCTTCCCTTCTGCCTGAAGAAGCAACTGGATTGCGAAAGCTTGCGTTTGTGTGTGTATGTGTATAAACAAAAATAAAAATAGAAAAGTGATGACTTCCCAAAAGGACCGGCTCGTCGATAGAAACAAATAAAATCACACACAAACACACATACAAGCTTTCGCCACCACTGGCAGCTTCTTCAGGAAAAAGAGGAAAAAAGGGCAGGAAAAAGGGAAGGATATGGGTTTTAAGGAAGTGGAAAAGGAGTCATTCCAATCCCAGGAGTGGAAGGACTTACCTTAGGGGAAAAAAAGGAAGGTAAACAAATACACACACACACACACTCAGACATATCGAAACGCAAACACACCTAGACTGTGTGTGTGTATTTGTTTACCTGAGACTGCCCCCTGCACTCATACTAACTGTCAGAAGGTTTGGCAATGATAAATAATTTTACTTACTAGGCAATATTTACCAAGTATAGAAAATATTTAAATTTACAAACAAATTTAATTCCACTGTGATGTTGGATGCAGAAATTGTTCATACACATCCAAACATCTTAGATTTTCAATTCCAGATTGTGCTATTATTGTAGAAAATAATTCACACAATTCCATGTTTCAGTACAAATTTTATTATGATTTAATCATAAATGTAAACTATGAATGTTTTTCATTTAAAAATAATAATTGCAGTATGTAATTCACAACCTTTACAAACTAGTTATTTACAATGATTGATGACCAACTGAAATAGGAACTAAACTTGATGCAGTGTGAAACATTTGTTGAAGTCTTTAGTCTTTGGAAATAAATAGGTAGTCACTTTCACAGTATAACCTTCATCAAAGTGATATCCAACTCAATTTTGTTAAAGTTTCCTTACAGGTTTTAAATTCTTCTTTGCATTCATTAACATAGTATTTTCAGTCTTCTTTGGAGGCCTATATTCTGGTGACTGTCTGTATTGCATAGCTACTGGTACTTTGAGCCCATCTGCTTCCTTCCTCCTTTCTGGTTCAACTATCCTTGGGCTTTCCTTTGCCACCTGCAGCAGCAAGTCGAGAAAAAACTTTAATGAAAAAAAATATGTGAAAACAGAAGTTACTGCAATTATTCATATTCTGCGGCCTCTAACAACATTTAACAGTCTGATGAGAGAGAGACAGAGAGAGAGAGAGAGAGAGAGAGAGAGAGAGAGAGAGAGAGAGAGAGAGAGAGAGAGAGATAACTCATTTCTAAAAACTGGGAGAAGATGACAAAAAAAAAAAAAAAAAAAAAAACAGGCAAATATTAACACAGTATGCTTTTCAATTTTTATTTTTTGTCTTGCCAGTTTTGTTTATTATCATTTAAGAATCAAGCTTTACAGGCAGAAATTGCATGAAGAGAAAACTAATTTTATCAGTACTTTCAAATTTGAATTTCAAAATTGAACCTAATATTTTTATTAAAAAAAACTTGTTTTTACTGTCTGTCCAATTAAGTTTAATATTGCTAAACGTGAGTAAAAATAGAATTCCAAAATTGCTGAATTAGTTTCATTTATATTAATCACTAAATCATTAACATTTCAAATGATTTCCAATCATGGTGTCATTAGCAACCATTGAAATTACATTTCACAATAAAATCCATCTTGGTTGCACATTGTCTTATTGTTCTTCAATGACATATTTCTTCCTTCATCAGATTATCAGCATGACAGATATTACTGAAGAATTATGAAACAGAATTACAAAATGGTGGGAGTAGGTAGCGCTAAGTCCAAGGTTCCATACTTGGGCCCTTCCTGTCTGTAGTATACATGACTGATATGCCAGAATATTTACCCTGTAAAACAGTTCTCTATGCAGACGATACAACCTATATCAACTCAGGACATACTCTAGACTCCGTACAAGGAAAACACAACATAATACTTGAAAAATCTGCTCACTGGCTTAGTGCGAACTCCCTACACATCAATGAAACAAAAACTGAGGAAATAATCTTTAATTTGAAAGTGTCAAATAAGGAAAATAAATGTCTTAAAGTGCTAGGGATGATGATCAACCAGAAACTCAGCTGGGATCAACAATCACATATGTCTGTTCCAAACTTGCACGAGTTATTTTCCTACTGCACAAGCTGAGGACTAAAGTCAGCCAAAATTTACTGAAACATTCTTACTTTGCCTATTTCCACCCTCATCTTTCATATGGCATTCTGCTCTGGGGAAATTCTTCAAATTCAGCATCAGTCTTTAGATGGCAAAAAAAAAAAAAAAATAAATAAATAAATAAATAAATAAATAAATAAAATAATAATAATAATAAAAAAAGCGAAGCTGTTCGATGTATAGTGGGGTTATCTCCTAGGGACACATGCAAGGAATATTTCAGAAAACTCAACATAATGACAGTTCCTGGTTTGTACATTTACTACTGCCTATTACATGTTAAAGAAAACATTGCTCAATATCCCCTAAGGTCATCTGTCCACATCCATAATACGAGATGAAACCACACAATTGATCTGCTATACTCTAGACTATCCAAGATTCACAATAGCCATAAATATGTAGGCCTTGAATCGTTCAATATGCTCCCTAAGACTGCACAAACAGTATCTATAAATAGATTTCAGACAACCCTAGGGCAGTGGCTCAAAAGTGAAGCATTTGACTCAATCGATGAATATAAAGAGTGTAATATGGCAGATTTGTTGTTTTAACATAATTATACATAGTGTATAATATAAATTTGTAAAAGTATTTTAATTGTGAAATTAACACTATTTAATATTACAAATGTGTGTATAATTGTAACTCAACTTTTTGACAAAGCCCAGTGTATGACCTAGGTTGTGAACTACCTTTCTCTTCTGTTACCATCCTTTCTTCTTCCCTTCTCTCCCACCTGATGAAGGAACTGTGTTCCGAAAGCTTGTCCTTTTTGTCCCTTTTTTTCCTGTTTCTTCTTTTGTGTTATCATCGGCGGTACAGCACAAAGGTAAGTACTGGCCAGCCATTCTATCTCATTTCAACAATAAATAATACAATAATGATATCTCTATTTTATAATATATTAGCAATCATCATCTTGACTTCAAACCCACAGTTCAAGTAATGAACTCATGCTGTAACTACAACTGTAGCAGAACACCTAATTACACCAGCCATTCTGACATTCCACTACCAATTTGATACCAAATCTTTGTCATTCACCAGCCATGGCTGGTGAGACAGTGTCAAAAATACAATATTTGCATCACAATAAAATGAATCTAACAACTGTGATCAGATTACACATATTTTAACACAAATTGAGTATATATATATAATATTATTTGGAAGGAGACTTTCCAGGTGGGAAAAATAGATATACAATAAAGATATTTGACTTACCTAAAGTGTACAGGCTCGTCGACAGAAACATAAAACACACACAAACATTCGAGCTTTCGCCACCACTGGCGGCTTCTTCAGGAAAAAGTGGAAGGAAGGAGAGGAGAAAGGGAAGGATACGGGTTTTAAGGAAGTGGAAAAGGAGGTGTGTTTGCATGTGGATATGTGTGAGTGTGTGTCTATTTGTTTACCTTCCTTTTTGCCCCCTAAGGTAAGTCTTTCCACTCCTGGGATTGGAATGGCTCCTTTTCCACTTCCTTAAAACCCATATCCATCCCTTTCTCTTCTCCTTCCTTCCTATTTTTCCCGACGAAGCCACCAGTGGTGGCGAAAGCTCGAATGTTTGTGTGTTTTTGTGTGTGTTTGGTGTTTCTGTCGACGAGCCTGTACTTTAGGTAAGTCAAAAATCTTTATTTTATACCTATATATATATATATATATATATATATATATATATATATATATATATATAGAAGGAGACTTTCCTTGTGGGAAAAATATGTATAAAAATAAAGATTGTTTGACTTACCCAAAGCACAGGAACACCGATAGACACAAAAAACCACAAATAAAAAACACACGCAAAAACCAACAATCAAGATTTTGCAACCTTTGGTAGCTTCGCCGCTTCTTTTCCTGACAAAGAAACCAAAGGTTGTGAAATATTGATTGTTTGTTTGTGTGTGTTTTTGTGTTTTTTGTGTCTACCAGGGAGCCTGTGCTTTTGGTAAGTGAAACGATATTTGAAGGAAACTTTCCTGGTGGTATAAAAAATGTTCAAATGTTTGTAAATCTATCGCACCAAACTGCGTGGTCATCAGTCCATAGCTTACAAACTACTTAAACTAAGCTAAACTAACCTAAGGACAACACACACATCCATGCCCCAGGGAGGACTCGAACCTCCACGGCGAGCAACCGCGCGCTCCGCAGCGAGATGCTTTAGATCGCTCGGCTACTCCACCGCGGCTCCTGGTGGGATAAACAAATATAAAAAAATAGATAACGGATGACTTACCCAAAGGACAGGCTCGTCGACAGACACAAATAAAATCACACACAAATACACATACAAGCTTTCGCAACCGTTGGTCGCTTCTTCAGGAAAAGAGGAAGAAAGGGAAGGATATGGGTTTCAAGGAAGTGGGAAAGGAGTTATTCCAATCCCAGGAGTGGAAGGACTTAGCTTAGGGGGAAAAAGGAATGTAAACAAATACATACACACTCACACATATCCAAATACAAACACACCTAGACAAACATTTGAAAAAAGCAACAGTCAGTTTTTTTGCTTGAGGTAATCATAGCTTTTTTTTGCCGTAAGAGCATATCCTTACAGCCTGCAGAGTGGCCCCACAGCAACAGCCCGTAACTGATGTGGCAATGGAACATTGCATAGTACACAATAAGCAAGTACTGTTCTGAGATTATAGTTTTTAGTTTCCTCAAGAGGTGCAGGGCCAGTGGAAGTTTGGAGCACACATGTTTAGTGTGTTGTTGCCAGGTTAACTTGGTGTTGATGAAGTACCCCAGATGTTTAATGACTGCTGTGTTAACCAATACTCCAGTAACACTGAGACAACATATCATCCTCTGTGTTTTTATTTATTTTCATTCTGTTCATTTCAAAGCCAGCTGCAGTGTGTGTCCATTGGAGCCTAGGTCATTTACAAATGTAAGAAACAAGAGGGGCCCTATGACTGTCCCTGTGTCACTCCGTGTTTTACATTCTTTTCAACTGAGACTGCCCCCTGCAACTGAGACTGCCCCCTGCACTGATACTAACTGTCAGAAGGTTTGGCAATGATAAATAATTTTACTTACTAGGCAATATTTACCAAGTATAGAAAATATTTAAATTTACAAACATACACATCCAAACATCTTAGATTTTCAATTCCAGACTGTGCTATTATTGTAGAAAATAATTCACACAATTCCATGTTTCAGTACAAATTTTATTATGATTTAATCATAAATGTAAACTATGAATGTTTTTCATTTAAAAATAATAATTGCAGTATGTAATTCACAACCTTTACAAACTAGTTATTTACAATGATTGATGACCAACTGAAATAGGAACTAAACTTGATGCAGTGTGAAACATTTGTTGAAGTCTTTAGTCTTTGGAAATAAATAGGTAGTCACTTTCACAGTATAACCTTCATCAAAGTGATATCCAACTCAATTTTGTTAAAGTTTCCTTACAGGTTTTAAATTCTTCTTTGCATTCATTAACATAGTATTTTCAGTCTTCTTTGGAGGCCTATATTCTGGTGACTGTCTGTATTGCATAGCTACTGGTACTTTGAGCCCATCTGCTTCCTTCCTCCTTTCTGGTTCAACTTTCCTTGGGCTTTCCTTTGCCACCTGCAGCAGCAAGTCGAGAAAAAACTTTAATGGAAAAAAATATGTGAAAACAGAAGTTACTGCAATTATTCATATTCTGCGGCCTCTAACAACATTTAACAGTCTGATGAGAGAGAGAGAGATAACTCATTTCTAAAAACTGGGAGAAGATGACAAAAAAAAAAAAAAAAAAAAAAAAAAAAAAAAAAAAAAAAAAAAAAAAAACCAGGCAAATATTAACACAGTATGCTTTTTAATTTTTATTTTTTGTCTTGCCAGTTTTGTTTATTATCATTTAAGAATCAAGCTTTACAGGCAGAAATCGTATGAAGAGAAGACTAATTTTATCAGTACTTTCAAATTTGAATTTCAAAATTGAACCTAATATTTTTATAAAAAAAACTTGTTTTTACTGTCTGTCCAATTAAGTTTAATATTGCTAAACGTGAGTAAAAATAGAATTCCAAAATTGCTGAATTAGTTTCATTTATATTAATCACTAAATCATTAATATTTCAAATGATTTCCAATCATGGTGCCATTAGCAACCACTGAAATTACATTTCACAATAAAATCCATCTTGGTTGCACATTATCTTATTGTTCTTCAATGACATATTTCTTCCTTCATCAGATTATCAGCATGACTGATATTACTGAAGAATTATGAAACAGAATTACAAAATGATGGGAGTAGGTAGTGCTAAGTCCAAGGTTCCATACTTGGGCCCTTCCTGTCTGTAGTATACATGACTGATATGCCAGAATATTTACCCTGTAAAACAGTTCTCTATGCAGACGATACAACCTATATCAACTCAGGACATACTCTAGACTCCGTACAAGGAAAACACAACATAATACTTGAAAAATCTGCCCACTGGCTTAGTGCGAACTCCCTACACATCAATGAAACAAAAACTGAGGAAATAATCTTTAATTTGAAAGTGTCAAATAAGGAAAATAAATGTCTTAAAGTGCTAGGGATGATGATCAACCAGAAACTCAGCTGGGATCAACAATCACATATGTCTGTTCCAAACTTGCACGAGTTATTTTCCTACTGCACAAGCTGAGGACTAAAGTCAGCCAAAATTTACTGAAACATTCTTACTTTGCCTATTTCCACCCTCATCTTTCATATGGCATTCTGCTCTGGGGAAATTCTTCAAATTCAGCATCAGTCTTTAGATGGCAAAAAAAAAAAAAAAATAAATAAATAAATAAATAAATAAATAAATAAATAAAATAATAATAATAATAAAAAAAGCGAAGCTGTTCGATGTATAGTGGGGTTATCTCCTAGGGACACATGCAAGGAATATTTCAGAAAACTCAACATAATGACAGTTCCTGGTTTGTACATTTACTACTGCCTATTACATGTTAAAGAAAACATTGCTCAATATCCCCTAAGGTCATCTGTCCACTCCCATAATTCGAGACGAAACCACACAATTGACCTGCTATACTCTAGATTATCCAAGATTCACAACAGCCATAAATATGTAGGCCTTGAATTGTTCAATGTGCTCCCTAAGACTGCACAAACAGTATCTATAAATAGATTTAAGACAACCCTAGGGCAGTGGCTCAAAAGTGAAGCATTTGACTCAATTGATGAATATAAAGAGTGTAATATGGCAGATTTGTTGTTTTAACATAATTATACCTACTGTATAATATAAATTTGTAAAAATAATATAGTGAGGACAGTTTACTACTCACCGCAAAGACGTGGCGACGAGCTGCGACAGGCACATACAAAAGACACACACATACAACACATTCAGCTATCGGCCATGGCCTTCTTCAGAAATAGAGCACTCACGCAATCACACAGGCACACAACACAGTCATACAACCATCACCTCCGACTGTCGCAGTCGGAGGTGATGGTTGTATGACTGTGTTGTGTGCCTGTGTGATTGCGTGAGTGCTCTATTTCTGAAGAAGGCCATGGCCGATAGCTGAATGTGTTGTATGTGTGTGTCTTTTGTATGTGCCTGTCGCAGCTCGTCGCCACGTCTTTGCGGTGAGTAGTAAACTGTCCTCACTATATTATTTATTCCAACCTGGACTTTCCATTATTATAAATTTGTAAAAGTATTTTAATTGTGAAATTAACACTATTTAATATTACAAATGTGTGTGTAATTGTAACTCAACTTTTTGACGAAGCCCATTGTATGAGAAAATACTGAACGGCTAATAAAGATTCTTATTCTTATTGTATGCTCTACTAAAGGACAAAATGCATAACTGAAGAATAATAAAATACTGTGCAAAATGGCCTTTATTGCAAAATATAATTAATATTTTGTTTTTCCAAGAGTAAAATATTGTGTCTTTCTTAGAGCTATTTTCCCTTGCAAATAAAATATGAAAAGTAAGTTTGTGAGTTCAATAAATTTGAGTAGACTGTGAAACATAAAAGACAATACCTATACACATTAAACACCTTTACAATAATAAGGACAGTTTACAGCTCATTGTCACATCTTGTGGTGAGTTGTAACAGTATTAATTTACTGTTAATTCCAACTTGGACTTTCTATTATTACATTAGATACCTTTGTGATTCCATGCTAGCATTAAACACTTTATTTTTATGCTACTATGATTTCTTCAAATGTAAACAAAGTGCCAAATGTAAAATATCTCGCACAGTTGAGACATTTAGTATTGTTCAATAACTTTTTATGGCATTTGGTAGGAATGTGAAATGTCAAATAGTTCAATCATAATTTAGGGAAATTTAAGAGGAAATGTAAGGAAGGTGTGAGTTGTAACTAGACCTGCTCAGTCCGTTACTAATTGTGATGCAACACAAGCCTAGCTCCTCCTGAAATTTCTGTATAGTGCATTATCTTGTTATTTCTGGGTTTGGAGTAACTTCTTGTAATTCAGCATCTGGATTCGCAGTGTTGCAGCATCAGGATTATGTTGAATACCTGTAGCTGAACTCAATTAAGATGTACAGTACTGGTTTGAAATTATGAAGAACAACACCAGGTAAAATTGACTCATAGTTTAATCAAACACTTCAAATAAACTTGCATCTTCACAATAATCACTACAACAATGATACATAAATGTGCAATCAGGCATAGTGACTGCCACAAAATCTCATTAAAAACTGTGCCCCTACAACCTCTGTGGGCCATATTTATATACTATTCTGAACAGTGCCCTGCACTATTGGTGTTGTTAAGAACATGAAAATATTGTACTTACAATCAGTTACCTTAATCTTAACAAGATTCGAAAGCTTAAATGCATCTTCATCCTTCAATAACATTTAAACCTTAGCATAAATTTATAATAACCAAAAATAAGCTTAAATATGACACACAAAAATGAATGTTACATTTATCATAATAACTTGAAAAACATTAACAGGAAACTGTTACTAACATTCACGTAGTTATTATTCACAAGTATGATTAATTCTGTAACAATGATGGAGGATAGATAACAACTCACCATGAATAGGCTCACTGATCTGCTGAAAGGCACGAAAGTAGATAATAACTTTCCCAAAACTTAAATTTTCAGCCATGGCCTTCATCAGAAAAAGAAACATATATATACACACAATCACTGAGACAACTACACAGACATAACCCCCACATCTGGCCACCCCAGCGCCATAAGCATCTAGACTAGGCATGGCCAACATTTCTGCCCGGCGGACACAACAACGCGCCGCGGGCGGAGTACACTGTAGTTCAATGCCCCGGCCACAACCGTGTGTCACTAGTGCCGGAAGCGGGGGGAGAGAGAGAGAGAGAGAGAGAGAGAGAGAGAGAGAGCTGTGGAAAGAGTGAGACTGCACAGCACTGCTCTGCTCTCTGCTCCAGACCCGCAGTCAGATCCAACGTAAATGAAGTAACAGAGGAAGCACAGCTATGTAATGTGGTCAAAGAATGGTAAAACAAGCATTTACTGTCCTGAGAGTTAAACTTAATTTACATGTCAGCGGCTAGCGCTCGTGCTCGTGCTCACTAGTTCACGAATGGCAGAACAGCCAATCATGAGTAGCGTTGCTGCGGCCAATAAAAAAGAGCATTACAATTGTACTATGTAAACAAATCAAAGCAAAATACGTGTCAGTACCTTAAATATTTGTCATTTATGAGTGTTCATCCAAATTACCATCAATGAGTTTCCTGTTCATCGTCAAATAAATCTTATTGGCTGGCTTAACTCAACTCCTAATTGGCTGCTCTGCCATTCCTAACCTGGCAAGTGCAAGCGCTACCTGCTGACACACAAAATTCAGGTTTAGCCTGCGTGACTGTAGTGGCATTGTTCCTCTTCCTGCTCATCACTCTGCCCTGCACACTGCCGTGCACAGTTCCTGCAGGCCAGGGCACGGTGAGGGTGCCCGCGCCCGAGGGGCGATGATTGGCTGTGCCCGATCTAGACTGTGAGTGAGGTGGGGAGTGGAGGGGGAAGGATGCCAGGTAAAGGTGGGGATGGAAAGTTCCGCTTTGCACGATGCATTGTTAAGGCTCTGATAGGCAGGAATTTGCATTGCGGTAATGAATACGGTGAAAGGAAGGGTCGAGAAAGGATAAAAGGGAGGTGTAGAGGAGTGTGGGGAGGGAGTGATGGTATTTGAAACAATAAAAATAACAAGGAAAAAACTAAAAATAAGGAAATAGGAGGAAAAAGTAAATAAATAAAAATAAAAAGTAATTAAGTAAGGGGATATTGTAAGTGGCGACATACAGCAGCATGGCAGACATGAGATACAGGATAAAGAGTGGGGAAGGAAGGGGTGGGAGAGATGTTAGGCAAGGGTGTAGGGATGGGAAGTTATCTTAGGTTGAGGCCTGGATGGTTGTGGGACCATAGAATGTGTTGAAGAGACAACTCCCGTATGTGCAGTTCAGTAGAGCTGGTGGTGGAGGGTAGGATATAGATGGCTTGGGTAGTGAAGCAGACATAGAACTCCAGAGTGCTGTGTTCATCTGCATGCTGTGCCACAGGGTGGTCCATCTTCCTTTTTGTCACAGTTTGGTGGTGGCCATTGATCCTGATGGGCAACTTGTTTATCGTCCTACCAATATAAAACACTGTGCAATGATTGCAGCAGAGTTGGTATATCACATGGCTGCTTTGATAGGTGGCTCGACCTCTGATGAAGTAGGATAAGACTGTGACAGGACTGGAATAGAATAGGAAGTGCTGGGTGGGTGTATTGGACAGGTTTTGCACTGGGTTCTTCCACAGGGATATGATCCATGTGGTAAGGGATTGGGGTTGGGAGTGGCATAGTAATGGAGTAGGATGTTGTGGAGATTGAGTGGGTGACAGAACACAACGTTAAAGAGGGGTGAGAAGGATCTTTGGTAGGATGTCTCTCATTTCAGGGCATGATGACAGATAATCAAAGCCTTGACAAAGGGTATCATTTAGTTTTTCCAGTCTGGGGTGGTACTGGGTGACAAGTAGGACACTTTGAGGGAGGATTGGTGATGTGTGGAGATATGACACAGGAAATACGTTTTCAGACTAGGTCAGGAGAGTATTGTCTTCTGTGAAGGTCTTTCTGAGGCCTTCAGTGTAATGGGTAAGGGACTTCTCATTGCTGCAAATTTGCCATTCATAGGTGGCAAGGCTGTATGGGAGGGACTTTTTTATGTGGAATGGATGGCAGCTATCAAAGTGCAGGTACTGTTTGTAATTAGTAGGATTAATGTGGACAGGGGTGTGGTTGGAGCCATCAGTGAGGTGGAGGTTAATATCCAGGAAGGTGACTTGCCAGGTTGAGAAGGAGTTGAGGTTGTGAAGGGAAGAGGATAGGGTGTCCAGTCCCTGAGTCAAAATAATGAAAATATCATCAATGAACCTGAAGCAGACCAGGGGTTTGGGGTTTTGAGAGGCTAGGAAGGTTTCCTCTACTACACAACCCATAAATAGGTTGGCATAGGAGGGTACCATATGGGTGCCCATGGCTGTGCTGCAGATTTGATTGAGTACATTTTCTTCAAAGAAAAGTAACTGTTTGTTAGGATGTAATTATTAAGGGTTATAAGGAATGAGGTATTGGGCTTGGAGTCTGAAGGATGTTGAGAAAGGTAGTGCTAGAGATCAACAAGACCATGGGTATGTGGAATTTTGGTGTACAGTGAACTGGCATCAGCAGTGACAAGTAAGGATCCAGGAGATAAAGCTGTGAGGATGGCAGAGAGTCTGTGAAAGAAGTGGTTGGTATCTTGGATGTGGGTGGCTAGATTTCGAACAACTGGTTGGGGTACTGGTCAACAAGGGCTCAAATTCTTTCTGTGGGAGCACAGAAACCAGCTACAATTGGGTATCCAGACTTTTAGGTTTATTGATTTTTGGGAGCTTGTAAAATGTAGGTGTGCAAGCTGTTGCTAGAGTAAGGAGGAAGTGGATTCAGGGAAGAGGTTCTGGGAAGGGCCATAAGATTTTAGCAATGATTGTAGGTCATTTTGGATTTTTGGAATGGGGTAGCACAACTTGTAGGTGGAGGAATTTAACAGTTGAAGTAGGTCTTCTGTCATGTAAGTACTATGATTCATGACAACAGTTGTGAAACCCTTGTCTGCAGGGAGGATGATTAGGTTGAGATCTGTTTTGATTGAGTTGAGGTTGTGAAGGGAAGAGGATAGGGTGTCCAGTCCCTGAGTCAAAATAATGAAAATATCATCAATGAACCTGAAGCAGACCAGGGGTTTGGGGTTTTGAGAGGCTAGCCCATAAATAGGTTGGCATAGGAGGGTACCATATGGGTGCCCATGGCTGTGCTGCAGATTTGATTGAGTACATTTTCTTCAAAGAAAAGTAACTGTTTGTTAGGATGTAATTATTAAGGGTTATAAGGAATGAGGTATTGGGCTTGGAGTCTGAAGGATGTTGAGAAAGGTAGTGCTAGAGATCAACAAGACCATGGGTATGTGGAATTTTGGTGTACAGTGAACTGGCATCAGCAGTGACAAGTAAGGATCCAGGAGATAAAGCTGTGAGGATGGCAGAGAGTCTGTGAAAGAAGTGGTTGGTATCTTGGATGTGGGTGGCTAGATTTCGAACAACTGGTTGGAGGTACTGGTCAACAAGGGCTCAAATTCTTTCTGTGGGAGCACAGAAACCAGCTACAATTGGGTATCCAGACTTTTAGGTTTATTGATTTTTGGGAGCTTGTAAAATGTAGGTGTGCAAGCTGTTGCTGGAGTAAGGAGGAAGTGGATTCAGGGAAGAGGTTCTGGGAAGGGCCATAAGATTTTAGCAATGATTGTAGGTCATTTTGGATTTTTGGAATGGGGTAGCACAACTTGTAGGTGGAGGAATTTAACAGTTGAAGTTGGTCTTCTGTCATGTAAGTACTATGATTCATGACAACAGTTGTGAAACCCTTGTCTGCAGGGAGGATGATTAGGTTGAGATCTGTTTTGAGGTTGTGTAAGGCTGAAAGTTTGGTATTCTTAAAAAAGGTTGTGGGGAAGGATAGTGATGTCAAGTTGGATGTGAGGAATTCCTGGAATGTGACCAGAGGGTGGTTAGCTGGTAGTGAGGGAGGGTAGCAATATGGTGGTATGAATTGGGAGAGGCGAGGTTCAATATCGGAATTGGCTTTGACTGGAGGGATTAGTGGCAAAGTAGTTTTCCCACTGTAGGGATTTGCAGAAGGAGAGGAGGTCTTTAACAACTCCAACATGGTTAAATTTAAGTGTGGGGCTGAGGGTGAAGCCTTTGCATGGGACTGAAACTTTGATGAGGTTGAGGGTTTTGGCAGAAAGATTAAAAACAGTATTCTGGGATTGTTTAGGTTTTGAGTATTGTGTATTGTCAGTGGGGAGCTTTGGAGGGTGTGGCAAGTGAAAAAGGTCTGTGGGGGCAAGGTCTAGGTGCTATGAGGGGTTCACAGGGAGGCGTTCTTTGGGTGGGATAGGGGTTGGCTATCGGTGCACCAGGGCAGCAGTAGGATGTCAGCAGGCTGGATAATTTATGAAGGTGGTATCTGCTGGAATGCTCCTCAAACTGCTGGGGTCCAAGGAATGCAATTTGCAATATGGGAATTATTTTATCAATTGCAGCAACTGTTCAGGTTATTAATCCACAAAATACAGCAACCAGTTGCTTCTAATAATTTATTTGTGACGACCTGTTTTAGGTGCTTGAGTGCTGTTCTTCTGGTCTATTTTAGTATTGTATATTAATCTATCTACATGCTAGCAGGTGACTAGCAGCCAGAAGAAGGGCACTCAAGCGCCCGAAACCGGTCGTCACAAATTATAGAAGCAACTGGTTGCTGCATTTTGGAATATGAGATTTATGTAGTGCATGTTGCACATCACTTCACTGTTTTCTTTTCCACAATTCAAGTTCCCACCTTTACAATCCATCATGCAATGCGGAACTTTCCATTACCACCTTTACCCGGCATCCCTTCCCCTCCACTCCAACCACATGGTGGTTGTGTGTGTAGGGTTGTCTGAGTGATTGCATTATGTGTTTCTTGTTCTGATGAAGGCCATGGCCGCACATTTACATTCTGTGAATGTATTTATCTATTTTCGTGCTTTTCAGCAGCTCAGTGAGACTCTTTATGGTAAGTTCGTATCCATCCTCCATTGACATTCTAATCAGATTTTCCATTGTAATAATTCTCCATAAAGATTGATTGGAAAGAATAATGCATATGTTTAGTTTATCTACAAAGTGGATTTGGACGTTATGACTTAATTCATTAATCTATCAAAATCTAATTAAAATGTATTATTATTAAAAGCTTACATGCTCACATATAATCTTTACATCACATAACATTAATTTGGGATTTGAGATGAAATAGATGACATCTATTTAGTCAGCCATGTTCTCATCTATATTTGCAGGTTGACATTAAACTAATTCATAATTTATGTTCCTACCAATTGATAGGCTATTTCATATTGTGTATTTACTTTTGATACTGATTAGATAATCCGCTGTGTACTCAGATATGTTTTGTGGACATTTGTTTATGTTTTCATTGGTATATCAAAACATTATAATTACAATTTAGCATGTTCTGCTCAGAAAATGGGGTGGTAGCTGTATTTAAATATTGCTGAGATCTTGTCTGTTACATGTCAGGTGATACATTATGAAAACACCTTAAAACACACAATAAGGAGCTATTTGAAAGAATATTCCATATTACATCATGAAAATGTCATAAAACACTTCAGTAAAATCTTGATTTTACAGACCTCGAGTTAATGGACTTCAGATTTAATGGAGAGATTTTTATGATATGATGATATGAATGATTGTCTAAACTATACTGTCAGTTGGTCTATTTTACTTTCCAATCCATGACCTGCAAGTATTTCTTCAGGTTCATAATTTCTTTCGCCCGGTTGTTTCAACGAGCCTCAATTTAAGATCTTTGATTTGTTTACATTTGTGTGCACACTGGGTCAGTTCTGAGGAGCTATTGCGTTCATTGCCAAGTGGTAGTTATGATACAATGTCTGATAATGTTTGGAGTGAAAAGAAAGTGTGTGAACTTAAGCATAACACAGAAACTGGAGCTAATTAGTAAGTTAGAAAGTGTTGTATCTGTCGATCACAAACTGTTTCAGATAATTGAAAGGATAAATAAAAACTTCAAAAGTTTTTGCTCAATTACAGTGTCAGTAGTTCAAGTAGTGGCGTCTCCATAGGAGACAGTAAGCATGTGAAATTCGCCAAATACAAAAAGTTTGAAGAATCTGTATACAAATGGTTTGTGCAACAGCATTCTGCTGGCGTCATTGTTCAAAGTGTAGAGTTGCAGGTTGCCACCAACAAGTTTGCAAAACTAATGGACATAGAGTTGTGTAACATTAGTGATGGGTGGCTCTGGTGCTTTCGAAAACGTAACTGTATCTTGAACATTGAACAAGTTATGCCATTTCGTAAATACATTAATGAACTGATTGAATCTGAGGGCCTCACTCTCTCAGATTTGTAACGCAGACGAGACCAGTCTTAATTATCGTGCTGTTCCCGAGAATACCCTTGCACATAAACATGAATCCAGCACACCCGAAAGAAAATTATGTAAAGAGCTAATTTCTGGTTTACTGTGTCAAAATGCCAATGACAGACATTATCTCATCTCCATGGTGGTGCGAAAATCCAGGAAACCCTCACTTTGAAAAATATCATGGAACAGTTGTCGGTTATCTATTCCAGCTCAGGGAAAGCTTGATTCACATGTGACATTTTCTCTGAATGGTTCTTCAATCATGGCGATATCAAGAAAACAGTCACATGCTGTAAAAGCAGTTTTGATTCTTGATAATGCACCTGTCCATTGCAATGCTGAGAAATTAGTCAGTAGAGATGGAAGAATAAAATGTGTCTTCCTTCCTCCAAATAAAGCATTGTTAATACAACCTATGGAGCAGGGTGTAACTTACCCTGCAAGAGACTACACAAGAAGTAGTACCTGGAAGAAATCATGGTTAACTTCGAGGATAAAAGTGATGCAGAAAATGATACAAGAGGACTACGGACGCTGCAAAAGCTACGTGCATACAATATAATGTCTGCCATCTTCAATTTAGCAGCAGTGTTGAAAGAGGTAAAAACAAAAATATTAGCTAATGGTTGGGAGCAGCTGTTAAATGGGACAGAAGGAGAAATTGATTTCAAATGATTTGAAATTAACAATCCTCATGAAACCGTATGGAAATCTGTGGAAAATTGAAGATGACACTGAACAATGGCTTCACGTAGAAAAGGTGACGCAGGCAACGAGATTCTCAGCCAGGAGTTGATAGCCAAAAACTTTATGAAGGATGATGAAAATAGTGACAATGACAACGAAGAAGAAACGGTGGTGTCAGGGCCACAATTATCAATTGTTAGGGACCATGTGGACAACATTATCAAGTACATGGGGAGATCTTCAGATCCAAAAGAGATAGCTTATTATCAACATTTTAGGCAGTTCTGATCTTTGACAATTAAAAAACAGCATTCTACAGGAAAGCAGCTGAAGCTACAGGACTTCTTTCAGTCTCGGATGTAAAGAGCTTTTAATTAATAACATGGCATGTAGTTTACTGTATTTTTAATAAATATATTTGTGATTTATCAGACTTTCAACTTCATTAGTCATTAAATTGAAGTTTTACTGTATTGCTGAAACCACAATACTAAATGCCAATGAAATATGTAATGAGCATAACGCCCATATTTATGTTTTATAATTTAGAATTACTGAAGTAAATGCTAAAGTCATACAGCTAAAGAAAATAATTAATTTTGATGACAAAAATGTTAGTGTCACTTTCTATAAAGTATTTGTCTTGTTAAAGTGTAAAATGTGTTAGGTGAAACTGATATTCTCAATATTTGGAAACTGATGAAGATTACTCACCAGGCGAAGGAGCAAAGGTGTGATAGTAGCACAAATAAATAGAACACACACACAGACACACACACACACACACACACAAACGCAAGCTTTCGCAACCCAGTTGCTTCTTCAGGCAGAAGGGAAGCAATAGGAAAAGGAAATGATGAGGGTTTTAAGGAAGGGGGTAAGGAGCCATTCCAATCCCGGGATAGGAAAGACTTACCTTGGGGGAAGAAAAGGAAGGTAAACAAATACACACACATTTACACAGCCGCAAACACACAAGAAGCAACTGGGATGCGAAAGCTTGTGTTTGTGTGTGTGTGTGTGTGTGTGTGTGTGTGTGTATGTGTGTTCTGTTTATTTGTGCTACTATCACACCTGTGTTCCTTCGCCTGGTGAGTAATCTTCATCTATTTTTATATATAATTTTTCCTGCTAGGAATTTTTTGTCTATAATATTAATATTTGGAAACTTTGCACATATGCAGGTTTATGCCAGAGATGTTTTGTTATACAAAATTTTAATAATGTTCAAGTTATTCATTGTAAATTTAATAATGATACGTGTTAGGGAACAACTCACCGTAAAGACAAACCTTGAGCCACCAACAGACACAAATAAAAGACACACAAACACACATTTAATTCTAAATTTTCAGCTGCGGCGTTCCTCAGACAGAACACTCATCCACACAATCACTCAGGCACACTCATCCACACACATCAGCCATCTATGGGCGCCCAACACTATCTGACTCACGGCAAGCGGAAGGCATGGTGGGGGGGTGGGGGGGGGGGAGGAGCAAGGAGCGAAGGAGAGGGGGGGGGGGATAAGGTTGGGGATGAACAAGCAGAGGCAATGTCAAACGGAAATAGAAATACAGTATGAAAAAAGAGGGTGTATATAACTGACCCAAAGCACAGGCTCATTGACAGATACAAGTAAAAACACACACAAACATTATAAATATTTTCGATCGCCTGAAATCCTTACCCAGCCTGTTACCTCCAGAAACCATCCAGTAACCATTGATGCCACTTCCCTATAAACAAATATCTCACATGCCAAGGGCCTCGCTGTGAAGGGAGTATTTCCTTTCACGCCGACCACCCACTTCCCTACCTAAAACCTCTTTCGTTATTGGTTTTGCCAGCTTCATCCTAACCCACAACTTCTTCACTTTTGAGGGCCAGACATACCAATAACTAAAGGGAACAGCCATGGGAACCAGGATGGCCCCCTTGTACGCAAACTTATTTATGCGACACTTAGAGGAAGCCCGTCTACCCAAAGTTTGGTGTAGATTCATTGATGATATCTTCAGGATCTGGACTCACAGTGAAGAATAACTCTAGAATTTCCTCTCCAACCTCAACTCCTTTGGTTCCATCATATTCACCTGTACATATTCCAAATCCCATGCCCTTTTTCTTGACGTTGACCTCCATTTATCCAATGGCCAGCTTCACACATCTGTCCACATCAAACCAACCAACAAACAACAGTACCTCTAATATGACAGCTGCAATCCATTCCGTATCAAACGTTCCCTTCCCTACAGCTTAGGTCTTCGTGGCAAACGAGTCTGTTCCAGTCCTGAATCCCTGAACCAGTACACCAATAACCTGATGACAGCTTTCAGATCCCACATCTACCCTCCTGATCTGGTAAAAAAGCAAATAGCCAGGGCAATTTCCTCTTCCCCCCTAACCCAGAACCTCCCACAAACGGACCCTAAAAGTGCCCCTCTTGTCACTGGTTACTTTCCAGGACTGGAGCGGAATCTGAATGTGTCTCTCCAGCAAGGATACAACTTCCTTAAATCCTGTCCTGAAATGAGATCCATCCTTCATGACATTCTTCCCACTCCACAAAGAGTGTCTTTCCACTGCCCACCTAACCTTTGTAACCTCCTAGATCATCCCTATGTAATCCCCAAACCACCTTCCCAATCTTCTGGCTCCCATCCTTGTAACTGCCCCCACTGTAAAACCTGCCCTATGCACCCTTCCACCACCACTTACTCCAGTTCTGTAACCCAGAAGGTGTACATGATCAAGGGCAGAGCCACTTGCGATAGCACCCACGTGATTTACCATCTAACATGCCTGCACTGTGAAGCGTTCTATGTGGGAATCATCAGCAACAAACTGTCCATTCGCATGAACTGACACAGGCAGACAGTGTTTCTTGGTAATGAAGATCACCCTGTGGCTAAACATGCTTTGGTGCATGACCAGCACATTTTGGCACAGTGTTACACCGTCCAGGTTATCTGGATACTTCCCACAGACACCAATCTTTCAGAACTCTGGAGATGGGAACTTGCCTTTCAGCATATTCCTCTTCCCGTTGCCCACCTGGTCTCAACCTCTGGTAATTTCATATCCCCGCCCACCACTCAACAACATCTTTGCCCCTGATCTCTGGACATAGCGCCAGCCTCAACTGGCATCTTGGTCCAGCTTCTTTGCTTTTTAACATGTCTGCCTTGGTGTGTGTGCATGTGTATGAGTGAGTGTGTTTGTGTGTTTCATTACCTCCCCCCCCCCCCCCCCTTTCTGAAAAAGCTCAGCATTTGTGTGTTTGTATTTTTATGTATGTTTCTGCCTGCATACCTGTGCTCATTCGCCTGTTAAGTAAACCAAATATATAGGAATCGAGTAACTTATACAAAGGACAGGTTCGTTGATAGACACAAAAACACTCACAAACAAACAGTCAAGCTTTCGCAACCTTTGGCCGCTTCATCAGGTAAAGAGGAAGGAAGGAGGGGGGAAAAGGGAAGGATGTGGGTTTTTGAGGGAGTAGATGAGGAGTCATTCCAATCCTGGGAGTGGAAGGACTTACCTTAGGTAAGGTAAGGTAAACAAGTACACACACACACACACACACACACACACACACACACGTACACACGCAAACACACCATGGTAGACATTTGCATGACCAGCACATCTTGGCACAGTGTTACACCATCCGGGTTATCTGGATACTTCCCTCCGACACCAATCTTTCAGAACTCCAGAGATGGGAACTTGCCCTTCAGCATACTCTCTCTTCCAGTTGCCCACCTGGTCTCAACCTCCGCTAAATTCAAATTCCCGCCCACCATTCTATAACATCTTTGCCTCAGTTCTCTGGACAGAGCCTCTGCCTCAAGTGGTATCTCAGTCCACTTCTCTGCTTTCTACAAATGACTACCTTGATGTGTTTGCATGTGTATATGTGTGGGTGTGCTTGTTTACCTTTCCTTTTTTCCCCTAAGGTAAGTCCTTCCACTCCTGGGATTGGAATGACTCCCCATCCACTCCCTTAAAACCCGCATCCTTCCCTTTTCCCTGTCCTTCCTTCCTGTTTTCCTGATTAAGTGGCCAACAGTTGTGAAAGCTTGATTGTTTGTTTTTGAGTGTTTTTTAGTTGTGTTTATCAACAAGCATGTGCTTTGGGTAAGTTACTTGATCTCATAGATTACAGAGGAAAATTCCTAGCAGGAAGTGTATAATAGATGAAGTTTACTTACCAGGAGGAGGAGCAAACATAAATAAAGCAGACACAAACACATACAAAAGCAAGCTTTCGCAACCTTGTTGCTTCTTCAGGCAGAGTAGGGAAGGAGAGAGAAAAGTAAAGGATTTGGGTTTAAAGGAGCAGGTGAGGAGTCATTCCAACCCCAGGAGAGGAAAGACTTATCTTTGGGGAAAAAGGATAGGTAAACAAACACACACACACAAACACACACACACACAGATATACATGCGCGCACACACAAAGGCAGACATATGCAAAATGCAAAGAAGTAGGACAGAGATGCCATTCGAAGCAGAGGCTCTGTCCAGAGATTGGAGGCAAAGATGTTTTAGAATGGTGGGCGAGAATTGAAAACTAATGAAGGTTGAAACCAGGTGGGTAATGGGAAGAGAGAATGTGTTGAAGGGCAAGTTCCCATCTCCGGAGTTCTGATAGGTTGGTGTCAGTGGGAAGTACCATATAACCCGGATGGTGTAACACTGTGCCAAGATGTGCTGGCCGTGCACCAAGGCATGTTTAGCCACAGGGTGATCCCTATTACCGACAAACACTGTCTGCCTGTGACTGTTCATGTAAATGGACAGTTTCTTGCTGGTTATTCCCACCTAGAACGCTTCACAGTGCAGGCATGTTAGTTGGTATATCTTGTGGGTGCTGTCACAAGTGGCTCTACCCTTAATAGTGTACACCTTCTGGATTACAGGACTGGAATAAGTGGTGGTGGGAGGATGCAGGGCAGGTTTTACACTGGGGATGGTTACATGGGTAAGAGCCGGAGGGTGGGGAAGGTGGTTTGGGGATTTCATAGGGATGGACTAGGAGGTTACGGAGGTTATCCTGTCTCCTGTCCTATCATATCCCTTTTCCTTGTCATTTTCATTTCCCTACAACATAGGGCAGACAATAGGCGGGACTCTATAAGGCTTGGTCACCAACACCTCCAAAGGAGCTAACCCTAAAATCAGAGCCCGGTCCTCAGGTTGGGGGTTGAGTGCAGAGTTGATGCCCCTGTCTTGTAAAAAAAACTTACTATTGTGAATCTAATAATGGAAAGTCTAAGTTGGAATTAACAATAATTATAGTAATAGGACAGTTTATGACTCACCACAAAGAATCGACAATGAGCTGCAACAGGCACATAAAAGAGGCACACACATACAACACTTTCAGCTATCGGCCATGCCTTCTTCAGAAATAGGAACACTCATGCAATCACACAGGCACAGAACACAGTCACACAATCATCATCTCCGGCTGCCACACTTTGATAATTCAATCTGGAAACACACCTAGCATTTATTGACTACAAACAAGCATTCAATTGCATCCACAGAAGAAAGGTCTGGTCAGCAATGGAAAAAAAAAGGTTTCCCCAGCCATTTGATAAAAGTATGCCATGGATTATCTAAAAACACCAAAATAAGAATAGATATTGGCAAAGAGCTAACACCAGAAAGAGAGACAAACCAGGGAAAAAGGCAAGGCTGTAGTATACCACCACACTGTTCATCCTCTACAAGTACATCGATGACCTAGACAGGGAATGGATGAAGGATAGAATACCTTTGGGTATATGAATTGGGACTGAAAAATTTCTAAATACAATGATTTTGCTGATGACCTGGCAATAATAAAGGACAGCATAGACAAAGCGCAAGTATACAGCAGTACATATATTAAATTTGTACTATAACACTAAATTATAAGAAAATTTATACCAACAACAAATTATTACCTAACAATGTATTTTTGGCAGGATAAGATCACTAGAGGGATAAGCAATGAAAGGAACCCTAACGAAACTTTATAATGTTGTGGCATTTGACCACAATACTACACAGAGCAGAAAGTCGGACATTAAGAACAAAAGACCTGCATCAACTTGAAATATCACAAAATAAGTTCCTTAGATCATTGCAAGAATGCACAAGAAACAAGAAATTACTGAGGGTACAGGCATTCAATGAAAAAGTAATTCAATGAAAGCAAGATTGGAGAAAGCATGTACTGCATATGCTAGTTCAGAGAATTTCTTGAGGAACAGTGAAATACAAGCTTATTTGAAGGATAAGTGCAGAAATGCTGAAGATGAGTTTGTGAATCTGAAAAAGGCCATATGGACAAGAAGAAGAAGAACATATTGCAGACAGATTTGGTCTCAAGATGTGATATTGTACCTTAATGTAAAAAAGTTCAGGTGAATTTTATTTCTTGGTGGAAAAAGTAGTTCCTTTGCAAATAAAAATGTGTGGAATTTTATTGGCATAAATCACTAATAAACAACTGATGATTAACAAATAAAATTTCACGACTACTTAATAGGGCCCAAATTACAAAAATATGATGGTGCCAACACCAAGTATCTCATAGACATTGCAGATCCACTGGCTTATTGACAGAAGACTGAATCTCAAAAGTTCATGTCCAAATAGGTAACCAAATGGAGTCTGAAATTACGAAGAAAAGCATGAACCCCTGAAAGAAAACAGATCCATAATAATAGGATGAAGAAGAACAGTAAAGATAAAAAAAAACAGGTAGACTAACATCATCTAACAGTTCTACAGGTTCTTTAAACAAACAAACAAAATAATAGTACTTAGAATTAAAAATAGTTGCTTCACTTTTTAATCTTTTGCACTTACAGATAAAAGACAGAAAGCTTTATTAATTCATTAACACTGCAATGTTATTGACAATTGTTCATAATGTTAAAATATATTGTTGCAAATATGTTGTAAATACTTTACATGCCACTACTTTTTGTCAGCTGAGAAAATAAATATGTAACAAAGAATCAAAAGTTTTTATCACTGATACCTTATGTTCAAGATCCACTTCCAGAGCAAGGTCAGGAAGTTTCTCTGGATTACTTCTACCCTTGACCTTGTTCATGAACTGGAAGACTCCTCTTGGCTTTGGAAGGGGCCTTATATTTATTGCCTCCTTTACTGGTGTATCACTTGGCTGGCTTTTATTTTCTTCCTTCTGTGGTGACTTAGTTGGCAACTTTAAATTCCAGCTGAAACGCCTGTGCTCTTCTGGAACTTTTAGCTTCTGTTCTGATATTTTCAAAGCAGATTCTCCTGATGGAGCAGACATCTTGCGCTCCCTCTTAGGTATAATTTTACCAAGAAGTGTGCGAGCAGTTTCCAGCATTTCATCATCCTATAAATGAAAATAAAATTCCTAAAATGGAGAATCCAGTTTAGAGTATTACCTGTATTTTGAAAATGACAGGTTGCAACTCACCATAAAGATTATACGCTGATGCACAGGTAGGAATGATAAAAAGACAATCACATTCACATAACTTATCTTTCAGCAAAAACCATAATACGATTAAACAGAATGAGACACTGCATTGGTTAATACATTGAACTCATTCAAGACAACAGTTTAAGCCCACCTTCAGCCATTCAGATTTGGATTTTCAGTGATTTTCCTAAATTGCTTAAGGCATATGCTAGGATGATTCCTTTCAAAGGGCACATCTGATTTCCTTTCTACATCCTTAACAAAACAATCTGACATTGTGTTCCAATTCTTATGGCCATGTTGTTAGTGGGACGTTAAATTTTAATCTTCCTTCTTTTGTCATCAGAAAAGAAGTGCACCCAGATTCATAAAATTAGATGGGGCCAATCTCTCTCTCTCTCTCTCTCTCTCTCTCTCTCTCTCTCTCTCTCTCTCTCTCTCTCTCTCTCTCTCGACTTCACTGAAATAGGCTGATTTTGCTGACACAACTTCCTTCTTTTCTGCACTCCTACTTTTAAAGTACTTGTTCCAGTTTAGAAGTGAGAAACTTTTTAAGGTATACAGCTTCCTTCACCTCCTTAGTCCAGAGCCATGCCTGACAATCAATTTTACAAATGCCTGGTGATCAATTTTACAAATGCCTGGTGCTTAATTTTTCCTAAGATGTTATCATGATGCATTTTTTTCAGGGCATCCCATATTGTTCCTACATCATTAATAGTTGGAAGAGTCATGGAAGATAATAATGTCTCTTTCCACTTCTTTGAGTCACCACCATTTAGACCACGCCAATCCATTACATTCTCTATTTCTTTGATTTGGAGATATGATGCCCAATTTAACGACTAGTGGGTGGTGTTGTGTAGCAACTGTTTTGTGTGGAATAACTTTTGGATCCAAAATGGCTTTTAGGTCTCATTGGCAACATTTTTGTGTTCTCTTAGCTTGCTTGTAAGATGTCTTCAATGAATTTCTGTATGTCAGTTTTCATTTCTCTTTGCACTGCCTTACATAGTTCGGAATACACTACAATGTCGCGATCAGTTTGGATTTTTATTTCTCTCCTCTGTTGTAAATGTTTTTACTTTTGGACATGAATTTCTTGGGTTGTTTATCTATTTATTTTTATTTTATTTATTTATTTATTTATTTTGGGCATAGGTGAGCAACTTCTTGTGCACTTGAAACAATCACTTAACCTAGATCTCCAGCTTTAATTACACGGAACTTGCTTTCGAGTACTTCTTGTTGATAGTGACGAACATATATACTGTATATACTCGAGTATTCTGGGCATATTTTTTTCCGAATTTATGAACGAAAAACTGTGGTGTGTGGATTACTTTAATTTAGATTGCTATTACTCCATCTGCAACAACAAAACACACTAGGTGGGTATTACTCCGCTTTAAAAAACAGATCCCTTAAGGCCGGTATTACACGACAATATTTTCAATCAAATCTTTGACAAAGAAATATTATCAAATATTCTTAATATTTCTTATACATAAATCTTAATCATGACATTAACAAGGGCTATTATGGTCATCATATTTCCAGATAGCGAATAACAACAATTCCTTATTGTGCGCTGCCTTGGCCACTATCAAAACTGTATATAATTTACTTGGCAATGACACAATGTATCAGTAATTTTACTGTCAAGGGTCTCCTCACGTCAAAAACTGATGTAGCAGAGTAGCGTCTCTTTCCATCAGTTTCTTTGGCAACGTGGGTGGTGCATACGAACAGTTGCATCCTACTTCTGAATCAGGGTCTAGACCTGAGCGAGAAGTGGGAACTGTAACAGAGAAGTTGGACCAGATTAGGATTAAGGCCTTGTCTGGGGCTCAGAGGAGGAAACTTCTCAAGGAACAGAAGCAAAAGGAAGGTAAAGAATGGCTTCCTAAGCATAAGTGGAGGGAATCAAAAGGGCTTGAGGCCAAGACCCCCAAAAAGAAACTGCCTCAGGTCAAAGGGGATACACAGACCCCCTCGACGTCAAAGACAGGTGGCAAGAGGGTTAGGGAGGAATATAAGACTCCCTCCTCTCTAGACAGGCATGATCCTAAAAGGCTGAGGCAGGAAATAGGAAAACAGACCTAAAGTACTGCAGTCTCGGTCTTTAGAATGGCAGTTGTCCAAGAAGGATACCCACTGGTGAGCATCACCTCGCAGCAGGAGGAGCTCGTGCAGATGGCCCTCTTTGAAGAGATTGGGGGGGATGCTGGTCCAGGACCCAAATTCAGGAGGGTCTATCTAGATTGCTGGTCAAGACAGCAACCGAACTCCTGAAGACTGCAAAGGTATCAATATGGGTACCAAAGATCCTTCAATATGGGGACCAAAGATCCTTAACGATGTCCCTCCAAAGACTCTGTTCGAGAAAATAAGGGTCCAGAACCCAAAAGTCTCAACAGAGGATTGGAGGGTAATTAACCAAAAGGTCGTTCCGGAAGGACGAACCCTGGTGGTGGAGGTCGGAGAGAAGTCCCTGAAGGCAATGCGAGAGCAAGGCCTGAAACTGTTTTTAGGATTCTCACAGGTCGCCGTCAGGGTAATCAAAGACCTTAAAGGCAATAATGGCAGCAAGATGGGGACTGGAAGTGCTGCAGATAAACCTGCAGCACAGTAAAGGGGCAACTGCTGCCCTGAGCCGTCGCCTGGGGACACAGGAGGTGGACGTGGCCCTAATACAAGAACCCTATTTACACAAAGGGGGTGTTCGGGCCTCGGTGGAACTGGAGGTAAACTGATTTATGCTAGAAATCTAAAAAACTCCAGAACATGCATTTATGTTAGAAATGGAATACCTTTCATACCAATGATGGATTTTTGTTCCAGGGACCTGATGACCATCAGGATGGAGCAACGTGAGGAAGGTATCACAAGGGAAATTGTTTTGGCCTCAGCATACCTTCCTTATGAAGACAGCTCTCCTCCTTCTTTGGAAGTGAGGAGACTGACGGAAGCCTGCCATCGGCAAGGTGACGGACTGATGGTGGGATGTGATGCCAATGCCCACAATCTATCGTGGGGTAGCAAGGACACCAACAGTAGAGGTGAGCACCTTCTCGAATTTCTCCTATCTAACAACTTTGAGATCCTGAATAGGGGTGATGAACCTACATTCAGGAATAGTAGAAGGGAAGAAGTAATTGACATAACTTTTAGTTCCATGATGATGGGAAGTTACGTCAAACAGTGGAATGTGGTCCTGGAGCCATCCTCATCAGATCACATGTATATTAAATTCAAGGTTGAAATGGAAATCAGACAGACCATGGCCTATATGAATCCCAGGAAAACGGACTGGGAGACATAGAGGAGAGACCTTGACTTCAGCCTGTCGGAAATTAAAACTTTGATAAGGAATCCAGCAGAGTTTGAGGAAGTAGCAGAGGCCGTAATCTCTGCTAAAGTGACCTCATACAGGACAACTGCTCAATCACCAAGAAGTGCACAAATAGGAGTGTGCCTTGGTGGAATAATAACCTGGAAATGCAAAGGAAACAGGTACGAAGACTGTTTAACCTAGCAGGGCGCAAAGGACAATGGGCAAAGTATCGTGAGGCCCTTGTCAATTACAACCTTGCCATCAGAAGGGCAAAGGAGGCATCTTGGAAGGTATTCTGTGAGGAAGTGGAGGGCACAGCTGCTAAAGCGAGACTTCATAAAATACTCACTAGGGTACCAACTAATCCAGGAGGAACATTGAGGAAGGAGGATGGGGAGTATAGAAAGACAGCACATGAAACGCTGGAACTGCTCTTCAAGACTCACTTTCCTCAATATACTCTGGGGGATAACTCAGACAAGAATGTGATTCCTGGGAAACAACGGTTCTCAGGTATTCGCAAAGAGGACTGGGATTTGGCCAAGGAGTGTGTCGATCTCAGTAAGGTCCGATGGGCGGTGGGAACATTTCAACCGTTCAAGTCACCTGGCCCCGATGGAATCTTTCCAGCTCTCCTGCAACAAGCGGGAGAAAATCTTATTAGATTTCTATGCAGGTTATTCAGGGTTAGCCTAGCAGCAGGAATCATTCCCAATGCCTGGAGGGCAGTGAGGGTTGTCTTCATTCCTAAACCAGGAAGAATTGATCATACCAAGGCCAAGAATATGAGACCAATCAGCCTGTCCTCCTTCATTCTTAAGACATTGGAAAAGCTGGTTAATGTGCATGTTGGAGAAAGGAGGTTAAGTAGGGCTCCTCTACATTCAAACCAACATGCATATCAGCCGGGTAAATCATGTGAGACAGCTCTCCATCAACTTGTTGGGAAGGTGGAGAAAGCACTACACTTTCAGGAAATAGCCCTCTGTATTTTCCTGGACATTGAGGGGGCTTTTAGCAACACGATCTTCGATTCTATGGTTAGGGCAGCAGAGGTGCATGACCTAGGGACCACTATATGTAGGTGGACTAGGGCCATGCTCAGTGGAAGAAAGGTAGAAGCTACCACGATGGATGAAAAAATGGTAATCAACACCACTAGGGGTTGCCCGCAAGGAGGAGTTCTTTCCCCTTTATTGTGGAATCTAGTGGTGAATGATCTCATTGGAGAATTAAACTCTAGGCAGTACTTTTGCCAAGGATACGCAGATGATCTTGTCATAGTAATACTTGGCAAATTTGCTGACACAGTGAAGAATATGGCACAAGGTGCTTTGGACATTGTGCAAGACTGGTGCAGAAAACAGGATCTGGGGGTTAGTCCTAAGAAGACTGTTGTTGCACCATTCACAAAGAAGCATATACAACATTCAAGTTGGAATCTAAAGCTTTTCAATGAAGCACTACCTGTGAAGGGGCAGTGAAATATCTAGGGGTTACCCTAGATGAGAAACTGACATGGACCCCTCACATCAGGAATATTTGCTCCAAGGCAAAAGGTACTTTTGTGAGTACCAGGAGAGCTTGTGGCAAAAATTGGGGCCTGAGCCACAAGGGTATGCACTGGATATACACCACAGTGATTAGACCCAGGATCACCTATGGGGCGGTCGTGTGGTGGAAGAAGGTAGAACAGCAGGTTGCTGCTAAGGAGCTTGGTAAGGTGCAGAGATTAGCCTGCTTAGCCATAACAGGCGGAATTAGCAGCACACCAACTGCTGGGATGGAAACCATGCCGGATATGCCCCCATTACACCTTTGGGTCAAGATGGAGGCAGCGGCTGGTGCATACAGACTCAAATCTGGCAACAACTGGAACTCTTTGGGATATCCAGAATCACACACTAAAATAGTGAGTGGGGTAAATATAGGAAAGGTTGGGGAAATGCCAGCTGACTATATTATAACCCCATACTGCTTCAACAAGCCTTTCAATATAACTATTGGAAGTAGGGAGCAGTGGGAGAAAACAGTTCAACACCGTACGGGGGATATTGTCTGGTTCACTGACTGGTCAAAATCGGACCGATTTTTTACTAGCAACGTTTACAATTTATTTCCAGTTGGCTTGTCACACACCTTGATTGAACTACAAAATGGTTCCCGATGCTTATCAGATAATTACATCAAGAATGCTTTCAGGTAAATACTGACATCATCGGATCTATACTTTACGAATGCTTAGTACTGATTATGTGTGACTCTTTTCTTTGCTCCCGTTCTACGAGTACAGGATGTGGCGACGTCGAGATCGACTCCACCTGGAGTGGAATATCTTTGAGCTGATATAGAGATAGCCCACGCGGGCCTTTGAGTATTGTTTGGACTTGACTATTGTGTACACTGAATGTATCAAGTGATCCGTAATTAATGTTTATTATTCAGTTAATGTGGCATGTACCGGTAATTTATTTATCATATCGTATCCCGTACACCACAGTGGTGACCCCGCGTTTCAATTCACGCACAATTACACTTTCTTGCCTCTTTTCCGAATTTGTTATTACGCGAGTGCAGTGAACAATCGCGCCATGTGGAATCAACCTCCATGTTCTCCAGTGCTATGATCGCAAGGACAAGGATTATCTGCTTCTCCGCTTTAAACCGCTGAGAAAGGACAGTGCATCAATTCACAGGTGGGACTACACATTATACCGCCTAACAAATTGAGCCCTGTTGTACAGGTCAACAATCCGCACGGCCACGCCAACATGCTAGCTCCCGAACTTTCTATGGTTCAAACTGCCAACTTAGTTAAAGCAGAACCAACTTTCACATCACCAGGGCCTCACGAGCAGTGCTGTGTTACAACTGAACAATCGAATTTTGACTCTTTGTGCACTCAACAGCGAGTTTCGGTACCGCCTTGGATATCGAACTTTTCGTGCAGTGTGCTATACCTTCAGTTACTGTGCCTTCTGACCATCTACCATGTGTTACAAATGTGTTGAATAGAACCGCCGGACTGTCGGTTAGTTTTGGACAAAATGCTTCACAGAACTATGCCCTCATGAATGTACCAGTTTCCAGGCCAACATTTGCGACAGACAATGCGCCTCCCCACTTGTTCATCCAGTTAATTTCGAACAACAACCCACTAAATTGCCAAAGCTGCCGCCTTTTGCAAAGCAACATCCGAACACTTGGTTCGCATTAATTGATTCTATTTTCAGGGTTTCGGGCATTCTTTCAGAAGAATCTAATTTCGTGTGCCTTGTCGGTCATCTACACGACCATCTTGACTTGATTAGTGATTTGGTGCTTAACCCACCTCCGCCACCTCAGTACACAAATGCGAAACGTATCATCTGTGAGAGATTTTCCCACTCACCTGATGAAGTGTTACATCACATAATTCACGAAGTGCACTTAGGAGACCTTACACCATCTGAACTGTGGTGTAGGCTGCACGCCCTTGTTTCAACTGATTTTTCCCGGACATTACTTTGTGGTCAAACGCACGTAGGTGACCCTCGTGTCCGTGTGTTTTCGTCGCGCAACCGTACGGTGTCATCATCTGGTAGCCGTACCGCGCAATGCTCTCCGGACTCACCAGTTGCCATGATGGATACACCAGCCCAGCAGTGCGCTCTCTCGGACACTGATGGAACTACCTGTAGCACGCCGACCACACCCAACAAAAGCCGGCCGCTATGCTGGTATCATAGCAACTTCAGAGACGATGCTAAACATTGCCGTGCGCCATGCGTGGTGGGAAACACAGGCGGTGGGGCGCAGTAGCAGGTGCGGCGCCCCGCTCTAAACGAAGACGCCTCCACTCCACAACCCGCACCTCTGGTACCGTAAGCTGCAACGGCTGTTTGTTTGTGACTGACTGTGTTTCGAACATTGACTTTCTGATTGACAGTGGGGCAGATAGGAGTGTTTTACGCCCGTCTCTTGCACCGGACACTCTCGTACCTTCTCCCACACTGCTTTGCGCTGCAAACGACTCCACTATCAAAGTGCTTGGAACAGTTCACATGCCAGTTCATTTATCTACAGACTTGACTATTAATTGGGACTTTCTGGTCATGCAAGTATCCTGTCCGGTGCTTGGCATAGACTTTTTAACGAACAATAAATTTTCCGTGGGCATTCTGGCAGGAATCTTGTTACATCAAAGCACTAACATGCGCATCCATCTGTTTGCCTCCTCCAGTGCACGGCCGTCGCCGCATATTAATGTTGACATTTCTCTTTTGCAAAAGGAGTGCGCACTGTTAGCTGCAAAACTTACTAGTGTAAAGTGTTACGTAACTGTACAGAGACTTGAAATTGTTGAACTTAAATAAACTCAGAGTAGGCTTAAAGAACAGATTGACATTAAGTCACGTGAGCTGGCTCGTGCAAGAGAAGTAATCGCTTCCTTTCAAAGTTTACGATCCGCGCAACAAGTATCGCGCGCTCCCTCCCAGTCGCGCGGCCCGAACTCTGACGTGCATAACAATAACACGACAGTTTCACATAGTTCTGCGTGCCCGTGTGGCGTTCTTGCTATCAGTAGTGATGCTTGCCATAGACTCAACACAACAGAGGGACCTCCAGTGCGTTCCAGACCATGCCGCCTCAATCCGCATAAACTCAAAATCGCAAAAAACATTATTGGCGAACTGCTTGAGGCTGTCATTGTGCGACCTTCCTCTAGCGAATGGGCTTCTCCTGTTCACCTTACGCCGAAAAAGGATGGTACCTATCGTTTATGTGGAGATTACAGGAAGTTGAATGATACGACAATCACTCATAGCTATCCTGTGCCAAATATCCAGACTGTGCTAGGCAACTTGAAGGCGCGACCACTTTCAGCGTCGTTGACGGCAAGAAGGCTTATCACCAAATTCCAATGCACGAACCGGACATTCCAAAAACGGCCATCATTACTCCCTTTGGCTTATTTGAATATGTATATATGCCTTATGGTTTAAAAAACGCTGCACAGACATGGCAGAGATACCTAGACTCCCTTCTTCGCCCTCTGCCACAGTGTTACGCATACCTGGACAATATTTTGATTTTTTTGAAATCTCCAGAGGAGCATGAAATACACTTATCCGAACTGTTCAGTGTCCTTGATTCACACGGTGTTGTGACCAACAAAGACAAATGTTTAATATTCACAGAATATATGACATCAACTGCGATTGGACAAAGCTGAAAATGTGTACCCAGTCAGGATTTGAACCAGGGTCTCCTGCTTTCTAGGCAGTTGCGCTGACCCCTACACCACTGGGGACACAGTGATCACCG
The DNA here is from genome assembly GCA_026315105.1 of Locusta migratoria. Taxonomy (NCBI): domain Eukaryota; kingdom Metazoa; phylum Arthropoda; class Insecta; order Orthoptera; family Acrididae; genus Locusta; species Locusta migratoria. Next base: position 6,305,438 of record CM048747.1, read on the forward strand.
CACCTGCAAGGACTACCTAAGCACACCTCCCGTCAGATACAAATTCACAGCTTCGCTCTGCCCACAGTACTCAAACTCGTAGTTATGAAACTAATTCCCATAAGAGTAAGGGCTTCAAACTTGTCCACCCCTACCCACTAACGATAGGATCATTGCCCGTCACCGGCATATTATATATATACATGTGGCGTCTGTTCCAAAAGTACAGACGTCACTTTTGATCCTGCAGTTGTTATTCTTTAATATTCACAGAATATATGACATCAACTGTGATTGGGCAAAGCTGAAAATGTGTACCCAGCTGGGATTCGAACCAGGGTCTCCTGCTTTCTAGGCAGTTGCGCTGACCCCTACACCACTGGGGACACAGTGATCACCGCACCTGCAAGGACTACCTAAGCACACCTCCCGTCAGATACAAATTCCCAGCTTCGCTCTGCCCACAGTACTCAAACTCGTAGTTATGAAACTAATTCCCATAAGAGTAAGGGCTTCAAACTTGTCCACCCCTACCCACTAACGATAGGATCATTGCCCGTCACCGGCATATTATATATATACATGTGGCGTCTGTTCCAAAAGTACATACGTCACTTTTGATCCTGCAGTTGTTATTCTTTAATATTCACAGAATATATGACATCAACTGTGATTGGGCAAAGCTGAAAATGTGTACCCAGCTGGGATTCGAACCAGGGTCTCCTGCTTTCTAGGCAGTTGCGCTGACCCCTACACCACTGGGGACACAGTGATCACCGCACCTGCAAGGACTACCTAAGCACACCTCCCGTCAGATACAAATTCCCAGCTTCGCCCTGCCCACAGTACTCAAACTTGGAGTTATGAAACTAATTCCCATAAGAGTAAGGGCATCAAACTTGTCCACCCCTCCCCACTAACAATAGGATAATTGCCCATCACCGGCATATTATATATATACAAGTGGCGTCTGTTCCGAAAGTACAGACGTCACTTTTGATCCTGCAGTTGTTATTCTTTAATATTCACAGAATATATGACATCAACTGTGATTGGGCAAAGCTGAAAATTTGTACCCAGCCGGGATTCAAACCAGGGTCTCCTGCTTTCTAGGCAGTTGCGCTGACCCCTACACCACTGTGTCCCCAGTGATATAGTGCTCCAAAATATTGAGGGTCGGCCACTAACTATATACACAGACCATAAACCCCTGGCACACGCCCTCAAAAATCCTCCAGCTGACCCACCCCCTCGTCGTTACAGGCATTTTGATCTGATCTCTCAGTACACGAGCGACGTACAGTACGTCCACGGCTCTGACAATTTGGTCGCTGATTATTTCTTGTGGCTCACTGGTATCTCTTCTGTCATCGACTTCCACGAGCTCACCAAGGCCCAGTCGAGCGATGATTCAATTTCAACCTTGCTCAAATCCAGCGAGCATTTTCTAGTTCTGGAGCGCAAAAACATACCCGGCGCGCCTACTGCATTGTGGTGTGACACATCTTCGGGCGTTCCACGCCCACTTGTCCCCACAAATTTTCGCCGCGTGATCTTCGACGAGCTTCATGGTCTCACCCATCCAGGTGCACAAGCAACCACTCGCTTAATCACAGAACGCTTTGTTTGGCCTTAGGTGAAAAAAGACTGTTGTGAGTGGTGCTGCTCTTTCATTCCGTGCCAACGCGCCAAGGTTGGCCGGCATTGCCACCCACCCCTTGGCTCCTTCAGTATCCACTCTGATCGTTTCACACATGTACACCTTGACCTGGTGGGCCCTCTTCCCAGTGTTAAAAGCTTCTGATAATTGCTCACATGCATTGACCGGGCTTCACACTGGGTGGAGGCCACAACATTGTCGGATATTTCTGTCGCAGTGGTTGCTTCCGCATTTGTATCTTGTTGGATTGCCCGCTTCGGCTGCCCTACTAAGATCAATACCGATCAGGGTTGGCAGTTCAAGGTGGTGCTTTTCGATAAGTTGTACGATCTCTGTGGCACATCACGGATACATACCACCGCCAACCACCCACAATCCAATGGGTTGGTAGAGCGGTGGCATCGTACCCTGAAAGCTGCACTCATGTGCCACTCAGAATCATGGACTACCTCCTTTCCTTGGGTACTCCTGGGTCTCCGAACTTCATTTAAAGAGGACTTAGGATGCTCCACCGCTGAGCTCTTGTGCGGTGAATGCCTTAAGTTGCCAGCAGACCGTCTCCTCTCAGCTCCCAGACGCCGCAGTCATCACTGCACCAATGCCTGATGTTACCTTTGGGCCCAGTTCTCCCCCTTGCACGCCACGGGACGACACACCTCTGCAGGAGGGCGACCCCCTGCCGAGTCCGAGGGCCGAGTCACCTTCCTCCCCCTTAACTCATTTTTCCCCAGCACACCTTCCCCCTCACTTCTTCTCAGTAGACGTTTCTGCCTATCCCCTTCCAACATCTCTGTCGTTTTGAATGATAATCAAATCTTCATTGTGTACATCTCTCCTGACTCTTCCAACGAACCTCATGAGCAAAACCTTTCCCTCCTCTTTTCCGAAATCCTTCCCTCGACCGCTGATCCATCGAACGTCGAGTGTTTCATTGATGCTATCGGCACCCTTTTCATCCTCTTCTCTCCTACTCCACCTGCCACACACTCACCTACCACTTACACTCGTGCCGGCCACAGAGTCATTGTGCCTGCTGGGCATAGAGACTATGTTTTCCCTCACCCCCCGTGATCGGCCTTCAGCCCAGCAAGGGGGGTTCTCTGTGGCGACGTCGAGATCGACTCCACCTGGAGTGGAATATCTTTGAGCTGATATAGAGATAGCCCACGCGGGCCTTTGAGTATTGTTTGGACTTGACTATTGTGTACACTGAATGTATCAAGTGATCCGTAATACATGTTTATTATTCAGTTAATGTGGCATGTACCAGTTATTTATTTATCATATTGTATCCCTATACCACAAGGATTTTGGAGAGAGGAATTGAAGGGCCTTTGAGTATTGTTTGGACTCTACTATTGTGTACACTGAATGTATCAAGTGATCTGTAATAAATGTTTATTATTCAGTTAATGTGGCATGTACCGGTTATTTATTTATCATATTGTATCCCGTACACCACAAGGATATTGGAGAGAGGCATTGAAGGAAAGGATTTGGGCCGTGGATTATCTCTACTGTTACAGCATTTAATGCAGATCAAAAATATGTTTCCTACATTCCATGGCTGTGTCATGTCTTTATTTGCATGTTAACATTGTGCTCTAGCATACCTAACATATCACTTAGAGATACTGTCTTATGGACCATCTGCTACACATATTATGCTAATGTCTAAATGCTAATTGTTTGTACTGCGATGTTTGTTTCTCATATACTTCTTTCAGTAGGCAAACATGTTGTTTTTCTTCTGCATAAAAGAAAAAAACATGCAATGTATCATGATTCTGTATAGTTGACTGTTATATTCTCTGGTAAATGGTTTTGTTTATGCCTGAGGTGTACATTCTGTTTACTTAAAAGAGTGATTTAACCTTTTATGAGATACCTAATGGATATTATTCTGGCAGTGTAATGTGACCTCAGACCTTCATGCTGCTAATATGTATTCAGATTTTCTTTCTCACAATGTAGGTTCATGCGCACTTGACTACTTCTCTTTCTCTTATTATCATTGCATTCTCACATAAATAGAAAATATCCTACCACAAACATAAAACTATTCAATTATCGTTGGTGGGAACCTTTTTTGGTCCCTCCCACTGCTTAAATCCTTCTACTCCATACAACAAATCTTGACAGAAGTACTTTCACAGTGGGCCTGAAGCACAAATATTTATAGTATATCTTGCGTAATAAATGTCTCCCTTTCTTTTTATTAATTTATCTGCTTATTTGTTACTCACATCTTTAGGTTTCATTGTACAAAATTAAGTTTTACTAAGGTAATTTAGCTGGCAATTAGCATAGTGTACATATTTGTAGATACCTCAAGTGAAGATAAGCTTAGTTAGTAGTATATGTGCGTTTGTGTGTGTGTGTGTGTGTGTGTGTGTGTGTGTGTGTGTGTGAGAGAGAGAGAGAGAGAGAGAGAGAGAGAGAGAGAGAGAGTGTGTGTGTGTGTGTGTGTGTGTGTGTGTGTGTGTGTGTGTGTGTGTTTCATAATTTTATTCCTTTCTAGTAATAGTCTTCCTGTTATTCATGGTTTCTCCTTCTCTGTTCATACTGCCTCGAGTTTTGTTTCCTGACTGTTGCATTTCTGGGTGATCTCTAATCATCTGATAGTGAGGGGAAGCATATATGAGCATATGTGTCTGGCAGCTCAGCTCAGTATTCCAAAACAAACATATAAGCATGTGAATTCATTGGTTTCCTGCTCATAATTAATATCTTACATACTATAATCTAATTTTAGGAGTGATATTCCTCCAATTCCTAATATCTTAACTTATCATCTACTATTTACAAGTTTCTGTGAGACATCTGGACACCACCTTTCCTCCATTCAATCTCTGTAATCATTACACGAAATTAGACACACACTGCTCACATCATTGTCCTCACTCCCCTTCACAGTCAATGTAGAAAGGCTTACTTGGAAATGGTGTTTTCCTGACCCCTTGCCTGTCGTAGCGTATTGTCTCTTTTGACTACTTCCACAATTTGTAAAAGATGGTTAGTATTCTGCCAGCCCACATTCCTATGATTATGTGTTGCCTGGGTGTCTTTGATAATTTGAGTTTCAATTATTAAAACCAGTATTGTTACTTCTGTTGCCTTGGTTCATGTTACGTGGTGTGTAAAAATTATTATTATTGTGGTTCCATGAGTGTAGACCATTATTTCTGTTTTCTGTATTTTTCTCCACCTGGGTTGCTGTTGTTATACTGTGTGTTCCCACCTTGACCCTGTGGCACTACTCACAATGCAGTTGATGCCACACAAAAAAAAAGACTGCATGACTTACTAAGTTAAGGTTTTCTTTGAGACTCCATAAAAATTTAAGAATATTTTAACAGTAATAAAGATGATGAAGTTAGACATCCAAAGTGAAATTGTTTAATATAAATTAAATAGATTGGAAAGTTTGCTATGCTATCTAAAAAATTATGATTTTATCAAAAGAAGGACTAAAGAATAGTTGTTTAAAAATATATGTATATTGTAATGTAAGAAATACAACTTTAAAATTGTACATTTGTAAAATCAGTGGCTGAGAATTATGTTGTCAGTTTGATTTAAGCAGTGGTCACTTAACCAAGTTTTGGAGGGACAAAATAAAATGGAAATGTGGTCTTTTGTCTGCAGCACTGGAAGAAGAAGAACTTGTGATGTACTGAAGTAGGACTAGTTTTAATTTCATTTGATCAGCCATCAAATTATGAGATTTAGTGGATCAAAATAAATAATCTATGAGGAAAAGAAGAAACTGAATATGATGTTTATGACTGGATATCTCACGCAGAAATCCATAGAGCTTTGCTGGCAGAGGAATGGGATAAACTGAATATCATAGTTGCCAGAAAATTTGAAAAATTAGGAGGGGAACAGTATAGTATTGATACATTCAATGAAATATTTAAAGAGGATACAGAAATAGTGTATAGGGAAAGACATAAGCAAGTTTACATAATGTAAGACAAGAACAGAAGAGAAATAGAAAATGACTTACTGGAGGAAAAGAGCTTAAATAGGAATGTTATGGATAAGGTGCAGCCAATTAAAGTTATTTAGGTGGGAAAAATGGAAGAGAGAGCATTATTGGATTCAAGTTCAAGTATATTGGCAGTATCAGAATCATTGTGGCAACAAATTAGGTGCAAACACCTAGTGGAGCTATGCGTAAAAGGTATAAAGGTAAAAACTTAACCCTTTGAGTACTGCAGACATGATATGCCATGGCATTCCACCTTGCCGTGGAGCCTGCGGATGTCGTTTGCTGTTGCAGTGATATTTCCCGTGTTCCTGGAGACGGCATTCATCGCGGGACCTGGCCGGTACCTGAGTCCTGTATCTGAGGCCTAAAGACGGTATATGTCGCAGCCAGTTCCACTGCCTGTGGGCCTGCAAACTTCAACAGCCGCACAGGGCTACTGCTTGCACACTGACCACCACAGAGTACAGAGCGCTTAGAATATTCATCAACTGATTCTGAAGAAACTATTCAATGAAAACTTTTCATTTTTTTACATCTTGTAGTGTGATATAGTCGCTCTATCATGATCTCACATGCTATTCATTATTGCCTATAGTTGCTGTGCTACATCAAATTAAGTAAACTACTGTGCAAAATTTTGAAGAGTTCGCAGACGAAAAATCTCATTGTGTAGACTTTGCGAATGATTGATTTTAGCACATAAAAAGCTGCAGATGAAATGTAGGTAAGATGTCTAAATTTTATTTAAGGTTGAGAACAGATCGATAACTCATTTCATTCTCGAGATAAAGGGTGTTATGTCAGACAGACAGATGTGGGAGGTGTGCACATTTCTGTCCATGCACACTTTGCAGCTCTACGAAATACTTGTCATCTGATTTTAAGAAAACAGTTTCATTTGTAGGTCCAGATTGTAAGAGTTTACTCTAAATTCGAACTGTGATTTAGTGTTTAGCATTTGTCGATTTGGAGAAAGCTTTTGACAATGTCGACTGGAATACACTCTTCCAAATTCTGAAGGTATCAGGGGCAAAATATAGGAAGCGAAGAGTTATATTCAACCTATACAAAAACCAGACAGCGGTTATTAAGAGTTGAAGGGCAAGAAAGGGACGCAGAGGTTGTTCAATCTCTACATTGAGAAGGCAGTGAAGGAATGAAAGGAGAAATTTGGAGAGGGCATTAAAGTGCAGGGAGAAGAAATAAAACACTGTGGTTTGCCGATGACATAGTAATTCTGTCAGAGACCGCAAAAGATCTGGAAGAGCAATTGAATGGGATGGACAGTGTCTTGAAAGGAAGATATAAGATGAACATTAACAGGAGTAAAACGAAGATAATGGAATGCAATCTCAGAAAATCAGGCGATGCTGAAGGAATTACATTAGGTAATGAGACGATAAAAGTAGTAGATGAATTTTGTTATTTGGGTAGCAAGATAACTTCTGATGGCTGAAGTAAAGAAGATATAAAATGCAGAATCACTATGGGAAGAAAAGCGTTTTTAAAGAAGTGAAACTTGTTAACATCCAATATTAATTTAAATGTTAGGAAGTCCTTTCTGAAAGCATTTGTTTTGAGTGTAGCATTGTATGGGAGTGAAATATTGACAATAAGGAGTTCAGATAAAAAGATGATAGAAGCTTTTGAAATGTGGTGCTACAGACGAATGATGAAAATTAGATGGGTAGATCACGTAACTAACGAGGAGGTGCTTAACTGAATCGGGGAGAAAAGAAGTTTCTGGCATATCCTGACTAAGAGAAGGGATAGATTGGTTGGACACATTCTGAGACATCAAGGAATTGTCAACTTACCATTAGAAGGAAGTGTGTGGGTTAAAAATCATAGAGGGAGACCGAGGGACGAATATAGTAAGCAGATTCAAAAGGATGTAGGTTGTCGAACATATTCTCAGATGAAGAGACTTGCACAGGACAAGGTAGCGTGGAGAACTGCATCAAACCAGTCTGTGGACTGAAGACCATAACAACAACAATGATTTAGTGTAGCCCAGTTTCAAACAGACCAAGAACATAACATTTCCTCATAGGAGCAATGTACAAATTAAGGAAACAATTGAGATAACGGACAATTCTTTGCTGATTATTTTCTTGCAAATTACAAATACATCTTTTTGCAACTAAAATAATGGTCTATCTAATCAGCCCAGTTTGGAAAGTTTTATAGAACATAGCTTTTTCCAAAATAAGGTTGAAAATAATCATATTTTTATCCTTTTATAAAATCTCCAAATTTGCACTTAATTTATTCAGCATTGGTAAGGGGCATATAAACGAAACTTCACATTTCAAAACCTTGTATTTTTTGGCTACCACATGCCAAGTTTCGAGTTTGTCATCACTTTTGTCCGCGAGATATAAGGCGCCAACATTCAAAGTTTTTTTTATCACCATAGCTTGAAATTTTCTGTCTATGTATTGAACGTAAAATTCTTTTTAATATTACTACTATGAGTTATGTATACAGTTGTACATGATAGCCAAGCTTCATATCTTTCAATGAAATATTGCTCGAGTGCCTGAGTGATAACGGCTCACAGTTGTCAGGAATTCACACTCACACTGTGCAAAGTCGCTCATGGTGTCAAACAACTGACTATAAATCGTCCATTATTGCTTCAATAAATTGTGAAGTTTACCAGTGTTCATTGAGAATATGTTTAAATGTTCATATAAAATTTCGCATGATGGTCGAGTTGGAAAATGTTCTGAAGTTAGGTGATTTTGCAGGGAGTGACCCAGGAAATTCAGTGTACATTATGTCTGTCAAGCACTCGTTTCCAGATTCAAAGCTATGGAATAGGTACCCAAATATACTGTGCTTATTTGTAATGTCAGCAAGCACATTGACTACAAGGCTGTCGCAGCCACCCTGAGAAATAGGATAGGCTCACTTACAAAAGGAAGTGGAAGAGAGCAATGAGAAGAGTATAGAGCAAATATATGACAAAATCAAAATAATAAGTCATTTATGGGAGGATAGAAGGAGAGAAATGACAGACTTGTGTATAAATATCTTCGCCCCCTATATTTTACCCCTGATACCTTCAGAATTTGGAAGTGTGTATTCCAGTCGACATTGTCAAAAGCTTTCTCCAAATCGACAAACGCTAAAAACGTAGGTTTGCTTTTTCTTAGCCTATCTTCCAAGATAAGTCGTAATGTGAGTATTGCCTCCCATGTTCCTCAGACAGACCAGGCAGAGTTATTGATTTTGAATCCAATTTGAGAGTAATACTACATGGGGTGATTAGAGCAAAGCCATTCCCTATTGCTATGGCAGATAAAGAAGCAGTAAGGACTAGAATAAAAACAATGCTGGACTGAAATGTAATGGAATTGGGGAGGAGCAAACACTGTAATCCCACTGTACTTGTTAAAAGGAAGGATGGTTCAGTGAGAATTGTGTTAGATACAAAGAAATTGAATAAAGTAATAATTAAAGAAAATGATCAACCTGAAAATATGAACAAACTACTGCAAAACTTCAATAGTGTAAATATCATGTTGAATGTTGACATAACCTCTGGGCTCAGGCAAATTCCTCTGGCAAAAACAAGCACAAAATATACAGCCTTCTTATTTGAAGGAAGAACCTATGTGTTCATAGTGGTAAAATTTGGCTTGACTGTATCAGTAGCTGTTTTTGTTAGAGCCTTGAATCATGTCCTTGGTAATGAATTCATGAGAAGATTGGCTGTATACGTGGGTGATAGTTTAATCACCAGTAGCACATGGGATGAACATTGTGAGTCACTAGAAGAGGTGTTCAAAGAAATTCATCAAGACGGCATGACACTGAAATTGAGCAAGTGTGAATTTGTCCAGGCCAAAATTTTCAGGACATCAGCTGACTTCTGAAGGGATTCCACCAAATGCTCAGGGCTATAGCTGAATGAAAGGTACCTAAAAATACAAAACAGTTGAAATCATTCATTGCAATGTACTCATTCTATAGAAAATATATCAGTAATTACAGTCTATACTCACCTAATTTACATAATTGTTAAAGAAAAATGTGACCTGGAGATGAGCTGATGAATGTGGTAAGGAATTCAAGGCTATAAAAGATAGCTTATGTTGTTGTTGTGGTCTTCAGTTCGGAGAATGGTTTGATGCAGCTCTCCACGCTACCCTGTCCTGTGCAAGTCTCTTCATCTGAGAATACGTTCAGCAATCTACACCCTTTTGAATCTGCTTACTATATTTGTCCCTCGGACTGTGTCTACAATTTTTACCCCACACACTTCCTTCTAATGCTAAGTTGACAATTCCTTAATGCCTCAGAATGTGTCCAACCTTCTCTTAGTCAGGATATGCCAGAAACTCCTTTTCTCCCCAATTCAGTTAAGCACCTCCTCATTATTTACTTGATCTATGCATCTAATTTTCATCATTTGTCTGTAGCATCGCATTTCAAAAGCTTCTATCATCTTTTATCTAAGCTCCTTATTGTCCATGTTTCACCCCCATACAATGCTACACTCAAGACAAATGCTTTCAGAAAGGACTTCCTAACATTTAAATTAATAATGGATATTAACAAGTTTTGCTTCTTTGGATACGCTTTTCTTCCCATAGCCATTCTGCATTTTATATCTTCTTTACTTCGGCCATTAGAAGTTATCTACTACTTTTATTGTCTCATTACCTAATATAATTCCTTCAGCATCGCCTGATTTTCTGACATTGCATTCCATTACCTTCGTTTTACTCTTGTTAATATTCATCTTATATCTTCCTTTCATGACACTGTCCATCCCATTCAATTGCTCTTCCATATCTTTTGCAGTCTCTGACAGAATTACTATGTCATCAGCAAACCGCAATGTTTTTATTTCTTCTCCCCGCACTTAAATGGCCCTCTCCAAATTTCTCCTTCCATTCCTTCACTGCCTGCTCAATGTACAGATTTAACAACATTGGGGAAAGGCTACAACCCTGTCTTACTCTCTTCCCAACCTCTGTGTCCCTTTCTTGCCCTTCAACTCTAATAACCACTGTCTGGTTTTTGTATAGGTTGAATGTAACCCTTCGCTCCCTATATTTTACCCCTGACACCTTCAGAATTTGGAAGTGTGTATTCCAGTCAACATTGTCAAAAGCTTTCTCCAAATCAACAAATGCTAAAAACGTAGGTTTGCCTTTTCTTAGCCTATCTTCTAAGATAAGTCGTAATGTGAGTATTGCCTCCCATGTTGCTACATTTTTCCTAAATCCAAACATATTCCCCGAGGTCAGATTCCACAAGTTTTTCCATTCGTCTGTAAATAATGTGTGTTAGTTTTTTGCACCCATGACTTATTAAACTGATAGTTCTGTAATTTTCACACTTGTCTGCACTTGCTTTCTTGGGTATTGGAATTATAATATTCTTCTTGAAGTCGGAGGGTATTCCCCCTGTCTCATACATCTTGCATACTAGGTGATACAATTTTTTCATGACTGGCTCTGCTATCAACATCAGCAGTTCAGACGGAATATTATCTACTCCAGGGGCATTGTTTCAACCCAAGTCCTTCAGCGCTCTGTCAAATTCTTCTCGCAGTATCATATCTTATATGTCATCTTCCTCCACTTTGACTTCCATTTCTAGAATACTACTTTCAAGTTTATTTCCTTTGTTTAGGCCCTCTATATATTCCTTCCACAGTTCAGCTTTCCCCTCTTTGCTTAGAACTGGTTTTTCGTCTGAGTTCTTGATATTCATATAGCTGCTTTTCTTGTCTCCAAATATCTCTTATTTTCCTGTAGGTGCTACCTATCTTTCCCCTAGTTATGCATTCTTCTACGGTTCTGTATTTGTCCTCTAGCCACTCCTGCTTAGCCAGTCTGCACCTCCTGTCAATCTCATGTACGTATGTATGTATGTAACAGTAGTATACTATACTATACTATCCAGACATGACATTACCTTTACATACCCACTGATAGTTCAGATTATGGTATAGGAGCAGTTCTGTTCCAAGAAAAGAGAGTAAATAGGGAGAATGAACAAAAAACAATTGCATTTGTGAGTAAGACATTAAATCAGCATGAGTTATATTATGGAATATCTGAGAAAGAGTTACTAGCAGTAGTATTTGGATTTCATAAGTTTAGAATCTATTTGGAGGGACAAAAGGTGGTAGTATTTACTGACCACAAAAACTTAAGCTTCCTCCAAGAGTGCCATCTATTGAAAACTACAACTGTACATTTGTAATATCGGTGGCTGAGAATGACATTGTCAATTTGATTTTAGCAGGGGGTCACATGACCAAGTTTTGGAGGAACAAGATAAAACAGAAACAGAGACTTTTGTCTGCAGTGCTGGACGAAGAAGGTCCTGTGTGACTAGCAGCCACTTCTGATCATGTAATATGAATGTTTTTTTATGAATTTATGATGCACTGAAGGAGGACTAGTTTTAATTTTATTTAATCAGCTACCAAATTATGAGACTTAGTGGATCAAAAAGAATTTCCTCTCCAACCTCAACTCCTTTGGTCCCATCAAATTCACCTGGTCCTATTCCAAATCCCATGCCACGTTCCTCGATGTTGACCTCCATCTCTCCAACGGCCAACTTCACACATCCGTCCACATCAAACCTACCAACAAACAACAGTACCTCCATTATGACAGCTGTCATCCATTCCATATCAAACGTTCCCTTCCCTACAGCTTAGGTCTTCGTGGCAAACGAGTCTGCTCCAGTCCCGAATCCCTGAACCAGTACACCAATAACCTAATAACAGCTTTCACATCCCGCAGCTATCCTCCTGATCTGGTTCAGAAGCAAATTACCAGAGCCACCTCCTCATTCCTCCAAATCCAGAACCTTTCACCAAAGAATCCCAGAAGTGCCCCTCTTGTCACCGGATACTTTCCGGGACTGGAGCGGACTCTGAATGTGGCTCTCCAGCAGGGATACGACTTCCTTAAATCCTGCCCCGAAATGAGATCCATCCTTAATGACATCCTTCCCACTCCACCAAGAGTGTCTTTCCGCCGCCCACCTAACCTTCGTAACCTCCTAGTCCATCCCTATGAAACCCCCAAACCACCTTCCCTACCCTCTGGCTCCTACCCATGCAACCGCCCCCGCTGTAAAACCTGCCCTATGCACCCTTCCACCACCACTTACTCCAGTCCCGTAACCCGGAAGGTGTACACGATCAAGGGCAGAGCCACTTGCGATAGCACCCACGTGATTTACCAACTAACATGCCTGCACTGTGAAGCGTTCTAGGTGGGAATTACCAGCAACAAACTGTCCATTCGCATGAACGGTCACAGGCAGATGATGTTTGTTGGTAATGAGGATCACCCTGTGGCTAAACATGCCTTGGTGTACGGCCAGCACATCTTGGCGCAGTGTTACACCGTCCGGGTTATCTGGATACTTCCCACCGACACCAACCTTTCAGAACTCCGGAGATGGGAACTTGCCCTTCAGGTTATTCTTTCCTCCTGTTGCCCACCTGGTCTCAATCTCCGCTAACTCAAATTCCCGCCCACCATCTTTAGCATCTTTGCCTTGGTTCTGTGGACAGAGCCTCTGCCTCAATTGGTATCTCTGTCCAACTTCTTTGCTTTTTACAAATGTCTGTTTAGGTGTGTTTGCGTTTCGATATGTCTGAGTGTGTGTGTATTTGTTTATCTTCCTTTTTTTTCCCCTAGGGTAAGTCCTTCCACTCCTGGGATTGGAATGACTCCTTTTCCACTTCCTTAAAACCCATATCCTTCCCTTTTTCCTCCCCTTTTTTCCTCTTTTTCCTGAAGAAGCTGCCAGTGGTGGCGAAAGCTTGTATGTGTGTTTGTGTGTGATTTTATTTATTTATTTGTTTCTATCGACGAGTCGGTCCTTTTTGGTAAGTCATCTCTTTTCTATTTTTTATTTTTGTTTATCCCATGGGGAAAGTTTCCCTCTATAATTTTTAAATAAATAAATATGTATATTATTAAATTTGCTGATTATTTATTTATAAATGCACAAATGGAACTCAGTATAGGCTCTTTAGTTTAATGTAACACCACACAACCAGCCCTAAACTGTAAAATGTGTCAATAAACTAAAGTTTGTGTGTGAGTTAACAGATTCCATTGAGGATCATATTTAAAAATGAACAATATACAGAATACTGACCAGGAACCAGTAGCGTTGCAACCCTCTGTGTTATGCAGTTTGTTTGTGTGGATCCCCTGTATGGATGCCATTCATAATTGATGTTATGTTGTTACCACTTCCCATGAAATTGTTGTTGTTCTGAGCATTATTTTGACCAACAACATTCATTGCTTTTGATGGATTATATTATTTGTCTAATCCCCTTTGAGATGGACTGAAGGACCTGGAGAAAGAGATTGGCATTTTTTTCTTGTTATGAAGTAAAACAGCCTTCAGACTTCATGATGTTCTGTCTACAAATGGTTACCTTTCATTTAGATTTGAATCTGTTTCAATAATGTCATACTGGTCAATCATACTGTGGCGTAAAATAAATACATAAAACATACATATAACAAAATCAAATACTTAGTGATGATTTATCTATTCTGATACTTGCACACTTTTATCTAACACATTCCAATGATTCAGTCTCAAAGGCTAAAACTCAGTCTTTGACATAATTAATCATGGTTTCTGATGAAATCATTAAACCTTTCTGTTTGGAATAGTGTGGTGGTTCTCTCTCCTCAACGAAAAAAAAAAAACTAAATCTGAAACATTGTATTCACTGTATGAACTCCCTTCTGAATATAACTGACTTTTTAAACTTTAAAGGCAGTATGCCTGAAGTATCTTTAAAAAAATTCTCATATTATTGTATGTCCTTTTCTAGATAAAATTACCAGATTAAAAAAAAAAAAGTAATTGATCCAATCTGAAAACTGAACAAAATTTAACTATTAAGTGTGAGATCACTTTACATCACTGAAGTAAAACAAATACAGTAAAACCTCGTTTTTATGTTCCCGGTTTTTACATTTTCCTGCCATTTACACCATTTTTTGTCGGTCCCGTCAAATTTCCTATGTTCACAATGTTAATTCGCCCTCATTTTTGCATTATCATATTTACACTTTTCCTGCATTTTACACTTTTTGAAAGCATGTTCGTGAAGAAAAAATGACGTATTCTACATAAATTGATGCTAGCATGGCTTTCCCCTTAAAGTATACCACTTAAAAATTATTCACAGTCAAGTTTCTTGACACTTTGCATTTAATCAAACGTATATTTCGCGTATCATTGTTGGCAGTATGTATCTAGTTGACTTACGACGCGCCGATTTGTGACAATGTAGTTCCTCTTTCCACCAGCTTCTTTGCCACAATGGCTGGCGTGTACTCAAACAATCAGAACCATTTGCTTTGTTGATGTGAGAATAAAGAGTTGCATTGTTTTTGTGATACATATTTCTGATTCATAAAGAACGTTATCTGTCAAAGTTTGGTATCATAATACCCACAACCTCAAAAAAGCGGTAATAGTGTCAGATGCCAATCCTATGCAAACATCACAAAAATACTTATGCATATGTTTGCACACGAGAACATGAATAAATTCTCTAATATTGTCGAGTGAAACATCGAAAAATACAAAAAGAACGGAACTTTAGGAGTTTTACTACGTAAATAATTAATGCCAGTAAAAGGCAGTAATTTTGAAGATGTGTTACATAGCCTGGCAGCGGCATCCAAACAATATCTATCGAACTGGTTCAAGTAATTTTGAAGATGTTTTACATAGCCCAGCAGTGGCGTCCTCAATTATAATGAATGAAATTACGTCAAAAATTTCTACTTCTCATAAAATTACCAGTTCTGCCCTGTGCTTAAAATAGTAAAAATTTGGATAACCTTTATTGTATAATAAACTTCCTGGCGAGTATTTAGATGCCTATTATGTACATATATCACAAACTACGAAAATGCAAGGCTTATCCAGTAAACACATTTTACCATTTAAAACAGTACTTCCTGCATTTTACGCTTTCCTGCATTTTACACTATTTTACTAAAGTCCCTTGAAAAGCGTAAAAATGAGGTTCTACTGTATATTGAAAAATATAAAATTACTAATTATCAGTGTTTTGGTAACAAAGGTAAATTTTGTGGGGAAAATGAGTATTTTCTATACACTGTACAGAGAGACTATTAGGAAATAACAGTTAAAACATAAAGACACAGAAAGAGTAAACATATGTTACCCAGTTTGTGGTAAAACCAGAACTGAAAGTTGATAAATTTAAAAAAAGTCACCTGTAACCAACGATGTGTCAAAATGTGCTTAACTCGAATTCTATAATTTGGATCTTGTTTCATCATACTGTCCACGAGGTCTTGTGCAGGAAACGATATTTTTACCCACACATCAGGTGGTTTGGTAATATGATACTGTCCTCTCATGATAGCATTGTGGTCACGGAATGGTAATGATCCACTCAGGCTGCAACAGCAATAGTATTGAAATCAGTCAAACTGGTTACATTATTAAGATATGAAGCATTTGTTCAACGATATAAAGTTACTTCACTTGGTGCAGTATCAAAAACATCAGGCCGAAAATAATAAACCAAGCACATAAAATGAACCACTTCCTGTAGTTGATTGGTGCATTGCACATAGAAACTGCTAGATTCCAAGCTGTCACATTTCATTTATGTTAATACACACACACACTCATGCACACTAACACAGAAACACCTTTATGTACCAACTCTTGGTTGTGCTCGATTGAAAGTACTACAAGCACAGTTTTTTTTTTATTTGCCCAGTGGTTTTATATAACATAGTTGGGAGCTGTAATCCATCGACAGCATGGTTATTATAGATAGGCCTAATGCTCTGACATATGGGTAAGGATGGGTAAGGAAATCTGCTGTTCCCTTTCTTAGGAACCATCCTGGCATTTGTTGGTGTGACTTAGGGAAATAACAGAAAACTTAAGATTTGAAAACTAGTTGGGTGATAAATATAGAAATTACTGGCAATTGAGGCAGATTTTTATTCTGTTTACTTCAAAATTTATCAAAGGCTGCCCATCAGAAAAATCTTGCTGCTTATTTCCAACAAGTTCTCAATAGAATGACCGATTTTTTTATACCTGATATGATCATGCTTTTGATAATAAGTGAATATGTAATATTGACTCAAATGATTTTGAATACTAAGGAATTCTGCATCTACCTCACTGCCTTGATCCTTTGTTTCCAGTATGTTATGCAAGGAAAGCAGCCTCTGACGTACAGTACTCACCCAATTCCCTAATGAGATCTTAATAAACAATTGAATGGTTTGAATGTAATTCAGCAGTGTTGGAGTATAAAAGATCCTTTTTATTTATAACTAGCTGGTACTCAGTGCGTTGCTACTGTAGAAGAAATAATTGAGCAAATAAAGTCTGAAATTTGAAAATGTTAGTTTCTTTAATTACATTTGCCAGTATGGCATGCACACCACAAATTGTAAGTTAAATTTACTCTGTCCATAACCTTTGTGTAAGAGCAAGAAGTAAGTTGACTAAGTTTTATCATGAACAGATGAACGTTATGGAAGCGCATAAAATATAAATGAACAAACAAATATACATGAGGCATCCAATCTTCCATTAGTCAATCTCCTCCTGTCCCTTCTCTCTCTTCACCTGCTTCTCCCCTGTCTCCTCATGTCCTCCTCCTTGCTCTGTTCATCTCCTTCCACCTGTCTGTCACCATTTCCTGTCTTTCATTTTCCTCCTCTTCCCTACCTCTGTCTGTCTCCTCCCTTCCTTTTCTGTCTGTCACCTCCTTCACCTACTTCTCTCCCTCATATATATGAAAACATACATATATGCACAAAGTTTCATGGTGACTGGTCAAGTTGTGTCAAAGTCACAAGGTACCCTCCATCGTGCTAAATTCACTGGCTTGCAAACTGTAAAAATCTCCTTATGAAAACATACATTTATGTGCTGACTTTCATGGTGACCAGTCAAATGATTTGGTTGTTTATTGTAACATATCCTCTGCCATGCCCCTATAGGAGCTTCGAAAGGTAGCCCGTGTATAAATTTGGGTATAAGCTACCTTCATTCCATATTTCATTCAAATTAATCCAGCTGTTTCTGCGTGAAGATAAAAAAACGTATTAAGCCCCTGTAAGATACCCTCCGCCATGCACCATACAGTGGCTTACGAAAGGTAGCCCATGTATTTATCAGGGTATAAGCAACCTGTATTCCAATTTTCATCCACATCCGTCCAGCCGTTTCAGCATGAAGATGTAAAGATTAATTGTAAAGCAACCTCCACCATGCAGCACATGAAGTTAATTTTAGTATACCTATAGCCTTCACAGAAGTGCAAGCCATGAGTTGACAAAGTTTTGTCACACTTGGATGTACGGCATAGATGTGCATAAAATATGAACAAAAAGACAAACAAACAAACATTAATTTTTATATATTAAATTATTTTCATAAAACCATACATTGGTAACTACAAATTCCTTCTGCTGATTGTTTTCACCCCAACAATTCGGTAAGTTTGGTATGCATCAAAGCTGACAGGACAGCCAAAAAACTGTGATCAAAAAATCTGAACGAAGTATGCTTCCACTGAAGCATAGTTTTTTTTAATTGCTTGCATAACATTCACATGGTGTGAACGATATTTATGTTTTAAATGTTTCTGATTATCACCCTGAAAAATATAACATATTCCAGAGAGTTTGTTTTAATCTTGTTAATTTTAATCTTATATCATCCTTTCAAGACACTGTGCATTCTGTTCAACTGCTCTTCCAGGTACTTTATTGTCTATGACAAAATTGCTATGTCATCAGCAAAGTATGACGTTTTTATTTCTCCTCCCTGAACTTCAATTCCTTTTCCAAATTACTACTTGCTTTCCTTCACAGCTTGGTTAATGTAAAGATTGAGCAACATTTGGGATCAGCTACAACACTATCTTATTCCCTTACCTACCGCTGCATCCCTTTCATGTCCTTCAACTCTAATAATTGCTGTCTGATTTTTGTACAAGTTGATAATTCTTCACTTCCTATATTTTACTCCTACCACCTTCAGAAGTGTATCCCAGGCAACATTATCAAAAGCTTTTTCCAGATCTACAAATGTAAAAAAAACATAGGTTTACCTTTCCTTGTCTTCTAAGACACGTAAGTTATAATGTATTGTCTCCCACATTCCTACATTTCTCCTAAATCCAATATGATCTTCCACAAGGTCAGATTCCACCAGTTTTTCCACTCATTGTTAAATAATTCATATTAGTATTTTGCAACCATGACTTATCAAAATTATAGTTCATGTTCACATTTGCCTGCACTTGCTTTCTTTGGAATTTAAATTATTATATTCTTCTTGAGGCTATTTCCCCTGTCTCATACATCTTGCATACCAGGTGGAACAAATTCCTTCCTAATGATAGCAGCAATTCAGAAGGAATATCATCTACTCCAGGGGCCTTGTTTCAACTCAAATCTTTCAGTGCTCTGTCAAATTCTTTATCTTCCTCTACATTATCTTCCATTTTTAGAATACTGCCTTCAAGATCATTTCCTTTGTGTAGCCCCTCTATATATTCCTTCCACCTTTCAGTTTTCCCTTCTATGGTTAGTACCTGTTTTCCATCTGAGCTCTTGATATTTAAGCAGCTGCTTTTATTTTCTCCAAATGTTTCTTTTATTTTCCTGTAAGTGGTATATCTTACCCCTAGTTATACATTCTTCTACTGTCTTGCATTTGTCCTCTAGCCACTTAGCTCATCTGCACTTCCTGTCAACTTCATTTTTCATTCGTCTGCACTGCCTTTTGTCTGCTTCACTTGCTGCATTTTTCTAGTTTCTCCTTTCATCACTAAGTTTAATATCTCCTGTGTAATCCATGGATTTCTATTAGGCCTTGTCTTTCTGCTTATATGATCCTCTGCAGCCATTACTACTCTATCTCTTAGAGCTACCCATTCTTCTTCTACTGCATTACTTTTCCATTTTCAGTCAATCTTTCCATAATGCTCCCTCTGAAACTCTCAACCACCTCTGGTTCCTTCAATTTATCCAGGTTCCATCTATTTAAGTACATACCTTTTTGCAGTCTCTCAAGTTTTAATCTACATTTCATAACTAATAACTAAGTTATGGACAGAGTCTATATCTGCCCCTGGATGTGTTTAAAATCTGGTTTATAAACCAATCTGGTACCTTCTAGTGTCTCCTGATTTCTTCCACATATACAATCTTCTTTCATGATGATTGATTAAACCAAGTGTTTGTGATGATTAAATTGCACTCTGCACAAATTCTACCAGGTGAGCTCCTCTTTCATTCTTTTTATGCAGTCTATATTCACCTACTACATTTCCTTTTCTTCCCTTTCCTACTACTGAGTTCCAGTCACCTACCACAATCTAGTTTTCCTCTCCCTTAAATGTCTCAATAATTTCTTGTACCTACCGATACATTTCTTCGATCTCCTCATTTTTGGCTGAACTAGTTGGTAAATAAAGTAGTGCTATTGTGTGTCTATCTTTCCTACAATGACATGTTAACTATGCTGTCCATAGTAGCTTACCCATTTCCTTTTTTCTTATTCATTATCAGACCTTCTCCTGTATTACCGCCAACTGATTTTGTATTTATAACCCTCTACTCATCTGTCCAGTATGATATAACTGAACAAGTGGATGTGGCTCTCAACTAAACTTACCACATTGTCACAGGATGCCTAAGGACTTGTAGAAAGCTTGTTTTGTTTTTCTTGATGATGACATCCTCCTAACTAGACCTTGCCCAGAGATCATAATGGGGGACTATTTTACCTCTGGAATATTTATTGCTGGTATAGTGCCAGCTGAGATTAAAAGGCAAGTCACAGCCAGAAAGGAATGAACAAAGACATTGACATCAACAACACATCCCGTTTTTAGTTACCAGCCTGCCAATAGTAGACTCAAATCAAGGAAAAGCTTCCTATGTGCAACATCATAGCTTGACAAATCACCCCACCCGAGCAATAACAAGAACCAAAGTCAACATGAGAAGGTGGATCCTCTATGACCCATCTGCCATGTGTGAGTGTGGAAAAGATCAAACCACTGAGCATCTGCTACAGTGTGAGCTTTGTCCAGCCTGTTGTACCATGGAGGATCTGACTGGTGCTACCTGTGATGTGTGTGATGTAGCCAGATTTTGGGCTAGCATAGTTTAATCCTGAGAAAAAGACTTTTGTAATGTTAAAACTGAACTTGTAAATATGTGCACTATTAATGGTTAATATGTATTTACATTTATTGATTTTCATTTTTGTATTTTTGTTCCAGCTACGTTTTGTGTCACATGTATATGTTATAAGATGCTTCTGCCACCAATAAATCTGACCAGAAATCATGTGCATCCTGACACTTACTTCACTAATCCCCACCATATCTAACTTTAATCTATCCATTTCTCTTTCCAAATTTTCTAACTTAGCTGCCTGATTAAGAGACAGAACAGTCCATGCTCCAGTCTATAGAAAGCTTGTTTTGTTTTTCTTGATGATGTCATCCTCCTGACTAGCCCTGTCCAGAAATCATAATAGGGGACTATTTTACCTCTGGAATATTTTACCCAAGATGACACCATCATCATATATTCATAAAGTAGAGCTGCACATCATTTGGAAAAGTATCAACTGTAGTTTCCCCTTGCTTTCAGCCATTCGCAATAGCTGCATGGCAAAGTCACATTAGTTGATGTTACCCGTCAGCTCAGTTAATCACCCAGATTGTTGCCCCTTTAACCACTACAAAGGCTGCTGCCCCTCTTCAGGAATCACACATTTGCCTGGCCTCTCCACAGATACCTTTCCACTGTGGTTGCACTTATGGCACACAAACTAACCTACCTTGGCAATTTCTGTGGTTCATGGTGGTGGGTAAACAATACAGATATCCTAAATGGATATAACTTGAAATCCTGATACAGTAACTTCAGTTCTATAATTTGTTTTCTGTTTTATATATTCTCATATAATTCTTACACAAAATACTGATTAATAACTACTGGTCTTGAATGATATGACTTCTTATATAGGGAGGTTTAATTTTCTTGGAGGTGACACAGGGAGGACTGGTGAAGGTAAAATATATATGAAACATTATTATTTGCATTAACGTTCATTTCTGTACATGACAGTGCAATGCATATTCTTTAGCATTCATCTAACAATTTATTAAATAAATTTAAAAACAATATTCCTCTCACCAATAAAACAGTATGACTCCCATGCTCCATACATCAACTTGATTCGTATATGTCTTTCCTGAATGTATTTCGGGGGCTATGTAATATGGTGTGCCTACTTGTGTATCCATAGCACTCTGAAGACTCTCATTTTTTGAAACTCCAAAGTCACTCACTTTAACTATGGTTTCAGGTTTTCTTTCCATCAATAAAATATTCTCTGGCTGTAAAACAAAGTATAAATTATTTAACAGCTGGAATACGCACATGTGGTATTTCTTAAAAAAACTTTTATAACTGACCTTGAGATCTCTATGACAGATGCCTTTGTTGTGTATATAGTCAACAGCAAGTGACAACTGGTAAAATATTAATTTAGTCTGCTTCTCATTAAGCCTAAGGCGTGGTTGAATCCATTGGACAAGATCACCACCTTCCATGAGTTCTAAGATAATATAAAGTTCCCTATTATTGAATACCATTTCTTCCATTGAAATAACACATGGCTGCAATAAAGAAACACACAATGACTTCATATAAAAAGGTTATTACCACACAGGGCACTGTCTTTAATCCACAAGGGTTACCAGCACTGAAAAAAATTATCTGTGTTTAATTTCCAGTAGTATACCATTACTAGCTATTATTTAGAAAATACTATGCTTATTTGTACTCTTATATGGAAATAAAACAAATAAAATACAAATATATGAAAAAGAAAGGGTACTGGCAAGTGAAATAAAATGTTGTATGGGCAACCACAATTGTGTCCGTAAGTTCTAATTGAGTAATTAGTTATTTTATTCAGACAAAATTAGTCACTGAGACCTATATTAATATAATAAATGGTACATTAGTGAACAGTGCTGGGTCACTTTGACACTCAAATAAGTTATAATGTAAACATTATTTAAGTTATTTAAAAGATGAAATGTTTGAGAATTTCTCTGCAGGGTTAATAGATTTTAACACAATGAGTACATCAGTCATTAGAATTTCTCAGTGATGTGGTAAAATTCTCTGAGCCATATTTCAATGTGTCCTATAAATTCCATAAATAATGTGCTATACACACATGTTAGTATTGGTTTACTCAAATAATATGTTTGAAAATCTATGTTTGCACATCATTAGTATGATTCTACTATCAAAAGGAAAATTAAGCTGAATAGCTTGCCACATCCTTCTTTCTTCCTCAAGAGGGGAAATAGGTGTTCCAAAATCTATAATAGTATTTGTTCTTTAATATGTGTCCAGGAATGCTAAATATTTCTGCTCCTGAAGATAAGTACTGGCCAACAGCTCTCTCCTAGATTTTTCAAGTCTGTCTTCAGAGTCCTGATTAGCATAGACTGTTATGAACTATTCTGAATAAGTATTATAATACTAAACACATGTGGAAATTGTTACGGTATTTGAGAATGGAGAAAAAAACTGGAACTGTCCCATGCAGTACAGTGAGCCACCACTCTCAATACAACAGAGTAGCTGGCTATAAGAGCAGTACTGATAGTTGCATATTTTGGTTAACAGTTAAGGCTCTAGAACAAAAAGCAACAATATGTTTGAGAACAAACTGGTGTCTAGGAACACAAGGAAACATGCACATGTAAGATAAACACAATTCAGTTACGATTTCAAAATATTTAAACATTTCATCTGTTTCAGGGCTTTGAAATAAATCCAGTGAAAAAGTTGAAAATTTGTGCTGGACAGGTATTCCAAACCTGGATTTCCTGCTTTGGGCCAGCAGTATCCTTGACCAATTATGCTATCCATACATGCTTCCGTTCCAACCCAAATTCTCAACTTATCGCACACTATGATAGTAGGACTCCATGTTCTGTCTCCAATGCTGTGACTGAAGATATGTCCACAGCTGCTGCAGCACAGCCGAGGCAGTACACGATGGCACAAGGAGGTCCTCGTCATTCCCCACAAGGAAGAATAGTCAAAAATGACCCAGACAGTAACACCCCACCACCTGCTGTCCTGATGGAGGTATGGGAGCCATTGGAGCATAAGGTCTCAATGAGGGGCATTGGCACTAGGAGAAAATTGTGGATAGGGAGCATTGACCAGTGTAGTTTGGTCCCTTGATCTCCAAACCGATCAATCAATCAAAATTGTGGATATCCAGCATCTGTTCCTCAGTCTGCTGCTATGCCACAAGTCAAATGTGAAAGAGAACCATGAACATGCAGTGACTGCACTGGCTGTGGCCAGTTCCATAATCCAGTAATCACTGGCCACACTTTGACAGATGATTGTTGCAGTGCCTGTGTGGCTGTTATTCACATTTTTTCTTGTTGGCAATGGCAGCATGGCATCTCTTGCTGCATTTGTCACAAGAATATTTAGCTACTATGGGAGGAGCAGTGGCAGTAGTGTGAAGCTTTTTCTTCCTTAATATGTCTAACAAGCCTTTACATGCTTCCACATTCCAGATGATATAATATCTTGACACCACTATTGTTTCATGGTAGCCCGTGCCTCCCAGCTGTTGGTGTTGATCCAAAATTCTCCATATCACTTCCTTGAATATCAAAACAGAATGTCCACGGGTTTTTTAGCTATAGGCATCTCTTCAAGCATCACCTCACATGGTAATTTCTCAAGGACCATACAGTAGATGTGTCCCAGCCAGCAAAGTCATCTCTTTTTCGAGATAGCTGAAATTATGTTGTAGTTGGTTTTAGATAGTATTGCTTTATCGGTCATTCAGTCTTTACATGATACTCCAAGAATGAATCTCAGGCAGGCACCACATGTGGAAAGTATTAAGGCAAGGTTCTTGTTTGGCATAAATAGTCTATGTTTCTGGTGCATACAGAAGGATGATGTTGATGCAAGTTTGATATATAATAATTTTGGTGTTCAAAGGGAGTTTGTTGTTTTTACAAAGACATGTAGAGAGCCTGCCAAAAGTTGTCACAGCTTTACAAATGTGAGCATCAATCTACTTATTAACACACATATTTGATTCAATAGTGGAACTGAGAAAGCAGAAGTTCTTCACAACTTGCAGAGTAGTTCCACATAATGTGATGTTCAGCTTTGTATTGTCATCCTGTACCATAATTACAGTATTATGGCTGTTTATACTCATCGAGAATAGATGACATGTATGACTAAATCTTGATATCAGATATTACAGCTGTACAGTTAGCAACAATTGCAGCATGCCAGCATATAGACGTTCACGAGTGATTATTTCGCACTGCTTTGTGTTCCTCTTGTAATGAAACTAAGCATATCTGTTAACATGTCAAGCAATATGTTTAACGTAATTTGTATTGGTATCATGTCATTCCACTCAATATGTTTAATGTAATTTATATATATGTAATTCCATTCAATATCTGCCGAACTTGTATCCAAACTACAATCGATAAATTCTTAAACTGTGTTATCTTTGGACTCCATTTTGTGTTTTGTGGCTACTTTGAATTCAAGTGTGGATAGTGACTGGTGGTATTGTTTTGCTTTTGGCCATGTGGTATGGCGAACATGTATCTTGTATAGTTTTCTTTGTTTGTGATGTGGAAAGTCAATAGTACCAATAAATACAAGTTTTTAAAAGTTAACTGCAAGTCAGTTAATAGAAGTACAAACACCAATAAAAGCCTGGACCTCTTTATTGCAGCACAAAGGAAACAATGTTAGATGACTAAGCCAAATTCATCACCGAAAAATTCAACAGTAAAAATTAAGTTATACTTTCAAGTGGCCTCTAAACAAAACAATCAATATTTCTACAAGTCATTCTCTTCATAGAATCGTGTAGAACAGACCAGCATCATTTTCAGTAATATAACTTAGAGGCACATGAAACTCTTCAGAAGACTGACATTGAAAAGCCTTCGATATTTCCTAGTGCAGGTGACTCCAAGACTGCAGTTCTCAAAAGTCACTTTGAGCAGAGCTGACAAGAAAATTCTGAAAATTGTAGGTGCCAATACACAGCCTTGTCTTACACCACAGCACATATTGAATGGTTTAGATGTAGTACCACTAAAGATTACAGAACCATGCATGTTGTCATGAAAAGATCTTATTAAGGACAATGAAGTTGGTGGACATCTTTTTTTTCCCAATAGACTGTAGAGTCCCTGCTACTGATGACGTCAAAGGCTTTGCTGATTTTGCAAAAGCGACATAT
Source organism: Locusta migratoria (assembly GCA_026315105.1). Taxonomy (NCBI): domain Eukaryota; kingdom Metazoa; phylum Arthropoda; class Insecta; order Orthoptera; family Acrididae; genus Locusta; species Locusta migratoria. The sequence continues at coordinate 6,331,474 of CM048747.1, forward strand.
AATGGCATTCTATGTTCACAGCACTTTTCTTGCAGCTGGCACAAGTTGAATATCGTGTCACTTGTGGATCTGCCAGCTCAAAATCCACACTGAGACTCAGGGTAGATCCCTGCAGCCAGAGTTTCCAGTCTTTTCAGAATTATCTTCACATATACCTTTTCAGCAATGCTCAGGAGAGATTTTCCTCTACAGTTGTTATTATCACCTCTATCATCTTTTCCCTTATAGATGGTTACTGTATTTGTATCTCACATGTCTTGAGGTACTGTGCCTTCATTCCAGTGCTTCAATAGATTTGATACAATATCAACCAAACACCATCATGTTTGATGATTTCAGCTGGAAAGTTATTGCGGCCTGTACTCTTTCCTATTTTTAGACTTTTAAGTGTGAGTTTTAATTCATTGAGGGCAGGAGGATCATCAAGCTGAGAAATGACAATGTAAGTTGATAAAGTACCCAAAAAGTAAAACTGTTTACCTCTTCTGAATTAGCATAGTACTTGCACTGATCTATCTAGCTGCTGGTTTTTATCATTAACTGGGACACCATTAATGTCTTTTTGCAGCAGCACACTTCCTGCTAGTTGGTCCAATGGCTGTTTTGATGGCTTGATACATGTCATTTTAATGTCCTTTGTCTTTTCAGACTGAATAGATTTGCAAAGGCTGCTCCAATATCTATTCACACAATGACAAGAGATACATTGCAAATCTGCTTTCCAGGCCTTGTAATCAATTATTTCTTTTTGGTCTTTAGCACTGTTCATAACCTGCATGTGATATTTATGTTTCTTGCCTATATATAGGTGCCATTCAGTTTCACATTCACTAAACCTGTCGCTTTGAGTCCTGCCCTACTTCACAAATGAATGTTCTATTAGCTGTTTGCAAAAGTTTTTATTTTATTATTACACAGGTCAACAAATTTTTACTTTCTGTCTGGGGTTTGCATGGAAATATGAATTTCTGACTAAATTGACCCTGCTGATCACGAATCTGCAGCCTGTTTTTCTGTAGCACGTCAGGTTTCTGCACCACCATTATCATCATCATATTCACCATTGTCTAACTCTGCGCCCAATGAAATTGGAAATTGGAAAGCAATTATGGGACAATGGAAACGAAATGGAACAGTAAAGTGGTTAAAAAGGATTGGAAGAAAGGTATATGAATTATAAGAAGCAAATATTATGGTGGGCACTTACCAGGTAGAGGTATTACTTCCGTTTTTCTTTGCCCGTGAATGAACGATTGATATCCTTCCTCTTGTGTGTCACTTCTCCTTTACGTGTGATGCACCAACAGTAGTCAGCCATCATGTTTATTCCCCAACGACCTTGATAACGATGTTCCATAGTTTTAAGTTTCTGATGAAATCGTTCACCATGTTCCTCTGATGTTTTCTTGAAAACTCTCTAAGTGTGACATTAGAAAATGTAGTTTTAGAGAGCGCTTGCATCCTAACTGTTTAAAGGACTGTAGCATGTCTTCCACTATTTCCTTGTAATCAGGCTGCTTATTCTGGCCAAGGAAACGATGCACAACATTTTTTAAGTTTCTCCAAGCTTGAAGTTCTATTTCTGTCATAGAACTGTCAAAGTGCTCATCAGACATCAACTTCCTTATATCTGGTCCAACAAATATCCCTTCTTTCAACTTTGCAGCCAATAGATTTGGGAATTACCTACACAGGTATTGGGAAGAGTTTCCTGTTTTGTCCAGTGCTTTAACATACTGCTTCATGAGTCCTAATTTGATATGCAGTGGAGGCAATAAAATATGTTTTTCATGTTTCTTCTGTTGTATCCCGTTACATTCGTCATACAGAAGTAACAGTCATCAACATGATTCTTTTGTTCACGCCATACCTTAGGAATTGTGAAGTTCAAGCACTTGATTTTACCTTCACTCCATTTCCTTAACTGCTTGTCCTGATCGCCGAGCTTCATGCCGAAATATGCAAAATATGACTTTGCACAAATTTTGTTATTTGGCGACATCTTGCACGTGTCACATAATTTCCACAGATATAACAAAACGTATCTGGGCTATTCACACACTGCCTTCCTGACATTTTTAACACACCTTCAGTGAAATACCGCCACTCACAATAAAGCGCAAAAGCACCTTCTTGTAGCTATAGCACTCACTCACTGATTTCTGTGGCGATAATGAAACATCAGCTCCAAGCTCATTAGCCCACTCTGCCTCACCTTCACACAAAAAATGCAGCATTGCCACATTTCTGTAGTTGTGGACACTGCATAACATAGATTTCGCAGCCAATGGTAGGTTTGGAGGGGGGTAGCTGTATAGAAAAAACTGAGGGTGATGGAAAAAAACTGATATGATTTTCATATTCAGGGGTGCAAATTTAGTAAAGAACACCTGTTACTTTCCAAACCCTAGAATCCATGTCGACCTGTGTTATTATTTATTTATTTATTTTTAGCTACATGCCACATATTTTTGGTTTCTGTGCATATATCAGGCTGCTCAGGTTTCAGTGTCATCTCGATATCTTCTCTGAACTTTTAATATAGAGTGTGATATTAGATGGCTTTGGTATTGATCTTCATTTTTTGACAAATGCTCTCAGGTGAGTGGACCTTCTTTGGTGAGAACCGTAATTTAATATTCATAGAATATATGACATCAACTGCGATTGGGCAAAGCTGAAAATGTGTACCCAGCCGTGAATCGAACCCGGGTCTCCTGCTTTCTAGGCAGTTGCGCTGACCCCTACACCATTGGGGACGCAGTGATCAGCGCACCTGCAATGACTACCCATGCACGCCTCCCGTCAGATACAAATTCCCAGCTTCTCCCTGCCCATAGTACTCAAACTCATAGTTTAACTAATTCCCGTAAGAGTAAGGGCTTAATAACTTGCCCACCCCTCCCCACTAACGATAGGATCATTGCCCGTCACCGGCATATTATATATATTTACATGTGGCGTCTGTTCCAAGAGAACAGACGTCACTTCTGATCCTGCAGCTGATATTATTTAATATTCATACAATGTATGACATCAACTGCGATTGGGCAAAGCTGAAAATGTGTACCCAGCCGGGATTCGAACTCGGGTCTCCTGCTTTCTAGGCAGTTGCATTGATCCCTACACCACTGGGAACACAGTGATCAGCGCACCTGCAATTACCACCCATGCCATAATTAAATTAAGTCATAATTAAAAAGTGATCATTATCACAGAGTATATAGGGTCATGATGGAAGTCACATCGTCTGATTATGATGAAGTCCAGCTGATACCAATGTCCTGAACATAGATGTTTCTTTGTTGCTTATGCCTGTCTCTGTTCTGGAAGTAAGTATTAGTGATACAGAGGGAAAGAGAGGTGCAAAGTTCCAGCAGTTGCTGACTATTCTTATTCACATTTCCAGTGGTGTATGGGTCAATGCAGTCAGATCATTTGTTCCGTTTGTGGTGGTGATAGCTAACAAACTACTGACCATCTCCTTTGGAGTAAAATATCTATCACTAAGAGCTTTGGGTGTGCAACGTCTTGACCGCCATACCGATTTTTAATCAGTCTGTGTATGTTTGCCAATGGAGTTGTAATAAATTGTGTGTCTCTTGTACTTGGTGGTGACCCCCACTGCTTTATTCTGCTACTGAACATATGTTTGGGTGTTTTTCATGCAACCCGCACCAGTTTGTTCTGTTTCTATCAACAAGATGTGGACTAACGGGTTCCAGCCGCAATGACTGCCAGTGTGACCCACACCAACATTCTGGCCCCACAAACATTCACAGCCTCACCTCAATTATAGAATGCATCGAATTCTTACTCTTCAACACCTCTTGAACTGGCTTGATGTTTTTCTCAAGACCTTTTGGCTTCAGATCTACACAACAGTGGACATTGCATCACAACGGACTCGGGCTTTGTTATTCTGAACATTGCACACAGTACCCAGGGTTTTGTGTGTGCTCAACATGTACCTGTGTCGAACACTACTAATGTAAATTTCAGTGCTTCAAGTTTGAATTCTCGGAACACCATGTGCTTCAGTGTATCACTCTGCGGCACACGTGCCTGGCTAATGGTTGCAAAACACTTTGTTCCAGCAAGATCTTGTTCAATCTACCCCCCTTGTACTACTGCCAGTGAACATTTTTGAGACTCTTTGTTGAATTCTATTTATGGATCGAGCTCATGTTCACAAGTTTGTGCCACACCTTTTTCTTCGTGGACAGTGTCTGTGACGAATGGCGGTGTACCATCAACTCTGTGAAACTGCCAGTGCAGTTTCTCACTCGTGACAGTACTCTGAAGACTCAAAATTTTGTGAGTGCTTTTTCGCACATGAACTTTGTCAGCAGTGACAATTTTCAGAATATGCAGTCATAATCGGCGTCCCAGGACACACCTGTCATACCACGACCACAAGTGCCACCCTCATATGTTCGTATGACACACTTCTAAAAACTGTTTCGTGTTCACCCACAACCAACTGCCCATTTTGCACATTTTGGTGCTGCTGCCGGGTCAGTCTACTGTTTCACCCTGTAACACCATGTCACCACACAAGTGCTCACTTACCTGGTCCCACCGGGGACCTCTGCCATGCCGCATGATGGTGTGGTGTTGCAACTAAAACAACAGCAGTCAGACACAGCCACCACAGGGACTGACACCTAAAAACTTCACTCAACTCCTTCCCCACCTCCTGGTCATCTACCAAAGTTGCCTCCCTTCTTATTCAATGTTTCGATGAGTGGCTCACCTTGGTGGAATAAATCTTGGACCACTACTCACTCAACAACACAGCTCATTATATCTGTTTGATCATGCATCTACACGAGCATGTTGACCTCATCTGTGACTCGGTCTTTCAAAGCCCAACTCTCACGGCTACCACTCAGCCAAGCTGATGGTTCTCGAGTGGGTAACCTGCACACCTGCTGAAATCATTCGCCACATCCTGCACGAGGAACACCTCAGTGACAAGAAACCCACACAACTGTGGTGGCACCTCCACCTACTGGTCAGCGAACGTGCTCTGCCTAACCCGACTCTCGTGGTGGTCTGCACCAGCGAGTTGCCTCTCCCAGACCAGACAGCACTCACCTACAACATACTGGAGTCACCTGGTGAACGCATTCGCATTCTGTACAAGGGTCACCGCCCCAAGGTGGTCGCCTCTACCTTCATGAGGCATACCTTCATGAAACATGCCATATGCAGAACTCACAGGATCATCAATCTACCACTCAGCCTAGAACCTTTGCACAAGGACATTCCTGAGTACCCTAGAAACTGATAGAGCTGCCTGCCATTCCGTACCGCTACACCACCGATGCACCGCAGTCTCGCCCTCCATGTGAGACTAACGTATGTACCCTGTCTACCAACTCCGACGAGGGTGCACCGCTGGTCATCCGCTACCTAAAGGTACAGGCTCTACATTACCCGCTCTTTTACTTCTACACACATTTCGGGGATGCCACTTGAAAATGCCACCAGCCATGTATTCACCCAAATGCAAAGTGCAGGACAACGAAGGTGCTGCATCTTGCTCAGCTGAAACCGGGGGCCTATATAAGCTACATTCTGTACTAGGGTTGCCTCTACCTTCATGACTGCGTTTCCGACACTCGCTTCCTGATTGACATGGGTGCCCACATCTCACTGCTTCCATTGTCCATTGTGACCTCCTTGAGCAGTTCATGCTGTCAACACCTCTCAGCTTCCATGTGCTGGTTCTACCTCATACTCTGTTCACTTGTCCCCCGAGTGTGTATTAAAATGCAACTTTTTCAGGGCTGACATTCCAGAAACTATTCTATGCATGGATTTCCTGGCTCACCACAAACTTTCTCCCAATGTTGTTTGTAGAGCTGTCTTTAACCATACCTCAAACAGACACTTCCCATGTGATTCGTCGAGCTCTACTCCCTCCTATCGCACGTGAGAAATCAGTTCGTGAGTGTTTATCAAACATTAATGAGTTTGACAAACTTGTGTCAAAATGGTCTAGTGGAACATGAACATGATGAAGTGATTAAACTGTGCTGTGAAAGAGAAAACATTGTCCGCAACTGCTCTGACACTATCAAAATGTCAAATTTACTTATGTCAATGTGGGCTACCAAACATGAACAAGTTCATTTGCCACCTCTTTGATGCTGAATCCCAACTGTCATCTGCCAAGCAGCACGTTGTCTCTTTCCGAGAAGTTTCAAAGGACTCTAATTTCAAGGTTAGTGCTTCTCTCAGTGCAAACAGTGACGTGGTGCCTACATGCTAGGTTAACAGTGATTCTGACAGTTCAGTACTGTAAGATTACCGCTCAATAGAAATATTGGTAATTAATAGCATTTGATAATTAAACAGTATGAAGTTCACTGCAAACAGTGACCATGCGAATGCACTAAATGTTACACAATTTTAATATTATTAATTATGGTAGCAATGTATGTACACAGTTGGGTGACAACATTTATAGTAAGGCCATAGGTAGAAATTCTCCATGTTGAGATTTGCTGTGTGCTTGTAGCTGATGGGAGGCCAGCAAGCAGGCTGACGTTGGTGGCTTGTTCCAGCTTAGGATTTTCCAGTTCTTTTCCAGTGAGGGGGGAGAGGGACAATGGCGAGTGCCAGGCACAGTGCAGTGCACAGCATGAAATAAAATATTCTAATACTACTGGCATTTGAAGTAATATGATGCAGTTAGGAACCTTTAAGGCCCTCATTACAAAATAGCCTGATATAGTCACATCTGGCGTAATATGTTTAATTGACAATGAAAAGTAATAAATTACCAACGAAGACAAGACAATTACACAAATAGCATGGCAATGTTTGTTTATAAAAATAATATAAAACTATTTCTCATTTTATTTTCAATTAATCTTGTGTATTTTACCTTGTAATATTCAGTTAAATCACTTATCTGTGACATAAGAAATTGCATGATTAAGATAAATAGTACATAGGATGTTTATACCAATATAAAAACCTAAGAAGACAATTTATTTAATGAGTAGTGTAATTATTTTGATTTTAAGTAGAGTTTTAGAAATGTATTGGCTGAGCGCTGTACGTTAGCAAATCGGTTAGAGCAGCTCACATGGGGAAGTTGATGACGTAGGGGAAAAAACCCCGGCAGTTGAGCTTTTGGCGCGCGCGCGCGAGGGCGGGAAGTGACGAGGTAGAGAGGACGTGGAGTAGCTGGCCGGGCAGCGGCCCGCTGCATCAATCGGCATGTGGAGCTCGAGGTGGAGGTTATAGATTTGTGTGTGGCATTCGCCATGTGTGGTTGCTCATCGTAGACTGCACCAAATTGAATCGAGTGTTACTGTGTGTTTGTGAATATTTAGCCGGTATAACAAGGTGAATATTTAGCCGGTATAACAAGGTGCCACTCCCATGAACCACAGACATTGCCGAGGTGGGGTGGCTTGCGTGCCTCAACGATACAGATAGCCGTACCGTAGGTGCAACCACAGCGGAGGGGTATCTGTGGAGAGGCCAGACAAACGTGTGGTTCCTGAAGAGGGGCAGCAGCCTTTTCAGTAGTTACAGGGGCAACAGTCTGGATGATTGACTGAGCTGGCCTTGTAACATCAGCTAATGCGGCTTTGCCACACAGCTACTGCGAACGGCTGAAAGCAAGGGGAAACTACAGCCGTTATTTTTCCCGAGGACATGCAGCTCTACTGTATGAACATATGATGATGGCATCCTCTCGGGTAAAATATTCCGGAGGTAAAATAGTCCCCCATTCGGATCTCCGGGCGGGGACTACTCAAGAGGATGTGATCATCAGGAAAGACAATACTGGCATTCTACGGGTCGGAGCGTGGAATGTTAGATCCCTTAATCGAGTAGGAAAATTAGAAAATTTAAAAAGGGAAATGGATAGGTTGAAGTTAGATATAGTGGGGATTAGTGAAGTTCGGTGGCAGGATGAACAGGATTTCTGGTCAGGTGACTACAGGATTATAAATACAAAATCAGTTGGGGGTATCACAGGAGTAGGATTGATAATGAATAAGAAAATAGGAATGCGGGTAAACTACTATGACCAGCACAGCGATCGCATTATCATTGTCAAGATAGATACGAAGCCAACACCGACAACAGTAGTACAGGTTTATATGCCAACTAGTTCTGCCGATGATGAGGAAATCGAAGAAATATATGAGGAGCTAAAGGAAATTATTCAGACAATTAAGGGAGAGGAAAACTTAATTGTTATGGGAGACTGGAATTCGGTAGTAGGACAAGGAAGGGAATGGAAGATAGTGGGGGAATATGGTCTGGGCAAAAGGAATGAAAGAGGAAGCCGCCTGGTAGAATTTTGCACGGAACATAATTTAGTTATAACAAACACCTGGTTTAAGAATCACAAAAGAAGGTTGTATACGTGGAAGAGACCAGGAGACACCGGGAGATTCCAGATAGATTTTATAATGGTAAGACATAGATTTCGGAACCAGATTTTGAAGTGTAGGACATACCCAGGAGCAGACATAGACTCTGACCATAACTTGTTGGTTATGAACTGTAGGCTGAAACTGAAGAAACTACAGAAAGGTAGGAAAATAAGGAGATGGGACCTGGATAAATTGAAGGAACCTGAAGTTCTTAAGAATTTCAGAGGGAGCTTCAGGCAACAATTGACAGAAACAGGGGAAAATAAAACAGTTGAGGAGGAATGGGTAAAATTGAGAGATGAAATAGTGAAGGCAGCAGAGGACAAAATAGGTAGGAAGGCCAGACCTACAAAAAATCCTTGGATATCACAGGAGATACTAAATTTAATCGATGAAAGGAGAAAATATAAAAATGCAGTAAATGAAACAGGCAAAATGGAGTACAGACGACTAAGAAATGAGATTGACAGGAAGTGCAAAATGGCTAAGCAGGAATGGCTAGAAGGCAAATGCAAGGATGTAGAAGAATGTATAAATAGGGGAAAAATAGATACAGCCTACCGGAAAATAAAAGAAACATTTGGCGATAGGAAGGGCAGCTCTATGAATGTCAGGGACACTGATGGAAAGCAGGTTCTCAGCAAAGAAGGGAAAGCTGAAAGGTGGAAAGAGTATATAGAGGGGCTCTACAAGGGAAATGAACTCAGAGACACTATTGTAGGAAGGGAAGAGGATGTAGATGATGATGAAATAGGAGATATTATACTGAGAGATGAATTTGACAGAGCACTGAAAGATCTAAGTCGAAACAAGGCCCCTGGAGTAGATGATATCCCGTCAGAGCTACTGAAGTCTCTGGGAGAACTAGCCATGACAAAATTGTTTCACATTGTGTGTAAGATGTATGAGACAGGTGAAGTACCCTCAGACTTTAAGAAAAATGTAATAATCCCCATTCCAAAGAAAGCGGGTGCAGACAGGTGTGAAAACTACAGAACCATCAGTTTAATAAGTCATGGTTGCAAAATATTAACACGAATTATATACAGAAGGATGGAAAAGCTGGTAGAAGCCGACCTCGGGGAAGATCAGTTTGGGTTCAGGAGAAATGTAGGAACACGGGAGGCAATACTTACTTTACGGCTTATCCTAGAAGATAGATTAAGAAAAGGCAAACCAACATTTCTAGCTTTTGTAGATTTGGAGAAGGCTTTTGACAATGTTGATTGGAACAAACTATTTCAAGTTCTGAAGCAAGCAGGAGTAAAATATAGGGAGCGTAAGGTTATTTACAACTTGTACAAAAACCAGACAGCGGTTGTCAGAGTTGAAGGGCATGAAAGGGATGCAGTGGTTGGAAAGGGAGTAAGACAGGGTTGTAGCCTTTCCCCAATTTTGTTCAATTTGTACATTGAGCAAGCTATAAAGAAAAGCAAGGAGAAATTTGGAGAAGGAATTAAAGTTCAGGGTGAAGAATTGAAAACATTGCGTTTTGCCGACGACATAGTAATTCTGTCAGATACAGCAAATGACCTGCAAGAGCAATTGAACGGAATGGACAGAGTGCTGAAAGGTGCATATAAGATGAACATTAACAAGAGTAAAACTAGGGTAATGGAGTGCAGTGTAAGAAAATCAGGTGATGCTGAAGGAATTAGATTAGGTAACGAAACAATAAAGGAGGTAGATGAGTTTTGTTACTTGGGCAGTAAAATAACAAATGATGGTCGCAGTACAGAGGATATAAAATGCAGAATGGCAATGGGTAGAAAGGCGTTTTTGAAAAAGAGAAATTTGTTAACATCTAATATTGATTTAAGCCTAAGGAAGTCCTTTCTGAAGGCATTTGTATGGAGTGTTGCCTTGTATGGGAGTGAAACATGGACGATAAGCAGTGTGGACAGAAAGAGGATAGAGGCTTTTGAAATGTGGTGCTACAGAAGAATGCTGAAGATTAGGTGGGTGGATCGCGTAACTAATGAGGAGGTACTGAACCGAATTGGGGAGAAAAGAAATTTCTGGCATACCTTGACTAAAAGAAGGGATAGATTGGTAGGACACATTCTTAGACATCAAGGAATTGTGAATTTAGCATTGGAGGGAAGTGTGTGGGGTAAATATCGCAGAGGGAGACCAAGAGACGCGTATAATAAGCAGATTCAAGTGGATGTGGGTTGTCGTTCTTATGAGGAGATGAAAAGGCTTGCTCAGGATAGAGCAGGGTGGAGAGCTGCATCAAACCAGTCTCTGGACTGAAAAACACAACAACAACATAACAAGGTGTGCACCGCATTGAATTACAGTGACTGTGATTTGTTAATGTAACATGTGGCATTCGCCATGTGTGGTTGCTCATCGTAGACTGCACCAAGTTGAATCGAGTGTTACTGTGTGTTTGTGAATATTTAGCCGGTGGAACAAGGTGTGCATCGCATTGAATTAGAGTGACTGTGATTTGTTAATGTAACACGTGTCGTCGCATAGGCATGAACATAAACGGTGTTTCAGACAGCCACATGGTGTGAAAACAATTTGCAACAAATATTCATTTTGTCTGGGGGCTCACGAGCTATAATTCTTTTGATAAATGTGTCGACTTACAGACGTATCAGCCACAGGGTTCTCATATTGTGAAATAAACAACATAAAGTGAACTTTTACGTGTTTTCAAAAATAGTAGTTAGTACATCCTTTTCTCTCATGAACTTGATTTTATTATGAATTTGTTTTGTTAATCATATGCAGGGAAGGAAAGCTGCGAATGTGTGACATCATCCCCTAGAAAACGAGTCAAACATTCGCAATCACATTTCCCGTGTTTTTGCATGTTTAGGAATTTGGTTCGCAGTTGGTAGTTGTGAGTTTTAAAAATTAATCTTTCCCTATTTTAAACTCTCACCCCGACCTTTACTCTCGCATTTGGAGGCTTGTTACGGGATAAGTTCACGTTGGACTTGCTCGGACGGAGAGATTAGGGTGTGTCTGGGACAGTGAACAGTTACGAACAGTTGCAAACAAGTGCGCGGACGCGACGGACAATTTCAAGCGTGTGTGGCAGCTGGCAACAGAGAGCGGGATAAATTCACACCGGTTTTGCTCGGACAGAGAAGTAGGGTGTGCTTAGGACAGTGATAGTGGACAAAACAATTAGCATAATTGTGGACAATACGCGAACGCGTCGCGCGTTTATCGACGGTTGGTGGCTGTCAGAGTTTGGGTGCGGGCATCCGTAACCGGCGATCGACGGCGCATTGGCCCAGCAGCAGTGAGTGGCGGCACGCGGGATCCACGCACTCAAATTTCATCTTCTGCAACGGACGGCATTGATCGTGGGGACTTCGCAAGTCGTCAACAGAGCGTCAGGGCCCAGCAGCTTTGATATTACAAAGGATAAGGGATGCAGTGAGGACATATTCAAGCCACAGCTTCTACAACAGACGGCAGCGAGCATTGGGTCGTCGCAGCTCATTGCAGCAACTTCTGGATTAAAAGATAAGTATAGCAGCTGGCGCTATAAATTCTTGTGTGTTGATCAAGCTTTCTTGTGGCACTGATAATGGAGCACGTTTTTAAAAAGTCGCCAAGCGACGTAGATTCAGAAGGTAGCATACCAGAAAGTCCAGAGAGGGTAAATACTGGGGGAATGTTGTTGACACCAGAGATGTTTGCAGCCATGTTAGCGAGTTTTAGCTCAAGTTTAGAATCAAAAATAGAAAATTCATACTCAAATTTGGTATCAAATTTAGAATCAAAAATAGAAAATTCACACTCAAATTTAGAATCAAAAATAGAAAATTCAAACTCACATTTAGAATCAAAAATAGAAAATTCAAACTTACATTTAGAATCAAATTTAAGATCAGAAATAGGAACTGTAAAATCAGAATTGAAAGAAGACTTTAAGGCAGACATTGGGGCACTACAAAATTCAATGCTTGGATTAAAGGTAGAAATAATCACAGACATTGACAAACAGATAGGAAGTCTAACAGAACGGTTTGAAAATAGGGAAAAGGAGATACATGCCAGAACTGGTGCTATTGAGACTGAGGTAGGAGGCAAGTTAGATGCTGTGAAACAAATATGTGATCACAGGAATGAGGGCACTATGCAGGCGTTGGCTGAGTTTGACAAGAGGATGGTGGCAGGTATTGAGGAAACAAAAACTTTGTTGTCAGGAAAATTAGAGAATACAGAATGTAACTTTAGGAAAAAGATAGAACAAGTAGTGACAGTAAACGATACTGAGATTGAGAAGGTGAACACTAGAATAAATAGTGTAGAATTGTGTACTGCATCAGGAAACACTAATTGGTCCATGGTGCAGACACCTAATGGAAGACCAGTAGATTTTTTGGCTGCATGCAAGGACCAATTTGTGTCTGGTATGTCAGACCAGTGTAAAATGAAGTTAGCAAAGAGAATGCTTGACTGTTCTGCTCAAACTTGGGCAAATCAGTGTGCTGATAAATTTGTAACTTTTGAGGCGTTTGAAAAGTTGTTTTTAAATAAGTATTGGGGGGAGGCCAAGCAAGCTAAGATACAAAATGAATTCTTGAACGAATCAAACTATATGAAAGGGAACCCAGAATTTGAAGTAATCATTGAGGAGGAGCTGTTTATTCAAGATTTATTAGTCATAAAGGGACTTTGTTTAAATCTAATGTTAGGAAGTGATTTCCCGTGCAAATATGAAGCTCAGTTGAAATATAAAGATAAAGTGTTAGAATTGAGTCTGGAGGAATGCATGAAGAGGGTGAAATTCAAAAATTTTGTAAATAATAAAGATTTAATGGCATGTTTACACAAGTAACTGCCATAAACCAGTGTAAATTATGAAATCTGAGATTCAATGCATTGTAGATAGTAGATTAAGAATTTGTGTATATTTATTCTGTGGTCTGTGTTAGTATCTACTTGTGTGTTTAGATTTAAGCATTGGGGTCAAGTTTACAAGTGTTCTTTGTAAATGATTTTCTTTTGTTGTTTGTGTTAAAACATGTGCTTGTATCAGATTTGCAGTTCAACAGTGGTACATGAGGTAAATATGTATGCCAACACTAAAGGATAGAGGAAGTGGGAGTGTACTGTTTATGTGTGTATATGTCAGCAGGGCTGAATATGTGGTGTGAGTTGTGGGGTGACTCGAAGAATGAGAAAGTGGTGGACATTGATGCAGGCAGTGGGGTCTGTGGCTTAGATAAATTGTGATGAAAATGTCAGCTGACAGTGTTGCATATGTGGGTGTGACTGACCACATGGGTCAGAAGTGAGGAATGTATGTTTGTTGTGGCTGTTTTGGCTAAAGGTGGGTTGGATTGAGAAATGTTTCAATGAGAGAAAGTGTTTGCTCCTTAATGTCTGTCTCTTTGAGTGTTTGGTAGGTAACGTGTCTAATAGGGAATGCTCTGTATTGTAATATTAAACTAATTCTGATAACACATTTTGGTTTCTTTAATGATGCTCAACTGTTGACTGAACAATTTCTGCAACAACAGTTGACGAGAACTATTTTTCTGTCTAGCCTGAGTATCAATAGGGTTTGGTGATATTTTATTTTAAAAAATGTAGATGTTTTGTGATAAACTAATTTTGAAATTAGACTTTAACCTTAGATATTTTATTGTGGGGAATACTTGTGGAAAGCACATGAGGCTGATGACAGGGATCCAAATTTAAATCTCATCCCAACAAAAAATAATTTTTTTGGTGCGAGGGGGTAGGACTTTTATTTACGTTTGTAGGTGTCATTATGATAGAAGAGAAAATTCTCTATGATAACATTGTTTTGGTAGTATTATTTGAGATTTAAGATATATTTGTGACACAGGCAGGTTGTTTTTTTATTTGATGGAGTAATACTCCAAGTAGGCCACATATTCTCTTGTCTGTTTCATCTGAAGCTATGGCTGATGAGAGTGCAGGCATGGTGGTTTGGGTTGATCTGATAATAACTAACACAAGCCACTTTGAGTTCTTAATTCTGTTGATTTGTATGTTACTGTACATGTCTCAATGCTTAGTTTCAATTGCACCAAGTCTGGATGGCAGAGGGGTGGGATACTAATCCAACCGAATCCTGGTGTCCAGACAAACTTTTGTCTAGGTTGACTCATGAGTTCCTTCTGCTTTTCCTGTTCCATGTAGGGTGCATATGACGTGTGTGAACAAGAACGCTTGATCCAGTGCCATGAATCTAAGCTGCCACAGCATGTTGGTTGAAATGACGGAGACATAGGACCATACACCATGGACCAGAGTTGCTGCAACAATGACTCTGGGGTTCTCAGTGTCAAAGTGGTGAGAGATTTCCTTTAAACAAGTGGAGTGTACACCATCAAAAGTTTTTATAGTGACAACTCTAGTTTTTCCATGTAGGGCAAGGTCCTCTAAAGACTAAAGGTTAATAATATTATAAATTTGGTGCTAATTCTGTATATAAACAACAGGCACACTTAAATTTCATGGATGTAATTAGTTATAAGGATTCTTTTCTTAAAAATATGCACACACTATAAGTGGTCTTAGTGGTACAAATATTGGGAAATTTTCTCACTGCCCTGTTTATTTTTATTTATCTATTTATTTATTTATTTTTTTATTTTTTTGCATTAGTTGAGGTCATAATTGGCATAGTGTTTGAGTCAATCCAATTCAATAATTTGTAATTTTAAATTTTGCTCATTTGAATGTATTAATTTTGGTGCTACTTGCGCCATCCTGCACATGGTTTTGATGCTGCAAGTGGGGGAATGTAAGATTACCGCTCAATAGAAATATTAGTAATTAATAGCATTTGATAATTAAACAGTATGAAGTTCACTGCAAACATTGACCATGCCAATGCACTAAATGTTACACAATTTTAATTTTATTAATTATGGTAGCAATGTATGTAAACAGTTGGGTGACAACATTTATAGTTAGGCCATAGGTAGAAATTCTCCATGTTGAGATTTGCTGTGAGCTTGTAGCTAACGGGAGGCCAGCGAGCAGGCCGACGTTGGTGGCTTGTTCCAGCTTAGGATTTTCCAGTTCGTTTCCAGTGAGGGAAGAGAGGGACAATGGCGAGTGCCAGGCACAGTGCAGTGCACAGCGTGAAATAAAATATTCTAATACTACTGGCATTTGAAGTAATATGATGCAGTTAGGAACCTTTAAGGCCCTCATTACAAAATAACCTGTTGATAAATAAACAATACATTAGCTGATATAGTCACATCTGGCATAATATGTTTAATTGACAATGAAAAGTAATAAATTACCAACGAAGACAAGACAGTTACACAACTAGCATGGCAATGTTTGTTTATAAAAATAATATATTAACTATTTCCCATTTTATTTTCAATTAATCTTGTGTATTTTACCTTGAAATATTCAGTTCAATCACTTATCTGTGACATAAGAAATTGCACGATTATGATAAATAGCACAAAGGATGTTTATACCAACATAAAAACCTAAGAAGACAATTTATTTAATGTGTAGTGTAATTATTTTGATTTTAAGTAGAGTTTTAGTAATATATTGGCTGAGCGCTGTACGTTAGCAAATCGGTTAGAGCAGCTCACATGGGGAAGTTGATGACGTAGGGGAAAAAACCCCAGCAGTTGAGCTTTTGGCGCGCGCGCGAGGGCAGGAAGTGAGGACTCGGGAGCACATGGGGTAACTGGCTGGGCGGCGTCGCGCTGCATCAGTCGGCATGTGGACCTCGAGGTGGAGGTTATAGATTTGTGTGTGGCATTCGCCAAGTGTGGTTGCTCGTCGTAGACTGCACCAAGTTGAATCGAGTGTTACTGTGTGTTTGTGAATATTTAGCCGGTGGAACAAGGTGTGCATCGCATTGAATTAAAGTGACTGTGATTTGTTAATGTCACACGTGGCATTCACCATGTGTGGTTGCTCGTCGTAGACTGCACCAAGTTGAATCGAGTGTTACTGTGTGTTTGTGAATATTTAGCCAGCGGAACAAGGTGTGCATCGCATTGAATTAAAGTGACTGTGATTTGTTAATGTAACACGTGTTGTCGCATAGGCATGAACATAAACGGTGTTTCAGACAGCCACATGGTGTGAAAACAATTTGCAACAAATATTCATTTTGTCTGGGGGCTCATGAGCTATAACTTTATTTGATAAATGTGTTGACGTACAGACGTATCAGCCACAGGGTTCTCATATTGTGAAATAAACAACATAAAGTGAACTTTTACGTGTTTTCAAAAATAGTAGTTAGTACATCCTTTTCTATCATGAACTTGATTTTATTATGAATTTGTTTTGTTAATCATATGCAGGGAAGGAAAGCTGCGAATGTGTGATATCATCCCCTAGAAAACGAGTCAAACATTCGCAATCACATTTCCAGTGTTTTTGCATGTTTAGGAATTTGGCTCGCAGTTGGTAGTTGTGAGTTTTAAAAATTAATCTTTCCCTATTTTAAACTCTCACCCCGACCTTTACTCTCGTAGTACCCCCTCCACACTCCTACGCCATTGTATGTAAACAAAACTTGGTTGCTATGACAATCCCATGTGCTGTCAATGACTTGTGCACATCCTGCCCTCTCGGGCCTGCTTTGTGCATCTAGCACCCCGCAGCCAACTTGAGAACTGCCTCAAGCCAGCCTTCCCATCACATAACCGTGGTAAACTATGCTTTGAAAATTATTGCATCTCATGTAAACATGCTCTTGATTGAGCTTTCAAACCTCCCTCTAGTATTTTGACCAATTCACATAGTGTTTATAGAGTGTACAATCCCCAGTTGTTACACCTGCCGCATGACCACCATCTTCTACTTGTACAACAGTGGCTCCCCCGCTGTTGTCCGAGGCCACTTGCGAAACTACTTCCTCTCCCATCTTGTCTGCTGCTACGTGCCACCGTCTTGCCACCACGCACGTATAGTGCATCAGTAGTTACACTTGCTACTACCTAGCCAGCCGACCTGTCGACTACCACGGCTCGGCAGCCATCTTGCTCACATGAACCAGTGGTGCCTCCAGCAGCTCCTGTGGTAGCTGACACAACCTTGCCACCACTTCACCTCCTGCTGGCAGCCACAACAATTGACGGGGTTGCCAAGTGCACAGTGGCTCAGCTGTCACTGTAGCATGCAGCACCTCCTGTCATAACAGAGCGTGCGAACATTCTTTACGCCATGTGCCCTGCACACTTGCGCAAACCCGCTTTGGACTGCTACTCCCTCTGCTGATATAGTTTCACAGCAGTGTGTCTCAGTTGTTACCAATGGTACTGTACACAAACTACGACTAACAGATGACATTCCCGTCATTAGCAAACCGTGCTGTTTGAGTGCTGAGATGTTTACGGCAGTAGAGGCACAGATTTCTGAGCTGTTTGATTGTCTCATTATTGAACCTTCATCAAGCAATTGGGCTTGTCCCACCCACTTAGTTAAAAAAGGTGATGGTTTGTGGTACATTTGTGGGGACTATCAGAAACTCAATGTCATCACCATCATGGACAGATACCCAATTCCGAATGTCGCAGACTTTACCCATTTTAGGGCAGGCATTAGTTAAACCATAACAAGGACCAACTCCACCACATCTTTGTCCACTTTCTAGGCTACACTGTCTCTGCAGATGGCATCTCCCCTCCAGTTGAGAAACTGAACAGTGTTAAGGACCACTGCATCCGTTTCATGCCCTGCCACTCTAATAACAGATGTTTTGTTAATGTACAAGTTGTAAATAACCTTCCGTTTCCTACATTTTACCTCTACTGACTTCAGAATTTGAATGAGTGTATTCAATTAACATTGTCAAACACTTTCTCCAAATGCTAAAAATTTATGTTTGCCTTTCATTAATCTACCTTTTGAAGAAGCAAAATTTGTTGACATTCAATATTAATTTAAATGTTAGGAAGTCTTTTCTGAAAGCATTTGTCTGGAGTTTAGCATTTTATGGGAGTGAAATGTGGACGGAAGGAGTTCAGACAAAAATATGATAGAAGCTTTTCAAATGAGGTGCTACAGATGAATCATGAAAATTAGATGGGTAAATCACATAACTAATGAGGAGGTGGTTAATCGAATTGGGGAGAAAAGAAGTTTGTGGCATATCCTGACAAAGAGAAGGGATAGATTGATGGGACACATTTTGAGACATCGAAGAATTGTCAACTTAGCATTAGAGGGAAGTGTGTGGGGTAAAAATTGTAGAGGAAGACTGAGGGATGAATATAGTAAACAGATTCAAAAGGATGTATGTTGCCGAACTTATTCTCAAATAAAGAGACTTGTACAGGACAGGGTAGCGTGGAGATCTGCATCAAACCAGTCTGCAGACAGAAGACCACAATAACAATAACAACTAAGATCAGTCGCAAGGTGAGTATTGACTCCCATGTTCCTACATTTATATCTCCTACATAAGAGATATAAAAATAAAAAAAAGCTAGCATATTATACATTCTTTCACTCTATAACATCATACAGGATTACTTTCTGGGGTAACTCATCAAGCCAAGCTAAATTTTTCACAAACCAAAAATGTCCTACGGGCTGATGACCATGCAGTTTGGTCCGATAGATTTACAAACACTTGAACAAACAAAAATGTCCGATATGAATCATCACAATAACATCCTGCAGAGGGCTATTTAAACAACTGGAGATACTAACTACTGCTTCCCAATATATTTTTTCCCAAACCAATGGCTCAGTTCATGGGATCATTATACTAGTAACAAAAATAACTTTAATAAAGATTTAAAATCACTTACTTTGGCTCAGAAAGGTGTTCACTATTCAGCAATAAACATCTTTAATAACATGGCAGGTGCCATAAAAATTTTTTACTCTCAACAAAGTTCAATTTTAAAAGAGTCTAAAGGATATTTTGGTAGGCAACTGTTTCTACTCCAATGATGAATTTCTTGGCAGAAGAGATTGGTGTGTGTTATTAAACATAATAATATAATATTCACAAATGTCAATATTGTGCTGTAATGTGATCATTGCAACAGAAGAAAAGAGCCACATGAGGAATTATGTTTGTGAATCTAAGGAAGGTACATTAACACATGGTGATCTCATTTTGTAAGTATTTATTGTGTGTCTTGTTTTCTGACATGTTCTACATCCAATTTCTATCAACTGTAATGAAAAGTACATATAACCTAATCTAATTCAACCAAACCAGAAATTTCAGACCAATGAACACCTCACTGGAATGTGGATTCATCTTGCAAACAATCCCTTAGGCTGTGACTAAGCCAATTCTTCAGAATATCCTTCTGTAATGAGTACTAGCACTACAAGGTATGCAGGAGAACTTCTGTGAAGCTTACTTATGTAATTAAAGTTATGAGGGCAGATAGTGAATCATGCCTGCGTAGATCAGTCGTAGAACATTGATCGTAAGAGCATTGCCTGTAGATGGGATCATTCTGCATACACTTAACAGTCCAACACTGTTTTAATCTGGCATGATGTTTCAAAACAGAACACATTCTGTTGCAGAGTGAAAGAGTTATTCAACAGAAGTACGAGGCGCATTTTTTAAGCAAGTTCCATTTTGTTGTAGACACTAGTAGTTCACGCACATACCACAATGAGAGCATGCATCATGTATTGGCATGCCTCAGGAACAACTGTGCTCAGTTTCAGCTCTATAGCTAACCTGTACAGTTCTGTTCTGCGCTTTCAAAATGTTGAAGACTATCAACTCGCCCACTGCGTGTGAGGTTCGCTCAGTGATATGGTTTTTGTCACCAAGGAACCTGTCTGCTGCAGAAATTCATTGACAGATATGTGAAGTGTATGGTGATACTGTTATGAGTGAAGGCAAAGTGCATAAGTGGGTATGAGAATTCAAATATGACTGTGACAACGTCCATGATGAGGACCACTCCGGTCGCCCGTCTTCGATTACAGAAGAGTTGGAGTTTTCAGCTGAAGTGAGGATTCGTGAGAACAGGAGCATCACAATAACAGGTCTCTCAAATGAATTTCCTGATGTGTCGAGATCAGTGCTTTACAAAACAACAGTGAACTCTTGGTAATCGAAACAGGTGGCAAGATTGTATGAAGAGGGTATTTTAAAATTGGTAGAGAGGCATAACAAGTGTTTGAACAAACTTGGCAACTATGTCTAAAAATAAAGTATGTACTTTCTGAAAGTAACTTTACTTTTTCGAAATAACATTTCATTGTGTAATTCTGTTCAAATGGAACTTACTTAAAAACATGCCTCGGATTTCCGTTGGGATTTTTCTTAAGTTCTAGATTCCACCTTTTCCTCAGAAGTTAGTACTACCTCCAGTACTACACAGATTTTGCATGCAGCTTGTCTCCTGTTGACGAAAATGGAATAGGTACTTGGTGACAGGTTAACCACAGTGTTCTGGGGTTATTTTGGCACTGGATGATGTGGAATGTTATCCAGCCTGCTGATATCATATTGCCACCTCAAAGGACCAATATCCAATCCTTATCCTACCCACATTGTTCCTCCTTGTGAATCTGTCATAGCTCCTAGACCTTGCCTAGCTGACCACTTGAACATACCACATCCCTCCAAACTCCCTGCCAATAGTCCACAACAACTATTGCCAAAACAACTCCAGAACACTGTGGTTAACCTCTCCACCAAAAACCTCAACCCCACAGAAGTTTCAATTCTATCCAATGGTCTCAACTTAATCCCTATACCCCAATTCAACCACACTGGACTCGTCAAACATCTACTGCCCTTTTCCAAATCCCTATGATGGAAACACTACTTTGTCACCAATCCCCTGTGACCAAAGCTGACCTAATCGTAACACTGGAACCTGCCTTTCCCAGTTCATACCACCATCTATCCCTCTGCATTCCCACCTAACCACTATCCAAGAATTTCTCAACTCTAACTTGACCTCACCATCTTTCCCCAAGTCCCTTCCTAAGAACTCAAATGTCATAAGAAAGGAGAGCCATCCCCTACCCTTCCTGCAGACAAAGGTTCCATCACTGTAGTTATGAATCACAGTGACTGACTGCCAGAAGGTCTCTGCCAACTCTCTGACTCTTCTACCTACCCACTGCAAAAGTCTAAAAAGATCTCCAATCCCTGTTGAAATCATATGCTCCTCCCAAAGCTGTCTCCTGAATCCATCTCCCTGCTCACACCAAAAGCATACTGCACACCCACCTTCTACATGCTCCACAAAATCCACAAACCAAATAATCCTGAACAACTGGTTGTGGATGTTTACTGTGTTCCTACCAAAAGATTTTCAGCATTGATCGACCAACACCGTCAACCAACTGTCCACATTCTATAATTTCATTTCAAGGTTACCAACCACTTCCTTCACCGACTCTCCACTATCCCCACCCCTCTACCTCCTGGATCCATACTTGTCACAGTGGATGCCACCTCCCTATACACCAACATCCCACACATGCATGGCCTTCCTGCTCTCTAACACTGCCTCTCCCAGTATTGCTCTGAATACAAGCCTCACAACTCATTCCTCATTACACTCACCAACTGGATCTTAACAAACAACTACTTTTCCTCTGAGGCAAAGTTTACAATAAAATTTGTGTCACAGCCATGGGCACCCAGAGAGCACCGTCCTATGGCAACCTGTTTATGGGCTGTACAGAGATAACCTTCCTAGCATCCAAAAACCACAAACTTTGGGTCTGGTTCATGTTTATTAAAGTTTTTTTCATGCTCAGGACTCAGGTCCAGGATACCTTATCCTCCTTCCTACAAAACCTCAAGTTCTACTCCCCAATCCTCTTCACCTGTTCTTTCTCAACCCTTTCTCAACCCACCATGTCACATTGCTGGATGTCAACCTTCACCTCACTGATGGCTCAATCGACATTCCATTCACATTCAACCTACCAACCACCAACAGTACCTGCACTTTGACAGTTGCCATCTCTTCCACATCAAAAAATCCCTCCCTCACAGCCTCGCCATCCACGGACAGCATATGTGCTGTGACAACAAGTCCATTTCTCAATATGCTGAAGGTCTCACAGACAGGAAATACCCCACTGACCTAGTCCGCAAATGGATCTCCTATGCCTAAATCCTGTCTCTACCGCCAGCAACCACCCACAAAAAAGCACTCCCTTGTCACCCAGTAATTCCTTGGACTCTAACGACTAAATTGCAGCCTTCATCACGGTTTGGATTTACTGTCCTCGCGCCCGGAAATGAGACATCCTGCCCAAGATCCTTCCCACCCCTCCTAAACTGGTGTTCCATTGCCCTCCCAACCTTCATAACATCCTGGTCCATTTTATATTGGCATGACCACTAACCAGGTGTCTGTTAGAATGAATGGCCACTGCCAAACTGTGGCCAAAAACAAGGTAGACCACCCTGTGCACAACATGCAGCAGAGCATATACTTGATTTCAACAGATGCTTCGCAACCCAGGCCATCTGGATCCTCTCACGCACCACCAGCTTTTCTGAACTACACAGATGCAAAGTATCCTAACAATACTGTGAACATGTTTGTTTTGCTTTCCTCCTCTCCACCACCTATCCACTCCATTCCGAAGCTGCATGTCGTTCCACCCATCTAGTACATACATGTTCTGTAAGGCCATGCTGTATCTATCCCCACTACCATGATGAAACCTTCTTGCCCCCCTCCCATCCCCTCACCCCCACCCCTCTCCCCTTCATCTCCTTACTGCAGAGGGTGAATCGGAGTGAGGCAGCTGGTGATGATGGCTGTGTAACTGTGAAGTGTTCCTGTATGATTTTGTGAATGCTCTCTATTCTGAAGAAGGTTAATAGCTGATGGCTTAAATGTTGTATGTGTGTGTCTTGTTTATGTGCCTGTTGCAGGTCGTGGTATGTACTTGCCGTGAGTTGTTAACTATCCTACTATTGCATATAGTTGTTATACGTAGAATAGGAATTATAGAAGTTGCAACTCCCAGAATTGATCCCCAACTTCTTTCTTTTGTCATTTTGGGAGGGAGAGGGGATTTCTATAATGTTGAAGGAAGCTACGATCCCCCATGATACCTCTTAAATGCACACTGCAAAGTGGGACAAAATGCTGGGTTTCATAATATTCAAGGAACTAGGAGCCCCCTTCAAAAGTTCTCTGTAGAAGGGGATGAAATGTTGATAATATTACTCATTCCAAATCATTTCAATTTATCATGCAGATGATGCATGCTTTAAATCAATATGTTGTGTATGTTTGTAATTTTCAAGCAGTAATTAAGGATGTGTGTGTATTGCAATTCCCAATTTATCAGAATGTTTTCACTTTTAGTTACTGTAAATTGAAATCCAGTAATGATTGTATATTTTGTAAACATAAAAACATGACACATCATGCCATTTTGAACTACTACAGCAAAATTAAATTCTTACATGCTTCAACCCTCTGAGAATTTTTGCCTCCCATTTGGCATACTTTTCATCTTCTGGATTGAGAGTAATTGCTTTCATGGCATATCCCTTGTGAGATTTCTGGAAAAAAATTGTTATACATATTTAGTTTCTGTGATTTCAAAATAAGAAAAGAATGACACTATTAAAGTACAGTCAAAGATTACTCTTTATAGCACTCAATAGAGACTGAAAGGAAATTATTCTCACCAGAATGAAATCATACTGTAAAATGGTATGAAACAGAAATGTCCAAATAACTACTCTATTTAATTTCACATGTGTTCATTAACTACTATCATTTTATTTCACATGGAATACAAGATGCATACTGATACATCACTTCTTACAACAATGAGTAAAATGTACCACTACCTACCTTGTTGAATATTGCATGAACACTACCAAATCCTCCACTTCCAAGTAAAAATGATACTGCATATTTATCCTTAATATCTGGAGGATAATTACACATATCACAAGTAATTTTGTCCATGAAAACAAGAACTGAAATGCATAAAATAATAATATAATAGGATAATTATTATGAAAATGACATTGTTGGATAATATTTTTACATTTCTTATAATGTTCACCTGTTTTGGTCTTGTCCATCAATGCAATTTTATTATTGTGAGCCAGTACTTTTGCCTTTCCTTTTCCAACCACTACTTCATCAATAAATGTCCCTTTTTTACTCATATCTTCCAAATACACCTTTTCACTCTTTTTCATTATTTTGAAATGGTAATCGTCAATCAAATTTTGATCCATATCGCCAAAGCATTCTTTTGGGATGGTTAAGTCACATTCTGGTGCAGCTCCCACTGTGACTTCTTGTTTTTTCAGTTCTGAAAGAACAATACTTCTATATTGTCTGACACTTTACAGGCAGAATAAGATGTTTCAAGTACTCATTCATCTTAAATACCATAGTTTGAATATGAAACAGGAATTCTAGTTTTAACATTAATTATTGTGTTCATACCTTGCCTTCTTTTAACAAGTAATATAAGCTCTTCTTCCATACATGATTTGTGTTATTACCAATCATCTACATATTTACTCTGCAAAACACATTTAAGTGGGTGACAGTGGGTTTAATTAACTGCTTTCATAATATTTCTCTACCATTCCATTCTCTAATAGCATGCAGAAAAAAAACCTAAATCTTGCAGTTTTTTATTTCTTTTATTACATGATGGTCCTGTTTCTCTATGTAGGATGGTGCAAAAAAGACTGGGGAAAGGAATTTTGTAAATAGTTCTCACCACAACAAATAATGCCTTTTAACACCCTAACTTGTGCATCATTTCCATGGCACTCTCTCTCTCCTGTATTGCCATAATAGTAAACAAGATCCCCTTCTCTGAACTTTCTCTATACTCACCTGGTGAGGATACCACAATGCAAAACAATATTCCAAACTAGTACTAAAACGTATAGCGTAGGCAATTTCTTTAGCAGGGCCTAGAACTGTTATATTTTCTAAGTGTTGTGTCAATGAAAGGGTTCGCTTTACCATGATATCTTCAGTGTGTTCTTTCCAATATAAGTTGTTCATAAATATAATTCCTAAATATCTGGCCTTTATATTTTACTGATTTATCATGAAAATTAAGTTTCTTTTGGTGCTCATGTGGATGACTTCAGACTTTTCATAATTTAAGGTTAATTTGTCACTTTTTGCACCATACAGATATCTCATTTAAATAATTTTGCAGTTCCTTTTGATCTTCTGGTGACTTTAATAAACAATAAATGAAATGCGTCATCAATGAACTGTCTAAGAGAGCTGCTCAAATTGTATTCTAAATTTTTATACAGATAAAGAACAGTAGGCACCCTGAAACACTTCCCTGGGGAATGATAGATTTCACTTCCATTTTCCTCTATGACTTTCTAACAATTACCACATAACATGTCCTTTCTGACAGGAAATTGCACAACTAAATTATATCCCATAAGCATGCACTTTGATTAGGTGCCACTTGTGAGATACAGTGTCAAAAGCCTTCCAAAAAACTAGAAATATGAAATCAATTTTGGGTCTCTTATCGATGAGTAAAGAGATAGCCATGTTTCAAAACAATTGTACTTTCTGAATCTAACTTGACTATGGGTCAAAAGGTCTCTTCCTACAGCTAGGTATGGAGCTATTGCATCAGCAAACTCTGGAAATAACTTAATTGGTAAATGATATCAGGTGGAAGTTGCTTTTATTAAAAATCTCATTCTAAAGGGCCACAGGGGCCCGGCCCCACCAGAAAATTTGTGATATACTTCTGCAGTATTATATCAAACAGTTGGAGTGTAACACACAATCCCCTCGACATCCTAACTCAGTTTACAATGACGCGATCAAATAATTTCACTTGCCTCTCACCGCAGCATAGCTGAGGACCCATCAGCATGATCCCGATGGACTTAGACCTGCCTCTAGATTAGATTAGATTAGATTAGTTATTTGTTCCGTAGATCCATATTGAGGGGATCCTCGTGGATGTGGAACATGTCAAGAAACAAAATTTACAAGTTGAATAACAGATAATACTAATAATATAAATACATACATTTATAATATAAATACAGGTACATAATTTTTTAAGGGTTTTTTTTTTGCTGATAATATAATAATAGTAATATAGTATGAGTGCATTCATCATTTGAATTTTTTATACTCGATGGTAAATTATTGAAAATGTGTGTTCCTGAGTAGTGGACCCCTTTTTGAACTAAAGTAAGTGCTTTTAAATCCTTGTGTAGATCATTTTTATTTTTAGTATTGTATGTATGAACTGAGCTGTTTGTTGGGAAAAGGGATATATTATTTATGACAAATTTCATTAAGGAATAAATATACTGAGAGGCAGTAGTTAATATACCCAGTTCTTTGAAGAGGCTACACTACCATGCTGACAGCCAAGGGCCAGAGGCGGCTGACCCGGATTCCCCCTGCACGCCACTCTGCTAAGACTGCAGTCGCAGTGACGTCACAGAGCCGTTTCCATTTCTCCTCCTCACCCCTCACCGTAGTGCTTCTTGAGGCCTGGTAAAGTGGACCCCAGTGAAGCAGGCTGTACTTGTTGTGCTCCCACTCCCCACAACTCGCCCACCTATTCAAAGGCTCACCGAGTTTGAGGCCGGCGACCCTGAGTTCTTAGCACCTATGTCAAGTTCCTTACTGCATTGCTCCCCCACCCCCTTCCTCTCACTCGTCAACAGGAAACATGTGAAAAAGCAAACAAGGCCACCTGTCAGTAGTGTTCCATATTCTGGAGCTGTTTCATTGCAACTTGAGTGTTTGTAAACTGAGTACAAAATGAATAAAGTAGACTCTTTGCTAAAAATACTGTGTCATCTATTAAGTATGGAAAAAAAGCTAGAAATCAAGTGATTAGACACACATCAACCAAAAGATTTCTTGATGTCTCAAGAAGAGAACTTTTTGCAATACATGGTTCTGCAAAACGTCTTGGCTAACTGTGGGTGAAGAGAAACTAAAATTGTTTTGTTTCTACTGTGTGTTGTTTGGTGGTGATGGATTGGGGTTAACAGTTGGATGCATGGATCTAAAGCATTTAAGAGAATGAATTACGAAAGATGACAAAAGTGGGCTACATTTAGAAAATGCTTGAAAATATAAAATGTTTGACACAATTAACATTGCTGCTCAGACTGATTCGGCGTATAAAATGTCAATTCAGAAACATAATGAATTAGTTATGAAGAACAGACACAAATAAAACAGAAGATTAGTGTTCTTAATGTTTTGTGGAACTCATGAGTTATCAATAAGAGCTCACAATGAGAAATCATGGCAATTTCTAAGACTTGTTATTTCCTTTGGAAAATTTTGACAGTGAATTAGATGATCAAATTAAACAGTTCTAGTAATTTTGTGTGTAAATATATGTCACACATAATACAAAATGAGCTTCTGGACTGTATGTATCAAGTTTACATTGAAAAACTGATTAAAGAGATTAATGATGTCACTTTCATTTCTGTGCAGGCTGACAAAACAACAGATATTATGTGCAAAGGTCAATTTGTCATTATACTGCCGTATATTAAGGGGAAGAAACCTGTTGAAAGATTTCTTTCCTTTGAAAACATTAATGATAGGACAGCAAATGTACTTAGTAAGGCTTTAAAAAGAAGTCTGGAACCTTTCAATGTTCAATAAAAACTCAGATTAGATTAGATTAGTACTTGTTCCACAGATCATGAATACGACACTTTGTAATGATGTGGAATGTGTCAGGTTAAAGAAAGGTGTCTTTACAAATTATTACTTTGTACTAAATATTACATGACACAATTTATTTTTATTTTATTTATTTATTTATTTATATACTGTCAATCAAAAACAAATTGCACTTACTGGAATGCTTTTAAAAGATTGAGGAAGAGAATTCCTGGCATGATGTTACAATAAGAGAAGCATTTGCCTTAAGAAATTTACTTCACAATCCACACTTGTTGTTCCTCCTAAATTTTTCTATGGTATCATGAAACATGTTGATATTTCCTATAACACAGTTCAGATGAAGAGTCCAAATGCCATTACCATTTATTTGTCATGATAAATTGGGAAATGAGCTGTCAGTGATTTATTGCAATAATACATTTAGAGGCATTAGATTGGTTTTGAGCTGTTTACTTTATGTGTGGGACATTCCTTTGAAGAATCATTCACTAAGTGCACAAAACATTACAGTTTGTACTAACTACACCAATTTCAACAGCAGAAGCAGAGTGCAGTTTCAGCACCTTAAAAAGAACCAAAACTTTTCCCAGGAACAGTATGAGTCAAGAAAGTCTGAACTCTCTAGCTGGTTGTTCCATTCACAAGGAGAAAATTAGTGATATTCCAAATTTCAACAACAGAGTAATTGACAAGTTTGCCAGTCAGTAGAACAAAAGTGCACATTTACTGTATACATAACCTGTCAGAAGACAGACCTCATTAGTTCATGTGCCAGTTAGGTAAGATACACATGAAACTGCTCCTAGCCAAGGTTTTTCCCAGAGTTTTTAACCTTGGCCGTAAGGCAAAAGCCAGGAGGGTCCCTGTTGTCTCTCTGGTACATTCCCAATGGGGAAGAAGTCACATACACCCTCCAACAGTCCATTTTGATTTTGACATCACAATCAATACACAGAAAAAAAAACCACAATAAGTATGGACTTTAGCATGAGAAGAGCCGGTGAACTTTGGTTCGAATCCAAACACCTCTATGCTCCCCCCAAGTTCTTCAATAAATTGTATCACCACAGCACCCATAAAAGTACATGGAAAACCAGCAGAGCTGGTGGACCAGTCCAACTACAATATTACACACACATAACCCAACCCCCCCCCCAACCAACCAAAAAATAGTTATAGAATAAAAATGTTTATTGCACATTTGTATAAATTTTTATTAGCTACAGGGTATTGTGGATTATATTACTTACTGCATAATTAGCATATTTAATGTCTTTCAACTGTGTTTAAATGATATATATATATATATATATATATATATATATATATATATATATATATATATATATATATATATATATATATTGCGTCTGTGTAAATGTGTGGGTGTGTGTGTATTTGTTTACCCTCCTTTTTTTCTCCCCAAGGTAAGTCTTTCCTGTCCCGGGATTGGAATGACTCCTTATCCACTCCCTTAAAACCCTCATCATTTCCTTTTCCCTCTCCTTCCCTTCTGCCTGACGAAGCAGCTAGGCTGCGAAAGCTTGTATGTGTGTTTGTGTGTAATTTTATTTTATTTTATTTGTTTCTATCGACGAGCCGGTCCTTTTGGTAAGTCATCTCTTTTCTATATATATATAACCTCGTTTGCATGCCATACCACTACCTAACCATTTAATACTACGTGGTTGACCACTTAAGGTGACCACAGTTTCAACAACGAATTTTAACGACTTTTTCTTTTTTCTATTTTCTTTCTTTTTGCTTACCTGAATTACTTTTCACATTCATTTTAAAAAAAAAAAAAAAAAAATATATATATATATATATATATATATATATATATATATATATAATACGAATATTAAGACGAAAAATTCCTAGCAGGAAAAATAAAATATAAAAAATAGACGAAGATTACTCACCAGGCGAAGGAGCACAGGTGTGACAGCATCACAAATAAATAAATGAATACACACACACACACACACACAATCGCAAGCTTTCGCAACCCAGTTGCGTCTTCAGGCAGTAGGGAAGGAGAGGGAAAAGGAAATGATGAGGGTTTTACGGAAGGGGGTAAGGAGCCATTCCAATCCCGGGAGAGGAAAGACTTACCTTGGGGGAAAAAATGGAGGGTAAACAAATGCACACATGCCCACACATTCACACAGACACAAGTACACCTAGGCAGACATACTGTAGAAAGCAAAGAAGTTAAGTTATAGAAGTTAAGAAGTTAGACAGAGATACCACTTGAGGCAGAGGCTCTGTCCAGAGAACTGATGCAAAGATGTTAAGAAGGTGGGTGGGAATTCAAATTTAGCGGAGGTTGAGACCAGGTGGGCAACGGGAAGAGAGAATATGCTGAAGGGCTAGTTCCCATCTCCGGAGTTCTGAAGGATTGGTGTCAGTGGGAAGTATCCAGATAACCCGGACGGTGTAGCACTGTGCCAAGATGTGCTGGCCGTGCACCAATGCGTGTTTAGCCACAGGGTGATCCTCGTTACCAACAAACACTGTCTGCCTGTGTCCATTCATGCGAATGGACAGTTTGTTGCTGGTCATTCCCACATAGAACACTTCACAGTGCAGGCATGTCAGTTGGTAGATCACGTGGGTACTATCGCAAGTGGCTCTGCCTTTGATCGTGTACACCTTCCGGGTTACGGGACTGGAGTAAGTGGTGGTGGAAGGGTGCATAGGGCAGGTTTTACAACGGGGGCGGTTACAAGGGTAGGAGCCAGAAGGTAGGGAAGGTGGTTTGGGGATTTCATAGGGGTGGACTAGGAGGTTACGGAGGTTAGGTGGGCGGCGGAAAGACACTCTCGGTGGAGTAGGAAGGATGTCATGAAGGACGGATCTCATTTCGGGGCAGGATTTAAGGAAGTCGTATCCTTGCTGGAGAGCCACATTTAGAGTCCGCTCCAGTCCCGGAAAGTATCCGGTGACAAGAGGGGCACTTCTGGGATTCTTCTGTTGAAGGTTCTGAATTTGGGGGGATGAGGTAGTAGCTCTGGCAATTTGTTTCTCTACCAGATTAGGAGGATAGCCGCGGGATGTGAAAGCTGTTAATAGGTTGTTGGAGTACTGGTTCAGAGCTTCAGGACTGGAGCAGACTCGTTTGCCACGAAGACCTAAGCTGTAAGGAAGGGAACGTTTGATATGGAATGGATGACAGCTGTCATAATGCAGGTACTGTTGTTTATTGGTAGGTTTGATGTGGACGGATGTGTGGAGTTGGCCGTTGGACAGATGGAGGTCGACATCGAGGAATGTGGCATGGGATTTGGAATAGGACCAGGTGAATTTGATGGGACCAAAGGAGTTGAGGTTGAAGAGGAAATTCTGGAGTTCTTCTTCACTGTGTGTCCAGATCATGAAGATATCATCAATGAATCTGTACCACACTTTGGGTTGACAGGCTTGGGTATCCAGGAAGGCTTCCTCTATGCGTCCCATGAATAAGTTTGCGTACGAGGGGGCCATCCTGGTTCCCATGGCTGTTCCCTTTAGTTGTTGGTATGTCTGGCCCTCAAAAGTGAAGAAGTTGTGGGTTAGGATGAAGCTGGCTAGGGTATTAAGAAAAGAGGTTTTAGGTAGGAAAGTGGGTGGTCGGCGTGAAAGGAAATACTCCATCGCAGCAAGGCCCTGGGTATGTGGGATATTTGTGTATAGGGAAGTGGCATCAATGGTTACAAGGATGGTTTCTGGAGGTAACAGGCTGGGTAAGGATTTCAGGCGATCGAGGAAGTGGTTGGTGTCTTTGATGAAGGATGGGAGACTGCACATGATGGGTTGAAGGTGTTGGTCTATGTAGGCAGAGATTCGTTCTGTAGGGGCTTGGTAACCGGCCACAATGGGGCGGCCGGGATGATTGGGTTTGTGAATCTTGGGAAGTAGGTAGAAGGTGGGGGTGCGGGGTGTCGGTGGAGTCATGAGGTTAATGGAGTCAGGTGAAAGGTTTTGTAGGGGGCCTAAGGTTTTGAGGATTCCTTGAAGCTCTGCCTGGACATCAGGAATGGGATCGCCTTGAAAAACTTTATATGTGGTATTATCTGAAAGCTGACGCACTCCCTCTGCCACATACTCCCGCCGATCAAGTACCACTGTCGTGGAGCCCTTGTCGGCAGGGAGAATGACGATGGAATGGTCAGCCTTCAGATCACGGATAGCTCGGGATTCAGCTGCGGTAATGTTGGGAGTAGGATTAAGGTTTCTCAGGAACGACTGGGAGGCAAGGTGGGAAGTAAGGAATTCCTGGAAGGTTTGAAGAGGGTGGTTTTGAGGAAGAGCAGGTGGGTCTCGCTGTGATGGAGGACGGAACTGTTCTAGGCAGGGTTCAATTGGAATGATGTCTTGGGGAGCTGGGTCATAGGGAGTAGGATTATTCTTCTTCGTGGCAAAGTGGTATCTCCAGCAAAGACTACGAGTATAGGAAAGTAGATCTTTGACGAGAGCTGTGTGGTTGAATTTGGGAGTAGGACTAAAGGTGAGGCCTTTGGATAGGACAGAGGTTTCAGATTGGGAGAGAGGTTTGGAGGAGAGGTTGATTACTGAATTAGGATGTTGTGGTTCCGGATTGTGTAGATTGGAGTTTTGAGGTTTAGGGGGGAGAGGAGTTGGGAGTGGGAGATTGAGTAGATGGGAGAGACTGGGTTTGTGTGCAATAAGGGGAGGTTGAGGTTTATTGGAGAGGTTGTTGAGGGAGAGAGTATTGCCTTTCCGGAGGTGGGTGACCAGGAGATTGGATAGTTTTTTGAGGTGGTGGGTGGCATATTGTTCTAATTTGCGGTTGGCCTGAAGGAGGATGTTCTGAACAGTAGGTGTGGATGTGGGAGAGGAAAGGTTGAGGATTTTGATTAGCGATAGGAGTTGACAGGTGTGTTCATTAGCGGAGTTGATGTGTAGGTTAAGGATTAGTCGGGTGAGGGCTATTGATTGTTCAGTTTGGAATTGGTATAGGGCGGGATGAAAGGATGGGTTACAGCCAGAGATGGGAACTTTTAGTGTGAGGCCCTTGGGAGTGATTCCAAATGTCAGACAAGCCTGCATAAAAAGAATGTGGGAGCGTAATTTGGCTAGGGAGAAAGCATGTTTTCGGAGGGAATGTGGATAAAAATGGATGGGGTTGTTATAGGGATGTTGTGAGGGAGGCATAGTATATGGATGAAGGAGGAGTGGGAAATATGGGCTATGTAATAGGCTGCAATGAACAAATAAAAAATAAAACGTAAAAATAAGTGTAAAAATATATTTACATGTCAGGAGGGAGATGAAAGTGGGCAGAAATTCAGGTATGAGAAAAGAAAGGAAATAGGAAAAGTTTTTAAAATTTGTTGTTGATACTGTGGTCAACTTTAGTTATCAACAACGTAGTATAAAAGGGTTGGGTAGTGGTATGGCGTGAAAAAAGGTTTAAGGAAGGTGAAAATCGGAAACAGAACGAGAAAACTGCGTGAAAATGCAAGGAAAACGTCTAAACAGGATTGGTTATATGGTAGCAGATTACGATTTTGAGGCTGAAATAGTCTGACGAAGGAAAAGTGGAATCAAAACCAACGGAAAGTTGCTGAAATTGATCGGAAAAGTATTAAACATGAACAGAAATGTGGAAAAACGGGAATGGAAGCAATCGTAAGGTAACTAAGAAATGACGAAAATGGTTATAAACAATAGAGAAACTATTGTTAGGAAAGAGTGTTAACGATTTTAAACGAGAAAATTGAATGAGCGGCGTGTTACAGACGGAAGCAGGAGCAATGAAAGTGGTAAATATCAAAATAAACGTACTAATAGGAAAAGGTTTGGAAGAAAACGTATTGTTGTAAGAATTAGCGAACTATGAACAGTAAACAAAGGAGTGAATGTAGCAATGAACTGATATGTAAAATGTAAAAAAATGAATAAATAATGAATAATAAAAATAAAAAAAAAATAAAAAAAAAACCAAAGGGAAAGTAAGATGACAGAAAAGATTTCGAAAAGTAACAGAGCAAGGACGGAAGTAATTGTTGAATTGACGAATTTTTCGTCTTAATATTCGTATCATATATTTGAATTCAACAATTACTTCCGTCCTTGCTCTGTTACTTTTCGAAATCTTTTCTGTCATCTTACTTTCCCTTTGTTTTTTTTTTTTTTTTTTTGTTTTTTTTTTATTTATTTATTTTTTTTTTATTTTTATTATTCATTATTTATTCATTTTTTTACATTTTACATATCAGTTCATTGCTACATTCACTCCTTTGTTTACTGTTCATAGTTCGCTAATTCTTACAACAATACGTTTTCTTCCAAACCTTTTCCTATTAGTACGTTTATTTTGATATTTACCACTTTCATTGCTCCTGCTTCCGTCTGTAACACGCCGCTCATTCAATTTTCTCGTTTAAAATCGTTAACACTCTTTCCTAACAATCGTTTCTCTATTGTTTATAACCATTTTCGTCATTTCTTAGTTACCTTACGATTGCTTCCATTCCCGTTTTTCCACATTTCTGTTCATGTTTAATACTTTTCCGATCAATTTCAGCAACTTTCCGTTGGTTTTGATTCCACTTTTCCTTCGTCAGACTATTTCAGCCTCAAAATCGTAATCTGCTACCATATAACCAATCCTGTTTAGACGTTTTCCTTGCATTTTCACGCAGTTTTCTCGTTCTGTTTCCGATTTTCACCTTCCTTAAACCTTTTTTCACGCCATACCACTACCCAACCCTTTTATACTACGTTGTTGATAACTAAAGTTGACCACAGTATCAACAACAAATTTTAAAAACTTTTCCTATTTCCTTTCTTTTCTCATACCTGAATTTCTGCCCACTTTCATCTCCCTCCTGACATGTAAATATATTTTTACACTTATTTTTACGTTTTATTTTTTATTTGTTCATTGCAGCCTATTACATAGCCCATATTTCCCACTCCTCCTTCATCCATATACTATGCCTCCCTCACAACATCCCTATAACAACCCCATCCATTTTTATGTACATTCCCCCCGAAAACATGCTTTCTCCCTAGCCAAATTACGCTCCCACATTCTTTTTATGCAGGCTTGTCTGACATTTGGAATCACTCCCAAGGGCCTCACACTAAAAGTTCCCATCTCTGGCTGTAACCCATCCTTTCATCCCGCCCTATACCAATTCCAAACTGAACAATCAATAGCCCTCACCCGACTAATCCTTAACCTACACATCAACTCCGCTAATGAACACACCTGTCAACTCCTATCGCTAATCAGAATCCTCAACCTTTCCTCTCCCACATCCACACCTACTGTTCAGAACATCCTCCTTCAGGCCAACCGCAAATTAGAACAATATGCCACCCACCACCTCAAAAAACTATCCAATCTCCTGGTCACCCACCTCCGGAAAGGCAATACTCTCTCCCTCAACAACCTCTCCAATAAACCTCAACCTCCCCTTATTGCACACAAACCCAGTCTCTCCCATCTACTCAATCTCCCATTCCTAACTCCTCTCCCCCCTAAACCTCAAAACTCCAATCTACACAATCCGGAACCACAACATCCTAATTCAGTAATCAACCTCTCCTCCAAACCTCTCTCCCAATCTGAAACCTCTGTCCTATCCAAAGGCCTCACCTTTAGTCCTACTCCCAAATTCAACCACACAGCTCTCGTCAAAGATCTACTTTCCTATACTCGTAGTCTTTGCTGGAGATACCACTTTGCCACGAAGAAGAATAATCCTACTCCCTATGACCCAGCTCCCCAAGACATCATTCCAATTGAACCCTGCCTAGAACAGTTCCGTCCTCCATCACAGCGAGACCCACCTGCTCTTCCTCAAAACCACCCTCTTCAAACCTTCCAGGAATTCCTTACTTCCCACCTTGCCTCCCAGTCGTTCCTGAGAAACCTTAATCCTACTCCCAACATTACCGCAGATGAATCCCGAGCTATCCGTGATCTGAAGGCTGACCATTCCATCGTCATTCTCCCTGCCGACAAGGGCTCCACGACAGTGGTACTTGATCAGCGGGAGTATGTGGCAGAGGGAATGCGTCAGCTTTCAGATAATACCACATATAAAGTTTTTCAAGGCGATCCCATTCCTGATGTCCAGGCAGAGCTTCAAGGAATCCTCAAAACCTTAGGCCCCCTACAAAACCTTTCACCTAACTCCATTAACTTCATGACCCCGCCGACACCCCGCACTCCCACCTTCTACCTACTTCCCAAGATTCACAAACCCAATCATCCCGGCCGCCCCATTGTGGCCGGTTACCAAGCCCCTACAGAACGAATCTCTGCCTACATAGACCAACACCTTCAACCCATCATGTACAGTCTCCCATCCTTCATCAAAGACACCAACCACTTCCTTGATCGCCTGAAATCTTTACCCAGCCTGTTACCTCCTGAAACCATCCTTGTAACCATCGATGCCACTTCCTTATACACTAATATCCCACATGCCCAGGGCCTCGCTGCGATGGAATATTTCCTTTCACGCCGACCACCCACTTCCTTACCTAAAACCTCATTCCTTAATACCCTAGTCAGCTTCATCCTAACCCACAACTTCTTCACTTTTGAGGGCCGGACATACCAACAACTAAAGGGAACAGCCATGGGGACCAGGATGGCCCCCTCGTACGCGAACTTATTTATGGGACGCTTAGAGGAAGCCTTCCTGGACACCCAAGCCTGTCAACCCAAAGTTTGGTATAGATTCATTGACGACATCTTCATGATCTGGACTCACAGTGAAGAAGAACTCCAGAATTTCCTCTCCAACCTCAACTCCTTTGGTCCCATCAAATTCACCTGGTCCTATTCCAAATCCCATGCAACTTTCCTCGATGTCGACCTCCATCTATCCAACGGCCAACTACACACATCCGTCCACATCAAACCTACCAATAAACAACAGTACCTCTGAATGTGGCTCTCCAGCAAGGATACGACTTCCTAAAATCCTGCGCCAAAATGAGATCCATCCTTCATGACATCCTTCCTACTCCACCGAGAGTGTCTTTCCGCCGCCCACCTAACCTCCGTAACCTCCTAGTCCACCCCTATGAAATCCCCAAACCACCTTCCCTACCTTCTGGCTCCTACCCTTGTAACCGCCCCCGTTGTAAAACCTGCCCTATGCACCCTTCCACCACCACTTACTCCAGTCCCGTAACCCGGAAGGTGTACACGATCAAAGGCAGAGCCACTTGCGATAGTACCCACGTGATCTACCAACTGACATGCCTGCACTGTGAAGCGTTCTATGTGGAAATGACCAGCAACAAACTGTCCATTCGCATGAATGGACACAGGCAGACAGTGTTTGTTGGCAACGAGGATCACCCTGTGGCTAAACATGCCTTGGTGCATGGCCAGCACATCTTGGCACAGTGCTACACCGTCCGGGTTATCTGGATACTTCCCACTGACACCAATCCTTCAGAACTCCGGAGATGGGAACTAGCCCTTCAGCATATTCTCTCTTCCTGTTGCCCACCTGGTCTCAACCTCCGCTAAATTCGAATTCCCACCCACCATCTTAACATCTTTACCTTGGTTCTCTGGACAGAGACTCTGCCTCATGTGGCATCTCTGTCTAACTTCTAACTTCTTTGCTTTCTACAGTTCTACAGTATGTCTGCCTAAGTGTACTTGTGTCTGTGTAAATGTGTGGGTGTGTGTGCATTTATTTACCCTCCATTTTCCCCCCCCAAGGTAAGTCTTTCCTGTCCCGGGATTGGAATGGCTCCTTACCCCCTTCCTTAAAACCCTCATCATTTCCTTTTCCCTCTCCTCCCTTCTGCCTGATGAAGCAGCTAGGCTGCGAAAGCTAGCATTTTTGTGTGTGTGTGTGTGTGTGTGTGTGTGTGTGTGTCTGTGTGTTTATTTGTTGCTATTACTGCCTGTGCCCCTTCGCCTGGTAAGTGTACTTCATCTATTTTTTAAGTATATTGGTCTGTCTAGGTGTGTTTGCATTTCGATATGTCTGAGTGTATGTGTATTTGTTTACCTTCCTTTTTTTCCCCTAAGGTAAGTCCTTCCACTCCTGGGATTGGAATGACTCCTTTTCCACTTCCTTAAAACCCATATCCTTCCCTTTTCCTCCCCTTTTTCCCTCTTTTTCCTGAAGAAGCTGCCAGTGGTGGCGAAAGCTTGTATGTGTGTTTGTGTGTGATTTTATTTGTTTCTCTCGACGAGCCGGTCCTTTTGGTAAGTCATCTCTTTTCTATTTTTATATATATATATATATATATATATATAGAAAAGAGTTGACTTACCAAAAGGACCGGCTCGTCGATAGAAACAAATAAAATAAAATAAAATTACACACAAACACACATACAAGCTTTCGCAGCCTAGCTGCTTCGTCAGGCAGAAGGGAAGGAGAGGGAAAAGGAAATGATGAGGGTTTTAAGGGAGTGGATAAGGAGTCATTCCAATCCCGGGACAGGAAAGACTTACCTTGGGGGAGAAAAAGGAGGGTAAACAAATACACACACACCCACACATTTACACAGACGCAAGTACACTTAGGCAGACATACTACATATATATATATATATATATATATATATATATATATATATATATATATATATATATATATTATAGAAGGAGACTTTCCAGGTGGGTAAATGGTATAAAATAAAGATTTTTGACTTACCTAAAGTACCGGCTCGTCGATAGAAACACCAAACACACACAAACACACACAAACATTCAAGCTTTCGCCACCAGTGGTGGCTTCTTCCGGAAAAAGAGGGAGGAAGGAGAGGAGAAAGGGAAGGATACGGGTTTTAAGGAAGTGGAAAAGGAGCCATTCCAATCCCAGGAGTGGAAGGACTTACCTTAGGGGACAAAAAGGAAGGTAAACAAATAAATACACACACACTCACACAGGTGTGTTTGGATGTGGATATGTGTGAGTGTGTGTGTATTTATTTGTTTACCTTCCTTTTTGTCCCCTAAGGTAAGTCCTTCCACTCCTGGGATTGGAATGGCTCCTTTTCCACTTCCTTAAAACCCGTATCCTTCCCTTTCTCCTCTCCTTCCTTCCTCTTTTTCCGGAAGAAGCCACCACTGGTGGCGATAGCTCGAATGTTTGTGTGTGTGTTTGGTGTTTCTATTGACGAGCCGGTACTTTAGGTAAGTCAAAAATCTTTATATATATATATATATAATGAAACTGAGCATGAGCTGCCACTGTCTATTTCTAAATTGTGCATGCTACCAGCTGTTCTTTATTTGAATTCATTTTTGATTCATTTTCTTTGGTGAAGGAATTTCTTAAATCTGTGTTTAGTAAGTTTACTTTAGCAACAATGTCATCGGTAGCATCACCATTGTTATCACATAGTTGTGTTTTGCCGCTGATGTATACACATAACCAGATTTTCTTTGGATTTTCTATCAAATTTATAGATACAGTTTTGCTGTTGAACTATTATAAGTACCTCACATTGAAGTTCACACTAAATTTTCGGTTTCTGTACAAGGTTGTCATTCTATAGGATTTTGTGTCTGTTTAAATTTGGCATGGTCTTTTGTTTCCTTCTACAACAATAATCTAACCTTTTTGGGTTATCATGAGGTGGTACCCCCTCTTTTGTTATTTTATTTGGTATAAATTTGTCAACTTCTCTCAATTTCATATCTTTGAAAGTAAGCCACATCTAATCTACTGTCAAATTGTTAGTTTTGGAAGATTGGAGAGTCTTACTCAGAAAAGTATTAACCGGAATTTTATATGCTTCTCTGAATAAATATATTTGTCATTTAATTTTAGTGACATTGGGAATTTCAATATTCAGTCTCACTATGGCAATTCTGTCTTTACTAGTCCGTGTACCTGTTTTGATACTTTTTAGTTACTCCAGATAATTTGTTGCTAGGAGGTTGTAAGATTACCACCCAATAGAAATACTGGTAATTAATAGCATTTGATAATTAAACAGTATGAAGTTCACTGCAAACATTGACCATGCCAATGCACTAAATGTTACACAATTTTAATCTTATTAATTATGGTAGCAATGTATGTACACAGTTGGGTGACAACATTTATAGTTAGGCCATAGGTAGAAATTCTCCACGACGTTGGTGGCTTGTTCCAGCTTAGGATTTTCCAGTTTTCGTTTCCGGTGAGGGGAGAGGGACAATGGCGAGTGCCAGGTGGAGTGCTGTGCACAGCGTGAAATAAAATATTCTAATACTACTTGCATTTGAAGTAATACGATGCAGTTAGGAACCTTTAAGGCCCTTATTACAAAATAGCCTGTTGATAAATAAACAATACATTAGCTGATATAGTCACATCTGGCATAATATGTTTAATTGACAATGAAAAGTAATAAATTACCAATGAATACAAGACAGTTACACAACTAGCATGGCAATGTTTGTTTATAAAAATAATATATTAACTATTTCTCATTTTATTTTCAATTAATCTTGTGTATTTTATCTTGAAATATTCAGTTCAATCACTTATCTGTGACATAAGGAATTGCACAATTATGATAAATAGTACAAAGGATGTTTATACCAATATAAAAACCTAAGAAGACATTTATTTAATGTGTAGTGTAATTATTTTGATTTTAAGTAAAGTTTTAGAAATGTATTGGCTGAGCGCTGTATGTTGGCAAACCGGTTAGAACAGCTCACATGGGGAAGTTGATGACGTAGGGAAAAAACCCGGCAGTTGGGCTTTTGGCGCGCGCGCGAGGGCAGGAAGTGACGAGTTGGGAGCACATGTGGTATCTGGCCGGGCGGCGTCGCTTGGCATCAGTCGGCATGTAGATCTCCAGGTGGAGGTTATAGATTTGTGTGTGGCAATCGCCACGTGTGGTTGCTCGTCATAGACTGCACCAAGTTGAATTGAGTGTTACTGTGTTTTTGTGAATATTTAGCCTGTGGAACAAGGTGTGCATCGCATTGAATTAAAGTGACTGTGATTTGTTAATGTCACACGTGGCATTCACCATGTGTGGTTGCTCGTCGTAGACTGCACCAAGTTGAATCGAGTGTTACTGTGTGTTTGTGAATATTTAGCCGGTGGAACGAGGTGTGCATCGCATTGAATTAAAGTGACTGTGATTTGTTAATGTAACACGTCTCGTCGCATAGGCATGAACATAAACGGTGTTTAAGACAGCCACATGGTGTGAAAACAATTTGTGACAAATATTCATTTTGTCTGGGGGCTCACGAGCTATAACTTTATTTGATAAATGTGTCGACGTACAGACGTATCAGCCACAGGGTTCTAATATTGTGAAATAAACACCATAAAGTGAACATACACGTGTTTTCAAAAATAGTAGTTAGTACACCCTTTTCTCTCATGAACTT
Organism: Locusta migratoria; assembly: GCA_026315105.1. Lineage (NCBI taxonomy): Eukaryota > Metazoa > Arthropoda > Insecta > Orthoptera > Acrididae > Locusta > Locusta migratoria. Next base: position 6,372,843 of record CM048747.1, read on the forward strand.
GACTTTATTATGAATTTTTTTGTTAATCATATGCAGGGAAGGAAAGCTGCGAACTTGTGATATCCCCTAGAAAACGAGTCAAAAAGCAGCAATCTCAGTTCCAGTGTTTTTGCATGTTTAGGAATTTGGTTCGCAGTTGGTGGTTGTGAGTTTTTAAAAATTAAACTTTCCCAATTTTAAACTCTCACCCCGACCTTCACTCTCACAAGGTCAAGTGTGTTTATTATTCTAGTGGGTTCATGAACGAATTGCTCAAAACAGTTTTCAGCAAATACGTTCAGTACAATTTTGGGTGATGTTTTGTGCTTGCCTCTGTTTTTTAAAGTTTCTTGCCAACATAATGAGGATAATTCAAAGTCACCAAGAATTACAACTGTATATTTCAGGTATGTTTCTGAAATTTCATTCAAGGTTTCTTTGTTCATTTATGTATCAAATTGTCTGAGTCAAGGAGTCACTAAAAAGAACCAATTATTAATTTATTCCAGATGTCAGGAACAACCTCTACCCATAAACTACTTGTGACAGCAATAAACATGCAACCACCAATTTTATTCACTTTATTCTTAATGAATAACATTTGATAAATTGTAAAAAATTGGCTTTAGCCAGCTTTTGCAACCTATTATGATTTGTGCTTCAGTATTTCCTATTATCATTTGGAGCACTGCCACTTTCCCAACACAGCTACGAGAATTGACAAAAAATTAAATTCATCTAAAGTGGAGAAGTAGTTGCTATTCAGAAATTCCTTTACTTTCTTTTTAAATACTAGTTGGGTATCTGTCACACTTTTGATGCTACATAGTAAGTCACCAAAGATTTTTTGGCAATATAATTCACCCCATTCTGTGCCAAAGTTAGATTTAACCTTGAACAGTGAATAACACCCTTTCTCCTAGTGTTGTAGCTATGCACACTGCTATTACTTTTGAATTGTCATGGCAGCCACCTATGCAAACCTGTTTATGGTCCGTCTGGAGGAATCCTTCCTAGCATCCCAAAGCCCCAAACCTCTGGCCTGGTTCAGGTTCATTGATGATATTTTCATGATCTGGACTGAGAGCCAGGACATCATATCCTCCTTTCTTCAGAACCTCAATTCCTTCCCTCCCATCCTGGTCTTCCTCAACCCACCACGGCACATTCCTGGATGTCAACCTCCACCTCACTGATGGCTCCATCCACACTTCCGTCCACATTAAACCTACTAACCACCAACAGTACCTACACTTTGACAGTTGCCATCCGTTCCACATCAAAAAATCTGTCCCTCACAGCCTGGCCACCCGTGGACGGCATATCTGCAGTAACAAGACCTCCCTTTCTGAATATGCTGAGGATCTCTCAAAGACTTTCACAGACAGAAACTACCCCACAGACCTAATTCGCAAACAGATCTCGCATGCCATATCCTCACACATCCCAAATCCTCCTCCTAACACCAGTAACCATCCACAAAAGAGCGCTTCCCTTGTCACCCAGTACTACCGTGGACTCTAACAACTAAATTGCACCCTTCACCAAGGTTTTGATTTTCTATCCTCGTGCCCAGAAATGAAAGACATCCTGCCCAAGATCCTTCCCACCCCTCCTAAAGTGGTGTTCCATCGCCCTCCCAACATCCTAGTTCATCCTTACACCACACCGAAACCCAGCTCACTACCACACAGATCATATCCTTGTGAAATACCCCGCTGCAAGACCTATCCAATCCACCCATCCAGCACTTCCTATTCCAGTCCTGTCACAGGGTTATCCTACCCTATCAGAGGCTGGGCCACCTGTGAAAGCAGCCATGTAATGTACCAACTGTGCTGCAATCACTGTGCAGCTTTCTATATTGGTGTGACCACCAACCAGCTATCCATTAGGATGAATGGCCACTGCCAAACTGTGGCCAAAAACAAGGTGGACCACCCTGTGGCACAGCATGCAGCGGAGCACATGCTTGATTTCAATGGCTGCTTCACAACCCAGGCCATCTGGATCCTCCCATCCACCATCAGCTTTCCTGAACTGCACAGGTGGGAGTTGTCCCCACAATACATTCTCCGATCCCAAAATCAGCCAGGCCTCAACCTAAGATAACTTCCCTTTTTTCCCCATACCTTACAGTTCCTACCTCTCTATCCCAAATCTCACGTATTTTGCGTAATTCGTGAATGTGCGATCATGTGTGTGTGTGTGTGTGTGTGTGTGTGTGTGTGAGCGCTCGGGCGCGCATTTTTTTATTTATTTATTTATTTATTTATTTAAATGTGTATTTATTTTGTTTATTTTATTTTTCTCCCCTCACCCATCTCCCCACTCCATTCCTAAGTTGCATCTCGTTATTCCCATCTAGGCCATGACGTAACCTTACTATCCCCTCTCCCCTCCCCTCCCGTCCACGATTTACACGCCGCAGAGCGTAATTCAAAGTGCGGCAGCCGGAGGTGATGGTTGTATGACTGTGTTGTGTGCCTGTGTGATTGTGTGAGTGTTCTATTTTCTGAAGGAGGCCATGGCCGATAGCTGAAAGTGTTGTACGTGTGTATCTTTTGTATGTGCCTGTCGCCACGTCTTTGCGGTGAGCTGTAATCAGTGAAGGTAATATATAGCATTTTTTGCTGAAAAGATTTTTTGAAAACGAAACTGATGTTCTGTTAGAACTTTATTTTTAGTAATATGTGAAGCAACTCAAGAATACATAACATTTTCAAAAATTTTGGATAAAGCTGTCAGAAGTGAGATGAAGCGGTAGTTGTTGACATCAGAGGCATCCCCTTTTTTATGCAAAGGTTTAACGTTAGCATATTTCAATCTATCCAGGAAAATACCCTTCTTTAAAGAGCTATAACATATATGACTAAGAATCCTACTTAAGACTTGGGAACAAGCTTTTAATACCCTGCTGGAACTGCTATCAATTCCATGTGACCTTTTACTCTTGAGAGAGAGTATTATTTTCCTAATACCTGAAGGAGAAGTGGGTGGAATTTCAATTGTATCAAATTATGTAGGTATGGCTTCTTTCATCAATTGCCTTGCTACTGCCAATGAACATTTAGATCCTATATTCTCTACAACATTTAAAAAGTAATCATTAAAATGTTTTCAACTGCTGACTTTGTTACTAAAGTAGTCATTTGTTGTGATGGTAATACCCTCTTCCTCTGCTCTTGGTTGCCCTGTCTCGCTTTTAATAATATTCCAAATTGTTTTAATTTTTTATCAGAGGAACTAATCTCAGACATGATGCACATGCTTCTTGATTTTTTTAAATAACTTTTCTTAATGTAGCAGAGTAGTCTTCATAATAATTTATTGTTTCTGGGTTAGTAATCTTTCTTGCAGATATAGTTCCCTTTTTCAGTTACAAGATATTTTCATTTCTTTAGTAAGCCATTGTTTTTTGCACGGTTTATTACAATTAAATTTAACTAATTTCATGGGGAAACTTATCAAATACCCTCACAAATGTATTGTAAAATAAGTTATATTTTAAACTAACATCATCTTCCTTATAAACCTCATCCCAGTCTAGCTCCTTTAGACTTTCTTTGAAATTTGAAGTTGTTAAGTCATTAATCCAGTGCACAACTTATCTTGGTCTATAAAAAAGTTATCTATCAATGTACTGCTGTCCTTTATTACCCGAGTAGGAAAATCAATAATGGATGTCAGATTGAATGAGCCAAGTAAAACTTCCAGGTCTTTCTTCCTATTACATTCTTTCAGTGAATCAACACTGAAATCACCAGAAATAATAATTTGCTTGCCCCTATCTGACAGATAGCACAACAAGGCATCCAAGTTTTCCAGAAATAACTGGAAGTTTCCTGAAGGGGGCCTATATACCGTTACAATTATAAGATAATCACCACTGAGTTTAAGCTGGCAGGCACATGCTTCAATATGCTGTTCTACACAAACCTTTTTTGTTTCTTAATTATTTACAGCAAAGTGCACAGAATTGAAGCAGAACAGCTGGAAGCAACCAATGAGCACCAGATGTAAAGTTATATCCATGAAATATTGTAAGTACAACATCCAGATATCAATACTATACGAAAATAATGCATCAGAACTGTTCATAACCTAAAAATACTGAGAAATGTAAATACAAAATATTGTAAAAAATAATCATGTATATATTACAGGCTACTGATGATGCCTTCCAAATAAAGGCAAAATGCATATGGCAACAGCATATTTTATTAAATCAGTTGCACAGACAGAGAAGTGAAATACCTACACTATAATATTATAGTTCAATATTTGTCTGGGTCATTGCATAAGCTATTTTACCCAGGTCACACTCAATACTGACAAAATAAGAACTAGCATTCTAGTTCACAATGAAAATCAAGAGACCTCCACTAAAGGTGCATCTCAATTGGTACAGCTGAATACAGCATTGTCTGAGTAGCGCTTCTATTTTAGAGAACAGTAGGTCATAGTGAGCCAGTCTTTTGTAGTACATTCATAGAAGCCAAAGAGGCTGATCAGTGTGAGAATGTTGCTTTTGATATGGTTCCAGAACACATGCCGTTATGCTATCTCCCTCCCCCCCCCCCCCCACCAGCTCATCGGAAGCCACAAGCCCAACAGATTTGTTCACGATATGCCACTGTGTTACACACATATACTGAATGACAGTCATTGAAGATTAATGTAACTTCATTTCGTCCATCATCATCAGATGTTTTTAATGGCCTATAAACATATTATTCATTCCAGAATGAAACTTCACTCTGCAGCGGAGTGTGCGCTGATATGAAACTTTCTGGCAGATTAAAATTGTGTGCCGGAACCGGGACACATCGTGAGTCGTGTCGGGATAGCACAGTCGGTAGTGCGCTTGCCCTCGAAAGGCAAAGGTCCCAGGTTCGAGTCCCGGTTCCGGCACACAATTTTAATCTGCCAGGAAGTTTCATATCAGCGCACACTCCGCTGCAGAGTGAAGTTTCATTCTGGAAACATCCCTTAGGCTGTGGCTAAGCCATGTCTCCACCATATCCTTTCTTCCAGGAGTGCTAGTCTTGCGTGTTTGCAGGAGAGCTTCTGTGAAGTTTGGAAAGTAGGAGACGAGGTACTGGCAGAAGTGAAGTTGTGAGGCGGCATCGTGAGTCGTGTCGGGATAGCACAGTCGGTAGTGCGCTTGCCCTCGAAAGGCAAAGGTCCCAGGTTTGAGTCCCGGTTCCGGCACACAATTTTAATCTGCCAGGAAGTTTCATATCAGCGCACACTCCGCTGCAGAGTGAAGTTTCATTCTGGAAACATCCCTTAGGCTGTGGCTAAGCCATGTCTCCACCATATCCTTTCTTCCAGGAGTGCTAGTCTTGCGTGTTTGCAGGAGAGCTTCTGTGAAGTTTGGAAAGTAGGAGACGAGGTACTGGCAGAAGTGAAGTTGTGAGGCGGCATCGTGAGTCGTGTCGGGATAGCACAGTCGGTAGTGCGCTTGCCCTCGAAAGGCAAAGGTCCCAGGTTTGAGTCCCGGTTCCGGCACACAATTTTAATCTGCCAGGAAGTTTCATATCAGCGCACACTCCGCTGCAGAGTGAAGTTTCATTCTGGAAACATCCCTTAGGCTGTGGCTAAGCCATGTCTCCACCATATCCTTTCTTCCAGGAGTGCTAGTCTTGCGTGTTTGCAGGAGAGCTTCTGTGAAGTTTGGAAAGTAGGAGACGAGGTACTGGCAGAAGTGAAGTTGTGAGGCGGCATCGTGAGTCGTGTCGGGATAGCACAGTCGGTAGTGCGCTTGCCCTCGAAAGGCAAAGGTCCCAGGTTTGAGTCCCGGTTCCGGCACACAATTTTAATCTGCCAGGAAGTTTCATATCAGCGCACACTCCGCTGCAGAGTGAAGTTTCATTCTGGAAACATCCCTTAGGCTGTGGCTAAGCCATGTCTCCACCATATCCTTTCTTCCAGGAGTGCTAGTCTTGCGTGTTTGCAGGAGAGCTTCTGTGAAGTTTGGAAAGTAGGAGACGAGGTACTGGCAGAAGTGAAGTTGTGAGGCGGCATCGTGAGTCGTGTCGGGATAGCACAGTCGGTAGTGCGCTTGCCCTCGAAAGGCAAAGGTCCCAGGTTTGAGTCCCGGTTCCGGCACACAATTTTAATCTGCCAGGAAGTTTCATATCAGCGCACACTCCGCTGCAGAGTGAAGTTTCATTCTGGAAACATCCCTTAGGCTGTGGCTAAGCCATGTCTCCACCATATCCTTTCTTCCGGGAGTGCTAGTCTTGCGTGTTTGCAGGAGAGCTTCTGTGAAGTTTGGAAAGTAGGAGGCGAGGTACTGGCAGAAGTGAAGTTGTGAGGCGGCATCGTGAGTCGTGTCGGGATAGCACAGTAGGTAGTGCGCTTGCCCGCGAAAGGCAAAGGTCCCAGGTTCGAGTCCCGGTTCCGGCACACAATTTTAATCTGCCAGGAAGTTTCATATTATTCATTGATTTAAATAATGAAAAACTACACCATTTAGGTGTGTTTTCAGAGAAATTGAAAGCAAAGTAGAGGAAGATGAGATAGGAGATACGATACTGTGAGAAGAATTTGACAGAGCGCTAATAGATTTGAGAAGAAACAAGGCCCCTGGAGTAGATGATGTTACATCTGAACTGCTATTATCGTTAGGAGAGCCAGTAATGAAGAAATTGTTCCACCTGGTATGCAATATGTATGAGACAGGGGAAATACTCTCAGATTTCAAGAAGAATATAGAGATTCTAATAGCTATGAAAGCAAGTGCAGAAAAATGAAAAAAATACAGGACTATCAGTTTAGCAAGTCATGGTTGCAAAATACTAACACAAATTATTTAAAGACGAATGGAAAAACTGGTAGAATCCGAGCTTGGGAAATTTCAATTTGGATTTAGGCGAAACATGGTAACATACAAGGGAATACTCACATTACGACTTATCTTAGAAGGTAGGTTAAGGAAAGGGAAATATACATTTTCAGAATTTATGAATCTGGAGAAAGCTTTTTACAATGTTGACTGGAATATGCTCTTTCAATTTCTGAAGGTAGCAATGATGAAATATAGGGAGAGAAGAATTATATTTATCTTGTTCAGAAACCAGACAGCAATTATTAGAGTTGAAGGGCATGGAAAGGTCGCAGTGGTTGGGAAGGGAGTAAGACAGGGTTGTAGCCTTTCCCCAATGTTGTTCAGTATGTAAATTGGGCAAGCTGTGAAGGAATGCAAGGAGAAGTTTGGAGAGAGAATTAAAGTCCAGAGAAAGGGAATAAAAACCTTGTGGTTTTATGATGACGGCAATTGTCAGAGACAGCAAAAGACCTGAAAGAGCAATTACATGGAATGGACAGTGTCTTGAAAGAAAGATATAAGATGGACATTAACAAGAGTAAAATGAGGGTAATGGAATGTAGGGTCAGAAACTCGGGCAATGCTGAAGGAATTATATTAGGCAATGAGATGATAAAAGTAGTAGAGAAGTTTTGTTATTTGGAAAGCAAGATAATTTTTGATGGCCAAAGTAAAGAAGATATAAAATGCAGAATGTCTATGGGAAGAAAAGCGTTTCTGAAGAAGTGAAATTAGTTGACATCCAATATTAGTTTCAATGTTGAAAGAAGGCAGGCCAAAGTGGTCGATGGATAACAGCAGCAAAAGAAAATCGTCATCTCTGGTTAAGAGCCGGTCGAGACAGGAGACTCAATGCAACACAGCTGCAATGCACCCTCCAGGTAACAACAAGACCGAAAATATTAACACAAAGTCGGAAATCACCTTCCTGAATTTGCCCTATACACACAGAGGCCTATGGTGTGTGCCCCATTAAAACCATGATACCATTTCGCCCATAGAAACTGGGTGGAGGAACATCAGGATTGGAATCGTAACAAATGGCACTGGTTTCTGTTCACAGATGAGTCAAGATTTTGTGCTCATTTGGACAGTCGCGTCCACTCACCTGCAGAGAATGTGGAACTGTGAACAATATTGCTTAGTGTAAGAAACATCACTATGGTGGTGGACAAATGGTGTGGGCAGGAGTCACTATTTGTGGAATACAGATATCCATGTCATTCACAATGCAGCTTTGACTGCTCAGAGATCCTTCAATCTTTTGTTGTGACCTGAGCTGGTGTCATAGGAGATGGGTTCCTTCTGTTGGACGATAAAGCATGTCCTCACAGAACTACACTGGTGGACGACTTGCTTCAAGCTGAGAAAATTGAATGAATGGAGTGGACAGCTTTTTCACTGGACTTAAACCCGACTGAACATGTCTGGAATGCGCCTGGCAGACGCATTGCAGCCAGACTAGCATGTCACACAACGGTTGCAGAGCTGGATATTGCACTCCTGGAAGAATGATCAAAAATCCCACAAGAGCTGACCGACAGGCCCATACTGTCCCTGGCACGCAGGTTTGCAACTGTATTGGCCATCTGAGGAGATGACACACAACATTAGACGTGATCATGGTGCACAGCTAATAACAGTATATGGCATAGCTCCGTTCAGTAATTCTAAACAGTCCTCCAGAATTGTCGTATCGACTAATGACTTAACAGCTAGAAATTTCAAAGAAAGTCTACAGCAGTTGGACTGGGATGAGGTTTATAAGGAACATGATGTTAATTTAAAATATAATTTATTTCATGATACATTTCTAAGGGTATTTGATAACTGTTTTCCCAAGAAATTAGTTAAATTTAATTGCAAGAAACCATGCAAAAACCATGGCTTACTAAAGAAATAAAAATATCTTGTAGCCAAAAAAGGGAACTATATCTGTCTGAAAGAAAGAGTAATAACCCAGAAACAATAAAATATTATAAAAACTTCTGTGCTACATTAAGAAAAATTATTAAATAATCAAGAAGCATGTGCATTTGTCTGAGATTAGTTTCTCTGATAAAAAATTAAAACAATTTGGAATATTATTAAAAGGGAGACAGGGCAACCAAGAGCAGAGGAAGAGGGAATTACCATAAAAACAAATGAACACTTTATTAACAAAAAGTCAGAAGTTGATAGCATTTTTAATGATTACTTTTTAAATGTTGTAGAGAAAATAGGATCTAAATGTTTATTGGCAGGAGCAAGGCAATTAATGGAAGAGGCCATACCCACACAATTTCATCAATTTGATACAATTGAAATTCCACCCACCTCTCCTTCAGAAATTAGGAAAATAATAAACTCTCTCAAGAGAAAACGGTCATATGGAATTGATGGCATTTCCAGCGGGGTATTAAAAACTTGTTCCTAGGGTTGCCAGATTGAACACGAGGCAGGCCCGGAGACCAGACGTGTCCTCCTCCCCCTTGGCCAATTGCTCACCCCCCCCCCCCAACTGCGACCAACTCCCCCTCCCCCCCAAACAGGATTGTCGTCTTCTGCAGAAAATTGTTTCGGCAAGAAATTAAGAAGCGACTGATTCTTCTTTTGTGTAGTAATATTCGCTTTATTTCACTGTATTTCTGACTGTAAATGTTTATTCACAGCTTTCACTCCGTCGTACTTAACAGTAAATGAGATACTGCATATTCTGCACTTACACATACACTCATCAGTATCGACTTTTTGTAGCCACTCTTTATAATTTTCTTCCTGCAACCATTCTTCACGGAACGAACTTAGATATCGTCTCTTCATTTAACTGTTATTTCTCACTAATCTGAGTTAATGTAAGCTTCTCTGTTCACACACGATCCAAGTATTCCAAAAATTGCCGGTAACAAACAATGAACGAACGAACACAAATAATAGACGTCGCCAGTTGACACGTTGCCGCAACAGTGTTTGCTTAATAATGCGCTAGCCGATTACTACCGACGCAACAATGAAAAGTTGTCGGAGGAAGAATAGAAAAGTAGCGTTTTGTTGCAATGAGAAATTGACATTTATATAAAGTTATTCATAATTAATAGAGAGGAGCCGGCTGGGAATGGCCGAGCGCACTGAGGCGTCTTGCCACGGTGCGCGAGGCGCTCCCGCCAGATGTTCGAATCCCTTCCTAGGGCATGGATGTTGAGTTCGTCCTTAGTTTAAGTTACGTTAAGTTCGATGTAGATCGTCGCTACATCAGCATAGTACTTCAAAAGCGTCGTAAATAAAATAAATAAAAAGTTAAGATGGAGGTTACATTCAAGCCCGGAGACGAGAGTGATTGGCCCGTAGACCCGGAGAATTCATTCCAAACCCGGGCACTCCTGGCGGCGCCCGGAGATCTGGCAACCCTACTTGTTCCCAAGAGATAAGTAGGATTCTCAGTCATATTTGTAATAGCCCTGTAAGGCAGGGTATTTTCCCAGGTACATGTCAACAACTAACGCCCCATCTCACTTCCGACAGCTTTATCAAAAAATTTTGAAAAAGTTATGTACTCGCAAGTTGCTTGACATATTAGTAAAAATAAAGTTCTAACGAAATGTCAGTTTGGTTTTCAAAAAGGCTTTTCAACTGAAAATGCTATATATACCTTCACTGATGAAATATTAAATGCTTTGAATAACCGGACATCGCCAGTTGGGATTTTTTGTGATCTCTCAAAGGCTTTTGATTGTGTAAATCATGGGATTCTTGTAGATAAGCTTAAGTATTGTGGTATGAGTGGGACAGTGCACAAACGGTTTAAATCATACTTAACTGGAAGAGAACAGAAAGTTGAAATAAGAACTTCACTTGATATAGATGAAACAATTAATTCATCTAACTGGGAAGTTATCAAAAATGGGGTCCCATAGGTTCAATGCCGGATCCTTTGCTGTTCTTAATATATACTAATGACTTGCCCATTGGACACTATAGACCGGCTGTACACCTGTGGATATTTTGATTATCAAATACGCCAGGAGAAACTCAAGAATCACATCATACAGCTTTACGGGGAGGAGATGTATCACAGCATGAAGAAATTTGAAAAGTTGTGCCACCGTAGATGTCGCTTGCTAAGTACTCTTGCCTTTCTAAAGGGATGTCATTCTGAGAATTTTGTTCCAAATATGGCTAAGGTCACGCATCTGCAGCAGCCAAGAGAATTAAGAAATGGGACAGCCTCACACAGCTTCGTGAGAGTGTTCATTTCACCCACCGTAGCCTTGAGTTCATCTCACTGGAACTATTCAAACTGCATTTGCAACTGGCTAGTCATTTCACTTCCTTTTTCTGGGATTCGATTGATGGTGTTACCTGGGTTCAGCCGATTCTGTTCATAAGAAGAGAACAGGACGTCAAACAGCTAAGTTCTCACGCCTCCTTGACAAACCATCTCTGCAGGTTCTGTGCAAGACTGTCATCAATCTGAGTGCCATGGAGTTGAGTGATGATGCGGTCTCGGTTTGGAGAAAGGACTCAACTTTGCTCCTACCCCCAAGTTCACACTGGTCGCAGAAATTATTAGTCATGTTGAACAGGTTGCAGCTCGACTTCCGCCTGAATCAGCTGAGGAAATACGTCGCGAAACTTGTCGTGCGTAGACGAAATCCAAGCCCATGAAGGCGAACATCACTAGTAAAGAGAGGGCGGCCATTCGTGACCTGAGGGAGCGTCCTGAAATTGTTGTCTGACAAAGGTAATGCTACGGTTGTGACTCCCATAAGGACTACACTGGAAAGATGGAGAGCCTGCTAAATGACGATTCCTACCGGACGATCAGCTTTGCCCACAAAGAAGGTGGACAACAAGACGAGGGCGCTTCTCAAGGATGCGGATTTACCGGAGGGTGTCGCCAAGAAACTGCTACCTTAAGGTCCGGTACTGCCAAGACTTTATGGACTCCCTAAGGTTTACAAAGAGGGGGTGCCGTTACATCCCATTGTCAGTAACATCAGAGCACCTACATATTTGTTGGCCAAATACTTGACGGGAATATTAAGTCCTTATGTGGGTAAATGCCCTCATCACATCCGTAATTCCGTGGATTTTGTAAAACGCCTTAACAACTTCAGGCTGGATGCGTCAGATATCATGGTGAGTTTTGACGTAGTTTCGTTGCTTACGAGGGTGCCCCTTCGAGAGTCACTAGATTTGATTGGTCAGAAATTTGACGAGAAGACCACCGAACTTTTTAGGCATGTCTTGACCTCCACGTATTTTCTTTTCAATGGCGAATACTATGAACAAACGGAGGGAGTCGCCATGGGTAGCCCACTCTCCCCTGTGGTCGCAAATTTGTACATGGAGAATTTCGAGGAGGAAGCCCTGGCATCATCTGAATGGAAACCTACTTGCTTTTTCCGTTACGTGGACGACACTTTCGTCATCTGGCCACATGGTATGGATAAACTCCTTGACTTCCTTACACATCTGAACTCCATACACCCCAACATCAAATTCACTATGGAGACTGAAACGGAGGGTAAATTGCCGTTCATTAACGTCTTGGTCATCTGTATTTACACGCAGACAGCTGTCACCACCCTTCACAGAGGAATGGGGGTACTTAAAACTCTAGCACATAGGGCGCGCACAATCTCCGATGCAGAGAGTCTACCCCAGGAATTGGAACACCTGAGAACTGTATTCCGAAAAAATGGGTACTCAGAGTGACAGATTCAGCGGGCTCTCCGCCCAACCACCACAGCACAACCTGTGGAAACGGATGAAAACACGAGGGAGGATGTAGGCACTGCGTTCTTTCCATATACCGGCGCACTCTCAGGGAAGGTCGCCCGCATTTTGAAAAAACACCAGATTGGAACTGTTTTTTGTCCGCCGAATAAAATTCGTGCACTGGTGGGGAGCGTCAAAAATGATCTCGGTTTGAGGAAGGCCGACGTGTACCAGATTCCGTGTCAGTGTGGAAAGTCATATATTGAATAGACGATGCGTACCGTCGAGGATCGATGCCATGAACACCAGAGGCACACACGATTGATGTAACCCAGTAAGTCGGCGGTCGCTGAACATTGTTTGTAGGAGAATCACGCAATGGAGTATGAACGCACTAGGATTCTGGTACAGACGTCGAGATACTGGGACTGCGTCGTTAGAGAGGCCATTGAAATTCGCACAAGTGACGACCTCATAAACCGTGACTCTGGCTATAATCTTAGCAAAGCTTGGGAACCAGCGATTGGGTTAATTAAGAGTAAATCTAGCAAACGTAACGAAGTGACGACCACGGCGGACAGAGCCCTCACACCGACGTCTTCTCAGACGCCGTCGCAATCGGTTCCACTGCGCGGCCGCGGCGCGGGGCGCGGACCACGTAGGGGTCGCTCCGTGGGCCGAGGGTATTTAAATGGCCCGCTACCGGGCTAGAACCCAGTTCCCTTCGAGCAGCCGTAGCGTGCGGATTTCCGTGCCAGCGCGTTTCCAGGAGCTCAGTCCGTCAGTTCACCTGATGATGGCGACATGTATGATCGCCGAAATATTGTGCCTGCTGGACACTATAGACAGGCAGTACACCCGTGGATATGTTGATTAACTATACTTCTAATTTCTGGTACATTCTGTCTGTGTATAAATAGCAGAGTACTCTGCCCAAGACGCAGTTAGTGCTGCATGTATGTTAAGTTCGTAATAAACTCGTTTTCAGTATAAGTGCTGTGTTCAGTTGGCAAACCTGCCTTCGAAGTCAAGCCTGCTTCCATTTCAATGCGACACTGTTTGATGGAGGCGCCGGGTATCCTGTGCAACAGCTGCATCACCGTGGCTCCGATTAGGCAACGTAAAAGCCGTCACTTACACGGACTAGAACGAGAATACAAGGAATATACCGAGTACGTCCTTTCGAAAGTCCATATTATCAGAAGAACGATGGACACGAAACCAGTGGTAAGCCAGCTGCACATCAGACACCCGTCTGTGTTCTCTGGAGACGTTGGACAGGACCCCAACAAATGGCTAAAAGGGTTCGACCTAGTCGCCAAGTACAACAGGCGGGATCATACGATGTGCTTTGCCAACGTTTATTTCTAACTGGAAGGATCAGCCCAGCAATGGTTCGAAAACAACGAAAAGAAGCTAAATGACTGGGAAACGTTCCAGACGGAACTCAAGAAGATGTTTGGAGACCGCCAGCGACAAATCCACTCGGCGGAAGAACAACTGAAGAACCGGGCCCAACGACATGGTGAATTGACACATACATACAGAATGTTTTGGCCCTGTGCAACATAGTCAATCCGAATATGACCTGTTGAACGTATTGCAGAAGACATGTACCAAGCCCTTCTGATAAAAGACGTTGCGACGACGGAAGAGTTCATCAAGTGGTGCTAGCGTACTGAAGAGATGCAACAAAGGAGGGTTGGTCGAAAGAAGTATGACTGAATCCCCAACATAGTCCCATTGTGGAAGACCAGGATGACTTCGCTTCCCTCATACGACAAATTGTGAGAGAATAATTACAACAGTTTATGGCAGCCGGGACTATTAGACCGAGCGAGCATCAGGTCATGCCCATGGATGTGAGCCCTTTAAGTGACGAGGGGGCGACGCCACTGAGGAAGAGGTATTTCAGGCATTAGCTCCTGTCTGCTCCGCCAATCGCACCCGACGTGAAGAATGGCGTCGCCCTGGTGTGACGCCAAACGGCAGCCCATGAACCGGCCGACACGGCCACAACCAACTTCCCTGGCAACAATCTCGCCCCGCAGAAGCACAGGCGTCTGGAGGACAGAAGACAACACACCACTGTGTTTCCACTGTGGGCGCCCTGGACATGTTGTACGCTATTGCACAGAGAGAAGGCGAGTATTCGATGATTATTTTGCCGCAAGACGTCAGCCATCAAAGCAGTTCTATCCCAGGCAATCACCTGCTGATAAGTTCAGTCGACCTATGGGAAGAAGCCCATCGCCGTACCCTAGACGAGGTCGCTCCCCGAAGCGCCGCAGCCGTTCACCATCGCCGTACAGAGGTACCAGCCGCTTCCCTAGCCGCCGCGCCTGGGAAAACTAAGCGAGGCGACCATCTACGGAGGTGAGGCCACCGCGGATGAAAATCCTCCATGGACAACAGTCGCTAAGATGTCGGGAAATCTCATTGATGTCATAATCGACGGCCAACCTGTCCGGGCACTTGTTGATTCAGGAGCATCATTCTCTGTATTATCGGGTAATTACCGCCGCACACTAAAGAAGACAATGTTCTGTGATACGGGGACAACTGTGCTGAAGGTCGAGAATGAAAAGTACGTCCAGCCAGCAGGAACTTGTGTCCCAAGAACAACCATCAACTATAGTACCCAGCCGTTTGAAATTGTCGTTTTAACAGAATATAGTCGCAATGTCATCCTCGGATAGGACTTCCATCAGGCATCCCAAGCTATCATTGACTGTGGAAGATCTGAGCTGCAAATTGAAGAAGTTGTTCCAACGGGAACACGTAATGCAGAATTTTCTGGGAAGTTATTTGCCATTGACAATGTGACGATTCCACCGTTCACGATGAGAAGAGTTGCAGTCACAAACACAGATGAGCGATTAAACTGTGAAGTGCTTGTTGATAGTAGAAGTTTATCAGGCTCACCAAAGCAATTTACATACCAGCGGCTATCATAAGCATTACTGGAGGTCGAAGAGAGATTTGGCTCACTAACTATCACGAGCTGTCGCAACTTATCCCCAAAGGAATGTGTATCTGGACAGTTGAACCAATCCAGGATGGTGAGCTCAACGTCATCAATGAAGACCCATGCCCTGCTGTTCGTACAGACAGCACGCTGGATCAAATGTGAAACTGCCAATAGGGCCCGGACTGAACAAGGAACAACGCCAGCAAGTGTTAGCTATACTACGCCAATTTTCGGGTGCATTTAGGGGAAACGTCAGACTAAACGGCCCACGATAAGGCATCGTATCAATACTGGGAATCAGGCGGTCGTGTAGAGTGTCGTCAGATGAAAGACGGATAATTCGTGAGGAAGTGGAGAAGATAATAATAATAATAATAATAATATTTATTCAACATCGAATAATACATATACATTGACATTGACATTGTACAGATTAATCTTCTGAATACGTCAGTTTCATAAATTATAAACTAATGATTACTGTTTCATATAGACATTATTTCTTTTATACAATTAAACATATTACATGTTTTTAAGTCTTTATCTGATAATTAAACACTTAACTACAGCATTACATGTTTTAAGTCTACTTGACAACTAAACAGTTAACTACAGTACATACTTGTCTTGGTTAAGAAACATTTTTCATATAGTCATAGAATTCATCTAGAGAATAGAATGCATTTTCAATTAGGATCCTTTTTAGTTGGTCTTTTAATTTATTTTTAGGAAGGGCTGCAAGGCTTTTTGGTAGTGCATTGCTAAGCTTCAGGCCAACAGGAAGTCCATTTTTTTCATATAATGCTGTTCTGTGGCTGTTTAAATGGTATCTTAGTTTTTGTCGTGTATTGTGTTGATGTAGATCACAATTTAGATCTGGATTGATTGTTTTCACATACATTATAATTTTTAATATGTATACACCAGTAATGGTAAGTATGCCCAATTTTGGAAAGAGATTCCGACATGATTCTCTTGGTTTGGCCCCACAGATAATTCTGACCGCTTTCTTCTGTAGTATCAACAAAGTGTTAATGTTAGCTTGTGATGTTCCACCCCAAATTTCTATTCCATAGTTTGTGTTGGATGCAAATAATGCATGGTATGCAGTCTTAAGGATATGCATATCTTTACAATATTTGCTGATCTGGTTTATGGCAAAGATATTTTTAGACAGCTTTTTGGCTAGGGAATCTATGTGCAAGTCCCACTTAAGGTTGTCTTGAATTGTGATACCCAAAAATTTTGTATATTTTTCCTTATTAATAGTTTGATTTGCTATTGATAATTTCATGTCAAAGTCTGTTTGCTTTCTAGGGTTAAATTCTACAATTGCAGTCTTGGAGGCACTTACATTTAGATGGTTTTCATTGAAATACTTGACTATTTCATTAGTAACAGTGTTGCACAGCACTTCCAGACTGCCGTGGTCTTTGTGTTTGCACACAATTGTTGTATCGTCTGCATACAATATTATTTTATTATCTGGGGAACAGTACTTTATATCGTTCACATAAATCAGGAACAGGAGGGGTCCCAAGACGGAACCTTGGGGCACTCCGTATTTGACATCTGCTACTTTGGATTTGAAATATCCACTGTTTGTTTTAATCAAGACAAATTGTTTCCTGTTGCTCATATATGACTCTATTAGGTCAAAGCATGTTCCTCTAATACCCATGTTCCATATCTTGTCAAGTAGTATGGTGATATTAACGCAGTCAAAAGCTTTTTCGAGATCAAGGAACACTCCAGCAACTTGTTCGTTGTTCTCTATGGCAGTTATTATTTCATCTACGAGCTGTGCTGCAGCTACTGAAGTTGACTTGTTCTTCATAAAACCATTTTGATTCTCGAATATTAGGTTGTGTAGGCTCAGAAATGCCATTAGTCTATTATAAATAACTTTCTCGATTACCTTGGAAAATGCAGGTAAGATTGAGATCGGTCGGTAGTTTTCAATTTTATTTTTATCACCTTTCTTGTAAATCGGAGTTACTTGTGCTATCTTTAGTCTGTCTGGAAAAATGCCCGTTGTGATTATGTCATTTACTGCTGTCGCCAAGGCATCTGATATGTTGTCTATGCACCTTTTAAGTGTGCTGATAGACAATCCTTCATAACCTGCAGAGTTTGAGTTTTTTAGTGACATCACTATGCGTTTTATTTCCCTGCTGTTCGTAGGTGTCAAGTATATGCTATGTCTTACTGGATTGCCCTTATATGTATACTGGAGGTTGTTGAACTGGTCATTGATGGATTTTCCCATAGAAGAAAAGTACTCGTTAAAAATATTTGCTATCTGGTAGGGGCATTTGATGTTACCACCTTTGAAATTGATACTAAGGTCACTAGCTGATTTGTCCTTACAGTCCCTGAAGCTATTTATAACTTGCCAGACAGCTTTGACAGAGTTGTTGGAGCCTCTTAACATGTTAGCTACGTGTTTACTTATGGTTTCTAGGAGGAGATTTTTGTAGTGATCATGATAGTTGTTAAACTCTTCCTTCAGTCTATGATTATCACTATTCTTTGTCATTGCGCATTGGAAAAGTCTTAGTTTTTCTCTTGCTGTTTTTACTTCAGTGTTTATCCAGTTATTCTTTTTTATTTTTTTACAGTCATTTACTGGCAGGGTTGTTTCTGGGCATGAGACGTTGAAGCAATAATAGAAGTCAGATGCAAATTCATTGAAAGTGATACAGTTATTTTCATTCCATTGTAAGCGTTTGAGCATACTCTTAAGGTTTTCGATATTGTTGTCATGGGTGGCTCTTTTTGTTACATAGTGTTTCTTTTTGCTTGCAATATGAAGGTTTGCAGCTTCTATCAGTACCTGAACCGCATGGCGGTCAGAAATTGCAAGCTTCAGAACTGATGCAGTGTATTTAAAGTGGGACATGTTAGTAATAATGTTGTCAATGCATGATTTGCTGCCATTGACCTCCCTGGTGGGCTCATTTATCAAGGGATTTAGTTTAAACTGATCTAGTACCAGCATCAATTTTCTTTTAATGCTGGAGTCAGGAGACAGCAAGTCAATATTTATATCTCCTACTAGAATTAAGTTAGCCCAGCCATTTTTATCACAGTGTTTGCAGTCAATGTCTACAAGCAGATCATTCAAAACTTCAAAGAAAATGTCAAGGCTGCCACTTGGGGGTCTGTATACACCTATGCTAATTAAGTTCTCTTTCCCCCATTTGTAGTTAATTGCTGCAAGTTCTATAATCCCCTGTATGCTGAAAGCACTTACATCAATTACATTAAAGTTACTGCTTCTAGATGCAAAGATAGCTACCCCTCCACATTTTTTCATTTTCCTGCTGAAGGCAGTACAGAATATCATGGAAAGTGGCTGGCAAACACTAATTATCTCTTCTGTATACCAGTGTTCAGTTATAACTAAGACATGTGGGTTATCAATCCCTGCAACTGTGTCCATCTCATTTTGCTTATTACTAAGACTTTGAACATTTTGGTGAATTAATTTGAACCCAAGTGTGTTCTGCTGGACACTACTGACAGTTTTCACACTACTAGGATGTCCAGCATGCCCTTCAAGTTTCCCTGATTCCTATTTGAGTGACTATTTCTGACACCTTGGTTCTGAGTGTGGTTTGTTGTTATACTAGCTACAAGTTTTGGCCCTTCCATTTCGGTTTTATTTGGATATGGTGGAGCTGTGGTAGGTTTGTTTTTTGCAAAGTTGTTTGTCAGATTGGGTGGTGTGGGCCATTCCATGGCAAAGCACGTATTTATAACACTTTGCTGAGAATTTCGTCTTATTTCATCAATAATTAATTTACTGAGAGTCATTTTGCCTCTTTTATTCAGGTGCATTCCATGAGTTGTGTGCAGGTCCCTATCAAGATTACTGATGTTTATAAGAGAGACATTGTGAAATTTATTACATATTTTCTTTAGTCTATCATTAGTTTTGTGCACTTCCAAATTCACAACAGATTGTTCCATTAAATCGTATCTCTGTGGTATGTTGACAACAACAACTTTTGTGCCTATTAACTTACCGAGAGTAGTTTTCATGTGTCTGATAGCGTCATTTGCCTGGTTTTTGGCTACATCATTTGTTCCTCCAATGATTACGACACTATCACTTACGGAGAAAGATTCACTATCACGCACACACGGCGTCGCCACAGCAGACAGAGGTGCTCCAGGTTGAATGTGAGCCACAGCTTCAAAGTCGTCCTGCATATTCACTATGTTTTGCGCTATTCCGCGACCGTGACTGTCTCCATATATTAGGATCCTGCCCTTCTTGCGCTTCTGCTTCTCGCTTCTTCTTTTGTTCACTTTGGGCGGTTTCATATACGTAATTTGACGGATTTCACTGTCGTTACGCTGGATAGGCCTAGTTTGTTTACATTCTGATACACTGGCACACGGATTGATAACTTGTTTTTTCGACATATTGCTGTCAGATTTTTTGCAGATCGGAAGGTTATTTTCAATTTGCGTAGGCTTGAGCGTTACTTCTTCCACTATTTGATCAAGAGCCTGATATTTGTTGTTAGTGATAAAGGTTGGAAAGATTTCCGGAGTTTTTGATTTAGGCCTACAGTTCATCAGGTGCTGTTGATCATTTTCGCTAACTCTTTTATTTAGCAACGATACCTCAACCTTTAAACACTGAATTTCACTTATTAAGTCTTTTACTAATATTGATAACTCCGGCCACATTCGTATGCATGATGGACAACTTGCTTCAACACCTTAAGTGGACGACGTGTCTTTGCTATTTAGATGACATTGTCGTTTTCTCGAAAACATTTGAAGAACATCTGAGTCGCCTGTCAACGGTGTTCAGGCTGCAGGACTCCGCCTGAATCCAAAGAAATTCCTCTTCGTCGCCAAAGAGATAAAAATCTTGGAGCACCTAGTGCACGGAGATCTCCTGATCCAGATAATGTAAGGACAGTCACAGAATTTCCAACTCCTCAGCACATTCGTGATGTGAGAAGCTTTCGCGGACTCCACTCATACCGACGTTTCATAAAAGGATTTTGTAACAAGGCATGTCCATTACAAGAACTTGTACAGGGAGACGCCAAGTTTTACTGGGATGAGGCAAAAGAAAGAGCTTTCCGCGCTCTTAAGGAGGCTCTAACTTCTACACCAGTGCTATCCTTGTACGCAGAGAATGCAGAAACGGAACTTCACATAGACGCCAGTGGTTATGGGATTGGTGCAGTGCTTGTACAAGTTCAGCAATGTGCAGAAAAGTGATAGTCTATGCATCCAGAGTACTCTCAAAGTCCTAGATAAACTACTCTACAACTGAAAGAGAATGTCTCGCAGTTATCTGGGCTATCAACAAGTTCCGGCCGTATTTATTAGGCAAACCATTAACCGTCGTGACACACCACTATTCTTTCTGTTGGTTGACTAGCTTGAAGGATCTATCAGGTCGACTAGCAAGATGGGCACTAAGCCTCCAAGAGTACGATGTCACAGTTGTATTCAAGAACGGGCGCAAACACAAGGGTGCCGACTGCCTTTCGAGGAATCTATTAGTGGAACACTACAGCATGAATGAAATTTCAGCCCTCACTGAATTAGATGACGTAACAGCTGAACAGAGGGAAGATCCAGCACTATTAAAAACCATAGAGGCCTTGGAGAAAGGAGAACCGACCAATGGAGATTTCCAACGTATTAACGGAACATTGTATAAGAGCAACTACGATCCACTGGACCCCAAATGGCTATTGGTCGTTCCAGCTCATCTACAGCCAGCTATTCTCAAATATTTCCACGATGCTCCAATATCCGGTCATCTGGGATTCGTGAAGACCCTAGACAAAATCAGACGCAGGTATTACTGGAAAGGTCTCTACTGATCTTTCAGGCACTAGGTGAGTCACTGTACAGAGTGCCAGCGACGGAAGCATGTGCCGCAATTACCTCCAGGACATCTCGTACCGATTCCGCCGGCAGCAGCTCCATTCCACCGAGTTGGGTTCGATCTTTTAGGGAAGTTCCCGAAGTCGACAAGCAGTAACCGATGGATAATAGTCTGCACTGACTACCTCACACGCTATGCTGTCACCAAACATGTGCCGACTGCAGAAGCTCCAGAGATCGCAATATTCCTTGTAGAAGACATAATTTTGAAGCATGGAGCACCACGTGTCATGATATCTGATCGTGGAAAAGTATTCTAGTCAAAACTAGTATCAGAGATAATGCAACGTTGCAGCATTGTCCACAGAATGACAACTGCATACCATCCTCAGACAAATGGTCTTACGGAACGTTTTAACAAGACATTAGCTGATATGCTGTCGATGTACGTCGATGTTGAGCAGAAGGATTGGGATACAATTCTGCCAGTCAAGACATTCACTTACAATACCGCAAGACAAGACACCACAGGCTTCACTCCGTTTTTCCTGCTCCATGGCCGTGAAGCTGAGACGACAATGGATACCCTGTTCCCGTTCCAACAGGACGACACTCAGGATGACTATGTTAAACAGCTCATCACCAGGGTCGAAGAAGCCAGACTGCTGGCTCGCATACGGACACTGGACGCCCAGGAGAAGGACCGTCAGCAGTATAACGACAAGCACCAACCTGTTGTGTACAGCCCAGGAGATCTGGTATGTATTTTTACTCATGTACGGAAAGTTGGACTACCAGAAAAGTTATTGAAGCGATACTTGGATCCGTATCGTGTCATGCGCCGCCTGTCAGACGTCACATACGAAGTTGAGGATTATGAGCCGTCGTCGAAACGACAAAAACGAAGAGACATTGTTCATGTCCTGCACATGAAGCCTTACTACGATCCTGAAGAGCAGGTAGGCGACAATGGCTTCTTGTTCAAGGACTCTAAGGACGGTGATGTTACTGATGAAGCCACGATAGGAACGTCTGTCGTCGATAATGGTGGAGAAGGGAAGGCTTCTCTAGAACTGCCATACAGAGAACCCATGACAAGGTCAAGATCCAGGACATTGCAGCTGGCTCCACAGGGAACATAACAGCGGGTCGCTGTTTCTCCAGGAGAGGGAGCAATGCCGCGAGAGACTACCTAAACCGAATGCAGGCGTGGAACAGGGGATAGCGTCATGGACTGCAGTGCTGAAGGTCGCCGGTTCAATCCCGCCCACCGGCAAAAATTTATTTCTTTGTGATTAACAATTGCATAATGTTCTACATCCTTCTCATGTTCACTTGCAATTTGTACTTGTTTCTTATGTTAACTATTCTTCTAATTTGTCGTACATTCTGCCTGTGTATAAATAGCAGAGCACTCTACCTGAGAGGCAGTTAGTGCTGCGTGTATGTTAAGTTCGTAATAAACCTGCTTTCAGTATAAGTGCTGTGTTCAGTTGCCTTCGAAGTCAAGCCTGCTTCCATTTCAACACGACACTATGATTTTTTTTACTATTGTGGTAGCCTCATCGTATGTAGCTCTAATTAAACGACATGTAAACCTCAGAGAGTTTAGACATGAACCGTCACTAATGACCAAGCTGTCGACGAAACGTTAAACCATAAGCTTCCTTCCTTGAGACAGCAAAATATCATATTGCATCACACACAAATTACAATTGTAGCCATATCTGAATAAAATACGTTCGAATATGTACAAGGTGCGTCTGAAAAGTTCGGTAAATGGTCCCATATTTTACAAACTGTCTGCAAACGCTTCCTTTGCGGTCGCTGTCTTTTGTCCGCTGAATAAAATTCGTGCACTGGTGAGGAGCGTCAAAAATGATCTCGGTTTGAGGAAGTCCGGCGTGTACCAGATTCCGTGTCAGTGTGGAAAGTCATACATTGGACAGGCGATGCGTACCGTCGAGGATCGATGCGTTGAACACCAGAGGCACACGCGTTTGTTGTATCCGAGCAAGTCGGCGGTCGCTGAACATTGTCGGAGTATCACGCGATGGAGTATGAATGCATTAGGATTCTGCTACAGACGGCGAGATACTGGGACTGCGTCGTTAGAGAGGATATCGAAATTCACACTAGTGACTACCTCATAAATCGTGACTGTGGCTATAATCTTAGCAAAGTTTGGGAACAGCGATCGGGTTAATTAAGAGTAAATCTAGCAAACGTAACGTAGTGACGACCACGGCAGACAGAGCCCTCACATCAACGTCATCTCAGACGCCGTCGCAATCGGTTCCACTGAGCGGCCGCGGCGCGGGGCGCGGGCCGAGGGTATTTAAATCTCTTGCGCGCGTCGTTTGGTGATGATCGTGTGCTCAGCCGCCAGTTTCGTCATGCTTGGCCTCCCAGGTCCCCAGACCTCCGTCCGTGCGATTATTGACTTTGGGGTTACCTGAAGTCGCAAGTGTATCGTGATCGACCGACATATGTAGGGATGCTGAAAGACAACATCCGACGCCAATGCCTCACCATAACTCCGGACATGCTTTACAGTGCTGTTCAGAACTTATTCCTCGACTACAGCTATTGTTGAGGAATGATGAACATATTGAGCATTTCCTGTAAAGAACATCATCTTTGCTTTGTCTTAATTTGTTATGCTATTATTGCTTTTCTGATCAGATGGACTTCGGACATTTTTTGAACCTTTTTTTTTTTTAAATAAAACCCCATGTCATTTCAAGCATATGTGTCAATGTTTACCTCTCTATCTATATTATTCCGTGATTTATTAAGTTTTCAAATTTATACTGACTTTCTGATCACCCGGTATAAATGAAGTCCTAGATTTCTGTGTCAAATGTCGTTCCTTAATGAAACGGAAGGGAAGTGTATACATTGCAACAAATTACCTTGTTTCTTATTTTCTAAGCAGTTAATCACTATTTATGGAATATGTTGAAAGTTATTAATGCGTCTACTAAAACGTTTCTCTGGCATGGTTGCTATTGACGCTTTTAACGTAAATTTTATTACCTTTTCTGTAGTTCAGATATGACTTTGTTCATGTTACTTTGTTCTGCGCTAAAATAAAGAGCAAATATTCTGTTTCAAACCGTGACCACGTTTTCTTCTACAGCTAAAATAACAAACGGAATAAGTGCGGTAATACTGAATTCCGCAAAGCTCTAGTACTTAATCTGTATCAAAGTTACTACTATCATTACGTCACTTACAACAGTCATTGTAACAGTATCTCTCCAGTTTGTGTGCATGTGATAAAGAAGTCTATGTTTGCAATTCGTTTGTTTGTATTTCATGGTATG
The DNA here is from genome assembly GCA_026315105.1 of Locusta migratoria. Lineage (NCBI taxonomy): Eukaryota > Metazoa > Arthropoda > Insecta > Orthoptera > Acrididae > Locusta > Locusta migratoria. The sequence goes on from CM048747.1 coordinate 6,397,525, forward strand.
TTTACAAAAGAGAACAAATGAAGTTTTCAGAGAAAGCGCTGTTACCTTTAAACAAAAGGCTTGTACCACCACATCTTGAGTGTTGCTCAGGTGTTTGGGACCCGCAGCAGATCAGTTTTAAGGAAGACATAAAAGCAGTTCAGAGGCAGGCAGCTAGGTTTGTTACTGGTAGGTTCGAACAATGTGCGAGTGTGAAGGAAATTTAGAGGGCTGGAATTTGAAGCTGAGTGTAGTACGATCTTACTGCCGCCTACTCACATTTCGCATAGTGATCACAAATACAAGATAAGAGAAATTAGGGCTCGTACGGAGATATAGGCATTGTTTTTTTCTTCGTTCAGTTTGGGAGTGGAATAGGAAAGGAAATGCCTAGTAGTGGTACAATGTACCCTCCGCCACACACCTCACGGTGGATTGCGGAGTATGTATGTAGATGTATAGTTGTGGCATTTTTAGACACTACATTATAATTTATTGTACTAAGAACGACGTGATTTGTTACTTCTTCAGTGCGCCATTGCTTTGAAATGACAACGCGTAAGGTATAACACGAATTATTTACAGAAGAATGAAAAAACTGGTAGAAGCCGACGTCCGGGAACACGGGATGCAATACTCACTTTACGGCTTATCTTAGAAGATAGATTAAGGAAAGGCAAACCCACATTTCTAGCTTTTGTAGATTTGGATAAAGCTTTTGACAATGTTGACTGGAATACACTCTTTCAAATTCTGAAGCAAGCAGGAGTAAAATATAGGGAACGGAAGGTAATATACATCTTGTACGAAGACCAGACGGCAGTCGTCACATTTGAAGAGCATGAAAGGAATGCAGTGGTTGGGAAGAGAGTAACACAGGGTTGTAGCCTTTCTCCAATGTTATTCAATTTGTACATTGAGCAAGCTATAAAGGAAAGCTAGGAGAAATTTGGAGACAGAATTGAAGTTCAAGGTGAAGAAATAAAACATTGCGTTTTGCCGATGACATTGTAATTCTTGTCAGAGGCAGCAAAGGGCCTGGAAGAGCAGTTGAAGGGAATGGACAGTGCGTTGAAAGGTGCGTATAAGATGAACATCAACAAGGCCAAAACAAGAGTAATGGAATGCAGTCTACGAAAATCAGGCATTGCTGAAGGACTTAGATTAGGTAACGAAGCAATAAAGGTGGTAGATGATTTTGTTGCTTGGGCAGTAAAATAATAAATGATGGTCGCAGTACATAGGATATAAAATGCAGAGTGACAATGGGAAGAAAAGCGTTTATGCAAAAGAGAAATTTGTTAACATCAAATATTAATTTAAGCACAAGGAAGTCCTTTCTAAAGGCATCTGTGTATGGGAGTGAAACTTGTGTGATAAACAGCGCGGACATGAAGAGGATCGAAGCTTTTGAAATCTGGTGCTACAGAAGAATGCAAAGATTAAGTGTGTGGATCATGTAGCTAATGAGGAGGTACTGAACAGAATTGGGGGAGAAAACAAATTTCTGGTATACGTTAACTAAAAGAAAGGATCGATTGGTAGGACACATTCTTAGACATCAAGGAATCGTGAATTTAGCATTGGAGGGAAGTGTGTAGGGTAAAAACTGCAGAGGGAGACCAAGAGATGAATAAAGTGAGCAGATTCATAAGGATGTAGGTTGTCGTTGTTATGAGGTCATGAAGAGGCTTGCTTAGGACAGAGTAGAGTGGTGAGCTGCATGAAACCAGTCTCCGGACTGAAGACCACCACCACCACCACCACAACAACAACAACAACAAAAAGGTATATAATAAAATCATAAAATACAGTAAGCAAGATCGAGAGAGTTGTGGGGCGAGGAATGTCACGTGACATTTGCGTAAAATCAAGTGACGGTGTAGATTAGATTAGATTAATACTTGTTCCTTAGATCATGTATACGACATTTCGTAATGATGTGGAACGTGTCAGTTTAGTAAATTTTGTCTATACTTGGCAATCTATAGTTTAAGAATTTTTTTATTTTTATTTTTTATTTATTTATTTTATTTATTTATTTATTTTATTTTTAAGTTTTATCTAAAAATTCATCTACATTGTGGAAGGATTTGCCATTCAGAAATTCCTTTAATTTCTTTTTAAATACTAGTTGGCTATCTGTCAGACTTTTGATGCTACTTGGTAAGTGACCAAAGACTTTTGTGGCAGCATAATTCACCCCTTTTTGAGCCAAAGTTAGATTTAACCTTGAATAGTGAATATCATCCTTTCTCCTAGTGTTGTAGCTATGCACACTGCTATTACTTTTGAATTGGGTCGGATTGTTAATAAAAATTCCATGAATGAATATATATATTGTGAAGCTACAGTGAGTATCCCTAGATCCCTAAATAAATGTCTGCAGGATGCTCTTGGTTGGGCTCCAGCAATTATTCTGATTACACGCTTTTGTGCAATGAATACTTTTTTACTCAATGTTGAATTGCCCCAGAATATGATACCATATGAAAGCAGTGAATGAAAATAGGCGTAGTAAGCTAATGTACTGAGATTTATATCACCAAATTTTGCAATGACTCTGATAGCATAAGTAGCTGAACTCAGACGTTTCAGGAGATCTTCAACATGTTTCTTGCAATTCAGACCCTCGTCAATGCAAACACCTAAAAATTCTGAATATTCTACCTTAGCTACAGATTTATGTTCAAAGTCTAAATTTATTAATGGTGTCATGCCATTTACTGTATGAAACTGTATATACTGGGTTTTATCAAAGTTTAATGAGAGTCCATTTGTAGAGAACCACTTAATGACTTTCTGGAAGATATCATTTACAATTTCATCAGTTAATTCCTGTTTGTCAGGTGTGATAGCTATACTTGTATCATGAGCAAAAAGTACTAGCTTAGCATCTTTGTGTATGTAGAATGGCAAGTCATTAATATATATTAAGAACAGCAAAGGACCCAAGACCGAACCTTGTGGGACCACATTTTTGATAACTCCCCAGTTAGAAGAATTAATTGTCTCATCTACAGCATGTGAACTGCTTATTTCAACTTTCTGCACTCTTCCAGTTAAGTATGATTTAAACCATTTGTGCACTGTCCCACTCATACCACAATACTTAAGCTTATCTAGAAGAATCCCATGATTTACACAATCAAAAGCCTTTGAGAGATCACAAAAAATCCCTACTGGTGATGTCCGGTTATTTAAAGCATTTAATATTTCATCAGTGAAGGTATATATATAGCATTATCAGTTGAAAAGCTCTTTTGAAAACCAAACTGACATTTTGTTAGAACTTTATTTTTACTAATATGTGAAGCAACTCGAGAATACATAATTTTTTCAAAAATCTTTGATAAAGCTGTCAGAAGTGAGATGGGCCGGTAGTTGTTGACATCGTATGTATCCCCTTTTTTATGCAAAGGTTTAACGATAGCATATTTCAGTCTATCTGGGAAAATTACCTGCTTTAATGAGCTATTACAAATCGTTGTTATTTTTGTAAGTATCTCTGTAACGGTGCGAGTTACTAAAATAATAATAACAATAATAATAATAATAAAATAAAAGAGAACTAAGTTGTAGACAATTTTCTCCTCCACAAACTCGTTTATTCAATTTACGTGTCAGATGAACTATGAAGCTGTCAAAAGGCGATCGCGAAGGCCCACTTTTAGAGTAACCTAAAGTAGGCCTAAAGTACACACATCACATTGAAACTTGATGGTTATGATTTTTTATTTGTATGATGAGCCAGCTATAATGTTGGTAAATAAAGTGACCCTTTGTGCTGTGGTGCTTGAAATGAAAGATGCGATGATGGCATTTTAATCTGTCGAGATTTGTCATCTGAATAAACATTATAAGCGAACTAAGCTATCTTTCCGAGCATTAATCCCGACTTGCAGAGTCTGCTACTTTGCTGCGTCTCCTCCATTTCTTTCGGTCTTTAAAATCTTCTTGCCTTAAACTAACAGCGTCCATGCCTGCCCTGATGATGTCAGTCCATATTTTTTCCGGTCTCCCTCGTGGTCTTGTTCCTCCTGTCTTCGCAACTGAGTTGTCCTCCTTTCTGCTGACGTGGCCGTACCAGCGGAGACGGGCTTCCCTCAGTTTGTCTGTGATGGGCGCCACACCAAACTTTTGCCGGACTTCTGTATTTTGCACATGATCACATCGGGTCAGCCCCATGGACCAACGAAGCATCTTCATTTCCATCGGATGCAGCATTTGCTCCTGATGTTTCGTCATAGGGCGACACTCAGTCCCATAGATTGCTACTGGACGTACCATGGTTGTTTAACCTTTTGCCTCTAGACATTGAGACATCATTTTATCGCAGAGGACTCCAGTGTCGTCTCTCCACTTGACGCAAGCTGCATTCGCTCTCGTCTGAGTATCGAGAGTTGTGCCAAGGTCTGAGGTGACAACGGACCCCGGGTACTGTAACGTACAGACGTTTTGAGGGTACACAATGCACCGCCGCAACGGCTGTGCCATAAGAAAGAAATAGAGCAAAGGATTCGAGTTGCCAGTAAAATTACGAAGTCCCAGATACCAATAACAATAATTAAAAAGTAGCAAAATTAAATCAATTACTGTAGGACGGTTTATTAATTTTTACCAACCAAGGAGCATCACAGAATAATTGCTTGATTTGATTTGATTTTTCCAGGGAAGCCAAAACAGTCTTGGTCTAACCCGCCACTGCCCGCACCGAAACTAAGTTTATTGTGCGGTATTGCTCCCAGTTTATCGAGTAAAGCCAACCAATGCCCTTGAGCAGAGCAAGGAGTCCCTTTACCAGTTCTTTATTAGACACAATTTCTTCGGGTCTAGTTGTCCCAAATGTTCTGTGCCTTTTACTCTCCAATGCAATGCATTCGAAGATTAGATGTGATGCAGTTTCATCACCGTCATCACAGATCCTACATTTAGGGTCCTCTTCTGTTATTCCCATTGTATGTAGGTGTTTTTTGAAATTCCCATGGCCTGTCAGCAATCCAACCATGAGTCTAATCTCTCTCCTGTTCAGGCACAGGATTGCAGAGCTTCTTTTAAAACATAGCTTTGGCGTCATTACCTTGCCATGTTTTTGTTGGTAGACTTTGGTCCAATATTCTACGTGCTGTCTTCTGAGCCAGTTACGTAGCTCCAATTTGATCATTGCCTTGGTGATTGTCAGGACAGGTTCCGATCCAATAAATGGAGTCTCTGCCCCCATCCTGGCTAATCTGTCTGCATGTTCGTTGCCACTGACCCCCAAGTGGCCAGGGACCCACAATAGGTTTACTCTATTGCTCTACCCTAGCTCCACCAGAACCCTGTGACATACTGCAACAATTTTAGACCTTGTTGCAGGAGCTGCCAGTGATCTCAGGGCTGCCTAGCTGTCTGAATACATATAGATGCTACGATCTTTGTAGCACCTACGCAAATTCTCCTCCACACACGCCCTGATGGCAGTGATTTCGGCCTGGAATACTGAGGCCAGTTTTCCTAGAGAGATGACGCCCTCCAGTCTTGGCTGCACCCCATATACCCCGGCCCCAACACCTTGGTCGGATTTTGACCCGTCAGTGAACCAGACAATATCCCCCGTACGGTGTCGAACTATTTTCTCCCATTGCTCCCTACTTCCAATTGTTATATTGAAAGGCTTGTTGAAGCAGTATGGGGTTATAATATAGTCGGCTGGCATTTCCCCAACCTTTCCTATATTTACCTCACTCACTATTTTAGTGTGTGATTCTTGATATCCCAAAGAGTTCCAGTTGTTGCCAGTTTTGAGTCTGTATGCACCAGCCGCTGCCTCCATCTTGACCCAAAGGTGTAATGGGGGCATATCCAGCATGGTTTCCATCCAAGCAGTTGGTGTGCTGCTAATTCCGCCTGTTATGGCTAAGCAGGCTAGTCTCTGCACCTTACCAAGCTCCTTAGCAGCAACCTGCTGTTCTACCTTCTTCCACCACACGACCGCCCCATAGGTGATCCTGGGTCTAATCACTGTGGTGTATATCCAATGCGAATAATTGCGTACTTACAGGACAATCAAATGGGACAGAGTAATTTCTACATTACCCATTTCGTTAATCTAGAAGTTGCTCCAACTGGAGATTTCCTGTAGCCGTTAAATTTGAAAGCAACTGGAAGCGAGGCCGTGGCGGAGCATACCCGCTTTGTCCCGCGCTACAAACAGGTGTCCCAACCTGAGTGTCCGAGACACAGGGGCTAAGCTTCCCCAACGGTTTCTCTCCCCTACCTGTGAGGCTGGCTACAGGGAATACTTTAGAACAGCGGAAGCACACTGCGGTGCCGTGGCCGGCGAACAGCCACGCACCGCCATTCGGTTGCAGAGCTACGAAGTATCCACCTCACGGACAGTCTAGGGCGGAAGTTACCGCCGTATTAGGAAAGTGCGACTTTGAGGACCGTCCGCGTCTGTTATAATGATGGGCGACTGGAAGCATCCGGTACACTTACCACTCCGTTTATAGTGAGGTAAGCTTGGCCGTTTGGCCCCTGCTCTGGGTTATAGTATTACGACTTCATGGCTAGCAACATTCTCTCTGATTCAACCACTCTCTGCTCTCTCTAGGGACTGCAAATGCATCTGTATAAAATGTGTTTATTTCTTGACTATTGTTAGTAATTCCTTGTCCTATAGCAAGGTGGTTTCGTGGCAAAATAGTCTTATTTGTGACACTATTAAACATGCAACAGGGCTACCTCAATTTCATCATATCTTTATGAATACAGTTTCCACCTCACTTCTGCCTATTTGTTCTGTAACTTTCCTACTGTCCTCTTTTCAATAAATGAATATTGAATAAGGCGACGAAACACCTGCCAAGAGAAGAAGTCCGATGTCTTTACGATCCAGAGACAGCGGATCAGCATGTGAGTATAACTTCCTGTCTGAGAGGAAAGTGGCCGAATGGTCTGCGGCGCGCCAGTCACGGTCTTCACGGCCACTACGGTCGGGGGGGCATGGATATTTCTACCGTCCTAAGTATTAGCTAGTTCATAAGTAGTTTGTAAGTTTAGGAACTGATGACCCCGTAGTTAAGTCCCATAAGACCTACAAACATTTGAACATTTGATTTGAAAGGCGATAGGTAGCAACCCTTCTTGTTTCATCTTTGTTAGAAAAACTTCACCGGTTACAGTACTTAGAATGGATGGTCTGCAGGTCTTCTTCCCCGATACTTATGGTGCGTCTGGTTTGGGAGCAGCACTAAGTATTCAGTCTTCTGGACATTGAGGTGCAGACCATTTCAGCCAGTCTGTTCTTCCACGTTTGAACCTGGTGTTGGAGTTCTGGACGAACTACGTTGTTTTTCATAATAAATTCATTGAACAGATCGCCCCCAAGTATGTCAATATTTTATTTATATGAACAAAATGTTCTTGTCAGCATCCCTCCTGGTAAACGGTGGATAAATCCCGCGACACTAATCTGATCAAACATGCGAAGGCAGAGGAACAGCCGCGGCGGAGCGGCCGAGCGCATTGAGGCGCTATGCTACGATACGCGAGGCCGTTCCCCGTCGGGGATTCGAATCCCCTCGGGCATGGATTTTTATGCCGTCTTTAGTATAAGCTAGTTCATAAGTAGCGGGTGATCAAAAAGTCAGTATAAATTTGAAAATTTATACTGAGTTTTTGATCATCCGGTAGTTTGTAAGTTTAGGGACTGGTGAGGTCGCAGTTAAGTCCCATAAGCTTTACAAACATTTGAACATTTGAATCAGAGGAATAACCTGTGGCACGGACTTTCCAGAGCCTGTACAGGCAGAACCACCAGCAAAACCAGCTGCTCCTCAGTCAGGCGACCATGAATTTAGTGGCTGGTGAAGCTGTGTACATGCGTCCTGCGAGGACACGGCATGTCGCAACTCGCTCTGGAGTCAGGTGGGCAGCACAGATATCGTATCTGGCCCAGATAACGCAGGCTCTCGTCTTCTCTTGCCTCCGCCACGCGTCCTTTGTTCCGCAACATTGGGCGAGGTGCGGCAGTCGTTAGGAAAGCACAGCTGCCGTCGTCAGGAAGATGGCCTTCCTTTATCCCTCGGTCGGCTACACGTAACACTACACGTTACGCACCTTTTACTTCCAGGAGCACCGTTGGCGCATTTTCCAGCTTTTCTGATGGATGGTTAATCATTAACAGTTTTGATTTAAAATAAAAACACTGTTCCATTTATGTTAAGTGATTGTCAATAATAGAACATAGTGTGTGCTTGAAGAGTACAGTGGGCATAATTCTACTACATTAACCCATATATATTATTTCTCATCGGCATTTTTTGTGGGTACGCCATACCTCCCGTATTACTTATCCACAATTAATGATTGAGGTAACATTTTCAAGATTTCGTTTTCCACTAATGACGAAAAATACACAAATAGTTTAAAGTTATTGTTCCATAAAAAAAAACTTTATTCTGAAAAAAAATTGTACTGTTCTTACAAGCTAAACACCCGGCGAACGATCGTAGATGGGACATGTATTTACGGTTGCTCCAATGTAAAAGATGCTATCTATTGACAATCTGTTTAACATGAACGATAGCTCTTGCAGTAGTTTAGATTTTTTATGCAGGCCAAAGAACTTTGATGCAAGCATAGTTTATCACACGATTCCGGTTATACACGTCAATGTAAAGCATATTTTATCACACGATTTCGGTCATAAATGTCGATCTAACAACGAAAAATACACAAGTAATTTAATTTACCTAACAGACACGACAGCTCTTGCAGTTGTTTAGTTTCTCTACGAGATGTTTGTGCTAAAGACACATACAACCAAAACGTAAACGATGATCACATTGTCACTACGTTTCATGCAACACATCTTCCGGAAGACGAAAACTGATTTTCGTTAACCCTTTTTCTCCGCCGTGTTTACATAGCATAGCCTGAATCGGATTTCCAAAAAATGTTTGTAGAGCTTATGGGACTTAACTACGGGGTCATCAGTCCCTAAACTTACAAACTACTTATGAACTAGCCAACACTAAGGACGGCAGAAATATCCAAGTCCCGAGGGGGGATTCGAACCCCCGACGGTAGTGGCCGTGCAGACCGTGACTGAAGCGCCGCAGTCCCGTCGGCCACCGCGGCCGGCAATCGGATTTCCTAACCCACTTAATATGGCGGCTGAAAAACAGCTGATTCAGTTCATGATTTAGTCAGCACAGTCGCTATTTTTATTTCTTTAAATACATAGATTTATGTTCACTCTAATATTTATACTTTTATTTCACATTAGAAAACATCACTCTTTCCATATGTGTCGAAAATTCTTAACAAGAAAACACAATCTGACAAGCCAAGAACGCATCAAAAACTGTTGCGTTTACATGGGCACAAAAGCCGATAGTGGAACTGGAAAATCGCTTTAGAGAAGCGGATTTTCAGAATCGATTTTGGAGTGTTTATATGACCAACCAAAAGCGGAATTGGGAAATCGGTTTACGAAATCCGGTTTTGGGAGCCCATGTAAACGGGGTGTATAACTAATAACAATGTTTTCAGAGAAGTTTTTAAAATAAACAAGTTTTCAAAAAATAAAATAAACATGAAAAAGTCAATAACTGCTTTTTATATGTCATATTGTATGTAAATATATAAAATTTCTTACAATGAGACTAATATTTGTTACTACTATTCAAAGTTTATTATCTTTTATACATACATCCCTGCATCTGCCTTTTCTCCATTACTACCTTACCCATCTGTGGCTGATCAGGATAGAGTGAGAATTATTTGCACGGGACAACTAGTCATATTGTAATATAAATCTTTACAAAAGTTTTGTTTACATAGAAGCTTACGCCTGTGCTTCCGCAAGGAAGTTAAAAATGGATCTTTCGCAGCCTATCTGTTTCTAGGGTTCATCATCTCAATAGGTGAAAAAGAAAAATAAGATTTCTTACTGGGCAACTTCATTTGTCCTGGCCAAAAGGATTGAAGGAAAGAAGGAAGGGCGACAACGTGCTAATGAAAGGCAGAGCCTTGCCAAGAAGTCACATATAAGTACAATCTGTAGAAAAAAATCAAAGGATGGTGTTACGTTTTTAACGCACAAAAAGAAATCACTAAATTATATCATAGCCAAATGTACTGAAAGTTAATTGTATTAGTACATGTAAAACTTCGTCGTTTAATTCTGTCACTCGTGTAAGGTTCCAAAAATATTACCGTCGCTGATTGTGAGCAAAAAAATGTTAACAGTTGCTTCTTTGGTGTACAGCACAATTTATTGGTTCTTTGTGCACTACGTCATACTACTAAACAGAGCAGAGTCCTGAAACTTTTCTCTGGCACGATTGTGATAAAATCGAGCAATATATGTCGCCCCCAAAATGCACTCTAAGTACGATTAAAATCCCCATGAAAATTCGTCTAGTACTTTTACAGACAAGCATTTTGAAACAGACTAACATACAGACGCGACATTTTCAATGAAACTGAAGAAGGGAGGGGGAAAGGTAGATTTGGAATTAACGTCCCATTGACAACGTGGTTATTCGAGTCGAAGCATAAGCTCTGTCGTTTTTGGTTAGCGACGGGAAAGCAAATTGGCCGTGCCCTTTGAAAGGAACCGTTCTGGCAGTGATATACGAAAATCACAGAAAACTTAAATCTGGATGGTGGGAGCCGGATTTGAACCGCTGTCCTCCCGAATGCGAGTTCAGTGTGTTTCCATTCCGCCACCTTGCTTGGTCTTCATGAAACTGTAAATTACGGCAGATACCTTTTCCGTGGTTCATTGTTGATAAACAAAGCCCATATGTTTACTGAAACTACGTAAAAAATGTTCAAATGTTTGTAAATCTTATGGGACTTAACTACGGGGTCATCAGTCCCTAAACTTACAAACTACTTATCAACTAGCTTATCCTAAGGACGGCACAAATATCCATGCCCGAGGGGGGATTCGAACCTCTGACCGTAGTGGCCGTGCAGACCGTGACTGGAGCGCCTCAGTCCCCTCGGCCACCACGGGCGGCTGAAACAACATAAAAGTTACCTGCTAAAACATCATAAAATTCTTCTAGTTGTTCTGCAGATTATCGTGCTTAGACAACTGACCGAGAGTCAGATTGGTTTAACCCATTCTTTCCCAGTCTTGTCCCTCGACAACAACGTATTAAAAGCTGATTTATACCGTATTTTGTGTATCAATCCTTAAAGTCGCATTGTTGTTGATGAACAACATGCTTCTAGAACGGCATTTTGCCGCTTGGTACGGCGTATAGCCACTTCTGAGGCAATAATCTATCCGTCTTGGAGGTTGTGCTGCGTTGCCGTCGGTGCGCGGCTGTGAGCGTGAGCGTCAGTGTGGTTCCTTTTATTTTATTCCAGCAATGAATTGTCTCCTGTTTGGTGCTGTGGAGAAGATTTTGCTAGCGTTATTGGTCTGAGAGTATTAATTGTAACATAATGTCCCAAAAGATAATGCCCCAAGTAATAAAATACCTCGATACAAACGTCTGTGTTGTGCATGAAATACATGAAATAAAAACACATTAGTTCGATCAAAAATATTAAAACTCGTATTTTTATTTGTAGTGTACTATCTTAAAACAGAAAATACTGAATTTTAATTTTTCCAAAGCTGAATTAATATTTCACAATGTGAGCATGAAAGTGTTTAATAAGGAAAACTTTAAATTCGTGATTCCATTTTGACGAACTAAAGGCTGTATGTTGGTCAGATCTGCGTTCAAGTTAGTTGTGAAGTCCCTATGCACAGTCGGCCGCAGTGGCCGAGAGGTCTGTGGCGCGCCGGTCACGGTCTGCACGGCCACTACGGTCGGGGGTTCGAATCCCCCCTCGGGCATGGATATTTGTGCCGTCCTTAGTATTAGCTAGTCCATTAGTAGTTTGTAAGTTTAGGGACTGATGACCCAGTAGTTAAGTCCCATAAGTTCTACAAACAAACCCTATGCACAGTCATCTATAGTCGGCATCACGTACAAAGGCGGCCCAGTTCTCAGTCGTCCTCCTCCATTACCGCACTGGCAGCCAATAATATGCGTGGCTGGCCGCGAGTTCCGCAGTGTTTCTCCCGCAGGCTCCACTGTTGTGCTCGGCCGTAGCTCCTCCCCTCCCCTCCCCTCCACGCTTCCCCTATCGCTCCGCCTCTATGCACGAAAGCGCCTTCTTACACGACGCCAACTATAGTAGTTTTGAAGATTAGCGTAGCCCGATCTTTGGTGCAGGGACTGCCAGTTGAAGCTAAACGTAAAATAAACGTTAAGTCGGAAAAAAATGCATTACTTTTCGATTACATTATTGGCTTCAAATCATGGAAATAGTAAAATACTTAGGAGTAACCAAATAGCTTATAAAGCTATAAACTATTTTGAGTAAATATCGAGAGTGGCGAATATGGAATACTCACCGAATAAAACAAATAGGAAAGGTATATATCGAGTTACAATTCACTAGGAGAAACCTAGGGGAATGTAATTTATTCAAGGAACTTACAAAAAAAAATGTTTTTCAATGGTACAAACGTTACACGGGTAGATTAACAGATGATAGTGGTAGAGACAAGATGAACGATGTTGTTGCGTCGCAGGATAGTTTAATCGACCCGAAGGCGGTGCGGTGATATTCGACGAACTCCAGTGCCACGCTTCAAGAGAAATTTGCGCACCACAAAGCAGTTCCAAGAGCGCACGTTCCACGAAAAGTCGACCAAACGCCCCACACATACGTTCGTGAATGACCAAAACGAGAAAACGCTAGTAAATAAGAGTTCATATGGAGGTTTACCTACAACCATTCATACAAATCGAAAAGGGAAGCCTCGCGGAAATGGCCGTGCGGTCTAAGGTGTTTTGCCACGTACTGGGTGGCCGCTCCCCTCGGAGGTTCGAGTCCTCCCTTGGGCATGGGTCTGTGTATGTGCTGTTCTTAGCATAAGTTTGTTCAAGTTATTTTGATAGTTTGTAAGTGTAGGGACCGATGACCCCAGCAGTTTGCTCCCACAGGTTTACAAACATTTGAACATTTAATTTTTTAATTTTTTAAAGAGTGAAGAGAAAAAAGTAGAAACAGAATACGTGACACAAAGATGTAGAGACGTAGTTGTGCTTCTGAGTTTCTTTTCTACTGTGCGAGCGCAACATTTCATCCATTGTACTCTTTTTGTCACATAGCATTCCAGTCTAACAATGCTGCTTGCTTTCAGCTTGGCAAAACATATACGCCATAAACGGTTTATTCGTGTAGATAGGCAGACATGCTTCACAGTTTGAAGATAATTATCAGCGCATAGTTAACACTGCGAAGAACGCCAGTTCCTCCTGCACGAGGCAAATACAACTTCCGCCGTAGACAGTCACGTACGAAGTGCACACAGAATTGACCCCTTGTGTACCTGTGATGACAGGAACCGTCAAGTGTATCTATCGATAAGCAACAAAGAGCTCACTACTTACAGATCAAAGCTGAAATTTTTCCAAACAGCTGTCATGTAAAGTACAGTTACATTTTTTACTTTACCGTTTTTTTCTGTTTATGGATTCTTTATGATAAAATAACACGTCAAAGTCGAAATACACTGCAAGGAAAAAAACATTGTACACCTGTAGAAAAAACATCGTTTCTGATTCCTCCTTGTCTAAAAATGTGTCCCACCAACTGATGCCTTCTCTTAGCCAGGACATGAAAAAAAAAAAAAAAAAAAAAAAAATTCTATCACCTTCTCATTAGTTACGTGATTTACCCATCTAATTTTCATCATTCGCCTGTAGTGTAGCACCGCTAGAGTATTTTGGAGAAATATTAGGTAAATGAACGGAAAAGTCGCGGTGTGAAAGAAGCAGGCAGCGAGGCGACAGTTCGGGGCCGGTGGTTGAGGCGAGGCTAGCATTCCGATACCCCGACAGATTTGTGTGTGAAGTAGGGATGGAAAAACCGATACCGGTATTTTAGTTTTGAATAACCGGTTTTTTCGGTATTTATTTGGTGTCGGTTGTAACCGTTTTTTTTAGTTATTGCCAAGAACTGGGTAAAAAACCGGTATGACTACTTCCTGTAGTAGTGGTTCAAAATGTGTTTTTTCGTAAATAATTAAAAAAAATACTAGTAGACCCTAATATTTAGGGCTATTCCTAAAATTTCCAGTGTTGTGAAATATTAGGTCATTGCAGTAACTAAGAAAAGCGATCAGTGATAATTTAAGAACAATCCCGGCAGACAGAAACGCGCAACAAACGCGTGGCGTAAGAACTTAAGGACTGGTACAGCTATTGAGGCACCGATGCACCTGTTGCCGTGTGGCGTGGCCTATTAGACGACGCGCGTGCACCGGCAGTGTACGAGACTTGCCTCCGTCTGGTCATGCGGCAGTTCCTTGCTGTCGTCGCCAGACATCGCTTGTGTCTTAAATGGTACCATCGCGAGTGTGGAAGTACTTCATGAAGTATAGGAGCTGTGAGGTACAATGCTCCATTTGCTGTAAAAAGCTCAAAACGGGGGGAGGTACTACAAAGATGCTGTGTCATTTAAGAAGAAAGTATCCAAAATGTTCCTTGGAAGAGAAGGTTAATTCGATTCATATACCTATTATGTAAGCTTGGAATAATAATATTTAATGTATTATTATATTGTTATGCTAACAAGTTTTATTAATGCGATTCCTTGAAAGCAAGGGGATTTTTTAATAACCAATATGGGTTTAGGTAACATTGATCATGTGGTGCCTCGCGATGTAGCCGTGCGGTGTGAGGCTCCAGGTTACGGACTGCAAGGCTGCTCCAGTCGGAGGTTCGAGTCCTCCCTCCTCCCTCGGTCATCGGTGTATATGTTGACCTTAGTGTAAGTTAGTTAAAGTTAGATTAAGTAGTTTTAAGTCTAGAGACTGATGACCTAAGCAGTTAGGTCTCATAAGAACTCACACCCATTTGAACATTCTTTGATCATGTGGTACACAGCTTTCCTAGTTCAATTTGCGTAAATTTACACTGACAACAATCATACTGTCAGTCGGATCTGTGACTTTGTTTTTCGAAATACTTCTGCAGCACTGATTGAAGTGCATTTACTGACTGTAAGTTATACATATATTGTGTATATAACGAGATATTCGTATGCGCTGATTCACAAGTCCAACTTACGGTGTGGTTGGCTCAATATTCGCAACTGCCGGAGGGAAATACTAGGCCAGTAAATCTGTATGCTTCGTATATCGTCTTCTACAGCCTCCTGGCTAGGCTTATACACACTCAAGAAGGCGTAGTATTGGGAGGGGATCCTGCAAAATATGGAAAGACTAGTGATTTGTCGTATAACGTAAATTTACCTAAATTTTAACCAAATTTCGTAAGTTTCTGTTTCGGCCGAAACTAGAAGAAAATTCTATTACGGTTTCTGTTTCGGCCGCAAAATATCTTTCGGTCCAACTCTACTGGAAAAAACCGAAAACCGGTTACCTTGAGTAATTTTTACAGTGCGGTTAAACCGGAGATGAAAAGAACCGGTATATCCGAAAACCGGTTGTTTCAGCAATACCAGCCATCCTTAGTGTGAAGTACGTGACTCTGGGGCCGCAGCCGGCCAGAGCCGCAAACACAGCGACAGCCGCAGGTGTGTAACGGCCAGGTCAGTACACCGGCCGTGTGTCGGAGTTGTTGACTTGTACGTGACTTGAAATAGGGCTTTTTGGCAAACACGGCCAAACCTAGTGAAATATAACGCACGTGTTCCAGAGCAGTCGTCAATTCGAGTTGGAGCTCAGCTCGCAGGACAGCAGTGTGGCAGCGAGCGACCGACTTAGAGTTGCAGGTGGGTGGTCGTCGTCAGCGGTTCGCGGTTCATCTCCCGAGTACGGACGACGGGCCACTCGAGAGGTCGCGTGACGTCGTGTCGTAGTGACGGGCTGGCCATCTCGCCGGCCATCGGCAGCGACATCGACGCGACGAGATGGGGACGAGTTCCTGACCGGAGGACAGCGCCGGGGTTCGAACCATTCTCTCTGGGCACAGCGGCAGCATCGAAGGGGCCTCGTCACCTCTCATCCGGCAGCGTCAGCGAGATGTGTCATGCGCCGAAGCTCGACCAGTGACGCAGCACAAGCGTCGCCACAACTGACTTCGGCAGATCCTCACACCGTGTACATTGAGAAGCAAGTAAACCATTTAACACCTGCCCGAACTCTCTCTAAACTTTTTTTTTTTTTTTTTTTTTTTTTTTTTTTTTTTTTTAATGAAATTTATATCTGCGACGCTTGTCGCAAGCATCCGTTCTCTCTGCCAATAAATCTCTGATTATCCTTGTTTCAATTAATACCTTCAACTATTTCAAATGATCTGGAGAGAAAACGGAATCGCTTGTCGTCTTTCGTTTTTCTACCTATATACTGAGTGGACGTATTTTACTCGACCTCCAGAACTGGAGGTTAGCGTCCTTTA
This sequence comes from Locusta migratoria, assembly GCA_026315105.1. Lineage (NCBI taxonomy): Eukaryota > Metazoa > Arthropoda > Insecta > Orthoptera > Acrididae > Locusta > Locusta migratoria. The sequence continues at coordinate 6,413,937 of CM048747.1, forward strand.
ATGTAATAAATTTCAAATTTCATTTGAAATTTCTATTTCATTTAAATAATGACTATTTCTCCCCATCTTTCATTTAATTTATGACTTGATTTTCAGCAATATTAGTAAATTGATGCTTGGTCATTGTTGCCTATTGTCTCATGACGACAAAAGAACATTCTCGTTGCAAAATTTATTTACTCTCATTTTATATTAAAAATTGCATTCAATGCCTGCAGGAAATCTTCATTCTGTTAAAAGCGAAGTCCGATAATTTCTTTAACTTTGGATAACCATAGTGATCAAAATTGCACACAATCTTAAAATTTTAATAATTAATAGTCATGAAACCAAGCATCAGTTTACAAGAACGAAGATATTAATCAATTCATACAGGTTCAACAGCAGTGTCACGTCTTCCACCAATGAATGCATACCAGGTAACTGATTCCGCTATTTTCTTATGTAATGGTGCTTTCTGGTGTTGTAATCTTTAACTTACATTGCTACTGAGAACTGACGGCGGAATCTTATGTGGTCTTTTCAGTGTATCAACCATTTCAAAAATTAATATTCATTGCTGATCTTACGGTTGGTTAAATTTCAATTCCGGTTTTCAACTTTGATCTTGTGACAACACCAGCGATAAAAAAAAAGTATCATTACACCACTACAGTAGCACCACATTTCAAAAGCTTCTATCATATTTTTGTCTGAACTCCTTATCGTTCACGTTTCACTCCCATACAGTGCTACACTCCAGAAAAATGCTTTCAGAAAGGACTTCGTAACATTTAAACTAATAATGGATGCTAATAAATTTCGCTTCTTCAGAAACGCTTTTCTTCCCATAGTCATTCTGCATTTTATATCTTCTTTACTTCAGCTGTTAGAAATTATTTTGCTATCCAAATAACACAATTCAGCTATTGCTCTTTAAATATAATAATTTCGTGTACTCCATACGCACTGCTTCAACAATAAATCTTGAGTGAGCTTTGATTCCATGGTGGAACTTGCGTTCAACGACTGTTTACATGACTTGTAGAAATTTTTTCAGCAATCAGTCGTAAGTATTAATTTACTCACAAATCTAGATTTGGACCACTGTGTGGTCATCATCAATGCTTAAAATAAAACGATTAAAACACGTAAAACATTTCGACCTCCATGTTGGAGGTCATGTTTGAACTGATTCAGCTGTTTGATCATGACCTCCAACATGGAGGTCGAAATGTTTTACGTGTTTTATTTTAGCATTGATAATGACCACACAGTGGTCGAAATCTAGATCTGTGAATAAATTAATACTTACGACTGATTGCTGAAAAAATTCTACAAATCTTGAGTGATTTGGAAAACAGGGTACACTACTTTTTTTTCACGCAGTGTATGCTCACAGTAACTTTTGCTACATAAACCCTTTACCATATACAGAATTTTTTTAATTTAGTGGCATTTGGAAATCGGGGGACATATTCATTAGTCATCAAAAGCGATCATGGTATTACGCGAATTCCTTAAAATAATTATTGTCGAATTTTTCCTTAGAAAAGCCTGAGGAACTCATCCGATACTATTCCATTCCATTATAGCGGTTTGGAACAGTAACTTTACTACGAATTTCAAAACAAAATAGTCGTAGTTTACAAATAATATTTTATTGCTTACGATTTTCCTCCGGGTAGAGCAAAATTTGAAATGTTCAAGGGAGGAGAAAAATTAGAATTGTAAGTACACTTTCAGTTGTAATGAACCTTTCCAATCTGATCGCCATCTATCAGATCCTCAATTTTCTGTTTCATTCTTCATGTCTTCAGTATCTCGGATGAATGAGCTGTCATACCCATCTGTCCTTGCTACTTTCGGAATCGTGTGGATGACCTTTTTACAGAAAGGTCTAAGAAGCACTGCAAGAAAAGGACTGCACTGCGAAACGTAAATTTTAAGAGGAGATACGGTCCTTGAGGTCTTAGTAAGTGTGTAAATATAAAAGGGAGAGGTGGGATATTAGTCGAAGGAGAGCGCTTCCACATGTCTTCATTTTTATTTTATGAATCATGAGTCATTTGACGAAACTTTTCTCCTTGCACTGGCGGAAGTAGTCAGAGCGAGAAGTTTCGGCTTGAGAAACCCAAGGAGGAAGAAGGACCGCCCACGTACGCGGTTAACTGTCCTCGAGAGAGAACTTTGATCATGACTGTACAGCGTGACGTACGACAGGACGCTTTACGTGAGTAAGACGGAAGTAATCGACGCGCGCGAACGTCTCTTGTTTCTGTGATAACGAATGTTATCGCTGCCGCCGTTCTGTCTGGCGACGACGTTAGCAGGCAGGTTAAGCAATGCTATGGAAGGTAACTGTTTGCAACTCCCTGCTAGGCACTGGGATGCGGCGCAGACAGGCACACTGGTTGACACTTGAAGACTTCAATAGAATGTTTAGGATGTTTATTGTTGTCATCCGTTCAGTACAATTTGAACAAATAGTATCACATTTTAATTGCATACACACTCATTTTACACTTAAGACTACTTGAAACAATGTGGGAGAAAATTGTTCTTATCTACATTCGAATATGAGCGGAGGTTTATTAAATAAAATTTTAATGTTTGTTACGGTTACTTAAAGCACAAGACTTGAAATCAATCTCCATGGAATCGTCAACTGTGTAAAATTCACGCCATTTTAGGCAGGAAGGAAGCTTAGGGTTTAAGGCCCCGTCGACAGCGTGGTCATTAGAGACGGAGCTCACGCTCGGATTTTTGGGTAAGGATGGGGGAGGAAATTGCCCAGGCCCTTTCAAAGCAACCATCCCAGCATTTCTGCTGCATAATAAGTATGGCGTAGAACAGCAAGGAAACGTTCGTCTGTGACAGAATTAAGCGACGCAATCTTATCTCTAAGCATACCAACAAACATTGAACATAGTGTTGCTGATTTCGCTTTGTGTATTACATAATTAACGACAGTTCTTTGCTTTTTTCGGCACGTTTCATTTATGTTTAAAATATGTCTCTCAATTGTATTCATTTACATAAGAGTTCTTTGAAAATACAATCCATTGTATGTAGTTTGTTTTATGATTTCGGCGACTTTTTTACTGGCAGGTCCGGAATCCTAAAATGCCATGATACACAGAGGCCCTTCTATAACAACCGTTGCGAATCACGTATAAGCTAGTGCATGATAAAAGCAAAGTAGGAGGTCTTTTCTGACATCATGCCTTAATTTTTGTAACAAAAATAATATTCTTGTTAGTTTGCTGCTTAAATAAGAAATTTGTCCATCCCAGACAATCTTTTATCAATCGAATGACTTCACGTTCTTATTTTGAGATTTTGCTGCTCTGAGATTGAAATGAAATTGTTTTACTGCGGAGTGGATTTCTCCGTAATTCTTACACAGACAATTTTGTGTCGCTTGCTCAGGGGTGTGCTTACCAAAGAATTTATTCATATTAGATCCTGGACAAGTATCAAGAAATATTGTTTATAGTCAAGTTTTGAATTAAATTAATGTATGAATGTTACATATATTATGATTTTGATATTGAACTCCTAGTTTCATAAGTTATGGAAGACAGACGTATTTCTTTTTATTCTTCCATAATTATAAAATGCTTTAATTATAAAGGAAGATGGAAAGAGAGAGAGAAAGTATAGGAGAAGTCCTATCACAAGGCTTGAATAAATAAATAAATGGAAGGACAGGTGCCAAGATTGCAATTTTTTTTTTTATTCTGTTTATTCACGACGACACTCTATGGTGTCGTCATCTGGTCCGTAGGAAACATGTACAAAAATGTGGTTACATGCAATTATGACAAGTTAAAGCAGAAAAGCAAATAAAACAATCTCAGAATTTCCAAGAAAACCGGTTAAATACCTCATTGACAAAAACTGCTTATAACAATGCATCACATAAAAACTCGTAGGTGTACTGATTGATACTTATGTATAAAATCATGTGCTGGTTGAGCACCTGCATAAAACTGATAGCTGCGTCGTATATACTAACAAATGTTTCTATGACTGCCACTATGTAGGTGCCCAACCAGACACGTGCACTATAGGGATCATTATTTTATGCAGATTTTACTGTTTTAACTTTGACAACCTACCTATTTTATTTCTGAATACCAACCAGCACATGATTTTATATATAAATATCAACCAGTACACCTACGAGTTTTTATGTGGAGCATTGTTATAAGCAGGTTTTGATAATGAGGTACGTAACTGGTTTTCTTGGAAATTTTGAGATTGTTTTATTTGCTTTTCTGCTTTAACTCGTCATAATTGCATGTAACCACGTTTTTTGTACATGTTTCCTACAGACCAGATGATGACACCAAAGAGTGTGAAAACCGGTCGTCGTGAATAAACAGAATAAAAAAAATGGCGATCTTGGAATCTGTCCCATTTATAAATCACGATCTCTTACTTGTGGTCTTCAGTCCGCAGACTGGTTTGATGCAGCTCTCCATGCTACCCTGTCCTGTGCAAGACTCTTCATCTGAGAACACGTTCGGCAACCTACATCCTTTTGAATCTGCTTACTGTATTCGTCCTTCGGTCTCCCTTTACGATTTTTACCCCACACACTTCATTCTAATACTAAGTTGACAATTCCTTGATGTCTCAGAATGTGTCCAACCAATCAATCCCTTCTCTTAGTCAGGATATGCCAGAAACTCCTTTTCTGCCCGATTCTGTTAAGCAGCTCCTCATTAGTTACGTGATCTGCCCATCTAATTTTCATCATTAGTCTGTAGCACCACATTTCAAAAGCTTCTATCATCTTTTTATCTGAACTCCTTATCGTCCACGTTTCACTCCTATACAATGCTGCACTCCAGACAAATGCTTTCAGAAAGGACTTCCTAACATTTAAATTAATATTGGATGTTAACAAGTTTCGCTTCTTTAGAAACGATTTTCTTCCCAAAGACATTCTGCATTTTATATCTTCTTTGCTTCGGCCATCAGAAGTTATCTTGCTACCCAAATAACAAATTTCATCTACTACTTTTACTGTCTCATTACCTAATCTAGTTCCTTCAGCATCGCCTGATTTTCTGACATTGTATTCCATTACCTTCGTTTTACTCTTGTTGATCTCTTCCTAAGATGAGTAAATTATGAAATAAATAAATACCCGGGCAACGCCGCGGTTTCAGCTAGTTATATATAAAGAAACACCGACCACAGTTGGGGCCTGTTTTCGTTCGGTACTGTGCTCCATATGTACGTAATGGACGCACAATGCTGCCCCCCCCCCCCTCCTCACTGTTGCTCTGGCGACACTCTTCGCTGTTCAGTGACCTGTCTGTTGGCGGAATACTTTCGTTTCCCTACCGTAGTGATATAAAGTAGCTCCGCAAATGGGTCCCAGGGGAAAAATCGCAGGTCGCACACGACACGTTGGCAGATCGCCACTTAAGATTCTGGACTAGATAAAGCTGCTTATCGCCACGGCACCATCTCTTATCACTCTGATGGCCTGGCTGTTTTGTCTACGTACCTTATGTGGGCGTATTATTACTTTGTCCAAAGCCTGTGCTGGTGCAACAGTTCACCTCTCAGCCACGTGTCTCATCTGACGTGTCTGGTTAGTGGTACGCCATCCTCCCTCTTCCAATGCTTGAGCTAACCAGCTGTCCACCTGGCGTCGCACCAGCAGTCACGAGTTGGGTTAGTTCCCGGCGGTGCTCTCACTTGTCTTTTATTCCTTACTTACGTCAGTACAACTATTTCTTCCCTCTCTGCCCATCGCTTTCTATACTCTCCTTCCATATGAGTTTCGTTTTAATGCAACTCAACACTTACGGCCTATGAATTCGACCTATGTTGAACCATCTCGACCGTTGTAAGGCACTGAAATAAATTCACAGGCGAAGTTGAAAATTTGTGCTGATTTCCCACATCGTGCCAGCTGTCGCCGTAACCAGTTAGGCTATCCAAGCACCCTTTCCCTCCAGCCCAAATTCTCAACCACTATAGTGGTGTGGTATAAAATAAGAACTTTTAGTCCTAATTGGTTTAAACGACCGCTGGCCCGAAGCGGAAAATCCGTGTTCGAATCCTGGTCCAGCACAAATTCTCAGCTTCGCCGCTGAATTTATTTCAATGCTCTGCAACAGTCGTGATGTTTCAATATTTTTAATTCATAAATCTACGGCCGTTAATATCGCCCAATGGTGCCTGTTCTTTTGGACTTGTCTGAAAGAACAGACACCGTATCAGTAACTTATGGTTTAATTGCGTCTATATTTAGTATAGATTGCGGGGCTCCACATGCTTGATTTTTTTTTAATTCACACTTCTGAAATCGTTAGCCGCGCGGGAGTAGTCGAGCGGTTTGCAGCGCCACGTTAGGGATCACGCGGCCTCCCGCGTCGGATGTTCGAATCCTATTTCGGGCATGGATGAGTGTGTTGTCCTTAGGTTAGTTTAACTTAGTATAAGTACTTTGTTAACACTAGGGCCTGATGAACAACGTAGTTTGGTCCTTTAGGATTACAAACATTTGAAAGCGTTATTATAACGTTTTTCTGAGCATTTTACATGGGAATCAGTGACGTATCCAGGATGGTGGTCTGGTGGGGTCTGAGGACAATCACCGACCTGGCGTGCTTTAAAAAACAGAAAAGAAAAAAAAAAGGTTGGATCGAGGGGGGGGGGGGGAGCATAACTGGTTTTCTGTTCAAAAGACAAACAGTCTGGTCACTGTTTATCGCCTGCTTTGGTGTCCTCTGCAGAAAAAGACGGAGTGACGCTGGATGAAGCAGGCAATGATGATTGTGTCTGGACTGTTTTCGTTGGTGGCGTCGGCAGTTTTTCAGCTTCTTCGTCCCATTTCTGTTTTTTGGGTATTTTGTGGAAATAACTAGTTATTTTATCCTTTGTATACACCGATGGAGAAGTTTTAAGACAACAAAGCAAAAACGAGAAAATAGTGAAAGGTGCAACCGGCACTAGACACACCAGAGGTCGCCTGCTGATTCTCCGTCAGCTGTCACGCTGTGGGAACGGCAGAAACCTCATTAGCGCTTCCACGTGTGCGGGTACAACAGACTTGCCTGCCGCCATTCTGTGTTCCGTGAGAACCTGCCGATGCGATGCGACGTTCAAATTTTTGTCAAGCTTAAGGGAGTTAACTGCGGGGTTTCAAATTCAAATGTTTGTATAGCTTATGGGACTTAACTACGGGGTCATCAGTCGCTAAACTTACAAACTACTTATGAACTAGCTAATACTAAGGACGTCACAAATATCCATGCCCGAGGGGGATTCGAACCCCCGACCATAGTGGCCGTGCAGACCGTGACTGGAGCGCCTCAGTCCCCTCGGCCACCGCGGCCGGCTACTGCGGGGTCATCAGTCCCTAAACTTACAAACTACTTATGAACTAGCTTATACTAAAGACGACACAAACATCCATGCCAAAGGGGTGAATCGAACCCCCGACGGGGAACTGCCTCGCGCATCATAATATCTACTTAATTTTACGAAGTTATGAGATTAATAAGACACAGAGCAAAGTAGACAAATTTGTTTCAATTTAGGCTAGTTACTGCACTTATTAATGACAGGACTATACTGTACATTTACGAACCAATTTCTAAGCAACTTAGTCGCACATCCGAGCTGCCTACTTGGAGACTTCATTACACATCCCTACAATTCGTAGTACGGAATCTCCTTAGAAATATACTGTATATTAGAGTAACAACAATTAAACATGGTTCTTGTGCAAGTTAACGTCAGCAGAACTTACCCATTACCAAAATCATGTCTGTCACTTCTGAAGGTGTGTACAAGTTGTATTGTTCAGTGCGGCGTGGACGAAACATAACAGAGCTGCGTCCGCTGCCATTACACTGTCGTACAGCACTTGTCGTATCGGTAGACGTGCGTTCGCGCCGTCTTCCTTGCCCGCGTTCCCCGTCGCGTGTACCGCCCCGCCTCGCGCCGCCTGCTACTGGAAGCGCTACACAGCCGGAGTACTGGCTAATTGTCGTGTTTTACCGTATCTGTTAACACATTTTGACAAACTGAATACTACACTAGACTAATTGGGGACTGCTCTATCGACTTCGCTTTAAAAATCTACATCTACACCGGGCGTCGCAGGAATGGCGTGATGGTGATTCTCGTGTACGACTGTGATGGTGTTATCCTAACGCATTACGTTCCTCCACGGCAGACCGTCAATGCACAGTATTACTGTTCGTTTTTGGAGCATCACCTGCGACCAGCTTTGCGAAAGAAACGGCAACACTTTCTGCGCAACCCAGCCACCATTTTGCACGACAATGCGCGGGAGCATACAGCTTAAGCTCTGGCTTCCCTGTTCGGTCAATGAGACTGAAGTACTGTACCATCCACCTTACTCCCCGGACTTAAGTCCTTGTGACATTTGATTCCGAAAATGAAGGAACCACTTCGTGGCATTCGCTTCACAACTGATCCAGAGATTCGACAGACAGTAGACCGCTCCATTCGCACCATCAACAGACCAGGCTCTGCCAACGGTATACTACGCCTTCCACATCGGTTGCAACGGGTTCTACACAGCGCTGGTGACTGATGAGCAGGATTTGTTTGCTCTGAGTCCAGCTACACATTGCAAAAACGAAATTGCAAATATCCGCTCAAACACCAGAGAAAATGCGCCTGATGACACCTAGATGAGACACCCTGTATATATTGTGACTAACATGAACAACACCGTCAGCTGTGACTTCATTAATTATTTTTGCTGGTTGCCTATTTCAGTGGATCACGCCACCGTCTTCAGTCCCTTTCTGTAGAGGGTACCTACATCTTCATATAATTTATGGATATTACGACAATAACCGGTAAATCACATTCGTGTATGCTGCGGTGACTGACATCAAGGACGGGAGGGCAGCCATTATTTTCCACCTCCACAGTGAACTGAATATTCGGGTGGAATGAAATTAGGCGTTCCAAAAAGCCGTTTACATACTCAGCCGCGGTGGAATGGCCGAGCGTTCTAGGTTTAAAACGCCTCGCTGCGGAGTGCACAGTTGCTCACCGTCGGAGGTTCGAGTCCTCCCTGGGGCATGGATATGTATGTGTGTGTGTGTGTGTGTGTGTGTGTGTGTGTTGTCTTTAGCTTAGTTAGCTTAAGTAGTTTGTGATTACCGGGACTGATGACCATAGTAGTTTGGTCCAACCGGTTTACAAACATTTTAAATACTCAATACCACGAGGTCAAACGACAAAACTATCGTCTACATATCGGGGGGGGGGGGGGACTAGCAGGTTTCAAGGTCGCTGTCTCCAAAGCACGTGCCTCGAAATCCTCCCTAAACAAATTGGCCACAGTAGATGACAACGGGCTTCCCGTTGCAACTCCGTAAATCTGTTTGTAGTACTGACCATTGAATAAAAAGTAAGTGGAAGTTCGGACATGTCGAAATAGATTTGTTAACTCGACACGAAACATAATCTCAATTACCTGCAACGAATCAGAGGAACGAAGGTGAAGAGATAAACCACATCAGAACTCACTAAAATATCAGTCATTCAAACGCAATCCCTGCAAGCGAGGCAAGAAATCCGCAGAGTTTTTTTATGTGGTGTTCACACCTACCTACTATTGGGCTCATCAAACTAGCAACATGTTTATCTACACGATATGTTGGAGCACCAATGTTAGATAATAAGGACTCAAAGAAACAATCTCCTTGTGGATCTTAGGGAGGCCATATGGACCGTGTTATGCATCACAAGACCAAGCGCCGTTACTTTATATTTCTGATGTGAGCGCAATTAGTGCTGTTTAGTAGTTATGTACAGTGAGATTTCACTACTAGGTGAAAGTACGCTAACCCTTCTTTTGTACAAAAAATCGAGAAACATTCATAAATAAATATATTTAATAACATGTAAAATTTAGGTTGCATTATGTCAGTTATGGCATATGGCGCTTGGACTTATGATGCATAACACCGTCCATATAATCTAGGTGGTACAGCACGGTAAGAACTAAGACTTGATATTGTCCTGTGACTAGGAGTCTTTCCGAAGACGGTCATCTCTTCCTGTTTGAGGTATATGTACAGTTACAGATATGGCAATTGTTCTTTCAGACATGAGAACGGAGGATGTGGCAGTGGAAGACCTCTACGAACGACTGTCCACTAGACATTATGGGAACTGTATGCCATTGCAGCCGTGAGTAGCTCATAACATAGTAGGACGACGACACAGAACTACAAGGAACTACGCTATATACCTAATTGTTTGTTAATTAACACCGTACTTCTCCTTGTTAAAAAATGCAACATTTGTGAAGTTTGTAAGGCCTGTTTTCGGTAGGATGCTCTTTTTTAAGCTTAAAGCAAGTATGTGAGTTTCAATAAACAAGTCTACAAGGTGGCCAAGAACAATACGTACCGTGCAGAATATTGTGGCTGCACGAATTAGTTTTATGGCGCACAAAAGCCACGTTCAGTACGCAATCTAGCATTTGTGATCAGGTTGTTGCAGTTAGTACGCAATCAAGCTTTTGAAATAAGGCTATTGTGTGAGAGCTTACGCTGAATTCTCCATGTTCAATGTTCAGATGTTTGTAAAGCTATGGGACCAAACTACGGTGGTCATCAGTTCCTAGACTTAACTAACGTATGCTAAGGACAACACACACACATACCCATTCCGGACCTCCGACGAGGAGCGGACAAGCACTCCGCCGCTAGGCGTCTTAGAGCGCATGGCCGCTCCCACGTGGCTCTCCATGTTCGCTTAAACATTGATGATAAAAAGAAAAACCCGTAGCGTGGCCAGTGAAACAGATATCAGTGTGGGAGGAGATTCATTTCTAACTGAGTTCCAAAACAAGAAGAACAATTGATAGTGGGTCACTTAATTCTAATGCAGTTCATAAAGGCTCCTTGTACAGCTGCAAAAAGATATTTCCTAAAACTTCGTAATTGTTCTTTAATTTTTCAGAAAACAAAATCAGTCAACTATGGCAATCTACGGAATCAGTATGTTGTATAATACAGTATTTTCATTCATCGTACAAATGATGAACAGAGGTTCGTACAAATGTTGAACAGATGTTTCCGCAATTCCATGAATTCTGGTTTTAAAGAGAAGCAGCAGTACGGTACGTCGCGCTGTAGGTTGCAATCCATGGAAACTCCACAAGAATGTCCGCGCTACAGTGTCATCTCCAGATACAGTGGAACTCCATCGCCACAAGAGCAATTTTATTATTCATTTCTGGTGTTTCTTAAATGAAAATAGTTACAAGTATCTTCACATGGAGATGAATCGTTTCAAACGTGGTACTACAGAAGTTTGTGGGCGTTGGGTTTGGTGACCTGATACCAGAGGAGGAGGTAGGCTACAGATTCGAAATGGAAAAGAAGTTATTTATGATAAGAGCTGACTAAAAGAAGGCCTATTTTTGGCATAAGGTATAGAAGAATAGTTGAATTGGTAATGAAGGTATATACGAGGGTTGGAACTTAACTATAGTGGCGGCTATTTATTCACAAAAGTGTTACATGCTTGCACCTGTTACTCTCCTTCAAAGTAGTCACCAGCGCTGTGTAGAACCCGTTGCAACCGATGCGGAAGGCGTAGTATACCGTTGGCAGAGCCTGGTCTGTTGATGGTGCGATTGGAGCGGTCTACTGCCTGTCGAATCTCTGGAACAGTCCTAAATCGATTGCCACGAAGTGGTTCCTTCATTTTCGGAATCAAATCGAAGTCACAACGACTTAAGTCCGGGGCGTATGGTGGATGCTACAGTACTTGCCAGTCCCATCGACCGAACAGAGCACTCACAACTTGTGCTGTATGCGCCCGCGCATTGTCGTGCTAAATGATGGGTGGATTGCGCAGAAAGTGTTGCCGTTTCTTTCGCAAAGCTGGTCGCAGGTGATGCTCCAAACACGAACAGTAATATTGTGCATTGACGGTCTGGAATGGAGGAACGTAATGCGTTAGGATAACACCAACACAGTCGTACACGAGAATCATCATAACTTTCACCATACTGGGGCTCTGACGCACTTTCGACTTCCGCGGCGACCAATATTGACACCATTTCATTGGATTGGCGTACAGTTTTGGCTCGTACGATGTGGCCCATGTCTCATCCTGTGTTACTATACAGCACAAGAAAGCCTCTCCTTCGCGCTCACAGCGCTCCAAGTGCGTCTGAGCAGCGTCGTAACGCATACATTTCTGCATTTCCGTCAGTACATACGAAACCCATCGTGATGCAATTTTTCGTTTGCCCCTGGCGTTCCATCAGGATGCGAAGCGCAGTCGTATGCGCTAATCCGCTTTCGTGGGCGATCTCACAAACCGTCTGCCTTCGATCACTGTCCACAAACGCGGCAACAGTCCGCACTTCTTCTTCAGAGACGCTAGTACGACCTGTCCGATGCATGTCTGCCACAGTTCGCCGACCTTGGTTGAAGGCTTTTACCCAACGTGTCACTGTTCTGTACGGCAATGCCGATTCCCCGCACGCCTCTTGAAGCCCTTGATGACACTGTCGTGCTGTTCGACCTCTGGCACATTCAATCTTGATCCAATTCCGTTGTTCCCGTTTCGGAAACATAGAGACACCGTTGCGTTAGACCGCTCGCTCACTGTGTTTCTCTCGATTGTACGCACGCAGGTGACGTGGAACGGGCGAGTCCATTTGCTCGGAGGTAAGGTAGGTATGTGAACAACGTGTACTATCAGCGACAATAGTGGATTCAATTTCATAGTGTCTCCACAGCAGTATTGCCACTATTTAAAATACTACCCTCATAGATAAAAACTTACACTTGAGCACAATCAGCAGGTTCCAGTGGATAAAGACTGAAGAAGTAATAGAGAAATAATCAATTACCCACTCACAGGTTGCGAATTCTGCCGACTTTTAGCTGTATTTGTGAAAGTGGTCTAGTACATGCCGACAAATGAAAATCTATGCTGGACCGGGATTCGAAATACCGCTAAAAGTCGGCATAATTCTCAAACTGCGAATAGATAATTGATTACTTAATTTCATACATATGTAGCTGCGGTCCATCTCCAATGTCTGTTCCTTTGGAACAGATGTTTCATAGTGAAAGTAACACATGAAGAGGCCTGAACAGAAAAGAGTAGTCTGGTGAAGGCTTAGGACTGAAACTGCAGCATATACACATATACTTCTGTTGTACTATTTACAGTATTCGCGAGTAAAATTTTAATAAAAAGATATGCAAGTATTTCAATATGTCTAACTATGTGTCACGATAATTCTGTAAACTGTTTTTCAGAATGCACTGTAACTCTGTAAATAGTCGTTTCTGTTACAATTATCACAAAGAAGGTTCTTACACAACAATTGACGCCATGATGACGCTGCAATTTCGATACGCAGATTGCCAAAGTATAAACTATTCCGCAAAGATTTCACTGTCAATTTTGCCGAAAATAATTCCTCTCTTGTTTATGACGAACTCGTCTTTACAGTATCAAACCAAACTCGGCACATCCTTGCTATGTCCCATTTATCAAACACGAAAGTAATCCTTTGTTCACGTCAAATGTAAATTCTGATTTTTTTTCCAGTTTACACATATATACGTCACTAAGCGACAACACGAAACCAATAGAGGAGATCCAAGGAAGCTGCACTATGCCATGACATCTATTTAGAATTCATTGTTGTAAATACGCTGCGCTGCACCAAATATCAGAAAAAACCGCCAGTGTGTAACTGAGTTATAAATCAATGCAGTGACAAGCAAGGCCAGGAAAAATTAACTGTACCAAATTCTCTGGAAACAAGAGATGTCTTATCGGACGAGGAACATCGCGAACTGTTTATACATGTGGCAACAATTTCCTGTAGATCACCGCAGATATTGTGACACTGATAAAAAAGAAATTTCTCACGCTGACTCAGCACCCCTGTCATTCTATGACAGTGGGTCCATTCAGATTTTGTGACACTGATCAGTTTGTATGCACCCCATACGGACAGAATGGGGCTGTAGGCTCCTACATGCTGTCAAGGTTGCCAGCACATCTGCAATACGGTACTTGAATATTGCTCATCAGTGTGGGATCCATATCGGAAGGCTTCATAGATAAAGGAAATCCAAAGTAGAGTAGCGCGATTCGTTCCAGCTTCACAGAGATTTTCGGCAAACTTCAGTGTCAAACGCTGTGGGAGTGACGTTCTGCATCAGGGTTCGGGCTTCTGTCTAAGTTTCGAGACCATACGTTTCTTGATGAGTCAACGAATATATTGAGTTCTCCTACGTCTACGAAATGACACGAGAACAACAGAGAGAGAGAGCAAAGTCCGCCGTGACTGAAGTAGGATAAGGAAAAAGAAACTGTGGTACACGAAAGATCCATCCGCCGTACACAGTGAGGTAGCTAGCACAATGTAGATGCAGATATGGCAATGCAGGAAGTTTAGTAGTAAGCCTGGAGGTAACAAACACATTGTCGGGTGCAATATCCAATCATGGAATAATCAGTACTATAGGCCTATTCCTTGATGGCACGGTGACTACCGAACGGTACGTGAAGGTGTTAGAAGATCATCCCCATTACGCAAAGTGACCACGATTTCGGAAAGATGTTGTTCATGTAAGATGGACCTCAACCCCATCGAAGTAGGAGAGTGTTTGAAGTACAGGGAGGAGCACTTTAGAGACAGCACTCTGACCCTGAGGTACCGAGAGACCACTGCCATGGGCTTCGACTGGCCGCCATGTTCTACACGTCTCGACACATGTTACTCCTTTTTGTGGGGCTACATTAAAGACGAGGAATACAGCAATAGCCAAAAATCTATTGCGACGCTGAAAACAGCAATTCAGGTCACCGACAGCACCGAACATGCCACGGCCGAATATCTCCATGAAGTTTACATGTTGAATAAAATCTGTGCACGCCGTAGTTTGTAACTAATTATTGTTCGGTTCGTTTAGTTCAATAACTGTCATCATGTATTTTCTACCAATCTCTTGCAGAAGTAATTTTCAGTACAACGATCACACAAATTTAATTTTGGTTAGGGAGCTATCCGTGGAAAGCATCGAGAAAGAATGTCGTTTATAAGCCCTATAAGCTTTTTCAGAAATGAAAAAAGACTACTTCTGGACTAACAGGCGACAGGAGGGGAGGAAGTAGAATAGTACGGCAGTAGGATGGAAGCAGAAACAGAAGAAGAGCTCCAAGTAATAGTGGAGAATACTGTAAAGGTGGGGAAAGAATTCGGAATAAAAGTGAACATCGATACGACCAAAGTGTTGAAAATCGTAAAAGAAGGCAACACAATATGTCACTGGATGGGAAACAGCTGCAACAGGCTCTATCATTCAAATATCTGGGAAGCTTGATAACTTCCAATGGAAGTTGTACAGACGCAGAATATACATGGAAAAGAAAGCTTTTGGGAGAGAAACATTTACTGACAACCAGGAGCATCACCATTAATCTCCCGAAGAGGTTCACCAAATGTTTTGTGTGGAGCGTGATGTCTTGTAGCCCTGAAAGGTAGACCGTCGGCAAAAAGAAAAATATAATATTCAGAAAGGTTTAAATGTGGCTATGGAGAAGAAGGGAGAACGTCAAATGGGCCGACGGAATGAGAAATGAGGTGTTGAGCAGGGTAAAAGAGGAAAGGAACTTCACGAGAATGATACAGAAGAGAAGTACATCTTCGATGGGGCAAATATTGCGCTGAAACTTTCTACTGCAGAGGATAATGGAGGGAAAAGTGGAAGGAAAAAGAGGGAGAGGAAGAAGAAGGTTTGGAATGTTAACAGATGTGAAGAAAGGAAGAAGTTGCAAGCAAATGAAGGAGGATGCCCAGGACAGAAAGACATGGAGGATATCCGGTTGATACCTGTCTGAGGACAGATTGACTGAAAGAAGAATGGAAGTGAAAGACAGGAAGCGACAGGGAGGAAAGTTGTTTGCCACGTAATTATCATTACTGTTTGTCACGTAATATCAACAGTAGTCTGGGTCTGGTGGTCTCGGGGTAAACAGACAGATCATGGGTTTGAAACCCGGTCGAATCTCGGATTTTTTCGGTCTGCACTTTAACACATCCTTCACCTCTCAACGATATGAGGAGTCGCCAGAAATGACACGTGGTTCGGATTCCACGTTAACTGTAGGTCCCCTCTCCTGGTTGGATAACTGGGGTATGTTAGGGACACGCAAGTCGCCGAAGTGGCGTTCAATTCAAAGTCTTCCACCAGACCAATGATCTACACGAAATTATTATTATCAATACATCCCACTATAAAAAGCTGTAAAAAATTTTTACGACCTTACACCTTATTTTTCACATTCGGATACTGCAGTTATTTTGGATTATTAGCAAGAAAGCAAAGTTTGGAATAAAAGGTCTTACATGTGTTTCCAACTGCAACTCTGCACCGTGCATTGCCGTTGATTCAGAAAAGGAAGGGAGGTTGCAGGAATGATACTGGTATATTCTGTACCCTCTGCCAAACATAGTACTAGAAATTGCGGAATAGTATGTACAATGTCGATCAGTTGACACTATAGGCACAAACACTGTTATCACACACTCGAGTAACGTTGTACATCAAGTGTAATGGACAAGGGAGACACAATAAGAAAGATTTTGTAAACATTTCAAAGAATCAGCTTTCCTTGTGCCTTTCATTTCTTGCCGTATTAGTATAATAGACTTAATAGTTGGTCATATTTTGCATAATATGAGGATAGCGAAGGCTAATAATGATCATTTTAACACAAAGGCAACCGAACGCTGCGAAGTTCCGGCGTGGCAGCCACGTAGCACTGCGTGTGAAGGTTTACACGGATATGGAGTCCGACATTGCAGAAGTGTGGCGCAACGCGCACGTGGGTAACGGCGTTCCCAGCCGCAGCTGCAGCTGCAGGACTCTACCGGTCTGGCGTGACGTCATCAAGGCGGCTCTCAGCCAGTTTCCTACATTAATGAAATCTGGTACCGTGCAACAAGAACATATGAGAAACAGCTTCTCCCTGTAACGTTGCACTTTAGTTGAGCTACACAAACCTCCGCCAGCAAAGGTGCAATTATATCTGAAATACAATTGGACTATCCGAATCGAATCAGTATTGTTTGAAAATAAATTCTTTCGGGAAAAATGCCAATTATTTTAGTGTGACGGTTGTAAAATGGAGTACCTACACTTTACGGATTTAGGAGCTCTATACTATATGAACAGCACTAACTAAGTGAACACGAAAATTTAAGTACCGATTTTTAATATTGTTTATATGCAGAGGCCACTTTAATATAATTCGCTTGGTACTTTGCTATAGATGTGCACATAAAATAAATTGTGTCTGTACTAGCCTTTAAGGATAGTAAAAGGGGTCATGTTTTCAAATTAATTTAAAAATGTTTAAATGTTTGTAGAGCTTATGGGACTTATCTATGGGGTCATCAGTCCCTAAACTTACAAACTACTTATGAACTAGCTAAGACTAAGGACGACGCAAATATCCATACCCGAGGGGGGATTCGAACCCCCGACCGTAGTGACCGCGCGGACCGTGACTAGCGCACCGCAGACCGCTTGGCCACCGCGGCCGGCTAGAGAGCAGTAGAGCAAGCATTAAATTCCAACCGTCATAATAAGTGAATATCGAAAACTGAAGCGCTACCAACTTCTGCCCTGTGTCATAATGCTATTGTAGAAATGACGTGAAAGCAGCAGCGTTTCGTGAAATCGCATCCGCGTTTAATAGGTCCATTTGCAGTAAACACGCGAATACCGGGGAGATACAATCCCACAACCATAGGTCGATGATGTTTCGGAAGTGGAACTCAAAACATGGTAATTATGAAATCTGTAAATAACGTTGTTTATTCCTTTCATTATTCCGTTTACTTTCAGTAAAAGCAACTTCTTGGTCATTTTCCTCCGCGACCACAAAATCTTAAAATCCTAATTTCTAAATTTTGAATAGCTACGACGAGGGAAAGAGAAAATGGACAGAGATTGAGCAGGAAGAGGAGCTGGAGAGAGAGAGAGACGGAGGGAGTGGGGAGGAGAAGATGAAAGAAAGAAAGAAAGAAAGAAAGAAAGGGAGGGGTAGATGGACAGTGATTGGCGATGGATAGTGAGAGCCTTTTCTCAAGAGCAATTATACGACGAATGCTCTACAATATTCAGTCAATCCAATAGAATTACTATATTTTCTGAACAAACCTTTTTCTTGCTTTTCATTTCACAAAACGGGTAGATACTGATTTGATTGATGTATTTTCTCGGCGAGTCTATTTCGTAAGATTTCTGTCTTTTACTTTCCCATTCATTGCGTATGAAATTGACCACATCAAAGTGTAGCCAGGTTCAACTACTTTATTTAATTAAAATGCTTACGTTCTCACATGAAATCCTTAGGGAATGCACTAGAGGTTATATGGGAAGAGTCATGGAACACCTAATTTGTATATCTTGGTAGTGGAAATAACAAAACAGTCTGATTACGGAATACAAGAAGTCTGTCGTAAAATAGATACTGCTAACTACAATTAAACCGCATACATACGGTAGCTTTAATTAGGTTACAATTGTCGCTCTATGCTCTAATTATTTATACCATTATTGTTGTTGCGGTCTTCAGTCCAGAGACTGTTTTGATACAGCTTCTATCCTACTCTGTCTTGAGTAAGCCTCTTCATTTTCTGATAAGAACGGCAACCCACATCTATTTGAACCAGCTTACTATATTCAACTCGTGGTCATCCTCTGCGATTTTTACCCAACACTTCTCTCCAATGCTGATTTAGCGATTCCTTGTTGTCTAAGAATGTGTCCTAACAATCGAGCCCTTCTTGTACTCGAGGTTTTCCATAAATTCCTTTTCTCTTCCATTTTATTTAGCAGCTACGCGATCTACTCACCTAATTTTCAGCATTAGTCTCTAACAGCACATTTCAAAGGCTTATATCATCTTTTTGTCTGAACTATTTATCGTTCGTGCTTCACTTCCGTACAATGGAGCACCCCACACAAAATCCTTCAGAAAAAAAGTTCAAATGTTTGTTAATCTAAAGGACTTAACCACTCTGGACATCAGTCCCTAGGCTTACTCAAATTACTTAAACTAAGTTACTAACCTAAGGACGAACACACACACCCATGCCAGAAGGACTCGAACTTCGACCGCGCGCTCTGCAGCAAGGCACGTTATAAATTGATATTCTTTGTTAAGAAACATCTCTTTTTTAGTAACGCTTTTCTTCCCACTGCCATATTGCATTTTATATCATCTGAGCTGTGCGACCATCGTACGTTATTTTACTGCCCAAGTAACAAAACTCATCTACCAACTTTGTCGTCTTTCGTCTCCTTACATAATCTAATTCCTTTAAAATCGCCTGATTTTCTTAGACTACATTCCATTACCCTTGTATTGTTCTTGTTAATTTTGCATCTTATTCGCTCCTTTCAGAACAGTATCCATTCCGTTATTCTTTCAGGTCCTTTGCTGTCTCTAACATAATTACACTCTAGTCGGCAAACCGCTAAGATTTTATTTCTTCATCCTGAACTTTAATTCCTTCTCCAAATTTCATGCTTGCTTTACGTAACAGCTTCCTCAGTGTGCTAACTGAAATGTTTCCCTTTCATGCTCTCATAATTGCTACTCAGTTTCTGTAAATTTTGTAAATAATCTTCCTTTATATTTTACCCTGCTGACTTCCAGCTTTATCTAAATCTAAAAAAGCCAGAAATGTAGGTTTGCAGGTGTTCCTACATTTCTCCGAAATCTACACTGATCTTTCCGGAGGTCGCTATATCAGTGATATAGAAGAGCATGAGATGTTACAGTGGTCCAAATATAGTGATGATGAACGAGGAAAGCACTCTTCAAAGATTATCAACAGGAAAATTTGCAGTTTCCTTCTTTGAAGAGTCGTTATCTAGCAGAAATACCTCCGAAGATAAAGGAAATTGGTAGTGGATAATTTCTTTGAAAGGTTACTTTGTGTTACGTGTTTATGAATAGCCGGACTGTAAAAGAAAGGGCAGGTATACTGTCTTTTCTGATCATAAATCAGTTTTGATGAAAGTTCTAACTTTTTGGTCCCCTTAAAAATGCTGGTATTTCCAAAAATACTTTAACGAATTTCCATTAGACGTAATGTGTGAATGATGAACTATTTGAATGCATATGAAAGCGGCTTGAAACGGTGTCTAACATGAATCGCCCCGCTTTTTGAAAAACATACAGAGTGCCTCAATACGACACTCAGCTCTAGCGTCTCAGGGGGACATATGCACCACATAATTACTCTGCAAATCACATTCAAATGGTTTTATAATATTTTTCTGCCATTCCATTCTCTAATAGCGGGAAAAAGGAACATCTGAATCTATCAGTTTCCGTTCTGATTTCTCTTATTTTATTAAGTTGATCATGTCTCCCCAAGTATATGGGTGCTTACCAAATGTTTTTGGATTCGGAAGAGGAAGTACGTGAAAAAATTTCGCAAACAGATGTTGCCGCAACGAATCATTTCTTACTTTTAATAATTTCCATTTCCGTAACACTCTCTCCCTTACATCGCGGTAATACAAAACAAGCTGTCCTTTCCTGAAAATTCTCTTTATCCTACATCAGTCCAAGAAGCAGGTAAACGACCGCCACAGCAATTCAGCTTTGATCTTTTCTACACTCCTGTGACGATTGTAAAACTACGTTGGAAGTGAGGGAACATAACATCTATAAAATGTGCATGATGAAAACACAATTTACGCTACACCTGTTTCTACGACAAGTACCAAAAATGTTCAAATGTTAGTAAATCTATGGGATTTAACTATGGGGTCATCAGTCCCTAAACTTACAAACTACTTATGAACTAACTAATACTACGGACGGCACAAATATCGGAGGGGGAATTCGAACCCCTGACCGTAGTGGCCGTGCAGACCGTGACTGGAGCGCCTCAGTCCCCTCGGCCACCGCGGCCGGCACGACAAATACCATATTAATGAAAGTTGGGGCTAGTTGTTGTTATTATTGTTGTTGTTGTGGTCTTCAGTCCAGAGACTGGTTTGATGCAGCTCTCCACAATACCATATCCTGAGCAAGCCTCTTCAACTCCATATAAAAACGGTAACCTACATCTGTCTGAATCTGCTCACTATATGAGTCTCTTGGTCTCCCTCTGCGAGTTTTACCCCACACTCTTCCCTTCAATATTAAATTTAAGATTCCGCGATGTCTAAGAATGTGTCCTACCAAGCGATCCTTTCTTTTAGTCAAGGTATGCGAAAAATTTCTCACCAATTCTGTTCAATACCTCTTCATTAGCTACTTGATCTACCCACCTAATCTTCTGCATTCTGCAATAACACTCACCTTGACAACAACGACTCTAGTACCATACGCACTGCGCCTGTTACAAACTGTCTGACCGGCGCCGGTGCGCATTTCTATGTTTCGCGCCCTAGGCGCGGACGCCGTCCTAAGCGGCCCGGTTCAGCACGCTACCCCCACCCAACCCCCAGTACCCCCGCTCACTCCAGCGCCCGTAGCCAGCCTTTACACGGCGCGGACGGATCGCGTAGAGGCCGACAGACAGCCCATTCCGAAAACATTCGCTGACCCTGGCTGGCAGACTGCCTAGTCTAAAAACATTGATCATTCACTTTTAGGGGCTGCTGTTACACGAAAATTATTCGAGTCGATTTGTGATTAACGATTGGTACGTATTCCGTGTTGGATATTTTTGGGAGGGCGCCGCCCCAGAGTCCTCAAGGAGTAGCCGCTACTGGTAAAGGTCCGTTGACGAATGCAGCTGTGGCGACAATGATTTCGAAGTTCGAAGCCACGGGTTGTTTAGACGATAGATCCCGTAGTGACCGACGGAGCACAAGGCGTAATGCTGCTGAGACAGTTCAGGAAGAAATAGAGACCGTAGCGGGTTCGTCTATGCACGGAAAAGTCGCACGTCGCACCGGCATTCTATACACTACTGTTTGGTTGGCACTCCGATGCTATAATTACAAAATCCATCATGAACTGTTACCTGGCGATTTAGTGAAGCGGAGGGCATTTGCGATGTGGGCGTTTCAAAAGATGGCGGAAGATGACGATTGGTTGAGTAACCTGTTGTGGACCGACGAAGCTCATTTCTCGTTCCGAGAGTTTGTCAGCGCCCACAACTGCAGAATTTGGGCTACCGAAAATCCTAAACCTGTCGTGGAAACCCGTAAACTCGCAGAAATACCAAACTGCATACACGAAATTCTATAAAACGTCTTATTAAATTGATATACAGACTTCATCCATTTAATTCACTATTAACATTTTAAACGCGTATAAATGCCCGCACTCGATAGCATGTTAAGTCTGGTTCAAACTAGACCAGTAATTTAGTCAAGAAGCATGTTATCTAGTAATCTAATTGATGGCTAAACGACCAGACGGCAGTTGGGTGTTGGCTGACGTAGAACGGGCTACGGAGAGTGAGGGCTAAGTTACACATCTTGCAGCAGTGGCTATTCTGGAAGAGGACGAAGAGAGAGTGGGTAGAGGTAGGAAAATGGTCTGGCCCAGGAGATTTCCATGGAGCATCCAATGTGCTTCTCAAAGAACTCGCAACTAAACACCCAAAATAGTTTTCATTACTGAGACTTTCGTAAAGTTGACACACTTTTCTATAAGAAAAAGTACGTAATAGAATCCACAGTACTGATATTCATCGTAGAAATTAAACAGCAGTTATTGTTATACCTCCTTGCTGCTGGGTGTAGACCAAGGATCTTGACACATCTGTTTCGACTAGGAAAGTCATTATAAATACTGACCTGATGCTTTTAATTTTTGTTTAACCTCTTTGCCCTGAAACACCGGTATTCACATCGTCTCTTCCAGCTCTGATTGCTTTCTATTTTGTACAGTGAACATTTCACGTTCCACTCTAAATAAAGAGAAACAAACTTAACCGCTGTATCGTCACTCTAACGAGCCATGTTGCTAAAAAAGTAAAACCGTATGCTGTGAATGACTGGGAGACCCAAAGGGCAGGTTCAGACGCCTAATTGGGAAGGCTTCCCCTATCATTCGCGCCCGCAGGCACCTTTCCTTCGCGAAGTGTCAGAACTGTGCGCTAAGTGTCCCTATTTACTGTAGTCTGTAGGTGAGTGTAATTGGTGCGTGTATAGTGTAGCGTCTTGTTCGTGTTGGAGGTGATGGGAGAAGGCAGAGGGTGAAACTCGGTGCGGGCACACAGTCTCAAAATCAATGTTCAAATGTTTGTTAAGCTTATGGGACTTAACTACGGGGTCATCAGTCCCTAAACTTACAAACTACTTATGAACTACTTACGAACTAGGACGGCACAAATATCCATGCCCGAGGGGGGATTCGAACCCCCGACCGTAATGGCCGTGCTGACCGTGACTGGAGCGCCTCAGTCACCTCGGCCACCGCGGCCGGCGCACACAGTCTACTGCTCTCCAAAAGCACCGAGGGGGCCGCCCAGCTTAAACGTGCCCATCCAACGCATGGACCACCAGCAACAGTGTCCCTAGCCCTCACTCCATGAGACACTGCGGAGAGGTTCGGAATTTAATCAGGATTGCACCACCACCACTCCTTCTGCTCTCTGTCCGCCGGCCGCAGTGGCCGAGCGCTCTGCGGCGTGCCAGTCACGGTCTGCACGGCCGCTGCGGTCGGGGGTTCGAAACCCCCCTCGGGGATGGATGTTTGTGCCGTCTTTAGTATTAGCTAGTTCATAAGTTGTTTGTAAGTTTAGGGACTGATGACCCCGTAGTTACGTCCCATAAGCTCTACAAACATTTGAACATTTTTCTCTCTGCCGTAAGCCAAAGGGAAAGTTGTCTACAGCGCGTGACTTACGGTAACAGGGAATAGATGACTAAAACGAGAGAGAGAGAGAGAGAATGAGAATGAGAATGAGTGACGGGGGGCAGGGGAGGGGACGACAGAAAGAGCAGGACAGTAACATATGGTGTGCACACCTGTCGAGTAGCTCGCCAGTGGCAAAGTGTGCGTCGAGGGAGGGGGGGGGGGGCGAGTGGGAGCTACTTACCCGGCCAGCTACTTTTCAAGTAATGGCGGACGCAAAGACGTGTAAGGGGACTATATTCCAACCCAGAAATTCGAAAATTTACGATACGCAAACTTCTATTAATTTACAGAAACAGTACAGTAGGAAATTAAAACCTTTCCACACATTGTCACACTTTGTTGCGCTTCCTCCCTCCCTCTTAACGTGTGACATAATTTATGGATGAGCCTTAGTTGTGATTATTTCACCAGTTACTCAAAACCCCCATCCCCACCCAAAAAAGTAACAAAAACAACAACCTGCGTCTGTCCATGTATCCAACTTATTTCATCGAGCCGCCTTGACCAGGGTGACCTGACGTACTCTATATAGAGTACAAGTACTCTTTTACATCGTCTTCTCTATGTACAATACAGTTTACCTTCTTTTCACCTCATGTACTCTTTTTGAACTTCTCACAAAGGAAACTCCCCACCGCAGCCCCCTCAAATTTAATGATACGATGATGCAGTGGATAGCCTGCCGAATACTGAACACAGATCAAGCGCGAAAACAGGAAGACGTTGTAGGGAAGTACGAAAAAATAATATAAACATGAACGGATCAGTCGCAAGATATGTAACGTTTGATAGCCATGTTACATTGTGGTGTCGTGGTCTTGTGGTATAGTACATAGTAAGCTCTTGCCACACTGCGATATTTTATTTAATCAGCAGCAATGTGGAGATGTTGATAGTGCGAAAGTTCGTAGGAATGTCTCCGTTTTCAAGTCAGCTATACAACTGACGAGAAATTCTCTTGATGTCGATCATCATTGGGAAACCGGGAATGGAAATGAAGAGATCGCAGGTCGGAAACGATTCCGTTTTTTAGACTGTCGTAAAACCTTGTGATGGCTAACATTGATGAGCGTTTCGATCACTTGTCAGGAGCTGTATTATTACAACCCAGTTTGTTTCCAAAACATAAGCTGCTATTCCCTAAAAAAGAATTTCAGACCACAGTTAAAATATTTCACATAAACGGAAATGAACTGCGACAGTAGAAATGATTTCCAAACAGCAAACGGAGCTTTAACACTTCTCAGTTGTATATACGAGAATAATTTAGAAACTGTGCTACCGGAATCAGTGAAACTCATGCGTATTATTTGTACAATAGCAATGACAACAGCGGAAAGTCAGAGGTGTTTCTCTACACTCAAAAGAATCAAGACTTTGACCAGAAACACAATGAAAACGAAGAGACTTATTGCGTTACCTATGAGCTGATAGAAAAAAAATCACTTTTAAATGTGCATAATTTTAATGAACTTGTAATTGGCCATTTTGCGGAATGGAAGGAGAGAAGACTGGACTTTGTCTACAAACATATTAATTAAGGTAAGAACGCTGTTTTGATTTTATATCACACCAATGGTAGACAATAAAACCTGGTTACTACATTTGTTGGTGCCAGACTTCTAATTTTAGTAACATATTATGTTTGTCGCTGACGAAGCATTTGTGTTCTCTGAACACTTACTTATATAGTTACACATACAACGAATTTACTTCTTACCACTTTATATTATTTTAAGGTACAGTTTTTGGGTCTCTTGTGAAATATAATAAAATGGAGTTACGAGGTTTTCATTGCATGCAGAAAATATTAAACACTTCATATTTGTGCATAAATTTGTTCGTATTTTGGTATAAGAGGAAAAAGTCGTGTTACATGAAGGGTTAAATTACGTAACTAGCTAATAAAATTAATGCTATATTCTCCCCGCTCAAGAAATGTTCTGAAGGGAAAAATGTCGTGTACAATTGAAGAGACATGCCGCCCCTCCTAATAAACAGCTCACCAGCCGCCACTGACCTTCACCCGTTCGAATCCGCTTACTATGGCGATTGGATCGTAACGCTGAACTAGCACGTTCCCCATTCTGATAATACGGCACACTAAAAGCACCTTTCCAGGTAACGTCAACATGCTGAGACTGCCGGTGCATCTGATTCACTCTCTTGTTTTATTTTTTCCCCCTTTATTGAATTTTAATGCCCTAATACATCTCTCTCTGTCATTACGGCGCCTTTTATACACGACTTTCATGCACAGTCACTGACGTTTTGCTGTCCAGCGTGATCTGTCGGACATTTTTTGAACTTTTTTCCTTGTTCTAATAAAACCCCATGTCATTTCAAACATGTGTGTATTTTTTATCTACATTACTCCGTGATTTTTTATACTGACACTTTGATCACCCGGTAACTTAGCCCCTCACACGTGTTCCAATCCTAGTACAAATAGGATTACACACATGGGTGCTCGTAGTTATATGGGGGTACAGGAATAGAAAATTGGGGAAAAAACTACGGATCGTGAATTGTGAGGACGTTCGCCCACGTAATATTTAGCATTAGTGCCTGTAATGTGTGAACTGCCCAGTTATTCTGCCATCTGCCTGGCTGAGAGCCCAGGCCTGTCTTTCTCGCGGGCCTCACTGCTGTCACACCAGACAAGCTGTAACGAGCTGATGTTGTCATTTGCGAGGGCACACGCGTGCGTACCAGTCGTGGACGAGGAGGATATGATTCACACAGTCAAGAAATGGTATCCGACCAGAAAAACGATTGGCACCGACAAGGGATACATGCCTTTGTTTGGCGCTGGAGGAAGGCCGTGGGATGGCGATTACATGTAATTCTCATTAAGGGCAATGCATAATTGAGGAGCAACTAATCAAAACGTATATTCTCTACTCCCGGACAAAATTGAGTTTGATATGGTTTTCGGAGGTATTTTACGTGCTCTACACGCTCCTGCATTCGCATTTAATCTACTTGTATATTGTAGCACTGAAACAGTATGTAGAAAATGGTTAAAACCAATCGTATATTGTCCACATCACTGAATGAATCAGAACGTATAATGTTCACCATTTACGTTTCATTTTGCGCCTCTAATTTGGCGACACGTGTTAGGGCTTACAGTACTTGAAAGCATTATAGCCTATGACATTGTTTGACACTACTTGAGCCAAATCATTGTTAGCAGTGCACAGCGGCAGTATAGTGTTGTGGTTTGTGTGTATTACTCCCAATAGATTTAGAAAAAGGAGGTGTGGTTGTTGGGAAGGATGGTGTACATCATGGGACAAGAAAAAGAATGAAGAAGAAATCAAAACGAGAAATGGATACTGGCACACAGTGGTAAGAAGAAAAACAACTTAAATGATTCGTGTCGGCTTTAGAAGTTCCATGCAGCAGCTTCACTCCTGAACATATTGATTGTGATTGCTTACATGAAGAACCTGGAATGGACAAAGTGTAGTATATTTACTGTACCTTGTAGTATTCTGCCTGTAACAGATTGTTGTGTTGATCCAGTTTTTCAGAGTAATGTAAAGTTTTATAGCTTTCCTTGAACTAAACATTAATCTTATGTTATTATAAATGATACAAATCATGTGAAGTGCAAATGTCTAATATAACATTTTTAAATATAAAATTTAATGTGAAGTAATGAAGGTATGTTACTAAAAACGCATCAAAACGTGTAATGTCCTTTGAAACGATCAAAACGTATATTGTCCGAAATATAAATGGATTTTCTAACCTAACTAAAAATTAAAATTAAATAAATAAATAAATAAATTACCGCGGCGGAACGGCCGAGCGCATTGGGCGCCGTGCTGTGATGCGCGAGGCCGTTCCCCGTCGGGAGTTCGAATCCTCCCTCGTTCATGGATGTTTGTGCCGTCTTTAGTATAAGGTAGTTCATAAGTAGTTTGTAAGTTTGGGGACTGATGACCCCGCAGTTAAGCTTCACAAACATTTGAACATTTGAAAAAAAAAATTGACCTCTTACAAGGTATATTCTAGTTCAGTACATCAAAACGGATCTAACTGTGACAACAGCTTAAAATGTTATTGAGTGGTTTAGCAGATCTCAGTTTTTTGCTTCTCCTGAAAAATTTGAATCAACGGACATTATTTGATTAGTTGCTCCTCAATTGTTGAAGTAAAATGTGGCGCATTACTTACTGGGCTACCCTCGTCATATATAAGTAACAAAACATGTCTGATGCTGCACTTTTCCTGTATGGACAACGACTATGTAAAAAGCGATGAACAGTGATTTTCTTCATCATTTTTTGGGAGGCTTCCGTGATATAAAGTTTCTCAAGGATTTGAAATTATACTGGCTGAAAACCCGACGTCATCCGGGTAGTCATTTATTCGAGTCTTCAGTTAATCGCTCTGCACCGCGTCTTTCTTTCCTCGCCCACCTTTCTCGCGCCCCACCTCTTCCGTCTCCTCCTACCCCTCCCCACCTTCCCGTTTCTCTGCCAATCACCTCCTCGACTCTCTGTTCAACTCCTCCACCTCTTCCCTCCATAGCCTCTTCCAACTGTGAAAAATTATATAATACTGTTAACTTTAATGCTGATAAGTGAAATGGTGTCAAAGTTTATTGCAAGGTACCCTCCAACATGCACCGTATGAAATCTTAGGTAGACGGTGGTGTTTCTCTTGTTTGGAAGGTGGAATATGCAAAATGTCGTGAAGATCGGGATAAAACCTTACATTTTGTCGAACTTCGTAGGGAAAGTAACCTCCGTCATGCAACATACAAAATTTTACGTAGACGGTGACTTTCCTCTTGTATTGAAGATAAAGTGTGCAAAGTTTAATCGCAGTCGGGCGAACGATACGGCAGTGCATAAAAAAAGAACAAATACGATGTGGCAGTTTCGCACGTGTCTCACATGACGTCATGTTTCCTAAACTATAAGTCGTACAATGAAATAATTCTATAGGTACATTCATTGAGGTAAATGGATAATGAATGCAAAATATGTTGCGAATACATAAAGCAACAAAGAAATAATCAATTTAAACGTAAGTCTTAATGTGGCAGTTTCTCACGCATCTCGCTGTTCATGACGTATCTTCTGAACCATGTGTCTTACAGTGATATAATTATACCTATAAGTTTTGCGAAAGTGCACGCAATATGTTGAGAAAATGATATTTTGAATGTTTACTCCATTTAATGATGCACTTTTATTATTTTATTTATTACGTTTTAATTAAAGACGACGACTGTTTCGGCTTTTCGCTATTCTCAAGTTTTCCTGTTACAACATAATGTCCTGGAGTGCTTCTTCTTTTAATTTTTGTTGTATATTTTTAGAAGATTTATTGAGCTAGTTCTTATTTGCACCTTTATTATTTTCGTAGCACAGTTCGCTCCGGTTATTTGCTGATTGTTGATTGGATGTATGCTGCAGGTCCACCTGAAAAGAAGCTTTTGGAATGTTGAGACGCGGTGGAGTGGCCGCTCGTTCTAAGGCACCTTGCTGCGGAGCGCGCCGGTGCCTTGCCGTCGGAGGTTCGAGTGCTCCCTCGGGCGTGCGTGTGTGTGTGTGTGTGTGTGTGTGTGTTATCCTCAGGTTAGTTTAAGTAGTTTGTAAGCCTAGCGACTAATAACCAAAGACGATAAGTCCCATAGATTTACAAACTTTTGTACATTTGGAGCTTTGAGAAAGTTTCATCGAAATCGTACTAACGGTACGGCAGCGCATAAAATACGAACAAACATTAATTTTAATATATCAGATAAAGTTTATTGGAAGTCACTAAGTACTCTCATTTTCAATTAATGTGAAAGAATTCTGGATATTTGCGCACGTCTGTCATACGACTTTTTCAGTCAACCCCTTCACAGTGGAGAGCATAAAACGTCTCTCCATGAAAAAATGCAACGTTGTGTCAAAATTTCAAGTAAAGCGACCGTCTACTTTTGAGTTTTGCTAATACAAACATATGCAAGCTGAATTATATTTTTAAACAACTTACTCTACTTTATCGTGTCCGGACTATTTAAAGGGTATCGGCCCAGTACTGGGCTGCGTCTATTCCATTAGTATTGGCGAGCCACAAATCTTCGACGGTACACCGGTGTGGACATTTTTCACATGTAAGAAGGTGTTCCATATTTTGACTTTCTCCACAGTCGCAGTTCACATCAGTATGGTCGATTATACCCCACTTAAGCATATTTACTTTTACTGGGGCGACCCCCATTCTGAGCCTATTCAAGGTTCTCCAGATTTTAAAATTTAGGTTTTGGTCGGTCCACTGAACCTGGGGGAGAGGAAAATCTTCAGGCGGTTCGTCCTGGACGGTTACAAGAAAACTTCTCCTAGACTTCAGTCGTGTCTCTGGTGGCCGAGCTCTGTAGAGGACATGCCGCTCATCTGCGAGTTGTTTTATTTTCTCTACATGTTCTAAAGCGTTTCTGCGAGCTGTGGGATCTGCAAAACCAGCTGCCTTGTGCAAGAGTCTGACCGGCGTTGGTTTCATGCACCCTGTCACTATCCTGCAGGTCTCATTGAGGGCCACATCTACTTGTTTCGTGTGAGCGCATCTATTCCAAACAGGGCACGCGTACTCAGCCGTTGAGAAAATTTTTAAAGAAGAAACAATAAGGTTGAAACGCTTCTGATAACATTATACATTATAAATCGCACATGTAGACGAAAACAATTTTTTAAATTGATTTGAGGGCATAATCGTGAACCTTCAAACCTGTTATAATTTTACAATAAACAATTCCCTTGTATTTCCGGAAATTAAATTCCAGCTCTGATATTTGATAACTGGATCAGAAAAGTTTTCAGTTGTTCTGGTTTGGCTATATTGGCAGGGGACGTGTAATCAAAGAGAGATCACTGGTAAGGTATATCGAAATAAGGTGAAAAAAAAAACTTCTTTTTGTAAGAATTTAATGATCCACTCTTGTTTCGAATGATAAATATATTAAAAAATTGAAAGTAAGGTACTAAAACTAAATTACTTCATTTCTTTGAGACCCTGAAATTTAGTCCAAAATTATTGTGATTCGAAATAAGTGAGGATCATTGTAGACTGTTGCAAATGAAATAAACAACAATAATAAATTATATAATGATGCAATTTGAAATGAAAGATACTTCTGGAAATTTGAGTCACTTTTAGCGTTTATCTATATATGAACATAAATTGATGTAATCATACATTCTTTACAAAAGTGAGTGAGATAGAATACATCCTACACGGAACTTCACCATTCCTCCCACTCAAACAACAGCGAACAGTCGAGCCTACTATTCCAATATTTCGAGGTGCGCTAATGTGATTATAGTAATAGTGTTATCCGGCCTCCAACCTCGAACAGAGAAAAAAAATACTCTCCCCTCTGTCCACTTTCATTGCGGCCACAACGGGCGGTCATGTATCACTAAGTTTCTACGTCTAATCCAGTTTCTCGCAGCTTGATCAAGATTCATATCCCCGTATGACGGTAGGGGGTACAGGTTTTTCTAAAGTTTGTCATGAAGCATTTGAAAACATCTTGCCGAGCTCTCGTCGGATGCTATCCTTGCCCCAGCCAAACATAACTAGTCATTCTAAGTGTGTGTGTGTGTGTGTGTGTGTGTGTGTGTGTGTGTCCAGAGAACTCATCTCTCACAGTATCACCAGACGCCAGGAGAGCGTTTCGTATACAACAGTATCTGCGGCCACACTGCAGATGCTTACTGGAAGCGTGTATTTTTACACGCAAGCCACAGTCGGAAGCAGCCTCATGTGTAGGCTATTTCTGGAAGTCCTTCAGAAATCCACTTGGTTAACAGCATACTGGATTTAACCACGAGTAAACAAAGGAAGCTTTTAACGGATTATATTAAAGGACGATTCGAAATTTTCTGAGGTTCAATGTACTGTTTTTATTACGAATGAAACAAATTTCAACATGGATAACATTCAAATCAGAAGTTCTGTAATGTAAGACGAAGTCGTCTTCAGTCACTAAACTCGTGTTTTACTGCTGCACGATGCATTTCGAGCCCAGAGAGCTCATCTTCAGGTGCCTCTATGCATCGTTAGATATATGTAAAGATCTGAGCTTATTAATAGTGGTGCACAAACCAGTCTGGCGCAGCATGAAACATATGTATTGTCTGCCCTGGGCCACACGAGCATGTATAAACGAATCTCAACAGAAACAATTCCCATCTTGGAACACTTTGTGAAATAACAACGAATCAAAGACTGACAATAACGGACAAAATCAAATCAAAAGTTCATTTTCCTGACTTCTTTACTTTTCAGCTGAATTTCAGTGATAAAACATTTAAAACTAAACTAGATGACCTATACGAATAGTTCGCACAATTAGTGGCCAATGGCGTAAAGTGGAAATAAGTTAATGTAAATATTTATCAAGTCATAGTATTTTCTTATAAATTTTAACAGTATGTACAACATAATTTTTTACAATAGTTCCTTGCAGATAATGTTAGCTGTTGCAGAAAAAGTTATAGGGTAATGTTCGTCGACCCATAAGTTTAATTTCTACTTTTAGAGTTTTGAATGTTTTGCCCCAGGATAAAAGGCAACATACAACTGTCAGAGACTAAAAACAGATCACAGAAGTAGATACCAACACGATCAATTGTTTGGCCCTGCGCTATGTTGTTAGTAATACAAAACGCCCGGCCGCGGTGGCCGAGGGGACTGAGGCGCTTCAGTCACGGTCTGCACGGCCACTACGGTTGGAGGTTCGAATCCCCTCTCGGGCATAGATATTTGTGCCGTCCTTAGAATTAGCTAGTTCATACGTAGTTTGTAAGTTTAGAGACTGATGACCTAGTAGTTAAGTCCCATAAGCTCTACAAACATTTGAATTTTAATACAAAACGCCATTCTAACTGGAAATGACCGTTATTTAAAAGAGAAGATTATTGTATTGTCAAATGAATGTTAGATAACACTATTCGCACCCCAATATTTACACCAATTGCAACTTTTAAATCTTTGATACTGTTATACAGTTTTCGGACTATGAGCCTCGTTTGAGTATTAATAAAGAAAGGCGAGAGTTAACTGAATTCTGATATTTGATGACAAATCTGTGAATGAATACCTTTCGTTTAAAACGAAGGAAATCGACCGCATATTACGACCAGGCCGACTGACAGTTTTCATACCCTTTTTAATAAGTAAGATTTACTCTGAGAGGCTCTCTTGTATTTCAACATACCTTTACAACTTTGACGATTCATGTGATTGAAGCAAACGTACGAGGATATGAAAACAATGAATGTACAACCAAGCGATCGAAGGCTTTTCAATACAAAATGCTGTATACACTTTTACTGATCAAATATTAAATGCTATGAACAACTGGATATCACTTAATGGGATATTTTTTGATCTCTCAAATCATGGAATTCTTCTAGATAACCTCACCCCCATGAGGTGGAGTGGCTTGTGTGCCTCAACGATACAGACAGCCGTACCGTAGGTACAACCACAGCGGAGGGGTATCTGTGGAGAGGCCAGACAAACGTGTGGTTCCTGAAGAGGGGCAGCAGCCTTTTCAGTAGTTACAGGGGCAACAGTCTGGATGATTGACTGAGCTGGCCTTGTAACATCAGCTAATGTGGCTTTGCCACACAGCTACTGCGAACGGCTAAAAGCAAGGGGAAACTACAGTCGTTACTTTTCCCGACGACGACGACATCCAGCTCTACTGTATGAATATATGATGATGGCGTCTTCTTAGGTAAAATATTCAGGAGGTAAAATAGTCCCCCATTGGGATCACTGGGCGGGGACTATTCAGAAGGATGTAGTCATCAAGAAAAATAAAACAGGCATTCTACGGATCGGAGCTGGAATGTTCTAACCCTTAATCGCATAAACTAGAAAATTTGAAAAAAGAAATGCATAGGTTAAAGTTATATATGATACGGAATTGTGAAGTTCGGTGGCAGGATGAACAGGGTTTCTGGTCAGGTGAGTACAGGGTTATCAACACGAAATAATTTGGTGGTAACGCAGGAGTAGGTCTTATAATGAATAAGAAAATAGGAATGCGGGTAAGTTACGATGAACAGCATAGTGAACGCATTATCATAGCAAAGACAGGCACAAAACCAACACCGACCACAGTAGTAATTCGTGGTTACCCGATCATTTGTAGGGCTACAAGGAAATACAAAAATTCCAGAAAAATAGAAACACCGCAAACAACTTACGGTGTCACACCACGGAGAGAGCATTGTAAGCTTTGTTTACCGTTTATAATGTCTTCTTAACACAAAATAAGCCCATGTACCATTATACCCGTTTGTAATTCCTCCTTGTAATTTTGTGTAAATTCTGTCACGCAGATAATCTGAGGATGCCCTACTGAAGGGCGAAACGCGTCATTAATTAATAAAACAATTTGCAATCAAGACGGTTTTTTATTAAAGGAAAACCGCTTCAAGGTGTTATGTATTTGACATTAATCATGAAAGCAAGAAAAAATTTTGAAATGCTTAGCGTTTCCTAGAACTCTCTAATTGCTCTCATTCTGAAATACTGGATGATTATGAACTGGATAAATTGCTCTCCATTTTAAGTAAAAGCTAGTTTTTCATGCATTTCCTTACTTATGACATCATGTGTCGTAAAATTGTATAATTTCGCACGTACAGTCAGCTGTTTGTGTGGGTATTGTCTCCAAACTGCGTTGCTAATGGAAATAAGTTCTAAATAAAAATATCATGCCTCATGATGAAGTTGACTGCAAGAGCAACTTGTTTTCCTTTCTTTATTATGTTTGTGCGTGAGTGTGAGGTTAGTGGCGTGAAAGCGAGAAAAAGTTTCTTAAGGTTCTGAAGCACAGTGTAAGCTTGGTTTGGAGTCGCTAAGTGCTCTCATTCTCAAATACTGGATGAATGAATTCCGTGTATTTGTTTGCCGCCGGTTACGCTGCCTGGAGGCAAACGCTTGGTGTCTAACTGTGAAGGCCATTCACGCTGGCCGACCGGTGAACGTCACGACGCCGTCACGTCAGGGGTATTCACGCTGCCCGGTGCCTCGTGTGACGTTATGCCAGTTTGCTTAGCCTGGTTCCGAACGCTGAACTTGAGGTTATGAATTACCACCCTTGGTAAAGAAAAATAGGGGGGGGGGGGGGGGTCGGTTTTATGGTATTGGTATTTAGAAATTAACAACGATAAAGTTTATTTCTAATAACACTGTTATAGGATGTTGATCTGGGGTGTGAAAAACTAACAGCATATTATGAACATAGCGCACGATATAACTCTCAATTTTTAACAAATATTTAGTTTTCAAGTACTTTCCCCATCGACACTCTTCATTGGAAGTGTGAAATTGATTGGTCTCTTTCTCGCTGACTCAGAGCACAAAGTCAATGAAAACAGTAATTAATCCTAAAATACAAAATAATATTTCGTTGGCAAATGCATTTTGACCACATAGAAACGTAAACTTGCGGCATCGAGGTAGTATTAGGGGCACCACACAAGCTTTTCACCTGTGTAGACAACTACGCTGGTCAAAAAAATTAGGGGATCAGTTGAGATATCTAGGTTCTGAAGTATTGTCAACTGAAATGGTTCGAAGTTTTATTGTTGGTTCTACAAAGTTGCTGTTGACTTGTGTTTACTGCACTAACCAACTTACACAAGCATCTGGGTTCAGATAGTGTAGTGCAATGCAACACCGTGTCTTACCCGAACTTATGGCATGGATAGCCATAGGAGGGATGGAAGCGGGGCAGACACAAATGGAGGTGGCTGCAGCCATTGGAGTGTCCCAAACTGTAATTTTCAGCAACTGGATGCGATTTCAGAAAATAGCAACCGTTAAAAGAAGGCAGAGCCAACGTCCTTCACGGGTAACATCAGCAAGAAAGGACCATTACCTCCGGTTAAAAGCCCGTCGAGACAGGGCCCTGAATGCAACTCAACTGCAACGCATCATCCAGGCAACAACAGGACGCGCAATAGTAACACAAACTGTTCGAAATCGCCTTTGAGAGTGTGTTCTCTGCACAAGGAGACCTATGGTATGTCTGCCATTAAAACCGCAACACCGTTTAGCCGCCGCGGAAGAATAGCCGTGCGCACTACGGCGCCCAGCTGCGGAGCGCACGGCGTTCGCCGTCGGGGGTTCGAGTCCTCTCTCGGGTATCGGCGTTTGTCTTGTCCTTAGCATAAAATACTTGACGTTAGTGTAAGTAGTTTGTAAGCTTAGGGACCAATGACCATCGTAGTTAAGTCCCTTAGGTTTACAAACATTTTAACCATTTAGCCCGCATAAACTGGGCGGAGGAATATCGGGATTGGAGTCTTAAGGAATGGCGCAGGGTTCTGTTCACAGATGAGCAAGATTTTGTTTTCAGCCGGACAATCGTCGTTCCCTCATCTGGAGAGGACGCGGAACTCTGAACAATCCTGCTTATGTGCAGCAAACATCACTGTGGACGAATGGTGTGGGCAGGAGTCAGTATTGGTGGACATACGAACCTCTTGTCGTTCATAATGACGCTTTGACTGCTCAGAGGTATAGAGCTCAGATCCTTCGACCTTTTGTCGTGCCCTACGCTGGTGCCACAGGAGATGGTTCCTTCTGGTGGACGATAACGCTCGTCCCCACAGAGCTACACTGGTGGACAAAGTGCTTGAAGCTGGGGGGAACTAAACGAAGGGAGTGACCAGTTTGTTCACAGGACTGAAAACGGATTGAGCTTGTCTGGGGGTGCACTTGAGCTGCATATTTCACTCATGGAAAAATAGCCAAATGTTCCTCAGGAGCTGATAGGTAACCTCATGCTGTCCTTGACACGCAGGTGTGAAACTGTATTAGCCGTCCGAGATGATCACATATTATATTAGAGGGTAACGAGAATGACTTGTTTTACTATTATGATAGTTCCATGGTGCCTCGCTCTCACTAAGCGCCATGTAAAGCTCAAGTAAATAGTTGAGACGGCAAAATATCGTACTGCATCACACGCAAATTACAACTGTAACCAATATCGGAATAGAATACGTAAGCATATGTATATTGTGATGTGACCTGATCCCATAACTGTTTTGGGCAGTGTATTTTGGGTCTCCAAAATAACAGATACTACTTTCGCAATCTTCCACTAGGCTTACGACTCAGTTGACAGACAATTAGTGTTTCAGATACTTTACAAACTAGGGATAGATGAAAATATCAGAAGACCTGTTGAACAAACGCTCATCGGATACATCATGAAGAATTAACTTTCAAGACGAAATTTCTGAACCATTCAAAATCAAAACAGGTTTTCGACAAGGAGACGGACTGTCCCCAATTCTCTTTAACTTGGTTCTAGATAAAATAGTTAAAACATGAGAAAACACACTAGAGAAGAGAGGGCTAAAAGGTATGAACATGGGACAAGGTGACAACAAATTTGAAATAAAATATTTAGTTTTTAGCCTTTGCGGATGATGTAGCATTGATAAGTCAAAACCCGACAGATGCAACGGTTTTTCTTGATCCATTACACGAGATTGCTGAAAAGACTTCACCAAAAATATCTTATGAAAAGACCGAGTATAAAGTACACAAACACAATGGACGAAAAATTATGGAAACAAAGTATGGAAAAATTAGAAGAGATTATAAATTTAAATACCTCGGGGAATGAATCCAAACCAACGGACTTGATAAAACAACAAATAAAAAAGAGTAAAGAAGTTAGAATTTGACTACAAATTAACACAAAACTATTACAGTAACAAATTAGTACATCCATCCAAGCGAAGCTTAGATATGATAATACTGTTAGTAGGGCACGGATCACAGTAATTTACATTGAATAAGAAAGGCGAACTAGTGCTAGAAAAAAAAAGTGGCGAAAATACTAAGGAAAATTCTGGGTTCCATGGAAAACAATGAAAATATATTAACGATAAGGAGAAATGAAGATTTATACAAAAATAAAGAAAAAAAATCACAGATACTATGAGGAAAAGAGGACTAAAATTTTATGGACATTTATAAAGAATGGAAGGCACACGGATTATAAAGAAAAAGTTTAATTATGTTAATAAAGTGATGAAAACTGTAGGTTGGATAGAAGCAATGAAGGAAGATACAAACAAAATAGGTTTTACATAAGAAATATTAAGTGACAAGAATCTTTTCAGGCTACCTAAGGTAAGAAGGTAAGCCAAAAGCTCGACCAAAGAGAGTGTGGACAGATGAGATGAGCAGAGACAAGCAGTTGGTGAGAGTAATGAATACTGGGAAGAAAGGAGAGAAAGAAACACCATTAGTCTCAAGTTGTATGTGGTCCATAGCTAGCTAAATTTATATATATATATATAATCTCAATACTTGTCTTATTCTGATATAGGCCAACTTTTAACGTAAGTAGATTGTAAGAATAAATTTTAAATATTTAAAAATAGGTCAATAATTTTCCGAAATACGATTATCGAACTGTTGTTGCCCCTGCGGTTTCCGGAATAGCGGATCATTAGGAGGGTCTACGAAAGAGCTTGAGTGTGAGGCGTCGCAGCAGTGACTCAGGACAAGCGCGGCTAACGGTCTCAAGGTCGCTGGCCGGTGATGCACTGGCAGCGTCAGCGAGTCTGCGGCAGTCCGCCGGAAACATCAGCTGAGCGTCACATGCAACGTCGCGCAACTCACGGGCTGCGGTACCTTGCGTGGGTACTGCAAATCACTCCTGACTAATTTGACAACATTTTAGGAGCACTGATGGGCTCTCACAGTCAGTGGAGAACGGCGGATCCGAAAAAAAACTCAGAACAATACAAAGAAGTTTGTACTGCACGTGAAAGGAATAAGTGGATTAATTGTTTACATATGTGGTATCTCTTTTTTTCCGACATGTTCGAAAGAATGGAACATTATAATACCTACATCCGGCCACGCGAAGGTGTGGCTTGTTCTTCATTAATGGGGAAGAAAGGAAAAAGAAATGTTCAAATGTTTGTTAAGCTTATGGGGACTTAACTGCGGGGCCATCAGTCCCTAAACTAACAAACTACTTATAAAACACTTTACACTACAGACAGCACAAACATCCATGCCCGAGGGAAGATTCGAGCCCCCGACGGGTAAAAAGAAAAGAGAAAGCGAACACATCTAATTTCATAATGCTTCGTGAATTGGGATTGGATGTAGGTCTGTATCCTGCACCACTTCCTGTTCTCCTAAGGTTCGTTTATGCAGCTGCCAGGAAGCTACTTTCAAGCGGATTTGGAGCTTGCACTACTTGAACTTTTCGTCTCAATTCTGGTAGGGTTTCCTGCGTACCGGTGGCGCAACAGCTGAACTGCGAATTCTGATCAGTTATGCAGAACAACAGTTTATTTTTCGGTTTTATTTCACATACGGTAATACATCATAGTACAAAGATAAAACACTGAACATATGCTGGCAGTGTGTTCCGGTAATTTGCCAGGGAATGTCAGTCTGTAAATTTAAAACGTAGAAAACAACAAGGCATAAATTATAGCTAGAGAATGTACCACAGATATATGAAACATTTTTAATGGATGGTATGTGTAGAAAACATTTCTTATAAATCTGTCGCCGGCCGCGGTGGCCGAGGGGACTGAGGCGCTTCAGTCACGGACTGCACGGCCACTACGGTCGGGGGGTTCGAATCCCCCCTCGGGCATGGATATTTGTGCCGTCCTTAGTCTTAGTTCATACGTAGTTTGTAAGTTTAGGGACTGCTGACCCTGTAGTTAAGTCCCATAGACTATACAAACATTTTGAACATAAATCTGTCAACATAGGTATTTATTTTATTCCTAATTAGTGATTAAATCGCCTGCATATTAGCCTTCAAGTAAACATTTAAAGATCCTACAGGTCTCATAAAACAAACACCACATCCGAGGATAAGCCAAGAGTATAACAATTTCGCAACCTTACTCAAAGCACTATTTGGCTTTAAGAGTATATCTACATGTCCAGATTCACGTATATGTACCTGATATTAAGCTTTTCTTTATTGTTTTCAGGATACCAATTTCCTTAAAGTATACCCTCATTTTAGTTCTTTGTTATACCATAATATGAAATTTGTTAAATACTTCATTTCTTATAAAATAAAACGCGAGCTCATTAAAACACAGCGAACAGTTTAAACAAGGCAACAGTCTGGAAATTGTTTGAAATAAATCGACTGCCTCTGTGGCAAAGAATAGTTTACTGTAACTGATTGTTAAAAGCCAATTTTTTTAGCAAACCGACAAAAATAACAATGTTCTTCAAATCGAGTAATTCTTGATCTTGTAGCCTATGTACACTCCATAATGAGTCGTGTGTCCAAATCACTACAATATAATGGTAATACACATTTCCGCTTGATGATTTTTGTATAAAATATATATTGTCGCGTTGAAATGGAAACAGGCAGGCAGGCAAGGTTGTCAACTGAACACAGCACTTGTACCGCGAGCAACTTTGTTGCAAACAGAAACATACACGCAACACAAACTGACTCTCGGGCAGAGTGCTCTGCTATTTATACACAGACAGAATGTTCCAGAAATTAGAAGAATAGTTAACATAAGAAGCATGTAGAACATTCTGGAAATGATATTTACAAAGAAATAAATTTTTGCCGGTGAACGGGATTGAACCAGTGACCTTCAGCTGACATTAGTCATTGCGCCACGCCAGCAGTCAGTTAAGTTGGGGTCTTGCGGCGATGCTCCCTCTCCTGAAAAAGCAGCGACCCGCAGTTATGTTCCTTTTGGAGCCAGCTGCAATGTCCTGGATCTTGATCTTGTCATGGGTCCTCTGGCAGTTCTGGAGAATCCTTCCCTTCTGCACGATTACCGACGATAGACGTTCCTGTCCTGGCTTCATCAGTATCATTACCGTCCCTAGACTCCTTGAACAAGAAGACATTTTCGCTTATCTGCTCTTCAGGATCGTAAGGCTTCATGCAGAGGACGTGAACAATGTCTATTCGTTTTTGTCGTTTCGACGACGGCTCAATCCGCAATCTCATATGTGACGTCTTACAGGCGGCGAATGGTACGATACGGACCAAAGTATCGCTTCAATAACTTTTCTGGTACTCCAACTTCGCGTATAGGGGTAAAAATCCATACCAGATCTCCTGGGCTGTACACAACAGGTCGGTGCTTGTCGTTATACCGCTGACGGTCCTTCTCCTGGGCGTCCAATGTCCGTATGCGAGCCAGCTGTCTTCCTTCTTAGACCCTGGTGATGAGCTGTTTAACATAGTCATCCTGAGTGTCGTCCGGCTGGAACGGCAACAGCGTATCCATTGTCGTCTAACGTCTTGTTAAAACGTTTCGTAAGACCATTTGTCTGAGGATGGTATGCAGTTGTCATTCTGTGGACAATGTCGCAACGTAACATTACCTCTGACACTAGTTTTGACTGGAATAATTTTCCACGAGCAGATATCATCACACGTGGTGCTCCATGCCTCAAAATCATGTTTTGCGATCTCTGGAGCTTCTGCAGTCGGCACAGGTTTGGTGACAGTGTAGCATGTGAGGTAGTCAGTGAAGACTACCGTATTTTATCGCGTAATTCCCCCCTTTTTTTCTCGAAAAATTTTCTTCAAAACACTAGGGAGGGGATTATGCGAGTAGTTATTCAGAAAGGAAGAAAAACTATGTATTAGGCAGGTAAAAGATACCGGTATATGCCAATTTGTGAAAAAATGGTACCTACAGTGCGTTTAAAATTAGTTGCGACTTTTGACATGTCGGGAGGGTTCGCATAGTTTGCAGCGTATGCTGAGCGCACCGGCAACATCTAACGCCACG
Organism: Locusta migratoria; assembly: GCA_026315105.1. NCBI lineage: Eukaryota > Metazoa > Arthropoda > Insecta > Orthoptera > Acrididae > Locusta > Locusta migratoria. The sequence continues at coordinate 6,455,657 of CM048747.1, forward strand.
CTGGCGCCTGGAAACATTCTTTGTCGGTAGGACACAACAATGCATGATAGAGAACGCCAAGGGCCACCGCGCGACACCGCGTGCTACTGTTTACACACGCTTTGGCAACAGCGGTGGCGGCGGGAGTGGAAAAAGCCGGCTCACTATTGCTGTTAACTGGATAACGGCGTCTCCTCCACCCCGACAAGCCAAACGTCAGAAGTCGCAACTAATGTTAAACTTACTGTACCGTTTTTTATTTTCTTAACACAATTTCTTTTCAATTACCGTAACACAAAAGAACTGGATTACCGGTAATACCACGGCTTCATTCTGCCTACAATCAAGAGCAGCAATGCATTGTTTCATTGTTTTCCGTATTTTCTCTCTATTCTGCGACCTCACTTTTGTCACTATCATCACTATTTTCAGGATCAGATAACACGTCATCTTCTTCATTTTCACTACCGGTATTCCACAACATGTCGTCCTCAGATCAGTGAATGGCTCAAGAAATTCCAGTTTTTTTAAACTCTTCTTCACAATATCGGCACCAATTTTCTCCCATGCACGGATTATCCACTCGCACATTGTCGGTACTGATTGCTTGCTTATCTTCCCTCCTGGATTCAACTGATGAGATCCCACCGCCATCCATTATAAATACGAGCGTCGTAGGTGTTCTTTGAAAGGTTTGTTCACGCTGACGTCTAAAGGTTGAAGACTGGACGTGAAACCTCCAGGAATGATAACATGTTGGGACTTCATCCGTTTCATTTTCACCTTTACAGCTTCCACAAGGTGACCCCGGAAACTGTCTAGGACAAGAAAGGACTTCTTTTGTAATAATGCCCCTGGTCGTCTTTCCCCCGATTTTCTCCAGCCAATCCACCATCAATTCTGCTGTCATCCAGCCCTTTTCTTGAACTCTTAAGTGAATTCCATGAGGGATAGTCTCCTTTGGTAATGTCTTCCTCTTAAAGATGACATACGGTGAATGTTTATTGCCGTCTGCTGTAACGCACAATGGTTGTGTTCCGTGGCATATCAAAAAACACTGGCCTTTGGTCAGCGTTACGAATCTGAGAGAGCAAATAGTCATATTGCTGTCGCACTTGTATTACATAACGATCGAATTCGATTACCTCATGTGTGTAGTCTCCAGGTAATCGTTGGCACAAAGATGTTCTCCTTCGTAGACTGAGTTCTGCCGTCTCATAAAACGAATCACCCAACCAATGCTTCCTTTAAAGTCCTTTCTGTCAATGTTTAGCATGGCAGCTATCTCGCGAGCTCTGTTCTGAATCATTTCATAAGAGACAGCACAACCATCATTCCGAAGTTCATTGACATAAGCAATTACACCATTATTAATTTCGGGATATTTCCCTGTTTTAGGCCCACGAAAAGATCTGGAGCTTGCCTTTGCAGCCACGAGTTTATCTTTCTCTCTCCGCCAATACCATATTGAATTAGGATCGACGGAGAAATGCCTTCCTGCAGCTTTTACTCCGTTTCTATCGGCGTAAGATAAAACATTTATTTAAATTTTGCAGTGTAGTTTGAATATTTCGCCATGACGACGACTTGCAGCAAACTGACCTAGAAATATGTGTGCGGCTTAACGTTTCAAATTTACGGTATGTTGTGACAATGGAAATATTCGTTCGTGGCAGTACCGCTGCGTCGATTGTTGTCCATTGTCAAGTTATTTAAAGGCCGCTCCTGTTAGAACGAACCAGGAGAGGGAATTATGCGCGATATTAATAAAATAATTTTTTAATTATGAAAAATCGTAGGGCGGAGGAATATGCGAGGGAGGAGCTTATGCGATAAAATACGGTATTATCCATTGGTTACCGGTTGTCGACTTTGGAAACCCCCCTAAAAGGTCGATTCCAATTCGATGGAATGGAACTGGGTGCAGGTGGAATTGCTACGAGATGCGCCGGAAGTTATTGCGACACATCCTTCCGTCGCTGGCACTCTTTACCTTGACTCACATAGTGCTTGACAGATCGGTAGAGACCTTTCAAGTAATACCTGCGTCTGATTTTGTCCAGTGTCTTCACGAATCCCAGATGACCGGATATTGAAGAATCGTGGAAATACTTCATAATAGCTGGCTGGAGATGAGCTGGAACGACCAGTAGCCATTTGGGGCCCAGTGGATCGTAGCTATTCTTATACAATGTCCCATTTATAAGTTGGAACTCCCCTTTGGTCAGTTATCGTTTCTCCAAGGCCTCTATAGTTTTTAATAGTGCTGGATCTTCCCTCTGTTCAGCTGTAACGTCACTAAATTCAGTGAGGGCTGAGTTTTGATTCATGCTGTTGTGTTCCACTAATGGATTCCTCGAAAGGCAGTCAGCATCCTTGTGTTTGCGCCCATTCTTGAATACCACTGTGACGTCGTACTCTTCGAGTCACAGAGCCCATCTAGCTAGTCGACCTGATGGATCTCTCAAGCTAGTCAGCCAACACAAAGAATGGTGGTCTGTCACGACGGTGAATGGTTTGCCGAAAAAATATGGCCGGATAACTGCGAGACATCCTTTCTCAGTTGTAGAGAAGTTTATCTTGGACATTGAGAGTAGTCTTGATGCATAAGCTATCACCTTTTCAGCACCTTCCTGAATTTGCACAAGTACTGCATTAATCCCACACCCGCTAGCGTCAGTGTGAAGTTCGGCTTCCGCATTCTCATCGTATAATGTTAGAACTGGTGCGGAAGTTACAGCCTCCTTAAGTGTCCGGAAAGCTCTTTCTTTTGTCTCATCCCAGTAAAATTTGGCGTCTCCCTGCAGAAGTTCTTGCAACGGACGAGCCTTGTTACAAAATCCTTTTATGAAACGTTGGTGGTATGAGCACAGTCCGAGAAAACTTCTCACACCATGAATGTGCTGAGGAGTTGGAAATTCTGTGACTGCCCTTACTTTATCTGGATCAGGACGAACACCATCTCCTTTGACTAGATGCCCCAGGATTTTTATCTCTTTGGCGCCGAAGAGACACTTCTTTGTATTAGGTGGAGTCCTGCAGTCTGAACATACTTCAGCACAGTTGACAGGCGACTCAGATGTTTTCGAGAAAACGACAATGTCATCTAAATAGCAAAGACACGTCGTTCACTTAAGGTGTCTACGCAAGTTGTCCATCATGCGTTCCAATGTGGCTGTGACACAACAACACAGTGACCAACGGTGCTTTCCAGTCATGTGTGCGTACAGGGTGGTATATAAAACGATGCTTTAAGTATTTTTCCTCATTATTTTGAATTTTTTTTTTGTAATTTATTATATATTTTTATATTTTGTTTCTGCAATATATTTGCATTATCCTGCTAATTTCCATATATGTCAAAATATTGTAAATGTAGTAGACACCCTGGGTTAGCAAGGGCTTTGCTATTGTATAGAATCATCTTTGAGTAGGGAGTTTTTTATCGCTGGTAGCGCAGAGGCACACAGCGAGAAGGAGTCGTCGTTGAGAAGTAGCGGCGGACAGACGGATTCGTTTGACGGTGCGCTCAGTGGTGTACGGCGAAAGTACGTGGATTGGCACTAGTGGAGGAGACGGCGAAGAGGCAATATTATTTATTCATACGTCCACAACTCAAATAATTAATAAATACATCAAGAGGAATGCTGTGGGACCAAAATTGTAATTAACATTCGTCGCCAAGAAGAGCCTGTGTTTACCAATTGTTAAGCGCCAACAGTATCCAATCAGCAACACCACGTCGCACACCAAATTCAGTAAGATCTGTCCAGTTTGTCTTAGCATGTACAGCTAACCAGCGTATTAGTGATGATTGTTCAATAGCGAACACTTATTTGTGAACCTATGTTTTAAAATCATTACCCATAGTCATAGTCCAGACAGGTTCCTTCCTCACCCATTGTTTTTCCGAGAACATTTAAAAAGTTATAGAGAACTAAAAATCAGAGTCATTAAAGACAATGTGACAGTCGTTAATAAAAAATGTGTGCAGAAAAGTATTTCTAAATGTAGTTTATGCCAGCGTTGCTGATCAATAGGTGTGCTAAGTTGAACGAAACTGCTAGACTAACTTTCAATTTCAAGAGATATTTCAATAACAGTGTAAAAGATTAATTGTTTTCCACTGCATATTATTTTGAGGTAAAGTTTGTTTTAACTTGCAAGTACTGACTAGTGAGAATAGTAATTGTTTACAAGTGTTTGAATGCTAATAATTCCTGGTTAAAGAAAGAGTAAAAGTTAATCAGAAGGTTAAATGGTTCTTTTCTAAATATTCAGTGTTATCACAAGTCATTAATTAATTTTTGAGCTTGCCATTAGTACAGTTAATAGTTCAGTTACAACTTGATAATTGTTAAAGCGCATGGTATACTCGCTGTAGAATAATTTCTGGTACTTATATAAACAATTAATTATTTGAAACTGTAAATAGTAAGTATTAAGGTGAGAGTTTTGCATGATTTGCTGAATGTTGCATTTGCGCGACTATCGCTTGCATTTCGCTGTCTTACATTGAACCCTGTGTTAGTGAACTATTTCTCAGTAATTAGTATATTGTCAGTGTCTTTTGTACCGGATTTGATGCACATACTGTGATTCACGGCCCACCAAAATTTTACGTAATTTTTCACGTTTGTTAATTAACTTTGTTATTATTGACATCCCACCAAATTATTTGCTCGTACATCGAGCTGGCGACCGTATATCAATAAGTTATTCATTTTTTTCCAAATTAATCCCTGTATTTCGTTTGTTCCGCAATTTTTTTCATTTAAACATTAATAATATTATTCCAAATTTTACCTTCCACTTTCTTTATTCCTATCGATCGTTGTTGTCTACCAAAGAGGTGCAGCAACGTTCCGGTTATAGCCTCCGCTACATCATCGGCTTCATTACCGATAGCTTTTCCACCAAATTAAGATAATTAGGCACACGGGTCATTTTTCTAATTATCATGTTCTAACCGGTGGTGTAGAACGGATAGGGTTATATGGCGGGAGCATTATATAATCCAAATGGCATTACTTTGAATTCATAGAGGCCGTCAGGTGTAATAAAATTCGTCTTCTTCCTGTCAGCTTCGTCAACCTAGATTTGCCAGTAACCTGTCTGCATGTCCATAGTTAATTACATAGCTCCTTTGAAGCAGTCTAAGGTGTCGTCAATGCGCGGCAATGGGTAGACATCTTTCTTTGTGATTTTGTTCAGCCGCCGATAGTCGACACAGAATCGCCACGTGCCATCCTTCTTCTTTACGAGGACCACCGGAGACGACCAAGGACTCTCCGAAGGTTGAATAATGTCATCCTGCAACATCTTCTCCACTTCCTCCCAAATTATCCGTCTTTCAGCTGGCGACAATCTATACGAACGCTGGCTAATTGGCGGATGGTCCCCAGTATTGATACGGTGCTTTATCGTGGGCCGTTTCGTCTGACTTTTCCCTTGCTGAGGTGTGAATGCACCCGAAAATTGGCGTAGTATAGCTAACACCTGCTGGCGTCGTTCCTTGGTCAGTCTGGGCCGTATTGGCAGTTCCACGGTTGTTTCCTCCAGCGTGTTGTCTGTACTAACAGCAGAGCAAGGGTCTCCATTGATGACGTTGAGCTCATCGTCCTGGATTGGTTCAGCTGTCCCGATACACATTCCTTTGGGATAAGTTGTGACCTCATGACAATTAGTGATCCAATCTCTCCTCGATCACCGGTAATGCTTATGATAGCCGCTGGTATGTAAATTTCTATTGTGAGCGTAATAAACTTTTTACTATCGACAAGTACTTCAAAGTTTAACCAGTTATCTGTGTTTGTGACTGGAACTCTTCTCATTGTCAACGGTGGGATCGTCACATTGTCAACGACAAATAACTTCCCAGAAAATTCTGTATTACGTGCACCCGTCAGAATAACTTCCTCAATTTGCAGCTCAGATCTTCCACAGTCAATGATAGCTTGGGATGCCTGAAGGAAATCCCATCCGAGGATGACAATATGAGTACATTCTGTTAAGACGACAAATTCAAACGGCTGGGTCCTGTTGTTGGTGGTTATTCTTGCGACACAAGTTCCTGCTGGCTGGACATACTTACCATTTGCGACCTTCAGGACAGTTGCTCCCGTATCACAGAACATTGTCTTCTTTAGTGTGCGGCGCTAATTATCCGACAATACAGAAAAAGATACTCCTGAACAACAAGTGCCCGAACAGGTTGGCCGTAGATTATGACGTCGATGAGATTTCCCGGCATATTAGCGACTGTCGTCCATGGAGGATGGTCGCCTCGCTTAGTTCTCCTGGTTGTGGCGGCTAGGTGAGCGGCTGGTACCTCTGTACGGCGACGGTGAACGACAGCGGCGCGTCGGGGAGCGACCTCGTCGGGGTACGGCGATGGGCTTCTTCCCATAGGTCGACTGAACTCATCAGCAGGTGATTGCCTGGGATAGAACTGCTCTAATGGCTGACGTCTTGCGGCAATATTTTTTAAATATAGCATGTCGATTTCGTTCATTGAATCAACATCCTCAATATTTAAAGTCCAGGAACTCATGTCCACTGCACAATTTTTGTAACAGTCAAAATATGTTAAATGACCTGTCAGGTGTGCATTACATGTCTAACTCAATGCTTGATATCTGCTAATAAAGTGGAAATAAAATAAGAAAACTGAAATATAATTTTATTTTATTGCCTTTCCGTGATTTTGTGAATAAATTCACCTAACAGTTTCCAGTCGTAGCAATTTGTTTTGTTTTCATATGACGAGGCAGTCGTACACGAAGACCAAATGAAATCCCAGCACCCTCCCACTACAACTCTGACAGTTCTGCGCATGCGCGAATGTGGCCGCTTTGAGCGCACTAGAAATATTTTTCCGGGTAGAATCTGGTAGCTTGAGGTTACTGCTTAAACAGCCACTCGACAAGTAGCCAGAAGCGGGAAAAATAACTGCTTGAACTTAATTTCAGCTCTGAGCATGCGCAAGTAGCTCGCTGGCAGCTGCTTAAACGAACCTCTTATCTCGGTCCCTCTCTCTCCCTTTCTTTGTCCATATCCTTCTCTTTCTACGCCTCTCCCCCTCCCCATCTCCAGAGCCTCTCCCTTCATCCTGCTTGCCTTCTTTATTATTATGTTCAAAACCTTACGTGTAAGAAAGTTATTTACCCAATGCTTTGAAATTGACACCTTTTCATATACCGATTTTTTTAATTGATGTCATCTGTGATATAAATTATATATAACATATTAACACTAGGAGGACCAGCATTAACGAACTACGTAGAAGGACCGTTACCTGTTATTTTGACCAGTGGTGTTTTCCTTTATTTTTTCAGTTTTACTTGTGGAATTAATGTAGTTTAATTTTTTTAATGTCGCTAGGGTATTATGCTTATCCTACCAATGTGCGCGTAAAATTTTCTATAGAGGTTTTATTTAATTAAAAAATGGATCAAGGTAAAGAATACACCGTAAAAACATTTATTTGAAATTTAATTTACAAATGCAAATAATCTCTTCACTACCAACTACTGGATGCGATTCTTTTTGTTTTCTTCCTGAGCTGCGAGTACGAGTTTGTGGTTCCACGGGAATCGAACCAGTAAGCTCTCGATTAAAATGTTCAAATGTTTGTAAATCTTATGGGACTTAACTACGGGGTCATCAGTCCCTAAACTTACAAACTACTTATGAACTACTTACGAACTAGGACGGCACAAATATCCATGCCCGAGGGGGGATTCGAACCCCCGACCGTAGTGGCCGTGCAGACCGTGACTGAAGCGCCTCAGTCCCCTCGGCCACCGCGGCCGGCGCTCTCGGTTATTTGCATGTTTCTGTGTAGGTTCTGAATCTTCATTTTCCGAATTTTAAAAATTACGATATGTTTAAAACCCTGGTGCGATGTAAGAGAGGGCTTAACAGACCTGATCTGATCAGGGTAAAAATAAAAAAATGTAAACTTGGGACTGGCACCATTACAGTAGTGCCTAGTGTGTCGACAAGCTGAGAATTAAGGTCTGCCGCGCGGAAATATCCGAGCGGTCTGGAGCGCCACGTTGCGGGCACCCGCGTCGGAGGTTCGAATCCTCCCTCGGGCATGGATGTTTGTGTTGTGTTTAGTATAAGTTAGTTAATAAGTAGTTTCTAATTTTTGGGACTGAGGTTCCCGCAGTTGAGTCACATAAAAAAGAAGGGAAAACGCCAGATTTCTGCGCACGGTATTAAGTACGGTATACTGTCACGGAGGTATATGGTCCACCAATATAAGGCCGGCCACTGGAGGTTCACCACAGTTACGGGTAGGCGCCACGAAGATTACACGTTGTTAGGCTTACGTCGTGTGTCATCACAGACAGTTCTGAAGCTAACAATGCGTCAAACGCGAATACTTGCGGACGTACGCCTCCGCCCAGAAAATACTAACAGTCGATCAGTTCGACAGTGTAAACACCATGCTTCAAGAGAACAGCACGTATCTTCAGTCGCCGTCCAGAAGCGCTCAGCTGGACATGCTAGAAGTTATATTAGTCATCGTTCACTGGATTTAGGGCTACAGAACAGAATCGAAGATGGATCAGCGCAAGAACATTTAACTACATTGCCGTAGATTATCGATCACTCAAATTACGTAACGTATAATTTATATCAAATCACTGTAAACTGTTGCTAACTTGTCTGGCCTTCAGTTTTTACGCAGTTTGTTGAAAGTTCTTTAACCATATAACAACAGAATTTAGGTGTACCGTACAAGTGAGCCACATCAAAACAGCAACTACTTCCGGTGGTAGTGGGTTCTCCTCCTGTCGCATTTGTATCTTGAGACCAAGAGTACTTGCTTCGAACATCCTGAGGGTACTTTTATAATTACAAAGAGTGTTGAAATATATTGCTTGTATTTTCTTTGCAGTAATAATTATGAGAGTAACAGTAGTATGGACCAATAATTTCGTCGTCCGGTGTCATGTGCCAAAATGAAAAAAAGAAAATTTGTGTAATGAATATGAGAGTTAGACTGAAAACTTTGCCAGCAAAGAGAGGGACCTGGGTATCTGTAAGTTGTAATCGATGCTTAGTTGATTTGGCTTCTTACTTCTTGTTGGGACACTTTGTCTCGAGTGTCTATTGACGGCCTTCGTGAGGTCTAGGCAAGCGTCGCGTACAACTTTCACGACTGTAAAGATAAATAATTACCCATGAAACCAGCACCTAACCTTCAGTAACAATGAACAAGTATTGTTGAATTCCAGCCAGAAACAAGCCCCACAGACTTTAAAGTACCGCGCGAGGCTTGCCTAGCGTGTAACGAAGGTCACCTTATCTTATGTTTACTACTAATACCAACTTCTGTCTACTAACTTCATTGCTACAGTAGGGCAGCAAACTTGTACGTGACACAGACAAATATATATTTTTAATGAGTGTGATTAAACGAGAACAAATCTATGACATCACAACCTTATTACCGGGGCCAACGCTTATTACTTTATACCATAGATGCTGATCATCTGCACGCATACATGCCTGAAGTGGCAGCATTGTATAGCAGACAGATTAAATAACCCCTCTTGACATATTAATCGTGTGAAAGGAATTGTTAGTTTCGACGTTTTGGATCTAATTTTCTAGTTTGTATTTTATTGAAATAAGTACCTCTATAGGCTGTCAGTGGTTTTAATACTCGTATTAACGAAATCTATAGATATTTATCTTCGATTTCGTCTCTCTGACCCAATTGTTTCGCAAAATCTTAGGCTTTAAATTGACGTTCTTAGCCATATTTTGCAACCGGAGAATACATTCTATGAAATGGGCACTTGCAGGATGTAGAGAAAGTAGTTTTGAAGTGTCAAAAACTATATATCTGACTTTTGCGCTGTCTTAATCAAGTCTAAATTGTAAAATCTACTTTCATTCCAATTGTAAATCGGCAAGTACTTGAAGCCTTCTAAATGTCTAATACAGTAGAGTGATACGTATAAATTAGAACAGTTGTAATATTTATTTACTACTACTCATTCATTGTGTAGCTTTATCCTTGATTTTCAAATGTATGGCGTCATTACCCCGGAACTCGGGGTACTGGCGTAACTGCGTATACTTTCACAATATATTTTAACAATAAAACTTAACAACATACATGGCTGAAAAAAATTATAATAAAATAGTATTAGCTGGCGAAGCAGTGGTATTATTCTGTACGGAAAAACCCCATTTTTCATAAAGTAAAAAAAAGCTGGTTTTCCTTAATTGGCGCCATTCTCCAGGTCTCCCCTATTTGTCTGAAGGCTTTCGATTTTTTACGATTGCTGACAACTTATGACTTGAGCCAGATGTGGTAGTGCGGAACGTATGTTCAGACTGCTCTTCATGTCTACAATTATTTCCAATAACGCTTCATCATTCTTTTATCAACTACTCACAAAATTTTCCAAATTTATAGAATTAACGTAAGCTTTTTTATGGGGGAGGGGGTGGCGTATGAGGGCACCTTAATTTAGCTCTGGCTCTGAACCCCCCACCCCACCCCAGAGGAAAGTTTTATCTACGCCCCTGGACAAAAAACCTCTTTAAGAATTGTCTGATAAGACTACGGCGACTCTGCCTTCATCCAGGTTAAATCGACCCAGGGATTCTCAGCAAACTGAAAGCGATGCCAAAAGACATTTGTAAGTAATTGAAAGCCATTGGCATTGATAAAATATCTGACAAGTATGAAAAGCCACTTTGCTAGGATGCGCACCACTTATCTGTCGATAAAATACGAAACCCCAAAGTACTGAATTCATTTGCTGTGTTTAGGTACTCCAACACTGTCATTAAGCCGGGATGTCTTTCATTAAATAAAGCTGAACAATTAGATGAAACAGAAAAGAAGGAAATAACCAGGAAAATCATGGGTCCAAAATAAGGAAATTACGACTAAGAAGACCGATACAATGACGAAGGAAAGAGTTTCATCCTGTGGACAGCTGATACGAAAACAGCCAAACAGGATAAAAACGAATTTTTAACTTTTCTGAGTAATTTAAAAACGTCAATTACTTATATGAAAGAAGTAAAGGTGGACCTGAGGGCAATCGAAATATCGGAGAAAGAAATACGAGAAGGTGAAATGTTCAGCACGAAAGTAAAAGCTCTCATGAGCTTCCAGGAGAAAACGATGCACAATGACAGACGGAATATAGAAAGAAGAAAACGAGAAAAACACAGGGAAATTTTTAAATTGTACTGCAAGGAAAGAAGGAAGTTGTAATTTATTTCCTACTCCTTAGTAGGCCAAACCAATAAATATTGTTAATATGCTATCATGCGCCCAAAGGAGTGCGACGTTACCTGTCTAAGAAAAATTGACAGAAGTAACACATAAAAAACCTATCATGTATATACACGATTATTACACTATGGTAAAATCAAATTGTTTGTATGACGGAATTAATGAACTACAAACTGAATTACTTCAAACATGCGCCTTTAGCAAAACAATGTGTGCAGTACAAACTTTTATTTTGTTAAAAAATCATAAGTAATGAGAACGTGTATTAAAATGTGCAGAAAATATCAGAAGTAATGGCAATATGAAGATTAATGCAAGGGTGCATTGGTCTCCTCTATCCAATGAATGACACATACTAACTAAACATAAATAATCCTCTATTTCTGAAAGAAGTAGTCATTAATAACATGGATTACAGGTAGAAGAAAAGAACAAGAATGAAAAGGACAATCAATTATTTAATCGACAACAACAGAATGCATTTAGATTAGATTAGATTAATACTTGTTCCATAGATCATGAATACGACACTTCGTAATGATGTGGAACATGTCAGTTAAATGAAATGTGTCTATACATAATATTACATGACACTCAATACTTGAAAATTTAGTTTATTTTTAGTTATTTTTTTTACTTTTTTATTTTTAATTTTTTCCCCTAAAGTACTAACTTTTATCTAGAAATTCATCTAATGTGTAGAAGGAATTGCCATTCAGAAATTCTCTTAATTTATTTTTAAATGCTAGTTGTCTATGTCAGAATTCTGATACTACTTGGTAAGTGAGCAAAGACTTTTGTGGCAGAATAATTAACCCCTTTCTGTAACAGAGCTAAATTTAACCTTGAATAGTGTAGGTCACCCTTTCTCCTAGTGTTGTAGCTATGCACACTGCTGTTACATTTGAATTCAGTTGGATTGTGGTGAAGCTACTGTGAAGATTCCTAGATCCTTAAATAAATGTCTGCAGGATGATCTTGGGTAGGCTCCAGCAATTATTCTGATGACCCGCTTTTGGGCAATGAATACTTTCTTACTAAATGATGAATTACCCCAGAATATGATGCCATAAGAAAGCAGAGAATGAAAATAGGCATAGTATGCTAGTTTACTGAGTTGTACGTCACCAAAGTTTGCTATCACCCTAATAGCATAAGTAGCTGAGCTCAAACGTTTCACCTGATCTTCAATGTGTTTCTTCCAATTCAATCCCTCATCAATGCATAAACCTAAAAATTTTGAATATTCTACGTTAGCTATAGATTTCTTGTTGAAGTCAATATTAATTAATGGTGTGATGCCATTTATTGTGTGAAACTGAATATACTGTGTTTTTTTTTTGAAATTTAAAGAGAGTCCATTTACAGAGAACCACCTAATAAATCTCTGAAATAATTCATTGACAATTTCATCAGTTAATTCCTGTGATTTGGGTGTGATAGCGATATTTGTATCATCAGCAAAGAGAACTAGCTTGGCATCTTTATGAATATAGAAAGGCAAATCATTAATATATATTAAGAACAGCAAAGGTCCCAGTACTGAACCCTGTGGCACCCCATGCTTGATAGTTCTCCAGTTTGAGGACTCGGTTGTTTTTTGTATATTATGTGAATTACTTATATTAAATTTTTGAACTCTCCCAGTTAGCTATGATTTAAACCATTTGTGCACTTTCCCACTCATACCACAATACTTAAGCTTATCTAGAAGAATTCCACGGTTAACACAATCAAAGGCCTTTGATAGATCACAAAACAAAGAGTATTTTTAGAAGACTTTCTAGACGGAGGAAATAATAAATCACGTATAACATGAACATCAGAAAGGAAAGACAATGTGGAGAAAAGTTGAAGTGAAGGTAATAACACAGAAATATGAGAAGTGGTTTCATGGGCCTAGTTGGTCAATACGATAATGATGAAAATAGTAATGAAATACGTCTTCTCTAACACGTACGTGTGTGTGTTCGCTATTGACAATACGTGTAATATTTGATGGTGGTTTGTGGGGCTATGACGATCTTATACATCTCTCGATTGTAATGCACAACTGTATAAATCGTACGATAGCTAGAAACTGTACCCGAGACAAAGAAGTAGTCACAAAGTGACGTCGTTCAAGGTGAACTGAAGAGAGATGTTAGGAGCCCGAGCTGCAGAAGTGACGTGTTCCACTCACACTTACCAAGGGACGGCAGGCCCCTGCGCGTGGCGAACAGCCAGCCCCACAGCTGCCCCGACGCGTTCTTGTCCTTGTCTTTGCTCGCCCTCTTCATCTCTGCCGCGTAGAACACGTGTGTGTGTGCCGAGAAGCGAGAGCCCGACTGGCGGGATGCGACTGGGGCAGGCGGGAAGTGAGTGAGCAGTGAGCAGCTATCTAATCGGAGGGGGAACGCCGCTGCACGGCCAATCGCCGACAGCCGGCCCTGTCGACCGCCTCTGACTCAACGCGGGGCCAGTCAGTGTACGAGGCTGCCGACACCAAAACAAACCCAGGCAGCATGACGCGCCAACGCCGCGCGGACAGTGGCCTCGAGAGAGCAGAGCTGGCGTTGAACATGTAACGTCCCAGCTGCGTACACCTAATCCTCGATGGGCGAAGTTGCCGCTACATTCTATTGTATGCTTAATCATGTAATAATTGTTCCAATGATTTGACGGTATGAGATGATCCATAACAGTAAACTTTTTTAACTTCCTTTATTATGGAACGACAAATGTTAAAAACTCTTCCCTTTAAATACACCGATTAAATAACTGCGTGCCACTACGATGAATGTCTACAAGTCCACACTGAACCATTTCAATATGCAACTGCAACCCATATGCGATACGACGGAATGGCAAAATCTTTAACCACGCTAAAGGCAGGTTACGAACTCATTGCCGACATGCTACCGCCTCACTCTGCGGTCGGCGGGAGACTGCCGCACACCGGCCAACAAACAAAGAACATTCCAACCTAAGCATTGTTGCCAGCAGATCTCGCTGCACACCAACGATAACTATCGTTCGACCAAAACGTACCAAAGAGGTTACTAACCTAAAACCCTGTATCCTCACAAACAAGACTCAAACTGTTCCAACAATTTACGTCACAGTTCGGGGAAATGTTCCAACATTCATTAATGTACTATGGGGATTAGTAAGTGTGAAATTCCGACTACAGTAGCTTCTAGGCTGCAGGTCATAAGTAAAAACAGTAACGAATATCTTCTAATATATAAAGCAGTGTGTCCGTATGTTGGTACGTGTTGCATACAAATCTACAGTCTTGTTCCAATCTTTATGAAATTTTGTACACGTAAGCTTCAATCCACGAGGACGGTCGCCGTAAGTGTAAGAATCACATAAGATATATCTGGATGCCAGAGGTAACCTATCGTAAGTAACATTTCGCTGACTTTACAGGAGAGCAAAAAGAAGCTGCTGCGACTCGGATTTTGCTATCTGTAGAATAAGTCAAATACCCAATCATGAAGAGCTCTAATTTTTATATCTTTTCTAGTTAGTCTCTACATGTACTTCGTTTTTAGAAATATTTTATGAAATGTTACCGGAGAAACAGCACTTACGATATTTTACCTCACATAAATATATTTGTGAATCCGTCTTTATTTACACATACGATATTGTCAAGGTGCTTATTACATTAGGTTTGCTGTTCATTTGCATGCCTTTTTATGTTTATAAACGTTCCTTTTTTATGTTTATAAATGTTTATCTTTATTATACAGGATTATTCTACAAAATATGAGTATTATTGCTACTGAAATTAAGAAATAAAGGCTTTCATACTTATTGAATACCAGTAGATTTATTAAAATTTACTATTTTATCCTTTCACAAAGCCAGTCACAAATACTAGTCACTCAGCAAAGTTTAAGTCATTTGAACAAAATAAATTCCAACCATAGTAGCTTACTCTAGAAAGTAACAAAGGTTAAACCACTTAAAAACTGAGACAATGACAAACATTTCTGTTTAAATTCAGTATATATTCATCAACAAATTGAGGACAAAATTCGAAATGTAGAAAAAGAATTCCCTTGTACAATTAATTGATAACAACGTCCATCATATTCATATCCTTCTGAGATCTTTTCAGTTTGTGTTGACATAATCTGTGGTATATTTTGGTAGAAATAGTGAAAATATTCAGGCACCCACCTAAGCAGCTTTTGTAAATCTTTATACTTCTCTGTAGCAATAGGTCTGAGAGTATTTCATATAGCAGGAAGCTCTTCCGGCCATACTGCCCCTCTTGTTCGCCGTTGCACATCAACCTTTTGAAATTCACCATCAAATGCTGTTTTATAGAACACACAACCTGAATTCTCTGCTCGTACTTGTAGATGCACAACTTGGCTAACCAAAAATTTTCCAGACGATAAACTTTTGGTTGTCCATTTAACTAAAGGTGATGATGATCCTTCGAAAAGACTTTCAAAGTCTTTGAAATCTGCCATTTATATGTCATAGACTTCAATGAGTTCTTTGAATCCGCACTGGCGAACAAACTGTTGCCAATCCCAAAGAGTTGCAATTATGACAACTGGGCTCAGTTTGCATTTGGCACGTTCAGTAACAGCATGTACACCATCTACCTCCATACGAGTGCGTCCCTTCAATAAGATTTATGGTTTATCACTTTAAGATTAGGAAGACACCTAAGAATCCAAAAATATGACACTCAAGGGGAAGTTCTGATTCTGGCCTCCACAGTTGTCACTCCATATCGTAAGTTCCTCAGTTTGGGATTTTGGTAGGTTAGCAAACAAGATGACACTTCTTTAGGTCCACGACCTGCTACTGTTTCATCCCACGTGCAACAATAGGATTTATGCTCTGAAGCATCAAGGATTGTCAGATTATACGTCCAGACCTTCCTTAGATAAAACTCACTGTAATTGGTAAGGTGAGGTGTCGGCAAACATTTCTGAAGATCGAACATGACATCCTTTGCTTTTGATCCAGGTTGTTTTGACCGATTTTTGTCGAAAGTCTTGTTTTTATATCTTATATCTGCTTCTGACAAGTGGGCATCGTAAACTGATTTAATTTGGACTGCTTCTTCAGCTGTTATATCATTTTTGTGTTTCACGTGAAACTCATCACAGTCATCACACGTAGGTTCCTTGAATCCTAAATTAAACTCAATGTTAAATACGTCACGGTAAAGCCACTGCTTTGCAGTTAACTCTTGCTTCATTTCGTTTTCCTTGCAGTGCTCTACATACAAAGATTATATTTTTGATATATTGAGATGGCTGCCAAGATACAATCTACCTGTTTTCTCTCTGCTGTAGTGACTCTCGATTCTGGGGAACATACTGATTTGGCTTCTGATACCGTCCCTTATTTCTTCATCCAACATGTTTGGTGGAACATTCTTTCCTCTCTGGTCTGGTTCAATAAGTCCACCATTAATTTTTTTGGACAAAGCTGTCTTGACATACATTTCGGAAATACTCAAAGTATTTAAGAAAAATGTTTTGCAAACTTGTAGTCTCTGGCCACGAACTTCAAAGAACTAATGAAGTGTCACATTACGCCTAAATACCCTCTCTTGAAGTACTCTTCTACTAACATTTTTTGTAATTACGTATGAGGCAACATACAATCTCTTAAAATCATTATTATTCCCTTCTCTTCAAAAAATGTTGAAAATATACTGCCGATCTTCAGAAGTAATGTTTTCTGAACATTTTCTTTTACATGAAGATTTGCAGGCAGGTTTAATACATTTTGCCGGAACTATGGTTCCGGTTTTAGATGTATACCCCGCATCAGCCACTCTACATCTTTTCCTTATATTGCACTTCCACTTATTTTCTTGCCGCACTCGCTTCCGGCCTCTTGTAAATTCTGATTCTACTGTAGTAAATGTATGAATGGCATCCAAGGCATGCTATGCAACATTTGATGAAGCAATCACGCCTCCATTATCAGCATTTTCAGTCCTCCAAACATCACAAACTACAGCACGCTGCTATTCGCGCGTGATTAACAATGTGTATGACAACATGGAAGTAACGTAACACTTAGAGGTAAACCATCGTAACAGCCAATACGATAAAGAGCGTGGCGGTCTATATTCAGGTCTATTGTCGTATGGTCATTTACCATTGTTTACCACTGGTTTCAGATAGCAAATACGATAGTATCGCATTGCTGAATTTCTTTTATGTGAAATATATCCATACAGTATTTCTACCGCTAAGAAGGTATGACTTAAACTGGCCACATACGATAAAAACCTCAAATTCGTCATTTTTGCACTTACGATAGGTTACCTCTGACGTCCAGATATAGTAAACGAGATATGATGTCATAAACAATGAGATGCGCGAAAAACTGCTGCATTTTCCGATAATGCTGCTCATTTTCTCCTAAACCATTGGACCGATTTCAACCAAATTTGGTACACACATTCCTTACCGTGAGGTAACAATTGCTGCATGGTTAAGAATCACATACGGCACATGGTTCAAAAGATATTACGTCATAACCAATAGAAGTCGCAAAAATGCCATATAATACGGCGAGACTTTCGAAATACACTGTATGAGAATGACAGTACTTAGTGACTTGCAACAAACTTTAAACATAATTTCAAACCTTTATTAAACTTTTTCTCGCTGGCAACCATTGTAAGATGATGAAAGGAAAAAAAGTTTCTCGCTTACTACTTTTCCGCTGTTTATGGAGCAAACCTACGGCTCTCGGTATGACGTTACAATTTATAATTTGAACACTACAAATTGTAGCGACAGGAAATTTTACAGACGTATACACATATATAGTTAAATGTACCTTCTAAATTGTATCACAGTACGACATGTAGTTGATGAGATATGAGCACATAAACAGTAACGTTCATGGAAAACCACCACATCACGCACCAAGTTGCAATCTATTACTTCTTTACTACAAATTGTATTCCCAAGAGATTTTACAGACATACGGCCCTTATAAAATGAATATATACCAGGAATAAATTAATAAGTATCCGGACAACGGCGGGTTTTCAGCTAGTAGGCTGTAAGTAAACGAGAGCAATTGCGATTTAAAATTATAGTGCTGCGATCTAGCGACGCCTGTTGACAGCAGCTCGTGCACCGTTTGATCCGCGGTAACAATTACAGTCTATTTTTATATGACTTATTTCCATTAGTGGGTATTAAATTTCTAATGTTTTCCCTGTTTCATCTCTTAGTGTTTTCAAGGCGATTAAAATGTGATAACATTTTTATCTGTTACTGTACCGTAAGAACAGGGAATGGAATGGTCACCTGCAACCTGCCTCTTATAATCACATTGAATGTAATTTCTACTTATATTCTACATCTACATACATACTCCGCAAGCCACCCGATGGTGTGTGGCGGAGGGTACCTTGCGTACCACTATCGGTTCAACTTTTTTTTAATGTTAGCCTTCAGTAATATGATGCAGTAGTTCTGTTATAGTAGTTGATATTTTATCAATGGCTCATATCTCGCAGTGTTACCAGACGAGTCACGTATGGACTGTTTAAAAAAAATGTACAGTTTTTCACAGTTATGCCCTACTTTTCTTTTACATGTACTTCCTATGAAATTAGTTGTGAGCAAAGCGGTAGCCCGGTAACTTCCAAATTCCTCGCGTATCGTTTGCAGATACGCAGCGCGAGTTATTTATCTGAGTGTTCTAACAGGCCGATACTGTATCGAGTTCTCTGCTGTATCGCCAAATCCCGAGCATGTTCGAACGCGAGTATCATTTTTCCAGCCCTACGTGAGAGGCCAGGCAGAAAAATGAAAGGTTTTCGGCCTTGGCGATAAATTGGTCGTTTTCAACATCAAAATTGCGTTTACTCGGAGAACTAGACATTATTGTTTTTCAGATTGGTATAATGCGGCTCTACACGCTTGCATTCAGCATAATAACAAACCTGATTACAAAAATGTTCAAATGTTTGTTAAGCTTATGGGACTTAACTGCGGGGTCATCAGTCCCTAAACTTACAAACTACTTATGAACTACTTACGAACTAGGACGGCACAAATATCCATGCCCGAAGGGGGGATTCGAACTCCCGACCGCAGTGGCCGTGCTGACCGTGACTGGAGCGCCTCAGTCACCTCGGCCGGCACCTGATTACACTGTATAGTCTTGCGCGTCTGCTGGAATTTCATTGCTGTTTGTTTCACGTGAAAAACAACCACGCTGTGTCCAGTAGAATCAAATATAATAGTAAGGATACGTTTCACGCACAAATACGCTGCGATGATACGGGACAACAGCTTTAGCAGCGCATTTAACTTGGCAGCACTGGCAAGCTAGCAACAAAAAATAAATAAATAAAGCAGCAACGAGAACTGCTGCGGTTAAAACACAGAAAGGGAAAAACAGAGGAACAACACACAATCTACATTTGGATCACACCTTGACTCTCGCGCAGAAAGGTGTGCAGCATTCTGCAGCATCCATTTTCAATAAGCTGCCACAAAGACTCAACAATCTTAGTACTAACCCAGGCGCTTTCAAATCTAAATTGAAGAGTTACCTCATGGCTCACTCCTTTTATTCTGTCGAGGAACTCCTGGAAAATTAAAAAAAAGAATCCTTTTTTGTTATTGTTTTTTTTTTTTTTTTTTTTTTTTTTTTTTTTTTTTTTTTTTTTTTTACACAGGATTAAGACTATCACGTGCATAGGACTCCTTTAAGTTTTTCTAATACGATTCTTCTGTTAAACTTCATGTACTAACTTGTTCCATTACCATGCTGTCTTACTCCTCAATTATGTCCTGCGGAACAGAAAACCATATTATTATTATTATTATTACCTGTTCATTGCGGAGATTGTTGTAAAACGGGCAGGTGAGTGTACTGCTGGCTGTGCAAAACACAACACCCTTAAGAGAGACTCCAAATCAGCTGAAATTTAATGCACGAGTTTCTGGGACGAGGTATGTTGTGGGACGTAACATTAGCAAGGCTTGCATACGTATACTTCAACAGAAAAATCTCACATTTTTAGCGACATATATACTACAAACAATACCCATCTTTGGGCCATGTAGAAGTACCGTCATTTCAGACAGATAAAATCCAGAGGACGGAATGAATACTTTGTACTTCTCTTGACTGTCCGCAATAATGTCAGTCTCAAAAATGTTGAAATATTTGTTAACCTCAGAGACTAAACTGCTAAGGCCATGGTCCCTAGACCTACAAAGTCTCGTGGAATGACCGCGGGTCTAAGACGTCATGCTACGGACTGGGCGGTCGGAGGTTAGAGTCCTCTCTCGGACACGGGTGTATGTGTTGTCCTTAATGTAAATTAGTTTAAGTAGTTTGTAAGTCTAGGGACTGATGACCGAGGCAGTTTGATACAATAGGTTTACAAACATCTGACATCAGAGTTACCAACTATAATTTGCGCTAGCGACAACACACACATTCCGGAGTAGAGGTCGGCACCTCGCTCGGTTGCTCGCTAGAATCGCGTGATACACGTCGTTCTATGACAGACCGACAGGTGTCAGCGCTGCAGCTTGCGGCAAGGCGTGTGGCTGCGCTCGACTTTTTCTACGCTCGTTCTAGCGGGGCACGCTCGACCGTCGACACTGCCCGCTCGCCATTCGGTCGCCCACCGCAGCGCCAGCTCAGTCCAAGGCGAGTGTCGGGAGCAAAGTAGACGCTAGAGGATACATCCTGACTGCGAAATTTGGAATTGTTTTCTTTCCCGGGTGCTTCGACAGTTGTTCTCTCGATCCAGTTTAACTAGCTATTCAGTTTCGCATTTTGTACTTTACCATACAGGTTATTATACGTGATGAAACAAAGTATCTGTGCTAAGATCATTTACTAAATGAGTTTTCCATGGTCTTTCTTACTTTCTTGTTCCCATTTTGTGCACTGTTAGTTCCTG
This sequence comes from Locusta migratoria, assembly GCA_026315105.1. Lineage (NCBI taxonomy): Eukaryota > Metazoa > Arthropoda > Insecta > Orthoptera > Acrididae > Locusta > Locusta migratoria. Next base: position 6,476,836 of record CM048747.1, read on the forward strand.
TTTCGTGGCAGGTGTTACTTGCCGTCTTAACGATCAAATGGTTGTTCAAATGTTTGTATAGCTTATGGGACTTGACTACAGGGTCATCAGTCCCTAAAACTTACAAACTACTTATGAACTAGCTAACACTAAGGACGTCACAAATATCCATGCCCGAGGGGGGAATTCAACCCCCGACCGTAGTGGCCATGCAGACCGTGACTGGCGCGCTGCAGAGCGCTCGGCCACCGCGGCCGGCGTGGGACCCGTATTTTTATTTATTTATTTTTTTTAAGCGTGGGAAAAATATATTTAAGGGGTGAAACGGTCCCTCCAAAATTGGGACTAAAATGGAAAAATCTTGATAACTTAGAGATTAATGAAGCGATTTTAATGATTTTTTGGTATGAAAGTATCTTTTGATAAGAGATCGGCCTAGGTACATTGCAGGGGGAGTGACAATTAGGGGGGGGCAACTACCCCTTTTTTTAGTGACCAATTTTTTATGCGCAAATTTTTTTTTTTAATTTATTTAAACGAAGTTGAATCTATGAGATTTGTCTTCAATCAAGAGATACTGTCATACCAAAAATCATTAAAATCGCTCCACTAATCTCCCATAGTTTTTCGCGTTTCATAAAATATGCAAATTTCATAAAAATGGGAGAGAGACTTGGGTTGGTTTCCTTGTGAGTACAGCGGCTGCGGCACGCTGTGCGGCGTCTGCCCACGCCGTCCCACGCAGCCTCGTTCGAGTGTCAACACGCTCGCTGCGAGCGTAACACACTCGACGCGCCACCGCCGAGCGTTGCGCACTCGACCGAGTACGAGCGAGCGAAACCGGCGATTTGCAGACCTCTATTCCGGAGGGAGGCTTAGAACCTCTGACAGGTGCTGTCACACTGTCCGTGACATGGCGCCTTCGACCGTGCGGTTTGAAGGTCTCAGTGCGTAAACACGTCTTGCGGCACTGTATCAAAGTGAGGACTTTTTCTAGAGCCGGTCAAAACGGCCGCCACTCCCGCTCGGTTCCCGCAGCGCTCGCGCGTCGCTCTTGACGGCTGACGGCGGGTAAAGGGTTGGTAGAGGGGGAGCGATGACGTCACACTTGCGAGAGCGAGACGTATCGGGCAGGACGAGTCACGATACTCCCGGGTTCACGCGCGTCCGCCGGGACGAGCTGAGCTTGGCTGAGACGCCTCAGCCTAGTAGGCGCACGCCGCCGGCTGCGTGTGCCGGACGTACCCGAGACGAAAATAGGGGGAAAGTACACTTTTCGATTTTCACGTTGTAAAAATTGTTGATGATATAAACGATCACGCTACATCGTTTTATGAAATTAGTTTTTCCTTACTAGCTTTGCCTTGCCTGTGAAAAAATAAAAAGACTAATTTTCATTCCGCACGAGTTTTTACTTCCGTAACGCTCCTCACTCGATTTCGATGAAACTATGCGCTTAAAAAATCTGATTTTTGGACACATTATAGTACAACATCTTAGCTTTCGTATAAGACATTCACCTTTTCGTAATTCCTAACAATCGTTTTCAAATGACGCTATTTCTCAAGTATATGCACTTGATTTACAAATCGTGTATTGAAAAAGTTAGATAGCGGGCAGGGTACTGTTCTATTATTTTTAGACCATATATTACAGCGAGTGAAATGGAGCTAAAAGAACAAAAAAGTTTTTGAAATGGTAATCGCACTGATATCTACCTCCTTTCACAAGTAATTGCGAGTTATCTGAGCGCCCTCGGGCCGCGATTACAAGTCTACGAACTCAGCCCGTGTTGAGCGTAGCGTGAAGCACTGCAGTGCCGAAAAATCTGAATTGCTGGCTACGTTTGTCGGTACCTCGTGATGTGTTAAAGATCCATAATCAGAGAATAATAATGAACTAATTTTTCTTGGGTGGCAACCGATTACAATGGACAACTATCTGCTACGGTTTTACAGCAGTTCATATTTGACTTTGAGAGGCATACATCTGGTTTTTTCCACATAATACAATTCATGGATTTTATACTTCGTGTTTGGAACTACAAGAGAAGAACAAAGTAATCTAAATTGCGACTTTGCTCTTAATGGACTGAAATAAAATTTTGTGACATTACAGTTAAAGGCTTTCTAGTTGCAGATGCATCTACTCCTAAGACACAATATATACCTTTTCGCTTTTGTAGCTTTCAGAAAATGTGTTCCCACAGGGTGAAAATTATTGTATGCAGTGTGTCCGAGATAAATGCGATACTTTCACGTCTGAGATGAAAGTAAGAATTAACTGAGTTGCTTTTAGTAATATATCTGAGACGAACAACGTTTCTAAGAACATTTTGCTGTATCATTTGAAGACAATTTTCTTTGTCTGCAAGATGGTACTTTCGAATTTTCAACATACGCTGGTTTACTTTAGCCCCAGACACTGCAGGACAGGTCAGTAAAGGATGAGAAGCGTCTGTCACTTTTTTCTAATTTTTTTCCGGGGGAAGGGGAGAGCTTGTCCGAGGGAAGGGGAGAGCTATAAGGAATCCCAACACACTGTCAGCAGAAGATCGATTGCTGGCCACTTCAAAAATCCAGCTAACTGTTCATTGATTTTATTATATTGTATATTAAAAGAATCTACGAAAATTAAAGTCAGTCGGACGGACTAAACTACCCGGCTGATTTCCTTCATTTTTGTGTAAAACTAAAGAAAGATATTCATCCACTTTTTCTACACTCAAACGAGATTTCCTTCTGTATATTTCTTATGGGGATTTCCTGGCTGTAAACTAAAGTCATTCGGTCAGGCCGTTCTATCGGCCCCATTTCCTTCATTTTCACTTTAAACGAAAGGTATTTATGAGCAGATTTGTCATCAAGTATCATAATTAACTTAAGTCTCTCCTTCCTTTACTTTCGTGCAAACGCGGGATCCTTCTGTCCTTACATTGAATATATTAATCGGTTTGTTTAAGGATATCTTCGGTTCTAAATAAAGTACACAGTTCTCTTTGACCTAACAACACTAAACGGATCAATATCTTTCATTTGCACTTTTAAACACTTCCACGGATTGATTCTGAAGAAAGCTATGCGTGAACATTCAACTTTACTTCCATGTTTTCCCAACGTTTTAGTCATTCCACTAACGGTGAGAAGTATTCGCACGGGTCATCTGTCTTTCTTATATATTAAAAGAATCTATTTTAGAATTATAATTGATTTTAAAAAGTGTTTTGATATGAATTTAAGAAAACACCAGCTTATATAATATTCTGTATATTGTTACTATCTATAATAAATATTTTTAAATGGTAAATATTTAATTTTACTTATTTCCGTTTCACATGACTAGCCACTAATGGTGCAAAGTATTTGCACAGGTCGCCTAGTTTTATTACTATTGTTCTCACACTGTAGTGAACCGTCGAATTTTATGAACATAAGAAATAGGTGGTAATGCACTCGTTCCATCCATATAGACTAACATTTAGGAGAGTATTTCCTTCCTTTAACATTCGATATCTTTAACATTCCGGCGCGAGTCGGCGCCGCCACGAACCGATTGGGTATGGTGTTGGTTCTGCAGCACAAGTATTACAAGTCTCCAGCCTGTTTTCAGCAGAAGCTTCTATGCATGATTTTTCTTTTTCAATTATACTTATGATAATATGTTTATTTGCCTTCTATTACTATTAATTCTGTAATATGAATTAAAAAAATTAAGAAATGTTTAGTTTTTCACACAAGGAAAAACTCTCCTAAATGTTGGTCGAAATTAATGGGATGGGTCCATACAACATATTTCTAATGTGTTTATAATTCTATCACTACAGTCTGCAAACAATTGTAATAAAATTACAAAATCAACAGCTGGCTCAAAGTACATGGCAGTGAACAAGTACTGGTCACTAAGAACGAAAAAACAAATCACAACATGAAACAAATGACACCTGCTTCTCATCCTTTACTGATCTGCAGTGTCTGAGGCTAAACTAAATCTGCGCGGTTTCCTTTCATTTAAAGTATAAAAATCGATATGAAAGTACCATGGAGACAAGGAAAACTGTGAGATTCAGGAAATGTTCATAGAAAAGCAGTTTCCATCAGACAGCTTCCTAATAAAATAAATAAAAATTCTGAGAACCGTGTAGAGTTCTTTGAAAGTGGAGATGAGCTGAAACATAGTACAGCGTGTACCACATAAATCTGGCACATCTTACGAACCCCCATGACCATAAGTTGCAGCTTCCCTTATCAGGAGGTAAATAAATGTCTTTAATTTTACTGTTATGTAATCCTACTTCAGTCGCCGGCCGCGGTGGCCGAGGGGACTGAGGCGCTTCAGTCACGGTCTGCACGGCCACTACGGTCGGGGGTTCGAATCCCCCCTCGGGCATGGATATTTGTGCCGTCTTTAGTTGTAGGTATTTCATAAGTAGTTTGTAAGTTTAGGGACTGATAACCCCGTAGTTAAGTCCCTTAAGCTTAACAAACATTTTTTTTTTCTACTTCAGTCTCGGTCTGAGGGATAGCTCTTCTATGTGAGACACTGTATATAAATTGTTTCACCTTGTGGTAGAACATTTTAAGAGAAGGTTCAAATGTTTGTTAAGCTTAAGGGACTTAACAGCGGGGTCATCAGTCCCTAAACTTACAAACTACTTATGAACTACCTTATACTAAAGACGACACAAATATCCATGCCCCAGGGTGGGATTCGAACTCCCGACCGTAAAGGCCGTGCAGACTGTGACTGGCGCGTCGCAGTCCCCTCGGCCACCGCGGCCGGCTTCAGAGAAGGCTAAATAGTATAATCTTAGGTATAGATGCATCAATAAATGTAAGTATATTTTTGTGTTTCTTCCGTTTATTATCCTCAACTTGAAAGTCATTGAGTAGAAGTTCAGAAATTTTATTTCAGTCCATCAACAGCAAATTCGCAGTTTACAGTAATTGTTTCTTCTCTTGAAGTTTGAAACACGAAATATGTATTCCATAAATTGTGCAATGTGGACAACAAATTACTTGCATACCTCTTAAGTGAAGTATTACCTTACATAAAACCATAGCAGATCATTGTCCATTGTAATCGGTTGCCACCCAAGAAAAATTAGGGTATAGCTATTTTCTGGTTATGAATTATTAACACATTACGATGGACCAACATACGTGGCCAGCAAATAATATTTTCGGCGCTGCAGTGCTTCACGCTACGCTCAACACACGCCGAGTTCGTAGACTTGTGGTTGCGGCATGATGCCGCTCAGATAACTCACAATTACTTGAGAAAGAAGGTAGATATCAGTGCGAGTACCATTTCAAAAACTTTTCTGTTCTTTTAGCTCAATTTCACTCGCTGTAATGTATGGCCTAAAATGCATAGTACAGTAAGCTGCCCGCTATCGAACTTTTTCAATACACGATTTGTAAATCAAGTGCGCATACCTGTCAAAAAAGCATCATTTGAAAACGATTGTTACGAATGTCGAAAAGGTGAATGTTTTATTGGAAAGCTAAATGTTGTACTACCCTGTGTACAAAAATCAGATTTTTTAACCGAAAACTTTCATCAAAATCGAGTGAGGAGCTTTACGAAACTGAAAACTCGTGCGGAATGAAAAGTAGACTTTTTATTTTTTTCACAGGCAAGGCAAAGCTTGTAAGGAAAAAATAAGTTGATAAAACGATGCGATGTGGTCTTATATACCTTCATAATTTCTTACAACTTGAAAATAGAAAAAGTTGTTTCTCCCCCTCTTCTACGTCTTGGCACATCCCCGCTCGGCTCGGCCCGACCGGCAGTGTGAATGCACCGCCGTAGACGTGTGCCGGACGGGCGCAATATTTAACGGTTTCGTGAGGAGGGCTGGCCGTGCGCATGCGCACTGCTGTCGGCCGGGAGTACCGAGTCTTCTCGCTCCCGAGACTGCATTAGGCCGGTATTACACTATCAAATTATTGGACAAAGAATTGGACGAAATAATTGGATGAAATATTGGTCATATTTTATGACAAAGAAGTTGGATGAAACGCAAAAGGGGGTATTACACTGTCATCAAATATTATGTCAAATTTGCTTCAAAATGGCGGTGTAATGCTCAGCTATTGTTTATACTACAGTTGCGTTGTGTCTGCATTTAGAAGAGAAGGAGGGAAAAAAGAAAAGGAAACGCACTTGGATGAAACCGTGGGTGTCAGAGCGAGATAAATAAAATTTGTTACGGTACCAGGAGGATTTTCCTTTTTTATGCCGTCGGCAGAACAGCCAGGCCGTTCACTGCCAATTATTTTGTCGCTCTTCATCCTTCACAGTTTGCAATAGAGTAACAAAAAGACTGACTCAAACAGTGTATACGAATAAGATTGTTAAGTTGATAAAGCATGTTTCATTAAATAACGTTTTAAATGGAAAATGTGAGCACTGACAAAGATGATAATCTAAATGGTTTATGACGTTATTAACAATGTAAGGGGGGAAACATCGCTGATAAAGTAAATAGGCTCTATTTATTTCCTTACAAAAATTGGCTGACGTATTTATATGTACATAGAGTCGCTTGCAAACAGATGTCGATGTTTTGAAAGTTGTTTCATTTTCCAGAACTTAGCACACCACGTTACCAAAATCATACATTCTAAAATCTGCTTCGGCCGTATTAAGATTTAGGGGTATTACTTCTTCAATTCCGATAGTATATAATGACTTTTATACATCACGGATTGTAACTCAACCTCACTTTTGCCGCTGGGTATTGGGCTACGCGAATTGACGTGACGGACAGTGTGAATTGGCCTTGTCACCTGTTATACAACGCCCCATCTGATTTTTTAAAATTTTGTTGTTGCTAGAAAACACCACACAAACGTTCCACTACTAGCCATGTTTACGAATACGAACGTTATGTCCAAGTAATGACAGATATTTAACCTCCAAATAAAACAGCTGTAGTGGCAAGGAAGCTGTATACTACTAGCGCTCCAAGCGGTCACATTTCTCACTGCAGGAAACAGAAGACGGGCGATTTCTTTGATCAAATCTCGGCCGACGCCGAGATTGGATGAAATATTGGACGATGTTCCCATTACACTTCATCCAATTTTTCTTTGTCCAATTCTTTGACAAATAATTTGATAGTGTAATACCGGCCTTACCGGCACTGCCGGCTCCCGGGTACGGCGGTCACGCTAGCCGCTCCCTCTGTCGGGAACGAGCGGGAGCCAGGCAGCGTTTGACGGCCTCTATTTCCTCCGAAGCGTAGCGCTTGAGTAAACGACGCACTTCGTCCTGTCCTGACTCGATGAGCACTGCTAGAGCCGCGCGGTCTGGGTCGCCACTTTAGGCTGGCTGCTCACTCACCGGTTTGGACGACCGGTAAAATATCGGCCAGTTTTGTACCGGCGGAGCGCAGCTGGCACACACGCCGGAATTTTACCGGTCAGACGAGCAGTCGCTTGGCTATCGTGGTCGAGAGAAGTTGATTCCAAATGTAAATTAATGAATTCCAAACGACTTTGCCTTATATTATCACTAATATTACTCAGTAATTATACTCCTGACCATTAAAATTGCTAAACCACGAAGATGACTTGTTACAGACGCGAAATTTAACTGACAGGAAGAAGATGCTGCGATATGCAAATGATTAGCTTTTCAGAGCATTCACACAAGGTTGGCGCCGGTGGCGACACCTACAACGTGCTGACATGAGGAAAGTTTCCAACCGATCTCTCATACAAAAACGGCAGTTGACCGGCGTTGCCTGGTGAAACGTTGTTGTGATGCCTCGTGTAAGGAGGACAAATGGGTACCATCACGTTTCCGACTTCGATAAAGGTCCGATTGTAGCCGATCGCGATTCCAGTTTATCGTATTGCGACATTGCTACTCGCGTCGGTCGCGATCCAACGACAGTTAGCAGAATATGGAATCGGTGGGTTCAGGGGGGGGGGGGGTTGCAATACTGGATCCCAACGGCCTCGTAACACTATCAGTAGAGATAACACGCATCTTATCCGCACGGCTGTAAGGGATCGTGCAGCCACGTCTCGATCACTGAGTCAACAGATGGGGACGTTTGCAAGACAACAACCATCTGCACGAACAGTTCGACGACGTTTGCAGCTCGGAGACCGCGCTGCGGTTACCTTTGACGCTGCACCACAGAGAGGAGCGCCTACGATGGTGTTTGCAACGAACCTGGGTGCACGAATGGCAAAACGTTATTTTCTTTCGGATGAATCCAGGTTCTGTTTACAGCATCATGATGGTGGCATCCGAGTTTGGCGACATCGTGGTGAACGCACATTGGAAGCGTGCATGCGTATCAAGGCCGTTATTACGACCGGAGGTGGTTGTTCTGGGTACTGATTTCTCATGAAATTGCGTGGAAATGTAATGACATGTCACTTCTAGTATAATATATTTCTCCAATGAATACCCGTTTATTATCTGCATTTCTTCTTGGTGTAGCTATTTCAATGGCCAGTGGTGTAATTTTTTTGTTTTGTTTTGTTTTTTGTAACTATTTAATACCAAATGTTTGTTTTGCTGTAATCGATGTATAAAATTTTAGGTATCCATCTTTATTTTCGTGAAATGTGGTATGTATGTAATCTTTTTTGTAGTATTTGTAGAGTGACAAATGATTTTTGAGTATCTTGATTGTACAGTATTTTGATGGTAATATTTATTGCTACAAATGTAAGAAGATTGTAGTCTGGTCCAAGCGCCGGGCATGTGTAATGTAAAACCATTGGTACTTTCCCGTTGCTGACGTGGAAGGCGCCAAGTTTTGGCGCGCAAGAATGAGGCAGGAATACGAACCGTGTGGCTTAACGGGAGAGTCGGTTGCAGACAGCCAGTGAGTGAGCACATGCCTGGCGAGACGTAGGCGAGGCAGCAGAGCGGAGGCTTGCAACTGTATCAAAAGTTTCCAAAAATTAGCCTCGGATGCTGGTCCACTATCATATCGCGGCATGGAATTACGAGCACGATGTAAATTTACTCATCGCCAAGAAGAAACACAGTGCCGTACAGCGAGAGTCACTAATTGACGTCGATTCGCCTCTAGTTGTGCAATCTCGCAACTGCAGCATTGGATATTTGACTAGGTTATGTCATATAGAATTGCAGCGCGAATGTATCAGACAAAAAAGTGGTGATTTGTATCAATAATCAGTGAATGGAACTAAAAATTTGTGACAACCTTCGTTTATCCCTATCACTTACCTAGTCAGGGTCCTATCCTAAATGAGAACAGATAAAAAATTAATTTTATTAATGAACTTATTAACAATCTGAAGTGCTTAGTTCCATTTTTGTAGTAGATAATTGAAAAGAAGTAAGAAACTGCGGCAGTTTGTTTAATTACTAATTAAAGATTGCACTTGATATATCAAATTTAACGAAAAACTATTAAAACAAAAATGATTGAAATAACAGAAAATAATTTAAAGTGATAGTATTTATGAGTTGGTAACCATAAGCTGATTGATTGCATCAAATCAAGAGTACAGTATACAGGGTGAATAACGTAACACTTGTACAGCAAATATTGCGGAAACGGAAAGTGCGATTGATGTGCGGTTTTCACAGAATAGATTGGTAGTCAAGGTCTCGTATTGTTAGCCAATAAACAGATTGTAAAAATATATAGAAAGTGTATTTATTATGCAAAAATACAACAGTTCAAATGAAACAATGGTTGTTTCTATCATGCACTGTCACAGGGAAAAGACGGAAACCAACTGAAAAATGCTCCTGACGGAGCACAGATAAGGCGAATACGTTCTCTGACAAAAGTGTGGAACCAGCTGCCTCAGTCCTCATTCCGACTTCCTCACCAAAAATTATTGCATGCGAACAGATTCGCGCTTTTTTCGACTGAATGTGAGTAGGACAGACAGTGCAACAGGCACAGAGTCATATATGATGGAACAGAGAAAGTGTCAGTTCCGGAGAAAGGCATACGCATGAAAACAGCAGTGGGAAGCGAAAACAGATGTCGGAAGTCAGGAACAGTGGCAACAACAAACTAAGACAGATGCAGATAGTAGCAACTGGAGCAAAAGAGAAAACAGTGGGAAACAGAGACGAATGGAGACCATACACAAAGCATGAGCGTGCGGCTCTCCAATACTATAGCACGAAACAATTTGTCCAATTTTTCCCATCCCCAGTACCCGCGTGCTAAAGTTTTCCGGTCTACAGGTCAAACCCCCAAGCAAACCATCCCCATGGACATATGTGTAAAGGAGACAATCGTAATTGAAGACAATGAAAGCCAACTCTAAGTGAGAAAGAAAGGATACTGGTAACAGGACAGGAAGCGAATGCGACATCATTGGGACAGAGAGACAATGAAAGTGGCAGAAACAGACAGCGGTGAGGAATCGTGAGGGAAAGGGATGAATAAACTGAAAGTTTGACACAGACAGAAAGCGGCAGTGGGAGAGACAGCAAACAAACGGACAGAGACATATATAGACACTGACAGTGAGACGACATTGCTGACTATGACGGCTTCACTGGGTTAAAAGTTATGCGCTAATAGTGCGCGAATATGTTCGCATGCCAAAATTTTTGGTGAGGAAGTCGGAATGAGGCAGTTGGTTCCACACTTTTGTGTCAGGCAAATTATTCGCCTTTTCTGTGCTCCGGCAGGAGCAGTTTACAATTGGTATGGTTTTATGAACCGGTATGCATCAAACAGGCAAATGACCATTTCTGTGCGGATATAGAAAGGAATTTGATCTACGCGAAGCAGAGGTGGATTTTCACATTTTCCACCAGCAAACTATTCAAATTTTGCCGCCTCACCGAACTCTACAATTCGGAACCTTATTTCACAATAATATTAATTATAATTTTTTGTCAACGAAATATTAGTTTTTTGCTTTGTGCACTATGGTCCTAATTACACCAACTTTTTCCCATATTTAATATGACTGTGAATTAAGATATAGAAATGTCACGCCGGCCGCGGTGGCCGTGGTGACTGAGGCGCTCCAGTCAAGGTCAGCACGGCCACTAGGGTCGGGGGTTCGAATCCTCCCTCGGGCATGGATATTTGTGCCGTCTTTAGTGTTAGCTAGTTCATAAGTAGTTTGTAAGCTTAGGGACTAATAACCCCGTAGTTAAGTTCCATAAGTTGTACAAACATTTGAACATTTTTAGAAATGTCACTTTCTAGATTATTTTTACAACCCAGCTATTTGGTTTGAATCGCACAAGAAATAGTTTTCGTTTATATCTCTGAGCTAATAAAAGCACAGTCACATACTACTAATAATTTGGGGGGAGAGGGGAGGTGAGATATGCTATAATACTTCTTAAACAATAGCCTAATTTACATTCGGTAAACATAATTAAATAACTTTTACTACACTTACTAACAGTTTACAAAGTTTGGCCAAATATTTTCCACCCCTAAAATTTGCCGCTTTAGGCTTCAGCCTATACAGCCTACTGGCAAATCCGCCGCTAACTCGAAGAATAAAAAAAAAAAAAAAAAAAACCTCTCCGACATAAACGGGTTCGAGTTCCAGCCTGGCAAAAAATGTCAACTTCGTCATTGAATTTAATCGAATGCCCTGGAAAAGACGAGACTCTGAAATGTTCGTAATTTATTGTATTCAGAACACTCACTGCCAAATCAGTATATGTGCCAGCCCAGGCCCAAGTCGTCTCTGTGACGAAACATTCTGCAGTTAAGACGTTACACCGGTTATATATCAATGTTAATCGAGGCTGCACTGAAAATTTGTATAATTTTGATTATAGCTATGTGTTGTTGTTATGGTCTTCAGACTGGTTTGATGCAGCTCTCCACCCTACTCTATCCTGAGGAAGCCTTTTCATCTCCTCATAAGAACAGCAATCCACATCCATTTGAATCTGCTTACTATATGCGTCTCTTGGTATCCCTCTGCGATTTTTGTCCAACACACTTCCCTCCAATGCTAAATTTACGATTCCTCGATGTCTAAGAATGTGTCATACCAAGCGATTCCTTCTTTTAGTCAAGGTATGCCAAAAATCCATTTTCTCGCCAATTCCATTCAGTACCTCTTCATTAGTTATGCAATCTACCCACCTAATCTTCAGCATTCTTCTGTAGCACCACATTTCAAAAGCCTCTATTCTCTTCCTGTCCGCAATGTTTATCGCCCATGTTTCATTCCCGTACAAGGCAACACTCCACACAAATGCCTGCAGAAAAGACTTCCTTACACTTAAATTAATATTCGTGTTAGCAAATTTCTCTTTTACAAAAAATGCCGCGGTGGAGTAGCCGAGCGGTCTAAAGCGTCTCGCTGCGGAGCGCGCGGTTGCTCGCCGTGAGGTTCGAGTCCTCCCTGACGCATGGGTGTGTGTGTGTGTGTGTGTGTGTTGTCCTTAGGTTAGTTTACCTAGGTTTAAGTAGTTTGTAAACTACGGACTGATGACCACGCAGTCTGGTCCGATAGATTTACAATCATTTGAACATCTTTTTTACAAAAATGCTTTTCTTCCCATTGCCATTCTGCAGTTTATATCCTCTGTACTGTGACCGTCATATGTTAATTTACTACCCAAGTAACAAAACTCATCTACCACCTTCATTGTTTCGTTACCTAATCTAATTCCTTTAGCGTCGCCTGATTTTCTAAGACTGCATTCAATTATCTTTGTTTTGCTCTTGTTAATGTTCTCTTCAACACACTATCCATTCCATTCAAGTGCTCTTCCAGGTCCTTTGCTGTCTCTGACAGAATTACAATGTCATCAACAAAACTCAATGTTTTTATTTCTTCACCCTGAATTTTATTCCCTATTCCAAATTTTTCCTTGCTTTACTTCACCGACTGCTGGATGTACATATTGAACAACATTGGAGAAAGGCTACAACCCTGTCTTACTCCCTTCCCAACTGATGCTTCCCTTTCATGCTCTTCGAGCCTAATAACTGCGGTCTGGCTTTTGTACAAGTTGTAAATAACTCTCCCTCTATTTTACCCCTGCTGACTTCAGATTCTGGAAGAGTGTATTCCAGTCAACATTGTCAAAAGCTTTCTTTAAATCTACAAAAATTAAAAATGTAGGTTTGCCTTTCCTTAATCTATCTTCTAAGACAAGACGTAAAGTTAGTATTGCCTCCCTGGTTCCTACATTCCTCCTGAATCCAAACTGATCTTCCCCGAGCTCAGCTTATATCATCTTTTACATTCTCCTGTAGATAATTTGTGTTAAAATTTTGCAACCATGACTTATCAGACTGATGGTTCTGTAATATAACACACCTGTCTGCACCTGATTTCTTTGGAATGGGGATTATTACATTTTTCTTAAAGTCTGAGGGTATTTCGCCTGTCTCGTACGTATTACACACCAGGTGAAATAGTTTTGTCAGGGCTGGCTCTCCCAAAACCTTTAGTAGCTCTGAGGGTATGTCATCTACTCCCGGGGCCTTGTCCCAGTCCTGTGAAGTTGGCACCCCTTTTTTGGAACATGTACATTTTTTTCAGAGTTCTAGACAGATATACAATAGTTCTCGAGTTCTCTGTACAAAATTTAAATAGTTCTGCAATATTTCGCCGAAAAAATACCACAAAATTTAGCTTTTTCAAAATATTTTTTTGCCTAATTGTACAAACATAGTTCTGATCACAGTTCTAAATAGCTCTCAAAGAGTTCTAGAGGAAATCCTAATGACATTTTTCTGTGCAGATTATACTTCATGAGATAATTGCATTAATGGGGAATCCATTTACACGCTACTGTGAAGTTGGCACCCCTTTTCTCAAAAATGAGCATTTTTTCAGAGTTCTAGGCAGATATGCAATAGTTCTGGAGTTCTCTGTGCAAAATTTAAATAGTTCTGCACTAATTCGTGAAAAAATTACAAAAAATTATAACAAATTTTAATTTTTTCCAAATAATTATTTGCCTATAAGCGTAAACATAGTTCTGATCACAGTTCTAAATAGGTCTCAAAGAGTTCTGCAGAAAATCCTAATTATATTTTGTTGCCCAGATAATAGTTCATGAGCTAATTGCGTAAATGAGGGGCATAAACTACACAAAATTGCGCCAGAGTCGTGTGAAGTTGGCACCCCTTTTTTTCAAAAATGTAATTTTTTTTCAGAGTTCTAGACAGATATGCAATAGTTCTGGAGTTCTCTGTACAAAATTTAAATAGTTCTGTAGAATTTCGCCGAAAAAATAGTAAAAATTACCACAAACTTGAATTTTTTTAGTTTTTTTTTTAAAATAATTATTTGCCTATTAGCGCAAACATAGTTCTGATCATAGTTCTAAATAGCTGCCAAAGAGTTCTACAGGAAATCCTAATAGCATTTTTCTGTACAGATTATACTTTATGAGATAATTACAATAATGGAGTATCCATTTACATGCAACTGTGGAATTTGCACCCCCCCCCCCATTTTTTTTTTTTTTTTTTTTTTTTTTTTTTTTAAATTAGGCTTTTTTTTCAGAGTTCTAGGGACATGTGCAATAGTTCTTGTTTACGATAAGCAGTAATCACTCAGACGTAAAAACAACAAATTGAATGTGCAGCGGATAGAATATATGTCAAGACCTAAAAAAAATGTATATTTCTCGAAAAAGGGGCACAAATAAGACAGCTTATCGGATATTCAAAATTGTGAACATAACTTTTTTTCGGGCAAATACATAGAAATAGTCACATGAACTGTAGAACTGTAGTATATGTACACAGAACCCCCCCAAAAAATGTGTATTTCTCGAAAAAAAAAAAAAAAAAAAAAAAAAAAAAAAAAAAAAAAAAAAAAAAAAATTGGTGCCAATTTACAGTAACGTGAAAATGAATTCCACATTACTGCATTTATCTGATGAAGTATAATCTGCACAGAAAAATGTTATTAGGATTTCCTGTAGAACTCTTTGAGAGCTATTTAGAACTGTGATCAGAACTATGTTTGTGCTAATAGGCAAATAATTTTTTTTTAAACCTAAAAAAAATCAAGTTTGTGATAATTTTTACTATTTTTTCGGCGAAATTCTGCAGAACTATTTAAATTTTGTACAGAGACCTCTAGAACTATTGCATATCTGTCTAGAACACTGAAAAAAATTTACATGTTTGAAAAAAGGGGTGCCAACTTCACACGACTCTGGCGCAATTTTGTGTAGTTTATGCCCCTCATTTACGCAATTAGCTCATGAACTATTATCTGGGCAAAAAAATATCATTAGGATTTTCTGCAGAACTCTTTGAGACCTATTTAGAACTGTGATCAGAACTATGTTTACGCTTATAGGCAAATAACTATTTGGAAAAAATTAAAATTTGTTATAATTTTTTGTAATTTTTTCACGAATTAGTGCAGAACTATTTAAATTTTGTACAGAGAACTCCAGAACTATTGCATATCTGCCTAGAACTCTGAAAAAAATGCCAACTTCACAGGACTCCTTGTCCCGACCTAGGTCTTTCAGGGCTCTGTCAAATTCATCTCTCAGTATAGTATCTTCTATTTCATCTTGGTCTACTTCCTCTTCCCTCCCTACAACATTGTCCTTAAGTTCAATTCCTTTATGTATGCTTTCCACCTTGTAGCTTTCCCTTCTTATCACCAGGGGAACACAATGATCACGTACAAACGCTGCAGAAAACCAATATTATAAGTGATGATGTAAGAAGTCAGTGCAACGAAAGACCAATAAAGAAAGAAAATACCAAGCAGAAAAGCAGCTATACACAACTGACCAATAAAACATTGTGTAGCCTACCACCATAACTCCGGTAACAACATGTACCTAATTATTAGGAGCTCTAATACGGAAGACGTGTTACTACTAGACGGGCGGGCGGATCCCAGTGCGTCATATTTAACTGACATTACCTCAAGTTATACGTTTCTCACAAAGTTTCTGTTTGGAAATGATGAAAATTTGATGTATTTTGAACATTTCATTCACTTAATGTATTCTCCTAACTTCAATAGAGAAAAAGTGCCTCACATGTCGAAAATTCCGTAACGTCGTCAGAAAGTGCATGGTCGTAAACTATCAGTATATGCTGTTTATAAATTATTGCCATAAATAAAACTAAAATGAAAATGTAGTGTAGTTCTTAACGAACACATTGATGAAAGTTTCACGTTGATACAGTAAGTAGTTTGCGAGTGTGAGCGAGTTGAATGAAATGCGAGGTAACGCGTGAGCTTCGTCCGGAACGTGGTAACTCCTAGAACCTACAGCTTGGGGAAAAATGGCGGATAGTTCAGCTCGGGTTTATAGGAGCCTTAGGTCAAAGCAGACGGGTGAAATGGCGTCGTAAAATTGTGCCCAAATTTCGCCACGATAACGGTTGGATCAATGCGAACGACTTGAATTATTGTGAAATCCCATCATGGTATAAAACTAATTCTCAGCTGGACTCAGGAACATTCCTATGCCTTTTACGAAACGATGTAGATAGTGATAGCTTCAGATGTCACGATTATTATAATTCCAATTCCAAATGTGAAAATTACTATCAGTTTAGTAAGTCATGGTTGCAAAATACTAACACGAATGAAAAATCTTGTGCAATCCGACCTCGGGGAAGACCAGTTTGGATTTAGGAGAAATTTAGTAACACGGGAGGCAATACATTACGACTTATATTAGAAGATAGGCTATGGAAAGACAAACTTGCATTTTAGCATTTGTGATTTGGAGAAATCTTTTGATAATGTCGATTGGAATACACTCTTTCAAATTCTAAGTGTAGCAGGAATAAAATATAGGATGCGAAGAGTTATATTCAACCTATACATAAACCAGACAACAGTTATTAGAGTTTTAAGGGCAAGAAAGGAACGCAGAGATTGGTAAGGAAGTAAGACAGTGTTGTAGCCTTTCCACAATGTTGTTCAATCTATTCAGCAAGTAGTGAAGGAATGCAAGAAGAAATTTGGAGAGGGAATTAAACTTCAGGGAGAAGAACTAAAAACTTTGCGATTTGCCGACAACGTAGTAATTCTGTCAGAGACTGCTAGAAGGGCAATCGAATGGAATGGACAGTGTCTTGAAAAGAGGGTATAAGATGAACACCAACAAGAGTAAAACGAGGGTAATGGAATGTAGCATCAGAAAATCAGGCGATACTGATGGAATTAAATTAGGTAATGAGACAATAAAAGTAAAGTAATAGATGAGTTTTGTTATTTGGGAAGCAAAATAACCTTTGATGGCCGAAGTAGAAAAGATATAAAATGCAGTATGGCTATGGGAAGAAAGCATTTCTGAAGAAGCGAAACTTGTTGACATTCAATGTTAGTTTAAAGGTTAGGAAGTCATTTCTGAAAGCATTTGTCTGGAGCGTAGCACTGTATGGGAGTGAAACGTTGACGATACGGAGTTCAGACAGAAACATGATAGAAACTTTTGAAATGTGGAGCTACAGACGAATGATGAAAATTAGATTGTTAGATCAGGAGGTGCTCAACAGAATTGAGGAGAAAAGAAGTTTCTGGAATATCCTGACAAAGAGAAGAGAGAGGTTGGTCGGACACATTCTGAGACATCAAGGAATCGTCAACTTAGCACTAGAAGTAAGTGTGTGGGGGTAAAAGTCGTAGAGGGAGACCAAGGGACGAATACAATAAACAGATTCAAAAGAGTGTAGGTCGCCGAAAGTATTGTCAGATGAAAATACTTGCAATGGATGGGGTAGCGTGGAGAGTTGCAACAAACCAGTCTGCGGACTGAAGACTACAGCAACTTCAGACTTTGTAGTAGTTATTTTTTAAAACCATTCAGATGAAATCTAAGCCTCTGTAACTATTTTAAAACAGATGTTTAATTCTATCTGTCGTTTGTACAAATGTATCAAGGTATATAAGTAAACTATCCAAATTTTACACACCACTGATTTCATGTTATATACGGAATACACACTACTGTAACAGTTAATAGGTAGGAACTAGCTGCAAAATGCTCCTGTCGGAGCACAAAAAAGGGGACTATGTTTTCTGACAGAATACTGTGGAACCAGCTACCCCAATCCTCATTCCGACTTCCTCACCAAAACTTTTGGCCTGGGAACATATTTGCATTTATTTATTTTGCTGATATTGTGTAGGAGTAACAGAGAGACAGTGCAGGAGGGGGATAAAGAGGACCCACATATGATGGAACAGAGAAAGCGGTACCGGTAGTCTAGGAGAAAGGCATATGCAGTGGGAAGCAAAACAAGATGTGAGAAGTCAGAAACAGTGGCAGTAAGAAACTAAGATAGCTGCAGATAGTAGCAATTGGAGCAAGAGAGACAGAAAATGGGGAAAATGAATCATATGGAGACCATAAATAAAGGATGAGGGCGTGGCTCTCCAATACCAGTGAATTTTCCCACCTAATATTTTGTCCAGTTTCTCCCTTTCCTAGTACCCGTGTATTAAAGTTCTCAGTCAACGGGTCAAATCCCATCCCCATGGACATATCTGCAATGGAGACAATCATGATCGAAGACAATGAAAGCCGACTGTAAGTGAGAAATGTTCAAATGTTTGCACATCTTATGGGACTTAACTACGGGGTCATCAGTCCCTAAGCTTACAAACTACTTATGAACTAGCTAAGACTAAAGACGGCACAAATATCCATGCCCGAGGGGGGATTCGAACCCCCAACCATAGTGGCCGTGCTGACCGTGACTGGAGCGCCTCAGTCACCTCGGCCACCACGGCCGGCTAAGTGAGAAAGGTAGAAAATGAATGGGAAGACGTCATTGGGGCAGAGAGACAATGAAAGTGGCAGAAACAGACAGTGGAAAGGAATGGTGAGGGAGAGGGATGAAGACATTTTAAGTTTGACACAGACAGGAAGTGGCAATGGGGGAGAAAGAAGACAAATGGTCAGATACATATATAGACACCGACTGTAAGATAACATTGATGACCATGAGGGGCTTGATTGGGCAAAAATATTTACACTGTTCTGCACAAATACGTTCGCATGCCAAAAGGTTTGGTGAGGAAGTCAGAATGAGGATTGAGGCAGCTGGTTCTACACTTTTCTCTCAGAGAACGTACTCGCTCATTTCAGTTGGCTATTGCAAGTGAACAATCAAATGTTCAAATGTTTGTAGAGCTTAAGGGACTTAACTACAGGGTCATCAGTCCCTATTAAGTGAACAAATAAAATGGCATGACAATATTTAAAAAAAAAATAATAATAATAAAACATAATTTAAATAGCAGAGATACACTTTTTATCAAATTTCAATTGAATCGATGTCATTTAAGTGACTGTGACTGACAGCTCCCGCTCCAGTATATAATCTTCTGGATTCATGGTGGCACCATCACCTAATTCCTCATTCTGAAACGTATCTTCAGTCTTGTCATCATCCTCATTAAGTTCAATTTATGGGGCAATCTCACAAGACAAGCGGCAGCAGGGTATGCATATGAGGAGCAGTTCAGTCCAGATTTGTGGCAGCCACATACTGTATCCTGTTTTGCTTGCACAGGAAACTGTCTTGATTAGCATGTGTGGTGCCACATCTTTAATCATTGTCATGGGAAAAAAGCCTGATAAGTTTTTCTTCAAGTCCCACTGTCATGGTTGAACTTTCTTTCCTAGCCATGACTGCACTTGCGCAAATTTGATACTGCCACCTGACCCCCCCCCCCCCCTGCTCGTTGTCAGAGGCATGTCACCTTGCTTAGGAGGCCATCTGGTGCCTCTCTGCATGCGCATGCAAATGGTGCTTGCAGGACAGACTCCATGGTCTGCCTCTCCCCCCCTCCTTCCCCTAGATCAAGCACTGTCTTCATAGGCTATCACCGGCAAGGAGAAAATGAGACAGTATTCACCCCTTTTTAACCCGATGTCATGTAATGTGTAGGAATAGGCTAGAATATTGTGTGTATAATGACAAACTGAAATAGCATCAAACTTCACTGAACAAGTATTAGATTAGATTACATTAGTACTTATTTCATGGATCATAAATATAATATTTAGTAATGATGTGAAACCTGACAGTTTAATGAAAGGTATATTTACATGATATTTGAAAACGTGAATTCTTTTATTTTTATTTATTTTTTCTTTTTAATTATTTTGGGATGAGAATTTCCAGAATTCCATGGTAAATGCCCCCCCCCCCCCGTGCCCCGCCATTCTCCTCTCCTTTAGTCTACCACAGCTTGTATGGTACGAAGGGTCAGTCTGCTTTAAATCATTGTTGGTAACATTCACAATTTGTGGCTTAAATTCAGTATCAACAAGCAATTGTTAGAAGATGGTTTAATTTCCATAATTAATGTGAGTTAAGTGCCAGGTGTAATTATGGCTATAATTAGGATGAGTGTTGGGGATCAGCTCTGCACTCGATTTGTTAAATATTTGTGACTGAAATTTTTTCAGTTGATATGACATGTTATAATGTCGTATTTTAACTAAAGTTATTGTGGAATTTAAGGTTTGTACCATAAGTAATGAGAGTGTACTTGTTCATGCCTTCCATGGGAATATAGTTAAACAAGCAGAAATTCAAAGTTTTGCATGTGTTTAGTAATATTAAATGTTTGCTAAAGAAAATAGAAGTGGTGTAAGAGATTTTTTTAGGTTTCAGATAGTTTCTTTATGACTTATTTTGGAGCTCCAAACCTCACCTTATGCCGTGTGAATATTTTCAAGTCAGTGTACTGTGCTAGAAGGATACAGATTGTTTCTAAAAAGTACCAGTATGAGGCCCCTTTGTGAGAATTTCTGTTCAGTTTCAACGTGTGTTTTTGCAATGTGTGTGGGCCTAATAATTGCCAGTACAGCTTTTGTTAGATTGATCTTCCCTCAAATAGTCCATGTGCATAGGCTTGCCAATGGTAAAAACCAAATTAATTGAAACTGAGAAACGAACCAGCAAGATATAATAATGGGCACCATGCGTGTGCTTTTTTTTTGTAGTTAATATTTCATAATACAGCACAAGTGGCCAGTGGTAGAGTTAGCTTCCAGAGCTCAGTGGCATTACATGGGTAAGGATGTAGGTGGCACTTCACTGCTGCTTGCGTCTGCTCACTGTGTCAATGATCAGACTGTGTGTGTTCTGACATGAAAAGGCAGCAAACAGCAGCTTCTGGGCACCATGACAATCATGTCAGATGGCAGCACAGTCTGATGGTGCGGGGTGCTGTGACACTCGTGGAAGACACTTTGGAGCAAAATAGCTGGGGATTAATCTGTTTAGGCCTTGCTATGCCTGGCAGCTTGTATCCAAAACATGGTGCCAGCTTGCTGTGTGGAAAAGTTAAGTTCATCATTCACCTGGGCCTTGCTGTGTCAACTGTTTACACGCTAAACCTCTGGCTCAACTCTGTAACTTGCATTGTTGAGTTTTGCTTTGAAAGGTATACCTCTTACAACTGCCTGCGATATGAACTTACTGCAAAGCACTTATGATAAAATATCTACATCTACATAGATACTTTACAAATCACATTCAAGTGCCTGGCAGAGGGTTCATTAACCACTTTCATAACTTTTCTCTACCGTTCCATTCTCTAATAGTGTGCGGGAAGAAAGAACAAGGTAAATCGTTCCGTTTTCGATCTGATTTCTCTTATTTTATTGGGTGGTCATGTCTCCCTAAGTAGGTGGGTGCTAGCAAAATATATTCACATTCAGACCTAAAAGTCGGTGATTGAAACTTCGCAAACAGATCACGCCGCAATGAATAACGTCTTTCTTTTAATGATTTCCACGCCAATTCGTGCAACATTTCCGTGACGCTTTCCCCCCCCCCCCCCCCGTAACGTGATAAAACAAAACGAGCTGCCCTTCTCTGAACCTTCTCAATGTCTTCCGTCAGTCCCAACTGGTGAAGGTCCCAGAAGTGGCAACAGTACTCCAGGAGAGGACGCACAAGTGTGATGTTGGCAGTCTCTTTGGTGCAGCTGGTGCATCTTCGAAGCACTCTGCCGATAAAACTTAACCTTTGGTTTGCCTTCCCCACAATATTTTCTGTGTGTTCTCTCCAGTCAAAGTTGTTCGTAATTGTAACTCCTAGGTATTTGGTAGAATCTACGACCTTAAGGTTTGACTGATCTATCGCGTAATTAAAGTTCAGCGGATTTCTTTTAGTGGTCATGTGTATTACTTCAACTTTTCTTTATTTAGTGTCAATTGCCAATTTTCGCACTATGCAGAAATTTTGTCTAAATCACTTTGCAGTTGCTTTTGATCCTTTGTTGACTTCACTAACCGATAAACGACAGCATCATCCGCGAACAGTCTAAGGGAGCTGTTCAGATTGGCTCCTAAATCGTTTATAAACACGAGGAAGAGTAGGGGACCCATAACGCTTCCCTGTGGAACGGCATATATCACTTCTGTTATACTCGATGATTTACCGTCAATTACAACGAACTGTGTTCTTTCTGATAGAAAATCGTGAATCCAATCGCACAATTGGGGAGGTATTCCATAAGCACGCAATTCCATAAGAAGCCGCTTGTGGGGTACAGTGTCAAAAGCCTTCCTGAAATCCAAAAAATATGGAATCGATCCGAGATCCCTTGTCGATGGCACTTAACACTTCATGTGAATGAAGGGCAAGCTGTGTTTCGCAAGAGTGATACTTTCTTAATCCATGTTGACTACAGGTTAATAGGTCGTTCTCTTCGAGGTAGTTCATAATATTCAAACAAAGTATATGTTACAAAATCCTACTGCAAATCGACGTCAATGAGATAGGCCTGTAATTTTGGGGATCACTCCTATTGCCTTTCTTGAATATTGGAGTAACTTGGGCAACTTTCCAGTCTTTGGGTACGGATCTTTCGCTGAGTGTGTAAATTATAGCTAAGTATGGAGCTATTGCCTCGGCATACTCTGAGAGGAATCTAGTTGGTGTACAGTCTGGCCCGGAAGATTTATTTTTGTTTAGTGACTTAAGTTGTTTTACTACTCCGGGAACATCTACTTCTAAGTTTTGCATGCTGGCAGCTGTTCTTGGATTGAATACTGGAGTGTTCATTTCGTCTTCTTTGGTGAAAGAATTTTGGAAAGCTGTGTTTAGTAATTCTGCCTTAGCAGTACTGTCATCGGTAGTATCACCATTGCTATCGCGTAGTGAAGGTATTGTTTGTGTTTTGCCGCTAGTGTATTTCACATACGACCAGAATTTTTTTGGATTTTCTGCAAGATTACGAGACAGGATTTCGTTGTGGTAACTACTATAGGCTTCTCGCATTGAAGTCCGCGCTAGGTTATGAGTTTCAGTAAAAGATTGCCAGTCTTGTGTATTCTGTGTCTTTTTAAATTTTGCATGCGTTTTTCTTTGTTTTCAGTGATCTGACCTGTTTTGTGTACCACGGGGGGTCAGCTCCTCTTTTATTAATTTATTTGGTATAAATCTCTCGATTGCTACTGATATTATGTCTTTGAAAGTAAGCCACAACTGATCTACACTCGTATTTTTAGTTTTGAAAGACTGGAGACTATCACTCAGGAAGGCGTGAAGTGAATTTTTATCTGCTTTATTGAATAGATATATTTTTCGTTTATTTGGGCATTTTTGTGCATTTGGGCATTTCGACATTCAGTGTTGCTACTACAACTCGATGTTCGCTAATCCCTGTATCTGTTTTGATGCTCTTCACTAGCTCAGGATTATTTGTTGCTAGGAGATCAAGGGTATTTTCGCAACCACTTACTATTCTAGTGGGTTCATGAACTAACTATTCCAAGTAGTTTTCAGAAAAAGCATTCAGAACTAGTTAGGACGATGTTTTATATTTGCAGCTGGTTTTGAATACGTAATTAAGCCAACATATCGAGGTTAAATTAAAGTCGCCACCGATTATAACAGTATGCTTCGGATACCTATTTGAAATGTGATTCAAGCTTTCTTTGAACATTTCGGCAACCGCATCGTCTGAGTCAGGAGGCCGATAGAAAGATCCAATTATTAATTTATTCCGGTTGTCAGAAATAACCTCTACCCAGACCAACTCACAGGAAGTATCTGTCTCAATTTTCCTGCAGGATAAACCGTTAGTAACAGCAATAAACACGCCACCCCCTTTTTTATTTATTCTATCCTTTCTGAAGATCATTTGGCCCTTGGAAAAAAATTTTGGCCGAACTTATCTCAGCGTCAGCCAGCTTTCAGAACCTATACCGCAACGATTTGTGCCTCAGTACTTTCTATCAGCGCTTGGAGCTCTGGAACTTTCCCAATACAGCTACGACAATTTACAACTGTTATACCAATGGTTTCTAGATTTGCTTTCTTCCTGTGTCTGACCTGCCCCCTTTGAGACTGAAACCCATTTTTTGTATTCCCGAGGCCCTCTAACCTAAAAAACCGCCCAGTCCACGCCACACAGCCCCGCTACCCGTGTAGCCGCTTCCTGAGTATAGTGGACTCCTGACCTATTTAGCGGAACCCGAAAACCCACCACCCTTTGACGCACGTCGAGGAATTTGCAGCCCACACGGTCGCAGAACTGTCTGAGACTCTGATTCAGACCCTCCACTCGACTCTGAACCAAAGGTCCGCAGTCAGTCCTGTTGACAATGCTGCAGATGGTGAGCTCTGCTTTCATCTTGCAAGCAAGACTGGCAGTCTTTACCACTTCTGACAGCCACTCAAAACCAGAGAGGATCTCTTCCGATCCAAAGCGACATATCATTGGTCCCGACATGAGCCACCACCTGTAGCTGGCTGCACTCTGTGCTCTTCATGGCATCCGGAAGGACCCGTTCCACATCTGGAATGACTCCCCCCGGTATGCACACGGAGTGCACATTGGATTTCTTTCCCTCCCTAGCAGCCATTTTCCTAAGGGGCTCCATCACCCGCCTAACACTGGAACTCCCAACTACCAACAAACCCACCCTCTGTGAGTGCCCGGATCTTGAAGGCAGCGGGGCGAGTACAGGATAAGCGACACCATCTGCGTCAGGAACATCCTCTGCCACAGACAGCGCCTCGAATCTGTTAGCAAGACTAACCGAGGAGGCCTCCACTTCAGTCTCCCGGGAAGTCTTACGCTGCCTGACATGCGCTGAGGAGACCTCCCAATCCACCAAGGATTGGGGGGCTACCTCCTTGCGGGCAGTGAGCGGGCTGGCCACAGCCGCAGGCCGATCGGAGGGCACAACAGACGCACAGGGCGTCTGCTGCACCCCCGCGAGCGGCCCACAACAGTGGCGCCCATCCACCGCAGTCTCAGGCGTTGCCAGCAAAGCCAACCCCGCCTGAAGCTGTGAGCGAAGAGTCACCAACTCTGTCTCCATCCGTTCGCAGCAGTCACAGTTCCTAGCCATTCTAAAAACCTTTGTTGTTTCCAAGTAAGTACGTCTGAGGACACAGAAGTTTGATAAACCGTGAGCTTTGAAAAATATGAAGCTAACATTAAACTGTTTATTAACGGCGAATCTGAAAAATATATACGTGAGCTAATAAATCAAAATATCAACAACTGAACTGACAACTAAATGCAATTCTTAATAAATAAACACGCGAGCACACTAAAGATTTAAGAACTGTAAAAAAAGCACACACGAAATGAAAATAAGTCGCTTCTATTAAGAAGCCGGTTATCTTAATATGTAGAGCTGCTGCTGGTCACGTGTGCACTGGCCGCCGGTCACTGAGCAACTATATGACAATAATATGGCCATTGCATTACACTGTCTTCCCCTTTGAAAAACCTAGGTCCTCATTTTTTATTAAACTACTATAAATGATATGTCTTATGAGAAGGAGTGACTATTTCTCTGACAGCTTTCAGCCACTCCTTGCTTGACTAGATGTTATTGCTATGTTTTCTTACAAATTATTCACTTTAAAATTCAACCACTCCATTTTGCTCAATCTTGAGTTACTGTTATGTTTTTCCACAACCTCGTAGGCTATTAGAAATCAGTCACCCATATTACTGACATTGGCTGGTTTCATAATTTCTCTAATTCCCCTTTTTTATGCAGAATGGGGTAAATAAATGTGGCCTGAAGAACAGAGTTCCAGAGGGCAATAATAACCTTATGATAGATGATTTAGAAACTGATTACTATTCATCTCTGGGCACTTTTGGGCCCTTGTCAGCAAGTTACTGAAGATGGATTGGAGGTGGACTGTTTGTTATGACAACTGGGTACCACTATCACCTTATTGAAGACAAATTACAACCAGTGCACCTCCACATGGAAACACATCTCTGATTATTGAGCACTGTTTTTAGTTTTAAAGCAGCCTAACCATCCAGAGCTCGAAGAAAAATCTTTTCCTTCATCATCTTGTATTGTTGCATGATGACCTAGATATAAAGAGCCCTAACGTTGTCTGCAACTACACCTCATTTCCATTGGATACCAATTCACTCAGCATTAAACAGGGAAAACACTCCTAAGATCTGTGCATGCAGCTAGTAAAATCTTGTTGTAGCCACTCATTTATCTTGAGTAGAAATTAATAATAAAATGAGGTCCAGCTAGGCTGTGCCTCAGAACTTTTTCGAACTCTTACGCCACCAAGGCAATCAGGCATCTTCTCCTATTTTCTAAATAAATGTGAGAGTGAAAATAGTAACTAAATAATTTCACAGAACACACCAGTCTTGAAATTCTTCACTTTGGTTCTTTATTGGCCAAATTGAATACATGTATCTGCTTCTACAGAACTTCCAATATTAACAGATCAACAGCAATAATTGAAACAAAAGATAATGTACACAAAAAGGTTGTACACAAAAAGAGTTTATTCCGTGAAATCTCTCCAATTTCTCCTAGCACCCACTGTGCAGTAACGAACTGCTTTCATATCTGCAATAAAGACATATCCTCGCAGTAGCTACCGTGTTGTTGGGCTGCTCATATGCAAATTAATGCCTTGATAAACTCAAGTCAATCCAGAAGGAAAATGTAATTTATTTTGTAACACTACAATCTAACAATTCACCTGTTTTAGCTTTTTCTTATAATATTGGGACAAGCAGGACTTCACCTACTTTTTCAGTCAGATGTTTTCAGGTTTTTCAATGAGGATTTTTCAGCTCGGTGATTCCATCATTTCAGAGTGGGAAAAACAGAAATATAATTTCTGGTCACAAGAATTTTTTATGAAGTTCCTTTCTCTTACTTTGCCTCTGTTGTGATTATTTTGAATTTGGCTTGTTAGTTAAGGAGTGATTGTATGCTCTTACTGTCATAACCCCATTACCCCCTGGGAGGAAATATGTGCACCCCAATTGTCTGGTAAAGTGTTAAAGCCTACATGTGAGAGTTGGTGAAAGTTTTCTAAATGTTTGCAATTTGTGTAACTGAAGTGGGATTTCGGTACTAACCCTATATTCACCTAGTGAGATGTGGGAAACTGCCATAAAACTGCATCCAGGCTAGTCAGCACATGTCTTTAATACACAGGGTGGTTCCCAACCCCAGTGCCATCATACCTCTCCACCCTGGAAAGCGACACCTTAAACCACACGAGTTAGAGAACTTCCTTTCTCCGATTAATATCATATAATTTATTTTTCAAAAGAGATAAGTTGGCTGGCCAGTACTTTTTGTTGTACTGCCGATAGTCACACACAGAAAGAAACAAGGACGAAAATAAAACGAGCTTTTGGAACAGGGTTCCTTCTTCCAGTAATAGAGGAGGAAAGAAAAAAGGAATGGGAAAGGAAGGGGAAGGTAATTCACAACCTAGGTCACGGGATAGTGTTTGCAGAATGTGGAAGTATCTCTGACACCTTTAGCAACAGTTAACAAGTCCAAGTTTTAGTGTGCCAGCCGTCAGAGGGTGGACATGTGTCTAGTTTCACCTTAGCACATGTGTCCACGTGCCACATTTAGATCTGCATACATAGAGGGTGAGAAATTGAACAGTGAACGCTCGTATAACAGCCACTGTTGTATATGCACCTCTGTGCCAACACACACTGCCATGAACTAGCAATATCCAGTGCCTGATACTCACCTGAAAATGGCTGAATAACTGGCAGCTGAAATATCGCGCTAGGAGGTCAACGTTATCCAGTTGAATTTCCAAAACTTTATTAAATATCCTCATTATATTGCTGTTTGATTAATTTATTAATATAATAAGGATAGTTTGCAACTAACTGCAAATACAAATGATGAGCAGCAACAGGTACATAAAAAATACTGTCGCACATACAACACTTTAGCTATCAGCCTTTAGGCTGCTTCAGTTGAGAGAGCATTCACACAACACAACCGTCATGTCCAGCTGCCGCACTCCAATGATGATTGTCCGACTGTGAACACTCTCCTCTCTGAAGAAGCCTAATGGCCAATAGTTTAAGTGTTGTATGTGGGAGTGTCTGTTTTGTATGTCTGTTACAGCTTGTCATACATCTTTGAGGTGAGTTGCTCATTACCCTTATTATATTGTTGATTCCCAACCTGGACTTTCCATTATTTGATTAATTTATGTTCATCTACAGTGATCTATTTACTGCATTTGTAAATCTTGCTAATAATTAACATACAATGTCTTCCGAGAAAGCAGTTAACAATACCTTTTTATGTATTACTTTTACAAATCGTAATTATTTTAATACATTGGGCATGCAAAGAAAACAAACTGCTTTATTGACTCAATTATAAACATTTGAATGAGTTGTTAAAGCTGCCTTTTTCCTTGAATCTGTACCTGCCAGTTTTGCAGTTTACTTTATGAACCTTTTTTTTCTTAAAAAACAAGAAAAGAAAGCACTTTACTAGCAAGTAACTTCAGTACAAAATACACAATTTTACTATAAGTGATGTATCCTTAACTTTGTAATGTTACAAAACTGAAGCATTTCCTCTAAACTCTGTTAAACAATAACTGCTCCCACTGCTCTTCACCGAATTTCTGCAACGGTTTCACTCTCCTGAAAGCAAACATAAAGATAGCTACATTCAGTTATCCAACTAGGGTTCAGATAATGAAAACAGCATTACTAAATAATTAAAAAGGTCATTCAGAACGTAAGTTTCAATACTGTTCACTGGTGGCATCAGTAGTCCGTTTGAAATGCACATGTTTGATAATGACATGGTGGCAATAATGCAATATACTTTATGTTGAGATAACAGCTATTTCTTTTCAGTGTTCCAAAACCTGGTAGCAATCATAATACATCCTACCAACTGTGAGTTTTTTGCTGTTATGAGATGTGGGCATGTTCAGGAGAAAACTACCATTCATGATTCATGTCACCTGCTTAGAACTGACAATACGAGCAGCAATGTTTTTAGATGAGGAAACCTAATCCCATGCACAACAAAGAACATAGTGGCTGATCAGCTCTTTGTGATGTTAGAAGGAATATAAGTAATATATTGTGGGATTTGCATAAGTCATCCTGCGGCAAACTCAACAAGACTATTTACAATGTCAATACTGTTGTATTGTTATAACCACAACTACAACCACCACCACCACCACCACCACCACCACCACCATTAATAATAATAATATTTTACACCATACTCTCCCTTTCTTTCTCAGTCCATGACCAAATGCGCACTGGAGATCGCTTCCTCAGTCCCCAAAAGGTGCTTCCTCTACAGTCTGTGTCGTAGGGCAGATTGCGGCAGTTATAGAGACACTTGCATTGGATTCTGTGGTAGCAATGTTGTATTTGTAATGCGTGTCAGTTTATCTTGTTTTCTGAGTCTCCTCTGGAATAGCCCCAATGCAAGTTCTTAAGTTTTGATAAGATTATAGCCGCAGTCTGCGTTGATGAGATCATTTCTGTTACAAGTTTCGATGCCCTCTTTAACAATGCTATTCCAGTATTTGGTTGTTTGTGGCAAAATACTGATTATTTTGTACTCCTTAGCATGACTGTCACACAAACAATGTTCTGTGACCACTGATGTGTTTGGCTATATCAGTCGGGTATGTCTCTTGTGTTCTCAGCAAGATTTTTGATGGTGTGCACTGTTTATCCAATATATGTCTTTCTACAAAGAGTTTGGTACATACTAACTTTCTGAGAATCGAGATCATCTTTGACTCTCTCCAACAGTAATTGTGATTTATGAGTAGGACCAAAGATGTGTTTCTTCAATATGCTTTTGATTTTACTCAGTAGTTGGTCAAGGCAATGGATGTGGAAGGCCAGTGTGTACCATATTCCTTGTCAATGTGGAAAGACATATATAGAACAGACAGTTTGCACCATCAAAGTCTGTTGCCAAGAACACCAGAGGCATACCCAACTGATTAATCCCAACAAGTCTGTAGTCAGAGAAACCTTTTTGCCAACAACCATGCCATGGAGTACAAACAAACAAAAATTTTGGCACTCACTTCCAAATACTAGGACAGCATTGTCAGAGAGGCCACTGAAATTCATACCAGAGATGATCTCATCAACTGAGACTGTGGCTGTGATCTTTGCAAGGCCTGGGAACCAGCATTGATATCAATCAAGAAGAGACTCAGTAAACAAAATGATCTTTCGGACAGAAAAAATACATTGTCACTACCACAGAAGCCAACACATGTCTCTGTAATTATTGACACACACTCTGGGGCATAAACCTCGGAGAAGTGTCTTGCAAGGACTGAAGAAGTGACCTCTGGCACACACTCAGGTGCAGATTGTGAAGTAAACACCTTGTGGTAGGGAGAGTAAATAAGGCTGTCATGCAGCCTCAGAACCTCAGTTCATAAATGCAGCTGATGATGGCGACATGTTGTTGTTGTTGTTGTTGTTGTCATCGTCTTCAGTTCTAAGACTACTATGAAGCAGCTCTCCATGCAAACCTGTCCTGTGCAAGCAATGTTCAAATGTTTGTAAAGTTACTGGACCTAACGGCATTGGTCATTGGTTGCTAAATTTACAAACTACTTAAACTAGCGTATCCTAAGAACAAAACACACACACATACACACACACACACACACACACACACACACAAGCCAAAGGGAGGACTAAAACCTTCAATGTGGTACAGTTGTGCACACCATAGAAAGGTGCTTTAGTGTGCATGGCTATTCTGCCATGGCAGTTGGCCTGTGCAAGCCTCTTCATCTTTGAATAAGAATGGCAAGCTACATCCTGCTTACTGTATTCATCTCTCAGTCTCCCTCTGTGACTTTTACCCAAAAAAAATCACATCTAATGCTAAACGGGCAATTTCTTGATGTCTCAGAATGCATCCCACCAACAAATCCCTTTTCTTACAAGGAAAGTACTTGGGCTCGAACAAACACAAATACACCAAAATCATGTGCGAGATAATGTAAAGGTCCATTATTGCACTATAGGTATTCCTGCATCTGCAAATCTCTGCAGTCGTCTAGTAGAGGCCTACGTATGTGCAATGACACATTGCATATTGCCCTGCTGGTACGCCAGTCAGGGCCAGTCGGGAGAGTGCAGTGTGCCTCTGAAGTTGTGTAGTGTGACATTATTTGTGTAGGGAAGTGTCAAATGGGTTGGCGATTGGTAATCAATCCTGCTAATGTATTGCGACTGGTTGAGATGAAGTTATGAAGAACCCTCATTTGTGAAGATGATATTGGTGTAGAAGATGAATCATTTTCATGTTTTTTGGTACCTATTATAGTGTAGAAATATGAGCACAATTTAAAAATGTATACTGTTGTAACAACAACATTTAATGATGATATGAACGGTGGAACGACATTCTCGCAATTCATCAAATTTCACCATTACACATTCCTTGAGGGTCTTGAACAGCAGCATACAATTTCCTTTGAAAACTGTATTTCCTTCTCATTGCTTTGCCACATAATCCAGTATGTTTTTAATATTGCTTTTAGACTTCAGTTTAAGGTAATCTTTTTAAAGGCTTGTCATATTTGTTGTGTTGAAATCTCTTACATAATAATCACTGTACATGTTCTCTAGTGTGTTGTCAGTGAACGCTGTTATGATACTAGTGACTTTAACCGTCTTTTCAGGAGACAGTTGCTGCTTCCATCATCACTTCTCGCACTTGCCACAGCACTGCCACTTGCACCACCCCAACTGGTCCCAACTGGCATATGGCAGGTCAAGGTGCAATGCGGCATGATACACACAGCGGCCTCTAGCAAATGACTGCAGAGTTTTGCAGATGTGGGAGTATCATTAATGCAATATGGGACCTGTAAATTATCTCTTGTTGTTGTTGTTTTGAGGGCACTAAAGAACATTATCTCTCACACACATTTGGCGTATTTCTTACACACCAAGTACTTTCCTTGTTAATAAAGATAAGTCAGAAATTTGTTTCCTCCCCAATTCTGTTCAACACATCCTCAGTAGTTACTTAATCTATGCACTTAATCTGCAGCATTCATCTGTAGCACCTCATTTCAAATGCTTCTATTATCTTTCTATTTCAACTCCTTATCATCACATTTCACTCCCATACAATACTACACTCCAGACAAATCCCCCCAGGGGGCCCACAGTTCTTTTGTGGGTACGTGTGTGGCGCGCACGGGGCCCCGAGCCGGAGCAGCCTTTCTTCTGCCCCAGGCTGCTTCACTTTCCCTCCCGGTTTATGCCTTCGCCCGGAGACGGGCATATTTCGTGAGATACGGTGGTTCTTGTTGTGGTTTTTCTTCCTTCGTTCCTTCCTTTCTTACCCTTCGTTTTCTGTCTTTCTCTCCTTCAACTCTCCTAGCCTTCTTCTCCTCATTAGTCTCCGCCTCGGCGTTTGAGACACTTCTTTTCTTTCCTTCTATCTCTTCCTTTCCTATCCTCTTCCTCTTTCCTCCCTGTGCGTGTCTGAAGGCCGACCCACGCATTATCGTGCGTAGCAGGTGACGGGGTAACGCGTAATTCCCCGCCCCGGGTAGACAAGTAAGGCACGTACGTACCCCCTGGTAAAGGCCAGGCCCAGGGAGGGGTGATTACCCGAGCTGGTACCTTCCGAACGTGCCGATTGGTCCCTCCGTCAGTTCTCGGGAGGTGTGACCTGAGGTGTGAACAATCACCTAAGGCGGGTAAGCCCTCGGAGAGGGCCCCCACTAGGAAGGAGCGCGCCATCGGAGACGCCGGTAATCACGGGGGACACTTCCGCGATGACTTCCTTATCTTCTTTCGTGACGTTGACCCACAAACGTAAGTTAGACTCGTCTCAGCCTAAAAAGACTCTGCCTAATGTACCTAAATTTCTGGTAGTCTCTCGCACCGACGGAAAGGATTTCAATTCTGTCAATCCTTTCGTTATACAGAAAGGTGTAGATGCAATTGCTGGCCCTGTTAAAACCTGTTCACGTCAGCGCAATGGCACATTGTTGCTGGAAGTGGAAAGTGCCTTCCAAGCCCAAAAACTGATACGAACTACGTTGTTGCACACTTTTCCAGTTAAGGTCGAAGCGCACCGCACACTCAACTCGTCACGGGGGGTAGTCTTCACGAGATCCCTTGACGGGTTGTCTGATGAAGATATCCAATCGTATATGTCCGATCAGGGTGTGACAGCCGTCCACAGGGTGATGAAAAAGGTCGATAACCAATTGACACCGACTCGTACTGTGTTTTTGACGTTCGACAGAGTTGACCTCCCGTCGAAGGTCAAAGCAGGGTATGAAGTCATCTCCGTCCGACCTTATGTACCTAACCCAACGCGCTGTTTTCAGTGCCACAGGTACAACCATACCCGTGAACATTGCCCAAATGCAGCAAAGTGTGTCACTTGTGGTAGGGACGCCCATGAGGGGGATTGCCCACCTCCGTCCCCTCACTGCCTAAACTGCAACGGTGACCATGCGGCTTCCTCTCGCGACTGTCCTGTATACAAGGATGAGAAGGTAATCCAGCAAATCCGGGTTACGGAGAAGGTATCAACATCTGCCGCTCGTAAGTTGTTGGCGAGTCGAAAGCCCACTGTCCTCCCAGCGGGTACATACAGTAAGGTACTCACCTCAACTCGACCTACCAAGGATTCCAGTACCCAGACATGTGACTTCACTTTCGCTGACACAGTTGTGCGATCCGCCAGCCCGAAGATTGCCCGTTCCACGTCCCCGCTCCCTGTTGCTGCTTCTAGGGTACAGTCTTCGTCAAACTCTAGTAAACCGCGGGCACCTAAACGAGATGCCCGGACCTTGAAAAAGGAACCCGTCCGTGAGGATTTTCTGCGTTCTCAGGCTTCCCAACCGTCAACTGCCTCTTCCCGCCGTCACTCTTCCAGAAGAGCTGACAAGAAAAAGAGTTCCTCTCCTTCCCCGCCGAGGCGTGACCCATCCGTCACGCCGTCCAACAGTTGCCAGCCTCGGCCGTCTTCTGTT
The DNA here is from genome assembly GCA_026315105.1 of Locusta migratoria. NCBI lineage: Eukaryota > Metazoa > Arthropoda > Insecta > Orthoptera > Acrididae > Locusta > Locusta migratoria. The sequence continues at coordinate 6,511,046 of CM048747.1, forward strand.
TCACCGGGATGCTCCGTTTGCCGGGCGCCCGGCCCTTTACCGGCGGTGGAAACTGCCCCTCCTGATCAACTCAGGGAGGTGGCAGGCGCGTCGGTCGAACCAATGGAACATGACCCTTTGCCCCCAGACAGCGATAGCAGTGCTCCCTCGAAATCCGGTCCTCAGCGGCCGTCGAGGTGACCCTGCTCGCTTCTTGGTTTTTATCCTTATTTCTTCCCTCATTTTTATCATGGCGCTCCTTCAATGGAACATTCGCGGCATTCGTTCTAATCGGGAGGAGTTAAAACTACTCCTTCGATTGCACTGCCCACTTCTAGTCTGCCTCCAGGAAACTAAGTTGCGTCCACGTGATCGTGCAGACTTTCCACACTACACCTCTGTGCGGTTCGACCTGCCACCCGTGGAAGGTGTCCCAGCCCATGGAGGGGTTCTGATGCTCCTTCGAGACGACGTCTATTTCCATCCCATTTCCTTGCACACTCACCTACAGGCAGTTGCCGTCCGCATCACCTTATCCACATTTACCTTCTCCCTCTGTAATATATATTCGCCATCGTCATCTGCCCTTACTAGGGCAGATGTGCTAAACCTTGTTGACCAGCTCCCTTCACCTTTCGTGTTGGTAGGCGACTTTAATGCCCACCACCCCCTATGGGGCTCTCCGGCACCTTGTCCGAGAGGCTCCCTTTTGGTGGACATTCTACACCACCTCGATCTTGTCTGCCTCAACACCGGTGCACCGACCTTCCTTTCTGACACAACACACACTTATTCCCATATAGACCTCGCCATATGCACTCCTCAGCTTGCCGGTCGGTTTGAGTGGTATGCACTTTCTGACACGTACTCGAGTGACCATTTCCCTTGTATTATCCACTTCCTGCATCATTCCCCATCTCCACGTCCCACCAGTTGGAACATTTCTAAAGCCGACTGGGGGCTTTATTCCTCCATGGCTGTTTTTCACAATCAGAATTTTTCCAACTGTGACAGTCAGGTCGAATACCTCACAGAGGTTATTCTCACTGCTGCTGAACATTCCATACCTCGTACATCCTCTTCTCCACGTCGTGTCCAGGTCCCTTGGTGGACTGCAGCCTGCCGCGACGCGCTTCGAGCCCGGCGCCGTGCTTTACGCACCTTCCGTCGCCACCCAACTTTGGAGAATTGCATCAATTACAAACGTATGAGAGCGCAGTGCCGTCGTATCATAAACGACAGCAAGAAAGCTTGCTGGACTGCTTTTACTAGTTCTTTTAACCGTTTTACTCCCTCCACGGTTGTCTGGGGTGGCCTACGCCGTTTGTCCGGCATCAAGGTCCACTCCCTGATTCCTGGCCTGACCGTGGAGAACGCCGTCCTCGTGGACCCAGCTGATGTTTCAAACGCATTGGGTCGTTTCTTTGCGGAGGTTTCGAGCTCTGCCCCTTACCACCCTGCCTTTCTCCCTCGCAAACAGGTAGAGGAGGCACGGCCGCCTTCTTTCCGCTCTTTTAATCGTGAAAATTATAACGTCCCCTTCACCATGCAGGAGCTAGATCGTGCTCTCGCCCTGTCCCGGTCTTCTGCTCCCGGGCCCGATTCCATTCATATTGAGATGCTGAAGAACCTCTCTCCTGCGGGCAAGTGCTTTCTTCTTAGTACCTACAATCGCATATGGACTGAAGGTCATGTTCCCACAAGTTGGCGTGAAGCCATTGTTGTCCCCATCCCCAAACCAGGGAAGGACAAACACCTTCCTTCCAGTTATCGCCCCATTTCTCTGACGAGCTGCGTCTGTAAGGTGATGGAACGCATGGTTAACGCTCGGTTGGTCTGGCTCCTCGAATCTCGCCGCCTCCTGACTAATATCCAATGCGGTTTTCGTCGACACCGCTCTGCTGCTGACCACCTCGTTACGTTGTCGACCTTCATTATGAACAACTTTCTACAGAAGCGTCAAACAGTAGCAGTGTTCTTCGACTTGGAGAAGGCATACGATACCTGTTGGAGAGCGGGCATTCTCCGCACATTGCACACATGGGGCCTTCGGGGCCGCCTTCCTCTTTTCATTCAAGCGTTTTTGGCGGATCGCAAGTTCCGGGTACGGGTGGGCTCTGTTTTGTCAGATACCTTTTGCCAGGAGAATGGGGTACCACAGGGCTCCGTCTTGAGTGTGGCGCTCTTTGCCATTGCAATCAATCCGATCGTAGATTGCCTTTCAGCCGACGTCTCCGGATCTCTTTTTGTTGACGATTTCGCAATTTATTGTAGCGCCCAGCGGACGTGTCTCTTGGAGCGTTCTCTCCAACGCTGTCTTGACCGTCTATATTCCTGGAGCATCGCAAACGGCTTCCGATTCTCCACTGAGAAAACTGTGTGTATCAATTTCTGGAGATACAAGGAATTTCTTCCACCTTCTCTACGTCTCGGCCCTGTTGCTCTCCCTTTCGTGGAGACTACAAAATTCTTGTGACTCATGTTGGATCGGAAACTTTGCTGGTCCACACATGTGTCCTACCTGGCTGCCCGTTGTGCCCGATCCCTTAACGTTCTTCGTGTCCTCAGTGGCACGTCATGGGGAGCGGATCGTACCGTCCTGCTTCACCTTTACCAGGCCATTGTTCAGTCGAAGCTCGACTATGGAAGCCTTGTATACTCTTCAGCACGGCCGTCGATTCTCTGCCGTCTCAACTCTATCCACCATCGTGGATTACGTCTGGCGACCGGTGCATTTTATACCAGCCCTGTTGAAAGTCTGTATGCCGAGGCTGCTGTATTACCCTTGACCAATCGACGTGACATACTCTTGTGTCGGTACGCATGCCGCCTACGGTCAATGCCCAACCATCCATCTTACAGATTATTTTTTGACGACTCACTCGATCGCCAATATCAGTTGTCTGCGATTGCCTTGCTTCCACCGGGAGTTCGGTTTCGCCGCCTGCTACAGCGGCTCGATTTTACCCTTCCTTCCACCCTTCGGTTGAGCGAAAGCCCATTGCCACCGTGGCATCAGGCCCAGGTTCACACACACCTCGAACTTAGTTCGCTCCCCAAGGAGAGCACTCCGGATTTGGTATTCCGCTCGAGGCTTGTCGAACTCCGTTCGCGGTTCGATAATGCCGTATTTATTTACACTGATGGTTCCAAGAGCACTGCCGGTGTCGGATCTGCCTTCGTCGTCGGGGACAACCGTTTCCAATACAAGCTCCCTGACCGGTGCTCAAACTTCACGGCTGAGCTTTTCGCCCTCCACCAGGCCGTTTTGTATACCTGCCGCCACCGCCACCCTTTCTATGCCATATGTTCTGACTCCCTTAGTGCCCTGCAGAGTCTTAAGGACCCTTTCTCGAACCATCCTCTCGTGTATCGGATCCAACGCTCCCTCCAGTTGCTGGCGGATGACAGCTGTCACGTTTCTTTCCTGTGGGTCCCTGGCCATGTGGGTGTGCCCGGGAATGAGGCCGCCGACAAAGCAGCCAAGGCAGCAGCTCTTTTGCCTCGCATGGCTACCTTTTGCGTCCCATCGGACGATGTTCAACGGGCTCTTCGCCAGAGTATCGTGTCGCAATGGCACAGTGTGTGGCTTTCACTGTACAACAATAAATTGCGAACTGTCAAACCGATCCCGACCGCTTGGAGGACATCCTCACGCCCCTCTCGGCGGGAGGAGGTCATCCTGGCTCGGTTGCGGATCGGTCACTGCCGTTTCAGCCACCGTCACTTGCTATCCGCCGAACCTGCACCGCTATGCTCCTGCGGTGAACTGCTGACAGTGCGACATGTTTTACTGACTTGTGTTAATTTTAATCATCTCCGTGTAGCCCTTCACTTTCCGTCTACTCTGGAGGAAATTTTAGCTGATGACACACGAGCAGCTGCTCGAGTTTTGCGTTTTATCAACTTGGCCAACTTATCCAAGGATATTTAACTCTTTTAATTGTCTTTTATCTTTCGTTTTTAGCCTATTGTTGATGTTCTGACAGTCTACATTTTTTTAGATCATAGCGAATCTATGTTCTTGGCTGGGCGCTAATGACCATAGAAGTTGTGCGCCCTAAAACCACAAAAAAAAAAAAAAAACTCCAGACAAATGCTGTCAGAAAGGACTTCCTAATATTTGAATTAATTCTTGGATGTCATCAACTTATACTTCTTCAGAAATGATTTTCTTCCCATAAGCATTCTGCATTTTATATCTTCTTTACTTCAGCCACCAGATGTTATTTTGCTACCCATATAACAAAACTCATCTACTACTATTATTGTCACATTACCTAATCTGATTCCTTCAGCATTGCCTGATTTTCTTAGAAATCATTCCATTACCCTTGTCTTGCTCTTATTAATGATCATCTTATAACCTTTCAGGACACTCCATTCCATTCAGTTGCTCTTTCAGGTCCTCTGCTGTCTCTGACAGAATTACAATATCATCAGCAAATCACGAAGTTTTTATTTCTTCTCACTGAACTTTAATTCCTTCTTCAAATGTCTGCTTACATTCTTTCACAACTTACTCATTATAAAGATTGAACAACATGAGGGAAAAACTATAATCCTGTCTTACTCCCTTCCCAACCACTGCACCTCTTTCATTGCTCTTCAACTGCTGTCTGGTTTTTGTACAAGTTGAAAATAACTTTTTTTCATCTGTATGTTACACCCCCCCCCCACTACCTTCAGAATTGGAAACAGTGATGACATGTAACAGAATAGACCTCTAGCAATATTTAAACATGGTTTCCACCCTATTTTCTGAAATGCTAAATTGTAATGTTTTGATACACCAGTGAAAATGTAAACAAAACATATCTGAGTACACAGTATATCATTGAACTATTATCAAAAGTAAATTACCAATATGAAATAGCCTATCCATGGGTAGGGGCACAAATAATGAAATAGTTTAAAGTTAATCTGCAAATATAGATGAGCACATGTCTGACTAAATAGACATTACATATTTCAGCCTACCCGTGTAAAGTTATGTAATATTAAGAAGATCATGTATGTTTACTAATAATCCATTTTAGATTACATTTTGACAGAAGAACAAAATATGTCATAAATGCCAAAGCCACAGTGTAGATAAAAATCAGCATATATATTATTTTTTCCACTCAATGTTGTTACAGAATTGAAAATACTACTGAATCATAGCTCTACAAATATTAGGAGCACTTTCCTATTAATATTTTTTGAGTTATTATAATAATTTGAAGCTGAGTGTAGTTAGATCTTACTGCTGCCTACTTACATTTTGCATAGTGATCACAAATACAAGATAAGAGAAATTAGGGCTTGTATGGAGGCATATTGGCATTCTTTTTCTCCCCGTTCTATTTGGGAGTGGAATAGGAAAGGAAATGCCTAGTAGTGGTACAGTGTACCCTCCACCACACACCTTACGGTGGATTGCGGAGTATGTATGTAGATGTAGATAAATGTAATATTCATTTTTGTTTACCATATTTAAGCATATTTTCAATTATTGGAAACATGTACAAATGTAAATGTTGTTGGTAGATGAAGAGACAATAATCTTTTTATAGAACATGAAATGTAAAGTTAAATATTTTCATGTTTTTAATAACTCTAACAATGCTAGGCATTGTTGAGAATTGTATAAAGGCAGTCAGTCTGCACAGGTCAGGGGGGCGCAGTTTTTAACCAGGTTTTGAGGCAGTTACTATGCCCATTGGCATATTGATTTTTCTTTGTGCAAGTGATTATTGTGAATATCAAGTTTATTAAAGCGTTTGATTAAATTGGTGATTCAAACTAACCTGGTGATGTTTTTCGTAATTTCAAACCAGTAGAATACACAATTATTGAGTTCAGCTGCTTTTATTCAACATAATCCAGATGTTGCTGCAAGGCTGCGAATCCAGATGCTGAGTTACAAGAAGTTACTCCAAATGCTGAGATAACAAGGTAACACTTTATATCCACCAAACATAACTTTGTGGAGGAGCTACATATAAATTATTTGATGCTTCAGTCTGCATAAATATCTTTATTTCTGTTTTTGTTGTTGAGTAAAATCTGAGCAAAACATATGGGAAAAGGGGGGGGGGGATGTAGTAGCAGGAAATTTTCTTCCCCTAGCAACTGCAAATTTTTATTATTAACATGTACCATTAAAGAGAAAATACTTACAAGGTAATAGTACAGTTCCAAGGTATTCCATTTTTAAGATTATTGACTGATATCTGTAAGGACTGTTCAATTCAGTAGTCTGTTTGATCAAGCATATTTAATTTTCCTTTTAACAAACAAGATAGGATAATTGCTAAATTAATGTGAACTATGACCGTATTATGTGTAGATACTCTCCAGGATATGCAACTAGATGTATTGTAATTCACAAGTGATTGAATATTCTTTTCATTCTACAATGTATAAAAATTCAAAAAATGTCATGACAAAAAGGAAATCTACAAAGTGATATATCAATAAATTCAGAATGTGTATGTGCAGACATTTAGTAATTATTTTGTTCAACTATGTCAAGCATTACTAAAACCTTAACAGAGAATGTGAATTATATCATTTGGCATTGTACTGAAATGAATTACATAAAGGACTAAAATTAAATTGTACATAAATCATTCATATATGTAAATGCAAATGTATTTTGAAATAAAAAGTGTTTCAAAATAAAGACATAATGAAATCAAAGGAACAAAATGATAGCAAAACTATCTAATTTTTGTTTTCAATTAATTAAGAAATATGTATTTCTCTTTCAAGTTCTGAAGCAAGCAGGAGTAAAATATAGGGAACGTAAGGTTATTTATAACTTGTACAAAAACCAGACAGTGGTTATCAGAGTTGAAGGGCACGAAAGGGATGCAGTGGTTAGAAAGGGAGTAAGATAGGGTTGTAGTCTTTCTCCATTGTTATTCAATTTGTACATTGAGCAAGCTATAAAGGAAAGCAAGGTGAAATTTGGAGAAGAAATTAAAGTTCAGGGTGAAGAATTAAAAACATTGCGTTTTGCCGACGACAGTGTAATAATCTGAGACAGCAAAAGACCTGGAAGAGCAGTTGAAGGGAATGGACAGTGTGCTGAAAGGAGCATATAAGATGAACATTAACAACAGCAAAACTAGGGTAATGGAGTGCAGTGTAAGGAAATCAGGTGATGCTGAAGGAATTAGATTGGGAAACGAAGCAATAAAGGAGGTAGATGTGTTTTGTTATTTGGGCAGTAAAATAACAAATGATTGTCGCAGTACAGAGGATATAAAATGCAGAATGGCAATGGGTAGAAAGGCGTTCTTGAAAAAGAGAAATTTGTTAACATTGAATATTGATTTAAGGCTAAGGAAGTCTTTTGTGAAGGCATTTGTATGGAGTGTTGCCTTGTATGCGAGTGAGACATGGACGATAAACAGTGCGGACAGGAAGAGGATTGAGGCTTTTGAAAAATGGTGCTACAGAAGAATGCTGAAGATTAGGTGGGTGGATCGTGTAACTAATGAGGAGGTATTGAACAGAATTGGAGAGAAAAGAAATTTCTGGCATACCTTGACTAAAAGAAGGGATAGATTGGTAGGATACATTCTTAGACATCAAGGAATTGTGAATTTAGCATTGGAGGGAAGTGTGTGGGGGTAAAAACCGCAGAGGAAGACCAAGAGATGGATACAGTAAGCAGATTCAGACAGATGTAGGTTGCCGTTCTTATGTGGAGATGAAGAGGCTTGCTCAGGATAGGGTGTTGTGGAGAGCTGCATCAAACCAGTCTCCAGACTGAAGACCACAACAACACAACAACAACAACAACAACATTTTGTATTTCCCAAATTACTCTGATATGATTGAAACAAGCTAACAGTAAAACTGTTACTCCAAAGAACTGAAATTTTGCCAAATTTGTTAACTTCATGTGATTACTTTTGTATTATAGCTATCCAAACATGCTTTTTAACAACTCTTAGAATCAATATCAAAATATCAGTCAAGTCTGGGAGAGAGAAAAAAAATTATTATAAGGTAACTAGTTTTGATCTATGCTAAGATAGACTTCTGACCGAGTTGTCCCATGTTGATACCGAGATTATTATCGTGTGTCTTGGCATCAGCATGACACAAATCAGTCTGTAGATGATTTTAGCATAGACAAACTGGATACTTTATTATTATAAAATAAAGTGTAAATTCCTTTATGTGGACCTGACTGATATTTTCATATTGAATCATATACCAGTTCGCTGCCATCCTAATAGGAAACAATCTTTTCCAAAATCATTCACTGTTATAAAAACTGTAAACAGTCAGCTATTGGAGTGAGTGGGAGACTCACTGCTAGGCAGTTGTTAGCACAAACAACTCAATCTGAAGTTTAATTAATAAAATGTAATATCCAAGAGAAAAGTGCATTTATTCCTTCAATCTGACATCCCATTTTTGTGTCTCACTAAACATGCTAATGAGGCAACAGGTTGCAAAGAACAACGAATGTTAAGTATCCACATCAGCGTTATCTACCCATTACATAAACTTCAATTTTGGACCAGCTGTGTCATTCAAAATGATTCAAGTTAAGTTTTAGGTTTGGAGAAAATGCTTGGTCATTTCTTTATCATAATTATCTTGCTATTTATTTCAGAAGTTATCATCTTTTTAAAAGGAGAAATTACAATTTTCTTTCCAAAATATTTGAAGATGCATAACCAAAATGACTGGTTACTTACTTCTAATATGGTTTATTTCTTGATAACTTTGGCTGAACAAACAATTTATTGACTTACCTGCCTCACCCTAGTTGGTAATTCAGTACGGCAATATTTGGAAAGTGTATGCCACTTAAGACAAAAATACTGTCTGTATGTTAAGATGTTACTAATTTTAAGAGAAATGAAATTTATTTGTACATATGCTCTAGGCATGACGAATTTTACACACTTTACTTTATTTAGGATATGACGCTATCTACTTGTTTCTTAAAGATTAATATTAGAAATCACATGATTTTTATATGTAAATAAACTATTTCACTCCGAGTTCTTAACTTTTAACAGCAGAAAGCTGTGACTAAAAGTCTTACTTATGCCTTGTAAACTTGATAATTAACATAAATGTTCAATGGTTTGTTACACTTATGGGACTTAACTGCGGAGTCATCAGTCCCTATACTTACAAACTAATTATAAACTAACGTAGAGTAATGACAGCACAAACATCCTTGCTCGAGGAACGGCCTCATGCATTGGAGCATAGCGCCTCAATGCACTCAGCCACTCTTCCGCAGTGGTCATTAACATAAAAAGATAGCTGGACTGAGAGCGGTATGGTGTGTGATATGAATGAGTGACATGGAAACAACTAATATGATGTTAGATGGAAATCAGGGGCTTATGGATGACTTGCTGAAGTTAGAATCAGAAGGATAGATGGGGTCACCTTTCTAGGTAGATAATGGCACATCCTCTTTGATGATTATTCATGCTACTTATGTGAAGTTGGATTCTCCTCCTCCATACCCACCTCCATCAAGTTCTATGGCGGTCATGAGATTTCAACATAAAGCAAGTTTATATTGGAGGTCGTTTATGAAATTCTGTTTTGTATGTTTTCATTTTTAATGGTGTCTTCTAGCATTGCAGAAAATACAGTGTGAGCACAAAGTATTGCCCTGTTATTACATAGGTTACTGTTACTATTTATTTTAAAGACCACTTACGTTAAGACAGCAGCTTGTATCCTAGCCTTTGTTGATGTCAGCAACTGGTGTGACAAAGACTCTGTCCTTGATAAAGCCCCAGAAAAGAAAAGTAAAGGTGCGTAATGTCGGGAGAGTGGGATGGCCAGGATGTTGCACCATCCCTTGCAAACCAAATCCACCAATCCAGTAATGTTTCATCCTGGAAATAACACACTATCAAAGCCCAATTGGGGGGGGGGGGGGGGGGGAAGTTTTCCATCTTGCTGGAAAATTATTCATGGTTGATATTCTTGTAACGGTGGGGCAATGAACTGTTACAAAATGTCTAAGTAAATGTTAGCAGTAATGGATTTTTCTGAGAAGAAAAATGGTCCAAAAACCTTGTTATGGATCAGGCCACACCAAACATTCACTTTTTCGATGTGTTGCTATGAACCCCTTATATATGGACATTATTACCATTCTACTGACACAAAACGTGGATTCATCGGTAAGGCATATGCAATTTAAGTAATCATTAGTGCCATTAATCCTGTTGGGAATCTCAGTTGCAAATTCTGCATGTGTCAGCAAATTGTTAGGTTGCAAGGCCTGTGCAATTTGCACTTTGTAAGTACGCAACCTAAGCGTTTCACAAAAAAGCTTCACCATACTTGCTTACAGTATTTGATGTTCTCATTATGCTTGATGAGTTGATTTACACAGACTCTGTTGAAATGATTCCCGAACTCGATCAACAGATGCATCATTCACACAAGGCCTGGCACTTTAAGGATGATCTTCAATGCTGCCTGTTTTGTTAAACTTTGCGTACCATTGCTTGATTGATTTAACGTCAGGAGGGCAAAATTTATGCTAAACACTGATGGGTGATTTTCTTTCGTGAAACCAAAGCACACATTGCACTTTTGCCTGCTTTGATGTAATTATGCCAGCAATTAAGATGACCTAACAGATCACATTGGTGTTGTGGAGCAATAGTGCCATCTGTTGGTTACAACAACTAGTAACACTAACCTATGAAACGGCATCAAATGAAAATTATTATGTGAAACTTTTATTCTATTATAAATTTTTATAATCAGGGCAGGAGTTTGTGCTCACCCTGTATATTTCTGTAGGATGCCTTCAAGCGATTTGGAGTTTCTATTTCTCAGAATATGCAGTTAGTATCATAGGATATCCTATTTCAAGACATGGAAGTTCCAGAAAGGATTTAATAATACTTTTGAGAAGGATAGGTTGCTTACTCACCACAGAGATGTCTGATGAGCTGCAGAAAGACACAAATAACAGACAACAACATTATAGCTTTCAGCCTTTTAGGCCTTCGTCAGTTAGGGACACACACACACACACACACACACACACACACACACACACACAACCGCCGTCTCTGGCCACTGTGGCTGATCTGTGCAACCAAGCATCCTATGCGAGAGCAACAAATGGTGGTGGTTAGGAGGTGGTAAGGATAGGGAAGTAGGAGGGGAGGGGGGATGTGCGGCATGGGTGAGGGAATACGTCAGTGCTGTCTGATGGACAGTGCGGAAGGAAGGGAAGGGAAGGGAATGGAGTAGGTGGTGGCAGGATGGTGGATAGGACCCAGTATCACCCAGAACTGGAGCAGTCGAACCAAGTTCTCCGCCAGGGTTACAACCTTTTATCCTGCCCTGAAATGAGAAATATACTACAAAATATTCTCCCCACCCTCTACAGTGATATCCTTGTCCATCCCTGCTCCCAGTCCCTTACCCCATGGCTCATACCCCTGCAATAGACCTAGATGCAAAACCTGTCCTATCCACCATCCCACTACCACCTACTCCAGTCCTGTCACTGGAATTTCCGATCCCATAAAAGGCAGGGCAACCTGTGAAAGCATTCATGTTATCTACAAAGTGAGCTGCAACCACTGTGCAGATTACTATGTGAGCATCTATCCGAATGAATGGCCATCATCGTGGCCATGAGACAGCTAGACCATCTTGTTGCAGAGCATGCAAAGCTGCATACTGTGACTCACTTCAATGACTGCTACAGAGCCTGTGCCATATGGATCCTCCCCACAAACACCAGCTTTTCTGAATTGTGTAGATGGGAACTCTCCCTACAATATATCCTACCCTTCCACAATACCCCAGGCCTAAACATTCACTAATTCCTGCCTCTACCACCCTTTCCTCCCTCTCCCTGCCACACACTACCCTTACATTTGTCTCCCATCTCACCACTCGTTTTATTCCCTTACCTTCCTTCCTCACTGTCCGTCGGACAAGACTGGCGTATTCCCCCACCCATGCTGCACATCCCCCTCCCCTCCTGCTTCCCTCTCCTTGCCACCTCCTCACCCCCACCATTGGTTGCTTTCACCTAGGATGCTGGGTAGTGCAAATCGGGCACAGCGGCTGGAGATGGCAGTCTTGTCTCTCTCTCTCTCTCTCTCTCTCTCTCTCTCTCTCTCTCTCTCTCTCTCTCTCTCTCTCTCTCTCTCTCTCTCTCTGTGTGTGTGTGTGTGTGTGTGTGTGTGTGTGTGTGTGTCCATAACTGACACGGCCTGAAAGGCCGAAAGCTATAATGCTGTTTGTTATTTACGCCTTTCTGCGGCTCATCGGACATCTCTGTGGTGAGTAAGCAATCTAGTTTTCGCAAAAATACTATTTCAGGATATCACAGGTTTGACAGTATCAGATCTTTTCTCTCCAGGGTTGGATCAGGCAACATCTGTTGAGGTATACATTTACTTGAAACCACGATCAGCTCTCCATTTCATGTAGGTGTGCCCAGTTCCTCAGCCCTGTACTTCATGTAGGTTTGCCGATTTCCTCAAGCATCTGGGATGTGGTAAAGGCAGCACTGGACAGATTTGTTGCCCTCAATGTGAGCACCCCAGTTCTCTTCCACTCAGTGGGTTTCTTCCTACATTGTTGTCCACCAACCACATGGTTATTTCACACAGTGTGGCAACTTAAGGACTCCGTATGGCCAGCTGTCAACTCTTTCCCAGTTCCATGGTCAGAGGACCTGCTGTCCAACCTACAAAATGGGGATTGTTATATGAAGAATGCTCTGTTGGTGACAATTATTTAGGCATTGTGTTTCTGACAAAAGGGTATCCTGCCAAGCACCTCCAGAACTTACATTCCATGTTTTCTAACTTAGCAGTCAAAGGTCTGAAATATAACTCCAGTGAGTGTAAATTTTTCCACCCCTTGCCAATCTCCTCCGTAAACAGGACATCCATCAAATCAGAGACAATTTATATGTTACTGACACACATCCCAAACTAAGAGAATTACAGTCCTTTCTGGGAAATATTAGCTATAAAACTACTGAACTACAGGGCCGACTATCTCACTACCATACTTGATGCCTTGCATAAGAAGGGGGTCTCATTTCATTTGGTCACCTGGGTCTGGGTAACATTTCTCTCTCTAAAGTGGATTCTGCTATGCTTCATCCTGTACTCTCTAGGCAAGCCTCTTCACCTTGCCACTGATGCTACACAGCAAGGAGTTGGAGTAGTATTCTGGCACTGGAACCCTGTAAACTCCACAAACTAGATTGCCTTCATTTATAAATCTTTCACCCATCGCCCAGAGCGCACCAGATTTTTGGGGTGGCAGACTTTTAAATTTTTTTCATTAAAAAAGATTAAATGACACAATACCATGAAAAGTGGAAGTATCTCACAAAAATAACAAATGTGAGAATAATTTAAAAGAGATAGAGTGGCTGGTCAGTATTTACTTTAGATTGGTACACAGCCAACAGCCACACAAAAAAAGATGCAAATGAAGGTGAAAATAAACAGAGACTAGCTTTTGGAAACATTTTCTTTCATCAGGTAGGAGAGGAGGGAAAAGAAAGGGGAAAGGAGGGAAAAGTTACTCACAAGCTAGGCCATGAGATAAGGATGATGAGTGGAGGTCAGAGATATTGCCTAATAGATTCTGAGCCACACCAATAACAAATCAAAGATAGTAGATTAAGAGGTAAAGGGAAGTGAACCAAGTAATGTTGAGTGGCCATGTGTGTGTCTCCCTCACACACACACACACACACACACACACACACACACACACAAAGGGGGCAGAGTTTGGGGCCAGTGATCCTGCGCCCTGAGCACCTACGTCAAGTGCCTTACTGGTTTTACAACATTTTTTTCTTCATCTCCCAAGTGAAGTGATTTGTTACAGACAGTCTGCAACAAGAGAATTCTTCCAGTCTCTTCAACTAGATGGAACTTCCAGCCCCACATTGTAAATACTGTTGAAGGAAACAAATTGCACTTATTGGATTGTTTTGAAAAGCTTCAGGAAGAGGATTTGTAGGATGATGTTACAATAAGACAAGCATTTGCCTTAAGAAATTTACTTCATAATCCACACTTTTTGTTCCTCCTAATTTTTTTCTATGATATCATGAAACACACTGATATTTTCTATAACACAGTTTAGATGCAGAGTGCAAATGCCTTTACCATAGCCAATGCTGTATTTCAAATACGTGAGAACATTCAGCTGTTTCGAGTTTCTGTTGATGTATGTATTGCTCCTTCAAGAAAACCTTCCAGTAAACTTAATGTGACAGCAAATGCCAAAGAAGTGTGTAACATTATGACCAATAAACTGAAAGGAAGATTTAAAAACTCTCATATATTTAGCAGCTTTGAAATCATTGATCCAAAAAAGTTTGCTTGTTAAGTTCTTTTAAAGAACATTTTCCAGCCACTTTGGTCAATACTTTTTCATTACAGTAGAGTCCATTTATTTGTCATGATAAATTGAAAAATGAACTGTCAGTGATTTATTGCAATGATACATTTAGAGGCATTACATTGGTTTGTGAGCTGTTTACTTAGGTTTGTGGAACATTCCTTTGAAGAATCGTTCACTGAAGTGCACAAAACATTATAAATTGTGCCAACTATGCCAATTTTAACAGCAGAATCAGAGTGCAGATTCAGCATCTTAAAAAGAATCAAAACCTCCCTCAGGAACAGTATGAGTCAGGAAAGGCTGAACTTTATGGATTAATGGTTTGATTTTGAAAGGGACTAAATGACAAAGGTTATCAGTCCCCTGTTACAATTGTAGAGAATACAATAAAAATCATGACAATGCTGTATAACATGGGTGAAAATTCATAAAGCAAGGGATTGAACAGGTTAAGAAATAAAAGACGGACAGGAGTACAACTACAATAAGTACGAACTTCAGCATGAGAAGAGCTGGTGAACTTAAGGTTCGAATCCAGACACCTCCAAGCCCCCCAAATTCTTCAATAAATTGTGTCACCACAGGATAAAATCAGACACCCACAAAAGTACATGGAAAACCAGTGTTGCTGGTGGATCAGACCAACTACAATATTACACACACATAACCACCCTCTCAAAAAATAATGATAATAAAATAAAAATGTTTACTGGACATTTGTATAAATTTTTATTAGCTACAATATATCATGGATTATATTAATTATTGCATAATTAGCATATTTAATATGTTCCGAATGTGTTTAAATGATGTTATATAATGAACACTTCAGACTGATTCCATTATACTTTTTGTCTGGGCCTCACCAAAAACCTGAACAAGAGCCACCACTGTATGTGAAAATAGTGAATGTCTAATAAAGATTCAGATCTAACATCTAATAAAGATCTCTGACTTCCATAATCCTAACACCATCCTCATGACCTAGGTCGTGAATTACCTTTCCCATTCCTTTTTTCTTTTTTCTCCCTTTTCTCCACCAGAAGAAGGAACACAGTTCTGAAAGCTTGTCGTCCTCTTTTTCGGAATGTACCTATCGGCAGTACAGCAAAAAAGGTAAGTACTGGCCAGCCAATCTATCTCTTTTGAATAATAATTTATCATCTCTGTGGAGAATTTCCATATTAATCACATATTCATATTCACAATTATGTGCTGTGATCAATATGTGAAGATAAACCTCTCTGTACAAAGAAATTTCATAGAACCAGTCATTTACACAAGAGTTAATTGGTGAGACACTCCACTCTGCACAAGAAACTAGGAAAAGCAAGCAGATTTGTGTTTTTCTTGCTATGCTGGTGACATATATTAAACTTGGTTCACATATTAATTTTGGAGTTATGGCTTAAAATGTACTGCACTGCAAATTTACCACTAACACTGTTTATATTCACAACAAAGAGATATGTGAATGTGATATCTACAAGGCTCAGTGCTTGGACCTTTCCTGTTTATTGTATACATCAATAACTTCTCAAATCACATGCCATGTGACAATGTACTGTATGCCGACGACATGACGCTAATTCCTCATTTTGAAAATCTACAGGATGTTGTAGAATACAACAAAGTAGTACCTGAAATGAGCAGTGACTGCTGCTTAGCAAACTTTTTAACTATAAATAAAATAAAAACTGAAAAAAAAAATTCTTTACTTTAAATCTTTTCAACAAGATAAAAAAAGGTTAGATTATTGGTACTATGTAGATCAAAAGCTCACATGGGATAGACATACAGATAACACGTGCAGCATGCTTGCTCTTACTCTCTGAAACATGTGGCTAGCAAAAATTTACTGATCTCCACATACTTTGCTTTCTCCCACACAGAGCTCCAATATGGAGTACTACTACGGGGTAAATCTGTGGGCTCCAAAACCATATTCAAATGGCAGAAGAAAGCAGTTAGATGTATTTTAAGTCTAGCACCCACACAAAGCTGTAAATAACACTTTTGAGACCTGAAAATAATGACACTCCTCAGCATGGACATTTACAATTGCATATTATTTGCCAAACAAAACTTAAAGAATTTTAATTTTAGATCTGAAGTACATTCCCACAATACTCAGCATGACATTAATCTATATCTTCCGTATTCAAGGCTGACATTGAAACACAAGAGTTATAAGTACCTAAACAGAAACTCTACAACAAATTCCCCAAGGCAATAAGAGATCTGCCAATGAATAATTTTAAACATATCTTAGACAGGTGGTTCAAATGTGTGTCATACCACTCAACTGATGAGTTCCTAAACAATGACATACAAAATATTTGCAATAAGCTGCCAATAACAAACAGAAATGTCCACATGAATATTTAATATATTTTAATTTGGTATGTTCTCCATACAATTGACTTCATCAATGTGCTTAGAACATAAAAAAGTTATTAAAATGTTTGTAGAGGTTATGGGACTTAACTACGGGGTCACCAGTCTCTAAACTTACAAACTACTTATGAACTAGCTAATACTAAGGACGACACAAATATCCATGCCCTATTGGGGGGGGGGGGGGATTTGAACCCCCAACCGTAGTTGCCGTACAGACCGTGAATAGTGCCCTGTAGGCCGCTCGGCCACTGCGGCCGGCAAAAAAAAAAAGGTTATTATTTTACAAAGTGGCATCTTAATACAATAGTACAAAGTTATATTCTAAATGTTGTGTTGTATTACTAGTACTAGAAAAAGTGTATTAACATTGTACTATTGTTTTAAGACATCATTTTGTAAAATAATAACTTTTTTATTTACTAAGTACATTGACAAAGCCAATTGTATGGAGAACATACCAAAAGGCCAATAAAGATTCTATTCTATTCCACTTATCTTTGCAATGATGTAGCTATATAATGTTTATTTTAATCTGTGAAGTGACACTTAAAAAACGATACAATATAATAGATTTATTCATCTTGAGCATTTTCTGCACAACCCATTTCATCAGATTTTAAACACACCTATAATTAAACTAATACTATCTGATCATACAGTTTTAATGTATTTAATGTTAAGATAACACTCCCAGTAAATTACAAGTTGACTTGTTTAAATACACTCAAACTGTGGGCATGTTTTAAGAAACATATTAACTGAGCATAATTTCAAGTTGGTTTAAGACAAAAACAGTACTATTTTCTCTGCCTTCTGATGCTATTTGATAGAACAGTGCTTTGCTGTAGAGCATCCACATTCATGTTTGCATGTATAATTATTATATTTTTGTTATAAATACTCATATATGTAACTAACTAACTATACAAGAAAATATGTTGATGTCAAGTGAAGCAATAAATAATGGTCTGTGTTTTGTTTTGGTTGGTATCTTACAAAATTGTTTTTTAAATTAAACAACTCATCTTTGGATATAAAATTTACTTGAAGGTAACCAAAACATGCATACTCACCTGTAATGGATGAAAGTACCTTCTTGGAAAATCTGGTACTACTTGATATGTCTCAGAGCCTATAAGCCACATTTTCTCAATTAAAACTTTGGCCATGTCACAGATATTCTTAGCTCTCTGAAATTAGAAATTAAAATAATTATTGAAAAACACAGTTTTTCCAACAGTGAAGCAATTATCACCAGTATTTGGTTTAAAAATCGTACATGGAAGAGACCTGCAGACAATGAAAGGTTCCAGATTAATGGTAATGGAGGGATTTTGGAACTAGATATTAACCCATAAGACCTTTTCAGAGGCAGATGTAAACCCGGCCATTGATATGAACTGTAGAAAGAAACTCAAGAATTTGAGAAACAGCAAGAAATTAAAGACAATGAACCTGGATAAGTTGAAAGAATCAGAGGTTATTTAAAAGTTTCAAAAGGAATATTGTGCATCAAACTGGTGAAAGAAATACAACTGTGAATGAATGGATGTCCTTGAGATGAAACAGTTTAGGCAGCAGATGATCAAATGGTAAAAAATAAGACCTAGTAGAATTACAAGTATATCACTAAAGGCACTGAACTTATTTGATGAAAGAAGGAAATTTAAAAACAAAAAAACATCTATGAAATATGTTATATGGAATACATTTGACAGATGTAAAAAAGAAAAAAAGAGATGTATATTAAGAAGAAGTGCAAAGTGGTTAAGTTGAAGGGTTAGAGAACAAATGTAATTCTGTAGAAGCATTTATAATTATGGGAAAGATAGTTACTGTCTATAGGAAAATTACAAAGACATTTAGAGAAGAGTAAAGTAGCTGTCCATATAAATACTGAGAGCTCAGATGAAAAATCATCACTAAACAAAGATGGGAAAGACAAAAGGCAGGAACACTCTATAGGACTGTACAAAGGAAGTGAACTTGTAGATAGGGAAGAGGAAATACATGGATATGGGAGTTATGACACTGCAAGAAAAATTTTACAGTGTATTGAGAAACTTAAGTCAGAAAAAGGCCTCTACAGTAGATGGCAAATATTGATGTTTTTGGGGTAGCCAGCTAAGCAAAACTATTTGACCTGGTGACTAAAATACATGAGAGAGGGAAAAATACCCTCACATTTCAAGACTAATGTAATAATTCCGATTCCAAAAAAGGTATGTGCAGACAAGAACGAGTTTCATTGAAATATCTAATAAGTCATGGTTGCAAAATATCAACCACTATTTACAGAATAATACAAAAACTGGTAGCTGACCTCAGGGAAGATCATTGTGTGTTGGGAGAAATGTTGGAATGTGTGAAGCAATACTGACCATAAGCCCACATTTATAGATTTGGAGAAAGCTTTTGACAATGTTGCTTGGAATACACTAGTTAGGATTATAAAGGTAGCAGTGGCAGATTAGATTACATGAATACTTGTTCCATACATCATGAATTTTAATGATGTGGAACATCTCAGTTTAGTATAAGTTAACATTACATGACATACTTTTTTTTTGGTAAAATTACCAATTTCTATGTAAAAATTCATCTACTTAGCAGGAGGAGTTGCCATTTAGAAATTATTTCATTTCTTTTTTTTTTTTAATTCGTTTTGCTATATGTAAGACATTTGATATTCTCTGGTAAGTGACCAAAGACTTTAGTGGCAGAATAATTCACCTCTCTGTACCAAAGTTAGATTTAACCTTGAATAGTGTAGATCATCCTTTATCCTAGTGATGTAGCTATGCACACTGCTACTACTTTTGAATTGGTTTGGGTTATTAATAACGAACTTAATAAGATAATACATATATAAAACAGTGAAGTTACTGTGAAGATCCCTAGATCATTAAATAAATGTTTGAAAGATGATCTTGGATGGGCTATAGATATTATTCTTACACAATTTTGTGCAATGAATACTTTATTGCTCAATGATGAATTACCCCAAAATATGATAATACATGAAAGCAGTGAATTTACTGAGATGTTTGTCACCAAAATTTGCAATAACCCTAATAGGCTAAGTTGTTGAAATCAAATGTGTCAGTAGATTATCAACGAGTTGCTTCCAATTCAATTTCTCATTAATGCACACACCTAAAAACTTTCAATCTTCTTCCTTGTCTAAAGAATTCTGTCCACAAACTATATTTATTAATGGTGTCATACAATTTACCGCGTGGAACTGTGTGTATTGTGTTTTATCAAAATTTAATAATAGTCCATTTACAGAGAACCTAATATTTCTGAATGGAATTATTTGGAATTTCACCAGTTAAATGTTTCTCTACAAAAACTAAACCATAGTTACAGTAATAAAAGTCAAAGCAGTGAAATGGAAGTAATGATTGAGAATGAACTGTGACACAGTTGTCACCTATACCCTATGTTATTAAATCTGTACATTGAGTGAGATGGAAAGGAAAGCATCTGAAAAGGGAACTAAATTCAGAGAGACGATATAAAAACTTTGAGGTTGTCTGTTATCACTAATTCTCTCAGACAGAGGAAAGGATTTTAAATAAGAACTGAACGGTATGGAGGGTACATGATGAACACTAACTAGAGAGAAACAAGTTTAACAGAATTTATTGAAATTAAATCAGAAAAAGCAGGGGGAGGGGGGAATCAGACTGGAATACAATACACTAAATGAAGCAGATACCTTTTTCTATCTGCGCAGTAAAATAATTATGGTTAAAGTAGAGAGAAAATAAAATGCAGAATGATTATGGTAAGGAAAGCATTTCTGGAGGAGAGAAATTGTTAACATCAAATATAATTTTAAGTGTCATGAAGTCTGTTTTTGAAGGTGCCCATCAAAGCAGAAGAGAATACAAATTTTTAAAATGTGTTGCTAGAGAAGTATGTTGATGATTACAAGGACAGTAAACAGATTCAAATGTATGTTGGTTGCATAGTTACTTAAAGGTGAAGAGGCTTGTACAGGGCGGAGTGTAGTTGAGAGCTACAGAAATCAAAGTCATTAGACCAAAGAACACAACTTCAATAACCACAATGTTTTAAAAAGTCAATTTCAAAAGTACGTAGTTACTGTAACTATGAGAATTATTGTCATTAATTGCAAATGTAGGAAATATAACTGCTACATTGAATACTGCAATATTTAAAACACAAATAATAGTATTGTAAATTTTGTGTATAAAGAAGTACAGTAATTGAATATTTATTGGTGGCATTCTCTTTGTCATACATGCTAGACCATTGTTCAGTGCCTTCTTGATTTGGTGAGTAGTAATTGAACTTCCTATAAATAAGAAATGGGATATTCTTCATTCACAACACTTATTGTTTTCAATGTAAAGCATGCTATCTCTAATACACAAAAGAAACTGAAATAAACTTCCAATTTTCAATGTTAACAAGCTGTTAATATTGATGTTGTGGTCTTTAGTCTCTAGAATAGTTTCATGCAACTCCCTTGCTATGCTATTCTGTAAAAGGCTTTTTACCTCCAAATAAATACTGCAATATACACCTATTATGCCTATTACCTTCATGTTTTGGTATCCCTCTATCACATAGGAAGCAAAATTAATTCCACAGTTAGCCTTTTTCGAAAAAAATATCTTATTGTATATATAAACTTTAACATACAAAAAACATATATAGATAATGCAAAGGCTGAACAACTGTTTCTCTGTATGATGTAGAAATGTAACTTGGGCCTAAAGAAAATGATATGAAATGAATTGATAAGTGGAAATGATATCAGTGAAGATGCAAGGACATGACATCAGTGCAAAAAGTTTGAATATACAGAAAGTGTAAGACAATGAGTATTTTATGACAGCTAAAAATTTATTTCAGGCCTTATTCCCACAAAGAAAATTTTTGTAAAAATAGTCTTGGTTGCACAACTTCAATAATTTCCCTATATTTTCCTTAATTTTGTCCATTGTTGTCAGTTTTCTATTTTCTTTTCACATTGATGTGTTTTCCCTGTTCTAGGCATAAGATGTTCTGTGGAGATTACAAATTTGTTTAAAAAACAGCAAATGACTTAACAGAAATGTTCATGTTTAAGACAGGCTTGTTAAAAAGAAGGTTTAAGCAGGTTAAACTACATATCACATGACTACATTCAAGTTTGAGGAGGAGGAGTGGGGGTATGAAATTGAACTTATAAAATGCCACTGAAAACTGTGGCCCAGCATCTTAAATCTTCAGACCATCAATCCCCAAGCCTAGAAAACCTCAAAATCCTTCACATTATTAATAAAGGACACAAGTTAAATTTGTTGGAAGAATCTGAAATATCTAAACACATGGTTTTGAAATCTCTGAACCTATTGAATGAGCATATTTTGTCAAAGCATCTAACCTTTTTCGATATTAACCTTTTTCAATATTAATAATGGACATTTTCCATCCTAATGATATTGGGCACCAGGGTGCAAAAAAAAAAAAAAAAAACAGCTAACGCTTCCTCCCCACAAAAGTCGGGGCACCCCAGCGCCGTTAAGTCGGTACCTTTTTTTAATGATATCATCTGTTTTGAAATCTACTTTTGATCCAATACTTAGATGGCCAAATTTGTCAGTTTATCTTGGATCATGGTTGATTGTAAATAATATTTTATTATTTTGACTTACATAAATAACTTTTGCCTTCTGCTACTGTCACAGGAAGTGTTAATACGTGTACAAAGACATTGAAACATTTGGGAACACAGACATTAAATTACTGGAATAAATAAAATTTAACACATCAGGTAGAGGTGTGTTTTACTTTACAAAAAATAAAGGAAGCAGTTCCATCTCATTAAACAATTCTATCCCATCAGTATCTTATCTATTTTCATGTGTTAACTTTTGTTCAAGGTTGAGACATAGTGTTTTTCTTTGTTCTCTGCAGTGAGCTCAATACTAAACTGGAGAGACTACTTAACGGTATCTTTGCCTAGAAAATCGTGACAGTGTTTGGCTGAGTCGCCATCTTTGACCGGGGCAGTTGTGTCTGTTGTTGTCATTAGCGGAGTTTGTGATTTTGAATTTAAAGTGATTCTGTCTCTTTCAATAATGAAAATGGTTAAAAGTTGTGTTGCTTATGGATGCAATATCCGATGGGTGACAGGAAATGGTATTCAGTCTCACCAGTAAGTTATATGTGCTTTAATATATGGCATTGTAATGGAAATGTGTTCCAAAAATCTGAATACTTTACAAGCTATTTAAAATATTTTTAGATTTCCTCTTTCATGTCCGGAACTTCTGAAGAAATGGGTACATGCAGTACGAAGGGAATACTTTGCACCATTGAAATATAGCATTATTTGCAGCACTCATTTTACAAACGACACCTATCAGTTGTGACCAGGAGCTAATAAACAGCTGCTGAAGGATGATGCTGTACTGAGTATATTCAGTTTCTCAGCCCATTTGCAAGGAAAAATCAGTCAAAGAAGGCAACTTGTTAGGAATAACCAACAGTTTCTGAGGTAAAATCATGTATTTTAACTAGTACTTAACAAGGATACACATTGCTGTAAATGTATCGTTATGCATTTGCTTGTAAATATTACTTTTGGATCCTTTTAATTTGGTTTCAGGAGGTGAATGTGATCCAGCCGATTGATACATTATGTTCGTCGTATTGCAGCAAATGTGATGCAAGTTTTCAGACTGATGTCTCTCACAGAATTGTAGCCCTGAGAAAAAAAGTGTGGCGCTTGCAGATGTTGCAGATGAAACTTAAGCAGTGTGGAAAAAAGGTGGAAACAGTGGCAGAATTAATTTCATTCCTGAAGAAAAGAAACTGTATAAGCAACAATCTGGAGAGTGTTCTTCAGAAACATTTCAGTGGATTTGCTCTAGATTTTATGCTTACACAGTTGAATAACAACCGTGCTAAAAAGCAATCCAGGCATTACAGCGAACTGACTAAACAATTTGTTCTCCCTCTGAATTTATATTCTCTGAGGGCATATAGATTTGTACACTCTATGTTTCTGCTACCACACCTCAGTGTTCTTCGTGGCTGGGTCTCCTCAGTGAACTGTGAATCTGGCTATCTACATGAAGTTTTTAACCATTTAAAACATAATGTCAGTGACAAAGAATATCTTAGAGAGAGTGCACTTACTTTTGACAGTATGTCAATTAGGAAGCAGCTAGTTTGGAACAATAACAAAAAAGTTTATGCAGGCTATGTTGACATGGGTAGCATTCTGAATATAGATGCTGAAGAGCTGGCTACAGAAGCCTTAGTTTTTCAGATTGTGTCATATACTGAGAAATTTAAGTGCCCAATTGCATATTTCTTAGTGAACAAACTCTCAGCAGCTTTAATGACTGAAATTGTGTGAGTATATATATAGAAATTGCTTTCTGTTGGTGTTCTTGTGAGGTCAGTGACATGTGATGGTTCTGCTGTCAACATTCAGACACTAAAGAATCTTGGGTGCTCACTGAATCAAGACAATTTTACTCCCTATTTCAAACATCCTGCAAATGACAGCAATGTTCATGCAATTCTTGATGCATGTCATATGCTTAAGCTAGTGCGTAATGCTTTAGCCGAGAAAAAATTACTAACTTTGAAATGGGGGATGTGAAGTAGGACTTGATTTTGAAGTTGCATCATCTTTAAGAGAGTGAGTCCTTAAAATTTGCCAACTTACTTTCAGGTTCACATGTCAATTTTTATAACAAAAAAATGAATGTATCATTAGCAGCTCAAACAAACTGATGCTATCGAATTTCTGGAGAGTGCTCGGCATCCAGATTTTCATGACACTTCTGCCACTGTAGAGTTCATGAGAATTATTGACAAACTGTTTGATGTGTGTAACTCCCAAAATGTGCATGCTAATGGGTTCAAACAACCACTAAGAGCTGAAAATTTGAATTATTGGAAATAATTTTTTTACCATGCAGAAAACTTTCTTCAGACATTAAAGACTGATGGTGTGTGTGTGCTGTTACATTCGTGAAAAGTATTAGGATTTTTAATGTGTATACATGGTATTAAAAGCCTCTCTCAAGAGTTTCTGTTTCGGGATACTCAACCACTAAAATATTTTTTAACATACAAACTATCTCAAGACGACATTGAGCTCTTTTTTTCTTGCATTAGGTCTAGATTTGGTTGGAACAATAATCCAACAACATTAAAGTTCCAGTCTGTGCTGAGAACAATGTTGCCGAAGAACAATGTTACTTCAAGTGACGAAAGTAATGTAGATGACAATGAGAAAGTGAGTTCTTTCAGTGAATGAAATAAATTGCAATTTGCGATCAGTTATGGCTTCACTGTACTAGGTTTAGATGGAATACAAAAGTGCGGCGAATGAAAATTTTTGCCCGGCCAGGATTCAAACCCGGGATCTCCTGCTTACTAGGCAGACGCGTTGACCACTCTGCCACCGAGGACACAGTGACCAGCCTGACTACAGAGGACGCTTACGCTTCCCTGCACGTCTCCTGCCACACCCACATCTCCTTTCGCCACGCTGTCCGTTTCCTACACCACAGCCTATTTGTTCTGTAATGCTCACAGCCACAATACTGTATTCCTGCATCAGGGAGAACAGACAATTAGGTACCGAGACACAATTAATTGTCGTCAGGAGCCCAGCCTCAGCTTCTATACAATTACATATTTTTTTGATGACATCACAGTGTTCAATGATGCGGGAATACAGTATTGGCTGCAAGCATTACAGAACAAATAGGCTGTGGTGTAGAAAAGAGACAGTGTGGCGAATGGAGATTTGGGCGTGGCGGAAGACGTGCAGGAAAGAGTCCTCTGCTGTTGGGTTGGTCACTGTGTCCTCGGTGGAAGAGTGGTCAATGCTTCAGCCTAGTAAGCAGGAGAACCCAGGTTCGAATCCCAGCTGGGTACAAATTTTCATTCGCTGTACTTTGGTATTCCATTTAAAGTACAGTGAAGCCATAACTGATCACAAATTGTGATTTATTTCATACATTGAACACTGTAATGTCGCCAAAAAAATATGTAGTTCTTTCAGTGTTTGTAAATTCATGTGCCATAAGAAACAAACTGAAGAGTTCAGTTGTGCTGATAAAGATCTATCTTACTTTGAACCTCTTGATTTAGCACTACTCAGTGAACACCAGGACAATATTATTGCCGGCCACGGTGACCGAGGGGACTGAGGCGCTCCAGTCACGGTCTGCACGGTCACTACGGTCGGGGGTTCGAATCCCCCCTTGGACATGTATATTTGTGCCGTCCTAGTTCATAAGTAGTTTGTAAGTTTAGGGACTGATGACCCCATAGGTAAGTCCCATAAGCTTAACAAACATTTGAACATTTTGACAATATTATTTACTATATATCAGGCTATGTTGTTAAAAAGGTTTTGTAAATGTTAAGGTTTGCTGAGTGCAAAGACCTGATTAGTGTTCCTTACATGTGCTCAGATGATCACACATACTGCAAATCCAGCTGCTTTTACTGTCAAAGTTAAAAGTTAAAGTTAAAGGGGATGGTTTTCAGTACCCATCCGTAACAGTATTTAAAATAGTGCAGCACACAGAAAAATGCTTTCGTTCTGCTTTAGTGTCATATACTTTAAACTCAAACAGTTTTTATCACAGAATTATTAATGCTGTACGTTGTTACTTTGGGAAACAAAGCGGATAATGTGGTGGCGGACTTCCTCTCACGGATCTACGCCATGTCCACTGTCATCGATATCTCCAACCTTTCTGCCCTACAATCCGCTGACAATGACCTCCTTGTCCTCATCTCTGACTCTTCCTCTTCCCATCATCCCATCCGCACCACCTTTCCTGGCATCACCGGCAAGGTATGGTGTGACGACTCGACAGGCAAACTCCACCCCTACATATCTTGTTCCCTTCGTCGTCCCATTTTCCAGAAATTACACAAGTTCACACGAGGCCTTGACTCACCTGGTGTGTGAACGTTTCGTTTGGCTCGATGTGAGACATGATTGCCAGGCATGGGCCTGATCTTGTGTTGCGTGCCAGAGCAACAAGGTCTTGTCTCACACCTCTCATCCTCTTGGCTCATTCTCTCCTCCGTCCGACAGATTCCAGAACATCCATTTAAACCTTGTCGGTCCCCTCCCACCGGTTGACAGTTACCGATTTCATCCTGTCAATGAGCGACCGCACCACGAGATGGATGGAAGCCACACCTCTGCTTAATATCACTGCTGAGTCCATCACTCGGGCTTTCATTTCTTCCTGAATTGCTCACTTTGGCTGCCCCTCACTCATCACTACTGACCAGGGACGCCAATTCGAGAGTGCCCTCTTCACCAATACCTGTCATCTCTGCAGCATTCACCGGATCCACACCACCGCCTATCATCCTCAAAGTAACAGGCTGGTAGAGTGGTGGCATCGGACCCTCCTCGAGGCGGCCCTTCGGTGCCACAGACCTCTTTGGCTCGACACCCTTCCTCTGGTCCTTCTTGGCCTGCACACTATCTACAAGGAGGACCTCTGTGGCACCATTGTGGAATTCGTATACAGGCAACAGCTCACCTTACCTGGCGAGCTTGTCACTCCATCTCCACCTCTCTCGCTTGAGGATCTCCCCTCTCTAGTCGATTGAGTCCACCACATCTGTGCTGTGGCCTCCCCGCCCCCTCCTGCCAGCCAGTCTTCCCCCTCTTAAAGGTACCTTCAGACCTGCAGACGTGCAAGTTCGTGTTCTTCTGTGATGACAACGTCCATCCACCCTTACAGCCCCCATACTCTGGCCCTTATCCTGTCCTCCTCCAGGTGGCAAATACCTACACCGTCCTCCTTAATGGCAAACCCACCACAGTATCCATCAATCATCTTAAGCCCATGCACCTCGATCTGGCTTCCCTCTCTTCTTTCTTCTCAATCGAGGTCTCTCCTTCCCCTACCTCCTGCAGGTACCCTCCTTCCCGTTCGCCGTCGAGTCGTGCATCACCCTCGACCGTTGACTCCTCTTCCCCTTCCTCCTCGCCATCCTCTCCCTTCAGAGGATTCTCTCGTCCCCTCCCTCCATCTGATCCCTGCTATTAATTCTCGGTCCCTTTTCCCCCACCTCTCACTACTGAATTGTCCATTGCGGTGTGCGACTACAGCCTTTTCATTATGTGAATGTCATCCACCAAATGCGAATTCATTAAATGCTTTCAGCTGGCCCCTGATTCCGTCCCATCTGAGGCTCGGGCCTTCTTGCTCCTGTCAAGCACTCTGCTTATTATTATTCCAGCTTGTGGCTCCCACTTGAGCCGGCTTCTCTCACGACAGGTCATGCTACCACCTGGTCTACATAATTTCATTGTTCGCGGCCCCATGGCTCGTCGACTACTACCCACTCCAACTTTACCAGAGGAAACACTTTAACTCACCAGTTGTGTAATGCCCTCAGTGTGTGTTTCCCCCAGTGCCTGTGAATCCAGTCCCCCCCCCCCCCCCCAAGGCTCTCAGGAGTACACTGAACTGCGCGGAGGGGGGGGGGGGGGGCTGTGTGACACTACTAGCCACCAATTTGAGTGAAGTGTGACATCTTTTGGTGACAATCTTTGCTTTTGGCTTTTGCCTTTCTTGGCTACCACCATGTTTAAACAGTCACGGTTGGAACGTTGTATGATCAATAGTGAATAAAATTATGTAACAGTAAACTGCGTGGTTATTTGGCTTTCATGCCTCCAGTAAGCACTACAAATGTTTTGCAAAAATGAAAACCTGTTGTTGTGTTCTGTCAACAAATGGAATCTATCATTTAATTGTAAGATTGCCATGTCAAGTAACAAAAAATATAAATTTACTTTAAATTATATATAAAAAGTAGATGAAGATTACTCACCAGGTGAAGGAGCACAGGTGTGATAGTAGCACAAATAAATAGAAAACACACACACACACACACACACACACACACACACACACACACACACACACAAATGCAAGCTTTCGCAACCCAGTTGCTTCTTCAGGCAGAAGCGAAGGAGAGGGAAAAGGAAATGATGAAGGTTTTAAGGAAGGGGGTAAGGATCCATTCCAATCCCGGGAGAGGAAAGACTTACCTTGGGGGAAGAAAAGGAAGGTAAACAAATACACACACGCCTATACATTTACACAGACGCAAACACACCTAGGCAGACATACTATAGAAACCAAAGAAGTTAAGAAGTTAGACAGAGATGCCACTAGAGGCAGAGGCTCTGACCAGGGAATCGAGGCAAAGATGTTAAGATGTTAAAGATGGTGGGTGGGAATTCAAATTTAGCGGAGGTTGACACCAGGTGGGCAATGGGAAGAGAGAATATGCTGAAGGGCTAGATCCCATCTCCGGAGTTCTGAAGGATTGGTGTCAGTGGGAAGTATCCAGATAACCCGGACTGTGTAACACTGTGCCAAGATGTGCTGGCCGTGCACCAAGGCATGATTAGCCACAGGGTAATCCTCATCCCCAGCAAACACTGTCTGCCTGTGACCGTTCATGTGAATGGACAGTTTGTTGCTAGTCATTCCCACATAGAACGCTTCACAGTGCAGGCATGTCAGTTGGTAGATCAAGTGGGTACTATCACAAGTGGCTCTGCCTTTGATTGTGTACACCTTCTGGGTTACAGGACTAGTGTAAGTGGTGGTGGAAGGGTGCATAGGGAAGATTTTACAACAGGGGCAGTTACAAGGGAAGGAGCCAGAAGGTAGGGAAGGTGGTTTGGGGATTTCATAGGGATGGACTAGGAGGTTACGGAGGTTAGGTGGGCGGCGGAAAGACACTCTCGGAGGAGTGGGAAGGATGTCATGAAGGACGGATCTAATTTCGGGGCAGGATTTAAGGAAGTTGTATCCTTGCTGGAGAGCCACATTCAGAGTCCGCTATTTGGGGGGATGAGGAAGTGGCTCTGGCAATTTGCCTCTTTACCAGGTTAGGAGGATAGCTGTAGGATGTGAAAGCTGTTATTAGGTTATTGGTGTACTGGTTCAGAGATTCGGGACTGGAGCAGACTCATTTGCCACGAAGACCTGAGCTGTAGGGAAAGGACCGTTTGATGTGGAATGGATGGCAGGTGTCATAATGCAGGTACTGTTGTTTATAGGTAGGTTTGATGTGGATGGATGTGTGAAGTTGGCCGTTGGACAGATGGAGGTCGACATCGAGGAAAGTGGCATGGGATTTGGAATAGGACCAGGTGAATTTGATGGGACCAAAGGAGTTGAGGTTGAAGAGGAAATTCTGGAGTTCTTCTTCACTGTGTGTCCAGATCATGAAAATGTCATCAATGAATCTGTACCAAACTTTGGGTTGACAGGCTTGGGTATCCAGGAAGGTTTCCTCTAAGCATCCCATGAATAAGTTTGCGTATGAGGGGGCCATCATGGTTCCCATGGCCGTTCCCTTTAGTTATTGGTATGTTTGGCCCTCAAAAGTGAAGAAGTTGTGGGTTAGGATGAAGCTGGTTATGGTATTAAGGAAAGAGGTTTTAGGTAGGGAAGTAGGTGGCATCAATGGTTGCAAGGATGCTTTCTGGAGGTAACAGGCTGGGTAAGGATTTCAGACGATCGAGGAAGTGGTTGGTGTCTTTGATGAAGGATGGGAGACTGCACATGATGGGTTGAAGGTGTTGGTCTATGTAGGCAGAGATTCGTTCTGTAGGGGCTTGGTAACCAGCCACAATGGGTTGGCCGGGATGATTGGGTTTGTGAATCTTAGGAAGTAGGTAGAAGGTGGGGGTGCGGGGTGTCGGTGGGGTCATGAGGTTAATGGAGTTAGGTGAAAGGTTTTGTAGCGGGCATAAGGTGTTGAGGATTCCTTGAAGCTCTGCCTGGACATCAGGGATGGGATCGCCATGAATGACTTTATATGTGGTGCTATCTGAAATCTGACACAGTCCCTCAGCCACATACTCCTGCCGATCAAGTACCACGGTTGTGGATCTCTTGTCAGCTGGATGAATGATGATGGAATGGTCATCCTTCAGATCACGGATAGCTCTGGATTCAGCTGTGGTAATGTTGGGAGTAGGATTAAGGTTCCTCAGGAAAGAGTGAGAGGCAAGGTGGGAAGTAAGGAATTCCTGGAAGGTTTGAAGAGGGTGATTTTGAGGAAGAGCAGGTCGGTCTCACTGTGATGGAGGACAGAACTGTTCCAGGCAGGGTTCAATTTGAATGATGTCTTGGGGAGCTGGATCATTAAGAGTAGGATTATTTTTCTTTGTGGCAAAGTGGTATCTGCAGCAAAGACTACGAGTATAGGAAAGTAAATCTTTGACAAGAGCTGTTTGGTTGAATTTGGGAGTAGGGCTAAACATTAAAAGCAGTGACATTTGCATTAGAAAGCTTACAGTGGAAACAAAATACTGAATCTGTAGATTTTGAATAAACAAGCCGATCGCAATGAATAATTTCGTTATCTGGTAATGTTTAACTGTACTAGGTATCATTCTGTATATTCTGTAAGAGAGAGAGAGAGAGAGAGAGAGAGAGAGAGAGACCTGCTAAGGTCATTGGTGCCTACTCTTATGCACCACTTAAACTAGCTTACACTAACTTATTCTAAAGATGACAAACATCATAAACATCCATGTCCTAGAGAGGACTAGAACCTCCATTGGAAGCGACCACGCCCTCCACGACGTGGCGCCTTAGACCATTCATGCCTGGCACACACCTTGCGCCCCCTGGGTAACGGCGCTGGGGTGCCCCACACCCCTTGCACGCCCTGATAAAGATGGCCCTGCTTCCAGTAACAACTTTCACGCATATAAAATAATTTACTTCACTCATGTAAACTCTAGCTGTTAAGTGACACAATAGCACACTGTGACGATGCAAGGAAGCGATTACAAAAGTTTCGGCCTTTAAAGTCATGTATATAATAGATATTCCTCACAAAAGACAAAACTGTTAAATATCTAACCTCTCAATGATAGATACATGACGTTTTCTCTTTGGCCTCAAAATTAACAAAGCATATTATTTAAGTAACATTTTCTTAAACTTGCCACAAAATCTGTATTTAAAGCTATACATCACGATCTCTTTTTGTGTTTGTAACACCAAAAGATGTATGTTCAAATTAATTAATGTATTTTGACACTTCACAGGCGAAAATTCCATGTTGTTTATAGGGTCAAAGGTCTTCAGAAAAGATATGCACTTAAAGATGTAAATGATCTAAATTCATATTCTATGTAAGCAATCTGAATTATTATTCAGTGTAAAATAATGTACTTGTATCGTGTAGGCTTTCACGGCCGGCGTCTTCAGTAATTAAAACTTCCGGGCTGAGAGGCCGTGGTCGAACAGTAGAAATTTCTTCCCCTGACGTTTCGTTGCCGGCTGTGGACAACATCTTCTGAGGTGAGTCGACGACTGGCTGCTGGGTCGTGGAGATCCTGCATATATAGAGGGCATAGAGGGCGCCACCACTCGTCACGTGATGTCAACAGTAAAACTATCTCTGGCTGGCGTCATTACTCTCGATCGAAGGTAATTGATTGTCACGTCTTTGGTACAAAGCAGACCACCATATCTTGTCTAACTTCAAGCCTCCTCTCTATTCATACGTACATAATAATGCGATGTCTTAGCTAGCATGCTTGTCTCACAAAATTTTATTTTGTGGTCACCGTTTTCAAAAACATGTTCCGCTACGGCCGATTTGTCTGTGCGTCCCAGTTGACAGTTCCTTTTGTGTTCAGTTAGGCGAGTATTGATACTTCTTTTAGTTGTTCCAATATAAACCTTCCCACAACTACATGGGATCTTATACACACCTGGAGTAGCCAAAGGGTGTCGCGCATCTTTTGTTGATCGTAAGTATTCATTGATCTTTTTGGTGGGTTTGAATATTGTTTCCACTCTAAACTTGGCCAGTACTTTCCCAATGTGGTCCGTGATATTGTGGATGAATGGGAGAAACACTTTCCCTACCAAAGGTTGTTGTTGGACGTTAGCAGAGATTTGTCTTCTGGGCTGGAGTGCTCGATCTATCTCCTTATCACTGTATCCGTTTTTCTGAAATGCTGTTCGTAAATGATCGAGTTCCTCTTGCAAATAAGCTGGCTCACAGATTTTATTAGCCCTGTCCACTAATGTTTTAATAACACCTCTCTTCTTCAGGAGAAAAGAAGGCATTGCGGGAGATTAATGCGGACAAGAGTATCTTTGTACTTTCTGCTGACAAGGGAAATGCTACCATGGTGATGAAAAGTGAAGACTACCATAAGAAGATCAGTGACCTTTTGGATTCGACCACCTATAAAAAGTTGAAAAAGGATCCTACAACTAAAGTGCTGGCAGTTACCAATCAACTGATAAAAAAGTCTTCTATTTCTTCAGAGGATAAAAAACACATTTGCAAAACACATTTGCTACCTAAGGTGCACAAAATCGAAGATGTTGTCTGCAGCCGGCAACGAAATGTCAGGGGGAAGAAATTTCTACTGTTCGACCACGGCCTCTCAGCCCGGAAGTTTTAATTACTGAATGTACTTGTATTATATTAAAACCTTATAATTAAATGAAATTTTTTATCTTTGTGATAAATGTAATATTTATCATAAAAGAAAATCTGTAGTAATATTATTTGTTGCTAACATAAAATGGTATGTTAAAATCTAAAACTTTACAGCATAATGAATCAGAATACTATTGTAATTCTTTATTTTATAACACAATTAATGTTTATTTAAATTAATAATGCGTATAATCATAAGTTCACCTGTTGTAACCGATCACCCACCCCCATGAACCACAAACATTGCCGAGGTGGGGTGGCTTGTGTGCCTCAACGATACAGATAGCCGTACCGTAGGTGCAGCCACAGTGGAGTGGTATCTGTGGAGAGGCCAGAAAAACGTGTGGTTCCTGAAGAGGGACAGCAGCCTTTTCAGTAGTTACAGGGGCAACAGTCTGGATGATTGACTGAGCTGACCTTGTAACATCAGCTAACATGGCTTTGCCACGCAGTTACTGCGAACAGCTGAAAGCAAGGGGAAACTACAGTCGTTACTTCTCCCGAGGACATGCACCTCTACTGTATGACTATATGATGATGGTGTCTTCTTGGCTAAAATACTCCTGAGGTAAAATAGGAATGCGGGTAAGCTACTATGAACAGCATAGTGAACACATTATTGTAGTAAAGAGAGACACAAAGCCAACACTGAGCACAGTAGTGCAAGTTTATATGCCAACTAGCACGGCCGATGATGAGGATATCAAAAAAATGTATGAGGAGATAAATGAAATAATTCAGAAAGTTAAGGGAGACGAAAACTTGATTGTAATGGGGGACTGGAACTCAGTAGTAGGAAAGGGAAGAGAAGGAAATATAGTAGGTGAAAATGGACTGGGAAAAAGAAATGAAAGAGGAGATCGCTTGGTAGAATATTGTGCAGAGCACAATCTAATGATCGCCAACACTTGGCTTAATCATCATAAAAGAAGGCTGTATACATGGAAGAGACCAGGAGACACTGGAAGGTACCAGATTGACTTTATAATGGTAAGGAATAGATTTAGAAACCAGGTTCTAAACTGTAAGACATATCCAGGGGCAGATATAGACTGACCATAACTTATTAGTTATGAACTGCTGATTAAAACTTTAGAGACTGCAGAAACATAGAAAGGGTAGGAGATGGAACCTGGAAAAATTGAAGGAACCAAAGGTGGTTGAGAGTTTCAGAGGGAGCATTAGTCAAGGATTGGCTGAAACAGGGGAAAGTAATACAGTAGAAGAAGAATGGGTAGCTCTGAGAGACAGGGTAGTGAAGGCTGCAGAGGACCATATAGGCAGAAGAACAAGGCCTAATAGAAACCCCTGGATGACACAGGATATACTGAACTTAATTGATGAGAGGAGAAAATATAAAAATTCATTAAGTGAAACAGGAAAAAGGGAGTACAAACGTCTGAAAAATGAGACTGACAGGAAGTGCAGACTGGCTAAGCAGGAGTGGCTAGAGGACAAATGCAGAACCATAGAAGAATGCATAACTAGGGGAAAATAAAAGAGATATTTGGAGATAAGAAAAGCAGCTGTATGAATATCAAAAACTCAGACAAAAAACCAGTACAAAGCAAAGAGGGGAAAGCTAATAATAATAATAATAATAATAATAATGATAATAATAAGCAGCTGAACTGTGGAAAGAATATATAGAGGGTCTATACAAAGGAAATAAACTTGAAGGCAGTATTCTAGAGATGGAAGATGAAGTGGAGGAAGATGAGATAGGCGATAGGATACTGCGAGAAGAATTTGACAGAGCGCTGAATGACTTGAGTCAAATCAAGGCCCCTGGAGTAGATTATATTCTGTCTGTACTGCTATTGTCATTAGGAGAGCTAGTCATGAAAAAATTGTATCACCTGCCATGCCAGATGTATGACACAGGAGAATTACCCTCCGACTTCAAGAAGAATATTGTAATTCCAATCCCAAAGAAAGCAAGTGCAGACAAGTGTGGAAATAACAGAACTATCAGTTTAATAAGTAATGGGTACAAAATACTAACACAAATTATTTACTGACAAATGAAAAAACTTGTGGAATCCGACCTCAGGGAAGATAAGTTTGGATTTAGGAGAAATGTAGGAACATGGGAGGCAATACTCACATTACGACTTATCTTAGAAGATAGGCTAAAGAAGGGCAAACCTACATTTTTGGCGTTTGTAGATTTGGAGAAAGCTTTTGACAATGTTGACTGAAATACACTCTTCCAAATTCTGAAGGTGTCCGGAGTAAAATATAGAGAGCGAAGAGTTATATTCAACCTATACAAAAACCAGACAGTGGTTATTAGAGTTGAAGAGCAAGAGAGGGACACAGAGGTGGGAAGGGAGTAATACAGGGTTGTAGCCTTTCCCCAATGTTGTTCAATCTCTACATTGAGCAGGTAGTGAAGGAATGGAAGGAGAAATATGGAGAGGGCATTAAAGTGAAGGGAGAAGAAATAAAAACATTGCGGTATTAATTCTGTCAGAGAACGCAAAAGATCTGGAAGAGCAATTGAATGGGATGGACAGTGTCTTGAAAGGAAGATATAAGATGAACATTAACAAGAGTAAAACTATGGTAATGGGATGTAATGTCAGAAAATCAGGTGATGCTGAAGGAATTAGATTAGGTAATGAGACAATAAAAGTAGTAGATAACTTCTGATGGACAAAGTAAAGAAGATATAAAATGCAGAATGGCTATGGGAAGAAAAGCGTTTCTAAAGAAGCGAAACTTGTTAACATCCAACATTTAAATTAATGTTAGGAAGTCCTTTCTGAATGCATTTCTCTGGAGTGTAGCATTGTATGGCAGTGAAACGTGGGCGATAAGGAGTCCAGATAAAAAGATTATAGAAGCTTTTGAAATGTGGTGCTACAGGCAAATGATGAAAATTAGATGGGTACATCACGTAACTAACGAGGAGGTGCTTAACCAAATCAGGGAAAAAGGAGTTTCTGGCATATCCTGACTAAGAGAAGGGATAGATTGGTTGGACACATTCTGAGACATCAAGGAATAGTCAACTTAGCGTTAGAAGGAAGCGTGTGGGGTAAAAACCTTAGTCGGAGACCGAGGGACGAATATAGTAAGCAGATAAAAGAATGTAGGTTGCCGAACGTATTCTGAGATGAAGAGTCTTACGCAGGACAGAGTGGAGAGCTGCATCAAACCAGTTTGCGGACTGAAGACCACAACAACAACAACAACAACAACAAGAACTGATCACGTGATATAGACAGTATATATAAGCTGGTGCACAGGCAGTGCAGTCAGTTCTTTCTAGTTCTAAACTGCTATTAGTAGGGAAGTTTTTACCTGTTATGAGTAGGTAGAAGTCTGTTTAAATCGTACTACAGAGTTGTAAACTGGCCTGGATTGAGATTGATGTAACAAGAAGATTAATTTTGGATGTGAAAGTAAAATATTCTTGGATTTTTGGAACCTGAAACGCTATTTCAAAGTAAATTTCACCAGAAACATTAAAACAGCAAGAATTCAGGACAACATGACTTTGGAAAAGATAAGTTCCCATAAAAAAAGAATTCTTCTTTGCTTCGAAAAAAATGTTTTAGTGGGACAGTAGTATCAAGAATCAAGAATCTTTATTCATCATAAACCATTTTACAATGATATTGGCTTCATCATTTTTACAGTATATATACACTATATAAAATACAATGAATAGCATTGCACCTAAGATTAATAGGATTTATGCAGTATATAATAATACAACTGAAAGCAACATTTTTCTAAAAACCAATATGATCATGTGGAAAACTGAAATATTCTTTAATATTATAAAATGGATGATTTATTAACCAGTTGTACCATTTATTTTAAAGTATTTATATCCATGGTCCGAGCAGAGTTTGGTAACTTATTGAAGATTCTGATAGCATTCACATTGTGAGAGCTACCAGTCATTGTTAACCTATACCTAGATATATCTAACTGAGACTTAACCCTGGTGTTGTGGTCATGAACTTCCCCCTTTTAACAAGTTCTGACATATTGTTTTTAATATAGAGTCCTGCAACATAGATATATAAATTCACAATTGTGAGTATTTTTGGGCTGGTGAAGAGAGGACGACAGTTCTCCAGATAATTTTTCTTACACATTATTCACAAAACTTTCTTT
Organism: Locusta migratoria; assembly: GCA_026315105.1. Taxonomy (NCBI): domain Eukaryota; kingdom Metazoa; phylum Arthropoda; class Insecta; order Orthoptera; family Acrididae; genus Locusta; species Locusta migratoria. The sequence continues at coordinate 6,548,489 of CM048747.1, forward strand.
TGTATTTTTAATATTTTATCAATGTGAGAGAATGAATCAAGTCAATTGCTAATTTTTAAACAAGTTTGCTTCACATGTAAAACATTGTATTTGTTCAACCAAGACTTTTTCACCAAAATATTCATTATGGTTGCTGTACAAGTGAGTACAAATAAAATTAGTTAAAATAATTAACACTTCTGTTGTATTTTTGCTTTTTTTTTAAGGTGGGAATAAAAAGAACTACAAATTTTTAATGATATTCAATTTCGTATCATTTGAATCATTATTTAAGAAAAAAATACTTACAGAATTAAATGAGTCACTTTGTATATCTGAAATATCCAAAACTTTGCTTTTAGAAATTATTTCCAACAACTCCAGATAGTATTCCTTTTTTGGTCTTATACCAGCAAATTTTTTGTGTAATATAACAGAGAAGAAGAATTCCAAACATTTTTTGGCTAGATTTGATTTTATTTTCCATGAGGAAGCCAGCAGACACACCAGTGCAACAATGCTACTTTCAGGTAACATATTTTGATGTGTGTTAATAAATACTTCAAAGGAAACATGTTCTGGAAATAAGAAGATAAAAATCAGATAAAAAGCTTAAAAACAAAGTAGCCTGCTTGTACTCAAAAAGCTTACCTTCATGAATTCTGTAGTATCGCTGAACATGTTGCCAATGACCATGTAGTGTATTAAAAAATAAGGACTGTAGGTCTCTTCTCTTATCAGTTTGCATGTCCATGCCAATAAAAGCATACAGTGAAAAAAAATCTACTGGGCATTTGTTATTTGAGATTAAGAATGTCATTTTTTCCAAAAATGCATCTGTGACACATTCATCAGCATCCTATAGCAAAGTTAAAACGAAGTTATTGAATTAAAATATCACAGGCAAGTACAGACACAGGCAGAACTGATAATAGGTGGTTTGTACCCTACAACAGTCATGTGCCTGGGAACAGGACAGAGTGAGTGGGGGGAAAGATGAAGTAGAAGTGGTCTATGGTGCCATCATAAAAGGTCGATCTCTACCACCTCTCACAGCTTCATTAAAATGTCTATCTTATCGAAACCACCATACACCAATAGCACCTTCACTTAGCTGTCATGTTTTCCACATTATAAATCTCTTACCTATGGCCTTAGAATTCATTAAAGCCATATCTATAGCAGGAAACAGAATTTATCCAAATAAAGTGGTATCATGCCAGAGCTCTTACATGCAGAGTAGTCCTTAAATAGTGATCCTGTGCTATGTCTTTGGGCACCACAACAACTTGTTAGCATTGTTCCAGTCAGACCACGCAGACCTCAGTCACATCATAGTTGGGATAATGGGAAGCGAGCTGTACTATCTATTGCAGCATGCTCTTTGCTACCAAAGTGACTGGTCTATAGAGATTTGGCCTCCAGGAGATGAGCGTGTAGAATGTGGATAGCCACAGGGAGTAGGAATTGAGGGTCAATCAGCCATGGGGAGCAAGAGAGAAAGATTCAGTTGGCTCACTCATAATGAAGTAACAGCAGCCTCACTGGGCTGTAAACTGCAGCTCCAACGAGCAACTGGCAGCCTCTGGAGGATGTTAAACCGCTGCAAGACTGGTCAGCAATTAGTGCGATGAGTCAGTAAATATAAGTGCAACTGTGTTGTACTGTTGGTTGAACAAACTTAAAGTTACGACTCACCAATGACCCAATGAGTAGAAAAGAAGAATAGTTCTCTCCTGGGTTAGTTGTACTGTGTTGGAATATACAGCTAGTTCACTGTGTACTTTCAAGGTGAAGAATCTTCTCCTAGTTTCAAAGTTGTGCCTAGGCCACTGGCCATAGTACTTAATCATTACAGTGTTGATTCAGCTATTTGTGGAAGGATACTGATTCAAGCACTTTAATTGTAACAGACCACAATGCCTGTGTAGTGTCATTTGTTTTGTTTTACATATATTTATAAGCTGGCAGCCATTTGTAGGAACACTGGAGAACTTTTATCACTCAGTCATTGATAGTTAGACTGTCATTCAGGATTTAATACTTCATTGCTTATTTCCTTATAGTTACAAGTGTTAATTATAGTATGTCAGAGTCATAGGGCTTGGTTATCAGGGGTGTCACCTTACCATTGATTTACTGATTGCTGTGTTATCTCTGAGTATTTTACTGCTTGAACAAACATTTCATTAAATTTACAAATTTTGGAAAATGACACCTGCTATAGTTATGAAATAATAGTCAGCCCAGACGTGCACCATTGCAATATTTGTTGATAGTTACAGACATCTATCACCTTTTGTCCATGTTATTTTGGAATACGAACCACTCCAGTAGTTAATGGCTGCTGCTTAGGCTTTTTTATCAAAGCTTTTGACATCTTGAAATTTTTACTTACTGTCTCATTTATATTGTTTAAAAGTATTTAAGACTGTGGGATTGTAATTATTTGATCTGTTTTTTAATATAAATGTTCTTTTAAGATCCTCAGTTTTATTGTTAGAGTTCCTTTATTTACTTTTGGATAATTATTAATTTAGTAAGGCTAGTATTAAAAGAGGTTTTGTGAACTTGTGTTCAAGAGGTGACCAGTTCTCACTTAGCTGACCAGCTTCTGCCATAGTTTGACACTGGAGTTGCGGACCTATTCCCAGTAACGCTGCCTGGGGAAAGCTTTGAACCACAAATACAGAGCTTTTTTGCACTTATAGTCTGTAAACTAACAACTAAGCTGCACTCTTCTTGGGGGAGGGGGGGTGGCCTTTCATGGAAGAACACTGGAGAATGCCCTACAAGGGCACAAAATATCAGTTGTCTGCTACTTGGCAAGCAGTATAGACAAGGGTTTACTGATTCAAGTAGAATTACCAGTTTCAGTTAGATCATTTTGTATATTTGTTGATATACTTACTCACCAGCCCCAAGAACCACAGACATTGCCAAGGTGGGGTGGCTTGTGTTTCTAAACAATACAGATAGCCTTTTCTGTAGTTGCAGGGGCAAAAGCCTGATGATGGACTGAGCTGGGCTTGCAATATCAGCTAATGTGGTTTTGCCATACAGTTACTGTGAAAGGCTGAAAGCAAGGAGGGAAACTACAGCCGTTACTTTTCCCTGAGTAGGTGCAGCTCTACTGTATGAATATATGACGGGTAAAAAATTCTGGAGGCAAAATAGTCCCCCATTTCACGTGGTTTGCTTAAACATTTCCAGATTTTCTTCACCCCCCATAAACCTGTTTTGGATGCTTATACAACCACCATACCCCTGTGCATTACATTGTTGACTAACTGTAATTGACCACAGTTTCAACAATGTTTATCTTCTTCAACTACTCTCTCAAATGACTTTCTATTTTTTCCTAGCTGAATAATTCCTTTTGCTGTCTGTTCACCTTTATATCTCACCCATATATATATTATTTGCAGTCACTTATTCAGTACACATTCCTCACTTTTCCTTCCCATACATCGACACCATCAAATTTTATCTACATTCCCTCCGCAAGCATGCTTTTTCCCTAGCCAGATTAAGGTCACGCATTTTACTTACTCAGGCTTGTCTAACATTTGGCATCACCCCCAAAGGCCTCACATTAAAAGTTCCCATCTCTGGCTGTAACCCATCATTTTATCCTGCCTTTTACCAGTTCCATACAGAACAATCCACAGCCCTCACCCACCTGATCCTTAACCTACCTTGTTGTATTAGCGTGTGCGAGTGTGTTTGCGCGCTTGTTTGCCTTTCCTTTTATCCCCTTAAGGTAAGTCCTTCTACTCCTGGGATTGAAATGACTCCTTTTCCACTTCCTTAAAACCTGTATTGTTCCCTTTCTTCCCTTTAATGGCATTAAAAAAGGTTTTTGCCATGGAAGCAATCACAAAATTCAGATGCACTTCCTGCAATAGGCTCGCTGCCAATGGCAACAGAAAAGGAGAATGCACCAACAGCACATGGTGAAGATACATCCCTGCCTACACCACTTGAAGAAATTAGGCGTACATCAGCATCATTTTGTGAAGTATCACTGTCAACAGTGGAGTCATCACAAACTGCACTAGAAGATGAAACAGCTGAGGCAACACCATCAGTAGTCATGACAGAAGTTCCAACAGCAACAGTAGCTACATTGTCACCAAAAGGAAGGAAGAAAACTCCAGCAGAGGAAGAAATAAGTGTTATGGGTAAGCGGAAAACAGTGCCTCCTCTCCGTCTAAATGATTTTTTAGTGGAATGCAGCAAGGTGAAGAGGCCCATGAAATAAGCAGTGTAAATGTTACCAGGATCTCTAGTCCAAATGTCCATTCTAAAGTAAAAAACCATTTTGATCTTAAAATTTGCTATTTGAATATTCAAGGGCTAAAAGATAAAGAATTCATTGTAAACACTCTTGGGTTAAACAATAACATTGATATTTCTTGTCTGAGTGAACACTGGGCTGGAGATAGTGACCTTTCTGTAGTTAAATTTGATAACTATAATCTAGCAAATAATTACAGTAGAAAATTGTATATTAGAGGTGGTGTGGCAATCTACATTAACCTGTCACTCAGTTGTTTGAAACTGGATCTAGATTATTTATGTGACGAAAAGAATTTTGAGGTTACTGGAATAGTTATTGACAATTTTAGGTTAATAGTAATATCCTTGTACCAGTCACCTAAGGGTATCATTAGTGTATTTCTAGAAAAACTTGACATGCTGCTAGAGATATTTAGTGAGAAAAAGTAGTCACATTATGAATTAGTAATAGGTGGTGACCTGAATGCAGATTTCGATGTAACAACAACCAAACATAGTGTCACTGACCTCAAAAATATTTTAAGATGGTACAATTTACACTTTATCAACAGTAGACCCATAAGAGATGAAGCTTGTCTTGATAATATATTTGTAAATTTTGAAACTACAGAATCATCATGCGAAGTAACAGTATTCCCATTCTCTGATCACGATCCTGTATCTTTAAATTATGTCAATAGATGTTGTGCTGATAAGAGTAATATTCAAATGTATGTCCCAAAGGTGGTTATCACCAGACCTGTCACAGATGACAAAATTGTCAGATTGTGTCAGTCCCTTACAAACAGAGATTGGTTTGGTCAATACAGTGGCACACATTACAGTTTATGTAATGATTTGCCACCAAAGCTAATATTTGAAAGGTTTTTTAAAGCATTTATAACACAATTTAATGACTGTATTCCCACAAAGAAATGTAAAATAACAAAGACCATAGCAGTAAGGGTAAAAATAAGCAAAATCCATGGTACACCATACAATTAACACACCTTAAAAACCAAGTTATGCTCTTGCACAATATATATATAAATCTGGACTGACCAAGGCAGATCAGCCTATGTTAAAACTAGAAATGAGTATAAGAAAGCCATCACAGAAGCCAAGAAAGCACACAATTTCAGTACCATTCAGAATTCCACCAATATGTGTAAAGCTGCATGGAAACTAATTAACAGTGTAGCTAAACATGAAAGAAACAAGAGAATTAATGTAAGCCCCCAGAAATTCAATGATTTTTTTTATTAAATCTGTACAAGAAGTAGGAAATGCTACCATCAAACCTGATATTACCTTATCACAGATCCCTTCAGAAAATATCTCTAAACCACCAGCAAATACAAGTATGTTTTCCTTTTCTGAGTTGTCTCCTAGTCATGTCCTAAGTATAGTAAAACAGCTGAAATCATCTGACAGTGTAGATATATATGACATTTCTTACACCATTCTAAGGAAAGTAATAGATAGTATTGTGTACCCTTTAACATACTGTGTAAACAAGTGTATAACTGGAGGATATTTTCCGGATGAGCTGAAAGTATCCAGAGTAGTTCCGATATACAAAAAAGGTGATGTTGATTCCCCTTCTAGTTACAGGCCAATTTCCATAGTCCCAGCTCTTTCCAAAGTATTTGAATGTGTACTCTATCAACAATTATGTGCTTATTTTGAAAATGCAGAAATAATTAGCAAGTCACAGTACGGTTTTAGAAAAAAACCTGTCAACTCTTGACGCTATAGACTCAGTAGTCAAATACCTTCATCAAGTTCTTGAGAATAAGAGCTTTGCTCATGTCACCTTTTGTGACTTAAGTAAAGCATGCGACTGTGTAGAGCATAAAGCACTCTTAGAACTAATGGAATTATATGGCATTAGAGGTAACAGTCTTAAATTATTAGAATCATACCTACAGAACCGAAAGCAGGTAGTTTGTGTCGGAAAAGAAATGTCCAGTATGCAACAAGTAAAGATAGGTGTTCCACAAGGATCTGTATTAGGCCCATTTCTGTTCCTAATCATGATCAATGACCTGCCATCATTTATCAAGTCTCCTACCGTTTTATACACAGACAATATAACTTTTCTCCACTGTAGCAATGAGTTCAGTAACCTCAAAACCTGTGTTGCACAGACAATGGAACAAGCATCCTATTGGTTTAAGGCAAATGGCTTCCTACTTAATAATGACAAAACACAACAAATGATTGTTAGTTTAAAAGACAAGCTTCCCTCAGATGATCCAACCTACGTTAAGTTTTTGGGTGTATATTTGGATAATAAATTGTGTTGGGCTCAACATATAGAATATATAAGTGTTAAGTTGTCAGGAGTGACATATTTGTTAAGGCAACTTATGAACTGTGTACCTGAAAAGTATGTTAGGACATCCTATTTTTCTTTCTTCCAAAGCATACTAACATATGGCATCATTTTATGGGGAAACTCAAGTTCTGTGCATGACATCCTCATACTGCAGAAGAAAGCTATTAGGGTAATTTCTGGTGCTACATATAAGGCACACTGTAAACCTCTGTTCCGTGAACTAAAAATCATGACTGTAATAAACCTCTACATATACAATGTTTTACTTTACACAAAAAAGAAGTTACCGGAGACAAAACGTAGAGAAAACGTTCATGGTTACAACACCAGAAGGACCAGATGTATTTATACCCCATACCACAGACTGTCGAAAACTATTAATAGTTATGAACTCATGGGACACAAATTAGTTAACAAACTTCCACAATCTGTACAAGAGTTACCTGAACAGGCATACAAACAAACACTGTATGACTGGCTAGTTGCCCATCCATTCTATGAAGTAAATGAATATTTCAACTGTAATACGACTCTGTAATCCTATTAGCAAAACTGTAATATATGTATGACTTTGTCTCCTATAAGCAAAACTGTTTCTTTTGAATTTCAATTGTATGTAATATATGTATGACTTTGTCTATTGCTGTTATGGCTGAATGACAATAAAATTATTATTATTATATTATTATATCATCATCATTAAACACCTGCCTTGCAGTCCTGGCCTGGCTCCATGTGACTATCATCTCTCTGGGAAACTGAAAGACTTTCTTCATGGAACAAGGTTTGAAGATGATGACTCCATTGTGTGTGCTGCCAAACAGTGGCTCCACTGTGTTGGTCCAGAATTTTACCTTGTGGGTATATAGGTGCTGTCAGATTTCATTGCTTTTTACAGAAGTGGTGGGGTATATGTATAACCAAATATCTTTTCCGGGAAAAAATCCGCCAGGTTTACAAGAACAACACTGAGATGAAGGGCCTTTGACAAAAGTTCAGTTCCACTGAATGTTATATTCCTGTCAAAAATTTAGCCCCATCACATCCATGGATATAGTACATTTGTTCTTGGCTTTTCTATACATTGATTTGCCACAGTGAATATCTTGAACTGCTTTCTTTAAAATTTGTGAGTCATAATTGACCGATATTGAACACCTTTCTTACTTTTATACGTTCTCGGCATTGTCCAAAATCACCCCACAAAGTAAACAATTTCAAAGAAAGCTCTGTTACTTTGAAACTTTATACAAGCCTTTAATAAATATAATTCCTTATCCCTTATTTTAATGATGGACATCCTTCAAATATGTTAATAGTTACTAGAAAGAAAGCAGAATAAAAAGAAAATCAATTTGTGTCTGAATTCACCCCCATACAATTCGAAACACTTTAAAATACACGTGTCCAAAATCACCCCACTCCATGAGGTGTTTTTTGACACTTTGTCTCAGGGACTAGTACATTCAAATGGAAGATCTGCATGATGTTTCAGTCATCACAAATGGAACTGTGCATAGATTTTGTTTAACTGATGTTCCTCCTATCTCTAAAAAACCGTGCTGTGTTTGCCCTGCCATCAGTTCTCCAAACTTTTGTAGGTTGGCATCATTAGACCCTCAAACGGTAACTGGTCATGGCATATTCATTTAGTGAAGAAGAAGGACTGTACTTGGTACATGTGCGGGGACTATCACAAACTCAATGCCAGGACTATAATGGACAACTATCACATTCCCACCATTGTAAATTTCACGCAAACTTAGGTAGGTGAGAAAACGTTTTCTATAGTGGACTGCAAGTGTGCATGTCATCAAATTCCAATGGCTCCTGAGGACATTGTAGGTTTTTCAATCATGACTCCATCTGCTTGATCCATTAGCATTTCATACTGTTCGGCTTGAAAAATGTAACACAGACATGGCAATGTTTTACCAATGACACCCTTTTCCCATTGAAATTTTGTTTTGCTTACCTAGATGATATATTAGTGTTCAGCGATTCAGTCAAAGAGAACAAGAAACATGTGCAGATCCACCTCGACACTCACCTCAGCTAGCATAAAACTTAATGACAACAAGAAACATATGAAAATTCATCGTGAAGATGGGACAGGATCATCAACTGGACATGTAATGAAAACCATTTATTTTTTGTTTGTTTTCCTCACAGTTGCACTATTTATAAGTTGGTAACTAGTTTCAGACTACTTCGTCCATTTTCAAACCATAGGCCTTATTCCAACCGTAACAATGCACTGCATAAACCAAATGACTGATAAGATCTGGACAATGTACAGATTTTATGTCATTTGGTTTATGCAGTGTATTGTTACGGTTGGCCTATGGTTTGAAAATGGACGAACAAGTCCGAAACTAGTTACCAACTTCTAAATAGTGCAACTGTGACAAAAAAAAAAAAAAAAAAAAAATGGTTTTCACAACAAGAATCAGTTATACCAACACTTGTAATGTTCCTTGGTTTCACTGGTTTTGCGGATGGGATTGCTCCTCCCTCATAGAAGGTTGAGCACACCAGGAAATAGTCCCTTCCCTCAATCTTCAAAGAACTATGGCATTTTCTTGGGACAACTGACTATTACCAATGCAATTTACCAGGTGCCGCTGAGCTCCGAGGCCCCCTCACCAATGCCCTAGTAGGTAAACATACCTCTGGCACTCACCCCGTCCCCTGGAATGATGCCATGACTTCTGCTTTATCTGCTCTTAAGGATCTCATAGCAAATGCCATCACCATTGCTCACCCTCATCCCGATGCTGGTCTTTTCATCACCACCGACACAAGTGATAGTTCTCAGCGAGACCATTAACACTGACACTTCTCCCCTGCTATTCTTCTCAAAAAAGGAAGTACTCCACTTTTGACAGAGAGGTCCCGCTGCTATTGACAGTCGCTCTTTCTGTGTACTCACAGACTACAATCTGCTTGCAGCTGCCATTGTCAATCCTCCAGCAGATCCCCCTCCCTGCAGGTTCCACTATTTTTCATTTTATTTCACAATTCACAAATGATGTACATTACATCAAGGGCGATAACAATGTCATTTCTGATTTCTTGTCCCACACTGATGCGGTCTCGTCCCTTCTAGACCTTGCTAACATGGCCACTCTCCAAACTGCTGATGATGCAATTAATATATGATGGCAGCTCTTCTCTTAAACCTATCCACTGTGCCAGGCATCTTGGACGAGGTTTGGTGCGATGAATTGACTGACAAACGATGCACCTTCATCCCTTGCTGCCATAAATGAGACATCTTAGACAAAATCTTCCACCAGATGAGTTGCTGACTATTTTGTCTGGCAGTACATGAAAAGGTTGTCAGGCCTCGGCCTAGTGAAGCTAGGTCACAACGCACACCATCTCCTCTTCCTTGAACCCTTTTATGGCACTGGCTCGACGCTGGTTGGCCCCTTCCTCCTGTTGATGGCTTTCGCTACATATTAACTGTTACTGACTGCACCACTCGCTGGGCCGAAGCCACACCTCTTCTTAACATAACCGCTGAAACTGTAGTTCGTGCTTTCATTCATACTTGGATTGAATGTTTTGGCTACCTGTCCATCATCACCATCATTGAGTCTTCTCTCTTCTCTTTTCAACACCCTATGCAATCTCTTTGGAATCTGCCACATTCATACCACCACCCATCACACACAGAACAACGGCCTGGTGGAGCGTTAGCATCACATGTTGAAAGCTGCACTGAGGTGTTGTGACCCGCTATTGAGCGTGGCTCTGCCACTGGTCTTGCCTGGTCTTTGCACCACTTATAAAGGGGATCTGCAGTGCGTGGTGGCCGAGTTTGTTTATGGGAAGAAACTAACACTTGCAAGTGAGCTGGTGGATTTGTCACCCCCACCTCTGCCCACTGAATTATCATCCTTTGTAGACCATATGGGATGTTACGTATCAAGCCTCCCCCCCTCCCCCCTTACATCCTCTCTACTCTGGACTGTACCATGTCCTGAAAAGGGCCAACAACGCTTTCATCATCTCTAATAACAATTCCCAGTGACATTCTCGGTAAATAGGATTAAACCAGCTTACTTGAAGCTTCGCTCCACATCAGATGACAGTACACTACACCTGCAAATGACAGCTTATTCAGTCCATTCCCTCACGCCCTCCTCCTCAGCCATCACTGCCGGCGACCCCCCCTGTCGACTCCCTTTCTTCCTCTGTACTGTGCCCTCTGTCCCATTCTTTGTCCTTTTGAGGGTTTGCATGTCCCCTGCTTCCTTCCTTCCAGGCCCTCAAGTTCACGGTTCCTGTCCCCCCATCACCTATGCACCGACCTCTCCATTATCTTGAGGGATTGGTCCCATTTCGTGTTATGCTTATCTACGTCTGTCTCACCCCGTCCCACTCCCATTGAGTGGCATCTCCTGGTACACATCAGTCTCCTGTGAGAGGTGTGCATCTCGCAGACGTGCGTACTTTCATTCTTTCTACACTCCTCTGGTCCCCTTAAACCCTCATCCTCACGACCTCTGTGAGTGGTCCATCGCCCTTGCTGCATTTTGGACTATATAGTGGATGCACCATCGGCTTGTCAACGCTGCTGCCTGAAGATACCGTTGAGCTGTCTGCCGCTCCAATGCTGTGAATTGCTCTGCCACATGCTGAAATCACTGCAACCCCCCATTCCCCTTCCTATCTAGCATAATCTGGGTGTATTCCATACTGTGTGTGTTGGGGAGAGGGGGGAGGGGGGAACGTGGTGTGACTTGACCACCTGTTTGTTGTTGTTGTGGTCTTCAGTCCACAGACTATTTTGATGCTGCTCTCCATGCTACCCTGTCCTGTGCAAATCTCTTCATCTGAGAATAAGTTCGGCAACCTACATCCTTTTGAATTTGTTTACTGTATTCGTCCTTCAGTCTTCCTCTATGATTTTACCCTACACACTTCCCTCTAATGCTAAGTTGACGATTCATTGATGTCTCAGAATGTGTCCCAACAATCTATCCCTTCTCTTAGGCAAGGTATGCCAGAAACTCCAGACAAATGCTTTCACAAATGACTTCCTAACATTTAAATTAGTATTGGATGTCAACAAATTTTGCTTCTTCAGAAATGCTTTTCTTCCCATAGCCATTCTGCATTTTATATCTTCTTTACTTCGGCCATCAGAAGTTTTCTTGCTATCCAAATAACAAAACTCATCTACTACTTTTATTTAATAATTCACAGTCTATTACTCCAGTAACGCATTTCGCACTGATAGCGCATCATCAGAATAGAAACAATGTTTTATTACGGTGTATGTACTTGGCGGGCAGCGAATCTAATATGGCTAAGGTGAGTAAATTTTGAAAAGTCAGAAATTACTTGGGTGGAGGTGGAGCCACAGAACTGCTTAAAGCTGTGCTAGAAGTAGCTTAACAATTTGTGTTCTGTCACTGAGCTCATGCAAAGAGGTAAATGTAAAAAGTATGGAATGGTTATCTGAAGTAGAATAACTAGTGACTAAAGGGGTACAAGTCTTTCCTGTCCCGGAATTGGAATGACTCCTTATCCACTTCCTTAAAACCCTCATTTCCTTTTCCCTCTCCTTCACTTCTGCCTGAAGAAGCAGCTAGGCTGCAAAAGCCTGTGTGTGTGTATTTATTAATTTATTTGTGCTACTATCACTTCCAGTGCTCCTTCACCTGGTAAGTAATCATCTATATATATATACATAAAAAATAGATGAAGTACACTTACCAGGCGAAGGGGCACAGGCAGTAATAGCAACAAATAAACACACAGACACACACACACACACACACACACAAATGCTAGCTTTCGCAGCCTAGCTGCTTCATCAGGCAGAAGGGAAGGAGAGGGAAAAGGCAATGATGAGGGTTTTAAGGAAGGGGGTAAGGAGCCATTCCAATCCCGGGACAGGAAAGACTTACCTTGGGGGAAAAAATGGAAGGTAAATAAATGCACATACACCCACACATTTACACAGACACAAGTGTACTTGTGTCTGTGTAAATGTGTGGGTGTACTTGTGTCTGTGTAAATGTGTGGGTGTATGTGCATTTATTTACCTTCCATTTTTTCCCCCAAGGTAAGTCTTTCCTGTCCCGGGATTGGAATGGCTCCTTACCCCCTTCCTTAAAACCCTCATCATTTCCTTTTCCCTCTCCTTCCCTTCTGCCTGATGAAGCAGCTAGGCTGCGAAAGCTAGCATTTGTGTGTGTCTGTATATATATATATTATAGAGGAAAAATTCCTAACAGGAAAAAAATATACGTAAAAAATAGATGAAGAACACTTACCAGGCGAAGGGGCACAGGCAGTAATAGTAACAAATAAACACACAGACACACACACACACTCAAAAATGCTAGCTTTCGCAGCCTAGCTGCTTCATCAGGCAGAAGGGAAGGAGAGGGAAAAGGAAATGATGAGGATTTAAGGAAGGGGGTAAGGAGCCATTCCAATCCCGGGACAGGAAAGACTTACCTTGGGGGAAAAAATGGAAGGTAAATAAATGCACATACACCCACACATTTACACAGACACAAGTACACTTAGGCAGACATACTGTAGAACTGTAGAAAGCAAAGAAGTTAGAAGTTAGACAGAGATGCCACTTGAGGCAGAGGCTCTGTCCAGAGAACCAAGGCAAAGATGTTAAGATGGTGGGTGGGAATTCGAATTTAGCGGAGGTTGAGACCAGGTGGGCAACGGGAAGAGAGAATATGCTGAAGGGCTAGTTCCCATCTCCGGAGTTCTGAAGGATTGGTGTCAGTGGGAAGTATCCAGATAACCCGGACGGTGTAGCACTGTGCCAAGATGTGCTGGCCATGCACCAAGGCATGTTTAGCCACAGGGTGATCCTCGTTACCAACAAACACTGTCTGCCTGTGTCCATTCATGCGAATGGACAGTTTGTTGCTGGTCATTCCCACATAGAACGCTTCACAGTGCAGGCATGTCAGTTGGTAGATCACGTGGGTACTATCGCAAGTGGCTCTGCCTTTGATCGTGTACACCCTCCGGGTTACGGGACTGGAGTAAGTGGTGGTGGAAGGGTGCATAGGGCAGGTTTTACAACGGGGGCGGTTACAAGGGTAGGAGCCAGAAGGTAGGGAAGGTGGTTTGGGGATTTCATAGGGGTGGACTAGGAGGTTACGGAGGTTAGGTGGGCGGCGGAAAGACACTCTCGGTGGAGTAGGAAGGATGTCATGAAGGATGGATCTCATTTCAGGGCAGGATTTTAGGAAGTCGTATCCTTGCTGGAGAGCCACATTCAGAGTCCGCTCCAGTCCCGGAAAGTATCCGGTGACAAGAGGGGCACTTCTGGGGTTTTGTGGAAAATTCTTAAATTGGGGAGATGAGGAAGTGGCTCTGGCAATTTGCTTCTGTACCAGACCAGGAGGATAGCTGCGGGATGTGAAGGCTGTTATCAGGTTATTGGTGTATTGGTTCAGGGATTCAGGACTGGAGCAGACTCGTTTGCCACCACATCAAACGTTCCCTTCCCTACAGCTTAGGTCTTCGTGGCAAACGAGTCTGCTCCAGTCCTGAATCCCTGAACCAATACACCAATAACCTGATAACAGCCTTCACATCCCGCAGCTATCCTCCTGGTCTGGTACAGAAGCAAATTGCCAGAGCCACTTCCTCATCTCCCCAATTTAAGAATTTTCCACAAAACCCCAGAAGTGCCCCTCTTGTCACCGGATACTTTCCGGGACTGGAGCGGACTCTGAATGTGGCTCTCCAGCAAGGATACGACTTCCTAAAATCCTGCCCTGAAATGAGATCCATCCTTCATGACATCCTTCCTACTCCACCGAGAGTGTCTTTCCGCCGCCCACCTAACCTCCGTAACCTCCTAGTCCACCCCTATGAAATCCCCAAACCACCTTCCCTACCTTCTGGCTCCTACCCTTGTAACCGCCCCCGTTGTAAAACCTGCCCTATGCACCCTTCCACCACCACTTACTCCAGTCCCGTAACCCGGAGGGTGTACACGATCAAAGGCAGAGCCACTTGCGATAGTACCCACGTGATCTACCAACTGACATGCCTGCACTGTGAAGCGTTCTATGTGGGAATGACCAGCAACAAACTGTCCATTCGCATGAATGGACACAGGCAGACAGTGTTTGTTGGTAACGAGGATCACCCTGTGGCTAAACATGCCTTGGTGCATGGCCAGCACATCTTGGCACAGTGCTACACCGTCCGGGTTATCTGGATACTTCCCACTGACACCAATCCTTCAGAACTCCGGAGATGGGAACTAGCCCTTCAGCATATTCTCTCTTCCCGTTGCCCACCTGGTCTCAACCTCCGCTAAATTCGAATTCCCACCCACCATCTTAACATCTTTGCCTTGGTTCTCTGGACAGAGCCTCTGCCTCAAGTGGCATCTCTGTCTAACTTCTAACTTCTTTGCTTTCTACAGTTCTACAGTATGTCTGCCTAAGTGTACTTGTGTCTGTGTAAATGTGTGGGTGTATGTGCATTTATTTACCTTCCATTTTTTCCCCCAAGGTAAGTCTTTCCTGTCCCGGGATTGGAATGGCTCCTTACCCCCTTCCTTAAATCCTCATCATTTCCTTTTCCCTCTCCTTCCCTTCTGCCTGATGAAGCAGCTAGGCTGCGAAAGCTAGCATTTTTGAGTGTGTGTGTGTGTCTGTGTGTTTATTTGTTACTATTACTGCCTGTGCCCCTTCGCCTGGTAAGTGTTCTTCATCTATTTTTTACGTGTATATATATATATATATATATATATATAAGGAGCACAGGTGTGACAGCATCACAAATAAATAAATGAATACACACACACACACACACACACACACACACACACACAATCGCAAGCTTTCGCAACCCAGTTGCGTCTTCAGGCAGTAGGGAAGGAGAGGGAAAAGGAAATGATGAGGGTTTTAAGGAAGGGGGTAAGGAGCCATTCCAATCCCGGGAGAGGAAAGACTTACCTTGGGGGAAAAAATGGAGGGTAAACAAATGCACACATGCCCACACATTCACACAGACACAAGTACACCTAGGCAGACATACTGTAGAAAGCAAAGAAGTTAAGTTATAGAAGTTAAGAATTAGACAGAGATACCACTTGAGGCAGAGGCTCTGTCCAGAGAACTGATGCAAAGATGTTAAGAAGGTGGGTGGGAATTCAAATTTAGCAGAGATTGAGACCAGGTGGGCAACGGGAAGAGAGAATATGCTGAAGGGCTAGTTCCCATCTCCGGAGTTCTGAAGGATTGGTGTCAGTGGGAAGTATCCAGATAACCCGGACGGTGTAGCACTGTGCCAAGATGTGCTGGCCGTGCACCAATGCGTGTTTAGCCACAGGGTGATCCTCGTTACCAACAAACACTGTCTGCCTGTGTCCATTCATGCGAATGGACAGTTTGTTGCTGGTCATTCCCACATAGAACGCTTCACAGTGCAGGCATGTCAGTTGGTAGATCACGTGGGTACTATCGCAAGTGGCTCTGCCTTTGATCGTGTACACCTTCCGGGTTACGGGACTGGAGTAAGTGGTGGTGGAAGGGTGCATAGGGCAGGTTTTACAACGGGGGCGGTTACAAGGGTAGGAGCCAGAAGGTAGGGAAGGTGGTTTGGGGATTTCATAGGGGTGGACTAGGAGGTTACGGAGGTTAGGTGGGCGGCGGAAAGACACTCTCGGTGGAGTAGGAAGGATGTCATGAAGGACGGATCTCATTTCGGGGCAGGATTTAAGGAAGTCGTATCCTTGCTGGAGAGCCACATTTAGAGTCCGCTCCAGTCCCGGAAAGTATCCGGTGACAAGAGGGGCACTTCTGGGATTCTTCTGTTGAAGGTTCTGAATTTGGGGGGATGAGGTAGTAGCTCTGGCAATTTGTTTCTCTACCAGATTAGGAGGATAGCCGCGGGATGTGAAAGCTGTTAATAGGTTGTTGGAGTACTGGTTCAGAGCTTCAGGACTGGAGCAGACTCGTTTGCCACGAAGACCTAAGCTGTAAGGAAGGGAACGTTTGATATGGAATGGATGACAGCTATCATAATGCAGGTACTGTTGTTTATTGGTAGGTTTGATGTGGACGGATGTGTGGAGTTGGCCGTTGGACAGATGGAGGTCGACATCGAGGAATGTGGCATGGGATTTGGAATAGGACCAGGTGAATTTGATGGGACCAAAGGAGTTGAGGTTGAAGAGGAAATTCTGGAGTTGTTCTTCACTGTGTGTCCAGATCATGAAGATATCATCAATGAATCTGTACCACACTTTGGGTTGACAGGCTTGGGTATCCAGGAAGGCTTCCTCTAAGCGTCCCATGAATAAGTTTGCGTACGAGGGGGCCATCCTGGTTCCCATGGCTGTTCCCTTTAGTTGTTGGTATGTCTGGCCCTCAAAAGTGAAGAAGTTGTGGGTTAGGATGAAGCTGGCTAGGGTATTAAGGAAAGAGGTTTTAGGTAGGGAAGTGGGTGGTCGGCGTGAAAGGAAATACTCCATCGCAGCAAGGCCCTGGGTATGTGGGATATTTGTGTATATTGTGTGTATTCATTTATTTATTTATTTATTTATTTGTGATGCTGTCACACCTGTGCTCCTTCGCCTGGTGAGTAATCTTCGTCTATTTTTTTATATTTTATTTTTCCTGCTAGGAATTTTTCGTCTTAATAATCGTTTCATATATATAATAGAAGGAGACCTTCCAGGTAGGAAAATGGTATAAAATAAAGATTTTTGACTTACCTAAAGTACAGGCTGGTCGATAGGAACACTAAACACACACAAAAACACACAACAATTCGAGCTTTCGCCACCAGTGGTGGCTTCTTCGGGAAAAAAAGGGAGGAAGGAGAGGAGAAAGGGAAGGATACGGGTTTTAAGGAAGTGGAAAAGGAGCCATTCCAATCCCAGGAGTGGAAGGACTTACCTCAGGGGACAAAAAGGAAGGTAAACAAATACACACACACTCACACATATCCACATCCAAACACACTTAGGCAGACATTTGTAGCAAATATCGTTCTTTGTACATTTACCTCCTTGCAGGGGCCCAATGACAGAATACAAATTGTTAAGCTACTTTCACTACAACTTTAAATAGTTCTGTGGCTCAATCTACACCCAAGTACGTTCCGACTTTTCAAAATTTACTCACCTTAGTCATATTAGATTTGGTGCCCGCCAGGTACATGGACTGTAATAAAACATTTGTCTCTTTCCACTCTGGTGATGCGCTAACAGCGCAAAACGCGTTACTGGAGTAATAAAGAATATTGCAACAGAGACTGCAAATTATTTAATTATTCACCACTGTTGCTGCAGCATCTGCCACCATCGCCATCCTGGAATGGAATGAAATGTACTTCTTTTGTTGTCTGACTATCTAATTAAATTCTTTCAGCATTGCCTGACACTACATTCCACTACCCTCGTTATACTCTTGTTAATGTTAATCTTGTTTCTTTTTTTAAAGACACTGTTCATTCCATTCAATTGCTCTTCCAGATCCTTTTCAGTCTCTGACAAAATTACTATGTCATCGGCAAACCACAAAGTTTTTATTTCTTATTCCTGAACTTTAATTCCCATTCCAAATTTCTCCTTCATTCCGTCATTGCTTGCTCTATGTATAGATTGAACATCATTGGGGAAAGGCTACAACATTGTCTCACTCCCTTCCCAACCTCTGCATCCCTTTCATGCCTTTTGACTCTTAAGAACCACTGTCTGGTTTTTGTATAAGTTGAATATAACTCTTCACTCCCTATATATTAGCCTTGTTACCTTCAGAGTTTGAAAGAGTTTATTCCAGTCAACAATGTCAAAAGCTTTCTCCAATTCTAAAAATGGTAAAAACGTAGGTTTGCCTTTCCTTAGCCTATCTTCTAAGATAAGTCGTAATGTGAATATTGCCTCCCGTGTTCCAACATTTCTCCTAAATCCAAACTGATCTTCCCCAAGGTCGAATTAGACAAGTTTTTCCATTCGTCTGTAAATAATTAATGTTAGTACTTTGCAACTCTAACTTATTAAACTGATAGTTCTGTAATTTTCACATTTGTCTGCACTTGTTTCCTTTGTAATTGGAATTACTATATTCTTCTTGAAGACGTTATTTATCCTGTCTCATACATCTTGCATATCAGGTGAAATAATATCTTCATGACTGGCTCTCCTAACAATATCAGGATTTCAGACGGAATATCATATATTCCAGGGGCCTTGTTTTGACTCAAATCTTTCAGCACTCTGTCAAATTCTTCTCAGAGTACTGTATCTCCTATCTCCTCTTCATCCACTCTGTCTTCCATTTCTAGAATACTATCTTGAAGTTTATTTCTTTTGGACAGACTGTCTATATATTCCTTCCACATTTCAGCTTTCCCCTCTTTGCCTAGTACTGGTTTTCCATCTGAGTTCTTGATATTCATACAGCTGCTTTTTTTGTCTCCATATACCTCTTATTTTCCTGTAGGCAGTATCTATCTTGCCCCTGTTATACATTATTCTGTGGTTCTGCATTTATCCTTTAGTCACTCCTGCTTAGTCAGTCTGCATTTCCTTTCAGTCTCATTTTTCAGACTTTGTACTCCCTTTTTCCTGTTTCACTTGCTGAATTTTTATATTTTCTCCTCTCATAAATTAAGTTCAGTATATCCTGTGTTATCCAGGGATTTCTATTAGGCCTTGTCCTTCTGCCTATATGATGTTCTGCTGCTTTCACTGCTCTATTTCTCAGAGCTACCCATTCTTCTTCTACTGTATTACTTTCCCCCGTTTCAGCCAATCCTTGCCTAATGCTCCCTCTGAAACCCTTAACCACCTCTGGTTCCTTCAGTTTGTCCAGGTTCTATCTCCTAACTTTATTTATTAGTCTCTTAAGTTATAGTCTACAGTTCATTACTAATAAGTTATGGTCAGACTATCAACCATTACAACTACGTATTCTCTTTTGCGGCTGAGCTTCTTTGGAGCAACTTCTCTTCCCCCCTGCCAACTTTGTTATATATTCAGTCTTGTTCTGTTAGTTGTGGAGTTGACAACAGAAGTTATTGCAGTTGACTAATGTTGTTTTATGTGGTGCTCAAACCCCATTCAATTCTATACAAGTATCACAGAGATGCTTTGGGAACTCAGATGGAAATCCATGCAAGGAAAGTGTCATTCTTTTTGAGCAGCACTGCTAGAAAAATTTAGAGGGTCAGCATTTGAAATTGATTGCAGAATGTATCTTCTGCAACAAACTTAACTTTTGTGTAAGAACAACAAAGATAAAATATAAGAAATTAGAACTCCAAGAGAAGCTCCTATAGAGAGTCTTCTCCCCCTCCCCCACCCCATTCTCTCTCTCTCTCTCTCTCTCTCTCTCTCTCTCTCTCTCTCTCTCTCTCTCTCTCTCTCTCACACACACACGCAAGCATGTGCACTACTACCACTCCTACTACTGTGGCATTCTGAGAATGTGCATGACCCAACAAACCAAATTCAAAAAGTATTGTCAGTACGCAAGGATTTCTTTTAAATGCTTTATATAGCTTAACCAATAGTAGCTACATCAATATTACACTAACTTTGCAGTAACAATAGGACAGTTTACAATTCACCGCAAAGACGTGATGATGAGCTGCGAAAGGCACACACTAGACTTTCAATTATTAGATTTCACTTTGCCATAACATTACTGAGCAACAAACTTACAAAAAAAAGTCTGACAAATTAACATATATCCTGAAGTGGGAGGATATGGAATCACCACAAGTACTTTTTAGGTTTCTTAACGGTAAAATTATTTGAGTATGATAGAATAGTTTTGTTAAATATGTAATAAATAGTTTACTGAAGATATAAACACAGTTCTGTTTTTAATAACAGTTGGAGCTTAGATTTTTATCCATTAAAAATAGTGGTATTTCTATCACAAAAATATATTCTTCCTTTTGGTTTTCTTGACAAGTTTCACCACCCATGGGTCTCACTTTATTTCTGTAATGATGTAGAAAAGGGTTATGTATATTGAAATGGGCATGTGATAAAATGCTAACAAAACATTGGTGTTTTCCAGATGTAGGTACTGATGACTCCGCAGTTAAGTACCACAAGCTTAACAAACATCTGAATATTTTTTCAGATGACAACTTTGTGAAATCAAATCATGTCCTTCATAGTACCTTTTGATTATGATTATTTCATTAAGAGACATTTAAACCATTTGTATATCTGTGGTGGTGATGTATTTGCAATATTGAGATATACTTACATATAAAAGTGTTGCGAGGGATTTAAACTGCAGCAGTTTCAGTTTTTGCCAGAAGAATTTACTGGTGCATAGTTTCAGTATGGAACAGCCAGCAGTCAAGCGCAGCCATGATATTTCTGTTGAACTGAAATCATTAAATTATTTTAAAACTAAGCTACACATCTAAGTGCAGTTGTTTTTAAGGGAGGCAATGTCAGTAAGTGGAATGGGCAGTGAGTGAGTGAGTGAGAGAGAGAGATATATATAAAGATACTTAAGTCTCGCATTAATATGACCCCCAAACTTTGTTTTATTAAAATCTGAAAATTAAAAACATACATGCTATTATTCATGCATACTGACAAGCATAAAACAGAGAGTGGTTTTGTGACACGACTGCGAATAATCGAACAAGTCATGCGCCATTAAGAGTGACATTCGTACTAGCCTAAGGACAAGACTTGGACTTAAACTCCCCAAACACAAAATAAATTTTGGGAGGCAATAGCTATGCTTGAAACAGACATAGCATACGGCAGTAGAAGGGAATTTGGTTGCTACGAAGAATGAAATTGGCTTATGCACCCAGGAAATACTATTGCTGTATTAATCAAATTTATTAATAGGATAATTCATTAATAAGAAAATATACATGGTCACCAGCTTAATGAGGCATGAGAATACCAAGCAGTGGTAAAGAAAAAAAATGCAGTTAAATTTGGAAGCTTGGTTCTGAATAAATATAGAGTGGAAGAATTTTGTCACCAGTTTCATAAAAAAAAATCACAGAAATAATTGACACTCAACTGAAAGCAGGAACTATTTCAATTACTGTAAAGACTCACCTCATCAGTTACTTTCTGATCTATAAAGAGCATAGCATGGGATGAAGAAATGCAGTACAAGTGTCACTCAAACAAAATTACTGAAACTCATAATTTAGTAATAATAATAATAAAAAAAAATTATATTTAAAAAATCTACTGATGTTACGGTTAGTGCTGTTCCTAATACTCTTTAAGTAAGTAGGAAATTAGTTATTATGACCTCTATTCAAAGGCCTACATAAATAACACTGACTAGTAGATATCACTTTGCTGAAAATTTAATTAGTCTTTCTGCCTACTATGGAACAAATGATTACTTTCTGTCAAAACTAGCTATCTTTAGGTAATAATTTAATTAATGTGTTTATCAATTAAATCTACTAACCTCGAATCTAGAATGATATCACATGAACTGTACTGATGATTTATAGAAACTCTTTCTCCGATTTTGGCCAATGCCACACATATATATTCCTATCTGAACTAATTAAAAGAAATGAGGTAATTATAAGTAGTTATATGGCAAGATAGGAACTTATTCCTCCCAAAAATGCAACTGAACTTTTATCCATTGTGTAAAGTAGCACCATATGTTGCACTTGGAATTTCTATACAGATATATAGAGGAACCGTACAGAGCTATGTTACTTCAAAAATAAGCAAATTTGGGGAAAAAAAAGGTTACGGATAAGAAATCTTTGCAGGAAAGGATTCCTACTACATGTTGTGACTTAGGATAAATTAAGGTTACATACAAACTATTTTTTTTTTTACAGAAAAGCAACCTCTATTGAAACAAACCAAAATACACTATTAAAGTTCTCATCGATCAGTTACGAAATAACTATTGTGACCTGTTATTAATGCAGAGTGGTAGTAAGGTGGAGGCGCAGCATATATAGCTCAGATTTCCCTTTCGTGGAGGCTATGTGCAGGCATTATAATGGTGGTTTCCAGTAGCTTCCATTTAATGCACATGCAGACAGTATGAATGCTACCAGTACAGTTGCACGTCCACCAAGGCTATTGTAGGTAATTTGGTCTTCTATCTCCAGTGAACAGATATTTGGCCCAGAAAAAATGGTAGCACAAGTTTGCCACTGCTCGTTGCCTGTGAGCTACTACTGTGATCTGCCTGCTCCTTCTGACACCTTGCTGCCATGAGCTCCAACCTCAGACTGACTATTGTTCACTAGATAGCTGCGCGTCAACACCACCTTTTCACTACATCGTTTACATAACATGCTGGTCATGAGATATTACAATTTACATAATATTCACATACGTTAAACAATTCAAAAATAAAAAAAATGACATTACCAAAGCAAATTAAAATTACAAAATAATATACTAAAATAAACATTATACAGATATTCATAAGACATGCAACACATATGGAGTACAGAAATCACATACCATACAACTGTGGGATCGATTGTAATACACATGAAATTGTATTTTACACAACATGAAAATAGAATATTACTATCAAAAATGGTCAAAATAGGGCAATGGTGTTACAGTTTCAAGACAAGGTACAAGGGGATAAGAGATACATACAGAAAATTGTTCATTTGTTGATACAGTTTCAAGGTACAGAAATCTACAAAATTTAAAATAGAAATGCACAGTGTACCTTAAACCACTCCATATAAACAAGTGGTTGGATAAGTAATATTTGTTTTCAAGTAAGTAAATGATGCTGCCAAGTGAATGTGTTTAAGTTCAAGGTTGTACATGCAATGTGTGTGTTGGAGAGGACATTTGCATACAATAGTAGTAGTAGTTACCTCAATTGACTTTTATACATCCTGTGGAAAAGAATACACAAAAGTAACTGCAGGGAATATAAGTTTTTATTCAAAAATCATTTGGAAAAAATATTTAGGAAAAGGAAATATGAGAAGTGAATTGGCTGTGGGGTAAACAGCTCTCAATGTGATGTTTCCTCCGCCCACTGTGTATCAATTAGACCTGTATGAAGTGATACATCATCGAGTTGTGTCAGTGTTTTGCTGGTCTTTCTTTTCTTAGTTATCAGAATAAAAACCCGTTAAACAGTGTTGGGTTGGGTTGTTTGTTTGGGATAAGGGGACTTAACTACTGAGGTCATCAGTCTACTGGTGGGGAGGGGAAGGAGTGAGGATAGGAAAGGAGGGGAGGGGAAAGGAAATGCAGTCCGGAAAGTAAAGAAGGAAGGAAGACTGCATTAGCTCGGGGCCCCGTGCTCGCCACGCATGTACTAACAAAAGAACTCTGAGCCCCCTGGGGCTTACACAGTGTCTCAGTACTGAATTTAAAATCATGTTAGATTAGATTAGATTAATACTTGTTCCATGGATCATGAATACGACACTTCGTAATGATGTGGAACGTGTCAGTTAAATGAAGTGTGTCTATACATAATATTACATGACACTCAATATTTGCATTTTTATTTTTTTTATTTTTATTTTTTAAGTTTTTCCTAAAGTTCTAACTTTTATCGAGAAATTCATCTAATGTGTAGAAGGAATTGCCATTCAGAAATTCTCTTAATTTATTTTTAAATGCTAGTTGGCTATCTGTCAGAATTTTGATACTACTAGGTAAGTGACCAAAGACTTTTGTGGCAGAATAATTAACCCCTTTCTGTGACAGATCTAAATTTAACCTTGAATAGTGTATGTCACCCTTTCTCCTAGTGTTGTAGCTATGCACACTGCTGTTACATTTGAATTCAGTTGGATTGTTAATAACAAATTTCATAAGTGAATATATATATTGTGAAGCTACTGTAAAGATTCCTAGATCCTTAAACAAATGTCTGCAGGATGATCTTGGGTGGGCTCCAGCAATTATTCTGATGACCCGCTTTTGGGCAATGAATACTTTCTTACTAAATGATGAATTGCCCCAGAATATGATGCCATAAGAAAGCAGAGAATGAAAATAGGCATAGTATGCTAGTTTACTGAGTTGTACATCACCAGAATTTGCAATCACCCTAATAGCATAAGTAGCTGAGCTCAAACGTTTCAGCAGATCTTCAATGTGTTTCTTCCAATTCAACCCCTCATCAATGCATAAACCTAAAAGTTTTGAATATTCTACCTTAGCTATAGATTTCTGGTTGAAGTCAATATTAATTAATGGTGTGATTCCGTTTATTGTGTGAAACTGAATATACTGTGTTTTTTCAAAATTTAAAGAGAATCCATTTACAGAGAACCACCTAATAATTCTCTGAAATACTTCATTGACGATTTCATCAGTTAATTCCTGTGATTCGGGTGTGATAGTAATACTTTTATCATCAGCAAAGAGAACTAGCTTGGCATCTTTATGAATATAGAAAGGCAAATCATTAATATATATTAAGAACAGTAAAGGTCCCAGTACTGAATCCTGTGGCACCCCGTGCTTGATAGTTCCCCAGTTTGAGGACTCGGCTGTTTTTTGTATATTATGTGAATTACTTATATTAAATTTTTGAACTCTCCCAGTTAGCTATGATTTAAACCATTTGTGCAATTTCCCACTCATACCACAGTACTTAAGCTTATCTAGAAGAATTCCATGGTTAACACAATCAAAGGCCTTTGATAGATCACAAAAAATCCCAACAGGTGATTTATGGTTATCCAGAGCATTTAATATTTCATTAGTGAAAATGTGTATTGCATTTTCTGTTGAAAAACCTTTCTGGAAACCAAACTGACATTTTGTTAGAACTTTATTTTTATTAATATATGAAGTTACTCTGGAATACATTACTTTTTCAAGAATTTTTGATAGAGCAGTCAGAAGTGAGATTGGGCGGTAGTTGTTGACATCCAATGTATCACCTTTTTTATGAAGTGGTTTGACAATAGCATATTTCAGTCTGTCAGGGAAAATACCCTGCTCCAGTGAGCTATTACAAATGTGGCTAAGAATCCTACATATTTCTTGGGAACAAGCTTTTAATACCCTGCTGGATATGCCATCAATGCCATGAGAGCTTTTACTCTTGAGAGAGTTTATTAATTTCTTAATTTCAGTTTGAGAGGTGGGTGGGATTTCCATTGTATCATACTGTCTAGGTATGCCCTGTTCCATTAACTGCCTAGCTTCTTCTAATGAACATTTGGATCCTATATTCTCCACAACATTTAAAAAATAATTATTAAAAGTGTTTTCAACTTCTGACTTTTTTGTTTGTAATTTTTTCATTCACTTTGATGGTAATGCTGTCTTCCTGTGTTCTTGGTTGCCCTGTCTCCCTTGTTATAATATTCCAGATTGTTTTAATTTTATCATTTGATGTACTAATCTCAGACATGAGGCACATGCTTTTGGATTTTTTAATAACTTTCCTTAATACAGAACAGTAGTTTTTATAATAGTTGAGTATTTCTGGGTCACTACTCTCTCTTGCTGTTAGATACAGTTCCCTTTTCCGGTTACAAGGTATTTTTATACCTTTGGTGAGCCATGGTTTTTTGCTTGGTTCCTTACAATTAAATTTGACTAATTTCTTGGGGAAACAGTTGGAACTACTACTCATCTGCAGTCTGTGATGGAGGAAAGAGTTACATTTGGGTAAATTTCAATAAATTTCCCATCAGTATTTGATTAATATAGTATGTTTTGAACACTTAACTGTCTGATTCAAAATTTGACATATCATCATAACAACAGATTTGCACAGGTTGCACACACATTGATTTTCACAAGCAACATGAAATTGTTGTATTCTTTATCTTGTTTTAAAATAACTATAGAACAAATTTTCTTCTTGGGTTCAAAAACATCCATCAAACTGTTACAGTAGGGCACCCCTTTGCACACAGATTAGCCTTAGTACTCCAGTGTGTTTATTCTAATCTTCTAGCAGTCCATTCCATTCCTCTCTCTGTCCATCTGTCCATCTCCTCTCACCCTTCATTTCCCCATCCCTTACCTACTTTCTCCTCCTCCCTACCATTATCCACCTATATTATTTACTCCTCTGCTCTCTGTCCACTTCCTCCTCAACCACCCACTGCCCATCTCACCCCTCTTTCCATTACATAATCTGTCTCTCTCTGTGCAGTTCCTCCTTTGCTTTTCAGCCACCCTCCTCTTTCGTCCTTTTTTTTGTCTCTCCCCCCCCCCCCCCCCCCACATACACACATCCATGCGTCTATTTGTCATGTACTCTCCTCCTCTCTCAGACACTGCCTCTTGCTCTGTCCACACGTTTGTATCTGTCCATCTCCTCCTGTTACAAACAATGGGCTATGGAAATCACAATAACATTTCCTACAGTGTACAGAGCACAATCTTCCATTAGACCATTTCCTCCTACCCCTTGTCTCTGTTCATATATTCCTACTGCCTCTCTGTTCACCTCCTCAAACTTGTCCATGATTACTCCCTCACTTTTTGTTAGTCTCTTCCTCCCCAGCCTTTTTCAGTCCATCTTCCCAAGTTTATGAAAAATTACATATATTTGCCAACATTCATAGTGATCAGCCAAATGGTGTTGAAGTTTGTTTATAAGATAGCCTACACCATCCACCATACGCAATCATAAGTATGTAGTGACCTATCTTTAGATTAGGTCATTTGTGCAACCATATGTCCTTTTTTGTGCACCTGACAATGTCTATGCAAAATTTCATAATGATCTATTAAATAGTAACGGTGTGAAAGCATAACAAAACAAACAAACTCATATTTGTGTTTACAATATTACTTGGCTTCCAGCAATCTTGGTATAAGCAGAGCGTAGCTCACACTCGTGACAAAGGTAAAGAAGAGCTTAAGGAGGAGATAAAATGCTCCTAACACACCTGATTACTTAGTTTACTTATGAAATAGGCTTTAGCTTTAACACAAAGTTGTTTAAAATTAAGACTAATGAGGGAAGGATAGGGCTTTAGTTTGCAACAAAGCATGTTGGGATTTATTCCCATCTGCTTTCATTACTGAACCTCCCGATACCACTGTTACATAATAATAAATAGGAAGGTAATTAGTCTATTATCATACCTTTTCCAAAACTTTTGTTATTCTTTTTTATAATGCAACTATTGAAGTCATTTTCTATTATTTGATGCTACAGAAGTTTAATCAATTAGTGGATATTAATTAATTTCTGCCAAAAGTATATTGTTAAAGTTCAGATATAATGCTAATTAGTATTTCTGTTAAGGCTAAGTAAATGCTTTTCTCATAATATTAAAGTAGGCATCACTATGTTTTACAAGTAATGTTAGCAAGGTTTTTCCCTCATTACTTTTGGTATAATTACCATTAAATATGTTTTCACACAATTACTTTGTAATTAAATATATTTGGATATGAAATACTATTCCTTTAATCAAGGTTTGTATATTATTTAATCAGTATTATTTATGACATCTTTTACTATAGCCGGATGTATGTAACTGTTTACTTTCCCATTATAATTAATTTAATGTTCATAATTAACAATACACGATTTTCAGTGGCGTTGTTAGATAATATAAATGGGACACACACACGGCTTGTATCAGAGTATTGTTTCATCAGCTGTCAGAGGTCAAATTTATGTCAGTTTCGAGTATTGTTTATTGTTCGGACAAAGTCTGATGCACAAGTCACGTTAGTTTGGACTTTAAATTTGACTAATTATGAAAAAAAGTTCTTCAGTGCGGAAAGTGAATATACAGTGATTAATTAATGTGCCACATTATTATGTACACCTTGAACTTTTGTATTCCACATACGGACAGTGTTAATTCGTATTACTGATGTGTGGAATGTGCGTGCCTGGTTGTAATTAATGAGACTTGTAAGCTGGCCATAAATGGAGCAATTGGGCAATAATAATAAATCATTAAAAGTGTTAACAAACTGCAATTCTGTGTGTTGCATTTGTCATTTGTAGTGAATTAGTTCTCACCCCATGAAATACCAGCTACTGAGAGACGATCAAGAACTTCGAGAATAATCGATCTACAACCATGTAACGTCACAAGTTGTTGCAACGTTCAATGGCGATCACAGATGGCCATGGCAATGTCCAAGATTCATCAAGAAACTATCTGGCAGCCAGGAGGGACTGTCAATAAAGAATCATTGTTGCTACTTGAATAATCACACCAGATTTACATGGATGATTCCATCGTGGTAGCTTGATAGTGAAAGAGTAAATAGAACCTGAGATATGTACAGAAACCAATTAACTTGACAAAAAACTCAGTGGGGTAGCCAGTCCATTTTCAGGTGAGGAGAACATACTGAAAGAATCAATGGGAAGTGGTCATAATTCTGCAGGTCATCATGTGATAACCAATGTAATGAAGGGAAAAGGTGAGGAGAAGTGAGCAAATGAAGTGCTGCAAGTAGCACTAAAATTGGTTGGGTGAACATCATTAAGGAGGCAAAGGCATGAAGCAGCCCCAACTAGAGATAGAAATACTGCCCAACAAAGGGTTATAGGTATTGAAGTCCCCAAGGAAGAGGTATTTGTCAGAAGGAAGGTAGAGATTACAAATTCTAAGCAAAGTGTCCAAGTGGACCCATAGGGCACGTAATTCCAATGTAGTACACTGTGGAAGCTATGTACTAACAATATCTGTTTAGACTGAAGTGCAAACACCACTATATTCATATAGAGCACAAACCTGGTTCCAGCAGAAGGCATGAAACCCCTGAAGGGTCACATCAATGAAATGTGATTCCTGCAGAACAATAGAAGATTTGTAGTTGAAAGAAATAATGTGTTTTAACTCCTGAACATAATGCTATAGCCATTAAAATTACATTGAAACGAGCACAGAACAAGGATCAAAAGGGAGATGACTGGGTTTGTGCGGGAATAGCTCCAAGTAAATAAGTACACGCACTGCCCTTGGTTATCCTTCAACAACAACAGTCTTTTATTTTACACCAAAGAGAAAAAATACAATGAATCATACAAAGATATCATCTAATAATTAATGCGCTGCGACGTCCTCCCCACCCTGGACAATCTCCAGTGGTATAACCAGTTGGATTGGCCTGGTAATCTCTCTTCGATCTGGCGTAGTGAGAACAACAGTCCGATGAACTCCATTCCGACCTATCCATAAGTCCTTTACTCTCGCCCTTTTCCACATGTGTCTGGGCAAGGTGTCTTCCTGCAGAAGGACAATGTCGCCGACTCTTACATTCCGATTTCTACTGACATTCTTAACTACATGAAAACTCCTGAGTAGCTGTAAGTAGTCTTTCTTCCAACGATTCCAGAAGTCTTCTGTTAATTTCTGCTGGAGTTTGAATTCTTTTACTTTGAGGGCTCGGGACCTCTTGGTAAAGAAGAAAGTCTGCCTCCCACCAAGAAGTGTGCTGGAGTGAGCACTTCGTCATCGGCCTGTGAGATAGATCTAGAATTGAGTGCAGCTTCAATACTTATAAGGACAGTTTGAAGTCTCTCTTCATCCAGACAGCTTCGCCCGAGTACTTTCGAAGGCATCACTTTTCAGAACCAATCATCCTTTCCCAATAGCCTCCCCACCAAGCAGCACGTGGAGCGATGAACTTCCAGGTGATATTCATTTGGACGATATACTGGTGGGTTTGATTAGACATGAGGGTTTTCCACAATTCAGATACTTCTCAGTTAGCTGTATGAAATGTCTTAGC
Organism: Locusta migratoria; assembly: GCA_026315105.1. Lineage (NCBI taxonomy): Eukaryota > Metazoa > Arthropoda > Insecta > Orthoptera > Acrididae > Locusta > Locusta migratoria. Next base: position 6,578,758 of record CM048747.1, read on the forward strand.
GTTGTCACTATAAATTGTATGTGGAACACCCCATCTGCTAACAAATCTTTGCATGGCTAATAAGAATATATCGGCTGTGGTGGCACTAACAAGTTCAAGATGGATGGCTCTAGTTACTGCAAAGGTAAACAGAACAATGTAACACTTGGTACTTGTTCTTCCAGTTTTAGCGAATAAGGGTCCTGCAAAATCAATTCCAGAGACTTCGAAGGGTTTGTGTGGCGTCACTCTAGGTAGTGGGGCCTCTATTGCTTGACCTGCAGCGTGATGAGCTATTCTGCATGGTAAAGAGTTGTGGAGGACAGTTTTTATGACACGATGGGCATGTACAATCCAAAATAATGATCTAAGTTCGAGGTGTACAAACCGAACCCCAAGGTGATGCAATCGAATATGAGTATACATTATCAATAGTTTTGTGAAATGATGATTCCCTTCCAGTATGAATGGATGTTGCTCTTCTTCAGTTAATTCCGAGTACTGTAGACAACCTCCTAGATGCAGTAGTCCTTCATGTAGGTATTGACTTAAATTCTTGATTTTTGAATTGTTGGGCAATGGTACCTTCTCCATTAAAGCTCTGATTTCTGGTAGGAAGCATTCTGTCAGTACTGATTTAATCCAAAATGCATGAGCTGCTGTCATTTCTTCTGCAGTGAATTCTCCATGGATCCTTTCTTTGTTTGCAAGTTTCCTTTGGAAGCGAAGTACAAATGCAGTTGTGCAAAAAAATGTTCAAATGTTTGTATAGTTTATGGGACTTAACTACAGGGTCATCAGTCCCTAAACTTACAAACTACTTATGAACTACTTACGAACTATGACGGCACAAATATCCATGCCCGAGGGAGGATTCGAACCCCCGACCGTAGTGGCCGTGCAGACCGTGACTGGAGTGCCTCAGTCCCCTCGGCCACCGCGGCCGGCATGAGGTTGTGCGTAAAAGTTTCCCGTAAGAACTGAATCTAGTGGGATCTATTACTGGTTTTATAATCTGGACAAGTGAAATTTGCAAAGGTATGTATGATTTCTTATATTCTAAAGAGAAAAGAGAGGTGGTAACTTCATGAAGATCTTCTGGCCATTGAGATGGGTGCTGAGATAACCACGTCGGTCCCCTCCACCAGACAGACAATCCCTGTAGTGTTTTCGGACAGACACCTCTGGAAAGATAATCAGCAGGGTTGTCCTTTGCGGGGCAGTGTCCCCACTGAGACGGCGAAGTGTGTGTTTGAATTTTGGTCACTCGATTACAAACAAATGTCTTCCAGGAATTAGGATTTGATCGTATCCAGGTTAGAACTATCGAAGAGTCAGTCCAGAGCGTTGCATTGCCAATGTCACAGTTGGTAGCTTGTAGTAATAATGCAGCAGTCTCGTTCCCAACAATGCAGCTAGCAATTCAAGACGGGGGATTGTTACTCTCTTGACTGGCGCTAAACAATTTTTGCTGCATGCTAGGTATGTGTAAGTATTTCCGATAACCTCACACAATGTACAAGGCAGCACCGTAAACTCGCTCAGAAGCATCGCAAAAAACGTGAATGCACGAGCCTTTGTTCCCTGACACTGAGATCCACCTCAGTACAAATATATTGGATAGATCCGGAAGTGACGATAACCATGTCCGCCATTTCGAAGCAAGCTGGTGAGGCAAGATTTCATCCCAACCCAATCCTAGTAGCCATGTGTCTTGGAATAAAATTTTTCCGGTGATGGATACTGACGATACTAAACCCAGAGGATCATAGAATCTTGCAGTAACTCTTAACAAATTCTGTTTAGTTGCTATCATGTCTAGCGTTTTGTCAATGATAGACGTTTGAGTAAAACGAAGCACATCGTTAGCAGTGTCTCATAATACACCCAGTACTGTAGCGTTCGTTTTTATGTCTTTTCCTTGGGACTTCCATATTTCGGTCAGGTGTGGTGAATTTGTTGCCCATTTTGACAATGGCAAGTGTATTTGTTGCATCAGCGAGGAAAGCTCACAATAGAGATTCACTAATTCGTCTTGTTCTTCAGTTCCCGCTGCAATATCATCCATGTATGTATTCTTATGTATGACGGCTGCGGCCGTGGGGAATTTTGACTTGTAAATAGTTGCCAGTTCCCTGAGAGTGGCTGATAATAGGAAGGGGCTGCATGCAAGACTGAAAGGAAGGCGTTTGAAGCGGCAAACAGTCGTCTCCCTTGTTTGAATCGGTTGTAAGTTTCCACTGACAGGGACCTTGTACCACAGGAATCTCATGAGATCTCGGTCATCTGAGTGAAGAGCAAGCTGAAGGAAAGCTTGATTGATATCGGGTATAATGGCAAAACGTTATAAGCAGAATTGTAGAAGTACAGCCATTACTTCTGGTAGTAGGTTAGGACCAATTTCTAAAACGTCGTTAAGAGATGGTGCTCTTTCTTCATGAGCGAACCCGTCAAATACAATGCGCCATTTTATAGCTCCTTGTTTTTCCCTTTTGAGTATGTGATGTGGCAGATAAAAGGTGTCGATGTGTGATTCAGATGGAGCTAACTCAACATGGTCTTGTTTGATGTACTGAAACATCTGCGTGTCATAGGCATGTCTCAGCTCGTTGTTTTTTAGTAGACGCCTTTGCAAAGCAGTGAAACGATTTTCAGCATTTCGTAAGTAATCAGGGAGAGCTAATGTGGGCTTATGTGGGAGACGAACTACCCGCCGTCCATCTTGGATAAGGTAAGATGCATGAAACTCTTCCAAAACCGCGGACTCCCTCATGCTCATTGCAGATTCTGGTTCTGAAGTAATACCTATCGATTACAAATCCCAGAAACTCCTGATGTTATTGTCTGTTGGCTCTGATAATGTGTGGCTAATGAAGTTAACTGTAGTATGGACTGCTGAAACACCTGGTCGACTTCCGCCAAGTATCCAGCCAAACTCTGAAGATATTAAGACTAGAGACGGAGATATTCGTATAGGTGACGTGTCATGAACAATTTGCCAGTATTGGTCAGCTCCTATTAGAAGATCAATAGGAACGTCCATGTGTTCGTGCATGGGATCTGCCAGTGATAGGTTACATGTGTATTGCATAATTGTGGCATCTCGTGGTACAGAAGGATGGCTGACAAAGGAGTGCGAACTCTCAAAGGCGTTGATACTAACATGCTCGTTATTCCACATACTTCTTAGATTCAGACGAACGCATCGGCGTGTTTCAGATGTGGTAGTTGTGGACTCAAAAGTGTCGACCTTTAAGACATGAGTGTCAATCACTTGTAAATTCAGATTGGCAATCAAGTATATGTTAACGAAGGTGGACTGACTGCCAGCGTCCAGAATACAACGTATACGTTTTTCCTCGCCTGTGAGTCCTGTGATATAAACACAAGCTGTCTGTAGGTGCGTGAAACTGGTGCGTCCTGTGTTTACATTACCCACTGAACTAGCATTCGTTTGCGCTACACAAGATTTTGATTCTTTGCGGTCACAAATAGATCTGTGATGGTTGCCTTTACAAAAAGAGCAGAGAGCCACGCCTTTCTTCACGCAATTTTTGACAGTATGTCCTTGCTTGAGGCAAAGGAAACAGTGGTTACATGACTTCAGTACCTTTAGGCTCTCCTGTAACTCTAATATGGTTTGGCAGTTCTGAGCCCAATGACCTCGCTGAGTGCAGAACACGCAATACGGCTCTGACTTCCGCTTATTGTTGCGTTTAGAGCGAGTTTGCTTAGACTCTATGTTAAGAGCCGAAGCTGATGGTAGCACGTTTGAAACTAGTTGTACTTCTTCGCGGATCTTCTGAGAAATAAGCACTCTGTCTATTTCTTCCAATAAAAACTCCATTAACATTAAAACATCTCCTTCAGAGAAGTTGTGTCTTTTTACGCGTATTATCCAGCGGCGACATATTTCTTCTGGGAAGGCATGCAATATCTTCAGAACTAACACTCTGCCATAGGCATTGACATATTCTCCCAATGATTTTAATGCCTGTATTCTTCGGTTACATTCTATGAATGTTAAGTAGAGATTCTCTGGAGAAGTGAACTGAATAGGCGTAATCGCATCTAAATAATCTAGGTGCGCCTGCACGATTCTGTTACGATCTCTGTACTGTTTCCGCAAAATTCTCTTTGTATCCTCGTAAGTGGAAGCTGTTACGGTGATACCGTCGACGAGCATTTTTGGTTCACCTTCGAGATAGTGTCGCAGGAAGACGTGCTTATTAACAGTGGACAACGAGGGGGAGCTATCCACTGAACTTTCAAATTGTTCTCAAAATCTAGGCCAACTTTCCACGTCTCCTGAGAAGGGCTCTAATTTAATGGATGGTAATTTGACTGTTGTAGTAACTGCATTGGCCGGTAGGGTCGCGTAACTAGTGCTTAAAGTTGTCATTGATTCAGAGAGTTTTGTTTTAATGCTGTCGGCCGCGATTAAAATGGCGTGCTTCGCTTTGTCAATATAGTCTTATTGTCATTATTGTAATCCTCATCTGACAGAAGATCGTGTATTTTGTCGTCCAACTGCATAACGATTGATAATGTTTCCTCCAGATGAGCCTTATAGTGTTTAAATTCGGAGAGCGGTGTCTCAGCCGAGAATTCTCCGATCGCTGTGATGAATCAAGTAATATTTGATCTCTGATGTGTTCGCTTTCTTTTCAAAATCTGTAACTTCTCTGTCAACATATTAGGAGAACTGCCGAAACTTAATCTTCTGACAAAACACTAGTTGTCGTGCACAAATAAATATTGTGGCAGCAATGAGTAAACAAAGTAGACAGCTGCTAGTGACAAAAGCGGCACGCAAACAACCAAAGATAATAACAGTTGCGAGCTACTCCCAGTCTTCAATAATTGAAAATCAACAGTCAATACTTCACAGCAATGTTTTCAGCAGCAATTGAAGAAGCTGCAGTTTTACGTGAAAGGCAGATCAAGGTGAATTACTTAGTAAGCGTGGAAGTCTATTTCCGTGAGCGTGATTGCTGCAGCGTAATTTTACTTATCATATCTCAATACAACAGCATAGCTGATCCTCCTCATTAAAAGGCGGAAGTGTAGCATGCAGAAATCCTCCTACTTGCGGCTCCGGCGTTTTCTTCGCTCCTTTCCTGGGTTTCGGCAAAAAAAAAAAAAAAAAAAAAAAAGGCGGGAATAGCTCCAAGTAAATAAGTACACGCATTGCTCTTGGTTACACTTCAACAACAACAATCTTTTATTTTACACCAAAGAGAAAAAATACAATGAATCATACAAAGATATCATCTAATTATTAATGCGCTGTGACAGGGTTGAAGCCTGTCAGTGCCCATCAATTATAAGGAAAGGGGATTAGACTCAAGCTGAGCAGGGGAAACTGTTTGTGGGGCAAGAGGTGGCACCTGTTGGGGGCATCAGAAGGGCCTTGTCATGTCACTTATGTTGTTATTTCATCTTATTCTTTTCTTTTTCTTCTGTAGATTGTGGAGGGCACGTCCCAGAGAGAGGACCGGCTTCAGAAAGGTCTGAAGAAGGCCATGGTCAAGCTGAAAGTGTTGCATGTGTGTGCCTTTTTTATGTGCCTGTTGCGGCTCATTGTCACGTCTTTGTGGTGAGTTGTAAACTGTCCTACTAGTATTTTGTTAATACTGCTGGTCTTTCATGTATAGAGAACCATGGGGAACAATGTGAGCTGTACCAAATAAATTTCTCTTGTAGACTGTAATGTTTCTATATGTTGCACATTCCTTACATCCCGAATATACATTCAGCATTGTCAACCTTAAGTTAAAGTCTACCACTGGTAGTTTAATTTGTAATATTCTCATACTCTGAACTACTGTAATTCACATAAATGTATTGCAAAACTTGAATGATTACATGCTGTAACTATTGCATAACAATATTACATATTTACCTTGTTTTTAAATAAATTAGGGCACACTATGTTTTATATATTACTGGATCCTAAATCAAATGTATGTTATGGTTTTCTCTCTCATTTCAACTGTCTGTCTGATACTAAGAAATTATTGCTGATATTAACAAAACTACTGTCTCACTGATCAATTATGTATATAGTGAATTCCAAAACCACAAACTGAAACACATTAAAATTATAAACCTAAATAACAGTACAACAAAACACTAATTACAAACTATATGTCTACATGCATCAAAATCAAAGTATGTTCTATTGAGTAAGTTTAATATGTAAATTTAATAAGTCAAATTAGTACTTAGTGTTTGTGTATCCTTTTAAAACTGTCTGTAGCTGTTCTATATACTTGCTTCACTTACACTATAATTTATATGTCTCAAATTTTAATTTCACTCATTTTAACCTATTTCAAATGAATAGGCTATATAAAAACTACATAATGCAATTGTTTCTATGTTTAGATGGTATTTGTGCAAATGTCCAACGAGAAGCCATGTTAAGTCACTCTTGCCCCATCCTTCATAGTGTATGCCTGTTTTTGTGTATGGAACATAGTTTCCCAAGTATTTCATCAAATTGCAAAGTGGTTATTGTTTATGGAACTAAAAGTATGACCTCAAGACTCTTTGTAAATATTATTTATATCAAAGCCTCATTCAATTCCTGAAACACATTATAACACTTGCATCAAGAACCTGGTGCAAAATGAATGAAGATTGAAGATGATCACCAGCTGGCCACAGAATCAAAGACAAGTAAATCATCTTGTACTTGTGTACCCACCATCTCATGTGCCTGCTCATTTAGCATAGACTACAGTTTACAAGTAGCACTACTATTGTGGACACAGCCAAAAAGGAGGGCAAAATGGGGGAAGTCACAAGACTTCTGAGGAAACCTTAGATAGCTTAAGTAGAAGTCACAATAGGTACTGTGAGAAAAATTGTTCAAGAAGTTCAACATCATTCGAGATACATGTGGTGATAATTTTGAGCAGTTATGACAGCTGAGAATGATTAGTAGGTACTCATTTATTTATATCATAATGCAAGACCCAATTGAAGAGCAAATCTCCATGACCAAACAATTCATTTCATGAAATTGCAACAGAAGAATAGTAATAGATATAATGAAATGTAAAGAAATCCTGTGCACATACAATTAAAGAAAATCAACACTGTAACACAGATATTGCCTTAATTTTGCAGTTTTTCCAGAAATTCCTCAACAGATTTGAAGGAGCGAAAGTGTGTGGATAACTACTAAGATTTTTGGATACTTCAGGTAGATTATTGAAATTGATGCATCAGAATCTGGCATGCCATTCTGCACAAAAATCAATTATCACATTCATATAATTGTTACATTATCTAAAATGTTTATATATCCTAATTCATATTAATATAACTGACCACTGTTCATACAATTAAGTGCTGTTAAGTTGTGAGCAATCCTTACATTACAGTAATGTAAGGAATTTTAAAGTAGCCAGAGACAACTCTTTTTTTATATGTAGTGTGTATTAGATTTTGTGAATACTAGTTTTAGATTAAAGGAGGAAGGCAAGGAGAGAAGTTATGTGTGGGGATGTAATGAGATTTATCACAAAATAAAATCTTGTTTATTCACATTAGTTTTCCCCTAGATTCTTATTTGTTTAAAGGATTACCTTGAATTTAAGCCATCAATTGTTAACCTCCCAGCAGCAATGGATGACAGAAGTACATAAAATTCATCAATATCATCTTGAGAAAACTTGGCCAATAAACATTTAACAAATGATTCTATGGCAACAATCTGGAAATAAATAAAATTTTTAATTAGTATAGAAGCCATACACATGAAATATTATGAAGCTATGATTTTGTATTTGTATTAATAGTATTCACCACACATTTTAATATTTGGTACACTGACTTTGCTAGAAGAAATAAATGTTAAACAATGTTCCTTTGATGTTTTTTCTGTTCAACATTCCACATGTAGTTCATATTTCTAACAGCAGAAGCAAGTGTTCACATATTCAGATGCTTAATCATTTTAGAAGTCTGATGGTATTCATCACATCACATTGCTTTCTATGTTTGTTGGGTGACTTCCACAATGTTTTGCACACAACAGGTATTAATAATCAGTGGGTAATCAGATGTGTTTTACAGTGTACTGTGTGGACATTATGCCTTCAGGTGATTTATATTTAGTGATATACATAACTCCTCCTCTAAAGATTATTTTGAAAATATTCGAGACATGATGACTTTAACATCATGTACAAGCATGACTAAAACTAAGACAAAATTCTCTGCTCACTTTCCTGTAAGGAATGTGACAAGTCACAGAGTAGATAAATTGAAGTAGCAGCCTACAAATTTATAGAAAATGTTGTAACTATCACTTATAACAATAAAGCTTGAGCATGTTATTCCTCAGGAGTTGACTTTTCACTGTCTGCCGTGATGCAGCATGTCCTCCCTCCGTTCCCTGTCCTTTGGAAAATATAAAATAATAATAATAATAATATATATTAAAAGACGAAAAATTCCTAGCAGGAAAAATTAAATACAAAAAATAGACGAAGATTACTCACCAGGCGAAGGAGCACAGGTGTGACAGCATCACAAATAAATAAATGAATACACACACACACACACACACACACACACACACACACACACACACACACACACACACACAAACGCAAGCTTTCGCAACCCAGTTGCTTCTTCAGGCAGAAGGGAAGGAGAGGGAAAAGGAAATGAGGGTTTTAAGGAAGGGGGTAAGGAGCCATTCCAATCCCGGGAGAGGAAAGACTTACCTTGGGGGAAAAAATGGAGGATAAACAAATGCACACACACCCACACATTCACACCTTGGTGTGGGTGTGTGTGCATTTGTTTATCCTCCATTTTTTCCCCCAAGGTAAGTCTTTCCTCTCCCGGGATTGGAATGGCTCCTTACCCCCTTCCTTAAAAACCTCATGACAGACTCCCCAATGTAGTCCTTATGGCCGTTGTGGAAGATCAGCTGACTTCGCTTCCCTCATATGACAAATTGTGAGAGACGTATTACAACAGTTTATGGCAGCTGGGACTATTAGACCGAGTGAGCATCAGATCATGGCCAGGATGTGAGCCCTATAAGTGACGAGGGAGCCGATGCTGCTGAGGAAGAGATGTATGAGACAAGAGCTCCTGTCTGCACTGCCAATCGCACCTGGTGTGAAGAATGGCGTCGCCCTGCTATGACTTACGCTGCAGCCGCCAAACTGCAACCCATGAACCGGCCAATGCAGCCACTACCAACTCCCCCAGCAACTATGATGCCCCATAGAAGAACAGACGTCTGGAGGACAGAAGACAGAAGAAAACACACCACTGTGGGCGCCCTGGACATGTCGTATGCTACTGTAGAGAGAGGAGGCGAGTATTCGATGATTATTTTGCCACAACACGTCAGCCATCAGAGCAGTTCTTTCCCAGGCAATTACCTGTTGATGAGTTCATTCGACCTATGGGAAGTAGCCCATCGCTGTACCCTAGATGAGGTCGCTCCCCGACGAACCACAGCCGTTCACCATCGCTGTACAGAGGTACCAGCCGCTCCCCTAGCCACCGCGCCCATCTATGGAGGTGAGGGCACCGCAGATGAAAATCCTCCATGGACGACAGTCACTAAGATGTTGGGAAATCTCATCGATGTCATAATTGATGGCCAACCTATCCGGGCACTTGTTGATTCAGGAGCATCTTTCTCTGTATTGTCAGATAATCACCACCATACACTAAAGAAGGCGATGTTTTGTGATACGGGGGCAAAGGTGTTGAAGGTCGGAAATGGAAAGTACGTCCAGCAAGAAGGAACTTGTGTCGCAAGAATAACCATCAACAACAGAACCTAGCCATTTGAATTTGTCGTGTTAACAGTATGTAGTCACAATGTCAGCCTCGGATGGGACTTACTTCATGCGTCCCAAGCTATCATTGACTGAGCTGCAAATTGAAGAAATTGTTCCGATGGGTACATGTAATAGAGAATTTTCTGGGAAGTTATTTGCCATTAACAATGTGACGATCCTGCCGCTGACGATGAGAAGAGTTGCAGTCACACAAGCAGATGAGCGATTAAACTGTGAAGTGCTTGTCGATAGTAAAAAGTTTATCAGGATCACCAAAGAAATTTACATACCAGCGGCTATCATAAGCATTAGTGGAGGTCAAGAAGAGATTTGGATCACTAATTGTCACGAGCAGTCGCAACTTATCCCCAAAGTAATGTGTATCGGGACAGCTGAACCAAGCCAGGACGGTGAGCTCAACGTCATCAATGAAGACCCATGCTCTGCTGTTAGTACAGACAACACGGTGGAGGAAACAAACATGGAACTGCCAATAGGGGCTGGGCTGACCATGGAACAACGCCAGCGCCCGTTAGGTATACTACACCAATTTTCGGGTGCATTCACACCTCAGCAGGGGAAAAGTCAGATGAAACGGCCCACGATAAAGCACCGTATCAATACTGGGGACCATCCGCCAATTAGCCAGCGTTCGTATAGGGTGTCGCCAGCTGAAAGAACGATAATTCGGGAGGAAGTGGAGAAGATGTTGCGAGATGACATTATTCAACCTTTGGAGAGTTCTTGGTCGTCTACGGTGGTCCACGTAAAGAAGAAGGATGGCACGCGGCGATTCTGTGTCGACTATCGGCGGCTGAACAGTATCACAAAGAAAGATGTCTACCCATTGCCGTGTATTGATGACACCTTAGACTGCTTGAAAGGAGCTACATACTTCTCAACTATAGACATGCAGACAGGTTACAGGCAAATCGAGGTTGACGAAGCTGACAGGGAGAAGACGGCTTTTATTACACCTGACGGTCTCTATGAATTTAAAGTAACACCATTTGGATTATGTAATGCTCCGGCCACATTCGAACTCATGATGGACAACTTGCTACGACACCTTAAGTGGACGACGTGTCTTTGCTATTTAGATGACATTGTCATTTTCTCAAAAACATTTGAAGAACATCTGAGTCACCTGTCAATTGTGTTGAAGTGTGTTCAGGCTGCAGGACTCCGCCTCAACGCAAAGAAGTGCCTCTTTGTCGCCAAAGAGATAAAAACCCTTGGAGCACCTAGTCATTGGAGATCCAGACAAAGTAAGGGCAGACACAGAATTTCCAACTCCTCAGCACATTCGTGATGTGAGAAGTTTTCTCGGGCTGTGCTCATACTACAGATGTTTCATAAAAGGATTTTGTAACAAGGCACATCCATTACAAGAACTTCTGCAGGGAGATGCCAAGTTTTACTGGGATGCGACAAAAGAAAAAGCTTTCCGGGCACTTAAGGAGGCTCTAACTTCTGCACCAGTGCTAGCCTTGTACGACGAGAATGCAGAAATGGAACTTCACACAGACGCCAGCGATTATGGTATTGGTGCAGTGCTTGTACAAGTTTAGGAAGGTGCTGAAAAAGTGATAGCCTATCCATCAAGAGTACTCTCAAAGTCCGAGATTAACTACTCTACAACTGAGAAAGAATGTCTCGCAGTTATCTGGCCTATCAACAAGTTCCGGCCATATTTGTTTGGCAAACCATTCACCATCATGACAGACCACCATTCTTTGTGTTGGCTGACTAGTTTGAAGGATCCATCAGGTCGACTAGCAAGATGGGCACTAAGACTCCAAGAGCACGATGTCACAGTGGTATTCAAGAGCATGTGCAAACACAAGGATGCCGACTGCCTTTCAAGGAATCCATTAGTGGAACACTACAGCATGACTGAAATTTCAGCCCTCACTGAATTAGATGATGTTACAGCTGAACAGAGGGAAGATCCAGCACTATTAAAACCGATAGAGGCCTTGCAGAAAGGAGAATCGACTAATGGAGAGTTCCAACTTATAAACAGAACATTGTGTAAGAACAACTATGATCCACTAGGCCCCAAATGGCTACTGGTCGTTCCAGCTCATCTCCAGCCAGCTATTTTCAAATATTTCCACGATGCTCCAATATCCAGTCATCTGGGATTCATGAAGACCCTAGACAGAATCAGATACAGGTATCTATACCGATCTGTCAAGCACTATGTGAGTCACTGTAAAGAGTGCCAGCGACGGAAGCATGTGCCGCAATTACCTCCAGGGCATCTCGTACCAATTCTGCCTGCAACAGCTATATTCCACCGAGTTGGGATCGATCTTTTAGGAAGGTTCCCGAAGTCGACAACCGGTAACCGATGGATAATAGTCTGCACTGACTACCTCACACGCTACGCTGTCACCAAACCTGTGCTGACTGCAGAAGCTCCAGAGATCGCAAAATTCCTTGTAGAAGACATTATTTTGAAGCATGGAGCACCACGTGTCATGATATCTGAGCGTGAAAAAGTATTCCAGTCAAAACTAGTATCAGAGGTACTGTCACGGTGCAACATTGTCCACAGAATGACAACTGCATACCATCCTCAGACAAATGGTCTTACAGAACGTTTTAACAAGATGTTAGCAGATATGCTGTCAATGTACGTCAATGTTGAGCAGAAGGATTGGGATACAATTCTGCCAGTTGTGACATTTGCTTACAATACCGCACGACAAGACACCACAGGCTTCACACCGCGTTTTTCCTGCTCCTTGGCCATGAAGCTGGGACAACAATGGATACGCTGCTCCTGTTCCAACTGGACGACACTCAGGATGATTATGTTAAACAGCTCATCACCAGAGTCGAAGAATCAAGACAGCTGGCTTGCACACGGACACTGGACGCCCAGGAGAAGGACTGTCAGCAGTATAACGACAAGCACCGACCTGTTGTGTACAGCCCAGGATATCTGGTATGGATTTTTATCTCTGTACGGAAGGTTGAGCTGTCAGAAAAGTTATTGAAGTGATACTTTGGTCTGTACCATGTTATACGCCGCCTGTCAGGCGTTACATACGAAGTTAAGGATTATGAGCCGTCATTGAAATGACAAAACGAAGAGAGATTGTTCACATCCTGCGCGTGAAGCCTTACTACAATTTTGAAGAGCAGATAGGCAACAATGGCTTCTTGTTCAAGGACTCTAAGGACGGTAATGTTACTGATGAAGCCACCACAGGACCATCTGTCGTCGATAATCGTGCAGAAGGGAAGGATTCTCCAGAACTGCCATACAGAGGACCCATGACAAGGTCAAGATCCAGGACATTGCAGATGGCTCCACAGTGAACATAACAGTGGGTCGCTGTTTTTCCAGGAGAGGAAGCAATATTGCGTGTATGTTAAGTTCATAGTAAAGTTTCAGTATAAGTGCTTAGTTTCCTTCAAAGTCAAGCCTTCTTCCATTTCATTGCGGCAATATCTCCCTTCCTTTCTTAATGTTTCTTTTTACATCTGAATTCACTGATGTTGTAATGGTCTTATGATCTCTGATTTTCTGATATATGCTAACCAAGTTGAAAAGTTCAGATTTATTTGTCATCAGCCGGCCTAATATGTTATCTCTACAAGTCAGCACTATTTAACTGCTCAAGGTAATTTTCAAATACAGCACTTACCACAACATTACTCAATTCTCTGTCCCTGCCACCAGTCTTAAAAAAATATTGTGTCCCAGTCTATATCCATTAAGTTAAAATCTCCACCTAAAACTGTGACATGACAACTGTAAAAGCACTCCAAAGATCTAAACAAAAGAAAGTAGTCCTTCAGGTAATATTGAACTGCAGGTCAATCAGCTCTAGCTGAAACACTTCTGAGACATCCTCTGACAAACGGCAAAATGGACAGACAAATATATCAGAGGCTGGTTGAAGCTCACTTATATCCAAAAATTTGTTTTTAACTCTTATTCATAATTTGCAAATGATTTGAACATAATCTGAAAAATCCACATAATCTTTAATTCTGTCTAATGCAGAAGTATGCACAATTCTTCTTGTGTAACAGTTTCTCCCAAAAAATAATGAGTGTGATTTTATATTTGTGTCTATCGACGAGCCGGACCTTTTGGGTACATCATCTGTTTTCTATCTTTTATATTTGTTAATTTTTTTAAATGTATTTTTAAAGTTTGAATCATCTGCACTAAACAACAGAGTGATTTAAGCTGTGGAGTGAATGTTCAAAGTATTTAAATATAGAATTAGGTCACTCAAAATGCCAAATTTGCCACCATTAGGATCATGAAGTAATTCTTCTGGACATACTTTCATTTACAAAAGGTATTGATTTTGTTCCTCAAGTAGAAAAAACTAATGAAGCACTTTCCCTCTGCTCATCCATCTTACTTCAACTTGGTTCGAGATGTCTCAGTATTCCGTTTGATATCAGAAATAAGTTTGTTAATTGGCAATTTGTGAGTCAATGTGAACAAAGATAATTAACTGTTCAAACAACTGGGTCCATAACACTTTTTATGTTCACAATCTTTGCACAAAGTGCCACCTCCTGTATCAGTCAATGGACTGCCATAAATAAGGAACAGCCAACTTCAGCTATTTTTGACCTGATATAACTCAAGAATCCAGTGCATATCCCTCTTAGTGCAGGGGCTTTCTTTTGTTGTTACATTGGTCTGGCATTCCTATTTTAAACCCATTGAGTAATACATTTTCCATGGCTAGAAAAAATATCCAAACCTGTGTTTGTGTCGGGTAATGGTATAAGATTGGGAAATTCTTTGGTGGCACTTGGTGGTCATCAACACCCAAAATGAGTACAACAAGCTGAGATATGTCCAAAACATCTGTGATCTCGTAAGTGCAATAGGAAATGAAACAAAGTTTATTGCTCTCTCCATTAATTGCTGTCCCTCATCTGAGGCCATATCCTGGACTCTGTGAGTAACAGTTTGAGGTAAAGGTGTTATTTTTTCATATTTTTCCAGCTGGACAAATACAAGTCGTCAAGTCAATCAGGCAATCCATGCGGAGATTCACAGTTGCAAAGGTTTCCCAGCTTTTGCAGTTATCATCTAGCATTTGTAACTGGCACTCATTATTTTGCACACCTGTTTCCTGCTCCTAACATAGAAAAAAAAAAAAAAAAAAAAAGAAAGGGAAAAAGCGCCCTTACAAATAACGTTTTACAATCCTGTTTCTAAAACTTTCTCATCATTTTAAAAATTGTTTCATTCATTGAAACCCAGGCATGTTTCGCATTTTCCCCCTGTTCCTCTGAAAAGTGGTCATAGATACCAGCAAGGACAGTGAAATGTAGTCAGATAATAAATTTATATCATGTGGAATATTTGCATTTTAATTAATTGAAGAAAAAAATACATCAAAGTACAACATATGTTTTCCCATCCATCAAAACACAAATACGCAAAAACAAAGAATAACTCTTAATGATACTTTGCTGTCAAAGGGAGCATTTAAGATGGCTTTTCAGAAAGTGACAAAAAATAATGCACCTGAAACTTTTTCTTGTCTTTGCTACATGATTTAATGCAACCCAAATATAAAAATTAACCAAAAAGAAACGGTCCTTGTTGCTGATAGTCTTGATAACATATCAGATTATAAAATACAGTTGTATTTATCATCTTTATAAATAAAAGAGAGTCACATGATAGGAAACACTTACTCCACTGTAGTGTTTGTTACGAAGCATGTTGGGATTTATTCCCATCCGCTTCTATTACTATACCTTCCGACAACAGTGCTACATAATAACAGGTACAATAAAATAGTTTATTACCAAAATTACTTAATTGTGTTTTGCTAATGCAATTATCTGAAGTTGTGTACATTCATATTTCTGTACATTCATTAGTTCAATTGATAGTTATTAATGATGCCATGGTATAATTGGATTGTTACAGTGTAGGTAATATTGCCATTTAAGTTTCTGATAAAGTTCGGTAAAATCAATGATAATAATAATAAAATAATTATCATGATGACTTCCAATTCATATTAGGAACATTTGAGACTAATTAATTTTACAGTAATTACAATTTCAGCAGAAAGCATTGTTTCCAAAGGTGTTTCACTATCAATCATATTTAGTAGGTACAGATTCATATCTCAGTTTGAACAGTAGAATTCACACTAACTTTTCCTGTATCTGGACTATTGAAATGATTAACTTTTAAATTGAAATTAGCATGAAATATATATTTAACAATATGTAATTTTTTGGGTCATTGTTCTGAATGTATAAATGGTGGTGCTTTCCTACCATGCGAATTAGTCTCTTTTAGACCATGGTTGGACGTACTTCATGTTAGTCTGGACTCTGTTATAACAATACCATGAGAACAACATATAAGTTATTCTCCAAACAAGTGTTCGTTAGACTGAAGTCAATGCATATTTAACATTTGTGCCACACTATTATGTGTAGCAGGAGTGAGTTTTGCGATTAGGGTTATTCCACACGTGAACTGCGTTAAAGTAATTACTGTGGTGTGGAATGTACATACCTGTCATAGTATATGGATGGACATAATACTGAGACTTGTACACTGGCCATAAAAAGGAGATTTGGGGGTTTATTTTTTCATTGAAGTGTCAGTTGACTAAAATCCATTGTGTGGCTACATTATTTGTGGTAGGCAAGTATTGCCCTCACTATTTCAGCCATTGATTACCAAGAGTGCAAAACATCAAGAGACAAGAGGATCACCAAACTACAACACAGCTACATTACAAGCTGCTTGAAATTTTATTTCTGTTCTTCTAGCTTTGACTGGCAATCCCCTTGCGACAAAGTTTTGAACGGTCTTTGTGACAGGCACTGAAGTGCCATGCAATGAAGTACTTTTTTAAATACATGAAATTAATTTCTTACTTCGGCTTAAATATTATGGACGTGCCGCTCCTCCTTTGCTTTGTCTGCTGCCATAGAGTTTCCATCTCAATCCACTGTAGCCTTATGTGTGTTGAATAACAGCTTTGTGTTGTATCAATGCTTTTGACAGCTACTGGTGTGCTGGTCTGTCTTATTTATGAAGTGCACGTACAATGGCATGATCTAATCTAATCTGACATGTAGCAGACAGACTGTATGGTTAGCTAAGCGACATAGCTCAACCACTGCAACAACATACAAATTCACCTGAGGTGCTGGCTTCGAGGGATCATGGGTGCTAGTGCTCCCTAGGCACTGTTTTGATGACCTTGGGCTAGAAAATAGGGAAAGTATTCAATACTCTTTATTACCCTTTAATGAAATGTTCGGAACCAAAATTGTAATTTGACTCTTGATTAACTGTGGTCTAACCTACTAGGGAACACCCTTTGTAATGGCACTTATGTGTTAGATGCACTCTGCAGACACACACCTGTGTATACACAGAGACATTAACATTGTTATTAATCTAACTAATCAAAAAAGTTTATATAAATTGTGAACAGGACTCGTGTGTATACTTTCCTGAAATTAGCTAACTCATGGGTAAATATGATTTATTGTGAATATTATAGAGGAAAAATTCCTAACAGGAAAAAAATATACGTAAAAAATAGATGAAGAACACTTACCAGGCGAAGGGGCACAGGCAGTAATAGCAACAAATAAACACACAGACACACACACACTCAAAAATGCTAGCTTTCGCAGCCTAGCTGCTTCATCAGGCAGCCTGATGAAGCAGCTAGGCTGCGAAAGCTAGCATTTTTGAGTGTGTGTGTGTCTGTGTGTTTATTTGTTGCTATTACTGCCTGTGCCCCTTCATCTGGTAAGTGTTCTTCATCTATTTTTTACGTATATTTATTGTGAATACTTTTACAAATGTTTAAGTAAGCATCTATTTGATGTGAAATTAATGAAATGGGCTGCAAAATTTATATAGGAGTTCATTTATGAATTTAAATCATATTAAAAAATGTCATAACTACACTTTTTAACAAACATCATGTAGAAGTTTCTTATGAGCAAACAATTTTATATTGGCATTTAGTAACCTGTAGCTCAGATTTGATAAAGATGGTGATAATGTTAATCAAGCTGATGTTGAGATCATGTTGTTAATGAATTCCATCAGTTAGTTAACCCTTTAACTGCTCTGGACGTGTTAGCATGTATCTTTATATCTGTCCCAGTGTTCTCAGGATGTGTGTATGGTTGCTGCCACTCCTTCTACCTGGTGCTCTGGACATGTTAACATTCATCACTCTAATAACCCCTGTCTGCTCCTGACTTGTTTAGATGCACCACCACTTTGTCCTTTGTCTGCTTTGGACGTCTTAACACACGAGCAGTATTTCCGCTGAGCACTTTATGCCAGCTCGGTGTTCGTCCAGTTTAGTTGGAGTCAAGAAAATGGCACACCATTGCAAGTGCACAGATCAGGAAATCTTCAAGATGCTCACTAGAAGTGACAGTAAAAATGAATTGTTCGACTGTGAGATACTGACAACTCTTCAACAGAATCTTGGAGTCACAGTCCTGTGCCACATTCATCAGGCGCTATAACAGCCATCTGTTTCAATAAGAGATGAAAAACTATCAGAATCTGATGAATCTGAAACTGAGGGATAGATACCAGTGAAAAGAGGACACTTTACTTACCGATACATGGTTTGATTGGAAGAAAAATGATTATTGTCCATTTGTGCACGCATTTGACGATTCAGCTTCTGGACACAAATATGAATTAGGTCCAGATTCAAGTATTCTGTCATTTTTAATGGAAGGTTTGAACAAATTTGTTGCAGATGAAACAAACAGATTTTAATTATACATGAAGCAAAATATGCCAGAATCAGAGCATTTGCATTTGTCAAGGTGGAAAGATATGTAATTTGAGGAACTGAGTTCTTCCATTGCTGCTGTTTTTATTTTTTTTTTTTTTTTTTTTTTTTTTTTTTTTTTTTTTTTTTTTTTTTTTTTTGTTTTTTTGCTCCTGGCTCGAGTGAATAAATTGAAAATTAGCAACTATTGGTCCAGAGACATACTCTTAAACACTACAATTTTCAGCAAATTAATGTCCAAGGACCTCTTCCTCGTAATTCTAAGAATGCTTCATTTTAGTGATAACTCTGCCAGTAATGAAGGAGACAGACTATTTAAAATTAGAAAAATTGTTGATACAGTTTGTACAACATTCCACAGTGCATTTTACCTGTACCAAAAGCTTTGCATTGATGAAAGCCCCTTGCTGTTCAAAGGGCGATTGTCTTTCAAACAATTTATTCCGTCAAAAAAAGTATGTTTGGAATGAAAATGTTCGTGCTGTGCAACTGTCTGACATACTGGACATCATTGTGTATACAGGCACCACAATCTGGGGAAAAAGAGGTGAGATAGTAGCGACACTGCTAAAACCATATTTGCAATGGACACACACACACACACACACACACACACACACACACACACACACACACACACACTATATATATCGACAACTGGCATTTGAGCCCAGACTGGTTCCTCTGGCTTCATAACCATGGTACAAAATTTGCACCATACATTTAATGTATGTGGTACTGTTAAAAAAAAATAAAACAGGTGTAACTTGCCAAAACTGCAGGACAAACTGAAACCTTGAGAAGTATAGTTTATGTCGATAGACACAATCCTTGCCATGAAATGGTGCACTAAAAGAGAGGTGTGGATGTTGTCTTCCTCTAATACTGTGAGAAATGAGAGATACAAGGGAGACAAACAGAAAGACTGGTGAAAGATGCCTGAAACCACAATGTGTTGCAGATTACAATGCAAATATGGGGCAGTTGACTGCATTGACATGCTACTGAGTTCATCAAATCAGTACAAAAGATGGTAAAATGGTACAAGAAATTCATCTTTTCTGTATTAGATCTGTGAGTTTTAAATGCCCATGCTGCCTACAAAGAAGTAACAGGACATAAAAAGCCAACAGCAGTATTTCATCTCTCTGAAAGAGAACTTTTTGACACTTATGACACAGAATGAAACAATGCCGGCAGAAGGAGGGGGCTCTGATGACGAGAAACCTCTGCAATGTACTGGAAGGCAATTTCCCAATGTAATTGACAACACATTCAAAGAAAAGTATGCCAATGCAAAGATGTGCAGTTTGCTTACAGCAGGATGTGTGCCAAGAAACCAGGCACGAGTGCAAAATGTGCTATGTATCTCTATGTGGTTTATCATAAAACACGTTGGTCCAAAGTCAGGATTAAAAAGAAGGATGAAAAATATATTCAGAAGGTGTGGACATTGGTAATATTTAACGATCATCAAAACAATACTGACTGAGATATAGTCATTTCTATGGCTTGATGCACAAATTTGAAATAAATTTACTCAGTATGGGAAAGAGATACATATATGAAACTTTATATCTGAGAACCTTGTGTTGTTAGGTTACTACATATCAAGTTTCACTTTTGCCATACTTTCAGTCTCTGAGATATAAGAAGCCAAACTTTGAGATTTTTACTGGTGTCTATTTTTTATGGCGAATTTTTGGCTAAATAAGGCTTGTAAAATTCTTTTCTTTATTATTCTTAAGATAATGAATATAGTTGTACAAAATAGCCAATTTTAATATCTTTTAACAAAATATTAACTGAGATATAACAGTTCAAATCCCCCAGAAAATCACATGCACTCTGTGCAACCACATGCATGAAGTCAAACAAGTATCAGTATCACAACCAGTATCACAGCGACAATTCTTTAACTTCACCGATGTTTGTAGTGTGCCTATGAAAACTTAATTTTAAATTACTCCAAAATCCATTTTAGTTGATGGTAAAAATATTCCGAAATTTATTTATTTGTCGTGGAATGATCCATAAGAAGTTTCAATGCACTTACTGTCTTCAGTAATTCATCTGTAGTATTTATTCTGCCACAGTGGAAGTATGCCAGTAGCATACTTTGTGTATCGATGATCAAACTCAGAAGGTGACAGCTGTGACCGCCCTGGCTCACAAAATATTCAACACAGGGCAAGGTCGGCCAAGTGATGGACTGAATGGCAGGCCATTGCGAAGCATAATAGCACAGGTTGTAGTGTTACTGGGAGAATTGTGAACTATTTGGGAATGTTTCTTGTTTGATGACCATAAAGATCAATACTACGTCACTATTTGGTTTCAAATTCAGTCTTCTTCATTTCTTCTCACTTCCCTATATAGCATTTTGCCATAAGAGGTCCAGCTAGTCAGTACCCCAAGCATATATCTTTAGTTTTCACCTAATGAAGACATCAGAATTTCTTCTCTGAAGATTGTTTCACCATGAGAAAGTAGAGAAAGAGAAAAAATATTATAAATAACTTGCCTCAGACTCGAGTTTTAATCTTTAACAAGTCTTTTATTCTCTCATTTAACTACAAACAGGCACTTCCATACTTCTCACAGAAGTAAATTACACCAATAGTATTCCTCTACTACTGAGACCATCTCCACATAATGAACCAAAAACAATGTCAATACAAAGAACATATGAACTCCGTATCGAGTTTATGTTCCCTATTTCTCAGTCCATGGAACTTCCAACTCACTACAGCAAGTGAAAATCATCCACTATATATCTGAAAAGTAGAAAAAAAGATTGGAAAGAAATAGCTGATGACTTTTTTTTTTTTTAGGGCGCACAACTTCTATGGTCATTAGCGCCCAGACAAGAACTTAGATTCACTAGATCTCAAAAAAATTTGGTGACTGTCAGAAAATCAAGAATAGGCTAAAAACGAAAGATAAAAGACAATTAAAAGTGTTAAATATCCTTTGATAAGTTGGCCAAGTTGATAAAACGCAAAACTCGAGCAGTTGCTCGGGTGTCATCAGCTAAAATTTCCTCCAGAGTAGACGGAAAGTGAAGGGCTACACAGAGATGATTAAAATTAACACAAGTCAGTAAAACATGTCGCACTGTCAGCAGTTCACCGCAGGAGCGCAGTGGTGCAGGGTCAGCGGATAGCAGGTGACGGTGGCTGAAACGGCAGTGACCGATCTGCAACCGGGCCAGGATGACCTCCTCCCGCCGAAAGGGGCGTAAGGGGGTCCTCCAAGCAGTCGGGATCGGTTTGACAGTTCGCAATTTATTGTTGTACAGTGAAAGCCATGCACTGTGCCATGATGACAAGATACTCCGGCGAAGAGCCCGTTGAACATCGTCCGGTGGGATGCAAAAGGTAGCCATGCGAGGCAAAAGAGCTGCGGCCTTGGCTGCTATGTCGGCGGCCTCATTCCCAGGTACACCCACGTGGCCAGGGACCCACAGGAAAGAAACGTGACAGCTGTCATCTGCTAGCAACTGGAGGGAGCGTTGGATCCGATACACGAGAGGATGGTTCGAGAAAGGGTCCCTACCACAAGTGACACATTTTGCTGCATTTGGGCAAGATTCACAGGTATGGTTGTACCTGTGGCATTGGTAACAGCGCGTTGGGTTTGGAATATAAGGGTGGACAGAGATAACTTCATACCCTGCTTTGACCTTCGACGGGAGTTCAACTCTGTCGAATGTCAAAAACACAGTACGAGTCGGTGTCAGCCGGTTATCTACCTTTTTCATCACCCTGTGGACGGCTGTCACACCCTGATCAGACATATAGGATTGGATGTCTTCATCAGACAACCCATCAAGGGATCTCATAAAAACTACCCCCCGTGATGAGTTGAGTGTGCGGTGCGCTTCTACCTTGACTGGAAACGTGTGTAATAATGTAGTCCAGATTAGTTTCTGGGCTTGGAAAGCACTGTCCACTTCCAGCAACAATGTGCCATTGCGCTGACGTGAACAGGTTTTAACAGGGCCAGCAATTGCATCAACACCTTTCTGTATAACGAAAGGATTGACAGAATTGAAATCTTTTCCGTCGGTGCGAGACACAACAAGACATTTCGGTAAATTAGGCAGAGTCTTCTTTTGCTGAGGCGAATCTATCTTACGTTTCTGGGTCAATGTCACTGAAGAAGAGAAGGAAATCATCGCGGAGGGGTCCCCCGTGATTACCGGCATCTCCGATGGCGCGCTCCTTCCTAGTGGGGGCCCTCTCCGAGGGCTTACCTGCCTTAGGTGATTGTTCACACCTCAGGTCACACCTCCCAAGAACTGACAGAGGGACCAATTGGCATGTTCAGAAGGTACCAGCTTGGGTAATCACCCCTCCCTGGGCCTGGCCTTTACCAGGGGGTACGTACGTGCCCTACTTGTCTACCCGGGGTGGGGAATTACGCGTTACCCCGTCACCTGCTACGCATGATAATGCATGGGTTGGCCTTCAGACACGCACAGGGAGGAAAGAAGAAGAGGATAGGAAATGAAGAGAAAGAAGGAAAGAAGTGTCTCAAACGCCGAAGCGGAGACTAATGAGGAGGAGGGGAAGGCTAGGAGGGTATAAGGAGAGAAAGACAGAAGCAAAGATTTGGAAAGGAAGAAACCAAGGAATGAGAGAAGCTACTACAAAAAATGACCTGAACTAGCAAAGGACGCCCGTCTCCAAGCGAAGGCATAAACCGGGAGAGAAAGTGAAGCAGCCTGGGGCAGAAGAAAGGCTTCTCCGGCTCGGGGCCCCGTGCGCGCCACACACGTACCCACAAAAGAACTGTGGGCCCCCTTGGGGGTAGCTGATGACTAACATCTTCTAAATAAATATATTTGACATTCTTATGTCAGGTCATAGGTTTGCAGTGCAACTCGTTACACTACAAGGTGCGGGGATTAGGTGGCCTCAAGGGCGCATGTGACCCGGCCTACACAATGCTCAGCGGCAGCAGCTAAAGGGTTACTATGTTAATGAGTTCGCTTGTCATATTCATAATTTTTCATATTTGACACTTCCTTCCACCTTTTAGCAACCATTTATGAATTTAAATTGCATTTTTAAACTTACATAAGTGTAACCAAATGTATAACCAGTCAGAAGAATAGTCACTTTGCTGGATTAGTTGCATTTTCTAAGCGTTCTGGCAACAAAGTACAGCTTCTAGTTTGACCACACTACAGTATTATCTATATGGTCTTTCCAGCTGAAGTTGGTTGTAATTGCAGTTTCTACGTATTAAGTTAAATTAATAGCCATGAAAATTATATGGCTTCTTGTGTAACAGAAATTTGATGGATTCCTTTTAGTACTCATCTATAGGATCTTTTCTTTATTTAGGGTCAACTGCATCCTGCAGATCAATTATCTAGATCATTTTGCAATTTGTGTTCATCTACTGGTGACTTTATTAGATGGTAAATGGAAGTATCGTTTGCAAACAGCCTAAGACCACTGCTCAGTTTATCTCCTGCATCGTTTATATCGGTTAAGAATAGCAGATGACCTATGAGACTTTCTTGGGGAATGCCAGGAATCACTTCTGCTGACTCGAGTTTCCTTCTATTACTACGAGCTGTAACCTTTCTGAGAGGAAATAACACATCTAGTTGCACAACTGAGACAATATATCACAATTTAGGGAAATTACAGACAACCTGAATCTGGATGGCTAGCAAAAGAAACAAAATATTTAAGGATTTTTAAGATATAATATTTACCTTTTTGAGAGTCTGAAGCCCTAGAGCACTCTTTACGCACCATATGCCCATGAGACTGTCTCCTATCACAGGAGTCACAATTATTTTCTTTACCTGAAACAGCAATTTGTTTGATTTTCTTTTAATAGAAAATTAAAGGTCGTCATGAAAGTAAAGAATGCAGGACAAATATAATTATTACATCAGTCCTTTTTTTAACAATTATCAAGCTACAGTAACAGTGGAAACTGGGATAAATATTTTGGATGATACAATAATTGAGAGCCTAACAGGCAGCATACACTATGTGATCAAAAGTATCTGGACAACTGGCTGAAAATGACCTGCAAGGTGGTGGCATCTCTCATTGGTAATGCTGGAATTCAATACACTATTGGCCCACTATTAGCCTTGATGACAGCTTACACTCTCACAGGCATACATTCAATCAGGTTTCTTGGGGAATGGTAGCTCATTCTTCACGGAGTGCTGCACTGAAAAGACGTGTCGATGTAGGTCGGTGAGGCTTTGAATGAAGTCGGTGCTCTAAATGATCCCAAAGATGCCTGCCTATTACACTGTATGACCCTCGCCAACTGTCAGCGGTATATGTCAGTCAAGAGACGAGGTCGACCTGTACGTTTTGATGTTGTGTGTGTCCCTTCGTTTCCACTTTACTATAACATCAGAAATATTGTGTACAGACTTCAGACGCAAGTGAAACTTAATCACTTGACCACATTTGAACGAGTTCCAAAAAGCATGTTAGTCTGCTCTCTCACAATGTCTAATGACTATTGTATTGAGGTTTCTGATATGTAGTACCTGGCAGCAGGCGGCAGCACAATGCACCTAATATGAAAAACATATGTTTTTGGTGGTGTTCAAATACTTTTGATCACATAGTGTACCAGTCATATCTAAAACACGAGAACAGATATAACAGAAATCACATATATGCTAAGTTTCTGCAACTATACTTCTGACCCAAATTTTGTTGAAATAGATGTGGCACAAGGTAATGGTCATTGGCCTAATACTCTTTCTAATTTACATGAATGATTTTCCACAGAACATCAAAGATGAACAAACAATAGTTAGCAGTTGACTCAAATGTTATACTCGGTGATTGTACAATTCTATTGTTTAAAATAATAAAATATGTGAGAGTTAAATAATTTGTTTTTGGACTAATGTTCAGATATAGTTACATTCACTGTAATAAAGCAGTAACTTGACTGAAAAATAAGCAAATGTTAGTAAATTTCTATAAATTAATGTTAATATTCATTATGAAATGTTTTGATCACAGACCATTTCAGTGGATACTATGTTTCTCTTCCTTTTTTATACATCTCAGGGCATGTATTTCGTCATAGTTTATGCCTAGATATTGTATGGAGTGCTGTCTTGAATAAAAAATGCTGAACTTTGTGACACTTTTTGGTAAACACATCAATATATCAAACTTTTAAAATGAATACATAACAAGACGTCTACACCAAATGAAAGTAGGCACAAGACTAGACAAGTGATACATCAGCTAACTGACCACCATATGCTAATCATTCAAAGTTTATCATTTTATTATGACTATTATTATAACATAAAACTACTACTCTGATACATCAAAAAAATTAATTTCCCTGGTATTATAAAATATATATTGAGAAAATACCAAATATTTAAAAATTCTTACGTTAAAATTATAAAAATAATTTTTTTTTTGTTTTAATTTATTCTATTCCTCCTCTGGTTTATCACCTCATACCTCATGCTAACATCACATGATGAATGACCATAGGTAATGAAATAAAAAACTGAAGAAACACTTAAACAGCATACGTGAGTGGGAATTCAACAATAAAATATAACAAATTGGTTTGAATTTCTATGTAAGCACAAAACCACACCATATCAACTTAAAATTAAGGGCTGAATCTGTAAAAAGTGTGGAGAACACAAAATTTCTTGGTATGCATTTTGACAGTCAGTAAAAGTGGGAGGAACATGTTAAGTTCTTAAATGCTGCAAATCCTAACTGTCCCATGTGAATATTTTCAAATGTGTTATGTATGCAAAATAAATGCATAAATATAAAAAAAGATTTTTTTTCTGTCTTTTTGAGAAGGGTACATTGCTATTCACCACAGTGACTTCCCAATAAGCTGCAGAAAGGCATACACAAGAGAGAGAACTTACTACAAAGCTTTCAGGCATTAAAGCCTTCGTCACACAGTTAAACTGTCTCTCACAACCATGCCATTGTATCCAGACTGTGGGATGCAGGATGGCCGAGGAGAAAGCAACTAGTGGTGAGGGTGAGGAGGCAACATGGTGAGGGAAGTAGGAAGGGGGGAGGAGACCGATGCATGGCGGAGGTGGGGTAATATGCATTGCTGCCTGACGGACAGGGAGGACACACTGGTGTGTGGCAGAATGGAAGACATATGTGAGGCTAGAGTGTGGAAAGGGAAGGGGAGGTGAGCACAGTCGGGGCAGGAACTAGGGAAGATTTAGGCCTGGGGGTTGCAGAAGTGGATTATACCGTATTTGCACGAATATAGGCCACGTGCGAATATTGGCTGCACCAAATCTTTTAACACGAGATTTTAGGGGGGGAAAAAATCTCGAGTATAGGTCGCAGGTTTTTTAATTTTTATATTATTTATTTACTTTTTGAATAATCGAACTTTTTTGTAATCAGAAACACAATGTTAACGAAATAACCTGAAGAGTTTTAATTGCTTATCTGGGCTGAGTCCTAAGTGTTTGTTGGACTTTAGTTTACTGAGGTTTCCACCTGCAGTGGATCAAGGACTTAAAAAATTTCATGAGTCGATCCAGATAAGAACTTAGTTGCAGTTGTTTGCTCTGTGAAACAGCTGTATTTTATATTCTTGTTCAGTCAAGACTTGAGATCAGGCAGCCTCCATCGTACTGGCCGTACTGATGTGCTAGTGGTTTATGCAATTCCATTCTGGGGACACTTTTACTCAATACTCCCGTTTTGCGCTTGAGTTTATGAGTGTATGTCCTAGCCAACACTGGAAGCATTTACCTGACAACTGATATCTGCCATGATACTGGGACTGTTATAGTTAACTGTCGATACTGCTTCACGGATCGTAGTGAGACTCTTGGGTGGAAGTGTTTATTCTCTTTCAGCTGCACTCTTTCAACATGATCCAGTTGTCAGCAAGATCCAGCATCGACAGATCGAGACGACTCAAGGTTATTGGTAAAGTGATGCTCACTATTTGCTAGGGTTGTTATTTATAGTTGCAGTCGTTACTCATCAGTGTGTATGCACGTGCATATGATCGAAGTTGACTTCTCCTTCCTATAACTAATTTCTTAGTGCATCTGTCCACCTTTCTAGTTTTCACGATAGGACAATGCCACATGTAAACCCAGATATTTCACTGTGTTACGGCTCCATTTGTTTCATTCCTATTAGACTTCATATATTGATTTGTAAAATTATTTGTTAAAACTCAGACAATTTGCTGGTCACACATGTATTCCCCGGTGTTAACTGATTTTACTGCATTTGATGTCCTTTTTATAAATATTTGTATTCATTTGTAACCTGTTGCTTAACTATACTAACTGCGATTTCATATACAAAATCCTTTATATTAATAGTTAACTATCCCCCAAACTTCTGTGTGCTTTAATAAATAAATGTATTTGTTTAAGTCATAAATTTACTTTCCTTTACAAATTCTAAACTCACTATTTTGGAGGGGTAATTAGATAGATAGGTAGAGGACTATGTTTATTATTTGGTGCACCCTGATCAATTATCTTGCTACTGTGCTTGTAGATTTACAGTGTTGGATCTTTTTTCAGGTTTTTAATAAAAAAAATATGGTGGTGACCCTTGGTATTAACATTAATGAGGATTGTATTTAAAATTAATTTGCATATCTAATTGTGATTTTGCACATTTGCATATCAGTGGAAAATCTCTGACAAGTAAAAATGTATGCACTCGGTGGAGTTATCATCCCTCCTTTTCGATGCAACATCATAATACTCTTGTGCATATTTCAGAGAATTAGTTGCTTATGTGGACATACACAAAGTTGAAATCAAGGGGATATTAATAACAATGACATAATTAAAAATCTAACAGTGCAAATTGCAGGTTGGAATGTAATGAGAAAAGTTTGCAACTCATCACGAAGACATTTGTCAGCTGTGACAGGCAAATGAAGAACACACACACACACACACACACACACACACACACACAGCAGAGAGAGAGAGAGAGAGAGAGAGAGAGAGAGAGAGAGAGAGAGAGAGAGAGAGAGAGAGAGAGAGAGAGAGAACAAATATCAGAAAAAAAGTGTAATAATGTGAAGCTATCTTGTTAAATAGCTTACAAGATTGTTGGATTCTGTTGCAATTCTGTTCGATTGTTGTTGCAATTAAATACTCTAGTTTACAAACAGTGTGCAGGAAAGAGTGGGATGGACATGTCTTGCTGGGATGTGTTGAAATAAAGTACAGTACCAGAAATCTGGTCTAATTACTTGGTACTCAAGATACATAACTGTTCAGCCTGAGGAGAAAGTGGAAGTGGTCTGAGTGGATTCAACAAAATAAATGAAACAAAAAACAGTTTTACATTTATGTGACTGGTGGCCCGTTCTACTTAACTTCTATGTTTGAAGACTGAAAGCCTGCCCTGAGACACACTCCAGCAACTAACATGCCTTGTTTCTTATAAATCTATTTGGCTTTGTGACATGGTAATGTAATAATCCTACTCCAAAGAAAACAGCCATAGACAAGTTTGAAAATTACAGAATTATCAGTTTAATAAGTCATGCTTGCAAAATTTTAACACAAATTATTTACATAAAAATGCAAAAGTTAGTAGAAGACATCTTTGGGGAAGATTTAGAAAAAAATTAAGTACATGTGAGGCAATACTCACCTTAAGGATTATGTTAGAAATTAGGCTAAATAAAGGCAAACCTGCATTTTAAGCTTTTGTAAATTTGGTGAAAGCTTTTGACAATGTTGATTGGAATACACTCTTTGAAATTGAGTCAGCAGGGGTAAAATATAGGTAATGGAAGGTTATTAATAAAGGAACAAAAATTTTCCATTCTGATGACATTGTAATTCTGTCAGAGACAGCAAAGGACATGGAAGAGTGATTGAACAGAAGATGCTGAAGGAATCAGATTACATAATGAAATGATAAAGGTGGTAGACAATTTTTGTTACTTGGGCAATAAAATAACATACAATGGCCAAAGTACAGAAGATATAAAATACACAATGACAATGGAAAAAGTGGTTTTGCAAAAGAGAAATTAGTGAACTTTAAATATTAATTTAATTGTTAGGAAGTCTATTCTGATGGTACTTAGTTGATGAATTGCTTTGTACAGTAGTGAAACATGGACAGTAAACAGTTCAGACAGGAAGACGATCTTGCTGCCGCCTACTTACATTTCACGTAAAGATCACAAAGACAAGATAAGAGAAATTAGGGCTCGTACGGAGACATATAGACATTCTTGTTTTCCTCGTTCAATATGGGAGTGGAATAGGAAAGGAAATGCCTAGTAGTGGTACAGTGTACCCTCCACCACGCACCTTACAATGAATTGCGGAGTACGTATGTATGTAGATATAGATGAAGAGGATAGAAGCTTTTAAAATGTGGTGCTACACAAGAATGCTGAAGATTAGGTGAGTAGACTGAGTAATTAATGAGGAGATACTTAACAGAATTTGGGGAAAAAGACTTTGTGACATACCTTGACTAGAAGAAGAGACTGATTGATAGGATACATTCTTAGACATAAAGGAATTGTGAAATTAGCATTGGAGGGAAGTGTGTGGGCTAAAAATCGCAGAGGGAGACTCAAGAGATGAATACAGTAAGCAGACTCAAATAGATGTGGGTTGCCATTCTTATGAGGCGATGGAGAGGCTTGCTCAGGATAGAGTAGGGTGGAGAGCTGCATCAAGCCAATCTATGGACTGTAGGGCACAACAACAACCTGGGTAGTCAGTAAACAACAGAAAAAGGAGAGGTGTTCTCAGGCACAGAAATCATGTGGGAACTTTAACTGGTATAATGTTTGAAAGATGTGGATTGTACCTCTGAAATACCTTATTTACAGAATCCATAGAATAGTACACAGTTTATGGGTCACTCTTACAACATAAATCATCTGACATCACAGCTTTGTTTATACTCACTCCACTACTGCTCACAACTGCTTGCCTCATGGCTTAAATCCCTTTGAATGTGCACCGTTTGTCTGTATGAAGTATTTTATTTATTTATGTATTATTTACTTTCTTAGAGTAATCATTAAAGTCATATCCCTAAATATTGGTAATTCTATCTGGGGTAACCTATAAACACTTCCAGTTCAGTTATTTATAGCTGGCCTTTTTACTCTTAAATTTTTTCCCCCATGTATCCATCCTGTTCAATTAGCTGCTGACAGACACGAAAATAGATAATCACATTCACCCAACTTAAATTTTCGGCCATGGCCTTCGTCAGAGGAGTGACTGCGTGAATGTGGTTATCTATTTTCATGTCTGTCAGCAGCTCAGCTAACCTCTTTACAGTGAGTTGTTACCTATCCTCCATTACGGATTTTCCATTGTTAAAATATCCTGTTCAATTAATAGACTAAGTACATTTACCTAGCAAAATATCTTCTTAAATCATCACAATATTAAATATTGTCTTAAGTGATACAGTTTTGTTTTTGTTAATTGGTAATATTGCTTAGTCACTACGCAGGCCTAATTACAAAAGTGCATTTTTGTAGAGTGAATCCGGTCATGTGAGTACACAACACAGTTCTGGGACCAACATGGAGATATAACTACAAACCAGAATTTCTTCTAAATGCAGTGAAAGGTGTCAAATCACGAAAATTAAGCATCTGGAAAGCTTCAGAACAATAAGCAGTTCCATACACCAGACAAACTCAAGAAAAAGTACAAATACAAAATAGGCAGTCAACTAATCTTAACCAATAGTGAGCAAAAAGCCTGGTTGAAGGATTATTGTGTTGTGAGAAATGGGCTTTCCTTTGAGGAATAATATTAGGGACATTGTACAGGAAAGCCACACCATGCAAAATGTTTAATATTAACCCAGAAAAAGAAATTATTATCAGCGACTTCAATGAAAATGATGGTGACAGTGCTGCAAGCAGGGAGTCCCTATAGCCAGAACATCTAACAGTGATCTAGAACAGCACTAGTCAAATGAAAATGAAGAAATGGAGAGAGATTGGCGTGAATTTAAAGGAAAAAAATTTTCATCATAGTAAAATTTCCTTAAAAAAATTTCTGCGTTTTTATTGGTAAAATTGAAAGCATCTATGAATTGACATTTCTGAGAAAGAAAGTTCTTGATGATAATGTTTACTTTGTCTTTCCAGAAATTGCCAATGTAACTGAGCTAGAATGAGCCCAAATTATTAAAAATGTTGTAATAGAACAGAGAAGTCAAGGTAAATTTATATTTGAAGGGTTAGATGATTTGACATTGAGTAAATACTTTTCATATTGATTAGGTTATAAACTATTATTTTTCTGAGGTCCTCACTGCAAATAAACTTGTACTTAGCCATTCCATGACTAGTTAAAACAGAAACAGTTAATTTTATAACACATAAAATAACTTATTTCAGCTTAAATGGCTATTTCAGATTTAAAATCCTAAGAGGCCCCTATTTCTTCTATTTTCAAATGACTTGCTTCAAAAAATCGAAAGTAAAAGTGTGTCTGTACAAGCAGAGCTAATGTTGGCGTAAAAAATTATGTGGACTCCACTTACACAGACACACTGCAAATAAACTGATAAGGTATTGCAATCTTGCATATGAATTTCTGTACTTGAAACTATGGGACACTAGAAAAGTGATTGTTGGAAAGTTAGATGCAGATCGCCATCCAGTGCTTATTTGATTTGTTCAAAGCAAAGCCCCAAGATTAAAGACCAAATAATGGCACACTTTGCCACTACTTGGTTGAACTTATTATATATAAATGGCATAGATGAACATTTAGTGCTTCTGGCTTCGAGAGATACAACACATTTAGTTGAAGATCTCTCAGTTCAGCAAAACTTGGCTGACATTAAAACCAACTGAACATTTATTATTGAATGATAAGGCTCATTTAGACCTGTCATGAGACTTTTATTCTACTAGAGGAAGTGAAAAAGAAAATTATTGAAGCACCAGGTGAAGTGGGGGAAAGGTACTGGAAAAAGTCTGTCAGGTTTACAAGAACAACAACGAGATGAAGGGACTTTGACAAAAGTTCAGTTCCACTGAATGCTGTATTCATATCAAAAATTTAGCTCCATCACATCCATGGATATAGTACATTTGTTTTTGGCATATTGTGGCTTTTCTCTGGGAATCCTACAAAAGGATTCAGTAATTTACTGTGAAGCCAATTATGGTCTGCAAGTTTGAAACCACTGGTTTACACAGCATTTATTAAAATGTGTAGATCTATTACATGTATTTCAACATGTGACTTCTGATCTTCACCATACTTTTATCTTTGAAAAATATTAAGGTTTGGTGTCAGTTTGATCATTAATGTTGTGTGATGTTTTTCTATTGTTAAGTGAATAAAAATTCGCTCGTAAGTCAACACTTAAGTATTTTAGTTAGTTTGTTTCATCTAATGAATTCTTTTTAGAACCTATTTTAGATTTTGTTTGGCCCAAATGAGGTAATGAAAGTGCCTATTTTAGGCACATAACATACTTTTTTCACGACCTAAATATCCACAGTCTAATTATGACATACAATAAAATATTTGTTTGTCAAATTTCATATGTGCTAGTGGTTTTATAGCAAAAATCTGAAGTTTTATGTGTCTGTAAAAATGATTCGTCTAGAAATCATGAAATTTTGTTGTAAATATAGTAATACATATTTTTTTAAATCAAAATGGTGATTGGATTCACTCCACTGTAAGTCTGATTCCATTCCTACACACAAAATACAATGGTGATTGCATTTGCCCGAACTGAGGAGGGAAACCCATCAACATATAACTTCATAACTGCAATTATAAACAAAAAATAACATAATACATGAATAAATTGTTATCAAGGTTGTGAAATTAACATACAGAATTTTTGTTTTGATTTCACAATAGTAAGCAAGTGAAAAAAACTGTTATATTTGAAGAATTCACCTCATTACACACTATATAGTTAGTTTAAAATATCTCCTCCTCCTCTTTGCAGCACTGTATCTCAACCTCCTGAAGATTGTAACTACAATTTTTAAAAGAGCATTCAACTATGAGAACTGACAAAAATTCATCAAACTTTCAGATTTGTCCCTTGATCACTATGTTTACAGTATTATTATTATTATTATTATTATTATTATTTCTTGTTTAATATTTTGAGCATAAGTATTATTGTAGTCAGTAGTAAATTAAGCGTTACCCACCAGTCAATAGTAGCATCTTACATTACACATTCATGCAAACATTGTTACCTTCTATTAATTTTTGAAACATGTCATCTAGTTAGCAAGTGTAACTAAAAACAACTATATATTACATGAAGTACATTGAGCTATGAAATGACCTCAGACAATTAATGGAAATATACCTCATTTAATGTAATTAAACCATCAAGAAAATCTATATTTGTAGGTATTTCTGCAAACAAGCAGCCAGTTAACTTCAAGTATTTTATATAGTCTTCTTCCTTCAGGTGCAGAATCTTCTGGAAAACAATACAACATTACTTCAGTAACTTAACTACCCAAAGTAAATGTCAAGCTGTTTAGCATACAGAAAAAGTACTAAGGAAGAAATCATGACTATAAAAAGTAATAATTCAAATATAAAAAATAGAAAATGGATGACTTACCAAAAGGACCGGCTCATCGATAGGCACAAATAAATAAAATCACACACAAACACACATACAAGCTTTCGCCACCACTGGCAGCTTCTTCAGGAAAAAAGAGGAAAAAAGGGGAGGAGAAAGGGAAGGATATGGGTTTTAAGGAAGTAGAAAAGGAGTCATTCCAATCCCAGGAGTGGAAGGACTTACCTTAGGGTAAACAAATACACACACACTCACACATATCCAAACGCAAACACAACTAGACAGACATTTGTAAATTTTTTTTACAAATGTCTGTCTCGGTGTGTTTGCGTTTGGATGTGTGTGAGTGTGTGTGTATTTGTTTACCTTCCTTTTCCCCCCCTAAGGTAAGTCCTTCCACTCCTGGGATTGGAATGACTCCTTTTCCACTTCCTTAAAACCCATATCCTTCCCTTTCTCCTCCCTTTTTTTCCTCTTATCCTGAAGATGCGACCAACGGTTGCGAAAGCTTGTATGTGTGTGTGTGTGTGTGTGTGTGTGTGTGTGTGTGTGTGTGTGTGTGTGTGATTTTATTTGTGTCTATCGACGAGCCGGTCCTTTAGATAAGTCTTCCGTTGTCTATTTTTTATATTTATAAAAGTAATAATTCATACAAGATGAGTAATGTTGCCAACAACACACAAAATTGTATGTTGTGTGATGTTCTAGTCACATATGTAATGAAACTGCTGTACAGCCTTGCTTCCTAATGGAAGAAGGGTCATTACTTAGAGTCTTTCAGGCTCTATACCTTAATCAGTAAAAACAAAATGTTATAGTATCATATATCCCGAACGTCAGTCTCATTTGCAAACTTTTCTCCATTTCAATAATGTTTTTCACCCTTTTGAGGCATTATCAGTTAATTTGAGAGACCGGTCGTGGAGTTTTGGTTTCCAGGGAGTGATGTCTCATGAAATGGCACTTGAACAATGTGTACTGCAGGATTCCATACTTGGGGCCCCTCTGTTCTTCATAACATTATGAACCTGTAGCTGTACCAACCACCAGTATGGAATGGAACCAGTTTGTTATAGTATCATTTAATCAGTAAAATAATAATAATATTAATAATAATATATCATTATTAATAAAGTAAAGTTTCTAATACACAAAAAGAAATCACTAAATCCCGAAATACTCGACAGTTACATTCAACAATTGTCCTTTCTAGTTAAATTCAATATTAGCTTGTATTCATAAAGATAAAATTGTGGCACTTAATTCTGTAGCTGATAAAAACTTTCGAAAATATTATTACTGATTATGTGCTAAAGAAAAGTAACATCAACATTAAACACTTCTTTGGTGTGCTACAAAATCAGTAGCATCTATTGGTTGGGGTACCGTATTACACCACCAAACAGATTGGGCTCCAAAACTTTTAATTATATCTTGTGTGTTCATGATCTGATGAAATAAAGCTTGCATATTGCTGAAAAATAAGGTGAAATGGACAGACTTATGCTGTGGTTAAGGATAAAACTTTAAATTATGATATCTTTTCTTTGGGTGATTTCATTTTGATGAAATAAGGTCTATGTGTCATCTCTTAAAATACTTCTCACTCAAACTTGAGAAGGGAGCTAAGGTGTAGAGGGCTAATATATTTGTGCTGTCTGGTGGAGTGTACTCAGACTCCATAGGCCAGGACAGGTGGCTAGGTACAAAGCTGGTCGGAAGGCTGTGGGAGGGAGGAAGGGAAGGCAGGTGAGACTGGAGTACTTTTGCAGAACGGAAGGCTTATGTTGGGGCAGGGAAGGCAAGAAGTAGTGGAGGATGGGAACTAGTGAAAATTGAGGACTAAGGAGAAATATAAGTGTAGGATATATTGTAGGGAGAGTTCCCACCTGTGCAATTCAGCAAAGCTGGTGTTGGTAGAAATGGTCCAGATGGACAGACTATGTAGTAGTCATTGAAGTGAGCCATACCACGTACTTTCATATCTTGAGCAACTGGGTGATGCAGCCTTCTCTTAGCCAAAGTTTGTCAATGATCATTCATGTGGTTGTTGTTGTTGTTGGATTTTGGAAGGGACAAAACTACAGTGGTTATCAGTGCCTTGTTACAAGCACAGAGGTAAAACAGTGTGTTAAGCTTCCTCAAGTAAAGATGTGAACATATCAATATTTAAAAATAACAAGTAAAAATGAAGAAAGGATACAAGTAAAAAAGAATGGATAAAAATACTGAAACAATACAAGAGTATTTTTGGTGGGTGATCACAAAATATAAGTAGGACATCCAGCCACTCTGTTACACTTTAAAATCACCTACCTAAAAGACTTAGGCAAGTGAAGAAAAGATCGATGATAGACATTCAAGAAACTTTAAATGGAATAGTACAATCCACACTCACAGATAAAATTTAAAACAGAATCAGCCACAGAGGCATTGTTAGCTAAAACAAGCTTCAAGGCATCAGGGATATTAAAATTCCGTCACTCTGTGTCTAAATTGGGGCGTTCCAGTAAGATGTGGGCGTCTGTCAAAGTGCGCACCACATTGACTCTGAGGAAGGTCCTCCCGCCGGAGAAGGTGACCTTGCGTCAGCCAAGTATGGCCAGTACAGAGCCGACAAAGGCCTTCTATGCCACGGTGGAGGCCTTGAAAACGTGGAGCTTGGTCGGTTCGGTCAAGTTTGCCCATTCAGAACTCCAACCCTCAAGGACCTTGCTGTGTAACTGGGATTGGAAGTCTGTTTCTGGGAGGCTAATGTACAGTGACTGTGAAGTGGTGGCCTGCTCGGCCAACTGATTGACACATTCATTGCTTGGTATACGTATGTGGCCTGGCATCCAGATAAAAGCGAAAGTATGACCCTACTCTCCAAGGGTGAAGATGGCATCTTGGATCGACCATACCAAATGTTACTTGGAAAGAAACTGATCAAGGGCCTGTAAGCCACTCAGGGATTCACTACAAATGACAAATAAGCCCCTGGGGTGAGCTCTGAGGTGTTCAAGAGCTCTCAAAATACTGACTAGTTCCACGGTGAAGGTGCTACTTCCACAAGGCAATGATCACTGTTTGATTTGTTCACCATAGACAAAGGCATATCCAACATCGCTGTCAACCAAAGAACCATCTACGAAAATAATCTCTGCACTGCAAAATGAGTCAAGGAGTGCTTGAAACCGGTGACGGAGAATCAGTGGTGCAGTGGAGGTTTTTGAATCCCGGGACAAGTCCAACTGAAGCTCCAAGTGAGGAACGGTCCAACGGGGGAGTATGGTGAGAGTAGTGGAAAGGAGGAAACAGAGGAAAAAAATCAAGTGATGAGAGAAGGGAACGAACGCGGATCGCAATCGGAAGACCTGAGCTGGGCCACCGTTGTGGGGAAGGGAGTGCAGCAGTTGCGAAGAGAAGCTTGTGTTTGGATGGCGGGGGGGGGGGGGGGCAAAGCATGGAGCCAGGCCCAGGCAATGTATGACACCAACAACTGTTGCCGGTGGAAAACAGAGGGGGGGAACCCCAGCTTCAGCTAGGAGACTGGTTATGGGACTGGTGCGAAAAGCCCCCCCATCATGAGACGCACACCAGTGTGAAGAATGGGGTCTAACACCTACAAGGCAGAAGGGACTGCCGAATCATGTACAAAGCTCCCATAGTCAAGCTGCGACTGCAAAACAGGCTACTCCCCAACCAGTATGGCTAAGGCATCACAGAATATTTAAATGTCTTCAACATTTCTCTCGTAGCTAACATAGTTGTGGCACCCAAGTCAGCCAGGCATTGAAAACCATGCCATACCTGAAGGGGTTCACCACCCAGGTATAGCTCTGGGTCAGGGTGAAATACCCGATGGTGACAGAAGTGCATTACACGGGTTTTCTGCATTGGGAACTGGAATCCAGCGGTAGAAGCCCATGATTGGGCCTTTCGGATGGCACCCTGGAGCTACCGTTCAGCAACACCATTATAACACAGCTGAAATAAAGGCAGTAATCATCGCCGAACAAGGCGCAACAGATTGATGACCGCACAGCCGCAGCCAGACCATGATGACAATGGTACATGAGGAGAGAGCTCTGTGGGATACCATTCTCTTGAATATGGGAGCAGATAACAGAGGGTCTGACCATCACCCAAAACGAGCAGTAGGAGATGAAATTCCAAATAAAAATGCAATGTAGCCTATATATGGTGGCACTAGGTGGAATCTTACGCCTTGCGGAGGTCAAAGAATACCGCAACCAGATGCTTGTGCCTAGTGAATGCAATGCAAATAGCTTACTCCAGTGACACAAATTTGTCAATGGCCGAAAAAGCCTTGACGGAAGCCCCCTTGTTATGGAGCAAGGAGTCCACACCCATCACGGATCCACATGAGCTGCTGACTCTCCATACTTTCGGAGAGCTTGCAGAGAATGTTGGTGAAGATAATTGGACGATAATTGTCAGCCACCAGAGGATCCACACCAGGTTTCAACTCTGAATGATAGTGCTTTCCCACCATTGCGACAGGAAAACCACCTTTTCCCATAGATGGTTAAACAGGGCGAGAATTCGGCATTGAAACTCTGCTGAAAGGTGTCGGAGGAACTGGCTGTGAATCCTATCTGGTCCTGGAGTGGTATCGGGTCATGCAGCAAGGGTAGTCTGGAACTCCCACTCACTAAACAGGTTTTTGTTGAGTTCCTGATGACGGGTACAGAAGGAGAACTGTTTCTGCCTAGCCGGCTGTTTGAGGGAGCGGATGTCATCACTGTATGTGCCAGTCCTGGAGCAATGTGCATTGAGCTCTGCCACGTGCTCAGCGATAGCAGTTGGAATTGTGCAGAGCATACCCTGGATGGTGAGGGATGGGATTCCTTTCAGTGGGTGGTATTCAAAGACGCACCGTACTTGGGTCTATACCCAAGTCAGGGAGGTGCAGAGGCCAAAATTGGCTACATACCACTCCCAGGAGTCCTGTTTACTCTGCTGTATCAGTCATCGAGCATGTGCATGGAGCTGTTTAAAGGCTAGCAGGTTCTCCATGGAAGCGTGACATCGATGGCACTGGAGGGCTCACCGACATTCCCAGATAGCCTCAGCAATCTACGGTGTCCACCAAGGCATGAACTTGCGCAGAGGGGAACCAGTGGTTTGCGGAACTGCTGTCTCAGCAGCTAAGAGAATACTGTCAGTCACTTTTTGGTCTGCATTTTCGATGTCAGCTGGTAGTGGCATATCGATTACAGCAGCCAAGGCATAAGCCGGCCAGTCAGCCCTATGAAGGGACCATTGGGGAAAGCAGTTTTGCAGGTTGCTACTGTAGGAGTGACACAAAGATGGAGATGGGAAAGTTATCGCTGCCACACAGGTCATTGTGCACCCACCAACTGAGGAGTGGTCAAAGGCTTGGGCTGCAGACAGAGAGGTCGATGGCTGAATATGTGCCCCGCACCACGCTAAAATGTGTGGGGGCACCACTACTCAGAAGGCAAAGGCCTTGTTGAGCTAAAAGAGTTTCAATATCCCTACTGTGGCCAGTGGTCTGTGTTACACCCCACAATGGGTGGAGGGCATGAAAGTCCCCCAAAAGGAAGAATGGTTGGGGAAGCTGGGAGAACAGAGCAGTAAGATTGTTGAGAGACATGACATCATCCGGGGGAAGGTATAAGCTGCAGATGGTTAATTCCTGTGTTGCCTGGATTCTGACAGCAAATGCCTCAAGAGCAGTGTGGAGTGGCACTGGGGACAGTGTCAAGGATGTACAGACAGACACCACCAGATCCCTGTCATATACAGACCTGTTGTGACAGTAGCCCCGATAGCCGCAGAGGGCTCTGTAGGAAACCATGTTTCCTAAAGGGCTATGCAAAGTGCAGGTTAGCAGCATAATAATTGTCGCAACTCAGCCAGGCGGTTAAAGAGAATGACTTTTTCTCCATGCTGCAAGACTGTAAAAATTAATAAAAGAAGCAGATCATTCCATAGGAACATCTGCTACCATCTGTTCAGGATCTACGGAATCTAAAACCATAGATTCTGGAGATTCTGTGAGTGCAAAATCCTCGAGGGGTGCGAGGATCTCGACTTCATTCTCTGAAGCAGAGGAAGTGGGTAGTTCTGGCTATGATGCCACCAAAGTGTCCTTTTTCTTCCTATGCTGTTTCTTACCCTATCATTGGTCCTTTGCTGTTAATGGCTGGGCGGCTTCTCAGAATGGGCTTCAGGGGCTGACAAAGAGCAGGAGGCCCTTCGATCAACAGCAATTTTCTGGAATCCTCTTTGCCACAGAGAGAAGCCTCTGAGGGGAGTGTCCTGAGGGACCCCTTCTGGGTGAGAGGAACTGGAGAAGGCTGTTGTTTCACCAGCTGTAGGATGGGGACCAACATCCTCTGAAATTGGGTGGCCGTTGCTCCCAACATGAAGAGTGTGGGAGCAACCGAAGTAGTAGTGCTCCCAATTGTAAAGAGGACAGGTGCAGTGGATCGGGCCTGGGGGCCCACTGGCATTAGTGGTACAGTTTCAGGTCTGGTTGCTGGGGAGATCAATAATGAAGCAACAGTGGCATATGATGTTATCATGTTCACTGGGTGGAGCTTCATGTATTTATGCCAAGCCTCTGCATATGGCACCCAGTCAAGGGTCTTGTACACCATGATCTTACATTCTTTGTGGAGAACAGAGCAGTTAGGTGAACAAGGAGGATGCTGCTGGTTGCAATTGACACACTCTGGAGGTGGGGTACAAGGGGCATTCCCAGATATCATTTTCGGCATACACTCCACCTCTCTGAACTTATCCTCCAAATGTTCCACAAAGAACAATGGCTTCATTGATATGAATGACTCTCCATCTGTACATGTGCAGACCAAATATTTAGGGGAATAAGCCCCACCTTGACTTTTTGCCCTATGTTCCTCCCATGGTGTGGGCAGGGAGGGGAATGTTTGGAAGTCATATTGCATTGCATTGAAATCGCCTCTACCACACTTAGAGATGGTGTTTATATGTCTACCAATGTTTCTTGCTCTTTTCTTGGTGTTCCCACGAGCAGCTAGGGAAATAAAAGTCCACCCAGGCAGAGCTTCGCTTGTCTCGGTAAGCCTTATACAACCGAGGTGGGGCAGGTTCCTCAGAGGTTGCTCGCTAGCGACTGTTCAACCTCAACAGCCATGCATCTCCTCGACACGTAGAACACCTTAAGACTGAGATATTTTTTTATAGAGGTTTGTACCATCTTTGCAACCTGGGTGATTAAGCTAAGATCCCCAGGCTCTGAAAAGTACAACATTCCA
Source organism: Locusta migratoria (assembly GCA_026315105.1). Lineage (NCBI taxonomy): Eukaryota > Metazoa > Arthropoda > Insecta > Orthoptera > Acrididae > Locusta > Locusta migratoria. The sequence goes on from CM048747.1 coordinate 6,620,223, forward strand.
CCATCACACCAAATGATGGCCGTTGAAGCATGCACAGATCTTACGGTGTTGCAGACTGTTAACGCAACACAGTCCACAGCTCGGGACTCTGGGTTCGCCAAGCCCATACTCAGCAAATTAATGCTGAGCCCCTGAGGGGCATTCATGTGGGCAGACAGCTTTTCTACATCTACATAGATACTCTGCAAATCACATTTAAGTGCCTAGCAGAGGGTTCATGAACCACTTTCATAACTTTTCTCTACCGTTCCATTTTCTAATAGTGCGCGGGAAGAAAGAACACATAAATCGTTCCGTTTTCAATCTGATTTCTCTTATTTTATTGGGATGGTCATGTCTCCCTAAGTAGAAGGGTGCTAGCAAAATATTTTCACATTCAGAACTAAAAGTCGGTGATTGAAACTTCGCAAACAGATCACGCTGCAATGAATAACGTCTTTCTTTTAATGATTTCCACCCCAATTCGTGCAACATTTCTGTGACGCTTTCTTCCCCCCCCGTAACGTGATAAAACAAAACGAGCTGTCCTTCTCTGAACCTTCTCAATATCTTCCGTCAGTCCCACCTGGCGAGGGTCCCACAAGGGGTAACAATACTCCAGGAGAGGACGCACAAGTGTGATGTAGGCAGTCTATTTGGTGGAGCTGGTGCATCTTCTAAGCGTTCTGCCGATGAAACGTAACCTTTGGTTCGAATTCCCCACAATATTTTCTATTTATATCTCCAGTCAAAGTTGTTCGTAATTGTAACTCCTAGGCCTTAAGGTTTGACTTATTTATCGTGTAATTGAAGTTCAGCAGATTTATTTTAGTGGTCATGTGTATTACTTCACACTTTTCTTTAGTGTCAGTTGCCAATTTTCGCACCAAGTAGAAATTTTGTCTAAATCGCTTTGCAGTTGCTTTTGATCCTCTGTTGACTTCACTAACCGATAAACGACAGCATCATCCGCGAACAGTCTAAGGGAGCTATTCAGATTGTCTCCTAAATCTTTTATAAACACGAGGAAGAGTAGGGGACCTATAACGCTTCCCTAAGGAACGCCAGATATCACTTCTGTTTTACTCGATGACTTACCGTGAATTACAATGAACTGTGTCCTTTCTGATAGGTAATCTTGAATCCACAATTGGGGAGATATTCCATAAGCACGCAAATTCATTAGAAGCCGCTTGTGGGGTACAGTGTCAAAAGCCTTCCTGAAATCCAGAAATATGGAATAGATTTGAGATCCCTTGTCGATGGCACTTAACACTTCATGTGAATAAAGGGCAAGCTGTGTTTCGCAAGAGCGATACTTTCTGAATCCATGCTGACTATTGGTGAATAGGTCATTCTCTTCGAGGTAGTTCATAATATTCAAACAAAGTATATGTTCCAAAATCCTACTGCAAATCGACGTCAATGAGATAGGTTTGTAATTTTGGGGATCACTCCTATTGCCTTTCTTGAATATTGGAGTAATTTGGGCAACTTTCCAGTCTTTGGGTACGGATCTTTCGCTGAGTGATCGGTTGTAAATTATAGCTAAGTACGGAGCTATTGCATCAGCATACTCTGAGAGGAGTCTAGTTGGTATACAATCTGGCCCGGAAGATTTATTTTTGTTTAGTGACTTAAGTTGTTTTACCACTCCAGAAACATCTACTTCTAGTTTCGCATGCTGGCAGCTGTTCTTGGATTGAATATTGGAGTGTTCATTTCGTCTTCTTTGGTGAACGAATTTCGGAAAGCTGTGTTTAGTAATTCTGCCTTAGCAGTACTGTCATTGGTAGTATTAACATTGCTATCGCGTAATGAAGGCATTGTTTGTGTTTTGCCGCTAGTGTAGTTCACATATGACCAGAATTTCTTTGGATTTTCTGCAAGATTATGAGACAGGATTTTGTTGTGGAAACAACTATAAGATACTCGCATTGAAGTCTGCACTAGGTTGCGAGTTTCAGTAAAAGATTGCCAGTCTTGCGGATTCTGTCTCTGTTTAAATTTTGCATGCGTTTTTCTTTGTTTCTGCAACAGTGATCTGACCTGTTTTGTGTACCACGGGGGGGGGGGGGGGGTGTCACCCCCTCTTTTATTAATTTATTTGCTACTGATATTATGTCTTTGAAAGTAAGCAACAACTGATCTACACTCGCATTTATAGTTTTGAAAGACTGGAGACTATCACTCAGGAAGGTGTGAAGTGAATTTTTATCTGCTTTATTGAATAGATATATTTTTTGTTTATTTTTGGTGCATTTGGGAATTTTGATATTCAGTCTCGCTACTACAACGCGATGATCGCCAATCCCTGTATCTGTTTTGATGCTCTTTACTATCTCGGGATTATTTATTGCTAGGAGATCAAGAGTATTTTCGCAACCACGTACTATTCTAGTGGGTTCATGAACTAACAGTTCGAAGTAGTTTTCAGAAAAAGCATTCAGAACTAGTTTGGACGATGTTTTATATTTGCCCCCTGTTTTGAATACGTAATTATGCCACAAACTCCAGTCCTCCCAAACACATCTTCTACCCCAAAAAAGGAAGGGAAATCTGTGAAAACAGTTACGTGGTCTACAAACTGGGCTGCAACCACTGTTCAGGTTTCTACTTGGGCATGGCCATGAATAAATTGGCTGACCGCAAGAATGGCTATCAACAGTTAGCTAAGACAGCTTGATAATCCAAATGTTTACAATGAGAACTTACACAATTTTGGTCCCAACTTCGTCGCCACTTTTGTGTCCCAGCCTCGTCGTAGGTGTCGGTGGCCGAGTGGAACGAGACCGACACGCTGGTGCAGGTACGGAGGGGAGCAGCCAGAAACTATAAACACTCGAGTAAATTAGAAAGAGATATATATTGCACAGAATGAAACAATACTTAACTTTTACATAGTACTGCAGAATGTTGATACATAGTTATTAGAGGCCTGCCTAGTGCCTGTACAATAGCAAAGTCTTCACTGGTGCCTATCTGATTACGAAGGTCCTAACTCGTTGCTATCTCAGTCCGAAGTCTGAAGTGAACGATGTCCTTCAGTGGTGGCCAAGAGCGGAGTTGTCGCAGAGGGCGCTCGTGGCTGTTGTCGTGAGAACGCCGCACCGTGCGCGCCTGGCGGCGCACGGCGAAAGTAAGTGGCACGCACTTTGTACTTGAGCAACACCACACTCCTCCCCCCCAAACCGCCGCGCCGTCGTGGCGTAGGGCTGACGGCCACGGCGACGGCACTGGGAGGAGGGCCTGGGCGGGGGCGTTACTGGTGGGACGGGCGTCGTAGCTGAGGCCGGGATCGAGACGCCGTCCGTGCCCCGGCATCCGCCTTGAGATCCTCCAGGGAACCCGCCGAAACCTGGGGAAGGGCGCCCGCCCCTGCCCAGAGGGAGCAGGTCATCTTCTTCTGAGGTGCGTGGCCCAAGCGGGGGGGGCCCGCACGGTCCCGGAGTCCCTCTCGGTGACGCTGTCATCTGCGGCGGCGACAGCGGCGGCATCGCGTCGATCTCCATCGGGACGATCTCGTAGTCCGGGGACGCTGGACCCGTTGACGAACGATGTGATTGTGCTCCCTGGCAGTGAACTGGGTCTGGAATCAAGAAACCGGAGACAGGATCGCGCGGCCTATGCAGACGCAATTGGTTTGCGTGGCGCCGCAGCTCCGACCCTGTGGAAGAACGTACAACATACATATTGCTACCGAGCACGCGCTGAATGGTGCCCGGCAACCATGTCTTCTTGTTTCCAGCAAACACCCTGTACAGCACCAGCGTAGAAACCTGAAAACGCGTAGCGCCATACGAACCGACTCGGTGCGTGGGAGGCTGCAGCAGGTGAAGGAGAGTGCGGTGACGGCGGCCGTGTAGCAGCTCGGCAGGAGACGGGCCGTCACGTGGCATGCACCGATACGTAGACAGGAAAATTTGAAGAGCTTGCTGCCTGGAGTGCTGACCTTTCATCTTCTCCATGTGAGACTTGAATGTTCGAACGAAACGTTCTGCTTCACCATTGGACTGAGGGTGAAAAGGTGCAGTGGTAATATGCTGAATACCATTCACATGACAAAATTGTTGAAATTCCGCACTAACAAACTGAGGTCCATTGTCACTGACGATAGTTTCAGGCAAGCCTTCGATGCAAAACACTGATGTTAAGGCACTGATTGTACTAGACGCCGTCGTTGAGTTCATGGCAATCACAAAAGGAAACTTGCTGAAAGCGTCTACAACAATTAACCAGCGCGTATTCCAGAAAGGTCCGGCAAAGTCTATATGTAAACGTTGCCATGGTCCCTTGGGGTGTGGCCAGTCTGAAAAACGTTGCGGAGGAGCCGCCTGATGCTCCGCACAAACTGTACACTGTGATGTCGTGCTCTCTATCTCAGCGTCCATACCAACCCAGGTACAATGACGTCTGGCCAATTGCTTTGTCCTAACAATGCCCCAATGTCCTTGATGCAGGAGGCGTAACACTTCTCGTTGCAGGGAGCGAGGAGCAATCACTCTTGCTTGGTCGTTGTCGGTATGAAACAACAGTACACCCTGACTTAAAGATAATGCATGACGTTGTGCAAAATAATGTCGAACCAGAGGCCGATCAATGTCTTTGGCTCTGGCAGGCCACCCTGAGCGAACAAAACGTGCTACCACACTTAGGTCTGCATCCGCAGCTGTTTCCTGTGCAACCCGACGAGAGTTCAAAGGAAAGTCTGCGACAGTGGAAGCATTTCTGGAGTCTATCTGACAACATGCTATTTCTGAAGAATCAAATGATACATCCTGGCCAACCGGAAGTCGGGAAAGTGTGTCCGCGTTGGCATGTTTAGTGGTAGGTCGGTACAAAATCTCATACTGATAATTTGACAATATCAAGGACCATCTCTGAAGCTTTTGTGCCGTACGTGGCGGAATCGGCTTTGTGGGTGAGAACAACGACGTGAGAGGCTTGTGGTCTGTCAACAAATAGAATTTTCTGCCATAGAGATAATGATGAAACTTTGTGATGCCGTAAATGATTGATAAGGCCTCCTTTTCTATCTGACTGTAATTCCGTTGCGTCGGCGTCAGTAGCTTGGATGCAAAGGCAATGGGACGATCATGACATCCAATACGATGTGACAGAACTGCACCCACACCGTACGATGAGGCGTCAACTGCTAGCACTACAGGCTTCTGTGGGTCAAAGGGAATCAAACATGCATCACTGAGTAGTGCAGACTTTAGTTTGTCAAAGGCAACCTGACAATCTTTGGACCATACAAAAGGAACATTCTTCCTACGTAAGTGATGCAGTGGAGCTGCAATCTGAGAGGCATTGGGAATAAACCTGAAATAATAGTTAAGCTTTCCCATTACTGCTTGCAATTCGTGCACATTCTTAGGAGGAGGCAAGTCTTTGATTGCTCGAAGATGTGACTGTAAGGGATGAATTCCTTGGGCATTAATCACATGGCCTAGGTACTCTATTTCAGTCTGAAAGAACGAACACTTTGCTTTATTGCAACATAGACCTGCTGCAGTCAAAACTTTGAAAAGGCACTCCAGGTTTTTTAAATGTTCTTCAACTGTACGTCCGGATACCACAATATCATCTAAATAGTTCGAACAACACGGTACAGAAACTGTCAGCTGTTCCAAAAAACGCTGAAAAATAGCGGGAGCGGAAGAACTGCCAAAGGGTAGGCGTTGAAATTGAAAAAGGCCCATGTGAGTATTAATGACGAAAAACTTTTTTGACTCGTCATCAAGTGGAATCTGTAAGTATGCCTCTGCTAAATCAATCTTAGAAAAGAAGCGAGACTGTCCTAATTTGTCCATAAGTTCGTCAGGTCTGGGCAGGGAGTAAGTGTCTACAATTGTTTGACTGTTCACTGTAGATTTGAAGTCCGCACAGAGACGAAGTTTTCCTGATGGCTTGGGTATAATTACTATAGGCGAGGCCCACTGACTCGCAGAAACAGGAGAAATCACCCCACTGGCAACTGTATCACACAATGCGATAGGCACTGGTCTAGCTTTACGAAATTTTGGAACTGCAGATTCTTTTAAAGTCACATGTGCCACAAAGTCTTTTGCACAACCTAGTTCCGGCGAAAACAGGTCACTGTATTTGTCACACAATGCATTGATTTTATCCTGAGGCACTATTGACGAAATTTGAAGCACATCTCTTTGAATTGATAAACCAAACAAGTCAAAAGCATCTAGTCCAAAAATGTTCTGTGTTGATTTGGCCTGAAGAACTACAAAAGCAACTGTCTTTGTAACACCTTGAAAAGAGGCAGGCAGGCTACACATTCCTAGCACGGGAATATTTTGACCCGTATACGCCGTTAGCACATGTTGACACGGCGACAATCTTGGCGAACCCAGAAGTTCATAAGTATCTCTATTTATTAAGGTAACAGTGAAACCAGTGTCGAGCTGAAATTGCACAGTCTTATTGTCAATGGAAAGATTCACAAAAAGTTTTTGCTTTCGGCGCTCGACAGGTGCGCGAATGTGGGCAACGTCTGCTACGGTTTGTTTGCTGCGTATGCGCGGGCCGCGTAGTGAAGGAAGCGGCTCAGACTCGGCACGCAGGGGATTAACAACACTGTCACTAGATGGCACTACCGCCGGATCGGAGTCCGCGCAATGCGAGGCTACTGCACTAAAATTACTTTCAGTATCTACAACAAGTCTACTGTCACTAGCTACACAGTACTGGGCACTATTACAAGGAGCAGTTGCAGAAGGCACTATTTTCACTACAGGAATGCACTGTTCATAGTCATTTTGCTTGTCCCGAACCCATTTCCGGTGCACTGTTTTACGCGCCCGTCGGCGCTTGCTACGTGGTGCACTATATAGATTTGCCATAGGCGCAGAACTACTTTCTTGAAATTGAGATCCAAGGAAAGCACTGTTCAATTCCACAGCCCGTATAACATTTACAGAATGAACCGTTCTCGCACTCTGCGAAGCACTGTTTCTAACGTTACTGTTCTTTGAATTTTTAATTTGCATACACACAGCCTGCACATGTCCCGATTTGCCACATTGATAACAGGTTGCGTTGCGACTAGGGCAATGAGCACGCTTGTGGCGAGACACACACTGGGGGCAAGACTTACGAACATTTTTCTGAAATGAGCGTTGGCGCCCGTTATGCAAATTACTGTGTCTAACACTACGGGGCGACCTTTGCGTCGCACTTTTACGCTGGCTACTGTTCACTGTCCTTTCAGCACGGCCGGTAGAAAAATAAGAATCACTAGTGCTATACTGAGAACTACGGCTAGGAAAGCGTCCGTTGCGGCGCACTGAATTTACACTGTGGCTTTGCATTTCTACATCTGCTAAGTCAAAAGTATCATGCGCTTCTATAAGCTGCAGTACACTGTCTAATGAGGGGTCAGACAGTTTCAAAATTGCTGCCCTAATTCTGGGGTCCTGAATATTCTGCGTAATCGCATCCCTCAACATCACGTCACTATACGAAAGTCCACAAGAGCAAGTAAATTTACATTGGTGGGTTAAGCCCTTCAATTCCGTAATCCACTCTTGGTGTGACTGCTGCGGTAATTTTTTATGTCTGAAAAATCGGTACCGTGCCGCAGCTACGAGAACTTTTCTCTCATAATGAGCATTTAGTGCCTCTACTATTTGTTCAAAGTCTACATCACGAGGAGATACGTCAGGGAAAAGTTTTTTCAATAACATGAAGGTGTTGGTGCCCATCACAGATAATAGCAGATGCTTCACTTTCTGACCTGTAATTTGATGAGCCGCGACGAGTTCTTGAAACTGTGCGAAGTAGTCGCTCCATTCTTCCTCACGTTCGTTGTACTGGCGAAATGCAGGAAGTGTTGCGGCGGCAAGTGTGGGCTGCTGAAGCGGCGGCTGTTGTTGTTGGTTAGCTGCCTGCGCTGTGAGCTGGGACACCGCCTGGAGGAGTTGCGTTAGTTGCGCCATCTGTAACTGAATAATTTCCATTAAGTTCGGGTTTGGGGTAGTGGCCATGCTGACCGATTAGGCGCCGCGTATACAAGTAACTTATAACAAAACACAAATGCAATATGAAAGAGGACGCTCTGGAACAAAAAAGTCCACAAACATGTAACAAAATATGTTCCCCCAAAAATCTTATAATAAGGGTGGGTGGGCGGGAGCAATTTTTGCGTGCTCCGACTGCTGCTGTCTGGCTGCTGCAAGCGGGCTGATCCAAGGTTCTATCACTCCTCGTCGCCACTTTTGTGTCCCAACTTCGTCGCCGCTTTTGTATCCCATCCTCGTCGCCACTTTTGTGTCCCAACTTCGTCGCCACTTTTGTGTCCCAGCCTCGTCGTAGGTGTCGGTGGCCGAGTGGAACGAGATCGACACGCTGGTGCAGGTACGGAGGGGAGCAGCCAGAAACTATAAACACTCGAGTAAATTAGAAAGAGATATATATTGCACAGAATGAAACAATACTTAACTTTTACATAGTACTGCAGAATGTTGATACATAGTTATTAGAGGCCTGCCTAGTGCCTGTACAATAGCAAAGTCTTCACTGGTGCCTATCTGATTACGAAGGTCCTAACTCGTTGCTATCTCAGTCCGAAGTCCGAAGTGAACGATGTCCTTCAGTGGTGGCCACGAGCGGAGTTGTCGCAGAGGGCGCTCGTGGCTGTTGTCGTGAGAACGCCGCGCCGTGCATGCCTGGCGGCGCACGGCGAAAGTAAGTGGCGCGCACTTTGTACTTGTGCGACACCACACACAATATGGTTCACTTCAATGGCTGCTACACAGGCTGTGCCATCTGGATCCATCTTACCAATATCAGATTTCCTGAACAGCACAGGTGGGAACTCTTGCTACAATATATCCTACACCCACATATTGTGACGATACATGAGGTAGGAGTGTGAAATGTGAAGGGGAGTGGGAGAATTCCTTTTTATTTATTTATTTATTTTTTTTTTTTTATTTATAAGTCATCATATTTTCTTAATTTTTTGTAAATTCAATATGTTCCATTTTGTTTTGATAATCCCAGCACATGATATAAAGATATTAACAGTAAATTACTATTCTGATTATTAGGCATATCATTGACACGAATGACAAGTAGATTGTTCATCTGTCACAAAATATGTGAATAGAGAGAGTCTTCTGCTGTCTATGTGCTGATGTAGACACATTGTACATAGATGATGTACAAAGTATTTTTTACCAAGTTCAAAATAAACATGTGAAAATTTCAAAAAGTGTCTAAAAATTAATTTCTATTGTGCTTGTGGTCAGTCACCTCTGTCAGGTCTTCAAGGATGATACACTCACCCATTACTTTTTTAAGTTATGTGACTGTATTGTTACATTATTTTAATAGCTGGGCAAGAACAATAACTATCACAACATACTCTAAAAGAACTGACTATTTCTATTGCAATATCTTCTCACAATCTAAATATGCATCCACTTGATGTTACTTGATTCTAATCTATAATGCTCGTTGCATGTGCTAGAGATGTCCACTGAAGTGAAGAGAAATGGAAAACCCAATTCCACGCATGAATAACAGACGGAATTCCACTCCAGGTAAAATTATAAAATTACAGTCTGCAAAACAATATGCAGCCAAGGTCATCTACTGGGTGACTTTGCAGATGGGTATCTCGACAGAAAATCTATATGGCCAAAAAGTTTGAAGACTCCTTTTAGTCACCTCTTAAGATAGGCAGGCATACCTCAGGTGTATTCTAACCCCCTGAATCCATATGGGGATTTGCACAAATGTGATACCTCTTTTCTGAATATCAGCTTTAAAGCTATTGAAGACAGTTGACTAAGCTATATCTATACAATTGCATGTGTGTATCTGTATTCCCTATGGTCTCCAAGATGACTGCAGCAACTTTGATGATATTTTTAGATTACCACAGAAAGTGATCCTGCGAACTGTGGTAGTGATCAGATCAACATATTTATTAACATACATATAAAAGTTTACATCTGGCACTTGGAATGACAGTAGCACTGCTGGCAGAGAAAGAGACAAATGTTTGTATCATGCCATTCATCTGTTGGTGTAATGCTGCTGCCTGCAGTGCAAACATTGCTTATGTGATTGTTAATTTTAGACTGTAAAATGATAGTGCCATTCTGGTTGCTGTGGGCACTATTATCATTGAAAGTACCAGACATAAACTGTTACATATACATTATATAAAATATTGCCGCGAGAGACGACAAACACCAACTGCCGGAGTGGTGCAGGGGATAGCATCACGGACTGCGGAGCAGAAGGTCGCCGGTTCAATTCCACCCACCGGCAAAATTTTATTTCTTTGTAATTTACAATTCCAGAAGCTTCTATATCTTTCTTATGTTCACTTGTAAATTCTACTTGTTTCTTATGTTAACTGTTCTTCTGATTGCTGGTAAATTCTGTCTGTGTATAAATAGCAGAGCACTCTGCCTGAGAGGCAGTCAGTGCTGCGTGTATGTTGAGTTCGTAATAAATGTGCTTTCAGTATAAGTGCTGTGTTTAGTTGCCTTCGAAGTCAAGCCTACTTCCATTGCAATGTGACAATATAATAAGTACAGCATTCATTAAAATTAGTTCGGTGAATGATTAAACTATAAGAAGATATTTGAATAGGAATTGTCAGTTCTCTTTAATGGTCTGGTGAAACCGTTAGTTGTCTAGTACGGCTGTTAAAATAAGTCAACAATACCATCACATGACTTTTAAAAATAATTATTGAAGGGTTGTCTTAAGAACTGATCGATGTAACTGATCACTAGCACAATACAAATAATTTTTAGACACCTTCTAAACGTTTCACACATATATTTTAAACTTGGTAAAATAACTTTATACATTAAGTCCATAAAATGCATCTATATCAGCACACAGACAGCAGAAAACTTATTTTTCTCTTCACATATTTTGTGACATACGAACAATCTATTGATTATTTGTTTCAATGACATGCTTAATACAAACATCTGGCCAATCAAATGGACGAGAAGACCACCGAACTTTTTAGGCATGTCTTGACCTCTACTTATTTTCATTCAATGGCGAATACTACGAACAAACGGAGGGAGTCGCCATGGGTAGCCCACTCTCCCCTGTGGTCGCAAATTTGTACATGGAGAATTTCGAGGAGGAAGCCATGGCATCATCTGAATGGAAACCTACTTGCTTTTTCCGTTACATGGACGACACTTTCGTCATCTGGCCACATGGTATGGATAAACTCCTTGACTTCCTTACACATCTGAACTCCATACACCCCAACATCAAATTCACTATGGAGACTGAAACGGGGGGTAAATTTACACACAGACAGCTGTCACCACCCTTCACAGAGGAATGGGGTACTTAAAACTCTAGTACATAGGGCGCGCACTATCTCCGATGCAGAGAGTCTACCCCAGGAATTGGAACACTTGAGAACTGTATTTCGAAAAAATTGGTACTCAGAGTGGCAGATTCAGCAGGCTCTCCGCCCAACCACTACAACACAACCTGTGGAAATGGATGAAAACGCAAGGGAGGATGTAGGCACTGCGTTCGTTCCATATACCGGCGCACTCTCGGGGAAGATCGCCCGCATTTTGAAAAAACACCAGGTTGGAACTGTTTTTTGCCCGCCGAATAAAATTCGTGCACTGGTGGGGAGCGCCAAAGATGATCTCGGTTTGAGAAAGGCCGGCGTGTACCAGATCCGTGTCAGTGTGGAATGTCATATATTGGACAGACGATGCGTACCGTCGAGGATCGTTGCGTTGAACACCAGAGACACACACGATTGATGTATCCGAGCAAGTTGGCGGTCGCTGAACATTGTTTGTCAGAGAATCATGCGATGGACTATGAAGGCACTAGGATTCTGGTACAGACGTCGTTAGAGAGGTCATTGAAATTCGCACAAGTGACGACCTCATAAACCGTGACTGTGGCTATATGTAACGAAGTGCCGACCACGGCGGACAGAGCCCTCACATCGACGTCATCTCAGACGCCGGCGCAATCTGTTCCACTGTGCGGCCGCGGCGCGGGGCACGGAGGGGTCGCTCCGCTCCGCAGGCCGAGGGTATTTAAATGGCCCGCTACCGGGCTAGAACCCGGTTCCCTTCGAGCAGCCGTAGCGTGCGGATCTCCGTGCCGGCGCGTTTCCAGGACTTCAGTCCGTCAGTTCACCTGATGATGGCGACATGTATAATCGCCAAAATATTGTGCCCGTTAGACACTATAGACCGGCAGTACACCCGTGGATATTTTGATTACCAAATAAGCCGGGAGAAACTGAAGAATCACAACAATGCAACTGTTCGTAGGCGCCAGCCGCGCTGCCAAAGAAACTGGCGCAAAGAGACGCTACTCCGCAACATCACTTTGTGACATGAGGAGACCCTTTACAGTAAAATTACTGATACATTATGTCATTGTCAAATTATATGCAGTTTTGATAATGGCCAAAGCAGCGCACAATAAAAAGTAGTTGTTATCCGATTTCTTGAAATATGATGACCATAATACTCCTTGTTAACACAATTAAGAGTTATGTCTAAGAAATACTACGAATATTTGATAATGTTTCTTTGTCAAAGATTTGATCAAAAATATTATTGAGAATACCGACCTAAAGGGATCTGTTCTTTTAAAGTGGAGTAATACCCGCCTAGTGTGTTTTGTTGTTGCAGATGTAGTAATACCAAGCTAAATTCAAATAATCCATGCACCCCAGTTTTTCATATGTAATTTTGGAAAAAAATATGTGCAGATTACTCGAGTATATATGGTACTACTTTTGATAGTGACAAACAAGCCTCCACCTATTTTGTTTGATCAATCCTTTCTGTAGATAGTTATATCTTTTGCAAAAACTTCTGCTGAACTTATTTCCAGCTTCAGCCAACTTTCACTGCATACAATTGTTTGTGTTTTGGTGCTTTCTATTAACGCTAGGAGTTCTGGTACTTTCCCGACACAGCTACGACAATTTACAACTGTTATACCGATATTTCCTAGGTCTACGTTTTTCCTGTGATCCACCTGTACTCTTTGAGACAGCCCATTTTCTTTTTCCTCGAAGCTCTCTATCCTAAAGTACCACCCAGTCCATGTCACACAGCTCCCGCTACCAATGCAGTCACTTCCTGTGTATAGTGGACTTCTGACCTTTGCAGCGTAACACGGATACCCACCACCCGATGGTGCAAGTCAAGGAATCTGCAGCCTACACGATCGCAGAACCGCCTGAGCCTCTGATTCAGACCCTCCACTCTGCTCTTTACCAGAGGTCCACAGTCAGTCCTGTCAACTATGCAGATGGTGAGCTCTGCTTTCATCATGCAGATAGCAGCTCAAAACCTGAGAGAATCTCTTCAGATCCAAAGCGACACACATCATTGGTACTGATGTGAGCCACCACCTGCAGTTGACTGCACCCGTACCCTCTATGGCATCTGGAAGGACCCGTTCCAAATCTGCAATGACTCCAGCCGGTATGCACACAGAGTGCACGTTGGGCTCCTTTCCTTCCTTGGCAGCCATCTCTCTAAGGGGCTCCATCACCCACCAAATATTGGAGTTCTCAACTATAAGCAAACCTACCATCTGTGAAAGCCCAGATCTTGGAGGCTCAGTGGTGACTTCAGGATGAGAGAGACCAACCGACTGAGAAATGTTGTCCTGAACAGATAGTGCCTCAAACCTGTTTGCAAGACGATCCGGGGAGGCCTCATGATCGGTGCCCTGGAATGTCTTGCACCTCCTGGCACACACTGAAGCAACCTCCGACACAACCACAGGTGGGATGTCTGCCTCACTGCTAGCAGTATCAGGGCATGTAGCTGGCGCAGGTCGATTGGTCCCTTCAGTCCCCACTACAGGCCAACAACGACGCCCCACGATCACAGCCTCCAGCTGTGCACCCGATGTTAACACAGCTTGAAGCTGGGCGTGAAGTGTCACCAGGTCAGACTGCATCTGCACACAACAGTCACAGTCCCTATGCATGATTACAGTGCCGAGCAAACAGAAACTACTGTAGCAAAGCACTCAAAGGAAGACTACACTGTTTATGAAAACGAAAGCACGGTATTAATTTACAAACAAACGAAAATGCCCACACAAAAATCAATATACGCTATATGACGCTTCTAATCAGAAGTCGGTTTCACTTACAAAATAGGAAGGAGTCGTCTGATGTGGGTAGGGCAGCGGCTAAGCAAACATAATGGATTCCAGCTTTCTGACCATGCATTTGTTTTCTGATGCACCAATGATGAAAAAATTTGGGTTTCACAGGACTATTTAGTGTGCGCACATTCTTGACAACTGACGACTGCAGATAGTTCAGTGTACTGTGCTTCAAATTTGTATTCACAGCTCTGCCGTGTGCACCAGTGTATCCATCCCACATGCCTGAACAAAGTTTGAATTGTGGTGCACACTTGCAGAACTATATTTCACCACAAATCTAATGATCTGGCTAGTGGACTCGTTCCTGACTCCTCTTCGAGTTCTGCATTTAGTTCAGGACCTGTGTCTCAAGCTCCTTCCACACCTTTTTGTGTGCACACATTTTCGGTTGTGTGCAGTGATTTTGTCCTTTGGACAACCACCTGTGCAGTGTTTACCTAGTGACTAAATTTTTAACCCTCATACTCTGTCAAGTGATTTCTCGTATGTGACCCTGTCAAGACAGGACAATGTGTTTGATGTGCAGCCACTTTTGACGTCCCGACATGCTCCTGCCATGCTCACTTTGACCTACTGCGTCTGCTCTTGTTGCTGGCATGCTGTTTCGCACTCAACCACCCATTTCATTGGCACAATTCGGCACCTCTGCCACGTCAGCCTTCTGCGTAGTGCCTCCTCAACAACTTAAACATCAGATTGACATTGCAGTGCAAGACTCTGAACCTCAGGCACCGTGTTCTCCTCCTCCTCCTCTGCCACCTGGATGTCTTCCCAAGCTGCCTCTATTTTCTTTCGAGCCTCTGACAATGTGGTTCACCTTAGTAGAACAAATCTTCAACCACCATTCTTGCTACCTCCGCCTTATCACACACCTGCACGAGCATATCGCTCCAATCTGCAATTTGGCAACATTGCTTCTGATGATTTGTTGCTACTTTGTGGCAAAGCAGACATGTCATGTGAACTTCTAACAAAATCATCTGCTGCATTCTGCAGGAAGAACATCTTGACAACAGGTACCCTTTCCAGTTTTGGAGATGTCTTTGGATGCTGGTCAGCAAGCAGGCAAAGCCAGAATCAACTCTAATGGCAGTCTGGACCAACAAGCTGCCATTACTGGTCCAGACAGTTCCGGGCTTCAATATCCTCGAGACTCCGAGCAAGCGCATCCACATCGCTGACCTAGTTCACACTGTCTACTTACGTGAGGTCTGTCTAGACGTGTCTGCTCGTGCTGAAACTGTACCCCCTCGCATCCTCACTCGGGGTTGCTCCCACATGCTGGCCAACCTGATTGATCCATCTGGCATTCCGCAGCCAGGTTCCACCACAGAATCCAAAGATGGACCTCCGTTGCCCACCCACTTCCCACTGGAACAAGCATCTCACTACCTGCACACAGTCACTTTGGTACAGCTGCTAAGAAGTGCCGTCCTCATGCTCGTATCCAAATGAAACTTCCGGGGGTGGGGAGGGGGGACATAGGCACAGTCTCCCCGCTCGGATGACAATGGACGCCTACCAATGCTGGATTCTATTCACTGTACTTCCACTCAGGGCAGTCACCTCTACTTGCGCGACAGTGTTTCTGGCTCCAGTTTCTCATTGACACAAGTGCGGATGTTTCCCTACTACTCACTACCAAGGCAACCAGCCCTCTCCACCCACATCAACCACTGCTGTGAACTGTCAATGCCACACAACTTTGGTGTGCATCTCTCTTCAGATTGCATTCTTGAGTGGAACTTTTTAGTGGCAGAAATTCCGGAACCTATTGTGGGTATAGATTTTTTTTTAAAAAATCGCAGACTTTCACCCAATGTTGAGTGACACTGTTTTCCACATTCTCTCAAACAAATATTTTTCATGTGATTCATCGAGCTCTGGGTCAACTTCTGTGAGTGCCACTGTTATTAGTGACTATACCAAATTGTCTGATGACTTCGACGATTAACGTAAACTAGTGCTTGATCTCAAGAGTGAACAGGAAAGCATCATGCGCAATCTTGCTCATGCTGAATCACAGCTGTCTGCAGCCAAACAACGTCTTTCAGCTCTGCGGGCGGATTGGAAGTTTAGTACCAGTGTTTCCTCTGCAATTAGTGTTTATGCGACCGCATGTAGGTGTGATTGTGCTTCTGAAAGTTGGCCTAATCTTGCTCCTCGCTCCTATGCTGATGTGTGCAAACAAAACGCGGTTGCCAGTCCAACTGCCGCAGCTGTCAGAACTGTGCACGCACTCTGCCCTCTGGCACCTGCACCGCACACTATTCAGAACTCTCAGCATACTGACCTAAGAACTAAAACTTTACCTTCCCCTGTCTCCAAACAACCTGCAAGTCTCCACCCCACGGGCAAACATAACTCCAAGTTTATCTCTGCTGGCAAACATTGTGGTTCTGTTCAAGCCAAAGACTCAAACTCTAGCATTTTCCCACAGTCGCACAATGTTACAAATGTTAGTGTGCCTGCTGGCACGCTTGCCACAGTTCAGCCTCCTATTTCTGCGACGAGAGCGCATGCACCTACTTCGGTGGCCACTGCCGTAACATCCCTCTCAGTTGATCTCCTGGCAGCTTCGGCTCAGCTGTCATCTTGCATTGTGAAACAGGTGGTGCTGCCACTTACCCACCCTGTGAAAAACCCACAAGTCCTATGCTATTTGCAGCAAAAATGTGTACTGCAAAAGCAAGTAATTTTTTTTTAGTGTTAGATAACTTTATGAGAGGAGGAAATACATATACATTACTTTTACTAAATCACATTTCCAAGTATTTCTTGCCTTTAGTGATACATTTCAAAAATTTGTTCCATAAATACTCCTTGTAGGACTGATATTGCCAACAGGGAATACAAGTTGGCTGGTACACACATGTGAACATAGAACTATTCACAATATTTTTCATCATTAACTGTTACTATCATCAAAGTAATAATGTTAAAATGTAAAGAGGCCACTGTGGCTGATATAGAAGTCTCAATATATTCGGAGTAGGCTCCTGAATGTTTTCAACTGATGGTCTGAACTCAGTTTATCAAGCACTGTCGAGAGGTTAATAATATGTGGAGCAAAGAGACCAATAAAATACACACAGACATCGATATTCATAAATGTAGAATATGAATTCCACTCTTGCAAAGCTAGAGTGGATTGCTAGTTTAGCAAATTTTTGATTCACAGATGTCTGTTGTGCTGATATTATAGGGTAAATCTTAATTAGGTTACAGTACTTGTTAGACAAAAGAAAGTAATCAGAATTGTGTATGAGGTTCAATCACATACATATTACAGGCATCTCGTTAAATAGATGGGAAAACTATCTGCAGTCTCACAGTATATTTATTCATTTCTAAAATTGTTATCAGTGATTTGCCTGAATTTGAGAGTAACAGATATATTCACAAATACAGGGTACACTAAAATGTAGATTTGCAGAATTTACTACAAATTATACATAAAATGAACATGTAACTCAAACATTTTCTCCCACAAGCATCCATGCATGTGCATATTCTATTTCATAAATGATTAGTTAAGACGACATCTGTGTAGAATTTCCATATTAATCGACTATAAAATATCATGTTAGTTCCACATCCTCATATTTATTGTGAATATAATCTATGGAACAACTAACTAGTTAACTAGATGATTAATCAACCAGCCAAGTAACTAAATGTGCATTTCATCAAACTGTACTAGAAAATACCAAAACTAAAGCAAATATTTGTTACACATACGCCACCTGCATTAAATGTTCACACGTGGAGATTTCATCTACAGAATGACGCAAAACACATTGCAGAGATAATTTGCTTCTTTTCAAGTCTGCTTTAATGTTTTGCATGAAAATGGGTGTAATCTTCTGCTCATACAGTTCTCTGGACACATTTTCTGAAAAGGAAGGTGTACTCTTTAAAAAAGAAACAAGTACAAACAATAATTTTACTTTTGCATACAGTGGAATTTAATGGTTTAATAACAGAAGAATGTTTGTGTCCTTTAGAGTGGATGCATATGAAATATGTTGTCTTCCAATTATTGACTTTCCAAATTTCCAGGTGTGAAGAAAACAAACTCTGATGAGTAGAAGGCAACACAAAATACAAATTTCATAAGTATGGGTATGTGTGTGTGTGTGTGTGTGGGGGGGGGGGGGGGGGAGGGCAGCGACACATAACTAAACAGTCGGCATTGTATAAAATATAGATGCTTAGTGTAAGTTGACTGAAGAAAAAGCACCTTTATATTTTACTTTGTAAGTGGTTTCCTTTTTCTGCTAATTCACGATTGCATTTTTCTCCGACTTTGAAAGTACAATAAATTGTAACAGATATAATCATCTTGAGATTAAATCAGAGTGGAGGCTTATGAAGATTTCATCATCTGTATGTGCTGGTAAAGTCTACAGTCACATACACTGTAACAGCTTTAACACTTCCAACAAAATTACTTCATTTTATGGCAAAATAATAATGAATGGTTTATTTGGTAAACACATTTTGTACAGGAAATAATACAACAAATTAGTATTAACATTATACTGTTTAACAGCTAAAATCTGAAAACTCATTCTTTGTTTTTTAAAGTTTTAATGGATGTTTTACCCTGTAACTTTATTTACAAACATACAAAACATATAAAATATACTTGTTCACATAAATAATCATTGCACCTTTCAAACACTGTAATCTTTAAAAAAAAATGTCATTCCTGGATGTGTTTCTTACTGAAGCAACAAAAGCACATTTTAAAGACATTTGATTAGCCACTGACAGGGATATAAAATAGACAATCACATTCACACAACTTAAATATTCAGCCATCACCTCCATCACTAAAAGAAAGACATTGTTGTGGTGGTCTTCAGTCTGGAGACTGGTTTGATGCAGCTCTCCACCATACCCTATCCTAAGCAAGCCTCTTCAACTCCACATAAGAACAACAACCTACATCTGTTTGAATCTGCTTACTGTATCCATCTCTTGGTCTTCCTCTGCAGTTTTTACCCTACATACTTCCCTCCAATGCTAAATTCACAATTCCTTGATGTCTAAGAATGTGTCCTACCAAGCAATCCCTTCTTTTAGTAAAGGTATGCCAAAAATTCCTTTTCTCCAAAATTCTGTTCAGTACCTTATTAGTTATGTGGTCCACCCACCTAATCTTCAGCATTCTTCTGTAGCACCACATTTCAAAATCCTATATCCTCTTCCTGTCTGCACTGTTTATCGTCCATGTTTCACTCCCATACAAGGCAATGCTCCACACAAATGCCTTCAGAAACGCCTTCCTTAGGCTTAAATCAATATTCAATGTTAACAAATTTCTCTTTTTCAAGAATGGTTTTCTACCCATTGCCATTCTGCATTTTATATCCTCTATAGTGTGACCATATTATGTTATTTTACTGCGCAAGTAACAAAACGCATCTACCTCCTTTATTATTTTGTTACCTAATCTAATTCCTTTAACATCACCTGATTTTCTAAGACTGCATTCCATTGGCTGTGTTTTGCTCTTGTTAATGTTCATCTTATACATTCCTGTCAACCAACTATCCATTCCGTTCAACTGATCTTCCAGGTCCTTTGCTGTCTCAGACAGAATTACTACGTCATCGGCAAAATGCAATGTTTTTAATTCTTCACCCTGAACTTTAATTCCTTCTCAAAATTTCTCCTTGCTTTCCTTTATGGCTTGCTCTGTGTACAAATTGAATAACACTGGCAAAAGGCTACAACTCTGTCCTACTCCCTTCCCAACCACTAAATCCCTTTCATGCCCTTCAACTCTGACAACCGCTGTCTGGTTTTTGTACAAGTTGTAAATAACCTTACGCTCCCTATATTTTACTCCTGCTTGCTTCAGAACTTGAAATAGTTTGTTCCAATCAACACTGTCAAAAGCCTTCTCAAAATCTACAAAAGCTAGAACTGTAGGTTTGCCTTTTCTTACTTTTAGGATAAGCTGTAAAGTGAGTATTGCCTCCCATGTTCCTACATTTCTACTGAACCCAAACTGATATTCCCCGAAATCGGTTTCTACCACCTTTTCCATCCTTCTGTAAATAATTCGTGTTAATACCTTGCAACCATGACTTATGTGAAAAATACAGAACCATCAATTTAATGTGTCTGTGTCGGCTTTCTTTGGAATGGGGATTATAACATTTTTCTTAAAGTCTGAAGGTACTTCGCCCGTCTCATACATCTTACACACCACGTGAAACAGTTTTGTCATGGCTGGTTCTCCCAGAGACTTCAGTAGCTCTGAGGGCATGTCATCTACTCCAGGGGCCTTATTTCGACTTAGGTCTTTCAGTGCTCTGTCAAATTGATCTCTCAGTATAGTATCTCCTATTTCATCCTCATCTACTTCTTCTCCCTTCCTACAATATTGCCTCTAAGTTCATTTCCTTTGTAGAGCCTCTCTATATACTCTTTCCACCTTTCAGCGTTCCCTTCTTTGCTGAGAACTGGCTTTCTATCTGTGTTATTGATATTCATAGAGCTGTTTTTCTTATTTATAAATATCTCTTATCTCCTGTAGGCAGAATCTATTTTTCCTCTATTTATACATTCTATAACATCCTTGCATTTGCCTTCTAGCCACTCCTGCTTAGCCATTTTGCACTTCCTGTCAATCTCATTTCTTAGTTGTCTGTACTTAATTTTGCCTGTTTCATTTAATGCATTTTTATATTTTCTCCTTTCATCAATTAAATTTAGTATCTCCTGTGATATTCAAGGATTTTTTGTAGGTCTTGCCTTCCTACCTATTTTGTCCTCTGCTGCCTTCACTATTTCATCTCTCAGTTTTACCCATTCCTCATCTAATGTTTTATTTTCCCCCGTTTCTGTCAATTGTTGCCTAAAACTCCCTCGGAAATTCTCAAGAACTTCAGGTGCCTTCAATTTATCCAGGTCCCATCTCCTTATTTTCCTACCTTTCTGCAGGTTTTCAGTTTCAGCCTACAATTCATGACCAATAAGTTATGGTCAGAGTTTATGTCTACACCTGGGTATGTCTTACAGTTTAAAACCTGGTTCCAAAATCTATGTCTTACCATTATAAAATCTATCTGCTATCTCCCGGTCTCTTCCACATATATAACATTCTTTTGTGATTCTTAAACCAGGTGTTTGTTATAACTACATTATGTTCCGTGCAAAATTCTACCAGGCAGCTTCCTCTTTTACCAGACCATATTCCCCTACTATCTTCCCTTCCCTTCCTTGTCCTACTACCAAATTGCAGTCTCCCATAACAATTAAGTTTTCCTCTCCCTTAATTGTCTGAATAATTTCCTTTAGTTCCTCACATATTTCTTCGATCTCCTCATCATCAGCAGAGCTAGTTGGCATATAAACCTGTACTACTGTGGTCGGTGTTGGCTTCGTGTCAACCTTGACTACTGTGATGATGCAAGGGAGTGATCACAAAATGTTTTACCATTAGTCATGTATATATTCTTCATATAAGAAACAACTGTTAAATATCTAACATCTCAATGATATATACATGATGAATTTGATGTTCCCTTTTGGCCACAAAATTAGCCAAGCATATTATTTATGTAACTTTTTCTCAAAGTTACCTCAAAATCTGCATTTAAAGCTTTACAGCACGATCTCTTTTGGTTTATAACATCAAAACATATTAAAATTCATGTATTTTGACAGTTCACAGCTGAGAGTGCCATGTTTACTTAACATATGGGCAAAGATCTTCAAGGAAAGATATGCCAGTTAAAAATGTAAATCATCTAAATTCATATCCCATGTACATGAACTGAATTATTATTTAATGTAAAATGACGTATTTACATTATATTGATCTTGTAAATTAAATGAAATTGTTTTATCTTTGTGATAAGCTTAGTATTCACTATAAAAGAAAATGTATAGTAATATTATTTGTTGCTAACATAAAATGCTAAAACTTTAACAATATAATGAATCAAAATACTAATGTAATACTTTATTGTATTAAACAATTAATTTTTAGTTAAATTAATAATGGATATAATAAGTTCACATGTTCTAAATGATCACATGACATAGAATGTTATTTGTCACGGTATATATATAAAGCTGGTGCACAGGCAGTGCAGGGAGTTATGTTATGTTCAGTTCTGTTGAGTTCTGTTTAGTGCTTTCAGTTCCGGTTTGAAACTGTTATGAGCATAGAAGTTTCTAGTTATGAGTTGGTGGAAGTCTACTTTATGAGTTGCAATCTGGCATGGATTGAGATTTGTAACAAGAACATTAATTTTGGTTGTGAAACTTGACGGTAATAAAATTGAAAGTACAATATTCTTGGATTATTTTGGAGCCTGAAACACTATTTCAAAGTGAATTTCACAAGGAACTTTAAAACAGCAAGAATTCAGGACAACATGGCTTTGCAAAAGATAAGTTCCAACTAACACTAATTCTCCTGTGCTTTGAAAATATGTTCTTATTTTCTTATTCATTATCAGACCCACTCCTGTAATACCCCAAACTGATTTTGAATTTATAATCCTGTACTCACCTGACCAGAAATTGTGTTCCTTTTTCCACCAAACTTCACTAATCCCCACTATATCTAACTTCAACCTATCCATTTCTCTTTTTAAATTTTCTAGCTTCCCTACCTGATTAAGGGATCTAAAATTCCACACTCCGATCCACAGAATGCCAGTGCTGTCTTTCCTGGTGATCAAATGCTCCTGAGTAGTCCCTGCCCAGAGATCCTAGCTGTGGTTGCACTTATGGTACAGCTATCTATTGTTGAGGCATGCAAGCCACCCCAGTTCAGCAATGTCTGTGGTTCATGGGAGTGGAAGAAAGACATATGAGGGTTGTAACACAAGTAAGGTTCCCAATGATCTACAGCCTCGAGGTAATGTGCTAGGCTACATCCGACAACAGAGACATGTGCAGCGGTTCCCCCACTCTTGAGCCCACTTGTCTGCGATTTGCCAAATCGCTCAGTGTTGGCTTGGCAGCCATCAGAGTTGGAAGTGTTGATCGCCACTCCCGCCACGTGTGAGGTTCAAGCAGTAATCTAGTTACTCCACACAAGGAAGTTACTGCCCGTGGGGATTCGTTGGCAGCTGACTGAGATTTATAGTGAAGAGTGCATGTCCATTCAGCACGTCCGCAAATGGTGCAGGACTTTTGCTGAGGGTCAAACGGAAGTTCACGATGAAGAACGGAGTGGAAGACCACCAGTTTTGGATGCAATTGTCCAGAAGATTAACAGCAAACTGCTCAAAGATTGGAGGGTCACTGTCCGTGAACTTGAACACATTCCTGTAGCTTCCCACGGCACAGTTGAAAGAACCTTAACAGAAATGTTGGGTTATTGCAAGGTGTGTGTTCGCTGGGTCCCCCGGATGCTGACTGATGGACACGAGGGGCAACGCCTTGACTGTGCTCGCAAGTTTCTTCAACAATGTGAGGGGGAGGCAACAAGAAGAAGTTGTTGGACTCTATTGTCACAGGTGATGAAACATGGGTGTTCCATTACACCCCCAAAACAAAGCAACAGTCTCATCAGTGCCGTCACTCCGGTTCACCGCCACCAAAGAAATTCAAACAGACGCAGTCAGCAGGAAAGGTTATGGCGTCTGTGATTTGGGTTCATAAGGGAGTACTCCTCATTGATTTCATGCAACCTGGGATGACAATAAATACAGACAGATATTGCAAAACACTGACAAAACTGTGGCGAGCAAAATTGCCAGAGAGGATGACTGACAGAGGGAGTAGTGCTTCTTTATGACAACGCTCAACCCCACATTGCTCATCAAACACAGGAGCGTTTGAAGAAATTTCGATGGACTGTTATGCCCCATCCCCCGTACAGCCTGGACGTAGCCTCCAGCAATTATCACCTCTTCCCAAAGCTAAAGGAACACTTAGGCGGCAAACACTTCAGAGTGACAATGAAGTCCGAGCAGAGGTGACACGCTTCCGCAATGTGTTGGCAGGAGACTTCTTCGACTTAGGAATACAAAAGCTGGAGCACCGTCTTCAAAAGTGTGTTGAAAAAAAATGGAGACTATGTTGAAAAATAGATGAACATGTGAGCTTTTCAATAAAGTATAAATTAATAACGATAAAACATGTTTTATATTTGTAAGAAATATGGGAATCTTACTTTTGGTACAACCCTCATACATTCACACAATCATTCAGACATAACTATGCACAAACACAACCACCATCTGCAGCTACCACCCTGACATCAACGTAAGTTAACATGCCATCCATATACCTTATACCAAACATCCCTCTATTTCCCACTCATTATCCTGTATACTGCCAATTCATATCTTTTTTTCTAGCTATGATGCCCCTAACAATACACCATAATTATTTATTTTCATTTTTTAAATTAATTGATTAATGATGGAAATTCTCTTCAGAGATGATAAATTATTTTCCAAAAGAGATAAGATTGGCTTGCCAGTACTTACCTTTGTGCTGTAACGCCGACAGTGGGGGGGGGGGGGGGGGGAAAGGATAAAAAGGACTAGCTTTCGGAACACGATTCCTTCTTCAGATGGGAGAGAAGGGAGTCCCACATCCACACCTCAGTCCATATTAAACCCACAAACAAACCTTTCTGAACTTCCTTCATGACCTTAACTCCTTCTCCAACCTAAAATTCACCTGGTCCTTCTCTAAAACTCAAGCCACCTTCCTTGATGTTGACCTTCACCTTGCCGAGTCTCACATCCACACCTCAGTCCACATTAAACCCACTAACAAACAACAGTACCTCCACTTTGACGGTTGCCATCCCTTCCATATTAAATGATCCGTTCCCTACAGCCTAGGCGTCTGTGGGAAGTTTATCTGCTCCAGTAACGAATCCCTCACCACCTACAACAATCTATCCAATGCTTTCCTCTTCTGCAACTATCCTACAGACCTCGTCCACAAGCAGATCTCCCGAGCTGTACATTCCTCTCCTTCCAACAACAATGTCCCTAACCCCAGACCACCCAGAAGTACTCCCTTAGTGAGCCAGTATCATCCTGGCCTAGAATGCCTCAACAAATTCCTCAGACAGAGCTATGACTTTCTCAAGTCATGCACTGGGATGAGATCATCACTCCAAACTGTTCTTTCCACACTACCCAGGGTAGCCTTCCGCCATCCTCCCAACCTCTGCAACATCCTCGTCCAAACTTACAAATTCCCATAACCACCTTCCCTACCTAATGGTTCCTATCCCTGCAACCAATACCACTGCAAAACCTGTCCAATGCATACTCCCACTACCACATACTCTAACCTCACCACAGGAAACACCTACCCAATTCAAGGCAGGGCCACATGTGAGACAACACACGCCATATATATACTGACATGTGTCCACTGTGCAGCCTTTTATGTTGGTATGACTACAAAAAAACAAATTGGCTGAGCGGATGAATGGTCACAGATGGACTGTTCGCCTGGGGGACATCCAGTATCCTGTGGCAGAACATGGCCTCCAGCATGACTCCAGGGACCTTGGAACAAGTTACACCACATGTGCCATTTGGATACTACCAACAAATACCAGTCCCTCAGAGCTACAGAGTTGGTAACTTGCCTTCCAACATATCCTCTTCTCCCGCCACCCCCCTGGTCTAAATCCACACTAACCCCTCCCCTTCCTCCATCCTCAGCTCACCTATTCATTATTCCTTCCTTACCCCCCCCCCCTCTCTCTCTCTCTCTTCTGTGTGTGTGTGTGTGTGTGTGTGTGTGTGTGTGTCCATCTTTTCCTGTTAATCAAAAACGTTTTAGACAACCACCTGCCCCTCCTACATCCCACAGCATCATTCAATTCACTCCTCTTCTCTTTACTGCTTGGTCTTTTCTCTTTGGTTATATATATCCTCTCTGGCTTGGCTCAGTACTAATATGCAGTATCTCTGACTTCCACACTCCTCAAACACCACCCTCATGACCTATGTCATGAATTATCTTTCCTTTCCATTCCAGTCCTTTATTCTTCCCTTCTCTCCCACCTGGAGAAGGAACTGTGTTCCGGAAGCTTGTCCTTTTCATCCCTTTTTTCTTTTTCTTCATTGTGTCACTATCGGTGGTACAGCACAAAGGTAAGTACTGGGCAGCCAATCTATCTCTTTTGAAAAATAATTTATTTTCATTTTTTCCTTATTATTTATGTTGTTTCAAATTCCCCTCCCTCCCCACACATCTCTACAGCTCCCTTTTATCCTCCCCCAACCGTTCCCTTTAATGCCTTCAATGCTGCATCTCTCATTCCCGTCTATCAGAGCCTTTACAACCAACCCTTTTCCCTCCACTCCTCTCCTCACTCAATATCAACATGTTTGTAGCATTGGTGTGGCCAGAAATAGTGGTCATGTATGCATGGTTATGCCTGAGTGATTGTGTTAATGTATGTGTTTCTTTTCCTGATAAAAGCCAGGGCCGAAAATTTAAGTTATGCGAATGTGATTGTCTATTTTATGTGCCTGTCAGTGGCTCAACAAATGTCTTTGCAGTTAGTTGTTATCTATCCTCTATTACTGACATTTCAATCAGATTTTCCATTGTCAAATGATGCCCATTTCAGGTTTTCCTGGGCAGTCATCAAAGAAGGCTGTAACGTCTTGTTTGCTGTCTGCTATATTTTTGCCATGTTCTGAAAAAAAATCCCTTTGTAGCACCAAAATTTTCTTGCCAGTCATTCAATTTTTCACAAAGTACAGGTTTTCCTTCTTGATGGGAGGAGGCATTTCACCAATAATATGAAGGTATTTGGTCAATCAGTCAACACCTTGTTTTTATCTTCTTGTACTCTAATACAGCATTTGGTTTCATTAGAGATTCTCCTTTGCTGTTATTATTACCAGTGTCTCCTAAAATATCAGTATGTCCAGGAACCATATAAATAATTCAGACTCTCCTTGTATCCTTACAGTTGGTGATTTTGACTGCATTATTATTCTCTACTCCACATATTTCCCATCTTTAAAGCTTTTTCTCCACAATATCTTAGTGAAGTCTTCCTTCCTCTTTTCCTGATGAAGCAACTAACAGTTGCGAAAGCTTGAATTTTTGTGCGGTTTTATGAATGTCTGTCAGTTAGCCGGTGCTTAAGGTAAGTTCAACCAAATCTTTCTTTATACCTATTTTCCCTATCAGGAATGTTTCCCTCTACAATTTATATATTAAGTAGATGTGGTTTACTTACCAGGCGAAAAAGCACAGGTACGTAGATAAAAAAAAAAAATAAATAAATAAAAACACACACACACAAATGCTGAGCTTTCGCAACTTACATGATGAATTTGAATTAAGCGGAGGTCACATGACCAAATTTTGGAATGACAAGATAATGGTAACATCTACATGGGATACTTCCCAAATCACATTTAAGTGCCTGGCAGAGGGTTCATCTAACCACCATTATACTATTTATCTTCCATTCTATTCTCGAATAGCACAAAGGAAGAAAGAACACCCGAACCTCTCCATTCCACCTCTGATTTCTTGTATTTTATTCTGATGATCATTTTTACCTATGTAAGTGGCAGTCAACAATATATTTTCGCATTCAGAGGAGAATGTTGGCGATTGGAGTTTCGCAAGTAGCCCACGCCGCGGTGATAAGTGCTGTTCTTGTAATGATTCCCATCCCAGATCCTGTATCATTTCCGTAACGCTGTCTCCCCTGTATCGTGACAATACAAAATGAGCTGCCCTTTTTTGGATTCTTTTGATGTCCTCTGACAAATCCATCTGACAAGGATCCCACACTGGGCAGCAATACTCCAAGAAATGGCAGACAAGCATAGTGTATGCAGTTTCTTTAGTAGTTCTGTTGCATCTTTTAAGGGTCCTACCAATAAAAAGCAGTCTCTGGTTCACCTTTCGCACAACATTAGCTATGTGTTCTTTCCAATTTAAGTCTGAAGTAATAGTAATTCCTAGGTACTTTGTGGAGTTTACGGCGTTCACTTTTGATTGATTTACCTTGTAAACAAAATTTAACGGATTTCTTTTTGTACTAATGTGGATGACTTCACTCTTCTCATTACTTAGAGCCAATTGCCAATTTTTACACCATAGTGATATCTTATTTAGATCATTCTGCAGTTGGTTTTGACCTTCAGATGATTTTAGTAGACGGTAAATGATGGCGTCATCTGCAAACAACAAAAGAGAGATGCTTAGATTTTTTTCCAAATTGTTTATGTAAATAAGGAACAGCAGAGAACCAAGAACATACTTTGTGGAATGCTGGATATAACCTCTGTTTTACTCGATTACTACAAACTGTGTCCTCTCTGACAGGAAATTTGGGGCGATATACCATAACCACACAATTTGATTAAAAGCCATTCCTGAGGTATGGTGTCAAAAGCCTTCTGGAAAACTAAAAATACAGAATCAATTTGAGAACCATTGTTGATAACACTCATCAATTTGGGTGAGTTAAGAGCTAGTTGTGTTTCACATTAATGATATTTTCTAAATTTGCGTTGACCTTGGGTCAATAGATCTTTCTGTTCGAGGTAATTCATAATATTTGAATACAGGACATGTTCTAAAACCCTGCTGCAAATTGACGTTAAGGAAATAGGCCTGTAGTTTAGTGGGTTACTCCTACTGCCTTTCTTGACTACTGGTGTGACCTGCGCAACTTTCCATTCTTTTGTTACAGATCCTTCTTTGATAGAGCGGGTTGTATATGGGTATTAAGTAAGGAGCTATTGCTTCAGCATAATCACATAGCAATCTAATGTGTATACAGTCTGGACCAGAGGACTTGTTCTTGTTAATCAATTTAAATTGCTTCACTAATCTGAGGATATCTACTTCAATGTTACTCATTGTGGCCTCTGTTTGTAATTCGAAATCAGGAATATTGGTTTCGTCTTCTTTGGTGAATGAGTTTTTAAAAGCTATGTTTAGTAACTCTGCTTTAGTAGCACTGTCATCAGCAGGAGTTTTATTGTGAAAAGTATTGTAGGCATCTTGCATTGAAGTCCTTGCTAAATTTTGAGCTTCTGTGATTGACAATCCTGGGGATTTTGTGTTCGTTTAAATTTAGCATTCCTTTTCCATTGCTTTTACAACACTGTCCTGATTGTTTTGTGTACCAGTGCGTATCACCTCTACCTTTTATTGATTTATTTGGTATAAAACTGTCAATTGGTGTTGATACCACTTCTTTGAATTGGAGCCACAATTGTTTAGTTTTAGGAAAGAGTGGAAACTGTCTTTCAAGAAACAATGTATTGTATTACTATCTGCTTTCCTGAACAAATATACTTTTTGTCTATTTATGGTATCTTTAGGACTTTTCATATTCAATCTCGCTATGACAGCTCTGTGATCACTAATACCTGTATCCGTTTTGATGCTCGTTATGAGCTCAGGATTATTTGTTGCTAAGAGATCAAGTGTGTTTTGACATCCATTTACAATTCTAGTTTGCTCATGAACTAATTGTTCGAAGTAATTCTCAGAGAATGCATCGAGTACAATTTTGCATGATTTGAAAATATAATTTCACCAGTTGAGGGTAAATTAAAATCACCGCCTACTATTATTGGTAAGTCGGGTGTGTGTTTGCAATTAGACACAGGTTTTCTCTGAACCTGCCAACACGGTCGCAGAACCATCTGAGCCTCTGATTCAGACCCTCCACTCAGCTCTGTACCAGAGGTCCACAGTCGGTCCTGACAACTGTGCTGCAGATGATGTGCTCTGCTTTCATCTTGCAAGCAAGACTGGCAGTGTTTACCACTTCATATAGCTGCTCAAAACCAATCTCTTCAGATCTGAAGCGACACACATCATTGGTACCGATGTGAGCCACCACCTGCAATTGGCTGTACCCCGTACCTTTCATGGTATCTGGAAGGACTCGTTCCACAACTGGAATGACCCCATCCGGTATGCACATAGAGTGCATGTTGGGCTCCTTCCCCTCCTTGGCAGCCATCTCTCTATGGGGCTCCATCACCCACTTAATGTTGGAGCACCCAACTACAAGCAAACCCACCCTCTGTGGAAGGCCTGATCTTTCAGGCTGAGTGGTGACCTCAGAATGAGAGACACAATCTGGATCAAGAACCTTGTCATGAAAAGATAGCACCTTAAACCTTTTCACAAGACGAACCGGGGAGGCCTCACAATCGGTCCCCCGGAATGTCTTGCGCCACCTGCCATGCACTGGAGGAACCTCCCACACAACCATGAATGGGGTGTCTGCCTCACTGCTAGCAGTATCAGGGCATGCATGTTGCTGCCGCAGGCCAATCGATGGAGACGACTGGAGTCGGTTCGGTCCGCACTACTGGCCAACAACAACAACGCCCCTCGAACGTAGCCACCAGCTGTGCAACTGAGGTTAACACAGCTTGAAGCTGGGAGCGAAGTGTCACCAGCTCAAACTGCATCCACACACAGCAGTCATAGCCTCTATTCTTGATTACAGTGCCGAGAAAACAAATCTACTGTTCTCATGCACTCAAAGGAAGACTACAGTATTTGTTAAAATGTGAATTTGAAGCTAATATGCATGAGAGCACAGTATAAATTTACAAACTGGAACGAAAATGTGCAGGCAAAAATCAAAATACTACATGTTGCTTCTAATAATAAGCCAGTTTAACTTATGGAATGAAGGCAGAGTCTGCTGTGAATCAGCCGGCGGCTAAATAGACACCGACTAAACTGTACCAACAGCAGGCACAATCAAATCAAAACAAACTATTGTTGAGATGCACTCAAAGGAAGACTGCACTGTTTGTTAAAACACAAATTTGAAACTATGCACAAGAGCACAGTAACAGGGTTTTTTGTTTCCAGTGCTGTAAAAAGAAGGATATGTGTAGCTACGAGTCACATGAGAACGTGCGATATAATTTATTTATTTTTATTTTTTATGAACTTGTAATGCACTAATGTAGGACCAAGTTTTATTTCATTTTCCTCGGCCTCTGAATATATCAGTTAGTGGATCCAGAATAAATAACTATGTATATTGCTAAATTAGCTGATTATTTATTGTAAATGCACAAATGGAACATGGTACAGTGGAGTCCCGAAAACTCAGCACTCGGTAACTGGCAGTCCAGATCACTTGGCCATACTCCAGCACATCCCATAGAATTATCCCTTGCTCACATAATGCAGGGTAGAACTGAAATGGTAGTGTGTAGCAGTTGCAGGCTATGTATGGGACCAGATTTTTTTTTTTTTTTTTTTTTTTTGTACTACCTACATTCTATTTAAGAATCCTTTGAGTTTCATTAATGCAGTATGTAGATGCTTTCTCATAATTAAAACAGTCTTGATCAAAACTACAGGAGTGCATTTTTTCACAGTGTCATTTAAAAGCAGCTAAGGCGTGATGGACAACAATGACACACATGTGACGGGGTCGCGCGTGCTCTGCCGTTCAGTCTGCCTACAGCCTTTGTCTCTTTTAAACCTCATTTTGTGAAGTCCATGTGATTGTAAGTATCTAATTTCATTTGTTAGATATTGTTTTACATTTATTTTGTGTTACTGTATTCCATCATTTGTATTGTATTCTAACAACAATAGAAAGCAACTTATAAGAAAAAATTCTTAACTATTCTTTTTTAATACTGTCTGGATAACCCAGCAATTCCACACACTCGGCCAGCCTTCAGTCCACATTAGACCAAGTTTTTGGGCCTCTACTGTATAGGTGTTTCAGTTTAATGCAATGCCTCACAACCAGACCGTAGACTTTAAAACATGCTAAAAATTACAGGTTGTGTGTGGACTGCTTCAGTTGAGGGTTGTGTATAAAAATGAACAATAAACATAATACCAACCCTGAACCGGTAGCATTGCAATATGCCATAAAACTGGGGGGAACTCTCCTGGTGCCTAGACAGTTCTCATGGGCAGACAAAAGCTGTAAGAGCAATAAATGGGATTACAAACTGAGAATCATGTTGACAGCAGTTTAAAAACCTAACATCCTCTCTTTATATTAAAACCTCTCTTCTTTCTACAAAAACCAAATGACTGCACACCACACAGAAAAGATATTCACATGAAATTAGAAATAAAAATACCCTTGATATACTTCTTATGAGACTCTGCAAGGTCCAAAGTAACTTCCAACAAATACTTTTGAGAAGCACTTACAAAAGTTATTACTTGATATGTGTGTTTATAGAGTAAAGGAATTTGAAATGACACTGTAAATTGCTTCATTCTCAAGTAGTGTATAAACAGTGTCTTACTGAACTAAGTAAAGATATAACACCTCAAACTGATGCCATTCATTTAAATAGGTAAAGTGTATAAAAAAATTTCATTATTGTACAATAGTATATAGTGAGAGCAGTTACTTAACAGTTCCAGTACAAAACAGCAACTTCACAGTTATTAAAGAAACATCTAGTAATAAGAAGATATAAGTGTAGAAATGTAAATTGTCTATTTCAAAATATGTTGGCTAATGACAAATAAATAAAAGTCAAGGATTTAACCTTCATTAACTTAAATCATCCTCGTTTTTTTTTTTTTTTTTTTTTTTTTTTCACCCCTATCACAACAGGTAGTCTCTATTTCATCCTGGAATATGAGAGACATGCCTCTCACTTTCTCCTTCCTACTCTTCCTGAACTCGTCTCTTTCTTATTCCTATATACACTCCTGGCCATTAAAATTGCTACACCATGAAGATGATGAAATTTAGCAGACATGAAGATGTTGTGATGAGCAAATGATTAGCTTTTCAGAGCATTCATACAAGGTTGGCGCCAGTGGGGACACCTACAACGTGCTGACATGGGGAAAGTTTCCAACCGATTTCTCATACACAAACAGCAGTTGACTGGTATTGCCTGGTGAAACGTTCTTGTGATGCCTCGTGTAAGGAGGAGAAATGTGTAGCATGATGTTTCAGACTTTGATAAAGGTCGGATTGTAGCCTATTGCGATTGCTGTTTATCGTATCGTGACATTGCTGCTCATGTTGGCCACGATCCAACGACTGTTAGCAGAATATGGAATCGGTGGGTTCATGAGGGCAATACAGAATGCCTTGCTAAATCCCAACAGAATTGTATCATTAGCAGTCGAGATGACAGGCATCTTACCCGCATGCCTGTAACGGATCGTGCAGCCACGTCTTGATCCCTGAGTTAACAGGACAACAAGACAACAATAATCTGCACGAACAGTTCGACGATGTTAGCAGCAGCATGGACTATCAGCTCTGAGACCATGGCTGCGGTTACCCTTGACACTGCTTCACAGACAGGAGCACCTGTGATGGTGTATGCAATGACAAACCTGGGTGCACGAATGGCAGAACGTCATTTTTTCCCCCCTGATAAATCTGGTCCTGTTTACAGCATCATGATGGTCACATCCATGTTTGGTGACATCGCAGTGAACGCACATTGGAAGCGTGTATTCGTCATCACCATACTGGTGTATCACCCAGTATGATGGTATGGGGTGCCACTGTTTTCATGTGTCGGTCACCTATTGTTCGCATTGACGGCACTTTGAACAGTGGCCGTTACATTTCAGATGTGTTACGACACGTGGCTCTACCCTTCATTTGATCCCTGCGAAACCATACATTTTAGCACGATAATGCACAACTGCATGTTGCAGGTCCTTTCTGGATACAGAAACTGTTCGATTACTGCCCTGGCCAGCACATTCGCAAGATCTCTCACCAATTGAAAATGTCTGGTCAATTGTGGCCAAGCAACTGGCTTTTCACAATACGCCAGTCACTAATCTTGATAAACTGTGGTATCGTGTTGAAACTGCATGAGTATCTGTACCTGAACACGCCATCAAAGCTCTGTTTGACCAATGCCCAGGCGTATCAAGGCCGTTATTATGACCAGAGGTGGTTGTTCTGGGTACTGATTTCTCAGGATCTATACATTCAAATTGTGTGAAAATGTAATCACATGTCAGTTCTAGTATAATATATTTGTCCGATGAATACCCATTTATCATCTGCATTTCTTCTTGGTGTAGCAATTTTAATGGCTAGTAGTGTACAATGCTGTGCAAAGAAAAATCAATAGGGAAATGACCACCACTATACTGGCTGCCAAGAGTATTGTTGAATTCACAACTGGTTGCCTTAGACACATCTAGTACCCAACCACACAATATTAGAAAAGAGACTGAAGTATCTATAACATACAGTCCACTAGAATCCTGCTACACGACATTGACACTGGTGCTGATGTATCTCCACTACCTACTTCATTGGCCACTGGCCTTCTCCACCCTCACATTGCTACACTTCGTACTGTCAATGCCGCTCAGCTGCCATGTGCGGGTTCAATGACTTTTACTGTTTGCTTGACACCAAAGTGTAAACTCTCTTGGAACTTTGTGGCACCTGATGTGCTGGAGCCGATTGTAGGCATGGATTTTTTGTCTCACCATAAAATCTCCCCCAGTGCTGTGCAATGTTCGGTGTTCTACTACTCCTCAAACAACATTTTCCTTGTGCTCCCTCGAGCCTTGACTCTTTCTCCATTTGCGCACTGACAGTCTGTGAGTGTTTTCAAGCAATCAATAAGATTGACGATCTGGTGTCAAAGTGGTGTCATGAACATGACCAAGTGATTAAACTGTGCCGTGAGAAGGAAGACATTGTTCACGAGTACTTCAACTCCATTAAACAGCCAGAGTCGCTCTTCTCAAAGTGCTCAAACAAACTTTAACTTGTGCTCTGTCAGCATCACCAGAATAAAGACATCACTTGCCGCCTCGCAGATACTGAGTCACAGCTGGTGTCCGCTCTGCACCAACTGTCATCTTTGCAGTCACTTCAGATGGACTCCACGAGTACTTCAACTCCATTAAACAGCCAGAGTCGCTCTTCTCAAAGTGCTCAAACAAACTTTAACTTGTGCTCTGTCAGCATCACCAGAATAAAGACATCACTTGCCGCCTCGCAGATACTGAGTCACAGCTGGTGTCCGCTCTGCACCAACTGTCATCTTTGCAGTCACTTCAGATGGACTCCACTCCAAGGTTAGTACGAATGTCAATGAACAAGTGTTCCCAGTGTCATCACACCAACACAGTGTTATTAGTGCTTGTTACAGTCCTCTCCCACCACTGCTCATATACATCTACATCTACAGACATATCTACATATCCAGACGTTTGTAAGCAAAACTTCGTTGCCATGCCAATGCCTTGCCCGGACGCTCTGCCCGTGCGGTGTCCCACCCTGGCAGCCACTTCTAGTGTTTCCTCCTCCTCTTGCACACTGAGATCGCCTCTTGTTCCCACTCCACTGGCCAAGCTGTCTGCTACCCATGTGACGCACATGCCATCACCAGTTTGCGGCCACCCGAGGAACTTTCACGCAATGCCATCTTGCTCCAGTGCGACTGTGGCTCCCCCCAGAAGAATCTGGGTCTGGAAATGAAACTATCCCGGCACTTTGGCACACTTCAGCTGCTACAAGCTTTGCTGAGTCTCCCATCTCCTCTCATGCTCCATGTGATGTATGACGTGCCATGCCATGCCATGCCATGGTCCCCCTACTGGCATGCCTCCTCGTCCCATCACAACAAATAGCAAAGGAACATGTAAACAAAGCCTTCCTTCTGCCCCCTACAGTGCCTCAGTAGTCATGACTGGCACAGTACATAAACTCCTACTCATTGATAGGCCTCCCATCTGGAGCAAACTGCACTGCTTTGCCCAGAGAAACTGGCTGCTGTCAAGGAAAAAAATTGCAGAACTTCTGAAATTGGGAGTCCGTGAGCCCTTGTCATGCAGCTGGTCATTGCCTATTCAGTTTGTGCCCAAGCAAGATGGCTCTTGGTGCAGGCTCAGCGCCCGTACCCTCATGGATAATTATCCTATTCTGAACATTGCGGATTTCACACAGACACTGGTGGGTGCAAAAGTTTTCTCTGTTGTGGACTGCAAGTGTGCTTACCAGATTTCTATGACTCCTCAGGACATTGAAAATACTGCCATTACCTCTCCCATAGGTTTATTTCACTACCAGTTCATGTCATTTAGTCTTAAAAATGACACTCAAACTTGGCAATGTTTTATTAATGAAATTCTTTTTCCCCTGAAATTTTGCATTATACACACCAATGCATGTTAGTGTTCAGTGATTCCATCGAGGAGAAAAAGAAACATTTAAAAACCCTTCTTAAGGCTTTGGCTGCAGCAGGCACCAAACTTAATGACAGCAAACATCAGTTATATCAACACACTGTGCTTTTTATTTTGGTTTCATAGTTTCTGCTGATGAGATAACACCCCCTCCCACCGCTTGCAGAGAAAATCAATTATGTCAGAAACCTATCATTTCCTTCAACCTTCAAAGAATAGTGTCACTTCCTTGGAGCCATTAGCTATTACCGAGGGCACTTACCCAGTGCAGGCGAGCTTCATGCTCCATTCACTGATGCTTTGGCTGGCAAGCACACCTCTGGCGATTGGCCTGCTCCCTGGACAGACACTTTTGTCTTCTGCGTTATCTGCCCTCAAGGACCTTCTCACTCAAGCCGTCACTATTGCTCTCTCATCCAGATGCCGGACTTTTTATTACCACAGATACGATACCATCATCGGCACAGTTCTGAGCCAAACCCTTGACTGTGTGAAGTCTCCTTTGCAGTTTTTTAAGAAACTTAACAGTGCTCAAAAGGAGTACTCTGCCTTTGATCGGGAACTCTTTGACATCTATGAGTCTATTAAACACTTCCACTCTGCTGTACACGGTTGCTCCTTCTACGTCCTGACCGATACCAAGTTTCTTGCGGGTGCTATCACCAACCCCCACAACAGCTCTCCTTCCTTGCAGATTCTGCTATATGAACTACACCTGCCAATTCATCACTGACATCTGTTACATCAAGGGTGTGACAATGTTGTCACCAACTTCCTCTCACGTGTTGATGCTATTTCTTCTGTTACATCTCTCTCATCTTGCTACTCTTCAGGCTGCGGACGAGGACACAATGCAACTCATTCATGACATTCCTGTTCTCTGCAACCCATTTGCACTATCTTCCCTGGTGTTTTGGGTGAGGTTTGGTGTGATGAATCAATGGGCATGCTCAGTTCCTATATTCCTCACTGACTCAGGTGCAAGATCTTCAGTAAACTCCATAATATTGCTCTCTCAAGCATAAAGGTCTCCACCAAATTAGTCACCAACCATTCTGTCTGGCAGAACATGAGGCAAGATTTCCAGGCCTGGGCTCAAGCCTTTGTCCTTCCAAAGAAACGAAATTCAGACTCACACCTCCCCTCCCTTAAGCTATTTTTCCTGACCCTGGTGGCTGATTCCAGCATTTTCATCTTGACCTAGTCAGCCCCGTTCCCACAGTTGATGGTTTTTATCACCTTCTCACTTGGGTTGATCGCACCACTTGCTGGGCAGAAGCCACCCCCAGTCCTGAATATCACTTCAGAGACTGTTGCTCATGTGCTCATGCGTTCGTGCACTCATGGATTTCCCACTTCGGCTGTCCAGCTGTTATCACCATTGACTAGGGCCAGCAGCTTGAATCAGCTATTCCAAAACTGATGCAATCTTTTTGGAATTAAACATATTCACACCACAGCTAACTATCTTAGGGCAGTGGTTTAGTTGAACATTAGCACCACACACTCAAAGCGGCTCTAATGTCCCATGACTAACTATGGCTGGAGGCTCTCCCCCTAGTCTTTCTAGGTCTCCATTCAACATACAAACCTGACCTGTATGGCACCATGGCATAGTTCATCTATGGCCAAAATTGTCTCTCCCCAGAGAGCGTGTCCACCTCTCCCCTCCCCCTCTGACCATCCATCCTTCGTTGATAGAATCCATCTCTACTGCTCCAAACTCTGCCCCCTCCACTGTCCAGTCATTCCTCTTCTCCTCACGTTCCTAGCACCCTGGGAACATGCTCCCATATGTTTGGGGCTCAAACTGCTCTGATTATCCATAGATGTTTTCCTGAACTTTGCACATGCTAACTTCCTTCTACCATACAAGAGCATTTCAGTTCCCCCTTGTGTGTGTGTGTGTGTGTGTGTGTGTGTGTGTGTGTGTGTTTGTGTTTCTATGTAGAGTCCTTTCTCGTTCTTCCACAATTTGGGTCTTGTTCTTATTTTTTCATGGAATTGAGCAAAGAACTTCCAAGTAGTGATGTTGATTAACGACTTGACCTTCAGTAACCAAGAGAATATTCTATTGAGATAAAGAAAATAAGTGGGTGAATGAGTGGGAATCTTCATATCTTGCCTCTTGGTTTGCTCATTCAAGCTCTTTTTCGTTCTTAGTGAAGGTTGGCCCTATCAATGCAAACATTTTGATGACTGCTATTTGTTTGATCATGGGAATTTTTGGCACAAGTTTTGCACACCTTTTCTCATATTGAATTGATTGTACAATAAAATCAGATGACCTACTTGCACAATATTTTTATCCATTTTTTATGTTTATAGGTATCCTGGGTACAAATCATTTTCAAAATATTCCCAGCCATTTTGGAAATGCTTGAACCACTCCAAAATGTGTACATGATAAACAGGCTTCACTGTACATTTGTTTCAGTAAAAGTTTGGTTTCAGTAGCACTTTTACATAGTTTCATGTTGACCATCATGACATTTCATAGTTCTATCTTTACAATTAACTTAAAGTTATAGCTCTTACACAAACAAAGACCACTGCCTTACAAAGTTGTCTCAAGACAACAGTGATTACACATTTTGTAGGAAAATCCTCTACCAGCTGTCACTGTACCTACTTTTATCCAGGCACTTCCAGTTTCATGGCCTAGAGTCACAGCACCAGGACATAAAGTGTAACAGTTAAAATACCTTTACACAGGACTTGTGGCCAACCTTCAAGACTATCTTACACCCCTGAGAGCTACATAGTGTGGTCTCAAACCACCATTTAACTCTACATAACCTATCCCATTTAGTATAGTTACAGTTGCCAATTCTACACTGGAAGCCCAGGAAGTCACATCCATCTTATTAAAAAAAACCTCTGATTCAACCCTTGCACTTGACTCACAGCTAGTTCTGCTGACAATGCTGTATTACTTACCACCATTTATTAAAACAGTATACATCATTACAACCACATGAACAATGCTAATAAATGGCTTGTCTGTCAGTCACTGGAATGATCCAAACATGACCCCAGAGCCTAATAAACAGTTTAACATTTGACAGAATTAGAAACTAATTCCATCCTGTTTTTTAATGTTTAATGGGACATCATCTCCACCCTTGATACCTTCAGAATTTGAAAGAGTGTATTCCAGTTAACAATGTAAGATTCATCTTACTGTGAATATTGCCTCATGTGTCACTATATTCCACCTAAATCCAAACTGACCTTCTCCAAGGTCGCAATCCATCAGTTTTTCCATGAAGTTCAAAATCTCCTGTGTTATCCAGGGATTTCTATTAGGCCTTGTCCTTCTGCCTATAAGATCCTCTGTGGCCTTCACTTCTTTGTCTCTCAGAGCTACCCATTCTTCTTCTTCTGTATTAATTCCCCCATTTCAGCCAATCCTTGCCTAATGCTCCCTCTGAAGCTCTGAACCACCTCTGGTTCCTTCAATTTGTCCAGTTCCATCTCCTAACTTTTCTACCTTTCTGCTGTGTTAAGTTTTAATTTGCAGTTCATAACCAATAAGTTGTGGCCAGAGTCTATATCTACCTCTGTATATGTCTTACAGTTTAAAACCTGGTTTCTAAACCTTTGCCTTACAATTATGAAGTCAATCAGGTACCTCCAGTGTCTCCTGGTTTCTTCCATGTATATAAACTTCTGTCATTAAGATTAAACCAAGTGTTTGTGATTATTAAATTTTGCTCTACAAAAAATTCTAACAGGTGATCTCCTCTTTCATTCCCTTCTGCAGGCCATATTCACCTACTAAATTCTTTGTCTTCCCTCTACTACTACCAAGTTCCAGTCCCCCATCACAAACAAGTTTTCATCTCCCTTAATTTTCTGAATAATTTCTTTTATCTCCCCACACATTTCTTTAATCTCCTCATCACCAGCAGAGCTAGTTAGCATATAAAATTGTACTACTGTGATAGGTGTTGGCTTCATATTTATATCTGCTATGATAAAGGGTTCACTATGCTGTTCATAGTAACTCACCTGTATTCTTATTTTGTTATTCATTATCAGACCACCTACTGCATTACCACCAACTGATTTAATATTTATAACCTGACCAGAAATCCCCTACATATCTGACTTTAACCTATCCATTTCTCTTTTCCTATTTTTCTAACTAACCTACCAAATTAAGGGAAGGAACATTCCACACACTGATCTGTAGAATGCATGTTTAGTTTTTCTTGATGATGACATCCTCCTGAGGTGTGTGTGTTTGGGGGGGGGGGGGGGGGGATCTATTGGCTTGTAAGTAGTAATGGGAAAGAACATACAAAGTTACACCACCAAATGTAAGCATCAGGTTGCCCAGTAACAGTATGGAACATCGAAAGCAGGAAGCTGCAAGCAACTGTACTGTAATTGAGGTGGGGAATGGAGGGGGAAGGATGCCAGGTAAAGGTTGGGATGGAAAGTCCGCAGTGCATGATGGATTTTAAAGGCTCTGAAATGCGGAACTTCCCATCCCCAGCTTTACCTGGCATCCTTCCCCCTCCACTCCCCACCTCACTCACAGTCTAAATGCTTGTGGCACTGGAGTGGCCTGAAATGATAGATGTGTGTGTGTGGTGCTTTGAGTGTTTCCCTGAATATACATGTTTCTTTTTCAGACAAAGACCATGGCCAAAAATTTAAGTTGTGTGACTGTGATTTCTGTTTTTGTGTCTTTCAGCAGCTCAGCTAGCCTCTTTACGGTGAGTTATTACCTATCCTCCATTGATATACCTATTGGATATTTCATTGTTAAAATTATTTTAAAATTTAGCATTTGAACTCAAAATCAGTATTAGCTGTACAAATCAGCTGTTCCGCCATCTTAAGCTCCCGTCACCATTCATGGTAGGCGTCACCAATGTAAATATTATGATAACTTCCACGACACATACACACTAAATAATTTCTGTGCTTAGGAAGTCTGTGTGTTAATACTGGTTTTGTATTGAGGCTGCACAGACCTGTTGAAAACACTATTGTCTGCTATAGTAGGCTGCAGTACAGAGTGAGACCGTTCGATTTATATCAAAACATTGACATTCACAATTTGCCGGGCTTTTTCCAGAAAATGTGTACAAAAATGTAGATGCAGTTCTGTGAAAAAGTTACTGTACCATTTTTGAATACTATCTAGTTTATTACATTTTTCAAACCAAAATATACTGAGAATGTGAATTTTGCAACTAATGACTTATGGGAAAAGGGGGGGGGGGGATGAAATCTTGATTAAAGGCTGCACCACTATTTTGCAAGCCAAAATTTGTAAAAAAAGTGTGGCCTATATTCTAGCAAATACAGTATATAAATGAATATAATGGAGTAAGACAAGATCAATCATTTACAAGACATGATGATGGTCTAAGGTGTGTGTACTTCACCACAGATGGGGTAATAACATTCTGCTTCAAATGGGAATTGAAAATTGCAAATTTAAGAGAACACAGACAAAGAGGGCACTAAGGTCGTAGTGTGCAACTTGTGGGAATTTGGGATGGATGGAAGGTAAGTGTAGATAATGTGACCGATAGCCCAAAACGGGATACCCAGTTTCGAATCCTGGCACGGGTCACGTTTTTACTTGTTGCTATTGTGTAATATCAGTGCCCTAGTGCAGCTAAACTCATTCCTCTCCTTTCCAGTCCTCCTCCTCTCCTCAATATAAAATTTTCAAATGCAATGTTGCTGTGAACTAGTTGTTTTATCTGTTCTTTTGACCATGTCCAAAAGAGTATATTCCATACCAACTACGTATATATGGTCTTTCTTCTAGACCATTAATTAAATGAAGAGTACAATGCAGTTCTATATTTTTATTATGAGTACGTTGATATAGAATTCATCATCTGTTCTCTATAAAAAGATGCTATTAATTATTGTCACAGGCAATGTATGAAACAAATGTAAGTATCTAAAAATTTTCTCATGCAGATTGAACTGGATGTCACTAAGAGAACACAGTTCTTTTTATAGACAGTACAAGTATGCTGGTCTTTTCTAATGTCATTTAATTTTGTATCTATGTAGAGGACATAAGGAGTATGTATAAAAGTATGTACATCACATGCAATACAGAACAGTCTTGATTTTTAGTATACCGTAATAACACACAATTTATCAGTATTTGATTTACTATCATGTATTCTTACAGTAATATGTTACATTTTGAGAATTTATGGCCAGAAAGAGAACACAAATGTGGCTCTTACCAAATTTTTTATGTTTGGACAGCATCTTTATAATCTTTAGACACCAAACATCATTCACAGATACTAAAACATTGGTAACACTTTCTGTAAAGCCAAGCTGTGGATAAACAAACAAAATTTCCTGAAATGCAGAAAGAAGGAAATTAAAGTTTCATGGAATACGAAGGTTGTTAAAAGATACTATCTTAAGTACACTGATTAAACTGTATTCTCTCTTGAATATCACCCAATGAATCAAGTAGCTCAATAAGTGGAAGCTTTTACAAACAAAATAATATTATGTCAAATAACAAATCTCTACTACATAATTTACAATATGCAGAATATTTATTTAATCAGAAGAAATAGATAACTGATTACTCTAATCAAAAACAAAGTTCATAGACCATGTTAATCTATGAAGTCAGTGACTGTATATATGGCAGAATGTTCCAGGGTAGAGCTAGAGTATAAGAATGGTGTCACTGATTGTATATATGACAGAATGTTCCACGGTAGAGCCAGACTATAGGATGTTGTTTTAGTTCATGATTGTTGTTGTATGTTTTAGGGGGACAAAACTGCAAGGTCATCTGACACCCATACCATCACTGGGCATCACAAGATGATGGATTAATGTGGAAAAGAGCCCACAGTTTGAAATAGCAAAGGAGAGGAACACCCCCCTCCCTCCCCCCAGTAAGAAAAAGGACAACTAATTCAACAAGAGACGACACACAATGAGACAGTCACACAGAAACACTGATCAGCAACAATAAATGTAACAAAGCAACCGTTGTCTGTGGTTGACCAACCATAAGGTTAAAAAGAGGAAAAGTCAACCATGCGGTGACATGTGGAAACCCCAAGGACATTACCAAGGAGGAACAGACAGTGTACTGAAACTAAGCTTTAAAGAGAATGGTAAAAGCCACCGTCATGAATAAAACTTAAAACCAAATCAGCCATTCGGGCATCATCACTTAAAACATCGGATAAAAGTGCAGGAAAATTAGAACTCCGCCACAGAGCAGCTGAAATACGGCAGTCCAGCAAGATGTGGGCTACTGTCAGACGGGAGCCACAGCGACACTCGGGCGGGTCCTCACCATGGAGGAGATGGCCATGGGTCAGCGAAGTATGGCCAATGTGGAGCAGGCACTGGACTATAGAGTCCCGGTGATATGCCCGTGGTCTCCTTCACAGCCCGAAGTTTGTTAGGCACGGTCAGGGTACGCCACTCAATGTCCCAAACCTCATAAATCTGACATTGCAACACCGCCCAAAGATCAGAAGCTGGGAGGCCGATCTCCAGAGCAGAGTCAGTGACAGCATTTTTTGCAAGTCTGTCTGCATGTTTATTGCCTAGGATGCCAACATGGCCCAGTGACCAGACGAACACTACCAATCAACTGGATCGATCAAGGGCTAAAAGGGTTTCCTGTATGGTCAACTGGCCAACACCATGGGAGAACGCAGGTAGCACTGGTCCAGAGCTCGCAGGCTGCTCAGGGAGTCACTGCAGATAAGGAAAGACTAACCTGAGCAGGAACGTATATGCTCGAGAGCACGGAAAATGTCCACCGAGCTCCGCAGTGTAGACACTGCAGCCCTCAGGCAGAGAGTGCCATTCGATATGGCTGCCATAAATGTATGAAAAGCTAAAATGGTCCCCAACCATTGAAACATCAATGTAGACCAGGTTATATCCAATAAACTCAGCGACAACAGCAAAGAACAAATGGCAGAATGCCTCCGGAGGAACTGAATCTTTGGGTCTGTGGGCCAAGTCCAGTCGAGCACGTGGTCTTGTAA
The DNA here is from genome assembly GCA_026315105.1 of Locusta migratoria. Classification (NCBI taxonomy): domain Eukaryota; kingdom Metazoa; phylum Arthropoda; class Insecta; order Orthoptera; family Acrididae; genus Locusta; species Locusta migratoria. The sequence goes on from CM048747.1 coordinate 6,664,559, forward strand.
TGCACCAAGGGGGTGTATGTGTGTGGACCCAATAAGGAGAAGGAAGAGGGAAGGACCAAATTTTCAACAGAAGAGACCATATGCGAAAGACGATCTGGGTCACCATTTTTGGGGATGGACAACCAGTTTGGATAAAAGTAGACGATGTTTTGGGTGGCCTGCATAGGTTATGAGCAGTTGTTGGTGACGGATCCACAAAGATCAGACCCCGGAATCCACAAAGATCGGACCCCGGCCTAAGCAAGTAGGCTGATCACAGGGCTGGTGCAGAAGGCACCCGTTGTGATGAAAACCCCACAGTGGAAAATGGGGTCCAGCAAGTGCAATGCTGAAGGTGATGCTGAACCATACATAAGGCACCCAAAGTCAAGCTGTGACTGTAGCAGCACTCGGTAAAGTCCCAACAGAATCCAGCGATCAGCACCCCAGGTGATATGGCCTTGGTGGTGGAGAACATTGAGATGGCACCAGCACTTCTGTTTCAGCTGATGAATGTAGGGAAGCCACGTCAGCCGAGCGTCAAAGACCAGCCCTAAGAATCTATGGGTTTCCACCACGTCAAGTAAGTGGTCGTCAAGATAAAGTTTGGGGTGAGGGTGAACACTCCAATGCTGACAAAAGTGCAAAACACTTGTCTTTGCAGGAGAGAATTGGAAGCCATGAGCAAGAGATCAGGACTGCACCTTCCGAATGGATTCCTGCAATCTGTGTTCAATGACTTGAGTGCTGTAAGAGCTAAAATAGATACAGAATTTGTCAGAATAAAGGGAAGGGGATACTGACGACCAAACTGCTGGCACTAAGCTGTTTATGGTCACTAACAATAAGGGGACGCTCAAAACAGAGCCCAGAGGAACCCCATTTTCCTGGGTACAAGAGGTTATGGGAATAATCAACTTGAACACGAAAAGTACAGACAGCTAAAACTTTTTTAAGAATAGGGAGTGAGCACCAGAGACCCCACTCATGTAATGTGGCGAGGATGTGATGTCAGCAGGTCATGTAATAAGCCCTCTATATGTCAAAAAAGACGGCAACAAGTTGGTGGCACCTGGAAAAGGCTATGCGGATTGCGGACTTTATGCACAACAGGTAGTCAGTGGTAGAATGACACTGGTGGAAACCGTACTAACATGGAGCCATTAAGCCCTGATTCTTGAGGATCCAGCCCAACTACCTACTGACCATATGCTCTAACAGTTCACATAGAACGTTGGTCAGGTTTGTAGGTTGATAGCTATCCACATGAACAGGGTTTTTGACAAGTTTGATTACTGAGTTTATTATAATGTCCCACCACTGATGGGAAAATCCCGTCGGACCAGATTTGGTTGAAGATAGAGATTACCCTGGCTTTCCACTGAGAGGTGTCTCCACATTTGGGCATGGATGCCATCAGGCCCAAGGGCCATGTTGGGATATTGAGCAAGAGCACTGAGGAACTCCCACTCACTGAATGGGAGGTGAAGGATATGGGCTGGTGTTCTACCTGCTCCTTTAATGCATGGAAGGCCGGTGTGTAGTTAGCAGTAGCAGAGAGGCACAGGCATAAAGCTCGGCAAACCTCTGCAAGTGTGACTGGCTCCGTACATATAGCTACATTCATGGAGATCCTAGGAATTCCTGCTGATGTCTGGTCCCATTTAAGTGCCTGATTTTGCTCGTCCTGATAGTGGAGATTTAACTCTCCCAACACTCCTGTTTCCATCTTTTTATAAGTCGGTGGGCACGAGTGCAGAGCTGTTTAAAGGTTATTAGGTGCTCCAAAGAAGGGTGCCGTGTGTACCGCTGTAAGGCTGCCTGCAGTCTAATGGCCTCAGCAACCTCCAGTGACCACCACGAAACTGTCTTCTGCCAAGGGCACCCTGTGGAATGAAGAATAGTAGCTTCTGCAGCTGAAATAATGGAGTGTGTAGTGCTCTCGATCACTACATTGATGTTGTCGAATGGTGGAGTGCCAACGATGGCAGCCGAAGTATAGACTTCCCGGTTAGCCCTGTGTACAGCTCACCTAGGTGGGCGAGCCGGGGACTCGCGTTGTGGGAGTGACAAGAAAATGGGAGAATGGTCACTGCTGCACAAGTCATTCATGGGCTCTCTAATGAACAGATGGTGAAAAGCTGTGGCTGCAGATGGATAAGTCAATGCCCAAAAATGTGCCACACACCACACTAAAATGTGTGGGGGGACACTAGTATTTAAGAGGAAGAGGTAGAGGTAGAGGTGAGCTAGTAAGTCCTTGACAACCCTGCCACGGTCAGAAATCACGGAACTAGCCCACAAGGGATTGTGGGCATTAAAGTCGCCCAATAGTAAGAAAGGTGAAGGGTGGGGAGTTGAACTATGAGGACAGCCAAAACGTTATGGGATACGTAACCTTCTGGAGGCAGATAGAGACTACAGACAGTTATCTCCTGTGTTGTCCTCACCCTGACAGTCACTGCTCCTAATGGTGTTCGAAGGGGCACGGGTTCACTATATTCAGAGTTGAGGACATACACACACACTCCACCTGAGACCCTGTTATATATTCTACAGTTGCAGTAATATGCCCTTTGGCTGCAAAGGGCAGGGTCCGCATTGCCAGAAACCAGGTTTTCTGGAGAGCATTGCAGAAAGCAGGTGTTGTGCTCCAAAGTTGCTGTAGCTCAGCCAGTTGGGGGAAGAAACTGCTGCAGTTCCACTGGAGGACGATGATGTTCGAATGTTGGGAAGACATGAATGAGATGAGTAGGTGGGTTATACCTCAGCATCGCTTGTATCCACCAATAGAGGTTTGTCAATTTCTGTATTCATTAATTCGAAGGCATCCCCAAGAGCAAGGTCCTTGGCGGACCAAGAAACTCCAACTCATCCTCAGAAGCAGAGGTGGAGGGGAGGTGTAAAAGCCACTGGGGTGTCCTTTGTCTTATCTGTCTTCGTTGGGTTTCTTCCACCCCTCCCCCCCCCCTCGGGGGCTTAGCCAGTGGGGGGCGGGGGCTTCTCAGCCTCAGTCGCAGGTAATGAGGAGGAGTGCGAAGCCAGCAACCAGCAGCCCATGGCAGCGCCTGCTGCCGGCTAGTGTTGATAGAGACACTGGTGGAAGGGAGTGTAAAAAGGGATCCCTTCCAAATGAGGGAAGGCAGAGGAGGTCAGTCTTTCTCCAACTTAGGGGTGGTAGCTGCTCCTGAAGCCGTCCCCTTGGGAGCAGTAGAAGGAAGAGAACCCCCAACCACCATGGGGGCAGGCATAGGCTGGTGGCGCTGACAGCCCACAGAAAAAGAGATGGAGTAGGATGCACTATCGTCAACCAAGGAGAGTGGCAATGACTTTACTGCTGCAAAAGTGTTTGTCATTGCTACTGGGTGCAGCTGCTCAAATATTTTCTTTCCTCAGTATATGGTATATTGTCCAGGGTCTAGAATTCTATTATTTTCCACTACTGGTAGAGAGCAAAGCATTCCAACGAGCATGGAGGATGGTTCTGATCACAGTTGATATAGATGGGAGGCAGTGTGCATGGGGCGCCCTGATGTGCTGGACACCTACAGTCCCTACATGTAGCACTGGAATTACAATGAGAAGACATGTGACCAAACTTCCAGCATTGGAGGAACCTCTTAGGGGAAGGTGGGTGGGGATATAAGACTTGACTTCACAGAGGTACACCATGACCTTGACTTTTTCGGGCAATGTATCACCCTCAAAGGCCAAGATGAAGGCCCAGTGGCAACGCTATTATCCTTTGGACCCCTATGGATACGCCGGATAAAATGAACTACTACTCATTCAAAGATTCGACCATAGCTCATCATGGATCTGGAGCAACAAGTCCCAGTGAAATATGACACCTTGGACCATATTCAGAGACTTACGGGGACTAATGGTGACTGCAACATCACCCAGCTTGTCACAGGCGAGTAGCACCCGTGACTGAGCAGGGGATACTGTGTGGATCCACACAAAATCATTTCACATCTTCAGCAGTGACTCAAATTCCCCAAACTTGTCCTCGAGGTTGTCTACAAAAATCTGAGGCTTGGTTGCTGAGAAAGTCCTCATTAGTCTTGCTACAGATAATGTATCTTTGAGCATATGGTTCAGGCTGGTTTGTGGCCCTATGTTCCTCCCACGGCGTGGCGAGTGAGGGGAAAGATTGGGGGTGTACACGGAGGCATCAAACTTTCCACATTTTGAGATGGTGGTTGTATGTCAGTCAACGTAACGTGACTGATCTCTTCATTGTGGGTTGTCTGCCCCGATGCCACCCACTCCGATCAGGGGCTCTCCTCACGGGCGCCACCCAGCCACGGCAAACATCACCTGGCAGGATGACCATTGCCAGGGGTCCTGATGCCCCACAGTCATGACAAACACTGGCTAAATGTGCGCATATTTATATATTAAACTCTTATTTAGAATGTACGAGAACATTTTGTTACAATGAAATTACTTTGTTTAACTTGCTCAAAACCTAAATAAATCGTTAACAGGCAAAAAATATATTAAACTATTCAGTAAAGATAGTAAATATTTTAGTATGTTTAGGAGATGAATTAAAACAGAAGTTAAGTGTATATGCAACTTTGACTAAAGCAGTGCCAGGTTTGTCTACATAATTTAGATTGGACAGTTTATGGCAATAACAAAACTTTAAGGTAAGCAAACCCTAACAAATTGTTAATTAGCCTTAAAATAACAACAGAAAGTAATAGTAATAAAATCTGTTGAAAACATTGATTATTGGACAATATTGTTCCAAGGATTTTTAAGAACATAAATAATTTAACAAAGTGATCTAGAAAGTGGTTGTGGTACAGTATTTTTGTAGTGTATACACAAGCAGTGTGTAAATATATTTGAAGTTCTACAAAGTTAAAGCCTTATTACATAAGGAATTGTAGTGGGTAGCCAGATCTACACTTCACTAAAAAGTGGATTCTTCAGGGTTAAATTCATTACAACAGGTAGGAATAGTTGCATGTTTCTCATACTAAAACATGATGTCAGGATATGGCAGGATGTAGGAAGATTAAATTTGTTTTCGGAAAGTGATTGGATATGACAGTCCCCAAGATGACACATTAAGGAGATAAGGTAGCTCGCAAATCAGTTAAAATAGAAATCCAGTCAGGCCTGGTGGTCTTGGGGTAAAGCGCTCGATTGGAAACTGAAAGGGAACGGGACGAAATCCAGCCGGACCTTGGATTCTTTCAGTCTGTGTTTTAACCCATCCTTCACCTTTCAACGATGAGAGGAGGAATGGCATGTGATTCAGATTCCACGTTAAGCTGTAGGTCCCCTTTCCCAAATGCATAACTGGGGTAGGCTAAGGACAAGCAATTTGCCAATGTGATGTCCAATTGAAAGATTTGCTCCAGGCCAATAAACCACATGAAATTATTATTATCAGTAAATGAGTTTTTACCAAAATGTTTGGAAATAAAAAACAATCTGTTACATTGTGATGTAGTACAATTCACAAGCAACATAGCTTGATTGATGCTATCACAAAATGACGAAGCAGTATATCTCTCAACCAAGATACCATTTACGTTGAATGATTGGAACTGGATGGAAAAATGCTTAGAATAACACTCAACTGCTTTTGTCACTAACACTGTCACAAATTGGCATGTCAAGTCATTTGGATTGTGTCCTTCTACAAGAAAATTTTCCAAAAAATGATATTGTGACTTCAACACCAAAATATCACCAATCCTTTGAGTTTCCTTCTTTCAACAATATAAGTTCCATACCAGGATGCTTGACGAGTTTGTAAGACTACATTATAACATACCAGAAGCGAAGATACATCATCATTATTTCATTATAAAACTTCACTATGTAATATAATATACATTTAACTTGTACAAAAAACCAGACAGCAATTATTAGAGTCAAAGGTCATGAAAGGATTGCAGTGGTTGGGAAGGGAGTAAGACAATGTTGTATATTTTCCTCAATGTTGTACAATCTGTACACTGAGCAAGCTGTGAAGGAATGCAAGGATAAATCTGGAGAAGGAATTAAAGTCTAGAGAGGGAGAATAAAAACCTTGTGGTTTGCTGATGACATAGTAATTATGTCAGAGACATCAAAGGACCTGCAAGAGCAATTAAATGGAATGGACAGTGTCTTGGAAGAAGGGTATGAACATTAATGAGAGCAAAAGAAGGGTAATGGAATGCAGTGTCAGAATATCAGACAATGCTGAAGGAATTACATTAAGTAATGAGGCAATAGAAGTAGTAGATGAGTTTTGTTATTTGGGTAACAAAATAACTTCTGATGGCCGAAGTAAAGAAGATATAAAATGCAGAATGGCTATGGGAGAAAAGTGTTTCTGAAGATGCAAAATTTGTTGATATCCAATATTAGTTTAAATGTTAGGATGTCGTTTCTGAAAGGGTTTGTCTGGAGTGTAGCATTGTATGTGAGTGAAACGTGGATGGCAAGGTGTTCAGACAAAAAGCTTTTGAAATGTGTGCTATAGACGAATAATGAAGATAAGATGGGTAGATCACGTAACTCATGAGGTGGTTCTCAACAGATTTGCAGAGAAAAGGAATTTCTGCCATATTCTGATTAAGAGAAGGGACATATTCTGAGGCAACAAGGAATAGTCAACTTAGAATTAGAAGGAAGAGAGTTGGGTAAAAATCATAGAGGGAGACTGGGGGATGAATACAGTAAGCAGATTCAAAAGGATGTAGGTCGCCATTTGTATTGTCAGATGAAGAGGCTTGCCCAGGACAGGGTAGCGTGGAGAATTGCATTAAACCAGTCGGCAGACCACAACAACAACAAAACAAAAACAACAACAATTCATATTTTATAACTACTGATATTTCCAAAGGGTTATCTATTTGTAGATAAAAAAGTAGATTTTTTTATCACTATGTTTTTGAGAATGAAATACTTACATGCAATAGTGTGATATATTTTGATGTTTGTACATCTTTACTTGCTCTCTCAATTATAAAACTCAGCAAAACCTGAAAGTTTTAAAAAAAGTAAGAAATTTAGTTCAAAATTTTCAAAAACCACAATTTACTACTATCCAAAATAGTGATTTAACATTAAAATTGCATAGGATTAAAAGGCCCTTGATATACTTTTTCCTTCAATATCATAGACAATTATTTTATGAGGGTGGTTTGAAAAGTTCTTGGAATGGAAAACAAAAAATGTACTTACATAACTGAAACAGGTTTTTTAATTTTCAATTTTGTATACTAGTACATTATTGCACTTAGTCCAATCAGTCAGTGCCTTGATTCTACCTCAAAAATGAGAGTCCTCCAGGCTTACAAAACAGTTGTTAATTACGCTATCAGTTTTTTGTTGGAAGTGACTCCTCATTCACCAAGAAAAGTTTTCAAGTTTGGATGAAAGTCTGACAGAGCCATATCAGGTGAATAAGGCGAATGTGGCAACAATTCACAACTTAGTTTGTGTAGTTTTGTCATTGCAACAGCACAAGTGTAGGTACGCATTGTCTTAATAGAAGATGACTTTCTTCCTTTCTAAAAATGGCCCTATTGGTGTATTTTTGTTACAATTTTTCCAGGAGGTTAGCATAGCATTCTCCAGTAATTGTTTGCCCATTGGGAAGCTAATATACAAATGGCAAATGGTATACAAACAAAATCCTCTTCATAAACCACAACATTGATGGCATGAGTTTAGCCAAAAGAATTATCTCTGCTTTCTTTGATGACAGAGAATCAGCCATCTTTTCACTGCTTTGACCATTTTTTTGTCTCTGGGGTATAATAGGCACCCAAGTTTCATCTGAGGACACAAACCAGTGCAAATAATCTTGTTCGTTTCTCCTAAAATGTGTCAAAAATTGTTCTGATATGTCCATTCTCATGTGTTTTTGATCCATCAAGAGTTGTGGCATCCATCTCACAGATAAATTTTTCATTTATAATGTGATATTCCCTTTCAGATGACATATAGCAAGCATGAGCAACTTTACGCACTGAATGATGCTGAGGGGTGTAGGAGGGGCGGGGGTGTGTCTAAAACGTTTTTCATTAACAGGGAAAGACCGTAGTGGCCGTGCAGACCCTGACTGGAGCGCCCCAGTCCCCTAAGTAATTATCCACGTAATTGTTACCGCGCCTCCTCATTGGCGCTAGCCGGTCCCGTGTGAAAAACAATTCAGCCATCAACAATACGTACATCATGACTGTGTTTACTATTTATGTATTACCAATGTCATGTCAGAGACAGGAATCGTCTATAATTATTACTAACGAACATAGGCACCGACTTTTCAAAATCTTGGGGTATGCTCTATGGCGTACCCAGGTATTTCTAAAGAAAAAGAAATAAATAACTACAAAGCAAAGCCAAAAACTTACACAAAACATTCACGCTATCTGTTCCATATCATCGTCACCATCACGATTATAAGTCGAAGTCCTTTTGTATTTCACTACATACTTATCAATTTTAACGATTTTCACACGCAAGACATTAACCCTTTAAAAAAATGTCTGTAAAAATATCACACCGAACTGCGTGGTCATCAGTCCGTAGCTTACAAACTACTTAAACCTAGGTAAACTAATCTACGGACAAACACACACCCCCATGCCCCAGGGAGGACTTGAACCTCCACAGTGAGCAACCACGCACTCCACAGCGAGGTGCTTTAGACCGCTCGGCTACTCCACCGTGGCATTTAACCCCAAATTTTATTGATTTATGAACAAAAATATTTCTTTGCATATATCTATAAATAATGATTGGATTAATGTATATTTGACAGAGTTTTTGATTACTTTTAGTTTTTGGATGGAAATTTGGGATGACTACAGATGGCATCAGTGTGCATGATAAGTTTCCTTTATCGTAACTAATAACATTTTCAAACTGTTGACTACTAAATTAGACATTGGCCAATTATTTTGTAATAAAGTTTTTAAAATATTTTTTCCTTTACCTTGATACAATTATTTGAAAGTATGGTTTCATTTACTCCAACTTAGACATCAAGCAACGATTTATATTTTGACAATGCATTGTAGCCTAATGCTTTTTGTTTCCTCAAGGTAACGGTAAAAAATCTAGTCACTGAATTATTGGAAGCCCTGCAATGTTATTTACAACCTTTGACCAAATGGTTGTGGCTAGACGGACAGATAAAGATGAGGGGAAGGAAAGGGTTAAGACTTAATTCCATGCACAGGTGACACAGGTCAAAAATAGCAGAATCTAAGGTCTGACTACTACGTTCAATTTCCCGGTTTCAAGGTTCGGTGGCCACCCTGATTTATCATCTCTGAGGAGAATTTTCATCATAATCAAACCATAAAACTTGTGATAAGAGAGAGACAAAGATACATGTAGTTAGTGTGGTACAGAAATGAATTGTTTTTGCTTCTGTTTGGTGGCTTGCAATTTTTCCCATATGTACTCAAGCAGTCTGCACACCATCTAGCTGCTAAGATGGCATGTGAACCTATACACTGCCACTGTCACTCCTCAGTGAATGGGGCCACTGCTTAAAGGCATGCAACATAAAGTCCGATGGTTGGAAGAGGCCCTCAAAGTTTCTAAAAAAAATGAATTGTGATATTACAACCTGTATGTAAATATTTCTATTTCTACCAGCGTTGTCAAGAGGCGTCCTTCAGGTTCCTTTTACAACACTTCTAAATATGTATCAATTGTCCCAACAATGTGCTTCAATGTTAAGAGATGTTCTCCAAATATTGATTTGCTATTGTGAAGTAATGCCTGCTGTTTGAAACGTATTTCTAATGTTTTACCTGTCTGATATACATACATTTTTGGACAGTCTGCATAGTTCCTCAGTCTGAAGTGAGAAATGTCACTGATAATTTCAAATATCAATATATTGCAGACTCTTGCAAATTGATTCTGTAGCTATAGTGTCCTCACCATATTGTTGATTATGTACTAGAATTTAGAATTTATATTTCTTGTATATTTCATTCTATATACATAGAATGATGGAAGGGGCCAGTTTGATGCTGCTATAGTTTCTCTTGTGAATAATATGCAGTGTCAACCATCAGAATTATGCTGCTCTGTTGCATCTGTTAAAGTTTTGAAACTTACTGTAATGAAGCATTTTGGGTTTTATTCCTATCTCTTTCATTACTGAAACTCCCGATACCACTGTTGCACAATAATAGATATGACTATAATTAGTTTATCATCATTTTCTTTTCCAAAACTTTTGTTACTATTTTTATAATGTAACTAGATGAAGTCATTTTCTATTATTTGACATAGGAGAATTTTTGTTTAATTAGTAAATATAAATTAATTTGTGCCAGAAGTATATTGTTAAATTTTAGATAGTGTGATAATTAGTGTTTCTATTAAAACTAGGTAAATTATTGTCTCAGAATATTAAAGTGGGAATTACTGTGTTTCACAAGTAATGACAGGAAAGTTTTGCCTTCTTTAGTTTCTGTGTAATTTATGTTAATTATGAAAATATTGTCGATGAATCTATTTTGTTAGGTATGTGAAGGGAATACTATTCTTTTAAGCAAGATTTGTATATTAATCTAATCAGTATAATTTACAATATCTTTTAATATAGCCAGTTGTATGTAACTGTTTACTTTTCCATTATAATTAATTTAATGTACATAATTAACAATACACAATTTTAATTGACATTGTTTGGATAATATAAATAGGATGCACTTGCGGCATGTATCAGGGTATTGTTTTGTCAGTTATCAGAGGCAAAACCTATTGTTACTCCTGCAATCTGAAGTCCAAGCCATGTCAGTTTGGACTTTAAATTTGAACAATTATGTAAAAGTTAGTCAGTGTTGTTAGTGCAGAAAGTGTATCTAGAGTGATTAATTTATATTTGTGCCACATCACGATGTACACCTAGAACTTTCGTATTCCACACATGAACTGTTACAAAGTCATATTATTGATGTGTGGAATGTTCCTGCCTGGTATAAATGGGTGTAATTAGTGAGACTTGTAAGCTGGCCATAAATGGGGACAATTGGGCACTAATAATAAATCATTAAAGTGTTGAAGAACTGTAATTCTGTGCGTTTTCTCCGTTATTTGTAGTGAATTAGTTCCCCCCATGAAATTCCAGCTACCTGCTGCTGAGAGTGATTATTGACAATCATCAAGAACTTCAAGAACCATCAATCAACGACCAGGTACATCACAATATCTAATCAGTGTGTACTTTCTGTTGAAGAAATGTTATGCCTTTTAGAGAAGTCTGATGTTGAGTCAGAAATTAACAATTCTATGAAGATGAGGCTTTTATGCAAGAGACAAGTAAATATGATGTGGAATACATTGGAAATGAGGAGAGATTAGATGGGGCAAATCAAATGTCAATGTAAATCAATATTCACTTCATGAAGAGAATTCACCTAACTGAATACCTCTATGAAGTTTTTCACAAAGTGTCAATTTTTCATCTTTTGAAATGAGAATGATTGGATGTTCTAAACTAAAAGTGGTGGTCCCTACAACTAAAGCTGACTCCATCCCTGTGCTTTCTGTCTTCTTTCTGATGAAGCAGCAAAACATTTCATGATGAAATGCATACAATCGAAATCATGAAAGTAATAAAAAAAATAATGACTGGACTTTGACATTTTAGAAAACGGAAAAATTGATAGCTGTCACAAATGCTTGTGTCATCTGTACAAAGGGTGTATTTGTGAATCATAATCGATCCCATTCTTGGGGGCATACCTGCATGTCAATAAATTTATTCTCCCTGGAATTTTGGGAAAGAACGTGTAAAACAGACTTATCACAAACAAGAATACATTATTCATGTATGGGCCCAATAGAACCAGGTGCACTACAATCACTGACAAGGGGAACACCAAGTATGGTACCAACATATTTTGATGGGTCGCAGGTATGTTGTGAGAGAATTCCTCCAGACCATCAAAAAGGATTTATTCCAATGGGCTTTGAATTCTAAGAAAATTGAAATCAAATTCCCAGCAAATTACCATGTGTAACATGTCTACTTATAGATGGCATTACCGCTCAGCGAAACAGCATGGTGTAATCGGCAAGGTGCTAGGCTCACATGCAGGAGACCTGGGTACGATACCTAGCGGCAGAACAAATTTTTAAAAATTGTAATTGCTACTTTTTATATTTAAAAAAAAATAAATAAATAATTAAGCAAAGAAAAAGAAACTTTGTGTTCCCCTTGTGAATTTTTTTTTTTTTTTTTTTTTTTTTTGGTTGGCCTTCCTCTTTGCCAGAATTTGTTTCATCCATTTGGAATTAAGTCTCTTATTGAATTTAGAAAGTGATTGTTGTTATAAATATTTTGTATTAATCTGAATGCAGTTGCAATTTTTTGGCAGTGAACTTTATTTGCAGCTTTTCCCAGGGCATTTAAACTGAGAAACGTATTTTATTTTCCATATTTTGTATTTAGAAAATTTGTCACTTGTTTATTGCATATATTCCATTTCTCCAAGTACAATTTGTAGTCCTACTTTTTCCACAACTTGCTTAAGAATTTCAATTTGGTTTTGAGTTGCAGTAATATCCTCAGTTAAAATTGGTAGAATATCTGCAAAGGTAAGACAATCTAGTCTAATATTACTTCTACATAGCTTGATTAATCGATTGACCTGTATTTTTGACTCAATTTTTGCTCTTGTCACAATTACACTTCAGAACTAGTGCCGATTAATGTTTTCTTAGCCAATGTTAAAGATTTATTACTTAGTCCATTTTCTTTTAAAATTTGGGAAAGAGATCCATAATCAACTGAGTCATAGGTCTTTTTACAATCCACAAATGTACTCTCAATATTGTTACCAGAAATCCTTTGGTGCCTAAGGATTAATTTTAAATTAATATTTTTTTTTCAGAATATGATCTGTTTTGTCTAAAGCCTGCTTGGTATTCAAAAATTTTAGGTTCCATCTGTTCTTAGGCTCAATAAAGTAAACCCTGCAAAAGAATTTTGTTTGTGAAAAGGAGAAGAACTTCCTTGGTAATTATTAACACCACTTCTATCTACTTTTTATGCAATGGATGAATTAAGGCAGTTTTCCAGTCCTCATGTAGTTTCTCTGACATATGTCCAATTACTCAATGATTTCTTGTAAAATGCCCAAGCCAGCTGATTTTTGTAGTTCTGCAATTATATAGTCTTCTCCAGATGCTTTATTGTTTTTAAGCTCTTTATTTGTTTTGTTATTTTTATTTCATCTGATTCTTTACTGTTAGGGTTTGTGTTATCAGTTTGCTATGGTTGGAATTTATTCACTGGTTCTGCAGAATTAATAGTTTTTCAAAATAATTAGCAAGTACCTTACAGTTTTTCTTCGTTGTTATGAGCCAAACTGTCATTTTTATTTTGCAGGAAACACTTTGAGGTTGTTAACCAGTTAATTTGTTATGACTGTTTTATTAAACTATCTGGTATTGTTCTTTTGGATAGATTTTTTGATTTTAAAAGTTGGACATTTCCATAGTATCTTTTATTCTGTTGGATTAATTTAGATGTTTCTTTCTTACAGTTAGAAAGGTGTCATACGTATTAACCACTATGTTACTGCTCCAATTAGCAAATGCAGCATCACCAGTCTTAACTGTTATTTCACAAGCCACAGTCCAGCAAGGTTGTTTTTGTTTCTTTTCAAATGGAATTAATTTTCTTTTAGGCATTGCCAACTGTTTCATTTTGTCAAGTTTGTTTGTGGGGTTACTTTAGCAGTGTCAAATGTTTGATTATTTTTTTGTTTTGAAGAGTTTTTGAAGTTGAAGTTTTAATTTCATTCATGCTACATAATGATCTGAATCATTATCAGCCCCTTTCATAATTTGCACATTTAAAATTTCTTTGTAGTTATACAGTATGAAACTGCTACATGATCGATTTGAAATTTCCCAATAAATGTATTTGGTGTTCATCAGGGTATTTGTGTGGAAGAGCTCAGTTTAATATTAGTTGCATGATTTTAAAATTAAAACTTTTGCATGTTTCAACAAGTCTTTGGCCATTGTCCATTCAAGTGCAGGAAATACATCAATTGGATTGAGCATGAAAATCAGGCATTATAATTTAAAAAAAGATGATGATCGGGGCCGACTACTGTTGGCTCTTCTGGAAGAGTGACGGTGAGAAGAGGCAGTTGACGGTTGGGAAGCCTGAGAATGCAGAAAATCTTCATGGACGGGTTCCTTTTTCAAAGTCCGGGCATCTTGTTTAGGTGCCCGCGGTTTATTAGAGGTTGATGAAGACTGTACTTTAGAAGCAGCAGGAGGAGGCGGGGACGTGAAATGGGCAATCTTCGGGCTGGCGGATCGCACAACTGTGTCAGCGAAATTATAGTCACAGGTCTGGGTACCTGAATCCTTAGTAGGTCAAGTGGAGGTGAGGACCTTACTGTATGTGCCCGCTGGGAGGACAGTGGGCTTTTGACTCGCCAACAACTTTCGAGCCACAGATGTTGATACCTTTTCCGTAACCCGAATTTGCTGGATGACCTTTTCATCCTTATATACAGGGCAGTCCCGAGAGGAAACCGCATGGTCACCATTGCAATTAAAGCAGTGATGGGACAGAGGTGGGCAATCCCCCTCATGGGCGTCCCTACCACAAGTGACACATTTTGCTGCATTAGGACAAGATTGACGGGTATAGTTGTATCTGTGGCATTGGAAACAGCACGTTGGGCTTGGTATATAAGGGCGGACGGAGATAACTTCGTACCCTGCTTTGACCTTCGACGGGAGTTCGACAGAGTTGAACGTCAAGAACACAGTACGAGTTGGTGTCAGGTGATTATCTACCTTTTTTAACACCCTATGCACGGCTGTTACATGCTAATCGGACATATAGGTTTGTATGTCTTCGTCAGACAACCCATCAAGGGATCTCGTAAAAACTACCCCCATGTGACGAGTAGAGTGTGCAATGCACTTCTACCTTGACTGGAAACGTGTGTAACAATGTAGTCCGTATCAGTTTTTGGGTCTGGAAGGCACTGTCCGCTTCCAGCAACAATGTGCCATTGCGCTGATGCGAACAGGTTTTAACAGGGCCAGCAATTGCATCAACACCTTTCTGAATGACGAAAGGATTTACGAAAGCGAAATCCTTATCGTCGGTTTGAGAGACAACAAGGAATTTTGGAAGATTAGGCAGAGTTTTCTTTTGCTGAGGCGAATATATCTTTCGTTTCTGGGTCAAAGTCACAGAATTAGAGAAGGAAGTCATTGCAGAAGTGTCCCCCGCGATTACCGGCATCTCCGATGGCACTCTCCTTCCTAGTGGGGGCCCTCTCTGAGGGCGCACCCGCCTTAGGTGATTGTTCACACCTCAGGCCACACCTCCCGAGAACTGACGGAGGGACCAATCGGCATGTTCGGAAGGTACCAGCTAGGGTAATCACCCCTCCCTGGGCCTGGCCTTTACCAGGGGGTACGTACGTGCCCTACTTGTCCATCTGGGGCGGGGAATTACGTGTTACCCTGTCACCTGCTCTGCATGATAATGCGTGGGTCGGCCTTCACACTCGCACAGGGTGGAAAGAAGAAGAATAGAGGAAGTGAAGAGAAAGAAGTGTCTCAAACGCCGAAGCGGAGACTAATGAGGAGGAGAAGAAGGCTAGGAGAGTACAGCAAGAAGAGAAAGACAGAAGCAAAGGTTAGGAAAGGAAGAAACCAAGGAATAAGAGAAACTACGACAAGAAACCACCTTAACTCGCAAAGGACGACCGTCTTTGGGCGAAGGCATAAACCAGGAGGGAAAGTGAAACAGCCTGGGGAAGAAGAAAGGCTGCTTCGGCTCAGGGCCCCGTGCGTGCCACACATGTACCCACAAAAGAGCTGTGGTCCCCTGGGTGGACTTATAAAAATGAATAGCCCTTATATAAAATTATTTTTAAAATACACATTTGTGGTACTAGTTCATTTAAGAAACATTTATCTTTTAGAAGAAGCCTATTGTATGTATGACGAGTGTACAAGTACAATACTAATAGAATCAATTTTGGTTCACAAAATTACTAAGTTTTTCTTCGATTAATGTTTTGGATATTTTCTAAAGATTGCCTCATGATTCTGCCATACAAACACTAATTGTTATGTAAGCAGTAAATGGTTTGCTTGTTTTACCGTTCTTCGACCACCTTACACAGCTATGCTTCCTTTGTTACTTCATTTACTTTGGATCTGACCGCAGGACAGTCCAGCACAGAGCAGTGCTGTGCAGTCTCTCTCTTTCCACAGCTGTCTCTCTCCCTCCGTTGCCGACACTAGTTGTCGGGGCAGTGAACTACAGTGTACTCCACTTGCGGGACGCAGGTGCAGGGGCAGGTGCGGAAATATTGGCCATGCATGCTATAGGGGGACACTATTGTATTTACACTGCTGGCCACACAAAAGGCAACACCAAGATGGACTGGAGGTACTGCAGCCAAATCCATTTCCGAGTTAACACGTACAAAGATCTGACTGAAAATACACATGTGAAGTGAGGAAGATGGTGAACTATTTATTGAGTGTTGTCACCACTGCTGAGTATAAATGCCACCAGAAGCCTCAGAAATGAACCAAAACAACAATGTATGTTTGTGTAGGCCTATAGCATCCACTTTGCTTCCACATATTGCCAAAGCTGATCTGGTGTAGCAGCAAGTAGTGTATCCCAGGCCAATTGTTCCACAATCATCAACACGAAGTTTTTGATAGGCAAGAGACGAAGAGAATAGGCAGACGACGGCAGTAGCTGATGCAAGATGAAGAAATCGTAAGAATTGTGTGCCACTTGTGATCGTGCATTATTCTGTTGCAATATGGCTGTTAGCAAGCTCATAAGGAATGAGAGGTCAACAGCCTCCAGCACTTCAGAGAAGAAATGCTGAGTGGTTAGTGTATCAGCAATGTATACAACAAAAGTGTGAAACTGGAATACAATATCCGCAGAACCATAACAGTACAGGACCAATATGGCAAGGCATATGATTCATCTAACCCAACTGACAATTTGCTTCTCTGAATGTCATGTGCCCACTGGTAGAGACATTTAGAATAAAATATTTCAGGAATTAAGTTAGCTTCTGCAGGGTAGATACAGAGGGATAAGTTGCCAAATTTATTAAAAACTGTCATAAATTCAAGAACAATGATTGTTGAAACTTCACTTTTGGTTTATTCAGAAGAGAAACAACAGCAGCATCAAACTGACACCTTTCATCATTCTAGGTATATAGAATGAAGTATACAATGAAATATAAATATTTTGTAATAAATGCTGTCCAGAGAATAATTTTGAAGTGTGTCCAACAGTAGAGTCCCATAACAGATCCTATGTAACAGTAACTATTTACCAAGCTCCTGCAGGAAATTATAACCTATTCATAAATCATCTAGAAGCTCTATTTGTTTATGTAACCGGTTGTGGGTGACTTCAATACAAATTTTCTTATGCAGTCTTCCAGTATACATTTATTACAGTTAATACCAATATCATTTATTTATTTTGTGTTCCATAGATCCACATGAGAACATATCTCTGGATGTAGAATGTGTCAATTTTTTTTTACACTGTTAGTATGAGTACTATGTTCTTATCATATAAGGACATGCAAGTAGGCAAAGTGGTGCCCAATTGAAAAACTTGCACCAGGCCAATGAGCCACATGAAAGAAGTTGATCAGTTCATCCCATAACATTAAATATATGTGGCTATACTTCAGAAGGAGTATAGACATACATACATTTATAGATTACATTTTTAGATGCATTTCTTACATAATCAAAGAATGTTCAATCCCCCATAGACACCACAAATATAAATTTAAGTATACTTACACAAAACAGAAATACATACATTTGAGTTTAAATTTCTCTTACATAAACAAATAATGTTGAATGCACCATAAGGGCAACAAAAATAGATTTAGGCATACTTGCAAGATATTAGGCATTTTGGTTAAAAAATTCATCTACACTATAAAACACCCATCTAGGAGGAACTACCTTAGTTTTTCTTTAAACCCTGGATTGTTACCCATCAGTTCTTTAATTTGTGGTGGGACAGCATTAAAAATCTTGCTGCCACTGTACAGAGCCCCCTTCTACACCATAGTATTTTTCTTCAGGTCGTAATGAATATCAAGTTTCCTGCAGGTGTTATAATTATGGTATAAACTATTGATTTTCAATAGACTGCCATTTTTTTAACAAAGCACATCAGTGAAAAAATTGAACTGTCTTCGTGAAAATTTGGAGATCTCTAAACAGATTTCTGCACGAGTGCCTCAGATGTACTCTGCACATAATTTTTATAGCTCACTTCTAGGCATAGAACACCTTTACTGCTTTAGATTCGTTTCCCCAGAATATTATTCCATAGGCCATAAGTGAATGGAAGTAACCAAAGTATGCTGTTTTTATTGTGCTCATCTCTCTACTGTCCAATATGAGTCTCAAGACCAATGTTTCTGAGTTTAATCTTTTACACAGTTCTAGAATCTGGTGGTGCCACTTCAGTTTGCTGTCTGTATGCTGACCCAAAAATTTGGAGGACTCTACCTTTCAAATTTTATGTTCACCCACTATTAGGATGACTTCATTGGAAACATTTGCATTACAGGAAAAAATAATATAATTAGTCTTTTTTTTTAGGTTGATAGACTATTAGTTTAGACACATTCTGTATACTTCCCAATTCGGATCACTAAATCCTCTAAGACAGTCATTGATAATATTTTTAAAGGCAAATCAAAGGAAAAATTCAAATCATAAAGCCAATAGGTCAACTTGGCCTATTAGATCATAACATGCAGCTCCTTATTTTAAGTGTAGATTCTCAGCAGAATATGAAACTGCTAAGTATGAATACACGAAAGTTGTAAAGTCACCAAAAATCAAGTATTTTAGAAAACTGCTCAAAGATATGAACTGGAAAGATGTTTATAGAATTTATGGCATAAATGAAAAATATAATGTCAGCAACATGTTTGTAAAGTTTTTCTCTAAAAGTAACTCAAACAGGAGGCTACAACAAAACCATGGATTACTCAAGAAATAAAGATTTCCTGTTAGCCAAAAAGGGAGATGTATCTATCAGCCAAGAATAGCTTCAATGCTGATGATTTGGCTAAATACAAAGAAAATTGTAAAATATCAAGAAAAGCAGTTCAAACATCTAAACAAATGCATTATGCAAAAAGATTGCAATGGCAGGCAACAAAACAAAATTGTGGTTTATAGTGAAAGAGGAGACTGGTAGAACCAGGAAAGAATAGTAGCAAACAGCATAAAGGGTAAATTATACATTAGTAACTAGTAACTGGTGGGCACTATGTGGCAAATCTATTTAACAAGCACTTTATATATGTTAGTGATGGTACGGGATTGTCATGGTCAGTAAATAATGTCCCTAAATATCTGAAAATAAGAATTACAAGTAAATTCAGGTACATGAATATGTCTCTCACTTCACCAAAGAAATAACTTCCATAATAAAATCTTTAGAAACAAAGCATTCTAGTGGTTACAATTAAATATCAACAAAGTTAATTAAGGCATGTTCTTGTGAGTCTAGCCAATTTTAAGTTATTTGTGTAACCAGTCTATTATAACTAGGACATTTCCTGGGTGTCTAAAATATGCAAATATTAAACCTCTGTTCAAGAAAGGGGATAAACAGATACCATCAAACTACAGACTGATTTAACTTTTGCCAGCATTCTTGAAAAGGTAATGTACAAGCAGCTTTTCAACCACCTTTTATTTCTGAAGGATTCAGATAAAGAGACGGCTATATCTACAGGGAGAATGTACTTAATTCATTAGATAATAAATTAAAAGCATCAGGTATTTTCTGTGATTTCTCAAAGGCATTTGACTATGTGAACCACAACATCCAATTAGTAAATCAGAATTCTTTGGTGTCATGGACAATGCTGCAAAATAGATCAAATCACACCTTCCTAACTGGGAACAAAGGTTTCAGTGCAAGGGACTAGTGAATTAAGCCATAAGTCATCAGAATGGGAAGAAATTACATGCAGTGACCCACAAAGAATTTGCATACATTAATGACCTCTCATCAGTTACAATGCCAGAAGCAGAATTTTTTTTTTGTTTTCATATGATACAAGTACTGCAATACATTGCGTGTCTAGCATAGTTCTACAAATTTCTGCCAATAATATTAAGTGGTTAAAGGGAACTCATTGACATTAAACTTTGAAAAGACTTACTGCCTGCAGTTCACAATGCATGAAAGGTTTCCATCTAGCATATACATAAAGTATGAAGAAGAGCAGACAGAAGAGGTTGGCAGTGCTAAATTCCTATAATTACAACTTTATCATAAATTCAGTTGGCAGGAGCCTATTATTTCTGGTATGACTTTTCACTTCACTTAACCATGACCAATGAACATCTGTCGTCTTCAGACTGTGCTACTTTTCACTCTCACCTCTGTGACTGAGCGAGGTGGCACAGTGGTAACATACTGGACTCACATTTAGGAGGATGGTGGTTCAAATCCACCTCCGGCCATCAAGATTTAGGTTTTCCATGATTTCCCTAAATCACTCCAGGCAAAAGCTGGGATGGTTACTTTCAATGGGCATGGCCAATTTCCTTCCCCATCCTTACCCAAACAACCTGAGCATAAGCTCCGCCTTCAATGACCACACTGTCAACAGGGCATTAAACAATAATCTTCCTTCTTCCTCCTTCACACCTGTGAGGTAGTTCACACACACACACACACACACACACACACACACACGGACAGAGAGAGAGAGAGAGAGAGAGAGAGAGAGAGAGAGAGAGAGAGAGAGAGAGAGAGAGAGGTGTGTGTACTTGAAAGATACTGGAATATCATCATGAGTAAATACCTTGATTGTTTCCCTGTCAATAATATCATCATGAATCCATACAAGCAATTTCCAGAATAATTTCCGAGTCTCGTGTCTTTCATTGTCCATCATAGCATGAAGGTCTTCCTGAAAATAAGGTTTTTAAAAATTTTATTCACATTTAAGTCACTGCACTACAAGAAAATATATTTATAGCCAATAAATAATTCTCAGTTTGTGCCGTTACCTGGTCGTGATCGATGGTTCTCGATGTTGAAGATTGTTGATCTCTTTAGCGGCTGGCTGAAATCTCATGGGGTTAAAACTAATTCACTACAAATAATGTAGGCAACAGATATAACTGCAGTTCTTTGACACTTCAACAATTGTCCCCATTTGTGGCCCACTTACAAAGTCTCATTAATTACATTTAATTTGACGAGATAAGCATATTCCACACATCAATAATAAGAATTTACAAAGTTCGTGTGCTGAATACAAAAGTTCAAGGTGTAGATGTTAATGTGGATCAAATATGAATAAATCACTGTAGATACTCTTTCTACAACATAACATTGAAGAACTTTTACATAATTGTTCAAATTTAAAGTCCAAACTGATATGGCTTGTGCCTCAGATCATGGCCGAAATAATAAACGTACTCAAAACAGACAGATTGTGCTTCTTACAGAGGATGAAACAATACTCCGAACAGACATATGTTGTACATCTTGCAACTGTCAAAACAATTCTCTATGACATGCTGCAGATGCATCCTATTTGTATCTTACAAACATATTGTTAACTGAGTTCATTACATTAAGTAAAATGGAAAAGTAAACAATTACATGCAACTGGCTGTAGTAAAAGATAACGTAAATAATAATGATTAAATTAATATACTAATCTCTGTTCAATTAATAGCATTTCATTTACATATTCAACGAAATATTTTAACCAACAATACTTTTGTAATTAATGGTAATTATACAGAAACTAAAGAGGACAAAATACAGGGTTGGTAAATTTACTTTTTTAAAGTAACTATGTTACAGTTAAAATTACTCCCCTTAAAGATAACTTAGTTACAGTTATGGTTACTATTTGCTCGAATATAGGCCGCACTTTTTTTCCCCAAATTTCGGCGTACAAAATAGTGGCATGGCCTATAATCAAGATTCAATCCTCCCCCCCCCCCCCACCCTCCGCCACCCATCCGCTCCTTTTCCCAAAGTCATTACTTTCAAAATTTACACGCTCACTTTTATTTTAGTTTGAGAAACGTAATAAACTAGATAATCTTAAAAAATGGTACGGTAACAGTTTCACAGAACTGCATATACATTTTTGTACACGTTTACGAAAATGGTGAGGAAATTCGTGGAAGTCATTATTTCGATATAAATCGAATGGTGTCATTCTGTACCACAGCCAACAAACACTGACAACTGTTTTTTTAACATGTCCACATGGCCTAAAACAAAAATAGTATGTAACACACACTTCCTAAGCACCACATATGATTTTAATTTGATGCAGTCAATGACGCTAGTCTTCGCAATAAAAGTTTAGCATGTGTCGTGAGACATTTTACCGTGACATTTATGTTGGTACTGTAATGCCTACCGTAAGCGGTGACGGAAGGTTAAGATAGTGGAGCAACTGATTTGTGTAGCTAATGCTGAGTTCTAATGCATTTTAAAATAACATTTTACTATGATCAAATTCACTGGAGTCACATTCGTTGGGGGTTACTTCAATGAAACGATGTACATGGATCTCTGTGCTATTTTGCAGCCTTGCAACTGAATCATTTCTGTTGTAACAGCAAAACTACAGTACCTGTTTTGAATTAGGAAGTCAAGCAAACAAGGGGATATTTACATTTTAGTCCTTGAAATGCACAATTACTTGTCAAACATTTTAATAGTTTGTCCTCATTTACACACCAGCGTTTTCTGTGTCTGTTACTGTGACTAGGCAACATGAAGCTTACAATGTAAGCTTACAGTGTAACTCTACGTTCGTTTCCTGCTACAAACTTACAAGCCAAAAGATCGTCACACACACACACACACACACACACACACACACACACACACACTGAAAAAACTATGTTTTCACAGCACACGCCTATGCTTTACAATGCATGAAACGCCCAGTAACACGCCTTCGTTCAGCGTCCCCTCACTTGGAGCGCCTGGATCGGCCTGACGTCTCGCTTTCTTATTCATTGATTTACAGTTTTGCATATTTGTTTTGAGTTTATTGAAAGAGAACATTACTTTGTTTACATTGTGTTTATAATTACAAAAAAATTTCGATTATGCAAAAAATAAATAAAATAAAAATTAAAAAACCTGCGACCTATACTAGAGTTTTTTTTTCCCTATAATCTCCTGTCAAAAGTTCAGGTGCAGCCTATATTCGCGCAAGTACGGTATATATGTCAAAAGTAACAGTAATATTAACAAGTGTATTTATAGTTATTTTTTTCAGTTAGTTTTACAGCTACTTTTCAAACCTGTAATGTAATTCATTTGTAAATCAGTAATGAAGCTCACATGTAGAAGTGAAATAAGCTTTAATGTCAATCAATATTAAATACATTAAAACATACATAGTTAATAATAATAGATAATTAAAGGATTATTATATAAATTGTCCACAGAATCTTCTATCGCATTGCACCTCAGTTGCAATGTTTGCTCAGTTTGAACAGGAAGTACCTAGAAACCCATGCATATTTATTCCACATTTCAAAGCCAGCCTTATTTAATTACTGTCCCCGCAGTTTGTGAAGTTTTGGATGAATGCTTATTTCAACGTAATTCAGTTATATTAACAGTATTGAGCAGATATATTGTATATCTATTTATGTTTTCACATTAATACAAATTGTAATTTTCAATAAAGGAAACTTCCTTCGCCTCACACTACAAATGAATGTGACAAGGAATCTGCTGGTGATGATCAACTTTTCGCATCCCCGTTTAGTACACATTGCTGCCTCCTACATACATTCATTTCTGCTTCATAAAAAGCACTGTAAAACAAAATGCTGTCATGCTTTAGCATAGACCACCAACTAACATAACATAATGATGAATCGTTTTCCAAAATAATATAATGAATCCTGTTGTTATTGCTGTTGTATTGAGAAATGAGAGACTAAATTGTTTTATCTACAATACAGCCATTTTCCCTAGGGAGTCATGCTTCTTTTTAATATTTTTATGACATCAAATCACAGGCACTCCTCTGCTTCTTATTAGGTGGCAAGTAGGTATACGTTGCTTCTGTCTACTTCATTTCACAAAGGGAAAATGGTATAAAATAAAGATTTTTGACTTACCTAAAGTACAGGCTCATCGATAGAAACACCAAACACACACAAAAACACACAAACATTCGAGCTTTCGCCACCAGTGGTGGCTTCTTTGGGAAAAAGAGGGAGGAAGGAGAGGAGAAAGGGAAGGATACAGGTTTTAAGGAAGTGGAAGAGAAGCCATTCTAATCCCAGGAGTTGAAGGATTTACCTTAGGGGACAAAAAGGAAGGTAAACAAATACACACACACTCAGACATATCCACATCCAAACACACCTAGGCAGACATTTGTAGAAACCAAAGAAGTTGGACTATTTGTTTACCTTCCTTTTTGTCCCCTAAGGTAAGTCCTTCCACTCCTGGGATTGGAATGGCTCCTTTTCCACTTCCTTAAAACCCGTATCCTTCCCTTTCTCCTCTCCTTCCTCCCTCTTTTTCCCGAAGAAGCCACCACTGGTGGCGAAAGCTCGAATGTTTGTGTGTTTTTGTGTGTGTTTGGTGTTTCTATCGACGAGCCTGTACTTTAGGTAAGTCAAAAATCTTTATTTTATACCATTTTCCCACCTGGAAAGTCTCCTTCTATAATATTCATTTCATAAAGGAACACACAAAAAGACAACATGTAACTCTATAAGTAGACAGAGCAAAATCGAACACAACTCGCTGCAAAGGAGCATTTAGTGCCATCAAGCAAGCTACGAACATTGTTTCTTTACCAATGGAGCCACGGTATATAGGTTTTGTATTGCCAGAATGTTATGAAAAGCGGTACACTAGGTCAGAACTAGCAGTGAACAACGTTGGAGAACTTGTTTCAAACTCATTGTAAATGTGCCTTAATGTCAACAGCAAGCAATGAACTAACTGTACATGAATTCTTAAGTTTGCTCTGCAGTTTTGACTGCTATGAATTTTTTTCCCAATCAACATATAGTTTGCTGCCAAAAGAATCATTTTTTTCCATCCAACATCAACAATGCAAAAATTTCAGCACAAGCTGGCCATGGCATTCATGTGTCATCTTCCTGCTTCATCTTGAAAGGAGACTGCACATTGTTTATGTATGATGTGTCAGTTGAAGGTTTTATACTCACTGTTGTACATAATTATGAAACAAAACTGTTATGAATGAATGAGGACTATTGAATGTTGTAACACTACTGAAATTTATAATTCATATATCTCTCTAACATAAATTATTGTAAAGATTTAATTCAGAAACAAATATTGTTTCTTTTTCCTCTTCACTAAAATCCAATCCTGTTATTCTGCAATCTTGAGATTCTAAAAAAAAAAAAAAAAAAAAAAAAAAAAAGTTACGCTACTAGCAACAAAACAGTAGTGATATGCCCCTTAAATCATTAACCGATAAAAGTAACTTAGTTAAAGTTGCTTTATGCAAATAACACCACCATTACTGTCTGTTACCTTTGAAAAGTAACTGTTACTAGTAACAGCATTACAAGTTACGTGTTACTCCCCAACCCTGTTAGCATACTATCTGAAATATAACAATACACCTTTGGAAATAATTAATAAATATTTGCTAACTAAACAAACTTCTCCAGAGTCAAATAATGGCAAATGTTTTCAGCTACTTACAACGAAGATTAACAGAAGTTTTGGAAAAGAAAATGATAATAGACTAATTACATTCATATCCATTATTATGCAACAGTGGTATTGGAAGGTTCAGTAATGCAAGCAGATGAGAATAAATACTAACATCTTCATTACAAGTTAATAATCATGATTAAAATCATCTACAAGTGCCAGGTTTGTCACTGTTTGTCAGTGCCAAAGCTACATCCACTGAAGACAACCATCACTGTGATGACAGTAAGCTAAGGGATATGTTTGTTAAGTTTTGATGATTAATTTTGAAGCAACCAACAGTTTCCTTCTTTCTGTCTGTCTGTCATTTTCATTTCACTACCACTCTTATACCTCAAAGTTTCAATGAAATAAAAGTAATAAGAACAACAGTGTGGTAGGGGCAGAGAAAGTGCTCATCTAAAAGTAATACTACCCTGATTTAATCTATTCCAGAGTACATTCTTTCAATCATCCATTATCCACTGACATATAATTATGTTAATTATAAAATATAATTTGCAGTATCTTAGGAGGGACAGCTGAATTTTTCTGCATTAAATAACTTACATTGTTAATTAATTGAGGCAATAATTACTAATGTAATAGAAGTTAAAATTGTTTCCATTAAGTGGTGCAAGAACAAGTAGTTATGTACTTAACAAAATAAGACTGTCTTGTTACAAAAACACCAGTTCATGCATAAATCACTAAACACACACACACACACACACACACACACACACACACACAAGTATAGTCAAGTGAATTTATGGGGAACTCTAGCTGTGGTAAACACTGATTTATTACATGTTGTCTGCAGCACTTACAGCATCCAATTGACTGCTTCCGCTCAGTTGATCCTAGAATATTGCAAAAATATAATATGCATTCGACCTGATGGTCGATTGATCCGCCACACAACCCCCCCCCCCTCCCAGTATGGAGTACATTTAATACATAACAATTTCCAAAATAAAAGGAGTGGTGTGGCACTAATAGTCAGTTTCGTCAAGCACAGTCACTGGTATCTCCTTTGCGGCCATCGGCAGTGGGAGGAGTGGGGTGGGCATCGCAGCATCACCATGCTCTCATGAGCCAGCAGATTAACTCGCCGAGTGTTGCAGAGCTGATGATCATACGTTGATATTGACAGGGGGGGGGGGGGCAGAGGGCGTACGCACAAGTGAAATGGAGTAGAACGATTCCTTATGATAAAATGAATGCTTGCATTGACCTAACCAGAGTGTCACACGGCAGCTTGAAGCTGCAAATAACTGCCTGAATAGCCGGAGAGCCATCACATGCATTCACACATAGGACAAAGATGGTATGGTTCCTAATCACCACCAAAATGTATGTAATATCATCGGAACTAATTTGCTCTGAAACTGGGATCCAAAAGACAGAGTCTAGATGGTTAGGTTGATCTGGTGCCTCAAACGCATGACAAGGTGTAGGTGAGGGTGGTGATGTATTTTTGACAATGCTCGGTCTACCCTTACTGTGTGTGTCGCTGTTTAGTCCCTTCAAAAAACCAACCAACCTTACTGTGTGGTTTGCAGGAGAGCAAAATGTGAGGGCTGGAAGGGGCCAGTCCCCTCGAGTTGTGTGAGTAATGAGGGGATGGTGAGCTTGAGAGGGAGCTTGGAAAGGTGGAGGGTGGTGAGCCATAGCTCTGCAGAGATGTCCGAGACGAGAGGACGAAAGGCAGATATGAAAGCATGCCTAAAGGAGGGGAGTCACGAACCACTGCAAAGTGCAGTTGGTGGGGGCAAGCCGGCCTGGGCGTGTTGTCTGTAGATGAAGTGAAGTCTGAAGCTCGGTCGATGTGTGTGGGCTGAAGGCAGTGGAGGGACACAGTGACAGGGGCGTCTTTGATGAGTACATCAAAGGTTTGCGTTCCTCTGCGAACTACTTTGTATGGGCCAGTATAAGGTTGCTGAAGGGGAGCCTTTACAGTGTCATCCCTGAGGAAAACGTGTGCAGTCGGACAGAACTCGGTCCACTAGGGTCAGAAGCTGTGCCACGGTTGATAGTGGCGAGGGGGCAACCAGTTCACTAGGCAGAACAGGCTGCTGTCCATAGACAAAGTCTGCCACGGATCCTTTTAAGTCCTCTTTGTACACCGATCTTAGCCCCAATAGAAATAGCTGAAGTGCCTCGATCCACAGAGCTGTGGCAATGGAGGAAGGTCTTCAGCATACAGTGCCACCACTCTACGAACCTGTTGCTTTGCAGGTGGTAGGTGGTGGTGTGTATTTTCTAAATGCCGCAAAGATTAAAGAGGTCGGTGAAGAGGGCCGACTCAAATTGCCCACTCTGATCTGTCGTAAGGACGGCTGGACAACTGAAGTGAGCAATCCAAGTGTCAAAGAATGCTCGAGCAACTGTTTCTGCTGTAATGTTTGTGGTTGGCACTGCTTCCACCCACCTCATTGCTTTGTCAATCATTGACAGTATGTATTTGTAACCTTCTGAGGAGGGGAGGGGGCCAACAATGTCCATGTGGACATGTGTGAGGCGACCAGCAGGGACGGGGAAGGACCCAGTGGGTAGTCGGTATGTTTATCCGCAGGCACGTGCGGGCCCAAGCCTGAACATCGCAGTGCACGTCTTTTGATACAAATCTTTCAGTTATGAGGCAAGTGGATGCTCAAACACCTGGGTGAGCCCGTTCGTGAAGTTTGTTGAACACCGTCCGCTGAAGTGGAATAGGTATGAATGGGCAAAGGGAACCCGTAGATTCGTTGCACCACACTTCGCCCTTTGCTCCTGGGAAAACAGTTCGGACCAGTTACAGGGATGAAGAGTGATCGGAAATCAAGTTCATGGTGTCATTGTCAGAGGACTGGAGTTCTGCAAGGTTAGAAAGGTCGAACAGGGTGGACGCCTCACCTTCCTGTGATAAAAAAAATCTGCCACGTTATCGGCACCCTTAAAGTACCGTGCGTCATTTATGAATTGGCTAATATAGTCAGGTGTCTGTAGCAGTGTGGCAGGGGGTCACAGCAGGCATGTTCTGAATGGCACCTACCAAAGGCTTATGATCTGTCAAGATACCAAATTTCCTCCCTCAACTTCAATGCTGAAATGTTTCATGGATTCGTACATTGCCAACAGTTCTCTCTCAAAGACCAAATACTTTTTCTGGGCATTGTTAAGCTTTTTAGAGAAGAAACAGAGGGTGGAAGTCCTATCACCAACAGTCTGGCGCAATACAGCACCTACAGCAGTGTCACTGGCATCTGTAGTAATAAACAACTCTGCTTTGTTGTCAGGGTCGGCAAGGGTTATGGCTCTGACCAATAGTTTTTCTTGAGTTCGTCAAACGCTGTCTGCATGGATACAGTCCATAGGATGGAGCGCGTACCTGTCGTATTAGGGCCAGCAAGGGCGTCAGTGAGTGGTGCTAGTACCCTAGTGGCAGCTGGTAGGTTGTTGTGATGGTAATTACTAATTCCTAAAAGCCTGCACAGCTCTTTGAATGTTTCCGGATGAGGCATATCTAAGACTGGTGTCACTTTATCTTCTGTGGGAAATATACCATTTTCGGAAACAATAAATCTCAGGAAAGTCACCGACAGCTGGCAGAGTTGCAATTTCTTCGAGTTTAGTTCAATGCCTGCAGTGGATTATGTGTCAATGATGGTCTGAACATGCTGTTTATTCTCCTCGACAGAGGCGCTGGAAATAATAACTTCATCGAAGTAGATGAAACAATACTTCAAGTGGAAAAGTGCATCTTTAATAAAACAGAGTCAGGTTTGCATGGCATATCACAGGCCGAATGGCATGAATTTGAATTGAAATAACCCGAATGGGGTTGTAATGGCTGTTTTCTCAACATCTTCTGGGGCCATTAGAATTTGATTATATGTGCATTTACAACTGAGAAAATTCAACAACTGAGAAAACTTTGAAACCCTTGAAAGAGTGCATGAAGACAGTAAAGTTTGATATTGGGTATTGGTCCATTATGGTACAGTTATTCAGCCGCCTGTAGTCACCACACATCCGTAATGTGCCATCGCTTTTGGTTGCAAAATGTGTCGGTGTCAACCAGCACCCGAAAGAAGGCTCGATAATACCTAGTTTCAAAAGTTTGGCGAGCTGCTCCTTTGCAATTTTCATATGCTCTCGTGTTAACCTACGCGGTTTGCTAGCAATTGGAGGTCCGTTGATTAGCCTAAGTTTATGGACTGTGCCATTGGTTACCACAGAAACAAAGTCATGAATCAGAAAAGTTTGTAATGTTTACGCCACGTGGTGCGGAGGTTGACGGAAGTTGTGGTGCTGTCGTCGAGTTTGTACAAGCCTGCCAACTGCACAAAGTCCCTAACTAATCTGTTTGGGCATTTTTATTTGCACAGTTGGTAGACTGTGAAATAGGTGGTGCAGTTACTGTTCATGCCACAGCCGCCCATTGCGGCACTGAATACAACAACTAAACATTGGGACACAACTGTGGTGCTGCGGCTGCTTGGGGAACAGCTGAACTATTACAGAGCACTGCAGAGTATTTACAAGTGTCGGGGGTGGGGGAGTGGTGCAAATGTTTACTCTCACTGTTTTCCTTTCCCATGGGCACAAAATCATTGTTTATGAACTGACTGAACTGTACAGTGCAATTCATATGTACCTCTGCGGGGCTGCAAAACTGGTAGTCTAGAACTCTGAAGCGAGGTGGTCAGTGTGTTGGTGGGGGTTTTGCTGTAGCTTGACATTGTTTTCGTGCTTGTAGAGCCGTTTGTAGGGGTATTCAGAGTCTGGCAATTTGCGTTCTCTGAGCACATGAGAGGCAACTACTCATAAACTGGTCTACATCTCACCAGCATCTCTTCCACCAATAATGAGTTGCAATTTGGGCATTAGTGGCTCTATTACTGCTATGAAAGGCTTTTATACTACAATTGCACTGTGCTACGATCTGAGGTTGCAAAGCTTTTGGTATGACAATACGGTTTGCTAAGGGAGTCTTTCTGTACAATACATCAATATAAGAATGAAATCTGTTTGGTTTACATAGCCTTGACATTCCCCATCTGCCTCTTGTTCCTTTATTAAATTGTCAACAAGCACATTCTCCACATTCACGATACTTTGCTGCTAAGGGCATCAGCATTCTGGTGCAGCTTGTGCTGACAATGTAATCAAATTCGCTAAGTCTCAAAGCCCACCTGGTTACATGGCTACTGGGATCCTTAAGGCTTAGCATCCACTGCAAAGCAGCATGATCAGTTACAACTGTAAACTGTCTACCATAAAGGTAACATCTAAGATAGTTGATATGGAAAACCACAGCTAATAATTCCTTTTCAGTGGTGCTGTAATTTTGTTCAGCCTTGTTAAGGTGATGAGAAGCATAACTAATAGATTTTTCTTCACCATCCTGTTCTTGGCTCAGGATACATCCCACAGCAAAACCCGAAGCATCACATGACAAAATGAATGGCTTTTTGAAATCTGGATAAATTAGCAAAGATGAGCATAGCAGCAGAAATCACATAATCCTAAAAAACTTTGTAGTTCTTTTGACATTGGTGGGGACTGAAAAGGTCCTGACAGCTTCAGTCAAATGGGTATCTGGTTTCAGTCCATCAGAAGTATTAGTGTGACCTAGGTACTGGACGTGTGATTCTGTAAAGAAGCATTTTTTTAATTTTAGACTTAGGTGTGCATCCTGGAAATCCATTTGAACATTCTTCAAGCACTCAGCATGCTATGCAATGGTTTTCGAAAATACTACAATATCATCAAGATATACAAGACAGGTGATAGGTTTCAGCCCACGTAATAGTAAATCGGTGAGTCGGGGAAGGTAGCAGGGACATTTCTCAATCTGAAAGGAATTCTCAAAAATTTGTACAACCCAGAGGGAACAATAAATGCAGTTTTAGGTCAATCTTCAGGTGCTATTTCAATTTGGTGGTATCCTGATTTCATATCCAATGTAGTGAAGTATTTACAATTTCCAGTTTGTCCAAGGTTTCATCAATTCTTTGCAGTGGGTACATATCAGGTGTGGTAACCTCATTTATGGTCCTCAAATCCACACACATACAACACAATTTCTCTCTATTCACAGATTTTTTAGGCACAAGCATGATTGGTGATGACCAAGGACCAGCTGAAGGCTGAATGATTCCTGCCTGTAGCTGCTCCTGGATTATTTCATCAACCACAGGTTGCAGGTGATAAAGGAGCCAATACGTTTTTTGTGCAATCGGTCTGACATTCCCAGTAGGAATTTCTAGATATACCAAATCAGTGGCAGGGAGGTACTTTCGGTCTGCAAATAACCAGGCACACTTTCTTAACACTGAGTATAACAGTTTCTGACCTTCCTCATCCAAATGGGTTAACTTTCTCTTTAAACACTCCTCTAATTGTGGTGTGATGGCAGGCAATTCAACAGGAAAAACTCTCACTTCTCTCTTTGGATATTTGTTACTCTGACCAGGCAAAACTTCGCCTATTTCCACACACTGCACACTGGCTAAAACAGTTCCACGCAGTATTACAGATACTTTTATCCCAAAGTTATTCATGCTCTTTGGTACTCTCAATTTTCCACCCTCTTTTTCTGCAATACACAGGCTTCTCTTAACATGAACTTGCATTTTATCCAGTACTTCATTTTGCGCGAACAGATCAATCAAAATTGAGGTTCGACTCAGCTCTCAAAGTTCAACCGCTACCCAAAGGATCTTTCCCATCCCAGCATTTATTATTACAGGGATTTTTGCCTTTACCACTGCAGCAGTATGCGACTTATCGGAGTTCAGAAAGACGGTATCATTCTCGGGACCTCCTCACGGTTGTTCAGTGTGAGCGCTGCCAAACCGATGAATTGCTTCACAGAGTTGTACGGTTTGTGATCGATAATCAATAAAACTGAAACTGGTAGAGAAAATCATTCCCTAAGATTACGTCCAACTTTCATCCCCTCTTAGGCAATACTTACATCTCGAACATGTATCTTACTTTTCCTACTTCCAGGTCAACATAGCAGGCCCCAAATGGCCAAACTAAATGATCACCTAATCCACAGATATGGCAATGGGGTGGTTTTAATGGTCTCTTATCTTTGGGCAAAAACAAAATCCTCACTTGAGCTCCAGTATCTATTAACAACTTAATGCATTTGTCTCCTATCTTTCCTAGTAACATGTTTGCCATCTCAGTGTTCCCACCGAAATTTATTGGGTTTATGATTTTTAAGGGGGCGGGGAGGGTTGCCTACACCTGCTCCCCAATCATTTCCTTGTTGGTTTTGACTGTTCCCTTGATTTTCAGGCATGATGTATCGGTTATGTGGTTGCCCATTCTGATTCTGCTGACAATGCATATCCAAATGCCCCATAGAGTAGCAGTGTGGACAATAGGGCACAAGACACTCGTCTGAATTGTGGGCATCATGTATGAATCAGCCGTATCTGGCTTCTTGTGCAAACCCTCGCTTCGGCTCATGGCTATGCAATGGCGCGGCTACAAATCTAGTCGCTGCTTCGTGTAACACGGCCAATCTAACAGCCTCGTGTAATGTAATGGGGGAGGACACCTTCAACTTGCCTCCAATATGCAGATCTATACCTCTAATAAAGACATCCACTGTCCTAGCCTCAGCCGCATCAAGCAACACCTCATTCCTTACCGCCTTTCCAGTTAAAGTGTACATTTTACATGAAATAGATCTAATCCTGTCCATGTATGCATCAAAACCCCCACCAGTCTTCTGCCTCATCATAGAAAGCTGGTCCCCTAGTATCCCTCTTATCAGTAAATCTTTGAATCAATCCTTGCACCAGTAGCTCGAAATGTATGGCGTCTCTCAATATGGCTACCAACTCCACAAATGTTCGCGCGGCCCCCGTTAATTTGACTCTCAGAACATTCAAAGGGAACCCGTCTTACCACCGGCACAAATGGTTAACGTCATGGATATTCTGCAGAAAACATTTGACATTCTCATTATTCTTTCAGAAAAGGAAGCAATAAAATTTACCACTGGAAAACTATTGGTTAAACTAACAACTGAATTCACTACCGAAGTAGTGTTTATCTCACCCACATTGTTAGGTGACTCAGGTGCAGCTCGTTTTCCTTTACTCACTAATACTTCAGTATGCCCCAGCAAGTCCGTAAGCTGATCTTCCTCCTCTTCACACTCAGGTGTTTGTGTCTTGGCTTCCGTGGTGTTTTCCGCAAGGCGAGATTGATACCTCCAAACCATATTTGGTAAATCCTCGAATTGCATATCTAATTGAGTGATTCTTTCCAACAAGGCACAGTTTTTCTCTAACAACAATGTAATTGGCTCCCTTTACAAGTTTACAGTTTCCCTCAATACCCCAAACTCTGCACTTTCCCTAATATCCACTTGAACGTCAACATTTGTCGCTTCTTGCTTAGCTAACTGCATACTGCCTCTCAAGGTGAAGGTGCGCATACTGCCTGTTAAAATCTATGATTGCCCAACCACAAGGTTAGAAACTTGCTGAGGTAAGGAGTCTACAATGTTACCCTCATCTTTTCCAGTGACTATGTCCCGCGGGGATCCTTCATGTGACATTGTTACAAGTTAAGGGACAAAACTTAATTTAAAAAATGTGTTGCTGGTGCCAATAAAACACTTTACAAGGAGGATCAACTGTTCATTGATGCAGTGACAGTGAGATGGAATGCAGCAGGTGGTGAAGAATGATGGCAGCATCACTGGAGGATGGATGAATGTCGGATTCCAGCTCCAAATCCTGGAACCTTGGCAGTTACAGTGACATAAGGCAGTAGTAGCTGAGTCGGCAAACCAGCTGGTGGCAGCTCGTCATTGCACGTTTGGCTAACACAGCGTTCCGGCTATGGGCAGCTCGAGGTCACACGGCCAGGCAGGCAGCGCACTAAACAAAGCATGCCACAAGCATTGCTTTTCTGACAATTAGCTCTCACCGAACACACGCTCTGAAATCCCGGAAAACTGGTGTGAATCCGAAGATCACAATTCTGACACCAAAATATGTGCAGGTATGGCACAAACAGGAAAAGGATGTGGTCGTTTTCTGGACGGGATTTGACAGACCAGCAAATCATACTTGGACACGAGTGTTGTGGTGTAACTAAATGGTTATAGTTAAGAAAAGGGGATACCATTTCTTAGATTATGGCCTTAGGAGAGCCACCAGTGTACAACAGAAGTAGGAGAACGAGCCCAGGGGGGCTACAGAGTGGAGATCGTGCTATCGGGGCGAGAGCAGGCCGCAGACAGAGCTTTACCATCTGTAACAATCTCGCAGCTAGCAAGTGCTGAAGCTATGTAATTGCGTGTTTCATGCTCCAATTGGTTGTGATCCGTGGTGAGGACTTTGACACAGGTGCACTGATCAGCCGGTTCTGCACCTGCAGTTTCAGGGGCCAGTGACACTTGCTGGTTCCCAAGCACAAATTGACTCGGGCCAGGGAATTCGGAACATGGATGGCAGTGAAAATGTGGTTTGCATGACGCAAACATGTGACAGGGGCCATCAGCCTTCCACTGTCCTAAGGAAGGTGCGGCAAGACATGGCAAATCATGTCAAAAATTATGGGGGAAAAAAATTCGAAATATAATACTGCTGTTCACCACTGGGGTACAATGTAATATAGACAATGGCTGTGACCACTGGCAATTCCATTTTATTTTATCAACGTTTTGTATGAGATCTGAAATTCAGCAAAGTAAAACCTGGTGTTTGGTACTTCATTTAACAAATATGGTATCCACATAATTCCATGCAATAAGCATATTTAACCCCTGCATCATCAAATTCATCAACAAAAAGTCAGATGAGTATTAACGATAACAATTATTATGCACAGTCCACTGCCCCAATAACACAGAACCAATATGTAAGAACATAGGCTTTTGTGGTTATTATTGTTAAAATTGAAATTCTTCTGAGCTATTTGCCGTATCATGACGATATATTTCTCCAACGTTTAGGATCCATTACAAGAGCCATCCTCAGTATTCCCTGAGGAAGGCTCCTGTAACGCATTCGACACGTTGGGGAAATGTATCATCACGAAACAGCAAATAGCTGAGAAGACTCTTAATTTTAATAAAAGAACCAACAGTTTGGCCAGATCGAAGCAGAGCTAACATGAGATCTTGCCAAAAACCACTTCGGAGATGGGAGTTCCGGAATAGCCTCCATATGTTTCGCAGAAGGGCAAACACGGTGTCCATCAAGGAAGTGATTCTGGTAATTTTAGCCTTTACACCTGAGGTCCACATCAGCAGGCATTTGGAAGAGTCACTCCACATTCCACAGTTGATCCTCTGGGATCCTAATAGATGTACAGGATGACCAACCAGTCTAAAATAGGTTAGGGAAATAATTCAAAAATTTTATTTCAAAACTTCGCCCAAGTTTTACAAGTGTTCTTCCACTGTAACATACGCCTTGACAACGTGACTAAGGCTGTCCAACTTGCAGGACAGAGGTGGACAGAATCAGTATTGAATGCTGATTCTAAAATCACGCCACCCTTCTGACGTCCGTACTGAAACTACTGACATTTCCATGCTACCGTGGAGCCAATAGCAGACATCCACGTTTGATCACGTGTGCTACTGCTGAGGAGTCGAAAGTGCAAGAATCAGTCCCTTCGCTCTCTTCAGTTTGACTTCTCATACAGAACAGACACATTCGAGAGGCCCAGCCTCAGTGTGGGGCGAAAGGCCGCATGCCGTCCGCTACCGCCTAGCGGCTGTTCGGTATCAGCCACCAACTGTGTGAACCGTAAGCTTTACCTTTTCCGTTTACTAATCTGCTAACTTAGACTGGCACTCATTCATTGCATCCGACCCCAGGGTGAGTCCTGCCATGTATTCTATACTCTAAAATATACCAAATATTAACTTAAAGCCTATCTTTTATTTGCCAGTGAGCCACCCTTTCCTAGGGCACCCACAAGCCTTCACCGCTCCACCTTTGCACATGCCTAACAGCCAGGGCTTGTGTAAAACCTAACATAAATGTATCTTGGCTCGCCTACTAAGGGGCGGTTGTAACACTGTTGCTTTTACCCTTCAACGTTTATGCCTGTAAACCATTGAACTAACAAGGTACAGTACCATTAACGAATAAGTCCATACTTGTGCTTCTGTTAGTTCATTTTCTTGAGTCACATTTACACTATGTTAGTTCATTTTCTTGAGTGACATTTACACTATGTATCACAATTTACAATAAACAACTTCGCCACTCATGTAACTATTGGAGCTGAGAAATGGAAGACATTCACATACAAGCGCACTTACAAATTTCGGAATGCCACGTGGCATATAAAATGCGAACTGCACTGATGCCGCTATAAGAAGCTACATTACCTACTCGGCGTCCGGCAAGCAAAAGACCACGCGCCTTGCCTCCGTTGCTCCCAGCTCCGTATAGTCACTTGATTGACCACTTTAGTAAACTTTTAAAAAATATACATTAACGTTGAAATCACGACACTAGGATTCTCTCACATTGCATATCTAAACTAAAAAGGAAAGGAAGATTTATATCACAAACTGTTTATAGTAATTATTTGTTCTGTAATGTTGTAGTTGTGTTATTGACCACTTTAGTAAAGTCTAATAAATATATAGAGGGAAACTTTCCCGGTGGGATAAACAAAAATAAAAATAGAAAAGAGATGACTTACCAAAAGGACCGGCTCGTCGAGAGAAACACATAAAATAACACACAAACAAGCTTTCGCCACCACTGGCAGCTTCTTCAGGAAAAAGAGGAAATTCCTCTTTTTCCTGAAGAAGCTGCACGTGGTGGCGAAAGCTTGTATGTGTGTTTGTGTGTTATTTTATGTGTTTCTCTCGACGAGCCGGTCCTTTTGGTAAGTCATCTCTCTTCTATTTTTATTTTATATATATATATATATATATATATATATATATATATATATATATATATATATATATATATATACGAATATTATAGAGGAAAAATTCCTAACAGGAAAAAAATATACGTAAAAAATAGATGAAGAACACTTACCAGGCGAAGGGGCACAGGCAGTAATAGCAACAAATAAACACACAAACACACACACACACACACAAAAATGCTAGCTTTCGCAGCCTAGCTGCTTCATCAGGCAGAAGGGAAGGAGAGGGAAAAGGAAATGATGTGGGTTTTAACGAAGGGGGTAAGGAGCTATTTCAATCCCGGGACAGGAAAGACTTAACTTTGGGGAAAAAATGGAATGTAAATAAATGCACATACACCCACACATTTACACAGACACAAGTACACTTAGGCAGACATACTGTAGAACTGTATGTCTGCCTAAGTGTACTTGTGTCTGTGTAAATGTGTGGGTGTATGTGCATTTATTTACATTCCATTTTTTCCCCAAAGGTAAGTCTTTCCTGTCCCGGGATTGGAATGGCTCCTTACCCCCTTCCTTAAAACCCTCATCATTTCCTTTTCCCTCTCCTTCCCTTCTGCCTGATGAAGCAGCTAGGCTGCGAAAGCTAGCATTTTTGTGTGTGTGTGTGTCTGTGTGTTTATTTGTTGCTATTACTGCCTGTGCCCCTTCGCCTGGTAAGTGTACTTATCTATTTTTTACATATATATACACACACACACACACACACACACACACACACACACACACACACACACACACTTGTGTCTGTGTAAATGTGTGGGTGTGTTTGCATTTGTTTACCCTCCATTTTATCCCCCAAGGTACGTCTTTCCTGTCCTGGGATTGGAATGGCTCCTTACCCCCTTCCTTAAAACCCTCAGCATTTCCTTTTCCCTCTCCTTCCCTTCTGCCTGATGAAGCAGCTAGGCTGCGAAAGCTAGCGTTTATGTGTGTGTGTGTCTGTGTGTTTATTTGTTGCTATCACTGCCTGTGCCCCTTCGCCTGGTAAGTGTACTTCATCTATATATATAGAAAGAAGATGACTTACCAAAAGGACCGGCTCATCGAGAGAAACAAATAAAATCACACACAAGCACACATACAAGCTTTCGCCACCACTGGCAGCTTCTTCAGGAAAAAGAGGAAAAAAAGGGGAGGAAAAGGGAAGGATATGGGTTTTAAGGAAGTGGAAAAGGAGTCATTCCAATCCCAGGAGTGGAAGGACTTACCTTAGGGGAAAAAAAGGAAGGTAAACAAAAAAGGAAGGTAAACAAATACACACACACTCAGACATATCGAAACGCAAACACATCTAGACAGACTGGGAAAGTTTCCCTCTATATATACACACATTGAAATCATGACATTTTAGTATTCTCTCACATTGCATATATAAATAAAAAGAAAACAAATTTATGTCACATTAAACTGCTCATAGTAAATATTTGTTCTGTAATGTTATACCTTCCATTCTGACAATGCCTCCAACCCATCTTATTTGTACAGCAGTGAAATGGGTTGTACAATGTTTCTATCATCCATGGAATAAAGATTAAGTGCTGAACTAGACAAGTGTAACAAAGCATGTTGGGATTTATTGCCATCTTCTTGCATTACTGAACACCCTGATACCACTGTTGCATAATAATAGATAGGAATATAATTAGTCAATTATCATTTTCCAAAACTTTTGTTATTTATTTATTTTTAATAATGTAAGTGTATGAAATCTTTTTCTATAATTTGACGCCAGAGTAGTTTGTTGAATTAGTAAATATTAATTGATTCGTGCCAGAAGTATATTGTTAAATTTCAGAAAGTGTGTTTATTAATGTTTCTATGAAAACTAAGTAGATACTTGTCTCATAATATTCAAGTGGGAATTACTGTGTTTCACAAGTAATATTAAAAAGTTTTTCAGTCTTTAGTTTATGTGTAATTAGTGTTAATTAAGAAAATATTGTCGATGAATCTATTTTGTTAGATACGTGAAAGAAATAATATTCATTTAACTGAGATTTGTATTTTTATCAGTCTTATTTATTATGTCTTTTTACTATAGCCAGTTGTATGTAACTGTTTACTCTTCCATTATAATTAATTTAATGTACATAATTAACAATACACAATTTTCAGTGGCATTGTTTGGATAATATAAATAGGATGCGCTCGTGGCATGTATCAGTAGTGTTAAGTCAGTTTCAGAGGCAGAACCTATGTCAGTTACGAGTATTGGTTATTGTTTCAGTTGCGATCTGATGCACAAGTCACGTCAGTTTGCACTTTAAAATTGTCTAATTATGTAATAGTTCTTCAGTGCAGAACGTGCAGCTACAGTGATTAATGAATGTCTGTGCCAAATTACTACGTACACCTAGAATTTTTGTATTCCACGCACAAACTATGTTGCAAAGTCATTACTGATGTGTGAAATGTGCATGCCTGGTATAAATGGTTGAAATTAATGAGACTTGTAAGCAGGCCATAAATGGGAACAACTGGGGAAGTGTCTAAGAACTGTAATTATGTGTGTTGTCTATGTTATTTGTAGTGAATTCGTTCTCGCCTCATGAAATTGCACCCAGCTGCTACCGAGAGCAAAGATTGTCAACGATCAAGCATTAATGACTGCAGAAACTTTCTACGACCAGCATTCTGAGATGTCACAAGTGGAAATGCTGGGTGGGTGGATTGGACAGGTCTTGCAGCAGGATCTTTCACTGGGATATGATCCCTGTGGCAGTGGGCTGGGTTTTGGGGTGACTTCCTTTGGAATTGGAATTCCGATATTCTTCTTTAAGTCTGAGGGTATTTTCCCTGTCTGATACATTTTACATACCAGGTGATACATTTTTTTCATGACTGACTCTCCTAACGATATCAGCAGTTCAGACAGAATATGATCTACTCCAGGTGCCTTGTTTCGACTCAAGTCCTTCAGCGCCCTGTGAAATTTTTCTCGCAGTATCATATCTCCTATCTCATCTTCCTCCACTTCGTCTTCCATTTCTAGAATACTGCTTTCAAGTTTATTTCCCTTGTATAGGCCCTCTATATATTCCTTCCACAGTTCAGCCTTCCCCTCTTTGCTCAGTACTGGTTTTCCATCCGAGTACTTGATATTCATACTACTGCTTTTCTTGTCTCCATATATCTCTTTTATTCTTTCAACAGTATGTCTGCCTAGGTGTGTTTGCGTCTGTGTAAATGTGTGGGTGTGTGTGTATTTGTTTACCTTCCTTTT
The DNA here is from genome assembly GCA_026315105.1 of Locusta migratoria. Classification (NCBI taxonomy): domain Eukaryota; kingdom Metazoa; phylum Arthropoda; class Insecta; order Orthoptera; family Acrididae; genus Locusta; species Locusta migratoria. The sequence continues at coordinate 6,705,469 of CM048747.1, forward strand.
CTTCCCCCAAGGTAAGTCTTTCCTCTCCCGGGATTGGAATGGCTCCTTACCCCTTCCCTTAAAACCTCCATCATTTCTTTTCCCTCTCTTTCTCTTCTTCCTGAAGAAGCAACTGGGTTGCGAAAGCTTGCGCGCGCGCGTGTGTGTGTGTGTGTGTGTGTGTGTGTGTGTGTGTGTGTGTGTGTGTTTTATTTGTGTTACCATCACCACCTGTGCTCCTACGCCTGGTGAGGAATCTTCATCTATTTTTTATATGTAATTTCAAAATGGTACTTAAAAAACATGCCTCGTACATTACACTTATGATATAGTGTCTCAAAAACTCAATAATAATAATAATAGTAACAAACTATCTGCAGTACAACTTTAGGAGAGAAAGTTATACATATATATTTAACACTAATTAAGATAATTATTCAACTTTTTTTCTACTGTTGACCAAAACATAGAATCTTAGATGTATAGTTAAATGTGAATCTACAAAAAGCAGAGAAAACCACAAAAACATCAAAATTTGACTACAGTTACATCTTGCCTATCATGTGTAGCAAATAGTTGTGAATACTGACCTAGTGTAATGTTTCATGGCTGAGAATTTTTAATGTTCTCATATATACAGGACAAACCTTTGCTTTCATCCTTTCCTCACAGCTTACAGATATGTCAAGAAGATTCCAAAGATGCTCCAGTCCATTATTCTGAACCAAATAACGAATAGCATCCTTCAGACAATTATAACTTCTTTCAGGCTCATCAAAGTACTCAGAAATGAAATGGAGCTGCTTCCATTCTACCCCATTATTTATATTTAGCAACAGTGTTTCCATATGATTTCTAATTCTGTAATATAAAGAAACAGTGTATGTTCCACTGAAGCAAAATAACAACATTTTTCTAAATAAAAAGTTTGGATAATTTTCATGAGATAAATCAAATTACACTGTGAAATAAATATATTTCAAAGCAGTAGATCACATTGACAAACTTTGTCACAAGCATGAAACTAACCTCCTAATGAGTTAACTATACGTCTATTGTTGTCCGACAATTATAGGTATCAGGCCCCTCTTGTTCTTAGACTCCATAATTGAACTTTCTGTTGAACAGCAGTTCTCTTATGAAGTGTCTCCCAAATAATTCATCTTTAGATGGACAATGATGCCCATAATTACAATACCAGAAAAAAAGGCATTCATTACTTAACACTAACATTTTGTTCTGTATGAAAAGGGGGTACATAGTGATGTCACAAAAATAGTTAACCCCTTACCCAATACATAAATTATCTGACTGACAGCAAAGGGAAAACTGATGACAAACCAAAGTAGTTCTTCCTTGAAAGTCACTTCCAATCTGTAGAATAATTCTACTTTTGTAATGAGTAAAAAAGATTCAGTAAGAATTACTAACTTCTGCATGAAAGTGTAATGTAGGTAATCATAAAATGATACATTACCATTAATTAAAAAATGATCCCCTAAACCCAAAATAAGTAGTATGAACAGCATTAAACAGTGTGGTGAGAGTTTGTTGTTACTACAGTAGGCCTATATAATTTACATCTCCACAGTTCTCTTATGTTTTATAATGTATGTCTTTACTCACAACACACACCAAATGCTCTCCTCCTTGCTAAGATATAGGGTAGATGACACTAAATGTATAATTTTTATATATGAATATGTACAATGGAGAACAAAAAGATTACCCGGCCCAAATAATTTAAAGTCCAAGAACAGAGCATTGGGCTTGCCCTAGTTCCAAAGTGTGAGTGTTGCCAAAATTAGCGGTCTTTGGAGTTTCAGCTTTGAGTTTACATTGTCAAATAGAAGCAATATAATAGTCAGCATACTGTATATGTCAAGATTCAGAATTTATTTTGGAAAATAAAGAAAGTTTGACTTCCCAGGTGAAAATGCACTAGTTTCTTCACACTCACATAAAAATAAAAACTTACACATACACACACCACAAACACAAAACTGATCTATCACAACCTTAGGTTGCTTCTTCAGAAAGAGCAGAGGAGAGGGAAAAGGAAAGGATGAGGGTTTTAAGGGAGTGGTTAAGAAGTCATTCCAATCCCGGGAGAGGAAAGACTTACCTTTTTGGGAAAATACTACTTTGAAAAATACTAAAACTGTTATTCTCTAACTCTCTCTATATAAAGAAAGTATACCCCATTGCTTACTGGGAACTGAAGTTTTGAACAGAGTGAAACATAGTTTCACATTCTGCATTTGCTACATTCCACATGTTAATGAAGTATTTCATCTTTTCTATGGTGGATACACCTGTCGGCAACATTTTATTGTACAGTAAGTACCGCACAGCTGTTCTGAAACAGTGAAAAATTGGTTTATTGGTTTATTATTTTCATTAGATTTTATCATAATAAATTAATTGGTTTATTACTGTACCTAAGTGAACAGATACATTATAACAGATATAAGTGAACAGAACTTTGATTTGTATAATAATGTCAGACTGCATCATCATTACTAGGATGATAACATTGTCAAAGGACTTATTAGCCACACTGCCACTAAACCAATATAATAGTGAAACAAAAGCTCAATTTTTTAATTCTGTGCTCAAATAACGAGGCTATCATTAATCTGAATTTGTATTTAAACAAACAGAAAAGTTCTGCCATACATCTTTATTATTCCACAAATAGAATTAGTCAAAAATACTGTTGTTCAGTATAATCTTCTTTCCTTTGCAATGACTAGACCTTATTGTATATGTATTTCTGCACAACTCTAATCCAAATATTTTAGACTACTGCATTGGTAGGCTAGTCAGTAGTCAATTACCACTTCCTCTTAGATCAACCCAATTGCCACTGCCGCCTACTACTACTGCTGCTTCTACTTATCATGTTACATCTACTTTCTTGTTAATCATATATTAGTTAACCTTTATATAGTTACTTGTTCATGGTTCATACACACACACACACACACACACACACACACACACACACACACATGCACACACTGTTGCTGCATTTCAGTGGCGACACTGCTCTGGGTTGGACTAAATTGGGGTGCAGTGAAAGAGGCGAGAGGGAGAAGGGTGACAAGCAAGAAGAGCAGTGGATTATTAAGGTCTTAAGAGAGCATGAAATAGGAGAGGGTATTAAGATAGAGAATGGGGAAACTACTGGGTAAAGGGTGAGCAGATAGAAAGTTATCAGAAGTTGGCATCAGGCCAATTTTGAAAGTGAAATTTGAGGCGTAAGGATGGTTCCCATCTGCAAAGTTCAATAAAGCTGGTGGACATGGAGAGGATCCAGATAGCTTGGATGGTGGAACAACCACTGAAAACAAGCTAGTTAGGCTCTACTGTATGATGTGCCACAGGGTGTTACAATTTGCTCTTGGCAACAGTTTGGCAGTGGTCAATCATTCTCATGGACAACTGATTGGTAGTCATACTGACATAAGGAAGCTAAGCAATAACTGCAGCAGGGGTGCATAAACTTGACACAAACATGTGGGGACTGATGACCTAGCAGTTTAGTCTCCTGTAAAATACCAACAATAAACATGTGGCAGGGATTATGCCTGATGCACCATGAATAGCCATTGCTTCATCTGATGTGAAGGCTCAGCACTCTTAGCTGAGAGGTTTGGTATGGAGCTCATACCGAATTCCTGCATGGAGCACCACGTCCAAATCTTTAAATGTGCACACAAAATCAAGCTAGGTCTTATGAAGAACACTGAAAACTGCAGCATACAAGAACTGTGTGTTCCAGACAAATTGTGGTCAAGACAAGGGATTTTGAAAGTAGGATTGGAATATTATTATTATTATTATTATTATTGGTGAATTCTGCCCAGAAATGGAAGACGTTATTTGCATAACTCTATTAATTTTTTTGAATTCTTCTTGTTCTTCCTGTAGGCTTCCATTCTTTTCGAAAAGGCTTGCTTACACTCATCTGACCACTTCGGTCTGTACTGTTTTTCTTTTGATTGCTCTGATATAACTTACCATGTATCTACTTTGTCTCTGAAGGGATCTCACTCTAAAATGTCAGCTGGTCTTATGTTTGCATTATTTAGGTCCTTTCAAATTTCATCTAGCCAAGGTGTGGAATTCTTAATCTATTATTCTCTTCATCAATTGTTTTTCTGGTAGCTGGCTAAGGTGACCAAAGAATTTCATTCGCCTTCTCCTAAAATCAGTTTCAATGTTTGAAAACTTTTCTGTTGTTTTAATTGATTGTAGCCTATAAACATCTTAGATACATCTTGCTTGTAGAATTTTCCTGATGATCTTCCTCTCTTCTTTATCAATATATTCATATTGTTGTATTCTCTTAAGGGTTAGTGTTTCAAATGCGTAGAGGATTGCTGGTTTTATGACAGTATTGGAATGTCTCATTTTTGACACACGTCACATTGATTTTTTGTTGTAGAGGTTTTATGTTAACCCTAAAGGTAAAAGGTAAAGCAGTCAACAATCCAAAGATTGGTTTGAACACCACAGTGCTTTACTAGGTCCTGTTTGGAGGTGGTATACCATTGCCTTCCTCCGACCTTCGAACTGACTTACCCAGCCAGTTATAGGGGGACCTATAGTTTAACGTGGGTTCCTAACCACGGTGCTACTCGGTATTTTTCACATGAGCAATACTGCCAGAGGTGAAAGAACTGGAAAGTGACAGATAAAAATCCTAGGACCTGGCGGTCATCGAACCCGCGACCCTTGGATTTGTAGTCTAGCACTCTACCACTGGGCAACCGAGGCGCACTAATCCTTTTTTAATTTTTTTGAGGTGATGTTGCTGTGAATTTTTCAGTACCCATTGGTTCAATGAATTCTCTAAGGTATTTAAAGTATGGGACTCTGTTAATTTTACCATATTTTGTTTTCAAGCTTGCAATTTCTGTTTCTGAACAAAAGAATTCAGTTTTCTCAAATTAAATTTCTAAACCCACTTTTTCTGCACAGGAGGAGTAGGAGGAGGAGGAGGAAGGAAGATTGATGTTTTAACACCCCATCAACAGTGTGGTCATTAGAGGTGGAGGTTACACACTTATTTTTCGGGTAAGGAGGGGTAAGGGAATTGGCCGTGCCCTTCGAAAGGAACCATCCCAGCATTGGCTTGGAGTGAGTTAGGAAAATCACAGAAAACCTAAATCAGGATGGCCACAGGTGGCTTATATCACCATCCTTCCGAATGAGAGTCCAGTGTGTTGGCATTGGGCCACCTTGCTCGGTTTTTCTGCACATTCTGTGAGTATTTTCAGTTGTCTGACTGCAGTCGGCTTATCCTCTGTCAGTGTCACCATGTTGTCCGCAAAAGCAAGATATGGTATGTAGGGGGTATTTTTGGCAATACCCAGTCAGATTGGCTTCCAAACCCCACATTTCTTGAGTTCTTTCTCCCATTCTTCCATAACTTTGTCTAGAACTATGTTGTACAGAATAGGATAGAGTCCGTTACCTTGTCACACACCTGTTTGAATTTCGAAGGGTTCGGAGATCTCCCCCATAAATTTTAATTTAGATTTTGTGCCAGTTAATATTTGTTTTATGATTTCTCTTGTTTCGGGATCACATAATCTCTCTTCTAAAATTTGGAATAGTGAGGACCTGTCTATTGAATCTTGTGCTTTTTGAAATCTACAAATATCCATACTACAGGTGTTTGTCTGAAAACTTGCATTTTCAGTACAGTTTTGAGGTTGAAAATTTGCTCCAGACATGATCTTTCTGTAAACGAAGGCTTTTGCGGTTGTTGTCATGATCTGTTTGGTCTGAATCCCAGTTGACATTCTGCTATTTTGTGTTCTAAATGCTGTTGTGTTCTATTCAAGAGACAACTGGCTAGAATTTTGTAGGTGACTAGTAATAGAGATCCCCTATAGTTGTTTACATCTGATTTATTAACTTTCTTATGTAGCAGATTAATCAGAGCAATCTTCCAGCCATCCGGGATTCTTTCAGTTTGCCAGATGTTTTGGATTAATTCAGTAATTGCTTAGAGTGAATTTAAATTCTTCAAGAGTTCTGATGCAGTTCCATCGTCCCCTGATACTTTTAAGTCTCTTGATGTGTCCATAAATCTCTTCTTGTTTTGGTGGTGACGAGTTCTGGGGTGAGATATCTGGCTGTACTTTCAAGACAATTTGGGTTTGGGACAATTTAGGAACTGTGAAAAATATGTGGCTAGAACTTGGCAGTTTCCTTTACTTGTCAGATCCAATTTACCATCTCCTTTTCTAAAGCAAAGGTTTTGTGGTGAGTAACTTTTGGTCTGGTTTGCGAAGCTTTTATAGAAATCATGTGTATTTCAGTTTTTGAAGTTTTTTTTCTATTGAGTGCAATTGATCATTGATATATTTTTATTTAACTTGTCTTAAAATCCTGGGAGTCAGTCTGCGTGTTTTGAAAAATTTGTTCTGCATTTCTTCTCATTTGTTGCAATTGTAATTTTCAAATGTCTTTCTTTTTTCTTCTAGTGCTTTCTCGCATTCCTGATTCCACCAGGGGTGTTTTGGTTTTATGTGAAGAGGGATCAGATCTTTTGCTGTTTTGATGATTTTAGTTTGAAATTTCTGCGTGTTGTTCTTCCCATTTTTCAGTGATTTTGGAGTCTTTGATTTTGTGTAGATCAAATTTAGGAATCAGTGGTGTTTTTCTTTTGAATGTTCTCGGGTGTGAAATTAGTTTTTATTCTGGTTAAATAACAATCCAAATCAATATTTGCACCTCTACATATTTGCACATTGTGAATCACGTTTTGGTGGTCATAGGATATTACAACATGATTAATCTGAAATTCTCCCTAATGATGGATATTTTGCATAATTTAATGAGTCTTGTGCTATTTCTATTGGTAAATTTGTGTGATGGATAATTTCCTACTCTCTTTTTCTATCTGTATTCTCTGCCAATTTGTGCATTGAAGTCACTGAGTAGAATTTACATATCTTCTTTTGGAATTTTTTACATCTCTGTTTCAAGTTCTTCCCAGAATCTTTCTGTTTTTTGTTCTTGTTCATCTTGCATGTTCCTTTCAATATACTGTCCATTTCACTCAGTTGTAAGGGTAACAGAACAATAAATGCGGTATACGAGTTCTGTTACTTGGGCAGTAAAATAACATACAATGGTTGCAGTACAGAGGCAGAATGCCAATGGGAAGAAAAGTGTTTTTGTAAAATAGAAATTTGCTAAAATTGAATATTAATTTAAGTATAAGGAAGTCTTTTCGGAATGCATTTGTATGGATTGTTACTTTGTGTGGGACTGAAACAGGGACAGTTTGCACAGGAAGAGGACAGAGACTTTTTAAATGTGTTGCTACAGAAGAATGCTGATGATTAGATGGGTAGATTGCGTAACTAATGAAGAGGTTTTGGACAGAATTGGGGATAAAAGAAATTTTTGACCTACCTTGACTAAAAGAAGGAACTGATTAGTTGGACACATTCTTAGACATCAAGGAATCATGAATTTAGCATGGGGGAGAAATGTTTGGGGGAAAAAAATCACAGAGGAAGACCAAAAGACATATGGCACCATAAATAAACTTGTGCCAGCGATACGAACAGACATGTATGCTTATCTTTAGGGTCCATATTGTTTATGCAGATTTCTGGTTACAGGATCTGCCACCGTGTTTCACACAGTACATGTTTGTTCATTGTTCCATTAAGTTGAATAAATGTGTGTTTATATAAATTGTGTGAATTATTGGGAATCTAACCCAACTTCTCCCTCAGTGGTGACCCGGGCATTATAGTATCGCAGTTTGCATGCTCTGTGTGTGCTCTGCGGTAACCGACTTCACTCATTTTGTCTCTAAATACGACAGTTGGCTCCGAGACAATGGCCACTCCGATTCCAGCGCCGGCTGGATCTCAGTTTACCTCTTGACATGAACATTGCTTGTGTATCCTGCAGGATTATCTCTGTTCATCAGATGCTCCATCATCGTTCTCAACCTCACAACACTTGATGGACAAATTTTCAACACCGTTTTCTTTTCTTTTGTGGTTTTAGGGCGCACAACTGCTAAGGTCATTAGCGCCCAGACAAGAACAGAGATTCGCTAGATCTCAAAAAATTGGTAACTGCCAGTTAGAATATCAAGAGAAGACTAAAAACAAAAGAAAAAAAACAATTAAAAGGGTTAAATAGCCTTTGATAAATTGGCCAAGTTGATAAAACGCAAAACTCGAGCAGCTGCCCGTGTGTCATCAGCTAAAATTTCCTCCAGAGTAGACGGAAAGTGAAGGGCTACACGGAGATGATTAAAATTAACACAAGACAGTAAAACATGTCGCGCCATCAGCAATTCACCGCAGGAGCACAGCGGTGCAGGATCAGCGGTTAGCAAATGACGGTGGCTGAAACGGCAGTGACCAATCCACAACCGGGCCAGGATGACATCCTCCCGCCGAGAGGGGCGTGAGGAGGTCCTCCAAGTGGTCGGAATGGGTTTTACAGTTCTGAATTTATTGTCGTACAGTGAGTACCACGCACTGTGCCAGGACGACATGATACTCCAGCGAACAGCCCATTGAACATCGTCCGATGGGACGCAAAAGGTAGCCATGCGAGGCAAAAGAGCTGCTGCCTTGGCTGTTAGGTCGGCAGTCTCATTCCCGGGCACACCCACGTGGCCAGGGACCCACAGAAAAGAAACGCGACAGTTGTCATCTGCTAGCAACTGGAGGGAGCGTTGGATCCGATACATGAGAGGATGGTTCGAGAAAGGGTCCTTAAGACTCTGCAGGGTACTAAGGGAGTCCGAACAGATGGCATAGAAAGGTTGGCGGTGGCGGCAGGTATACAAAACGGCCTGGTGGAGGGCAAAAAGCTCAGCCGTGAAATTCGAGCACGTGTGTGGACCAGCAAAGTTTACGATCCAACATGAGTCCCAAGAATTTCGTAGTCTCCACGAAAGGGAGAGCAACAGGGCCGAGATGTAGAGAAGGTGGAAGAAATTCCTTGTATCTCCAGAAGTTTATACACACCGTTTTCTCAGTGAAGAATCTGAAGCCGTTTGCGATGCTCCAGGAATATAGACAGCAAGACAGCATTGAAGACAACGCTCCAAGAGACACATCCGCGGGGCACAGCAATAAATTTCGAAATTCTCTACAAAAAGGGATCCGGAAATGTCGGCTGAAGGGCAATCTATGAGCGGATTGATTGCAATGGCAAAGAGAGCCATACTCAAGACGGAGCGCTGTGGTACCCCATTCTCCTGGCAAAAGGTATCTGACAAATCAGAGCCCACCCATACCCGGAACTTGCAATCGGCCAAAAACGCTTGAATGAAAACAGGGAGGTTGCCCCGAAGGCCCCATGTGTGCAATGTGCCGAGAATGTCCGCTCTCCAGCAGGTATCGTATGCCTTCTCCAAGTCGAAAGTTATTCATAATGAAGGTCGACAACGTAACGAGCTGATCAGCAGCAGAGCAGTGTCGATGAAAACCGCATTCGAGGTGACGAGATTCGAGGAGCCAGATCAACCGAGTGTTAACCATGTGTTCCATCACCTTACAGACGCAGCTCGTCAGGGAAATGGGGCAATAGCTGGATGGAAGATGTTTGTCCTTCCCTGGTTTGGGGATGGGGACAACAATGGCTTCACGCCAACTTGTAGGAACATGACCTTCAGTCCATATGAGGTTATAGGTGCTAAGTACGAAACACTTGCCCACAGGAAAGAGGTTCTTCAGCATCTCAATATGGATGGAATCGGGACCAGGAGCAGAAGATCGGGACAGGGCCAGAGCACGGTCTAGCTCCTGCATGGTGAAGGAGACATTATAATTTTCACGACTGAAAGAGTGGAAAGAAGATGGTCATGCCTCCTCTGCCTGTTTGCGAGGGAGGAAGGTGGGGTGGTAATGGGCAGAGCTCGAAACCTCCACAAATGAACGACCCAGTGTGTTGGAAACATCAACGGGTTCCACAAGGACTGCATTCTCGATGGTCAGGCCAGAGATCGGGGAGTGGACCTTGATGCCGGATAAACGTGGATGGAGTAAAACGGTTAAAAGAACTAGTAAAAGCAGTCCAGCAAGCTTTTTTGCTGTCGTTTATAATTTATACAATTCTCCAACGTCGGGTGGTGGTGGAAGGTGCATAAAGCACGTCGCCAGGCTCTAAGAGCGTCGCGGCAGGCTGCAGTCCACCAAGGAACTGGGACACAACGTGGAGAAGAGGATGTACGAGGTATGGAATGTTCGGCAGCTGTGAGAATAACCTCTGTGAGGTATTCGACCTGACTGTCACAGCTGGGAAAATTCTGATCGTGAAAAACAGCCATGGAAGAATAAAGCCCGTAGTCAGCTTTAGAAATGTTCCAACTGGTGGGACGAGGAGGTGGGGAATGATGCAGGAAATGGATGACACAAGGAAAATGGTCACTGGAGTACGTGTCAGAGAGTGCATACCACTCAAACCGACCGGCAAGCTGGGGAGTGCATATCGTGAGGTCTATATGGGAATAGGAGTGTGTCGTGTCAGAAAGGAAGGTCGGTGCACCGGTGTTGAGGCCAACAAGATTGAGGTGTTGGGGAAGGCCACCAAAAGGGAGCCTCTCAAACAAGGTGCCCGAGAGCCCCATAGGGGGTGGTGGGCATTAAAGTCGCCTACCAACATGAAAGGTGAAGGGAGCTGGTCAACGAGGTGTAGCACATCTGCCCTAGTAAGGGCGGATGATGATGGCGAATAGATATTACAGAGGGAAAAGGAAAAGGTGGGTAGAGTGATGTGGACGGCAACTGCCTGTAGGTGAGTATGCAATGAAATGGGATGGTGATAGACATTGTTCCGAATGAGCATCAGAACCCCTTCATACGCTGGGGTACGTTCCACAGGTGGCAGGTCGAAACGCACAGAGGTGTAGTGGGGTAAGTCTGCACCATCACTTGGACGTAACTTAGTTTTTTGGAGACAAACTAGAAGCGAGCAGTGCAATTGAAGTAGTAGTTTTAATTCCTCCCGATTGGATGATGATTATGATGATGATTATGATTGGCATTTTAGGGCGCTCAACAGCGAGGTTATCAGCGCCCATCCCGATTGGAATGAAAGCCGCGAATATTCCATTGAAGGAGTGCCACGATAAAAAATAAGAGAAGGGAAGATAAAAAGGAAAAAGCAGGTGGGGTCACCTCGACGGCCGCTAAGGACCGGACTTTGAGGGAGCACTACTGTCGCCATCTAGAGGCAGAGAGTCATGAACCATAGGTTCAAACGAGTCATCTGCCACCTTCCCGAGTTTATCAGGAGGTGCAGCTTCCGCCACTGGTAAAATGCCGGTTGCCCGGCTAACAGTAGTGCGTCCCGGTGAGACAGAAGATGATCGGGGCCGACTACTGTTGGATGGCGTGACGGATGGGTCACGCCTCGGCGGGGAAGGAGAGGAACTCTATTTCTTGTTGGCTCTTCTGGAGGAGTGATGGTAAGAAGAGGCAGTTGACAGTTGGGAAGCCTGAGAATGCAGAAAATCTTCATGGACGGGTTCCTTTTTCAAAGTCCGGGCATCTTGTTTAGGTGCCCGTGGTTTATTAGAGGTTGATGAAGACTGAACTTTAGAAGCAGCAGGAGGAGGCGGGGACGTGAAATGGGCAATCTTCGAGCTGGCGGATCGCACAACTGTGTCAGCGAAATTATAGTCACAGGTCTGGGTACCTGAATCCTTAGTAGGTCAAGTGGAGGTGAGGACCTTACTGTATGTGCCCGCTGGGAGGACAGTGGGCTTTTGACTCGCCAACAACTTTCGAGCCACAGATGTTGATACCTTTTCCGTAACCCGAATTTGCTGGATGACCTTTTCATCCTTATATACAGGGCAGTCTCGAGAGGAAGCCGCATGGTCACCGTTGCAGTTAAGGCAGTGAGGGGACGGAGGTGGGCAATCCCCCTCATGGGCGTCCCTACCACAAGTTACACATTTTGCTGCGTTAGGGCAAGATTGACGGGTGTGGTTGTATCTGTGGCATTGAAAACAGCATACATATGGGTGGACGGAGATGACTTCATACCCTGCTTTGACCTTCGACGGGAATTCAACTCTGTCGAACATCAAAAACACAGTACGATTCGGTGTCAGCTGGTTATCTACCTTTTTCAACACCCTATGGACGGCTGTCACACCCTGATCGGACATATAGGTTTGTATGTCTTTGTCAGACAACCCGTCAAGGGATCTCGTAAAAACTACCCCCACGTGACGAGTAGAGTGTGCAATGCACTTCTACCTTGACTGGAAACGTGTGTAACAATGTAGTCCGTATCAGTTTTTGGGCCTGGAAGGCACTGTCCGCTTCCAGCAACAATGTGCCATTGCGCTGATGTGAAAAAGGTTTTAACAGGGCCAGCAATTGCATCAACACCTTTCTGAATGACTAAAGGATTTACAGAATTGAAATCTTTACCGTCGTTGCGTGAGACAACAAGGAATTTTGGAAAATTAGGCAGAGTCTTCTTTTGCTGAGGCGAATCTATCTTTCGTTTCTGGGTCAACATCACTGAAGAAGAGAAGGAAGTCATTGCGGAAGTGTCCCCCGTGATTACCGGCGTCGCCGATGGCGCGCTCCTTCCTAGTGGGGGCCCTCTCTGAGGTCTTACCCGCCTTAGGTGATTGTTCACACCTCCCGAGAACTGACGGAGGGACCAATCGGCATGTTCGGAAGGTACCAGCTGGGGTAATCACCCCTCCCTGGGCCTGGCCTTTACCAGGGGGTATGTACGTGCCCTACTTATCTACCTGGGGCGGGGAATTACGCGTTACCCCCGTCACCTGCTATGCGTGATAATGCGTGGGTCGGCCTTCAGACACGCCCAGGGAGGAAAGAAGAAGAATAGAGGAAGTGAAGAGAAAGAAGGAAAGAAGTGTCTCAAACGCCGAAGCGGAGACTAATGAGGAGGAGAAGAAGGCTAGGAGAGTACAGCAAGGAGAGGAAGACAGAAGCAAATGTTAGGAAAGGAAGGAACCAAGGAATAAGAGAAACTACAACAAGAAACCACCTTAACTCGCAAAAGACGCCCGTCTGCGGGCGAAGGCATAAACCCTGAGGAAAAGTGAAGCAGCCTGGGGCAGCTGCTTTGGCTTGGGGCCCCGTGCACGCCACACACGTACCCACAAAAGAGCTGTGGATCCCCTGGGGGAGGGGGGGGGAGACATTGTGTCAGGTGAACGTTTCCTTTTTGACACTGGCGCAGATGTGTCTCTCATTCCTCTCTATGTGAAGGCAAAAAACTCTGACCTCATTGCGCACTTCTTCATGCAGTCAATGCTGCAGGTTTGGCTGCACTGAGAGTTCACCTATTGTCCCATTGCTAGTTGAAGTGGAACTTTCTGGTGGCAGATATCCCGGAGCCTATTGTAGGCATTGATTTCTTGACCTTTCACAAACTTTCACCTGATGTCGTATCCAGATCTGTGTTCCATCACCCATCTCGTACACACTACTTGTGTGCTTTGCCGAACACTAACACGTCTGACCATGCCTCAAAAGCTCATCTGATATACAAGTTCTTTACCCTGTCAGCAAATCTACATGAAATGATGTGCAAGTGGTTCACCGAACATGATCAAGTGCTCCATTTACGTCATGAGAAAGAGTTAGCTCACCGGTTACACAGCGCTGAAGAAGAACTCGACTCTGTGTTGGACCAGATTAATTCACTGCAGCGGGAACTATTGGACCACCACTCTCCTGTGGTTCCACACCTTCGTGCAATGCAAACAGTGTTTCTTATGACTTGTATGTGAATGTTTTTAAACTTGGGTCTGCTGCCACACCCACCTCCTGTGCTGACATTCCAGCAGTGCTGCAGAGACCCAACACTAAGAAGTTTAACTTTCTGACCTTGCAGTCATCTGTTTTAAGCCCACTAGTGCCTATTTTTCACCTGGTGGCTTAGACTGTAACTTTCCTGCCACCAATGTAAACAAAATACTGTCAGCTCACAGCCAACAGACACCCTTCAGCTGCCCTGAACTTTGCCGAGTCACATCAAAGTCACTCAGATGATCGCCCCACTTCAGCCATTCCAAGCCTCTCTGAGCCGCGCCACATGCTGGTGCACAACACACGGCCGTGCTTCAGCTCTCTCTGACCTCCCCAACTTGTGCTGAGCCGCACGACCTTCCGTTAACCCGCTCCACAGCTGAAACACACCTAGCGCAACACAAACAAACTGACTCAGACACACGTTTGAAGATTTCTGTAGTGACCAATGGCACGGTAAAAAAAAAGAAAACAGAAAGAGATTTTTCTATGAAATATCAATACCTTTAATCTGATTGCGATAAAATTTTGCACATTTGACGTTCAAAGTGAGAGGAAGGTTCAAGTGAAGTAAAAGTTTGGAATATTTGGCCAGAAAATAGGAAAATTTGTGGAAAACTGAAAGAGCTCTTTCCTTTGGGATATCAATATTATTCATATGATTGCTATACAATTTTGCACATTTGACATTCAAAGCAAGAGGACATACACATCAGCAATTGCAAACCATTGCCAGGAAGACTAGATGACCCAGTGAACTTCATATCACTTACATTTTAATATAAACAATATTAATTTAAATCTTATGTAATTTAGACCCAGTAGCTTTATAAATGCATCATCAGATAGTCTAAGTTTTGGCTCGATAGCGGACGGAAAGAGTTGACAAATCACAAACACATTTCCAGGATAATGTTCAGGGAAGGTTTAAACAATGAAAATATGGAAAAATTTACATTTAAAACAAGCAATATAATGACTTGGTTGTTGTGTTGGGTGCATTCAGAAATATACTTTGAAAGAGTAAAGTTCGATTTACATGATCTGAACCCGTAGATGAACTGTCAATGACACTGTCAAAGGTTACATATACACTAAATATATGCAAAGTGCACACTTTTACGAATGTGACACTAACATTATCCTGGACACGTGTGCGTTATTTGTCCACTCTTTCCGCCCACTATCGAGCCGATACTTAGACTATCTATCCTTTATAAAGCTAGTGGGTCTAAAATACACATGATTTAAATTAATATGATTTATATTAAGAGGTAAGTGATATGAAGTTCACCGGGTCATCTAGTTCTGCAATAAAAATGAGTAAATTTCATATGTAACAACAATGGAAAGGGTCATTACAGATTTTCTGAGGGGGGGGGTGGTTTTTATGCTTGTAACTGGATTTACACACACACACACACACACACACACACACTCACTCACAGATTATAGTCTATAAGTAAGTACACATGGTACAGAACTTCTCTGGTGATACTATATGGTATCACATAAGTTGAAGAACTTGATTTGGGATAGTTGAAGGCAAACATGTGATGACACTTAACAACATTCAGTTGTTGTGAAATAATAAGGAAACTTTACTAACTCAGTATAGTCATTTGAGGTTGGAGAGAAAAGTATGGAGAGAGAATTACGAGTGCACCGCTCTACCCTCAGAGCAGGTAGTGTGCATTAACACAACCATAGAAGGTGAATGGGTGGGAGAGATGTTTAACAAAGTCATGAAGAGTCTTTCTCTAGTGCATTATATAGTGGGAGATAGAGGAAACACACAGTCAACCAATCACACATATTTGCCGCCATGTAGTCAGACTGTGATGGGCAGCCAGATATGGCTGACGTGTGTGGATGGGTGTGCCAGAGTGATTGTGTGGATGAGTGTTCTCTTTCTGAGGAAGGCCATGGCCAAAAATTTAGAATTGTGTGTGTGTTTGTGTGTCTTTCGGCATCTCAACGTTCATCTTTATGGTGCATTGTTCCCTATCTACATATTGTTATGAATCACATATAAACACAGACACTACAACTGCTTATGACTGGTCAAGAGGAAGAGGGATGAGGACTGGTAGGTAGCGTTGATGAAAATAGACACTACACTTATACCTCTCTGCACTAGTGTTGTCCTTTTGGTGGAAAACAGTGATATAACTCAGAAGTATTAGATGCTTTGAAATTAGTCTCTCGAAGGCATAAATACAGAGATCTATCCTTACCCAGCAGACATAGTTCACCCGCATACATCCTGAATCCCTGTGAGTTTAACTGACGTATGGATGCCATCTTGAAGGTGAGGTTTGCCTGTATCAACCTGTCATACCACCATGGTGTGATCACCTCTGAAAGCTTCTGAGCAGGAAGCTCTGACTTGTTTTTCATCTTACAATGTTTTTGGGGATGATGATTGTAGTTGTTGTTGTTGTTTCAGTTTAGAGGGAACTAAACTGCGAGGTCATCAGCCCTCTGGGAATGGTTGTAATGCTGTTTTAAGCCTAAGTTGAAGAACAAGTGGCATACGTTAGCAGTTGATTGACAAGTGGTTGTATCCCCTTCAACTGTCATGGTCTGAGTGTGGAAACTAATGTTGTGGACAAGCTACTACAACAACGAGGCAAATGACTTAACAAATCATTATTGAATGACCTTAAACTACTTCTTGAAGCAAAGTGAGACACATTTCTTGAATTTTCTTTTCTTTCATGAAGACAGGACTATTCCTGCTCCACACTGGATTAGCTGGGAACAATTCGCAATAGTTCATTTAACAACTGGTGCTTGGGCTGCTGCATTTTCCACATGTAGCTTTGGTCATCAGTCTTCACATGTAGACTGACCATTACAACTCATGGTGATGTGCTCTACATATTTACACTAAAAGCTTCACATTTTATTTTGGATATCAAGTCTCATAGAAGGTGTCAAAATTTGCTGCAACATAAGCGATGCAGCTTCTTACAGATTTAATGTCAGCATGAGGGATGCAGAATTATGAATCTCATCATTGATTTTTCATTACATTCTGGACTTCAATTACCTTGCACTTTCCCATTCCTGTAGCAGTTCTTTTGAATCTATATCCATAACGCCCAAGCATGTTACAACTCCCTACTATTTAACCTAGTGTGCAGATCACTAATGTTGTGATATTCTTTAACTTGACATTCAACAGTTTGTTTACTCAGTGAGCCTTCATAGGCTCAAGTAGGGAGTGCCATTGTGCACTTAATAGATTCCAGTTGTCCTTCAAGCCCACCAGAGCTTTAATGATATAAAATGGTGTTAATTTCTCAAAAGAACAATCAATATGTTTCATCACAAAAACATAATCTACCACTAGAAGTGGCATGTTACTGTTGTTATCTAAATACAATATTATAATGTGGAAAAAAATAAATATTTCAAAAGACTAGGATTGTCAGCACAGATATTAATTTCTTTTTACCAAATACAAAAATGATTGTAAATCATTAGATGAAGTAAAATATAACACTCACTTGTCTTGCCATGACGATGTCTCTTTTGTAATGACTTCTAAAACTAATTCCAGCAACCAGGTCATTTTTGTGGTCAATTCTAAATTTGTATGTAAAGTCACTTGCTGGTGGCGACTGCAGTGTTCATATATTTCTGCCAGTCCATACAGAGCTGCATGCCTCACAGATGGCTACAAGTAAACAGGCACACAGACAGAAGAACAATATAGTATGTAATAAAATAAAACACACACCAATCACAAATAAGAAGTTTGTTAACACTAGAACTGCAGATTTCTGACATTCCTAAAATGGTTGAAAAGGGTCGTTTTGACCCTATTTGATAACTGACTTAAACAATTACTTTTTTTTGTTAATGCTCACCTTTTTTTAGTAGTGACAATTATAAATTATGGTGTTTAATAATTATTTATTTCACAACAAAATATCTTAATAATTTATTGCTGCCAATGCTAACCAGTTTCCTAAACTGCAGATTTTAATTTTTTATTTGTACAAACCTGTAGACACAATTAGTATATTTGGAAGCTGTAGACACATTTAGTACATTTGGTGTTGTTACTCTTGTACATGTTCTACACACACCTTTGTATTACTTTTTTCTTGAGTCATTGGAATACACTACATACACTTAGCACAGGTGATTTCTGTTTTACATGCACTGCTCTCCCCCCCCCCCCCCCCCCTTACAGCTTTGTGACACTTTACACAGTGTTCACTGGTCTTGATGTCTTCACAGATGCTGATATGGCAATTCATCTGCTTTGTAGGCAATTTCAGCCCAGTGTCCTCTTCTTTGAGTGATCTTGCTTTTTCATACCCTTGAGTTCATTTGACAACTAAAGTATGAACTAATTCCTTTCCATTTTCTTGTCTGCTGTACATGACTTATGCATTTATTGCTGTCATGCCCAAGATGATCTGAAAGACATGACTTGGCCATCTCCTACATGCAACCTTTGTAGTATATTTACAGGTCATTTGATTTACCTAGTCCACCCAATACTTTGTTGCATTATGGAATGTTACAAGGTGGAATCCAAAATTTTTGGGACTGGAAAGTAGGAGTAGTAGATTTTGCACTGCTAGGTGGTAAGAACTGCATATCTGATGAGTCATTGTGCAGAGTGCTATTCAGCTGGGAGGACGTGTTGCATGTACACAGCGACTTCCGTAATACTTTGTGTTTGGCATGTGGCAATTTTACAATGGATTCACTAACAGAACAGAGTGTGTATGTATCAAATTCTGTGCAAATCTTGGGAAAAGTGCTATGGAGACCCTTGTAATGATTCAACAAGATTTTGGGGGGACAGAGCATGAGCCATACACATGTGTGAGTGGTAAGCTCAGGGCCCATCATCATTTTCTTTGATACCAAGGGAATTGTGCATGAAGAATTTGTCCCCCCAAACAGTGAATTCCGCATACTACTGTGACTTTTGTGACGACTTTGTGAGAATGTTCAGCAACGACGGCCTGAACTTTGATGTCAAGGGAACAGGCTGATGCGTCTTGTCACATGTGCCCTGTCACATGTCTTAGCACACCAGGACCTTTTCCACAAAAAACAACATGGCGCTATTGCGCTGACACTCAAGTTTAAGGGCTGTTGGTTCAACAGTCTATAGAAAATTCAAGAAGCATCACTGGTGATGCTAAACTCTTTCAAATAACAGGATTTCCAGAAAACAGTTGACCAGTGGCAGAAGTGCTGAGACCGGTGTACATGCAGATGGAAACTACTACAATGGTGATGTGACCATTACTAAACAGATGGCAGAACCAGTCCCAAAAAGTTTGGGTATCACCTTATACTGTTTCTAATTTCCTCTTTCCTTGCTTGCTTATTGCTACTTCATTATGCAGTATACTCAGAAGTATGACATTTTTATTCTTCTTTCCTTGGTATAAAGTTTGTCTATAACCACATTTACACTTTACACAATTGGTGGAAGACAAAGATTCAGTTTTGGAAGCAAAATGCTACATTCACAAGAGCGGATAGGAAAGTTACGTCATGGTGGCGGGGATGGGATAGATGGGAATAATGAGAAGCAGCTTAGGAATGGTGTGGGGAGGCGGGCGAGGGGAGAAAATAAAATAAAATAAATATATACAGAAAATGCATGCACACAAGACCCTCCCCCCCCCCCCCCCACACACACACACACACACACACACACAGTCGCACATTCACACACCACTCAAAATAGGCGAGGTTTGGGATAGAGAGGTAGGAACTGTAAGGTATGGAGAAAAACTATAGGGAAGTTATCATAGGTTGAGGCCTCGTTGATTTCGAGATCGGAGAATGTATTGTAGGCATAACTTCCATCTGTGCAGATCAGAAAAGGTGGTGGTGGATGGGAGGATCCAGATGGCCCGAGTTGTGAAGCAGCCATTGAAATCAAGCATGTGCTCTGCTGCATGCTGTGCCACAGGGTGGTCCACCTTGTTTTTGGCCACAGTTTGGTGGTGGCCATGCATCCTAATGTACAGCTAGTTGGTGGCCATGCCAATATAGAAAGCTGTATAGTGTTTGCAGCACCGTTGGTAAATTACGTGGCTGTTTTCACAAGTGGCCCGGCCTCTGATAGGGTAGGATAAGCCTGTGACAGGACTGGAATAGGAAGTGCTCGGTGGGTGGATTGGACAGGTCTTGCAGACATCTGCCTAGGTGGACTTGCGTCTCTGTAAATTGTGTGTGTGTGTGTGTGTGTGTGTGTGTGTGTGTGTGTGGTGTGTGTGTGTGTGTGTGTATTTGTTACTATCACTGCCTGTGCTCCTTCGCCTGTTAAGTAGACTACTACTATTTTTTTTTTTTTTTTACATATAAACAATTGGATACTTTGATTATGGTGCTTTATTCTTTTTTAAAAGCTTTATGTAGTACCATGGCATTTTTGCAACTGTCTTGTTATTCCCATGTAACAACAGGCAACTTTTTAAACTATATCCCATACACAGAACAATCAATTTTCTTGAACTGACTTGTTGTGACAAAAGTTGTGTGGTGTACACAAAGTTGGTCTTTTTAATCTATACTTATAATAAATCTCTAAATGTAGGCCTCTCGCAGTTCACTTCAATCTTCAAAACTAATGGATGATTCTTCTTGTGGTTTTCACAGCGAAGAAGAGAAAAGTATGGGTCAACATATAGGTATAATTTTATCAAAATATGATCACAGAAACAGAAGATATTGTAATTTTAAGTGTTTTCAGTAACCATTGTGTCTGTTTGTTCAACTATTAAAAACCACTTATCTCCAAAACTACTTCACGAATTTGCATGGGGTTTTCACAGGTAACTTGAATATATCATGCAGTTACAAAAAGGCTTCAATAATTAAAATCTGATCAGAGAAAATAAAGATATCATAATGTAATCATTTGTTTAAAAGTCATCGTGTATGTCTATTTGTTGAGGGTAATCTCCAAAAGTACTACACGAACTTTCATGGATTTCCAAAGGTAAATATACAATAGTTTGGAGAGTAACATAGATGTCATTTCATCAAAATTGGATCAGAGGAAGGAAAGATATTGTAATTTGAAGTTTTATTTGTATACAATGTTTATAAGTATGGTGTAGTACACCAAATCTCCAAGAGTACTATACAAACCTTCATGGGGTTTCATAGGTCAACTGAGAGTACTTTGGGGCAACATATAAGCTTCATTTCATCAAAATCGGATCAGTGGAAGAAAATATATCGTAATTTGTAGTTTCTGGCGTATGCTACACCTTAATTGCAGCATAGTATATCAAAGATCCAATAGAGGTGCTGTTACATAGCATACCAAATAATTAATAGATGGCGATGCTGCGTTATAATCCTTTTTGAAACATCAGTCACATACAATGAGGGAAATAATTCTTTATGTTGATAATGAAATGCTTACGGCAGGTAATGGAAACAGGGAATTGTATCTATGTTTCATAGATCTGGAAAAGGCTTATGACCGTGTTCCTAGGAGGAAGCTACTGTCAGTTCTTCAAGATTATGGTATAGGAGGCAAACTTCTGCAGGCAATTCAAGGGCTTTACGTAGACTGTCAGGCAGCAGTTAGAGTAGATGGCAAATTAAGCTCATGGTTCAGGGTAGTTTCAGGGGTAAGAGAAGGCTGTAACCTGTCACCACTGTTGTTCATACTATTCATGGACCATATGTTGAAAACAGTAGACTGGCAGGGCAGTATTGAAGTAGGTGAAAACAAAATAAGCAGTCTCGCATATGCAGATGACTTAGTTGTAATGGCCGATTCGATTGAAAGGTTTGCAAACTAATATTTCAGAGCTCGATCAGAGATGCAAGGATTATGATATGAAGATCAGCATCTCCAAAACGAAAGTAATGTCTGTGGGAAATAGATTCAAACAGATTGAGTACCAAATAGGAGGAACAAAGTTAGAACAGGTAGACAGTTTCAAGTACCTGGGATGTATTTTCTCACAGGATGGAAACATAGCGAAAGAACTGGAATCGAGTTGCAGCAAAGCTAATGCAGTGAGTGCTCAGCTAAAATCTACTCTCTTCTGCAAGAAGGAAGTAAGTACCAAGACTAAGTTAGCAGTGCTCCGCTCTATCTTTTGACCAACTTTGTTGTATGGGAGTGAAAGGTGGGTAGATACAGGTTGCCTTATTCATAACAGAGGTTACAGATATGAAAGTAGCAAGAATGATTGCAGGTACCAATAGATGGGAACAATGGCAGGAGGGTGTACATAATGAGGAAATCGAAGAAAAGCTGGGAATGAACACCATAGATGAAGTAGTTAGAGCGAACAGACAGATGGTGGGGTCATGTTACACGCATGGGAGAAGCAAGGTTACCTAAGAGACTCATGAGCTCTCAGTGGAGGGTAAGAGGAGTCAAGGTAGACCAAGAAAAAAGTACCTAGATTCGGTGCAGAATGATTTTGAAGTAAAAGGCACAACATCAGACGAGGCATCAATGTTAGCATTGAATAGGGGATCATGGAGGAATTTTATTAGAGGTACTATGCTCCAGACTGAACTCTGAAAGGCATAATCAGTCTCTAATGATGATGATGAAATAAGTAATTAATGTTGTTCTGATCAGTAAATTAATTATCCCCCTAAAACCAATATTTTGTTGCCAACGTAAACTGCAAGTAAAATTTAGCCCAGGTATGACCCAATAAGTAATTTTTTACTAGCTGTATCCCGCATGCCTTGCAATGGCATGGAAAGAAAAAAAGTGCTCTTTTGAATTTAAAACATAACAATGTTCCTTCACGTCTATCGCTATTTTAATTTACTAAGAATTTTTTGCAAGGAAAATGGAATTTATGTAGTTTTCTTTCTGATTCGGTGTATCCTCATTACATTTTGAGTGTGTTCTGTTGAGGAATACTCAAACACGCCATAGTACAGGGAAGGACAAAGTGAGGTGACATTATTTAAATAGTACAACAAATAACTAATTATGGCATTCCTGCATTTTTCATTCTCACAACTATGGTGTAATACACTACAATAAGGGGTACAATTGTACTTATGGCAGCAGCCTTGTGTGCTGATGTTGTCAACGGCTGTTGAATGCTTTTTCAAAAATCAGTCACGTATAATGAAGTGAATAATTATTTAAGTTCACGATGAAATAAATAAGTTATACTGTTCTGGTCAGTAAATTAATCATCCTCCTAAAGCAAATAGCTCATTGCCAATGATAGCAAACTAAACCACTGCCACTGCAAGTAAAATCAAACCCAGGTAGGAGAAAAAAAATTTTTTTCTTCTTAGCTGTATCCCATATGCTTTGCAATATGGAAAGAAAAGAAGAGCATCTTTCGACGGGTATAACCATTAAGTGATACATAGAGTAGAAATATAGAAATATCTATGGATTGAGCATTGCGTTCTGTGCATCTTCCCAACATTAAGATGTAATTACCATGTGATATTGTGAGAAATCCACTCTTCCAACACATTTATTTGCTCTTGCGATGGGTTTGTACCGCATTGGCTGCAAAGACGCACCACCTCCTTTTCGCAGAGCAAGCACATAAAATGAAATAACATTTAAATAAATGTTTCAAAGAAGCAACAAGAAAGTTGAAGCGTCACTAAAAAAGCCATTTACACACAGTCATCTGTCTTAACCGAACAAGATAAAGTCAGAAATTTGTATATTTTTTCCAATATCACAAGACATTTCCATCTTATTGTTGAGGACACAAAATCTGTTCTGCGCATCTGAATGCTCCATCCAGAGATATTTCTGCTCTGTGCTTGACACTAGAGGTAATATACACATGCGAGCGACAAACTCATCAGAAACCTCCCTGCTTTCATAATTGTTCGGTACAATATTGTGATTAAAATATGTAATTACTTACTTTTGGTATGGACTACATTAAGATAACGATGTCTTCTTTTGCAGAAACAACTGTACTTAGATTTATAAACTGGATTCTAAATATATTGTTTTATTACACAAGGTCAATGTCAACTTTGTGCTTTAATACGTGGGGACATGTATTAGCTGGAAGAGTGGCTGATGCTGCTAACACACTCAAGACAATTCCCTGAAATACTATATTTAATGAAAAGTTCTATACAGATGATCAACTGACGCCATTCCTTTAACGATTGCCCAGACTTACTTTATCACATATTGACACCACCATGAAGTCTTATTTAAACATATGAACTGCTCTGTTGATTTAATTATCAGACTTTCAGCATTCATCAAGTTTTCGATAATAGGGAGCACTGCATACAGAGTAACTACATTGTCCCCAGTGCAACATACTAATAATTCAGCATGCACTTACTGTGAGAGATAAACAGTTTATTACTACACCATAGAACCTATACATGGCACTGTCATTATTATTACTATTTCTCATCTCAACAATAGAAGTGTTTTCAGAAGTTTATGCCAAACAGACAATTACAGACCACAGTCTTAACTTTATGAACACAAAATAACATTGAATTTACATCGTTCTGGAGTACAGACTTATATTAATTTCACTTTTTGTATGAAAAACTTTATGAACATTCATTGTTTACGACAATCACTTCTACTTACATTTGACATCTTGGATAGGAGAACTGATTTTGCTGACAGAGCGATCCAACAAGGAATCTGTTTTTGGTGACCTAGGTCCAGAACCCTAAAAATAATTATATACATAGGTCGCTCTTTAACAACCATTGCAAATCAGGGGCATATAAGCTGGTATGTTTCATAAAAATGAAGATATTGATTCCTGATATATTGTAGAAATTTTCAGCATTCAGTCGTAAATATTTATTGACAGATCTGATATTTGATTTATGTATATTGTTAATGAAATAATTATTGGGAACACTGGAAGCCACTGTGGTTGGACCCACCACCAGCACTGTGTAGTGGAATGAGACATGGTGGTGTCATGGTATGAAAGGAAAGTTGTCTTGTACATTCTAAGTTTGGTTGAAGTTATGATAGAAGTGCAGTTAATGATGAACGAGTTTCAAATTGATTTGTAAAATGGTAATGTATGCTGAAATACACAAAATACTATGAAGGAGACTTATTTTGTTAGAGGAAAGAATTTTCTATTACAGCATTTCCCTGTTCGCACTAAGTGAAATCTGATTTTATGGCAAGAAAGGAATTACGGCAACTATGAATAACTGTGGGGGGAATAAAATAAAATATGGTAAAATGGTCTTGATGCAGAAAAGAATATTTAAAGTGCTGTGGTGAACCCAATGAAAGTTCCAAAGACGAATTTATTGTTCGTGCAAAAATCTGCAACTGCAGCTGCTGCCACCAGCGTCTGTACCAGTTGCCAGGAGGAAAGCCACTTCCATCTCTCCTGGGCTGCCATCTGGTCTGCTGTGGAAGAGCAGGAGTCAGTTAAGTCCCCAAACAAAGCACTTTTGTCCTTACAGACTGGTAACAGTACCCTGCCCAAGCCAACACCCTAGAGATTCAAAATTCCAGATATGGAGACATAGACATTCCCCTAAATTCACTCTCTCCACTAAGATGAGAGGGATTTATTTATTTATTTATTTATTTTTTTAGGGGTACAAAACTACTATGGTCATAGAGAGGGATGCTGTAACACATGCCCACAATGGGGAAGACCATGTGTGCCCCTAAGGGGAAGCTATGCATACTGTCCCTGTGAATACTAGCAAGTGATTATGGCTGGTGACTATGACTGAGTGAGAAAACTTGCTGCATGGGCTCTACTTAAGGATACATTCAGTTGCATTCATCCTCAATTGTGTGATTTCTTCCTGTGTGTTATATTCAGTGAAGTACTGTTTGCAGCTTCTGTTGAATGTGACTGTACCATTATTTGTGATAGCTGTTCTATTCTTAAAAAGTTACTTGAACTACCTGTACAGCATTACTCTATGATTCTTATTATACAATATAGCCTACTTTTATATTAATGTAAATAAAGTACACATTGGAACATGAATAAAACACTAAAGGAAAATAAGTCAATACTTATATCAAAACGAATGGTGTGATAAAAAGAATACACATTTGAGAAAATGTAGGCAAATATTAGTCTAAAGTTTTTTAAGGTCATAAACTTACATTGACATCATACCTCCTATATGCCACTATATCAACTAAGTAAGGATCACTAATTATAATCATTTCACTGTATGTAGAATAATAAAATGAAGATCTAACAATTTCGTTAACAACTTCTTCACGAAAACTGACGTCTGGCACAGCACTATAAAACCGCAGTAATCCCTCTAGATCTTTCCGAAGATGTGGCTTCTTGATAAGGAAATCTGATGCATGTGCTAACCCAAATTTCTGTCCCAGAGGATCCATTTGCAACCTGAAGAACAAAAATTATGAGAGAATTAAGGTTATTTACAACTCAAAAGAAATGAAAATGTAACTTTGCTTGAAAAGTTACAAACGTGGTGGATTGAGAAAACACATAGTACTATGCGATACTAAATCAAGGCTAGATTACAAACAGGCAGAAGGGATGGACGAATGGGTACCATATCAAGATTACAGACAGGAACAAACAGATGGGCCCCACCTACACACACACACACACACACACACACACACACACACACACACACAAACGGACGAGACCTGCAGTTACTTTCAACAGGATGGAGCAACTGCCCACACAGCCATCAGAACCTTAGCACACATTCACACAATATTCAATCCTGACAAAATTGTTAGCAGAGATCAGTGTGGTTGCTGCTCCAGCTGGCCACCTTCGTCACCTCATCTGTCAGTGTGTGTTTACTTTATGTGTGGATTCCTCAAGTCTAAGTTGCATTGTGTGTTGTTGCAAGTGGTGTTTGAATTACATAAGTATGAATTATATAAGAAGCCTGTTTGGTTACAGCTTCTATGTCCTTCACTTACGCCATACCACAGAATACAATATCATCTCTTATCTCCATATATTGAAGCAGGTTTACTTTGTCAGTTGCCTATGGTTTATTGTAAGGATGATTTGAGGAACCCGCTAGTCTGTTTCCTCTCTCTAATCCTTGGTATCACACAACTTTTCTTTTGCAAGGAAAATACCTCAAAATTGAAACATATTGAGACTATTAATAACTCAGACACTTTGTCCCATTTAAACTCATGTATTGTAAACTTTTTAACTCACAGAAGTACACATTAATCATACATTGGACATGTTATACCATATCATCTTAAATACGAGAACAAGTTTAGTCCCTCATGTTTCAGGGGCAAATGTACAGTCCTCTTTTTTTAACAATACTAACAAATACAAAACAGCACAATAGATGATACAACACTTGTTTCTCCAATGTCTCTGCAACTTCATGATTAATCAGACTGTGCTCTCTCAGCCACTTTGCTCCTCTGCAGCTCCAGAACTTCTGCTCGTACGCACCAGCCTAAAAGTCTCTTGCATTCTGTAAACATTACAGGCACACAGTTTTCTGTTTCGTTAATAAATTGTTATTAGCAATCATCTTGTGTCAGGAAGCTATATAACATCTGTAATGACCATTTAATCGTACACTAGAATTGTAACAACCACCATCTTTAAGAATTACAGTATAATATTTTGGGTGAGTTGGCAGCAATTCCAACTTCAACCTACCTTCGGTAACCTGTTGGCAAGCCCCCAAATATTCTAAGAGAAGAATGGTGGTCACTTTCACCATCTGCTATAGCCAGGTTAATACTCTATTTCCTTTCCTATGCTATCTTCTTTGCACTGTGGAAGTGTGTTCTTCAGCCACTTCTATTTTCTCCACACTGTATAAGTTATACCTTTCTTCACGATTTTTTAGTTATAGTGCAGGCTATTTTATGGCTACACAGTGTGTGCCAATTAGTTTGTCTATGTTTAACATAATGTGACAAATGGAAATAAAAATAATTGTCAAAAGTCAGGCTCTAGTGACCATGCAAATAGATCCAGGCCTACACTTCGTACTATGATGAGAACTATCAGCAGCAGCACAATATGTATAGATGTATGTCTGCCTAGGTGTGTGTGTGTGTGTGTGTGTGTGTGTGTGTGTGTGTGTGTGTGTGTGTGTATTTGTTTACCTTCCTTTTTTTCCCCCCAAGGTAAGTCTTTCCTCTCCCGGGATTGGAATGGCTCCTTACCCACTCCTTTAAAACCCTCATCATTTCCTTTTCCCTCTCCTTCCCTTCTGCCTGAAGGAGCAACAGGGTTGCGAAAGTTTGTGTATGAGAGAGAGAGAGAGAGAGAGAGAGAGAGAGAGAGAGAGAGAGAGAGAGAGAGAGAGAGATAGCTCTATGACGGACAAAGGCCTTAACATCTGAAAGCTATCAAGTTGTTTTCTGTAATTTGTGCCTTTCCACGACTCATCAAATGTGTCTGTGGTGAGTACATAACCTATCCTTCACAAAAATATTGTTGAATCCTTCCTGGAATTTCCATAGTTTTATCACTTAAGAAGATTTTCTTCTCTGCTTTGGTCTTTTGGATGTCATATTATTGTAGGAGATTGGTTTCATTTGTGATAGTGTTCAGCTAATGTGAAGTCATTTGTTCCATTCTTCTAGGCTCTCATCTGATAGAAAATGTTCTGCTTGTCTGTCTTATAGACCTGCCATTATAAGTTTTACACTGTAATTGGTATATCCAAGCTCTTTGATATATGCCTTTGTCTTTTGTCAGTTTTGGAGCTGTATTTTGAATAGAATTATCTGTTGTGTATTCTCTGTTTATGCCCCCCCCCCCTTTTTCTATTCCAGATAGTTGTTATTGTATTTGTGGTTATTCCAGATAGTTGCTATTGTATTTGGTCATGTTTTCAAAATGCACAAAATGATTTATGAAGAAACATTCACAATGGAAAAAAATGCACAAACATTATGTAAGTGGAACATTGTGTGACATCATGTTGTGACCATCTGGAAAGAAACTTAAAACCCATATCCTAAAAAATGGATAAACTGTGCAGAAAATTGTGTTATGCAACCATTTTCCAGTTTCATAAAGACTAATGAAATGTAACTATATACTGTATTTGGACAATAATATAGAGGGAAACATGTGTGTGTGTGTGTGTGTGTGTGTGTGTGTGTGTGTGTGTGTGTGTGTGTGTCTCAACAAATCGGTGCCTTTTTGCCTGGTAAGTCAAACTTTCTTTACTTTGTATAAATATATATTTGGACATCTTATTAACATTTCTATGGCTAAAGCCGAGGAACAGCATGATTCCACAAAGTGCCTTGTAAGGTTTTTCCATTTTATACATGTTTTTCACGACAAAAAGATCCACATCTTTTTCTCATTTCTTTAACTCTTTAGAAATTCTAGTGTTACATTTCTTTTGCAGGTAAACTGACATGCCTGTTGTTAGGGTGAAATGTGCCATTACTAAGCATTAATAGACTACTTTGCACAACTACGACATTTTTACATAAAAATAATTTGTTTGCTGTTTTATTTTTGCTATGAGTTGGTGGACAACTGTTGCATACACAGTAAGTCAGGATGCAAAATTTTCAATTTTTTCACCTTTTTTGTATGTATCTAACAGATTTTGTTTTTATTTGCTTGCAATCATCATTACACAAATGTATCATTTTCCATGCCAAAGATTCTCTCATACCTTTCTTGTACAGTTTTTTAAGCTGTTGAATGATTTATCTATGGTGTCATTGATTTCACCCGATTTGCCTAAGCCATTACACACAGTTCATTTGATTTTCCTTTTTCTATATTTAAAAAAAAATGTTTGGTCAATTGTTGTTATTAAAATGTCAATATTATTACATTACAATGTTAAGATACCTTTAATCAGATATGCTGTGTAAAAAGTATAAGAAATAAATCTCTTACCGTTTCAAGAATGCTTTCCAGAGAAATGCGTGTTTTTCCTCACAGTTTCCTTCAGTATACAAATATGTTAAAAGCTGGAAAGCATTTAACTTCTCCTCATTATTTTCACTGGCAAGACATAATTCTAAACTGCCTAATACAGTTGTAACACTCTTTGGAATTAATTTGTGCAGTTTCTCTATAAGATTAAAGACTGCAACATTTGCTACAAAGTCATTTTCTGCACTTGGGCCAGAATGAAGACGTAAATTCAAAACCTGCAAAAATAATCATAATAATAAAATAAAATAAAAATAGAAATAAATAAATTAAAATAAAAAATAAACATTGATGGATGGAAAATGCAGAGCAATATTGTCCTTGTAGTACTACTTCCATTATTCATACAATATCACCCAGAATAAAACATGTATCATAGGAAAATTCACATGAGAAAATTGAAGTATTACAGACAGAATGGCTACCTATCACTTACAAGGACAAATCCACTACATGCCACACACATTATCAAGTAAAAAAAGTATTTTAACACCTACAACTATAGTTTGCATCATGTAGGAATGCCCTTCTGTGTATAGAGGCAGAGCAACAGGGAAACATGGAGGGGAGGAGATATGGCCGAGTGCAATGGCAGAGAGTGGGCAGAGAAAGTATGCATTGCCGAACTGTGTTACTGCAGGCAAGAATCAGTTCATTTGCCTAATGTACACCATATTGTATGTTTAGATTTGTATGAACAGTAACAACAATATTTTTTAAAATCCAGTCGGGCCCGGTGGTCTTGGGGTAAAGCACTTGACCGGAAACTAAAGGGTTGTAGGTTCGAAGCCCGGTCGGAACTCTTATTTTTTCAGTCTGTGTTTTATCCCATCCTTCACCTCTCAATGATGTCAGAACTCGCCAGTAACAACACGTCGTTCAGATTCCACATTAAGTTGTAGGTCCCCTTTCCCCGGTTGGATAACAGGAGTAGACTAGGGACACGCAAGTCGCCAAAGTGGCATGCAATTGAGAGATCTGCCTCAGGCCAATAAGCCACATGAAATTATTATTATTTAAAACCCATTTCCATCAAGTGCCTGTAGATGAGAAATATCTTGACAGGTAATCAATCTTTATTATTATTATTATTATTATTATTATTATTATTCAGTTTTCCAATTTGTCTGTTCAAAGAGAGACCTGTTGAAATTTCTGAAGTTACCCAGCATAATTTGTGCATGTTATTACACTAATTAAATGCCGAGGAAAGCTTAAATTTCATAACTAAAATAAGGAACTTGCCGATTTTCCTTGTGAAATACATTGAGAATTATAGTTATTGCAGTAATGACACAAGAGCTCTTGAAAATATTATACTTATGGTAGTGGCAGCTAGTGTGCTGATGTTGTAACTCAGTAACATAGAATGAGGGGAATAATATTTGTGTTTAGCATGGAATAAATAACAATGCAGAATAAATACATGGGCACCTTTTCTGGTAGGAATTTTAAATCTGTCCGTACCATCACTCATTTTCCAGCAGCTTTTTCTGAAGTGATTTTGACTGACCAATACTTCATCAAAATGATACATGGTTGATCTACCTACAACAGTTAAATTTTACTTACTGTCCTGGCAGTCACACATGATAAATTTGGCACCTGTGTGATGTAGGCATTAGCCAGTCTCAATGTAATGAAGCATGTTGGGATTTATTCACATCTGCTTGCATTACTGAACCTCCCAATACTACTGTTGCATAATAATGTATACAAATGTAGTTAGTCTATTAACATTTTCTTTTCCAAAACTTTTATTATTCTTTCTTTTAATGTAAGTAGATGAAGTCCTTTTTTATTATTTGATGCTGGAGATGTTTGTTTAATTAGCAAATATGAATTAATTTGTGCCAGAAGATTGTTGTTAAAGTTAACATAGAATGCTAGTTAGTATTCCTATTAAGACTAGGTAAATTCTTTTCTCATAATGTTAAAGAAGTTACGGTATTCATAATGTTAAAGAAATTATTCATAATGTTAAAGTAGTTATTCATAATGTTAAAGTAGTTATTCATAATGTTAAAGTAGTTATTCATAATGTTAAAGTAGTTATTCATAATGTTAAAGAAGTTATTCATAATGTTAAAGTAATTATTCATAATGTTAAAGAAGTTATTACTATGTTTCACAAGTAATGTTAGGAAAGTTTTGCCCTCATTAGTTTCTTTATAATTACTATTAATTATGGAAGTATTGTTGATAAGCCAATTTCATTGAATACATAAACGAAATACTATTCTTTTAACCGAGATTGGTATATTCAGAAACTCAGTATTATTTAAGCTAATTTTTACTGCAGCCAGTTGTAAGTAACTGTTTACTTTTCCAATATAATTAATTTAATGTACATAATTAACAATACATAATTTTCAGTAACATTGTTTGAAACATATAAATACAATGTGTTTTCAGCATGTATCAGTGTACTGTTGAGTCAGTTATCAGAGCCTAAACACACACGAGTTCAAAGTATTGTTTGTTTCAGCCCCAATCTGAAGCAGAAGCCACACCAGTTTGAACTTCAATGCCGAACAATTACGTAAAAATTCATCAATGTTGTTAGTGTGGAAAGTGTATCAATAGTGATTAATTAGTATTTGTACATTACAATGTACACCCCAAACTTTTGTATTCCACACATGGACAGTGTTAACTCGTGTTATTGAGATGCATTTCTGGTCACATTAAATCTAATTAATGAACTTGTAAGCTGCCCATAAATGGGGACAATTAGGCACTCATAATAAATCGTTAAAGTATTAAAGAGCTGTGATTCTGTGTGTTGTCTACATTACTTGTAGTGAATTAGTTCTCTCCCCATGAAATTCCAGCCAGTTGCTACAAACGCCAACGATTGTTGTTGATCATAAAGAACTTCGAGAATCATCGAGCTATGACCAGGTACGGCACAATGTGACAATGCAAAAGTTTGGTTGTGAAATCTTATTTTTATAGGGTAATTACTTTTAATGAGCAGAGAAGGGTACATACAAGAACCTGTCAACCATAGAACAGGGAAATAATTAATTATTTACTTCATGGTGTGTACAAAACACTAACCAAGTCATTCGATGTGGATTTCTAAGAATATGAACAACTTACCGAAGATGTTCTACCATGTTGTTGATGTTTCCCCACATAATCGTGTGAGGCTGCCAGTATGGTAGGTGAAATTTTACCTTCTTTATCTCTTACTTTGTGCATTACCCTTAGGAATGTGGCTCATGCTGCTGCAGTGTCACTTCTTTCAAATTAAAACTTACTTTCATCATTACTTTTAACTTATTTGAAACCAATGTTTTTCAAAATCCTCTGCATTGATGAAACACTACCTTTAAAGCCAATTTTCTCACGCATAAGTAAAAAGTAACATCTTTGTCGAAATCATTTTTGTTAGAGGTTACTGCCTATTTCATTGTTTTCCAGACAGTACTACAACTGCACCAGACTTTTCTACACCTTTTACAGTTTCACTGACAATTTGCTGTTCAGATCTCTTGCCGGTGCCACATCCTTCTGTAGTTCAATAATTGAACTTCTACTTTCAGATTCACATTTGAAGAAGCTGTAAACTCTGTAAATAGCACTCCCCACCTGTTTGTGGAGCACTTTTCGCTTATTGCTACCACCTTACATATTTGTTTGGATATGACACTAACAGATTTACAGCCCCACTGCAAATCAAATATAGCATGGACAATTGAATAACTAAGTTGATCTATGAATGACACTGCATTGCTGTAATGTATGGCAACAGTGGAGCATGTGAAAGAAACATTCTATTGACTTGCAACTAGTCACTCACCTAGAGAATGAATATTATTGGCTGCCAGTGTGGTATGGAGGGGGATGTGCAGAATGGCTGAAAACTGGGGCACCTCACTACATGAAGCTCAGTATACTACCTCCTATTTTTTGGTGAAAAACAAACATATCTTAAGATAAGTTAAAACAGAGAGAAAGGTCACTCAGTGCACAGAATGGGCAGAAACCCAGATGATGTGAAGACACAGAATGATGATGATGTAAGTAAGAGAGAGAACAGACAATTAAAAAATATACAAGTGTTTAAGGTAAAAAAAGTAAAGCAGTCAACAATCCGAAGATTGGTTTGAACATCACAGTGCTTTACTAGGGATGGTCCTGTTTGGAGGTGGTACGCCGTTGCCTTCCTCCGACCTTTGAAATGACTTACCCAGTCAGTTATAGGGGGTCCTACAGTTTAACATGGGTTCTGGACCATGGTGCTACTCGATATTTTTCATATCAGCAACACTGCCAGAGATGAAAGAAGTGAAAAGTGGCAGATAAAAATCCTAGGACTTGGTGGTGACTGAACCCGCGACCTTTGGATTTGTAGTCTGGCACTCTACCACTCTAGGACATTTAAAAACTTCAACAGACGTGATTAAAAAACTCAAAAGGGAAAAATAAAAAGTAATCACAACAGCATCATCATCATCATCATCATCATCATCATCATCATCATCATCAACAACAACAACAACAACAACAACAACAGAAAGGTAAGATTGGAATTTCAATAGTAGAGACTAGATAACAACTCACCATAAAGATGATCCCTGAGCCATAGACAGGTGATCTTCTAGCAAGTCTAGGTTTCAGTTCATCTGGAATAATCTGTGATTGCCCATGTACAGCTAACCTACAATCCAGCTATATTCAAAAAACCTTGTTTTTGATAAAGTGGATTTCAATGTTTGTACCTTAGACAGGTTGAATACCTTCCATGCTATGGGGGCTCAAAGAGTGACTCCGTCCACACACGTTCAAAGAAGTTCAGAAACACCAAGATTAAAAACAATGCCTACATCAGCTGAAACTGGAAAATTTGAAACTATTCCACTAGAAACATTCATTGCGATGAAAGGAGGTCTACAGAGTGTGACTGTGGCAGACACTGATATACCAGAAGAGCCACCACACCCTGCACTACATGACATCCTGTGATTTGTTGCCAAAAATAAGGTATTGTAGTCCCAGAGTGGAAGGG
Organism: Locusta migratoria; assembly: GCA_026315105.1. Classification (NCBI taxonomy): domain Eukaryota; kingdom Metazoa; phylum Arthropoda; class Insecta; order Orthoptera; family Acrididae; genus Locusta; species Locusta migratoria. The sequence goes on from CM048747.1 coordinate 6,740,157, forward strand.
ATACAAGTAATGTCTAACAAGAGGAGAAGGAATTGAAAATGCCCATTTGTTATTCCTACATGCATTTAAGGCTGTGACAACATACACAGTGTATCACAATAGTTAAGTGGGGTTTGTCAAAATGTATCAGAAATCCAAATCATACAATATGCTGCAGAGATATTTTCCAATAGTTCTTTTGTCGACTCCATTGAGACAGCAGGACTCACGAGTACTCTCTCATGGTAAGGAGCTCAAGCCACCACAAAATCCCTCAATGAGTTCCGCTACAAAAGCAGTTGGGAAAATTGTCTAATCTCTCAACTCTCCAACTGAAGGAGCTATTAAGCAGCATGCATTCCGAATGTACCAACAAATACGCCTTTGGTTAGGAGAGGAACCAAAAGGTGGAGTGCTGAATTGGGGTTGGGAAAGAAGCAATGACCAACTAGTTCCGAAACTCTCAGAGTTAGATGCTGCCCCTGACAAAATCTTGAAAATGATGTTTTGCCGATGCACGTAAGGATGTTACAGTGACAGGTGTGGTTCCAGAAAAGCGTTGTTACACTGCTCTGTTACATGACTGAACTGAAACAACGGAGTCTGAATATTAATTCAGGATGAAGATGATCACAGTGACATTGAAGCTCTACCAATCTCGTTGGACGTCTCCCCTACTAAGATGAATTAGCCTCGACCATTCCTCCTCAGAAAAACAAAAATGTTGCTTTGAATCCACTTATTTTTCATTTTGAATCACTATCAGTGCTTGTAAATACTTTCATCATATGATTCATAATATTATAATAAAAGCTATAATTATAAAAAGGTATTTTCTTTCAATTACAATTACCTCCTTTTCATTGTTAAAGTGTTGTTATCAACCATGCTAGCACGTTTCATAAGATCAAAAGAAACAGCCTCTCAAAACACTCATTTCTAGAAGGACCTCGAAACTGAGTGCACATCTTATAAATTATGTAACTTCCGATTGGCTGATGATAAGGTAATAAACGTGCATATCAAAATGAAGTAAATTTAATGCTCTACAACTTTCTTCTGACAAATTTTCCGAGAAATGATCGAGTGAGTCACTAGAAGTAAATGTTTGACAAAATTAGTGAAGTAAAGATGATTAAAAAAAATTTCCAAAATTGTCAATTTTCAGTAATGTATAAGTTGAAAACCACTGGAAATTATGGAAACAATTTTATAGCTAATTCAATTATCTTCCATTTTTACTTGGAACATTTTCTTCCTAAAGCGGACCGTGTTCCAGATATCAGCGAAAAACCAAAAAATGGTACCTTTCCACCCCCATCCCCACTTTAGCTTACCCCCCAGGGGCAGGGACTCTACAATGCATTCATTGACTGAACTAAAAGTACTACATCATTGTAATGTTAGCTGCATTATTGGACTAACTGCATTGCACCTATTTTTTCGGCATGTGCCGTTACCACTTTGAAACAAATATTGCGTGAAAATCGGAATTCAAGAATCGCAAACTGTAGTTTGACATTTAGTCATGAATAACAAGTGAAGCAGTTGTTGGTGTTGTTTGTTGTGTTCCTCAGTCAGAGAATGGTTTGATGAAGCACTCTGCCATACTCTATCCTGAGCAAGCCTCTCAAAGCTACACCTACTTTAATTTGCGTACTACATTCATCTCTTTGTCTCCCTCTGCGATTTTTACCCCACACCTCCCCCCTCCCAACACAAAATTCACAATTCCTTGATGTATAAGAATGTGTCCTAATTGATCCCTTCTTTTAGTCAAGATATGCCAGAAATTCCTTTTCTCCCCAATTCTGTCCAGTACCTTCTCATTAGTTATGCAATCCATCCACCTAATATTCAGCATTCTTCTGCAACACCACATTTCAAAAGCCTCTATCCTCTTCCTGTCCGCAATGTTTATCGACCATATTTCACTCCCATACGAGGCAACACACAAATGCCTTCAGAAAGGACTTCCTTATACTTAAATTAATACTCAATGTTAACAAATTTCTCTTTTCCAAAAATGCTTTTCTTACCACTGCCATTCTGCATTTTATATCCTCTGTACTGTGACCATCATTTGTTATTTTACTGCCCAAGTAACAAAACTCATTTACCACCTTTATTGATTTGTTACCTAATTTAATTCCTTCAGCATTGCCTGACTTTCTAAGACTGTATTCCATTACCCTCGTTTTGTATTTGTTAATGTTCATTTCGAATGCTCCTCTCAAAACGACAGAATTGCAATGTCATCAGCAAAATGCAAGGTTTTTATTTCTTCACATGAACTTTAATTCCTTGTCCAAATTTCTCCTTATTTTCCTCTATAGCTTGTTCAATGTACAAATTGAATATAATTGTAGAAAGGCTATGACCCTTTCTTACTCCCTTCCTAATCTCTGCATCCCTTTTATGCACTTCAACTCTGATAACTGCTGGCTGGTTTTTGTACAAGTTGTAAATAACATTCCGTTCCATATATTTTACTCCTGCTGATTTCAGAATTTCAAAGAGTGTATTCCAGTCAATATTGTCGAACACTATCTCCAAATCTACAAAAGCTAAAAATGTACGTTTGCCTTTCCTTAACCTATCTTCTAAGATAAGCCGTAAAGTGAGGATTGCCCGCCCCCCCCCCCCCCCCAATGTTCCTACAGTTCTCCTGAATCCAAACAAACTGGTCTTCCCCAAGGTCAGCTTCTACCAGCTTTTCCATCCTTCTGTAAATAATTTGTGTTAAAATTTTGCAACCAAGACTTATTGAACTAATGGTTCTGTAATTTTCACACCTGTCTGTGCCTGATTTCTTTGGAATGGGGATTATTACAAGTCTGAGGGTATTTTGCCTGTCTCATACATCCTACACACCAGTTCAAATAATTTTGTCATGGCTGGCTCTCTGAGAGACTTTAGTAGTTCTGAGGGAATGTCGTCCACTCCAGGAGCCTTCTTTTGACTTAGCTCTTTCAGCGCTCTGTCAAATTCTTCTCTCAGTATAGTATCTCCTATTTCATCTTCATCTACATCATCTTCCCCTCCTACAATATTGTCTCTAAGTTTATTTCCCTTGTAGAGCCCCTCTATATACTCTTTCCACCTTTCAGCTTTCCCTGCTTTGCTGGTTTTTCATCCGAGTTCATTATATTCATACAGCTGCTTTTCTTGTCTCCAAATGTCTTATTTTCTTGAAGGCGGTATCAATTTTTTCCCCTATTTATACATTCTTCTACATCCTTGCATTTTCCTTCTAACCGCTCCTGCTTAGTCATTTTGCACTTCCTGTCAATCTCATTTCTTAGTCGTCTGTACTCCATTTTGCCTGTTTCATTTACTGCATTTTTATATTTCCTGTGATATCCAAGGATTTTTTTAGATCTTGCCTTTCTACCAATTTAGTCCTCTGCTGCCTTCAATATTTTATATTTCTCAATGCTCCACATTCTACTTCTACTGTTTTATTCCCCCCCCCCCCCCTTCTGTTTCTGTCAATTGTTGCCTGAAGCTCCCTCTGAAATTCTCAAGAACTCCAGGTTCCTTCAATTTATCCAGGTCCCATCTCATTTTCCTACCTTTTTGCAGTTTTTTAAGTTTCAGCCTACAGTTTATGACCAACAAATTTTGGTCAGAGTCTATATCTACCTCTGGGTATGTCTTACAGTTTAAAATCTGATTTCTAAACCTTTGCCTTACCATTATGAAGTCATTTTTTTTTTTTTTTTTTTTTTTTTTTTTTTTTTTTTTTTTGTGGTTTTAGGACGCACAACTGCTAAGGTCATTAGCGCCCAGACAAGAACAGAGATTCGGTAGATCTCAAAAAATTGGTAACTGCCAGTTAGAATATCAAGAAAAGACTAAAATCAAAAGATAAAAAACAATTAAAAGGGTCAAATAGCCTTTGATAAATTGGCCAAGTTGATAAAATGCAAAACTCGAGCAGCTGCCCGTGTGTCATCAGCTAAAATTTCCTCCAGAGTAGACGGAAAGTGAAGGGCTACACGGAGATGATTAAAATTAACACAAGACAGTAAAACATGTCGCGCCATCAGCAATTCACCGCAGGAGCACAGCGGTGCAGGATCAGCGGTTAGCAAATGACGGTGGCTGAAACGGCAGTGACCAATCCACAACCGGGCCAGGATGACATCCTCCTGCCGAGAGGGGCGTGAGGAGGTCCTCCAAGTGGTCGGAATGGGTTTTACAGTTCTGAATTTATTGTCGTACAGTGAGTACCACGCACTGTGCCAGGACGACATGATACTCCGGCGAAAAGCCCGTTGAACATCGTCCAATGGGACGCAGAAGGTAGCCATGCGAGGCAAAAGAGCTGCTGCCTTGGCTGTTATGTCGGCAGTCTCATTCCCGGGCACACCCACGTGGCCAGGGACCCACAGAAAAGAAACGCGACAGCTGTCATCTGCTAGCAACTGGAGGGAGTGTTGGATCCGATACACAAGAGGATGGTTTGAGAAAGGGTCCTTAAGACTCTGCAGGGCACTAAGGGAGTCCGAACATGTGGCATAGAAAGGTTGGCGGTGGCGGCAGGTATACAAAACGGCCTGGTGGAGGGCAAAGATCTCAGCCGTGAAATTCGAGCATCGGTCAGGGAGCTTGTATTGGAAACGGTTGTCCCCGACGATGAAGGCAGATCCGACACCGTCAGTGCTCTTGGAACCATCAGTGTAAATAAATATGGCAGTATCGAACCACGAACAGAGTTCGACAAGCCTCGAGCTCCTTGGGGAGCGAACTAAGTTCAAGGTGAGTGTGAACCTCGGCCTGATGCCACAGTGGCAATGTGCTGTCGCTCAACCAAAAGGTGGAAGGAAGGGTAAAATCGAGCCGCTGAAGCAGGCGGCGAAACCGAACTCCAGGTGGAAGCAACGCTATCGCAGACAACCGATATTGGCTATCAAGTGAGTCATCAAAGAATAGTAAGTAAGATGGATGGATGGGCATCAACAGCAGTCGGCATGCGTACCGACACAGAAGTACATCACGCCAGCAGCCTCGGCATACAGACTTTCAACAGGGCTGGTATAAAATGCACCCGTTGCCAGACGTAATCCCCGATGGTGAATAGAGTTGAGACGGCGGAGAATCGACGGCCATGCAGAAGAGTATACAAGGCTTCCGTAGTCAAGCTTCGACTGAACGATGGCCTGGTAAAGGTGAAGCAGGACAGTATGATCCGCTCCCCATGACGTGCTACTCAGGACATGAAGAACATTTAGGGATCGGGCACAACGGGCAGCCAGGTAGGACACATGTGTGGACCAGCAAAGTTTACGATCCAACATGAGTCCCAAGAATTTTGTTGTCTCCACGAAAGGGAGAGCAACAGGGCCGAGACATAGAGAAGATGGAAGAAATTCCTTGTATCTCCAGAAGTTTATACACACCATTTTCTCAGTGGAGAATCAGAAGCCGTTTGCGATGCTCCAGGAATATAGACGGTCAAGACAGCGTTGAAGACAACGCTCCAAGAGACACGTCCGCTGGGCACTGCAATAAATTGCGAAACCATCTACAAAAAGGGATCTGGAAACGTTGGCTGAAAGGTAATCTACGATCAGATTGATTGCAATGGCAAAGAGCTACAATCAAGACGGAGCCCTGTGGTACCCCATTCTCCTGGCGAAAGGTATCTGACAAAACAGAGCCCACCCGTACCCGGAACTTGCTATCCGCCAAAAATGCTTGAATGAAAAAGGGAGGCGGCCCCGAAGACCCCATGTGTGCAATGTGCGGAGAATGCCCGCTCTCCAGCAGGTATCGTATGCCTTCTCCAAGTCGAAGAACACTGCTACTCTTTGACGCTTCTTTAGAAAGTTATTCATAATGAAGGTCAACAAGGTAACAAGGTGATCAGCAGCAGAGCGGTGTCGACGAAAACCGCATTGACATTTGTTAGGAGGCGGCGAGATTCGAGGAGCCAGACCAACCTAGCATTAAACATGCATTCCACCATCTTACAGATGCAGCTTGTCAGAGAAATGGGGCGATAACTGGAAGGAAGATGTTTGTCCTTCCCTGGTTTGGGGATGGGGACAACAATGGCTTCACGCCTACTTGTGGGAACATGACCTTCAGTCCATATGCGATTATAGGTACTAAGAAGGAAACACTTGCCCGCAGGAGAGAGGTTCTTCAGCATCTCAATATGGATGGAATCGGGGCCGGGAGCAGAAGATCGGGACAGGGAGAGAGCACGGTCTAGCTCCTGCATGTGAAGGAGACATTATAATTTTCACGATTAAAAGAGTGGAAAGAAGGCAGCCGTGCCTCCTCTGCCTGTTTGCGAGGGAGGAAGGTGGGGTGGTAATGGGCAGAGCTCGAAACCTCCGCAAAGGAACGGCCCAGTGCGTTGGAAACATCAACTGGGTCCACAAGGACTGCATTCTCGACGGTCAGGCCAGAGTTCGGGGAGTGGACCTTGATGTCGGATAAATGGCATAGGCCACTCCAAACCGTGGAGGGACTAAAACGGTTAAAAGAACTAGTAAAAGCAGTCCAGCAAGCTTTTTTGCTGTCGTTTATAATTTATACAATTCTCCAACGTTGGGTGGCGGTGAAAGGTGCGTAAAGCATGTCGCCAGGTTCTAAGAGCATCGCGGCAGGCTGCAGTCCACCAAGGGACCAGGACACAACGTGGAGAAGAGGATGTATGAAGTATGGAATGTTTGGCAGCTGTGAGAATAACCTCTGTGAGGTATTCGACCTGAATGTCACAGCTGGAAAAGTCCTGACTGTCAAAAACTGCCATGGAAGAATAAAGCCCCCAGTCGGCTTTAGAAGTGTTCCAATTGGTGGGACGAGGAGATGGGGAATGATGCAGGAAGTGAATGACACAAGGGAAATGGTCACTGGAGTACGTGTCAGAGAGTGCATACCACTCAAACCGACCGGCAAGCTGAGGAGTGCATATCGTGAGGTCTATATGGGAATAGGTGTGTGTCGTGTCAGAAAGGAAGGTCGGTGCACTGTTGTTGAAGCCAACAAGATTGAGGTGTTGGGGAAGGTCCACCAAAAGGGAGCCTCTTGAACAAGGTGCTGGAGAGCACCATAGAGGGTGGTGGGCATTAAAGTCGCCTACCAACACGAAAGGTGAAGGGAGCTGGTCAGCGAGGTGTAGCACATCTGCCCTAGTAAGGGTGGCTGATGATGGCCAATAGATATTACAGACGGAAAAGGAAAAGGTGGGTAGAGTGATGTGGACGGCAACTGCCTGTAGGTGAGTATGCAACGAAATGGAATGGTAATAGACGTCGTCCCGAATGAGCATCAGAACCCCTCCATGGGCTGGGGTACCTTCCAGAGGTGGTAGGTCGAAACGCACAGAGGCGTAGTCGGGTAAGTCTGCACGATCACGTGGACGTAACTTAGTTTCTTGGAGACAAACTAGAAGCGGCCAGTGCAATCAAAGGAGTAGTTTTAATTCCTCCCAATTGGAACGAAAGCCGCGAATATTCCATTGAAGGAGCGCCATGATAAAAATAAGAGAAGGGAAGGTAAAAAGGAACAGGCAGGTGGGGTCACCTCGACGGCCGCTGAGGACTGGACTTCGAGGGAGCACTACTGTCGCCATCTAGAAGCAGAGAATCATGTTACATAGGTTCGAACGATACATCTGCCACCTTCCCGACTATCAGGAGGGGAAGCTTCTGCCTCTGGTAAAATGCCGGTTGCCTGGCTAACAGTAGTGCGTCCCGGTGAGACAGAAGATGACTACTGTTGGGCGGCGTGATGGATGGGTCTCGTCTCGGCAGGGAAGGAGAGGAACTCTTTTTCCTTATTGGCTTTACTGGAAGAGTGACGGTGAGAAGAAGCAGTTGACGGTTGGGAAGCCTGAGAACGCAGAAAATCTTCACGGACAGGTTCCTTTTTCAAAGTCTGGGCATCTTGTTTAGGTGCCCGCGGTTTATTAGAGGTTGATAAAGACTGGGCTTTAGAAGCAGCAGGAGGAAGCGGGGACGTGGAACAGGCAATCTTCGGGATGGCGGATCCTACAACTGTGTCAGCGAGAGTGAAGTCACAGGTCTATGTACCGGAATCGGTACCCAGTGAGGTTGAGTGGAGATGAGGACCTTACTGTATGAGCCCACTGGGAGAACAGTGGGCTTTCAACTTGCCAACAACTTACAAGTTGCAGATGTTGATACCTTTTCTGTAACCCGAATTTGCTGAATGACTTTTTCATCCTTATATACAGGGCAGTTCCGAGAGGAAAGCAATTAAGGCAGTGAGGGGACAGAGGTGGGCAATCCTCCTCATGGGCATCCCTACCACAAGTCTACCCTGGGCAGGGAATTACGCGTTACCCCATCACCTGCTACGCATGATAATGCGTGGGTCAGCCTTCAGGCACGCACAGGGAGGAAAGAAGAAGAATAGAGGAAATGAAGAGAAAGAAGTGTCTCAAATGCCGAAGCAGAGACTAATGAGGAGGAGAGGAAGGCTAGGAGAGTACAGCAAGGAGAGAAATACAGAAGCAAAGGTTAGGAAAGGAAGAAAGCAAGGAATGAGAGAAACTACTACAAGAAACCACCTTAACTGGCAAAGGACGACCGTCTTCGGGCGAAGGCATAAACCAGGAGGGAAAGTGAAGCAGCCTGGGGCGGAAAAAAAGGCTGCCTCAGCTCGGGGCCCCGTGCGTGCCACACACATACCCACAAAAGAGCTGTGGGCCCCGTGGGGGGATGAAGTCAATCTGGTACCTTCCAGTGTCTCCTGGTCTCTTCCACATATACAACCTTCTTTCATGATACTTAAAGTGTTCGTTATGATTGTATTACGTTCTGTGCAAAATTCTACCAGGTGATTTCCTCTTTCATTCCTTTTGCTCAGTCCATGTTACTATTCTTCCTTCCCTTCCTTTTCCTACTACCGAATTCCAGTCTCCCATCACAATTAAGTTTTCCTCTCCCGTAATTGTCTAAATAATTTCCTTTACCTCCTCATACATTTCTTCGCTCTCCTCGTTATCGGCAGACCTAGTGGGCATATAAACTTTTACTACTGTGGTCGGTGTTGGCTTTGTATCTATCTTGACTATGATAATGTGATCACTGTGTTGCTCATAAAAAAAAAAAAAAATAGTAGTTGCAAAGACGGAGAAACACTGCTATTCATAATGTGCATAGTAGTTTACCCGCTTTCCTATTTTCTTCTTCATTATCAGATCTACTACTGTAATACCCCCAACTAATTTTGTATTTATAATCCTGTACTCATCTGACCAGAAATCCTGTTCCTCTTTCCACTGAACTTCACTAATCCCCACAATATCTGACTTCAGCCTATCCATTTTCATTTTTAAATTTTCTAACTTCCCTACCCGATTAAGGGATCTAACATTTCACACACTGATCCATAGAATGTGAGGTACTCTTTCCTGATGATCACATCCTCCTGAATAGTCCCCACCCTGAAATCTGAATGGTGGACTATTTTATCTCCGAATATCATCATATATTCATACAGTAGAGCTGAAGTCCTCGGGGGGGAGGGGCGGGGGAGAGTAGCGGCTGTAGTTTCTCCTAGCTTTCAGCTGTTCGCAGTAGCTATGTGGCAAAGCCACATTAGCTGATGTTACAGGGCCAGCTCAGTCAATCATCTAGACTGTTGCCCCTGTAACTACTGAAAAGGCTGCTGCCCCTCTTCAGGAACCACATGTTTGTCTGGCCTCTCCACAGATACCCCTCCATTCTGGTTGTACCTATGGCACAGCTATTTATATCATTATGGCACTCAAGCCACCCCACCTCGGCAATGTCTGTGCTTCATGGGGATGGAGAGGAAGTTAATTTGTAATATTTCACAATGCAGAGGAGAAATAACAATTCATTACAAATAACATTAAACTAAAATCAGGACAGCAAATAAACTGTTGCTATTTCGTTGAAAAATCCCACTGATTAACAAAATATCACCCAAAGAACAGTGGTTGCATGTCTCTACATGAAAATATCAGAAATAGGGACATAAAGCTGCACTTAAATCCCCCCCCCCCCCTCAGACCAGGGCAACTAGTGCACTTTGTTATTTCTATGAGTGGGACCCTTTCACATGTACTAAATTTATGTTGGTCTATACCAGTGACACCGACTCCATGGGTGCTCTGAAATTTTTTTTATTTGTTTATTTTTTATTTTTGTGGTTTTAGGGCGTACAACTATTAAGGTCATTAGCACTCGAATCAAACTGGGGATATACCCAAGAATAATAAAACTATATAAAAACAGCTAAAAAACATAGAATAAAAAACAACAAAGCGAAGAGCTAAATGTCCCTCGACAAATTGGTCAAATTCATATAATCCAATACTCTAGCAACAGCCCACACGTCATCAGCTAAAATGTCTTCCAATGTGTCCAGCAGATGTAGTGCAAGTCGAACAGGAGTAAAATTTGAACACGACAATAAAACATGGCGCACCGACAGCGGGTGGCCACAGGAACATAACGGTGCGGGGTCCCCACTGAGCAAGTGGCGGTGGCTGAACCAGCAATGTCCGATCTGCAACTGGGCCAAGATGATCTCTTCTCGTTGCGAGCGGCGTGATGAGGTCATCCAAGAGACCGGGAGCGGTTTAATGGTCCGGAGCTTATTATTAGTAAGTGAAGACCACACATTATGCCAAGACGATATAAGGTGCCGTGAAAGAGCCCCTTGAATATCATGCAATGGGACACAGTACGTAGCTGTCCGACGTAAGAGAGTTGCAGCCTTGGCAGCGGCATCAGCAGCCTCATTACCAGGCACGCCTGCATGGCCAGGTACCCACAGGTGGTGGACGCAAGGGCCGTCAGAAGCTAATAACTGAAGGGAGCGGTTGATTCAGTGCACAATAGGATGGGCTGAATAGGGGTCGCTCAGACTCTGGATGACGCTGAGGGGGTCAGAGCAGATAACATAAGAAGGAGAACGGTGTCGACGGATGAAGAGTACAGCCTGATAGAGGGCAAAAAGCTCCGCTGTGAAATTCGAGCAGTGGGCATTAAGCCTGTACTGGTAACGGTCATCCCCCATGACAAATGCACATCCGACACCGTCATTGGTCTTTGAGCCATCCGTATAAATGAAAACTGAGTTTTCGAGCCCTGCACAAAGTTCAAGAAACCACGAGCAGTATAAAGCATTCACAGTGCTCTCCTTCGGGAGTGAGACAAGTTCGAGGTGAACGCAAACTTGAGCCTGAAGCCAAGGTGGCACTGGGCTCTCACCTATTTGAAATGTGGAAGGGAGAGTAAAATCGAGCTGCCGAAGCAAGCGTCGAAAACGGACTCCAGGAGGGAGCAGGGCAATCACAGACAGCCCATATTGGCTATCGGGGGAGTCGTTAAAGAATGATGGATGGGAAGGATGGTGAGGCATCGAAAGTAAACAGCATGCATACCGACAGTAATATGTCGCGTCTATAGGTTAAAGGTAATTCGGCAGCTTCAGCATAGAGGCTGTCAACAGGGCTTCTGTAAAAAGCTCCTATCGCCAGGCGTAACCCCCGATGGTGAATCGAGTTTAGGCGGCGTAAAATGGATGGCCATGTGGAAGAGTAAATGAAGCTTCCGTAATCCAATTTCGAGTGGATAGTGGACCGGTAGAGGTGAAGTAGGACGGTTCGATCCGCTCCCCATGACGTGCCGCTAAGAACACGGAGGACATTAAGGGAATGAATACACCGGCCAGCCAGACAGGACACATGCGGGGACCAGTAGAGTTTCCTGTCCAATATCAGCCCTAAAAATTTCGTCGTCTCTACGAAGGACAGAGTAACGGGGCCAAGATGGAGAGACGGTGGAGGGAACTCTTTGTATCTCCAGAAATTTATACAGACTGTCTTCTCACTGGAGAACCGGACGCCATTCGCGACACTCCAAGAATAGAGACGGTCAAGACAATGCTGAAGGCAGCGTTCCAGGAGACATGTTCTCTGGGCGCTGCAGTAAATCGCGAAGTCGTCCACTAAAAGGGAGCCAGAGAAGTCGGACGGAAGACAATCCATAATTGGGTTAATTGCTATGGTGAAAAGTGCCACGCTCAACACAGATCCTTGTGGCACCCTATTCTCCTGGCGGAAGGTATCCGACAGAACAGAGCCCACTCGTACACGGAACCTTCGATCTAGTAAAAATGCTTGGATAAAAATGGAGAGGCGGCCGCAAAAGCCCCATGTATGGAGTGTGCGGAGAATTCCCGCCTTCCAACAGGTGTCATAAGCCTTCTCCAAATCAAAAACCACAGCCACCGTCTGGCGCTTACGTAAATAGTTATCCATAATATAGGTCGACAAGGTAACGAGGTGGTCAATAGCAGAACGATGCGTTTTTTTTTTGTGGTTTTAGGGCGCACAAATTCTATGGTCATTAGCGCCCAGCCAAGAACATAGATTCGCTATGATCTAAAAAAATGTAGACTGTCAGAACATCAACAAGAGGCTAAAAACGAAAGATAAAAGACAATTAAAAGAGTTAAATATCCTTGGATAAGTTGGCCAAGTTGATAAAACGCAAAACTCGAGCAGCTGCCCGTGTGTCATCAGCTAAAATTTCCTCCAGAGTAGACGGTAAGTGAAGGGCTACACGGAGATGATTAAAATTAACACAAGTCAGTAAAACATGTCGCACTGTCAGCAGTTCACCGCAGGAGCATAGCGGTGCAGGTTCGGCGGATAGCAAGTGACGGTGGCTGAAACGGCAATGACCGATCCGCAACCGAGCCAGGAAGACCTCCTCCCGCCGAGAGGGGCGTGAGGATGTCCTCCAAGCGGTCGGGATCGGTTTGACAGTTCGCAATTTATTGTTGTACAGTGAAAGCCACACACTGTGCCATTGCGACACGATACTCCGGCGAAGAGCCCGTTGAACATCGTCCGATGGGACGCAAAAGGTAGCCATGCGAGGCAAAAGAGCTGCTGCCTTGGCTGCTGTGTCGGCGGCCTCATTCCCGGGCACACCCACATGGCCAGGGACCCACAGGAAAGAAACGTGACAGCTGTCATCCGCCAGCAACTGGAGGGAGCGTTGGATCCGATACACGAGAGGATGGTTCGAGAAAGGGTCCTTAAGACTCTGCAGGGCACTAAGGGAGTCAGAACATATGGCATAGAAAGGGTGGCGGTGGCGGCAGGTATACAAAACGGCCTGGTGGAGGGCGAAAAGCTCAGCCGTGAAGTTTGAGCACCGGTCAGGGAGCTTGTATTGGAAACGGTTGTCCCCGACGACGAAGGCAGATCCGACACCGGCAGTGCTCTTGGAACCATCAGTGTAAATAAATACGGCATTATCGAACCGCGAACGGAGTTCGACAAGCCTCGAGCGGAATACCAAATCCGGAGTCCTCTCCTTGGGGAGCGAACTAAGTTCGAGGTGTGTGTGAACCTGGGCCTGATGCCACGGTGGCAATGGGCTTTCGCTCAACCGAAGGGTGGAAGGAAGGGTAAAATCGAGCCGCTGTAGCAGGCGGCGAAACCGAACTCCCGGTGGAAGCAAGGCAATCGCAGAAAACTGATATTGGAGATCGAGTGAGTCGTCAAAAAATAATCTGTAAGATGGATGGTTGGGCATCGACCGTAGGCGGCATGCGTACCGACACAAGAGTATGTCACGTCGATTGGTCAAGGGTAATACAGCAGCCTCGGCATACAGACTTTCAACAGGGCTGGTATAAAATGCACTGGTCGCCAGACGTAATCCACGATGGTGGATAGAGTTGAGACGGCGGAGAATCGACGGCTGTGCTGAAGAGTATACAAGGCTTCCATAGTCGAGCTTCGACTGAACAATGGCCTGGTAAAGGTGAAGCAGGACGGTACGATCCGCTCCCCATGACGTGCCACTGAGGACACGAAGAACGTTAAGGGATCGGGCACAACGGGCAGCCAGGTAGGACACATGTGTGCACCAGCAAAGTTTCCGATCCAACATGAGTCCCAAGAATTTTGTAGTCTCCACGAAAGGGAGAGCAACAGGGCCGAGACGTAGAGAAGGTGGAAGAAATTCCTTGTATCTCCAGAAATTGATACACACAGTTTTCTCAGTGGAGAATCGGAAGCCGTTTGCGATGCTCCAGGAATATAGACGGTCAAGACAGCGTTGGAGAGAACGCTCCAAGAGACACGTCCGCTGGGCGCTACAATAAATTGCGAAATCGTCAACAAAAAGACATCCGGAGACGTCGGCTGAAAGGCAATCTATGATCGGATTGATTGCAATGGCAAAGAGCGCCACACTCAAGACGGAGCCCTGTGGTACCCCATTCTCCTGGCAAAAGGTATCTGACAAAACAGAGCCCACCCGTACCTGGAACTTGCGATCCGCCAAAAACGCTTGAACTCTGTCGAATGTCAAAAACACAGTACGATTCGGTGTCAGCTGGTTATCTACCTTTTTCATCACCCTGTGGACGGCTGTCACACCCTGATCGGACATATAGGACCGGATGTCGTCATCAGACAACCCGTCAAGGGATCTCGTAAAAACTACCCCACGTGACGAGTTGAGTGTGCGGTGCGCTTCTACTTTGACTGGAAACGTGTGTAATAACGTAGTCCGGATAAGTTTCTGGGCTTGGAAAGCACTGTCCACTTCCAGCAACAATGAGCCATTGCGCTGACGCAAACAGGTTTTAACAGGGCCAGCAATTGCATCAACGCCTTTCTGTATAACGAAAGGATTGACAGAAGTGAAATCTTTTCCGTCGGTGCGCGACACAACAAGAAATTTCGGCAAATTAGGCAGAGTCTTCTTTTGCTGAGGCGAATCTATCTTACGTTTCTGGGTCAGTGTCAGTGAAGAAGAGAAGGAAGTCATTGCGGAAGTGTCCCCCGTGATTACCGGCGTCTCCGATGGCGCGCTCCTTCCTAGTGGGGGCCCTCTCCGAGGGCTTACCCGCCTTAGGTGATTGTTCACACCTCAGGTCACACCTCCCGAGAACTGACGGAGGGACCAATCGGCACGTTCGGAAGGTACCAGCTCGGGTAATCACCCCTCCCTGGGCCTGGCCTTTACCAGGGGGTACGTACGTGCCCTACTTGTCTACCCGGGGCGGGGAATTACGCGTTACCCCGTCACCTGCTACGCATGATAATGCGTGGGTCGGCCTTCAGACACGCACAGGGAGGAAAGAAGAAGAATAGAGGAAGTGAAGAGAAAGAAGGAAAGGTGTCTCAAACGCCGAGGCGGAGACTAATGAGGAGAAGAAGGCGAGGAGAGGACAAGGAGAGAGAGACAGAAACAAAGGGTAAGAAAGGAAGGAACCAAGGAATAAGAGTAACGACAACAAGAAAACACCTGAAATCGTGAAATACGCCCGTCTCCGGGCGAAGGCATAAACCGGGAGGGAAAGTGAAGCAGCCTGGGGCAGAAGAAAGGCTGCTCCGGCTCGGGGCCCCGTGCGCGCCACACACGTAACCACAAAAGAACTGTGGGCCCCCTGGGGGGGCAGAACGATGCGTACAAAATTCGCATTGGATGTTGGTAAGGAGACAGCGAGATTCGAGTAGCCAAATCAGCCGAGTATTAACCATGCATTCCATCACCTTGCAAACGCAGCTGGTGAGAGAAATGGGGCAATAACTCGAAGGAAGATGTTTGTCCTTCCCTGGTTTTGGTATGGGAACAACAATTGCTTCACGCCAGCGTGTGGGGACCTGACCTTCAATCCATATGCGATTATAAGTGCGGAGGAGAAAACATTTACCCGCAAGAGAAAGGTTTTTCAGCATCTGTATATGAATTGTATCAGGCCCTGGAGCAAAAGATTGGGACACAGAGAGAGCACGTTCAAGCTCCTGCATGGTGAAGATGGCATTGTAACTTTCCCAATTGAGAGATTGGAAGGAAGTTGGCCATGCCTCTTCTGCCTGTTTTCAAGGGAGAAAGGCGGGGTGATAGTGTGTTGAGCTCGAGACTGCTGCAAAAGATCAACCTAAAGCAATGGATATAGCGGCTGGGTCTACGAAGAATTCATTTGCGACGGTGAAGCCAGGAATTGGGGAGTGGACCTTTGTGCCAGATAACCGGCGCAGGCCCCCCCAGCCAACAGAAGAAGGAGTAAGTCTGTTAAATGAACTAGTAAAAGCAATCCAGCAGGCCCGTTTGCTTTCCTTGATGACTCGACGGCATTGCGCTTGTAGACGTTTGTAATTGATACAGTTCGCCAATGTTAGGTGGCGGCGAAAGGTGCGTAGAGCACATCTCCGGGCTCTAACAGCATCGCGACATGCCGCAGTCTACCAGGGGACTGGGACTCGACGTGGAGAAGACGAAGTGCGTGGAATGGAATATTTGGCAGCATTGAGAATGACTTCCGTGATGTATTCGACCTGACTGTCACAGCTGGGGAAGTCCCCATCATGGAAAACCGCCAGTGAGGAGAACAGCCCCCAGTCAGCTTTCGAGATGTTCCAACTAGTGGAACCCGGAGGTAGGGTATGATGAAGTAGATGAATTATGCAGGGAAAATGGTCGCTCGAGTATGTATCAGAGAGAGCATACCACTCAAACCGACGCGCAAGTTGAGCAGTACATATCGAGAGGTCCAAGTGAGAGTAGGTATGCGTCGTATCTGAAAGAAAGGTTGGTGCACCTGTGTTTAGGCAGACAACATTAAGATGGTTTAGAATGTCCGCTAAAAGGGAGCATCTCTGGCAAGAGGCCGGAGAACCCCATAGGGGGTGGTGGGCGTTGAAATCGCCTATCAACAAAAAGGGGGAAGGAAGTTGGGCAACAAGGTGCAGCACATGTGCCCATGTGTAAAGGCAGAAGACGATGGGGTATAGATGTTACAAAGAGAAAAGGAAAAGGTTGGAAGAATGATGCGGACGGCAACTGCCTGCAGGTGAGTGTGCAGTGGAATAGGATGATAGTATATATCATCTCTAATGAGCAACATAACCCCTCCATGGGCTGCAATACCCTCCACAGGGGGCAGGTCAAAACGCACTAAGGTATATTGTGAAAAAACTATGTCGTCGCGTGGGCGTAACTTCGTTTCTTGAAGTCCGACCACAAATGGACGGTGCAGTCTGAGTAGGAATTTCAAGTCATCTCTGTTGGAACGAATGCCGCGAATATTCCATTGAAGGAAATCCATAAGGTGAGAAGATAGAGAAGAAAAGCGAGGGGAGATCACCTCGCTGGCCTCTGAGGGTCTGACTTCAAGGGAACGCTGCTACTGGAATCTGCAGGTAAAGGGTCATGTTCCATCGCTTCATCTGGAGTTTCCGCTGCCAGCCTGGATTTAATGGCAGGGGCAGCTTCCTCCGCCAGTCAAGGGCCGGATGATCGGCCAGCAGTAGCGCGCCCTGGAGAGGCAGAGGAAGACCGAGTGGTGCCACTGCTAGATGGCGTGACAGTCGAGTCGCACCGTGGCGGGGAAGGAGAGGAACTCTTTTCTTCTGTGTGCCTTCTTGGAGGAATGACGATGAGTTGTGTGCGCAGACGTAGGTTGTGCAGGCTCAGATCTTAAGAAATCTTCATGGACAGGCTCTTTCTTGGAAGTCAGGGCATGCGATTTGGACGCCCGTCATTTGGGAGGAGCTGCAGATGGCTGTGTTTTTTGGTGAGAGGAAGTGAGTGGAGAGGTTGATCGGGCAATCTTTGGACTGGCTGATCTGACAACCGTGTCACTAAAAGTAAGGCCACATGTCTGTGTGGCAACCTCCTTAGTAGGACGAGGAGAGGGAAGGACAGTGCTGTATTTACCCGCTGGGAGCTCAGCGGGCTTTCGACTAGCTAGTATCTTCCGCGCAGCAGGGGTCGAAACTTTTTCGCGTACTCTTATTTCTTGGATGACCCGCTCCTCCTTGTAAACAGGACAGTATCTAGATGAAGCAGCATGGTCACCCTTGCAGTTAATGCAGTGAGGGGATGGAGGCGGACAATCCCCTCATGAGCGTCCCTGCCGCAGGTGACGCATTTGGCTGCATGAGGGCAAGACTCATGGGTATGATTATATCTGTGGCACTGGTAACAACGTGTGGGATTCGGGATATAGGGGCGAACTGATATAATTTCGTAGCCTGCTTTGATTTTGGAAGGGAGATCCACCTTGTCAAAAGTAAAAAATACAGTTTGGGTTGGTATCAAACCTATATCAGCCTTTTTCATTGCTCGATGGACAGCTATGACGCCCTGATCAGTCAGATAGTCCTTTATCTCTTCGTCCGATAACCCGTCGAGGGATCGAGAATAGACCACCTCACGTGATGAGTTAAGGGTACGGTGGGCTTCGACTTTTACCGGGAAGGTGTGCAAAAAGCGTAGCTCGGATCAGTTTTTGAGCCTGAAAGGCATTATCTGTTTCTAACAGCAAACTCCACTTACGTTGATGAGAACATTTCTTCAATGGACCGGCAATGGCATCTAAACCCGTCTGAACTATGAAGGGATTGACCTTGGAGAAATCATGACCATCAGTACAGGTAACAATGAGAAACTTAGGAATGTTTGGTAGTATTTTCTTAGTTTGAGGGGCATCCAACTTTCGTTTTTGGGTCGAAGTCAGAAGGGAAGAGAGAGAGGTCATTGCGGAAGTGTCCCCATGATTACCGGCGTCTCCTTCCTAATGGGGAACCCTCACTGAGGGCTCACCCGCCTTAGGTGATCGTCCACACCTCAGGTCACACCTCTCGAGAAACGGACGGAGGGACCAATCGGCACGGTTGGAAGGTTACAGCTCGGGTAATCACCCCTCCCTGGGCCTGGCCTTTACCAGGGGGTACGTACATGCCCTACTTGTCTACCTGGGGCGGGGAATTACGCGTTACCCCGTCACCTGCTACGCATGGGGATGCGTGGGTCGGCCTTCAGACACGCACAGGGAGGAAGGAAGAAGAATAGAGGATGGGAAGAGGGAGATAGAAAAGTGAGAAAAGGGAGAATCTCAACCGCCGAAGCGGAGATGGTATGGATGGCTAGAAGGTAGGAACAACAGGGTAAGAAGAAGGAGCGGAAAAAGCGAGTGAGAGGAAGGAAGGACCTTAGGAAAAGGAAAGCGTAGAAAAGGAGATGACCTGCAGTTACTCAGACACACGTCTCCGGGCAAAGGCACAAACCGGGGGAGGGGGGGGAGTGTGAAGCAGCCTGGGAAGGAAGAAAGGCTACTTCGGCTCGAGGCCCCGTGCGCGCCACACACGTACCCACAAAAGAGCTATGTGCCCCCTGGGGGGATTTTTGGGGGTGCTCAGCACTACCATAAAATGAGAAAGAAAATAAAAAAATAGGTGAAAATTCAAAGCTGTCAATTATTCATATTTTGACATCGCAGTCTTGCATGGACAATCTAGACAGCAAGCTGTTCCAGTAGTGAGCTGTGCAGCATGGCTTGGAGCCTGTTTGGTGGGTTTGTGAGGGGAGGGGGATGAACTCATATCCCGTGGACACTAGAAGCTGTAACTGATGCAACTATCACAGTTTACTGACAGCCATGTTTAATTGTTGAAGCTCCATTGATTCTATTCACTGAGAAAGATGAACATACACATGACTTTACGTAAAATACCACAGGCAGGCAGAGGGCCAAGCTCACATAGGACTAGAAGCACGACTCGGTAATGACGAAGATACATAACCGAACTCAAAAAAGAATCTGATAAAGACTTTTTTACTATTATTGCTCCATTCCCAAAGTTCCACTGCCTGCTGAAGTAGTGCAACTAGGTGCTGTAATAAAAGACACCAAGTGTGTTAGTCTGCTGCTCTGTCACAGCATAAATAACCACCAAATCAAAGGGTTCCTGAAAGATATACAAATGGTGCATGGGTAGATGCCTTACCACAGCACAGTTCTTTAGCCGAGTAGCCAAAAAGTCCTTGAGGTTTTCTTTCCCATTTGCAAGGAAATATGTCTCTTTCTCGAAATGAAAGGGGAACAAGTGCATTGTCGATTAAGATTCAAACCTAGTGTTCTTAACTGAGATAAATTTGCATTGTAATTACTAAAATAAATCATTTTAGGGCAAAGAGCATTCAATAGTAAATGTACATGATCAAATCAAAGTGGTGTTCTAAGAGATTTGTCAGTTTTGGAGGGAGATGAGTTACAAAATTTAAAAGTTCTTCAATTGAGTTCTTTAAAACATCATTAAAATTTCATGAACTGTGAACAGCAGTGAAAATTTTATAATACATTTTTTTGTTCTATAATATTGAATTCACAGCATATAAATTACTGTTAACAATTTCAATGGATGTTCTCTCTCTGTTTTCTCCAGATATCAAAGTCATACAATGTTATTACTACTGACAGAGTAACAAATATGGCTGTTCCTTTTCTAGGCTGCAGGCAAGCACCAAAGAAATTGAAGCATGAGTTGTATACTTTCATTGCTTGGCCCATTCTTTGTACCTTGTACAAAGGTACCATGAGCATCCACACTGATTTCCAAAAGTTGACGCCCCTGGTCTATGCCCAATGAATTACCCAGGTTGGCCCTTGGCATAATTATCATTTGATAATTTAATGTAGCACAAACTAGATAGCACAACTGCAGAAACACGATTTTGAAATAAGGTAATGGGGCTAAAGTTGTTTGTAAAACTGGAGAAGAAAAATTTGTAAACATCGAATATTAATACGAGAGTTGGAACTTAAATAATAGCAACTATTTAATCACAAACGATACAAAAGTGTTACATGTTTGCACCTGTTACTGTCCTTCAAAGCAGTCACTAGCATTGTGTAGAACCCATTTCCAGCAATGTGGAAGGTGAAGTATACTTGTTCACAGAGCGTGTTCTGTTGATGGTGTAAATGGAGCAGTCTACTGCCTGTTGAATCTCTGGAACCGTTTTGAAGTGAATGCCATGAAGTGGTTCCTTCATCTTTGGAATCAAATCAAAGTCACAAGGAGTAAATCTGGGGTTATGGTGGCACTTACTCTTATAGGAGTTAGTTTAGCATAACTATGATTTTGAGTTCTAGTGGGCAGGGGTAAAGTTGAGAATTTATATCTGGCGGGAGTCATACTTGAGTAATTCCATGCAGGTGTGGTGACCACTGTGTCCCCAGTGGTATAGTGGTCAGCTCAATTTTCTAGAAAGCAGGAGACTCGTTGTTTTACTCCCAGCTGAGTACACATTTTCAACTTTAACCATTCACAGTTAATGCCATACATTCCATGAATGTTTGTTGTTATGGTCTTCAGTCCGGAGACTGGTTTGATGCAGCTCTCCACCCTACTCCATCCTGAACAAGCCTTTTCATCTCGTCATAAGTACGGCAACCCACATCCATTTGAATCTGCTTACTATAAGCATCTCTTTGTCTCCCTCTGTGATTTTTACCCCCACACTCTTCCCTCCAATGCTAAATTTATGATTCCTCAAGGTCTAAGAATATGTCCTACCAAGCGACCCCCTTCTTTTAGTCAAAGTATGCCAAAAATTCCTTTTCTCACCAATTCTGTTCAGTAGCTCTTCATTAGTTATGTGATCTACCCATCTAATCTTCAGCATTCTTTTGTAGCACCAAATTTCAAAGTCTTCTAGTCTCTTCCTGTCCACACTGTTTATCATCCATGTTTCACTCACATACAAGGCTACATTCCACACAAATGCCTTCAGAAAAGACTTCCATAACTTAAAATTTGATGTTAACAAATTTCTCTTTTAAAATGCTTTTCTTCCCATGTCCACTCTGCATTTTTTATCCGCTGTCATATGTTATTTTACTACCCAAGTAACAAAACTCATCTACCACCTTCATTGTTTCGCTACCTAATCTAATTCCTTCAGCATCGCCTGATTTTCTAAGACCGCATTCCATTAGCTTTGTTTTACTCTTGTTAATGTTCATTTTATACGCTTTCATCAACACACTGTCCATTCCATTCAATTGCTCTTCCAGGTCCTTTGTTGTCTCTGACAGAATTACAATGTCATCAGCAAAACGCAATGTTTTTATTTCTTCCCCCTGAACTTTAATCCCTATTCCAAATTTTTCCTTGATTTCCTTCACCGCCTGCTCGATGTACAAATTGAATAACATCGGAGAAAGGCTGAAACCCTGTCTTACTCCCTTCCCAACTGATGCTTCTCTTTCATGCCCTTTGAGTCTAATAACTGTGGTCTGGCTTTTGTACAAGTTGTAAATAACTCCTTTCCCTGAATTTTACCCCTGATGACTTCAGAATTTAAAAGAATGTATTCTAGTCAACATTGTCAAAAGGTTTTTTCGAAAACATGAATATGAATAGATCGTAACTGTTGGATCAAAAGTGATGTCTGTCCTTTCAGACATATACGAAATAACATACACCACATACATATATAACTTAGAAACATTTCAAATGAAAAATGAAAGTCGATGAATTGCAAAGCCAGATGTAGCACATCCATATCTTTAAATTGTAGTGTAACAATGACCTTTGTTGTTAATGTGTGATTTGTGTACTATCCATATTTTATAGATTGACAATATTTAGAAACAGAACAAAACAAGAATATATCATTCACAATCAACTACATTACGTCTCTCAGTTACAAAACACACACAGTCATCTTTGTGAACAACTCAAATATTAAACAAAGAAGGTACTTACTCTGTTCAGAGACTGCACAAAGGCTGGAATACTGTCAATTACTTTGTATGCCAACAAGAAAGCATCATTTACTTTTTCTGAAAGGAAATAGCATAGAACAATATCCATGCATTTTGCAGGAAATCTGTCTTTTGCCATTTTATAACAGAGCTGGTAAAGTACTTCAAATATGTATTCCTTAAAATTCCAGTTTTTGTCATATCTAAAAACAATGGAGAACACACAAAATTTTAGATGTGGAGCTGAATGCATGTTACAGTGTAATGAGGTTTTATCCTACTATTCTGCACTGCACACTTCAGAATATTCTAGATCTGTATTTACTTTGTTAAAATGAAATTCCAGGAAGAATTCTACAATATTTTTGACAAGGGTAGACTTTCAATGAGCCACAAGAAGGCACAAATAGCAGGGTACAATGACCCAGGTCCTGTCTGTCCAATCATCCACCACCTCCCCCACACCCATTGTCCAGCCACAAAGGAGCTTACCTCTTGTGACCCACAACTGGAGCAGTTAAACCAGTCTACACCAGGGTTTCAACTACTTTCTTCTTTCCCTGAAATGAGAAATACCGTATCCAATATCCTCCCCATTCCCCCCCCCCATCTCCCCTACAGTGGTATTCTGCCACCCACCAAACCTACGTAATATCCTTGTCCATCTGTGCTCCCAACCCCTTGCGCCATGGCTCATATCCATGTAATAGACCCAGATGCAAAACCTGTCCTATCTCAAATCCCACCACTGCCCACTCCACTCCAATCACATGCATTTCCTATCCCATAAAAGGCAGAGCAACCTGTGAAAGAAGTCATGTTATCAACAAACTGAGCTGCCATCACTGTGCGGCTTTCTACATGGGCATGACCAGCTCATCGTCAAACTGTGGCCAGGGGAGAGCTACACCATTATGTTGCAGAGCATGCAGCCTTGCATAATGTGGCTCACTTCAATGACTGATACACAACCTCCCCACAAACACCAGCTTTTCTTAATTGCTGCAGGTGGGAACCCTCCCTACAGTATATCCTACATTTCGACACTCCCCAGGCCTAGAACTTCGCTAGTTCCTGCCTCACCACCCTCCCCTTCCATGCCCATAGTCTATCCTAATATTCATCTCCCATACCGCCACACAACACTGGTGTATCCCCTCACCCCCGCCGTGCATCTCTCCGCTCCTTTCCTGCTTCCCTCTCCTTGCCACCTCCTCACCCCCACCACTGGTTGCTCTAACCTCAGCTGTGCTGAGTTCCACAGATAGGGCACAGTGGCCTATGGGGGTGGTGCCTACATGAATGTGTGTGTGTGTGTGTGTGTGTGTGTGTGTGTGTTTTTCTCTAAGCAATAAAGACCATAACAACCAAAAGTTGTTTTGTTGTATCCTGTTATTTGTGCCTTACTGCAGCTCATCAGACGTCGCTGTGGTGAGTGGTAACCTATCCTCCTCAAAAGTATCAATTTCAAATGCTTATAGTTACCAAGTAATTTACTGCACTGTATCTCCGCATGCAGTAGCAGATCCAGAGGAGGAGGGGGAAGGAGGAGGAGTGCTAATGGGCCAAAATGAAAATTTACTATGTGAATTGTCAGACATAGCTGATACAAAAATTGTGTTATGTTTACTTTCATTCCATAATAATAATAATAATAATAATAATGTCGTGTGGCTCATTGGCCCGGTGCAAGTCTTTCAATTGGACGCCACTTCGGCGACTTGCATGTCCCGGAATGTTGTACTCTAAAGGATAATTTTCTGGTGTAGCTCAGCAAGCCAAGCTAAAGTTTTCCTAGCTCAAAAACATGCAGTAAGAATTATTTTTGTTGTGAAATCAAGAACGCCCTGGAGAGGGCTGCTGCACAAAATATTTATTCATTCATTCAGGAAATTTTATATATTCAAACAAATATCTAGGTTCATGAAAACAGTACTAGTAATAAGAACAACTTTATTCGTAGAAGTTTCGGGTATGCAGCCGGTCGTCGTCTAAAAATCACACGATATTTCGGCCAGACACCTGCTAGTCATCCTCAGGTGAGTCGATGAAGACTGAAGAGTGCATCCAGAGTTCCACTATATATAGGAAACTTGGCGGTTACAGCGCATGCGTCAAAACATAAACAGACAGGCCACACTGCCGGACGGCAGCGCCCTTGCTGGTGGAGCCGTGGAGTTCAGCTGTCCTCTGCACTGCCACTGCCGCTCACAGCCGACGTCGACGCTCTCTGTCATCTTCGATCTCAGAAAATTTTAGTAATGACGGGATTCCATGCTTTGTCAAGTTGGTAGCCACTATCCTGATTCATCAAATTTTCCACTACACGTATTTCCACAGATTCTTTGATAATGGAGTCCCAAAAAGATGTTGCTGTTGTCAAAATTACCGTTTTATCATACTCCATAGAGGGTCTGGTGGAAATGTAATGTTCAGCAATAGCAGACTTGCTTGGCTGTAAAAGGCATGTGTTGCGTTTGTGTTCACTGCAACGTTCAACAGTGAGCGTAATCTGGCCTATATAAGCCATACCACGTTGGCAGGGAACTTTGTAGACGCCAGCCTTACGTAACAACAAGTCATCCTTGACCGGACCCAGCAAGTCTGAAATTTTGGATGGTGGGCAGAAAATTACTTTCACTTGAAAATTATGGAGAATTCTTGCTATTTTAAAAGAAATATTTCCCACAAACGGAAGAAAAGCGAGGGATTTTGCCGGTGTACCCTCCTCATTCTCCACTTTCTTGTTCTTCTTTCTAAGTGAGAGTACCTTACTTATTTGCTGGTTAGAATCAAAACACTTGCTGGAGGTGAGCCAGCTCTTGTGGCAGACTATCAGCGTCTGAGATTGTATGGGCTCTGTGAACAAGTGTTTTAAGGACACTGCTGCTTTGTGACAGATGGTGACAACTTTAAGCCTGTTAATATAAATCAGTATGAGTTGACTTCCGATAAACTGAGTGTCCCAAAGAGCCATCATCCTTCCTTTTAACTAAAACATCCAAAAAAGGTAAGCAACCATCCCGCTCCACCTCCATAGTGAACCAGATGCTATCATGAAGGGAGTTGAGATGATGTAAAAATTTCCTTAAATTATCCTCCCCATGAGGCCACACAATGTATCAATCACATACCTCCAAAACACCGTAGGTTTAAGGGGTGCTGATTCAAGGGCTCGTTCCTCGAAGTCCTCCATCAAAAGTTTAGCCACCATGGGAGACAGAGGGCTACCCATGGTGACACCGTCAGTTTGCTCAAAGTATTCTTTGTTGAAAATAAAATAGGTCAAGGAAAGAACATGCGGAAAGAGAGCAGTGACATCAGCTTGAAAATTTTCACCAATTAGTGTCAAAGAATCTGTGAGAGGAACCTTTGTAAAAAGAGATACCACATCGAAGCTGACTAAAAGATCAGAGCTACTAAGACGAAGAGCCCCCAGACTATTGATAAAATCTGCAGAATTCCTTATATGGTGCGAGCATTTGCCCATCAATGGTCTGAGTAAGGAAGCAAGATGTTTTGCTGAGTCATATATGGTGGCACCAATATTGCTAACTATGGGACGCAAAGGCAAATTTTCCTTATGAACCTTAGGAAGGCCATACAATCTTGGTGGTACAGAACCATGTGGTCTTAATCTCTTGATTGTAACTTGAGGTAATGAGGAAGCATTTAAAAGAGAAATAGTCTTCCGTTGCACCCTTCCTGTAGGATTATCATCCAACTTCCTATAGGCAGAATCATTTAATAGCCCGTACATATTATCTGTGTGGCCTGTCTGTTTATGTTTTGACGCATGCGCTGTAACCGCCAAGTTTCCTATATATAGTGGAACTCTGGACGCACTCTTCAGTCTTCATCGACTCACCTGAGGATGGCTAGCAGGTGTCTGGCCGAAATATCGTGTGATGTTTTAGACGACGACCGGCTGCATACCCGAAACTTCTACGAATATTTGATCCGCCGGGAGAATTTTAAAGTTATTTCTGTATGCTTGATTTTTCTTCCTCCCCATTATCTGCACTATCTACCCTTCTGGCAGCTGCGTGAAACGCTCACCGGAGCCTGGCTGGGAGTGTTGACATGTGCAGACAGTTTTGTTAGGATAGCTGAGGGAGAGACAGAAAGGAAACGAGGGCAGGCGGGATTTCGCTCCGTGAACATACTGGCAATGAGAGGCCACCTCCTCCTTCGGCTATTGCCGCCACTGTGTGCATCCTTGTGAATCTTGTGTGAATGTGCTCCATTCAACGGCACCTGGATGTCAGTTCACTTTCCTGCTGCAATTTTCTTATATGGCACAAAATGCATTTTTAAGTATGGCTGATACAGTCACTTTTACCCTGCTGCTCCGTCTGGCCTAGATATTAATATTATCAAGTATTCACTGTATGTGTGTGTGTGTGTGTGTGTGTGTGTGTGTGTGCACGTGTTTGTTTTTAAATATCTAAATACGCAAGATTCCTGAAAATCTATTATTTGTGTTGCCAAAGACTTATGGACAGAGCACTGCCATAATGGAGCATTAGTCATGTTGTGCATAAGTTTACAAATGAGGTACGATTCTTAAGTTTTCCCAGTGTATATCGAAGGGTGTACTGCCAGTTGAAAGTGTCCAACGTTTGACAGTACACCCATGGATATTTTGATTAAATGAGGTTATAATCCATTGGTTACTCGCTACAAGTATTCACTGTATGTGTGTGTGTGTGTGTGTGTGTGTGTGTGTGCACGTGTTTGTTTTTAAATATCTAAATACGCAAGATTCCTGAAAATCTATTATTTGTGTTGCCAAAGACTTATGGACAGAGCACTGCCATAATGGAGCATTAGTCATGTTGTGCATAAGTTTACAAATGAGGTACGATTCTTAAGTTTTCCCAGTGTATATCGAAGGGTGTACTGCCAGTTGAAAGTGTCCAACGTTTGACAGTACACCCATGGATATTTTGATTAAATGAGGTTATAATCCATTGGTTACTCGCTACAGCATTAATCATAATTGTCAATTTGTTATTTGTGGTTTTTGAAAATCTATGCTATATAGAGTGCACCACAAAGGCACGTTATTAACTTTTTTTTTCCAAAACACGTCCAAGGAATAAAAAATTTGGTGAATTTATTACCAACTACACAGCAGGTGAGGTTCTGCTGCAGCACAAGCATTGGCTGTATGGCTTTTGGAGATGTGTAAATATGCATTACTTTGGCTATATCCATGATTTTGGTGGCCTACAAACTTATGGAACTGACTGTGTGCTGTTATTGTATTATTATTGTTTTTTGTGGGTTAGAGGGGCACTCAAGATTGAGGTTATCAGCGCCCGTACAGAAATCTCATGAGTGAATGTAATTAAAACCACATGAGAAATGAGACCTGAGGAAAATCGGGAACCGTATAAAATTGTCCCTTCAGATCAGCTCATAAAAACATGAACATTTAAACATGCTTAATTCTTGAAGTGATATACATGTACACCCAATCTAAAACTGGTCAGTAAAACTAATAAGACTAATGGACAATCGTAAGTGGAAATGACTGGCTGACTAATAAAAAAAATATGGAAGAGCCCGTCAACCTGAGGAAACCTTAAAAATAACGCACTAAAATTTTAGGGAGTAAGTCTGAGGATTCACAAAATTTTATAAGATGGATCACACTCGTTTGACCATCGCTTAAAATAGAGGGCAGATTGCTCAGCAAAAGAGCTACTGCCCTTTGATCTGAATATAAAACACATTCAACCAAAATGTGAAGCACAGTTAATGGGGCATCACAAGCACCATACCAATGAGGATCCTCCTGTCAGAGCAAGAAGCCATATCTCATGGGACAGTGACTTATACAAAGATAAGTGAGCAGTACTTCATCCCACCTGCGTGGTTGGAAGGAGATGCGCCATGGCCATGTGGTGGACTTCATGACACACAACTTACTGTACATTATTCCCTGCCACTCATCCTCTCATCAACACACAACTGTTTGTCAACAGCAAGGCCGGAACATTCAGGGGAACAGGACACTGAGATACCCGATTCACAACTCACCTCTTTTGCTGAGATGTTTGTTTTTTCATTCCTTTGAATACCCATATGACTAGCACCCAACAGAAAGACTCCACATTCCCCATACTTTGTAGGTGGGGAAGGGCATCCTGGATGCCGTGGACTACTTTATCCAGTGGGTACAGGGTTTGTAGGGATTGAAGTGCACTCAGTGAATCTGAGCAAATGAGAAATTTAACACTCACAACATGTCTCGTCTGCTACATTGCCCACAGAATGGCATGAAGTTTCGCATCAAAGACAGTTAACTCTGGTGGTAGTTGGATCTTCATGACCAAATCAGGTAAAATGATAGAGCAACCAACAGAGTCCCCTTGTTTGGATCCATCTGAATACAGCTACATAGCCGTAGTGCTTAGTTCAATTTGTATAAAATGATGAAGTAAAGACACTGCCATGAGTGCAGCTTCTGCTGTTCTGCACTAAGTCTAAAATTACTTTGGGCCCCTGCAGTAGCCAGGGTTGCAGGCGGTTAAAACTCTGGGTTTGGGGGCACACTTGAGCCACCCTAAGTGACTCCAGTACTTGTTATATTTGGATCCCAAATGGCCTTGTTGCTCGTGGATGATTGGAGAACGGGCACATCATATGAGGGTGAGCAACACTTTGATAAGCTGGGGAATTTGGATTAGCAAGAAGCTTACTGGCCTAATGCACCACAAGATGCCAGATGGAGAGCGGTGGTTTCAGAGTCTCAGCACAGGGACTAGGTATGGGGCTGGTCCTGTAAGCACCAGTGGCCAGCCTAATCCCATCATGGTGAACA
This sequence comes from Locusta migratoria, assembly GCA_026315105.1. Lineage (NCBI taxonomy): Eukaryota > Metazoa > Arthropoda > Insecta > Orthoptera > Acrididae > Locusta > Locusta migratoria. The sequence goes on from CM048747.1 coordinate 6,769,513, forward strand.
GCATTAATGGTTTTCAGATATGAAGGACTTGCTGGTCCATAAATTGTGCACACACAATCTAGCCACGATCGTATGAAAGAACTATAAAACCGAGCAGACATGTCCTATCTGCCCCCAATGACTTGTGGCTAAGGCATTTTAAAACAGTGCCTTCTGGGCCCTGGTTTTAAGATGGTTTGTGTGGGCCACAAAAGTTTGGAGCCGTAAATGAGGCCCAGAAACTTCGCCGATTATTTAAAACGGAGAATTGTTGTGCCCTGTTGCATATAAGAAAGATTAAAAGTACCATGAGAATGATTAAAATGGAGAGAGAGTGGGGGGGGGGGGGGGGGAGGGAGAGGAAGACAGACACCACAACCCCTCCCCCCCCTCCACACACAAAATCCTGTGTGTGTGTGTGTGAGAGAGAGATTGCGTGGATGTTCTATTTTCTGAAGAAGGCCATGGCCGATAGTTGGAAGTGTTATATATTTGTGTTGTTTTTTTTTTTATGTCCTTATCACAGCTTATCACTACATCTTTGTGGTGAGTTGCAAAATATAGGTAACACCTAAATTTAAAGCAATGAAAGTTAAGTTTGGAATTTACTGAGATGAATTCAGTGTGTTACACTTTATATTAGTGAAATAGTGATCTACCAAGTGAATTGTGAGCATAATGATCTGAAGCTTGAGACGTTACCTGGTTGAAGTTCGGTTATTCTAGAAATTCTTGATGATCGGCTCTTGGTACCAGGTAGCTGTAAGCTTATGTGGCGAAAACTAATTCAGTACAAATGATGAAGGCAACACACCAAATTACAGTTAGTTGACACTTTTAATGATTTATTACTATTGCCCAATTGAGCCCATTTATGGCCGGCTTACAAGTCTCATTAATTACAACCAGGCATGCACATTCCACACATCAATAATACTAGTTAACACTGTCTGTGTGTGGAATACAAAAGTTCTAGGTGTAGATAGTAATGGGGCAGTCATGAATTAATCATGGTAGATCCACTTTTCTGCACTGAAGAACTTGTACATAACTAGTCAAATTTGAAGTTCAAACTGACATGACTTCTGGCTCAGAATGCGACCGGAACAATTAAGAATATTCTCAACTAGCGTGGATTCCGCGTCACAGCGGACGAAACAATACTCTCCAATGGCATAATTTCTGTCTCTGATTACTGACTAAACAATACTCTGATACATGCCGCAAGTGCATCCTATTTATATTATCTAAACAATGCCACTGAAAATTATGAACTTTAATTATAATGGATAAGTAAGCAATTACATACAACTAACTATAGCAAACGTTAGCGTAAATAACACTGAGTAAATTGATATACAAATTTCGGGTAAATGAATAGTATTTCGTATCCAAATATAATTTAATAGTTTATCAAACAATTACTTCATAATTAATGGTAATTATACCAAAACTAATAAGGGAAAACTTTCCTAACATTACTTGTGAAACATAGTAATAACTTCTTTAATATTAAAGAGAAAAGAATTTAACAAGTCTTAATAGAAACAGGAATTAGCATTCTATCAGAATGCTAACAATATACTTCTGGCACAAATTAATTAATATTAAACTTCTCTGGTATCAAATAATAGAAAACGACTTCAGCTAATTACTTTATAACAAATAATAACAAAAGTTTTGGAAAAGAAAATAATAGACTAATTACATTCATATCTATTATTATGCAACAGTGGTATTGGGAGGTTCAGTAATGCAAGCAGATGGCAATAAACCCCAACATGCTTCGATAAATCACCCCCTCATTTAATTAACCAGATAGTTATATGAGAAAAAAAATTAATTGGGTAATTAAATGATAAAAACAGACATGGTAACAAATAAATCATATAAAATACAACTAGGTACATAATTACAAAAAAACCTTAATCTGCATTAGACCCTATGCTGACCATAATTCAATTACTGTGTTGTTGTTGTGGTCTTCAGACCGCAGACTGGTTTGATGCAGCTCTCCACGCTACCCTGTCCTGTGCATGTCTCTTCATCTGAGAATACGTTTGGCAAGGTGATACAATTTTTTCACCACTGGCTCTCCTAACGACATCAGCAGTTCAGACGGAATATCATCTACTCCAGGGACCTTGTTTCGACTGAAGTCCTTCAGTGCTCTGTCAAATTCTTCTCGCAGTAGCCTATCTCCTATGTCATCTTCCTCCACTTCATCTGCAATTTCTAGAAGTTTATTTCCTCTGTATAGGCCCTCTATATATTCCTTCCACAGTTCAGCTTTCCCCATCTTTGCTTAGTACTGGTTTTCTGTCAGAGTTCTTGATATTCATATAGCTGCTTTTCTAGTCTCCAAATATCTCTTATTTTCCTGTAGGTGGTATCTACCTTTCCCCTAGTTATGAATTCTTCTACGGTTCTGCATTTGTCCTCTAGCCACTCCTGCTTAGCCAGTTTACACTTCCTGTCAATCTCATTTTTTAGACATTTGTACTCCTGTTTTCCTGTTTCACTTGCTGAATTTTTATATTTTCTCCTCTCATCAATTAAATTCAGTATATCCTGTGTTATCTAGGGATTTCTATTAGGCCTTGTCCTTCTGCCTATATGGTCCTCTGCAGACTTCACCAGTCTTTCTCTCAGAGCTACCCATTCTTCTTCTACTGTATTACTTTCCCCCCTTTTCAGCCAATCCTTGCCTAATGCTCCCTCTGAAACTCTCAACCACCTCTGGTTCCTTCAATTTGTCCAGGTTCCATCCCCTAACCTTTCTACCTTTCTGCAGTCTCGTGGCGAAGAGCTGCGACAAATGTGGCAGCTGGAGGTATTCTAACGTCCATCACCCCTTTTCGGAATGACTCAAACTGAGTCCTAATATTTTCCTGAATTACGGAAAGTTTTGTTAATTCACAGTCTCCAACAAAGTCATTCCACTGTAGGTGAAGTTGAACTTATATGCTGGCTGAGGTCCATTGCGTTGTGAGCTGTCTTCGGCATTCACTAAAGCATTTAATTTTACAGGATCTTTTCGTAAATTAGAAACATGTCAGTTGATATGGAAACTGATTTTATTTCCACTTAAACATTGCACAATCAAGAAATGCAGCAGCAAGCCAACAGAGCTGCTTACAGGTTTCTGGCCACTAGAATACTGAATAAAACATGGTTTCTCTCCAACATCTTTCTGCGTAACCACGTAATAAGATTGATGACAAAGTTTTGTAATTCACAATTAAACAATATTCTTTTACATTAAACATGCCAAAATACAGAAATTAAAACATTACATTTAAGCTTTGACTATTTATGTCAAAGTATGTACTTGTTTCATGAAATTTGTATTTAAATGTAGTACACAAATTTAAAGTCATCTTTTTGACTAGTGTTTACTGTGCTCAAATTATTTACATTGTGTGTGTTTTCGAAATGCACACATATTTGTTTTGCCAATATTGTGTAGGCGTACTATTATTGTGACATGGAATTTTAATGAGTTTCAGTTTGCAGTCAAATTATTTATTAATACGGATTTGTATATGGTTGTCTTAGTTTTGTTAATTTTGAAGATAGTTTCTTAGTACCAAACAGATTATTAATTTTAGTGCATGAAAAATTATCAGTATTTAATTTAGGATCTAGTGATATATAAAACATGGTCTGCCCTAATTTATTTAAACAAAAGGTATATATGAAATCATGTTGTGCAATAGTTATAACATGTAGCATTGTTGTTTTTATACAAATTAGTATCTATATAGGTTCAGCAATTTCCGAAACTAAGTGTAATGCATTTTTCGTGTTTGCAGCTATTATTTACGAAAGTATTAAAAACTGAAAATTACGTAAAAGGTCAGCCAAAGTTATATTTAAATCAATGTACTATTTCTTAAAAGCGTTTTACTAATAGTGTTAATAGAATTTCAAACAGAAGGCGAAAATGTGATTTTACATGTCCGGTAATGAAGTTTTATTTTAGGTGTCAGATATTTTGTGTTTCTATGTTGGCAACTGATTTTTAGGAGTATGCAACATAGCAGAAACGTTCTAGTATGACTGTGTCGTGTGCCTGTGTGATTGCGCGAGTGTTCTGTTTTCTGAAGAAGGCCATGGCCGATAGCTGAAAGTGTTGTATGTGTGTGTCTTTTGTATGTGCCTGTCGCAGCTCATCGCCACGTCTTTGTGGTGAGTTGTAAACTGTCCTTACTATATTATTAATTCCAACCTGGACTTTCCATTATTGCAGAAAACTAGATAAGATTTGTGAATTTGGAAGTGAGAAGTTTTAGAAGATGTTCATGTACTTCATCTTGGGCAGATATAACTGGTTTTGTATAAGATGTTTTCACCAATTTTCAGATTAACACCAGTTTGAGAATCTACTATCTTTTTTGATTTGATATTTTGATCATTTATTTGCTGCTCGTTATTTGTCATCTGTAAGTTAGAAGAGGGGGGGGGGTCTTTTTTTGGTTTATATGCTGCCTGTAGGAGTGTGTTTGGTTATCTTAGTACTGTGATGTGAGATGATAAAATTTTGATTTTGGTATTTGAGGAAACAAATATGTATGCAAATTTTTGCTTTATATTTAATTTTTTTGCTTCAGTGTAACTTATATAGAGTTTTTGTGGTGCAAAGCTAGTTTCCATTCTTTTTCATGGATAAAAGGATTTCGACTATTTTGTGTATGGTATTTTTAGAGTAAGTATAAATTGGTTTCTTTTTGCTTTGTAATGTAGTCCCTACCATAATGACTAGATAGTTTTGTGTAACTAGTGATAAGCTTTGTTAAGGTACAATTGTAGGGAATTTTGTGTATATTTTTCATGTACTATGGTGGTGGCTCACCACCATGACAAGGACACTGTGTGACATGTGGGACAACTGTTTTTGGACCTGATTAAGGCATTGATCCATTATGAAGCTAAATGGAAATTTAAGTATTCTGAAGAAAGTTAAGTGTAGTGAGAGGACTGGGAGATAACATGTCCTCCCTTTTGTGACAGGAGTAGAACTGGGAGAGGAGTGTTCCTCCCTTAAATAACTAGTGCATTTCATTTCAACTTATTAACTGATAAGTTTTGTAAATTTTCCATTGCTGGTACTTTTTTTGTAAATATTTTGTATATTTACATTAATAATTATTGATTTTTCTTTTTGTGTATTGGGGGTTTATGTAATTTTATGGCCAGCATAAGAGATGAACAGAATGTATAATATAGATTAAAGTTATTTTTGTAACTATGCACTTGTGTATTTTTGAAGAGATTTATTTGTAGCTATCTGATTTTCTAATAACAGGCTTTTGCTTAACAAATAACTTTCTGGTTACTTAAATGAGGGGTGATGTAATGAAGCATGTTGGGATTTATTTCCATCTGCTTGCACTATAGAATCTCCCGATACCACTGTTGCATAATAGTAGATATAAATATAATTAGTGTATTATCATTTTCTTTCCAAAACTTTCGTAATTCTTTTTTCAAACATGACTAGCTGAAGTTATTTTCTAATATTTGATGTCAGAGAGGTTTATTTAATTAGCAAATATTAATTAGGTCATGCAAGAGGTGTATTGTTATAGTTAAGAAATTATGTAATTAGTATCTCTGATAAAACTAAATTCTTTTCTCATAATATTAAAGGTGTTGTGATGTTTCAAAATTAATGTTAGTAATGTTATTCCTTAATTAGTTTATGTATAATTACCATTCATTCCAAAAGTATTGTTGACAACTCTATTTAACTATATTTTGAAGTGAAGAACTGTTAATATAACCAAGACTTGTATAACAATTTACACAGCATTATTTACGGTACCTATAACTACAGCCAGTTGCATGTCATTGTCTGCTTTCCCATTGTAATTGATTCATATACCTAATTGTCAAAGTGTAATTTTCAGTGGCATTGTTTAATTAATATAAATAGGATGCTTTCGTACCATGTAAATGAGTCTTGTTTCATCTTTGCTAGGAGGCACAGTTCACATCACTTTGAACACTGACTAGTAACAACTATGTGAAAGTTCTTCATTGTTATTTGTGTAGAAAGTACCTACAGTTGTTATGAATTGATTCTTAATATTTATGCCACACTAAATGTACACCTAGAACTTTTGTATTCCACACACAATCTGTGAAAATGTGTGTTATTGTCATGTGGAATGTGCATACTGGGTTGTAGTAACTGTTTTAATGAGACATATGCTGGCCATAAATGGGGACAAATGGGCACTAATGATTCATTAGTATCAATGAACTGCTATACTATGTGTCACTACATTATTTGTAGTAGACTAGTTTTGCTCCACGAGTTTTTCAGCCAGCCTTTACCAAGAGCGCCGATCCAAGAGAACTTCAAGAAGCAACCAACTATGACCCAGCATCGTCACAAAGAGATTTAAGTTTCTTTAATACTCCGGGGGTATCTAAATTATGTGTTGTGTCAGCTGTTCTTGATATGAATTCTGGAATTTTTGCTTCGTCTTCTTTGGTGAAGGAATTTTGGAAAGCTGTGTTAAGCAATTCTGCTTTATCAGAACTGTCAACAATAGTAGCATCACCATTTTTATCGTGTAATGAAGGTATTTATTTTTTCTGTCACTAGTACAGTTTACATGACCAGAATTTCTTAGAATTCTCTACCAAATTATAAGACAGGGTGTTTCGTTGTGGTAACAATTGTAAGCTTCTCGCATTGAAGTTCAAGCTAAATTTCAAGTAGCTGTAAAAGATTGAGAGTCTTGGGGATTTTGTATACATTTAAATTTGGCAAACTTTTTTTTCTTCTTCTTCTTCTTCTTTTCTCTCTCTCTCTCTCTCTCTCTCTCTCTCTCTCTCTCTCTCTCTCTCTCAAAGACTGGAAATTCTCACTCAGGAAAACATTAAATTTTTATCTGCTCCTTTTTTAAAATAAATATTCTATACTTTTAATTTTAATGGTTGTATGACTGTGTTGTGTGCCTGTGTGATTGCGTGAGTGCTCTATTTCTGAAGAAGGCCATGGCCGATAGCTGAATGTGTTGTATGTGTGTGTCTTTTGTATGTGCCTGTTGCAGCTCGTCGCTACGTCTTTGCGGTGAGTAGTAAACTGTCCTCACTATATTATTTATTCCAACCTGGACTTTCCATTATTATATACTTTTAATTTTGTCAGATTTGGAATGTTTGATTTCCAGTCTAACAGCAACAACTCTGTGTTCACTAACCCTTGTGTATGTTTTGATGTTATTTATTATTAATGCAGATTATTTGTTCCCAAGAGGTGAAGTATGTTCTCACAACCATTTACTATTCTAGTGAGTTCATAACCTAATTGCTTGAGATAATTTTCAGAGAATGTGTTCAGTATAATTTCAGACAATGTTTTATGCTTGCCTCTGATTTGGAATATGTATTTTTGTCAACGTATCAATGGCAATTTAAAAGTGTATGCTTTGGGTAGGTTTTTAAAATTTGATCCAAGCTTTCTTTGAACATTTCTGCAATCAAATCATCAGTGTCACGGGGTTGGCAAAAAGAACCAATTATTAATTTATTATGCTTGTCAGGTATAACCTCTCACATACCAACTCACCGGTACAATCTACTTTAGTTTTGCTACAGGATAAACTGCCTGTGACAGTAATAAATATGTCCCCACCTATTTTATAGTACCTATCTTTCTGGAACACTGTTTGCCCTTTTGTAAAAATTTCAGCTGAACTCATTTCTGGCTTTAGCCAGCTTTCTGTACCTATAATGATATGAGATTCAGTACTTTCTAGTGGTGTGCACTGTACTGCACTCAAAGGAAGACTACACTGTTGCTTAAATGTGAATTTGAATGTAATACGAATGAAAGCACAAATAAATTTACAAACTGAACGAAAGAATTGCAGAGAAAAATCAAATTACTGTACATTGCTTATAATCAGAAGCCAGTTACACTTACAAAATATGAAGGAGCTATATGCTGCATATCAGCTGGCAGATAAGACATTTTTTAATGTAGAATGAATGGTAGCTGTCAAAGTGCAGGTACTGTTGGTAATGAGTAGGTTTAATGAGGACCAAGTGAAACTGATGGGCAGGGTGTCCTGGCCCTAAGTCCAAATCATAAAAATATCATCAATGAACCTGAACCAGACCAGGGGTTGGGGTGGGGGGCAAGGTAGATTCCCTCCAGATGGCTCATGAAGGTGTTGGGGTAGGAAGGTGCCATATTGGTGTCCATGGCTGTGCAGCTGATTTGACTGTATACTTTTCCTTTGTTAGGATATAATTGGTAAGAGTTATAAGAAATGAAGTATTAGGCCTGGAGTCTAAAGAATACTGAGAAAGACAGTGATTGACAGCAGCAAGACTATAAGCATGTGGGATACTAGTTTATAGGAAAGTGGCATCAACAGTGAGAAGTAAGGTACCAGGAGGTAATTGGATGCAGGATGGTGGAGAGTTGGTGAAGGAGATGGTTGGTATCTCTTTTTTTTTCTTTTTTTTGTGGTTTTAGGGCGCACAACTTCTATGGTCATTAGCGCCCAGCCAAGAACATAGATTCGCTATGATCTAAAAAAAAAAAAAAAAATGGTGACAGTCAGAACATCAACAAGAGGCTAAAAACGAAAGATAAAAGACAAAAGGGTTAAATATCCTTGAATAAGTTGGCCAAGTTGATAAAACGCAAAACTCTAGCAGCTGCTCGTGTGTCATCAGCTAAAATTTCCTCCAGAGTAGACGGAAAGTGAAGGGATACACGGAGATGATTAAAATTAACACAAGTCAGTAAAACATGTCGCACTGTCAGCAGTTCACCGCAGGAGCACAGCGGTGCAGGGTCGGCGGATAGCAAGTGACGGTGGCAGAAACGCAAGTGACCGATCCGCAACCGGGACAGGATGACCTCCTCTCGCCGAGAGGGGCGTGAGGAGGTCCTCCAAGCGGTCGAGATCAGTTTTACAGTTCTCAATTTATTGTTGTACAGTGAAAACCATGCACTGTGCCTTGACGACACGATTCTCCGGCGAAGAGCTCGTTGAACATCGTCCGATGGGACGCAAAAGGTAGCCATGCGAGGCAAAAGAGCTGCGGCCTTGGCCGCTATGTTGGCGGTCTCATTCCCGGGCACACCCACGTGGCCAGTGACCCACAGGAAAGAAACGTGACAGCTGTCATCTGCTAGCAACTGGAGGGAGCGTTGGATCCGATACACGAGAGGATGGTTTGAGAAAGGGTCCTTAAGACTCTGCAGGGCACTAAGGGAGTCCGAACATATGGCATAGAAAGGTTCGTGGTGGCGGCAGGTATACAAAACGGCCTGGTGGAGGGCAAAAAGCTCAGCCGTGAAGGTCGAGCACTGGTCAGGGAGCTTGTATTGGAAACGGTTGTCCCCGACGACGAAGGCAGATCCGACACCGGCAGTGCTCTTGGCACCATCAGTGTAAATAAATATGGCATTATCAAACCGCGAACGGAGTTCAACAAGCCTCGAGCGGTATACCAAATCCGGAGTGCTCTCCTTGGGGAGCAAACTAAGTTCACGATGAGTGTGTACCTGGGCCTGATGCCACGGTGGCAATGGGCTTTAGCTCAACCAAAAGGTGGAAGGAAGGGTAAAATCGAGCCGCTGTAGCAGGCGGCGAAACCGAACTCCAGGTGGAAGCAAGGCAATCGCAGACAACTGATATTGGTGATCGAGTGAGTCGTCAAAAAATAATCAGTAAGATGGATGGTTGGGCATCGACCGCAAGCGGCATGCGTACCGACACAAGAGTATGTCACGCCGAGTGGTCAAGGGTAATACAGCAGCCTCGGCATACAGACTTTCAACAGGACTGGTATAAAATGCACCAGTCACCAGACGTAATCCCCGATGGTGAATAGAGTTGAGACGGTGGAGAATCGACGGCCGTGCAGAAGAGTATACAAGGCTTCCATAGTCAAGCCTCGATTGAACGATGGCCTGGTAAAGGTGAAGCAGGACAGTATGATCCGCTCCCCATGACGTGCCACTCAGGACACGAAGAACATTTAGGGATCAGGCACAACGGGCAGCCAGATAGGACACGTGTGTGTACCAGCAAAGTTTACGATCCAACATGAGTCCCAAGAATTTCGTAGTCTCCACGAAAGGGAGAGCAACAGGGCCAAGACGTAGAGAAGGTGGAAGATATTCCTTGTATCTCCATAAGATTATACACACAGTTTTCTCAGTGGAGAATCTGAAGCCATTTGCGACACTCCAGGCATGTAGACGGCCAAAACAGCGTTGAAGAGAACGCTCCAAGAGACACGTCCACTGGGCGCTGCAATAAATTGCGAAATCATCAACAAAAAGAGATCCGGAGACGTCGGCTGAAAGGCAATCTACGATCGGATTGATTACAATGGCAAAGAGCGCCACACTCAAGACGGAGCCCTGTGGTACCCCAGTCTCCTGGCTAAAGGTATCTGACAAAACAGAGCCCACCCGTACCTGGAACTTGCGATCCACCAAAAACGCTTGAATGAAAAGAGGAAGGCGGCCCCGAAGGCCCCACGTGTGCAATATCTGGAGAATGCCCGCTCTCCAACTGGTATCGTATGCCTTCTCCAAGTCGAAGAACACTGCTACTGTTTGACGCTTCTTTAGAAAGTTATTCATAACGAAGGTCGACAATGTAACGAGGTGATCAGCAGCAGAGCAGTGTCGACAAAAACAGCATTGGATATTAGTCAGGAGGCGGTGAGATTCGACGAGCCAGACCAACTGAGCGTTAACCATGCGTTCCATCACCTTACAGACACAGCTCGTCAGAGAAATGGGGAGATAGCTGGAAGGAAGGTGTTTGTCCTTCCCTGGTTTGGGGATGGGGGACAACAATGGCTTCACGCCAACTTGTGGGAACATGACCTTCATTCCATATGCGATTGTAGGTACTAAGAAGAAAGCACTTGCCTGCAGGAGAGAGGTTCTTCAGCATCTCAATATGAATGGAATCGTGCCAGGGAGCAGAAGATCAGGACAGGGCGAGAGCACGGTCTAGCTCCTGCATGGTGAAGGCAACGTTATAATTTTCACGATTAAAAGAGTGGAAAGAAGGCGGCCATGCCTCCTCTACCTGTTTGCGAGGGAGAAAGGCAGGGTGGTAATGGGCAGAGCTCGAAACCTCCGCAAAGAAACGGCCCAAAGCGTTGGAAACATCAGCGGGGTGCACGAGGACTGCATTCTCCACTGTCAGGCCAGGAATCGGGGAGAGGACCTTGATGCCGGATAAACGGTGTAGGCCACCCCAAACAACTGTGGAGAGAGTAAAACGGTTAAAAGAACTAGTAAAAGCAGTCCAGCAAGCTTTCTTGCTGTCGTTTATGATACGACGACATTGCGCTCTCATACGTTTATAATTGATGCAATTCTCCAAAGTTGGGTGGCGGCGGAAGGTGTGTAAGGCACGGCGCCGGGCTCTAAGCGCATCGCGGCAGGCTGCAGTCCAAGGGACCTGGACATGATGTGGAGAAGAGGAAGTACGAGGTATGGAACTTTCAGCAGCGGTGAGAATAACCTCTGTGAGTTAGTCGACCTGACTGTCACAGTTGATTAAATTCTGATCGTGAAAAACAGCCATAGAAGAATAAAGCCCCCAGTCGGCTTTAGAAATGTTCCAACTGGTGGGACGAGGAGATGGGGAATGATGCAGGAAGTGAATGATACAAGGGAAATGGTCACTTGAGTACGTGTCAGAAAGTGCATACCACTCAAACCGACCGGCAAGCTGAGGAGTGCATATTGCGAGGTCTATATGGGAATAAGTGTGTGTTGTGTCTGAAAGGAAGGTCGGTGCACCGGTGTTGAGGCAGACAAGATCGAGGTGTTGGGGAAGGTCCACCAAAAGGGAGCCTCTCGAACAAGGTGCCGGAGAGACCCATAGGGGGTGGTGGGCATTAAAGTCGCCTACCAACACGAAAGGTGAAGGAAGCTGGTCAACAAGGTGTAGCACATCTGCCCTAGTAAGGGCAGATGACGATGAATATATATTACCTAGGGAAAAGGTAAATGTGGATAAAGTGATGCGGACGGCAACTGCCTGTTGGTGAGTATGCAATGAAATGGGATGGAAATAGACGTCTTGAAGGAGCATCAGAACCCCTCCATGGGCTGGGATACCTTCCATGGGTGGCAGGTCGAACCGCACAGAGGTGTAGTGTGGAAAGTCTGCACGATCACTTGGACGCAACTTAGTTTATTGGAGACAGACTAGAAGCGGGCAGTGCAACTGAAGGAGTAGTTTTCACTCCTCCCGATTGGAACGAATGCCGCGAATATTCCATTGAAGGAGCGCCATGATAAAAAATGAGATAAGAAATAAGGATAAAACCAACTAGCAAGCGGGGTCACCTTGACGGCCGCTGAGGATTGGGTTTTGAGGGAGCACTGCTATCGCAGTCTAGGGGCAAAGAGTTGTGGTCCATTGGTTCGATCGACGCGTCTGCCACCTCCCGGAGTTGATCAGGAGGGGCAGTTTCCAGCGCCGGTAAAGGGCCGGGTGCCCGGCAGACGGAGCGTCCCGGTGAAACAGAAGACGGCCGAGGCCGGCAACTGTTGGACGGCTTGACGGATGGGTCACACCTTGGTGGGGAAGGAAAGGAACTCTTTTTCTTGTTGGCTCTTCTCAAAGAGTGATGGTGAGAAGAGGCAGTCGACGGTTGGGAAGCCTGAGAACGCAGAAAATCCTCACTGACGGGTTCCTTTTTCAAAGTCCGGGCACCTTGTTTAGGTGCCCGCGGTTTACTAGAGGTTGACGAGGACTGTACTTTAGGAGCAGCAGGAGGAAGCGGGGATGTGGAACGGGCAATCTTCGGGCTGGCGGATCGCACAACTGTGTCAGCAAAGGTAAAATCACACGTCTGGGTACTTGAATCCTTAGTAGGTCGAGTGGAGGTGAGGACCTTACTGTATGTGCCAGCTGGGAGGACAGCGGGCTTTCGACTCACCAACAACTTTCGAGCGGCAGATGTCGACACCTTTTCCATAACCCAAATTTGCTGGATGACCTTCTCATCCTTTTATACAGGGCAGTCGTGAGAGGAAGCCGCATGGTCACCGTTGCAGTTAAGGCAGTGAGGGGATGGAGGTGGGCAATCCCCCTCATGGGCATCCCTACCGCAAGTGACACATTTTGCTGCATTTGGGCAAGATTCACGGGTATGGTTGTACCTGTGGCATTGGAAGCAGCGTGTTGGGTTTGGAATATAAGGGCAGACAGAGATAACTTCGTACCCTGCTTTGACCTTAGACGGGAGTTCAACCCTGTCGAATGTCAAAAACACAGTACTAGTCGGTGTCAGCTGGTTATTTACCTTTTTCAAAACCCAATGCACGGCTGTGACACCCTGATCTGACATGTAGGTTTGTATGTCTTCGTCAGACAACCAGTCAAGGGATCTCGTGAAGACTACCCCCCCCGTGACGAGTTGACTGTGCGATGCGCTTCTACCTTGACAGGAAAAGTGTATAACAATGTAGTCTGGATTAGTTTCTGAGCTTGGAAGGCACTGTCCACTTCCAGCAACAATGTGCCATTGCACTGATGCGAACAGGTTTTAACAGGGCCAGCAATTACATCTACACCTTTCTGGATGACGAAAGGATTTACAGACGTGAAATCTTTTCCATCGGTGCGAGAGACAACAAGAAATCTCGGTAGATTAGACAGATTCTTCTTTGGCGGAGGCGAATCTATCTTACGTTTCTGGGTCAACGTCACAGAAGAAGAGAAGGAAGTCATCGCGGAAGTGTCCCCCGTGATTACCGGCGTCTCCGATGGCACGCTCCTTCCTAGTGGGGGCCCTCTCCGAGGGCTTACCCGCCTTAGGTGATTGTCCACACCTCCCGAGAACTGACGGAGGGACCAATCGGCATGTTCGGAAGGTACCAGCTCGGGTAATCACCCCTCCCTGGGCCTGGCCTTTACCAGGGGGTACCTACGTGCCCTACTTGTCTACCCCGGGACGGGGAATTACGCGTTACCCCTTCACTTGCTACGCATAATGTGTGGGTCGGCCTTCAGACACGCATAGGGAGGAAAGAAGAAGAACAGAGAAAGTGAAGAGGAGGAAGGAAAGAAATGTCTCAAACGCCGAGGCGGAGACTAATGAGGAGAAGAAGGCTAGGAGAGTACAAGGAGAGAAAGACAGAAACAAAGGGTAAGAAAGGAAGGAACCAAGGAATATGAGAAACAACAACAAGAAACCACCTTCACTCACAAAATACGCCCGTCTCCGGGCGAAGGCATAAACCGGGAGGGAAAGTGAAGCAGCCTCGGGCAGAAGAAAGGCTGCTCCGGCTCGGGGCCCCGTGCGCGCCACACACGTACCCACAAAAGAACTGTGGGCCCCCTGGGGGTGGTTTGGTATCTTGGATGAGGGAGACTAGGTTTTGAACAATTGGTTGGAGGTGCTGGTCAACAAGGGCTGAAATTCTTTCCATGGGAGCACAATAACTAGCCAAAATTGAACATCCAGGATTGTTAGGTTTATGAATTTTTGAGAGCATGTAAAAGGTATGTGTCTGGGGTGTTGTTGGAGTGAGGAGAGCGACAGATTCAGGGAAGAGGTTGTTGGAAGGGACACGAGATTTTAGCATGGATTGTAGGTCATCTTGGACTATTGGAATGGTGCCGTTCAGGCACAAATTGTAGGTGGAGAAACTGGGAAACTGAAACAGGCCTTCTGTCAGGTAATCACTGTGATTCATCAGAACAGTGGTGGAACCTCTGCCAGTGGGGAGGGTGATTAGATTGGGAACTGTTTTGAGGTTGTTTAAGTCTGTCCTTTCTTCTGCCAAAAAGGATGGTATTCTTAACAAGGGACTTGAGGAACACTGGTAACACCAAGTTGGGTGTGGAATTCCTGGAAGGTGACCAAAGGGTGGGTGGGTCGGTCAGAGTGAGGGAGGATCATGGTTGGAAAAGGCAGGGTTAAATATTGGAATTAGACTGGCTTTCATTGAAGGCACTGGTGGCAAAGGAGACTTTTCCACTGTAGGGATCAGCAGAAGGAGAAAGGTCTTTGACATATCCAACATGGTTAAATTTGGGTGTGGGGCAATACCAAGCAAAGGGAGCAGTGGTGGTTCAGGGAATTCTGGGTTTGTGAGGGGCAAAGGACTGTTGGAATCTGAAAAGGTGAAGGTCTTTGTGAAAGGAGGGATAGGATCTATAGACAGGACTATTAAGGTTTAGGCCATTGGGAGGGAGTGCATGGTTTAAGCAGCACTTGAGAAATAGAAAGTGGGAATGGGTTTTGGCCATGGATAAGGAAACTTTTCTGAACTGGTGCAGAAAGATGGAGTAGGGATGCTGTTGGAATAATGGAGAAATGGGGAGATGAAGGTGTTAGGAGGTTGGGAAGGGAACTGCTTAGCTGAAAGAACATGAAAATATGAAAAAAATGTGAATATACCTAAAAGCATGCACAAATATGCACCAACTCACAAAATTACACACTAACAAGCAAAATTATGAGCCAGTAAGCAAAAATACAAACTAATACACAAAGGCTAAGAAGAAATTCACAACAATTATGCACCAATACCTATAAATGTGCAACAATACACCAAATTGCTATCAATACATAAAAATGTGAACTAATATGCAAAATATGCCTGAACGCACACATCCAGTGACGAGTAGAAAAGCTTTTACAGCTACAAAACTATCTTCAGCAACAACTTCAGATCTTTAAAAAATGGAAAACTGAGATGGCACCTTCTGATCCAGTGCAACTCTCTACAAACTGTTAATTGACAGGAAAAGTAAGTAAATTTGGAATACTTTAGACAGGTTGAGTACAATAGTAAGAATGTGATTTTATTTTTGGATATGTTATGTTCCTACTTTCACCATAGCCTAGAAACTCAAGTCTCTTACATATGTTTGTAAAGCTTATGGGACTTAATTGTCAGGTCATCAGTCCCTAAACTTACAAACTACTTATGAACTAACTTATACTAAAGACAACACAAACATCCATGCCTGAGGGAGGATTCGAACCTCCGACATTGAAGGTGGCACGATCCGCAATGTGGCACTCCAGACCACTTGGCTACTCTCGTGCGGCAACTCAAGTCTCTGTACTGTAACACACGCACATGAGCACACACACATATCATGCAGAAGTCATCTACAATTGAGTGGACTTCTATCCTCAGTTTTCTTTAAAAGATTAAACTTAAATGTATAAAATATTGTAACATGTAAAACTGACCTTACTGAGAGAAACATAGTGTCAAAAACTCTTATAAGGAAACTTTCTATATCATCTGACTGGCCAGAAGAAAAGC
This sequence comes from Locusta migratoria, assembly GCA_026315105.1. NCBI lineage: Eukaryota > Metazoa > Arthropoda > Insecta > Orthoptera > Acrididae > Locusta > Locusta migratoria. Next base: position 6,785,798 of record CM048747.1, read on the forward strand.
ACAGGCAGAGAATATTTGTCTCGGCTAAAGATTTCATAAGTGTGACACAGGCGTTATATATCTCAATTTCCTCACTTTTTAGTTTTTCCAACTGCTTTACAATAAATGTAAGTATAATCTGAAAAAGAGTAACATAGGTCATGTATTCTTTGTGAATTAATTTTATAATCAATAAAATTATGTAAAATTGTAAAAGACATACCAACTGTTTTTGTACATATAATTGAGGATCTTTAACAACTCCTGAAATTTCACTAAGAACACATGCTATCCAAATTTTCTCCAGTGTCCCCGCTGTAGATCTGATCCTGTTGCTGCTTAATGATAATACTAAATCTCTTGCAGTATCCAAATCTTCAGTGCTTACATAGCTGGGTTCCTTCCTTTTCTTAGCCATTTGCGTAAAATGTAACTGAAAATGTTACAAACCAAAGCTTCTGTTATTAAAGCAAGTACTCAGCAATTCAAGAATGGATTTTTTTTCCAATTACTTAAAGTAGTCAGAATGACTACAATATTTATAGATTCATAGCACAGTAAGTGCTTATGTAAGAGCTAACCCAGTACTTAATGAACTATGCCACGCATAATTTTTCAATGAAAGAAATAAATTTTAACTTTTAGAGTGACTTCATCTACACCAAACTGCATAAAATAGAATTAGTGAAAACTATTTCTTTAGAACAGTTGGTGGTGTTGTATAATACAAAGCAGACTATGTGAAAAATACATACTTGTCTCAGAGACAACAGAGTCACTTTTGGTGTTATACATCTGAATTGGTTATAACAAATGTCAAAGAATCACTCTGCCATGCATCCATCAATAAATCTAACTGTTAGGAACCCTTTTTCTCAGAAATAGATAGAGGCAGCATCGTGAAATGTATGTCACATACTTAGGTTTAATAGATATGTAGGACTGTTGAACATTTAAGCTTCTTATTCAATGAAATCAAAGGATACAGCAGTTTATGTCATATTTTAGTGCAAACCGCACATAAAAATCTATACCATTTTGCTGTTTAACTAGAACAGATAATTTAGGCAAGAATGAAGTTGCTTTTTAGGCAAGAATGTAGGTTTCTCAGTGGAGATAAAAGAAAAAATCCAAAGATTGTTAATTTGTAATAACATTAAGTAAAAATATTTTTTGCCATTACAAATTTACATTGCCTTGTAATTTGCCAACATCTGCAGTTACTACTGTTTAACAGTTGGCAGCCCTGCGGTAGGCCAGACGCGGCAGCTTCGTCCTCTCGGAAAAGATAAGTAATTTAGATTGTAATAAGACTTAGTTTTACACCGATAAGTAATTAAATACATTTATTAGAGTCCTGTCCTAGCTTACAATTAAAGGTTTCACTTTCCCTTGCGTAGTTTTTCATTTATAGCGAAAAGTCCATACAGCAGTGTTACAGCCGTAGGTTTCGTTTACGTTCTTGCACAGCAAATCTAAATAAACTGGTTTATTAGTTCTTTTGCTTTTATTACAAGTTAAGTACATCTTATCCCTTCATTGTTTCTCACTTATTATTCACGTAGAGTTGATTAAGATTTTATTTGCTGTCCCAGAAACTTCGCATTTCCTGTGTTTACATTCGGAGACTAGGCCTAATTTTTCAGAGTTCACAGATTTAGCGTTAACACGTAGTAGAAGTTGTTTTTACGTCACTGTACGACTAAGTATTTACATATATTAGTGCCCTATTCAACTTTAGTGCTCCTTTATATCTGTATCTAATTTAATTAATCTAGCTTAATACAGGAAACAACCATGAGTGCTAAGTGTTTGAGCTGCCGTAGGAAAGTTAGTTCAGGGGTTCTATGCAGCTGTTGTGACAGTTGGTTTCACTGGGGGAATGTAGTGGCGTGGGTATTGGGGAAGCAAAGGAGACTCTTCCTTTCTTGTGCAGGGTTTGTTCAAGGGATAAGAAAATAGCGGAACAAGAGGGGAAAATCAGAGCCCTTCAGGCTGAATTAGATAGTGTTAGAGAAGAACTGTCAAGGTTAAGGGGGGAGGAGGGTAACCAGAGGTGGGAAGTGGTAGCAGGGAACAGTGGCCTCAGTAAGAGTACAGTGTGTGACAGTTTTATCATTGGCACAAACAATAGGTTTGCCTTGCTGCCACAGTCTAACGAGGAAGAGCCTCCAGTAGATGTAGGTGTAATTAAGGAGCAACAGAATTTCATTAGGAAACCAAAGGTTTCAAAAAAAGTAGAACGTAGGAGGAAAGTTCTGTTGCTAGGTAGCAGCCGCGGGAGAGGTGTGGGCCAAATTGTGCAGGAAAAATTAGGTGACAGGTACCAGGTCACAAACTTTTTTAAGCCCAGTGCAAGTCTGAGCCAGGTGGTAGAGGATTTAGATTCATTGTGCAAAGGGTTTACTAAGGAGGATCATGTGGTGATAGTGGGTGGTGTGGGAAACAGTATTGATAGGGATCAGGGCTACAATATTGAGTGTGACCTGGTGAAAATAGCTACTGCAGCAAACCATACTAATGTTCGGATGGTGCCTGCCTTCATGCGGTATGATCAGCCTCGGTTGAATAGCTCTGTAAGGAGGGTCAACATGGAGTTAGATCAGCTGCGCAGGGCGGACACTCTGTCGGACATTGGTTTGGTACCTGTTGATGCTATTGATAGGTGGGACTTTACTAGGCATGGCCTGCACCTCAATAGGAAAGGGAAGGGAAAACTGGCTGGGTTGATAGGAAAATCTATAAGGGGGACACTGCAACTCTTGGGAGTACCTCTTTTTTAGGATAAGTTCAGTGTCCAATGAGAAGCCCAGACAGGCAGGTAATAAAGCTGTTAAAATATCACAAGATTCTAACAATAGTAAATTAAAAAATAATGTTTGTATTTTTCATCAAAATATTGGGGGTTTAAAGAATAAAGTAGATGAGCTCCTGATTTGTTTAGAAACTATAGAAGCTGACAATGTAATAGATATACTATGCCTGTCTGAGCATCACATTATCACTGATATGAATAAAGTAAATATTAGTGGGTATAAACTAGCAGCACATGCAAGTAGAGAAAAGAAGGTGTGTGGGGAGGAGTTGCCATTTATGTCAAAAATTGTCACAGTGTAAAAAATTTAGAAACAAAAAAATTTTGTATAGAGCAACACATAGAAGCATGTGCCTGTGAGCTTAAACTGAAGGGTGGTTCTTTTATAATTGTCACAGTGTATAGGCCTCCCTCAGGAAACTTTCATTTATTCCTGGAATACTTGGATGCCTTGTTGTGCTATCTGTCAGATAGGGGGAAGCAAATTATTGTATGTGGGGATTTCAATGTTGATTCACTGCAAGAGTGTAATAAGAAGACTGACCTGGAAGTCTTACTTGGTTCTTTCAATTTGAGATCTGTTATTGATTTTCCTACTAGGGTAGTAAAGAACAGCAGCACATTGATAGACAATTTTTTTATAGATCACGATAGGTTTAACAACATTAGTGCATGTCCTGTTGAGAATGGTCTTTCTGATCATGGTGCACAGCTAGTTACATTATACGATATATCTCCTTTCTGTAATTTGAATCAGTCCTCCAAAGTTGTTCGTACAATTAATGAATCGACAATTAGAAATTTCACGGAAAGTCTTCAGCAGTTAGATTGGGATGAAGTCTACAAGGAACCTGATGCTAATTTAAAATACAATTTATTTCATGATACTTTTGTAAGGGTATTTGATAACTGTTTCCCCAAGAAATTAGTCAAATTTAATTGTAAGGAACCAAGCAAAAAACCATGGCTTACCAAAGGTATAAAAATATCTTGTAACCGGAAAAGGGAACTGTATCTGACAGCAAGAGAGAGTAGTGACCCAGTAATACTCAACTATTATAAAAACTACTGTTCTGTATTAAGGAAAGTTATTAAAAAATCCAAAAGCATGTGCATCATGTCTGAGATTAGTACATCAAATAATAAAATTAAAACAATCTGGAATATTATAACAAGGGAGACAGGGCAACCAAGAACACAGGAAGACAGCATTACCATCAAAGTGAATGAAAAAATTACAAACAAAAAGTCAGAAGTCGAAAACACTTTTAATAATTATTTTTTAAATGTTGTGGAGAATATAGGATCCAAATGTTCATTAGAAGAAGCTAGGCAGTTAATGGAACAGGGCGTACCTAGACAGTTTGATGCAATGGAAATCCCACCCACCTCTCAATCTGAAATTAGGAAATTAATAAACTCCCTCAAGAGTAAAAGCTCTCATGGCATTGATGGCATATCCAGCAGGGTATTAAAAGCTTGTTCCCAAGAAATATGTAGGATTCTTAGCCACATTTGTAATAGCTCACTGGAGCAGGGTATTTTCCCTGATAGACTGAAATATGCTATTGTCAAACCACTTCATAAAAAAAGGTGATACATTGGATGTCAACAACTACCGCCCAATCTCACTTCTGACTGCTCTATCAAAAATTCTTGAAAAAGTAATGTATTCCAGAGTAACTTCATATATTAATAAAAATAAAGTTCTAACTAAATGTCAGTTTGGTTTCCAGAAAGGCTTTTCAACAGAAAATGCAATACACAATTTCACTAATGAAATATTAAATGCTTTGGATAACCGTAAATCACCCGTTGGGATTTTTTGTGATCTATCAAAGGCCTTTGATTGTGTTAACCATGGAATTCTTCTAGATAAGCTTAACTACTGTGGTATGGGTGGAAAAGTGCACAAATGGTTTAAATCATACCTAACTGGAAGAGTTCAGAAAGTTGATATAAGTAATTCACATAATATACAAAAAACTGCCAAGTCCTCAAACTGAGGAACTATCAAGCATGGGGTGCCACAGGGTTCGGTACTGGGACCTTTGCTGTTCTTAATATATATTAATGATTTGCCTTTCTATATTCATAAAGATGCTAAGCTAGTTCTCTTTGCTGATGATACAAGTATCGCTATCACACCCGAATCACAGGAATTAACTGATGAAATTGTCAATGAAGTATTTCAGAGAATTATTAGATGGTTCTCTGTAAATGGACTCTCTTTAAATTTTGAAAAAACACAGTATATTCAGTTTCACACAATAAATGGCATCACACCATTAATTAATATTGACTTCAACCAGAAATCTATAGCTAAGGTAGAATACTCAAAATTTTTAGGTTTATGCATTGATGAGGGGTTGAATTGGAAGAAACACATTGAAGATCTGCTGAAATGTTTGAGCTCAGCTACTTATGCTATTAGGGTGATTGCAAACTTTGGTGATATACAACTCAGTAAACTAGCATACTATGCCTATTTTCATTCTCTGCTTTCTTATGGCATCATATTCTGGGGCAATTCATCATTTAGTAAGAAAGTATTCATTGCCCAAAAGCGGGTCATCAGAATAATTGCTGGAGCCCACCCAAGATCATCCTGCAGACATTTGTTTAAGGATCTAGGAATCTTCACAGTAGCTTCACAATATATATATTCACTTATGAAATTTGTTATTAACAATCCAACTGAATTCAAATGTAACAGCAGTGTGCATAGCTACAACACTAGGAGAAAGGGTGACATACACTACCCAAGGTTAAATTTAGCTCTGTCACAAAAAGGGGTTAAATTTTCTGCCACAAAAGTCTTTGGTCACTTACCTAGTAGTATCAAAATTCTGACAGATAGCCAACTAGTATTTAAAAATGAATTAAGAGAATTTCTGAATGGCAATTCCTTCTACACATTAGATGAATTTCTAGATAAAAGTTAGTACTTTAGGAAAAACTTAAAAAAAATAAAATAAAATAAAAAATAAAAATAAATAAATAAAAATGCAAATATTGAGTGTCATGTAATATTATGTATAGACACACTTCAATTAACTGACACGTTCCACATCATTACGAAGTGTCGTATTCATGATCTATGGAACAAGTATTAATCTAATCTAATCTAATCTAATCTAACAAATATAATAAGGATAGTTTACAACTTGTGCCATATGTGGTCATAGGTTGATGATTCTCTAAGATCTTGATCGTCGACAATCTTTGCTCTCGGCTGAAATTTCATGAGGCGAGAACTAATTCACTACAAGTAACATAGACAACACACAGAATTATAGTTCTTTGACACTTTAACAATTTATTATTATTGCTCAACTGTCCCCATTTATGACCAGCTTACAAGTCTCAATTACAACCATTAATACCAGGCACGCACATTCAACACATCAATACTACAAGTTAAAACTTTCTGTGTGTGGAATACAAAAGTTCGAGGTGTACATCGTAATGTGGCAGAAATATTATTTATGCAGTGAAGGCTTTCACGACCGGCTGAAGTAATAGCTGTTGTATCTTCCGGGTTATGAGGTCGTGGTCCAAGAAACATATCTGTTCCTGACGTTTCGTCCAGAGCTGCGCTGGACATCTTCAGAGGTACTGGTAGGTACTTGAGTCGGCAAGACTCACCGCTACCAGTACCTCTGAAGATGTCCAGCGCAGCTCTGGACGAAACATCAGGAACAGATATGTTTCTTGGACCACGACCTCATAACCCGGAAGATACAACAGAAATATTAATTAATCATGGTAGATGCACCTTCCGCACTAAGAACTTTGACTAACTTTTGCGTAATCGTTCAAATTTAAAGTTCAAACTGGTGAGGCTTGTGCCTCAGATCACAGCTGGAACTGACAGTGAGCATCAGATGGCTGATAAAACAATACTCTGATATATGCCATGAGCACAACCTATTTATATGTTTCAAACAATGTCACTGAAAATTACATATTGTTAATTGAATTCATTACATTAATTATAATGGAAAAGTACACAATTATGTGCAACTGGCTATAGTAAAAGATATTGTAAATAATCCATAATAAATTAATATACAAATCTAGGTTCAATGAATAGTATTTCACATCGAAATATAGTTTAATAGCTTTTTTCAAACAATTACTTCATAATTAATGTTAATTGTAGAGAAATTAATGAGGGCAAAACTTTCTTAAAAACATTGGAGAAACATAGTAATAACTTCTTTAATATTATGAGAAAATAATTTACTTAGTTTTAATAGAAATACTAATTAGGATTCTATCTGAACTTTAACAATATACTTCTGGCACAAATTAATTAATATTTGCTAATTAAACAAACTTCTCTGGCATCAAATAATAGAAAATGACTTCATGTAGTTACATTATAAAAAAGAATAACAAAAGTTTTGGAAAAGAAAATGACAAGAGACTAATTGCATTCATATCTATTATTATGCAACAGTGGTATCGGGAGATTCAGTAATGCAAGCAGATGGGCATAAATCTCAACATGCTTTGTTACAAACTCACCAAAAAGATGTATGATGAGCAGAAATAGGCACAAACACACACACACACACACACACACACACACACACACAAACACACACACACACGCACACACATATACACATACAACACAAGCTGTCGGCCATTAGCCTTCTTGAGAATAGTGAGCATTCACGCAACCACACTTCACAGTCACATACCGTCATCTCAGGCTGCCGCATTCTGAACTACATTCTATGGTGAGGGGTTTGGTGGGGTGGGGAGGGATAGGCAAATGTGGCATATTAATGAGATTTTCTGAAAATTAATTCCTATTCACAAGTTGGAAGGCTTTCTACACATGGTTCCTCTACCAGATGCCCTGCTGGAGTCGGTAGTATTTTATTAAAGTTAATATTTTCTGTGCAGTAGCAATTTAAGTGGGCCACTTCTCTTCCATAAAAAGACTAACAGGTATATCTTATATTGGTATGTTGCAGTTGTGTTGTTGTTGTTTCAAATATTAATTTCAAAAATTTCATTTCCAACAAAATGGAGCATGCCCTCATTGGAACACCGATGTTCACTGTCATCTAAATGGCATACTTTGGATATGGTGTAATGGTAAAGTGATGTGGCTCTTCTCTCTTGACACCCCCCCCCCCCCCCAATCAAACCCCATCACCTGCCCCGACAACTTGTGACTTTCTCCTTTGGGGGTAAATTCAGGACCACGTTTTCATACCTCCACAGCCAAGAACACTGCAATGGCTCATAAATGCAGCAAATTTTGTGTGACATTCCTTGACTGGACATTGCTTTAACCCTTTACAGCCGAATCTACACGATTGTGTAAGTTCTGATTTTCTCTTTTCCTCTGACCTCAGTCTTCCGACATGATTTCAACTGACATTCTTTCACGAATTTTAAAGGAACGAGGGCTATATAATAAAATTAACATTGAAATGTTAACTGACACTATATGTAAAAGAAACTCATGGCAGAAATATCTGAACCATTTGAAATAAGGGCTGTAGTTAGACAGGGAGACGGGTTCTTCCCATTACTGTTTAACTGTGTTTTGGAAAAGATCATTACAGAATAACAAGAGCAAAAGTTGAGTCAGAATATAAATCAATCAAGCAAGTTAAGAAGAAGTAATATTAGTGTAGACTGCTTCACATTTGCAGATCTAACAATTATAACTAGGGATATTACCACAGCTCAAAACAAATTTAAAGAATTTAAGATATTGTGGAAAAAGTACAACTACAAATGTCATTTGAAAAAAGAGAATGACACGCAAAAACAAGAACCTAAGCTTTGAACAGAAAATGTGGAAAAATAGAAACTGTTTCTCAATATAAATACTTGGCAGGAATCAAAAGAAAATGATCTGGAAAAGATGCAATGCTTGCAATTAAAAAATGGCAACTGTCTTCAGGTTAACACAATATTTATGTATTAGACATTATAGCACTGTAATCAAACATGTATGTCTTTATGGAGTAGAACATCAGTGAGGAGAAACATAGGTTGAGAAGTACCATAATAAGGAAATAGAAGAATATACAGACATACATGTCGACATGATAAAACAAAGACAAAGATTATGAACACATTAAAAGAATGGCACCCACTAGGTTGACAAAATGAAACCAGAAGTAAGGCCAAAACTGAGCCAATTAATGGATCACTGTGATTACGGAGGATCGTAAATTCGCCAGTAACTCAGGCAGAAGTTACAGATAGAAAAACTTAGACAAAAAGATTGGAAAATTGCTCAGAGGGAAGAGGAAAATTATAAAACTGACAAACAACATGGTCTAATGAATTAGACTTCTGTCTGACAGAATGAAACAAATTTGGGCACATAGGAAGTCTAACCACCAAAAGGGAGATTGGCTGATTGTACTTTGTGTGGTCCTGTTGGTCCCATATGTAAATAATAAATAAATTAGAAAAAATTAGAAAATTTGAGATCATCTAAAATCATGTAAAGATATATAACTGACAAGAACCGCATCATTACAAAATATCACACTCATGATTTATGAAATAAGTAATAATCTCAAAATGTTAAACACACACACACACACACACACACACACACACACACACACACACACAAAAACAAACAAACAAACACACACACACACACACACACACACACACACACAAACACACACAAAAACACACACACACACACACACACACACACACACACACACACACAAACAAACACACACACACACACACAAACACAAACACACACTTCCAAGGGAGATCTCTAACCTCCGAGGAGACCAACCGTGTGCTCTGCAGTGAGCACTCTACCATTACACTGCAGTAGTACTAATATAATCTTTTATTGACCAGGATAGTGATAAGTGTTAATGTGCTGTCCAAAATAATTTTTATAATTTATTTTTTATTCATTAGGCCAAATAAAAACTAAAATAAGCTCTAAAAATATTATACAGAAGAGAGAGATGTGAAATATGCAGTATTGACTTACAAGCAAATTTTTAATGATTAACAATAAGAAAAATGAAAATAAGGACATTGTACAACAAAGCGAACATTACACAACATTAATGTTGAAACTGACACCAAACATCTCTAGCTTTTTGAAGCTCCAAATACAATGCAGAAGCCACATGTTGAAATATATGTAATATATAAAAAAATAAACTCTGAATAAACCACAGGCTTCAAACATTCAGATTGAAGCTGGCTTCATAGTAAATTACTAATTTTTTTTTAGGTTTCCCAGAGAAAAGCAATGGCACTTTTAACTTCGTATTAATTTATATGCCAATAATGAACATCCTAAAGCAAAATCTGTGACAGCAGCATACTTCACTTTTGGCACATGTTTGACAGGAATGCTGCATTCAGTGGAATTTTATTTTCCACTAACAAGGAGACCACAGGGGTATCGAATTTTAGAATTTTTTTTTATATTTATGGTATGTGAAGTTCATAACACAAATGAGAATCAGCCAAAGCCATTCGACATAACTCTCAAAAATTCTCAAGAAAATCGACTTTGAAGTTTTTCAAGTAAGCGTAAGTACCAATTACTAAATGAATTGCAGCGCCCGTCTGAAGCTCAGGTTTTAGCATTCTGGCTTTACAATCCTACGGTCGGTGGTTTGAATCCTGCCATGACAGATTTTTTATTCATTGTGTTTGAATACTCACAATTTTATTATTTAATGGTAATTTTTACAAAAGTGCATGAAACATATATATTATTTCCCTCTCAGTTTTCTTTTCTGGCTATGCCAAATCTCCCATATTAGTTATCCAAAATTAATAATTGAGACATTTACAAGGTTTTGTGCCCCACTAATGATGAAAATGCAGAATTTAAAGTTATTGTTTTCATAAAAAAACTTCATTTTCAAAAATTTTTTTAAAATCTAAGTTGATACCTGACAAATGATAGTAAATGGGATATGTATTTACAGTTGCTCCCATCGCCGGGAGTATCAGCTTAGTTTATGCAGCCGATATAAAAGACAAGGAACCTCCTTGATAAAAAGCAATGTAGAAGGTGCCATCTATTGACAATCTGTTTATCTCACATAAACAACAGCTCTTTATGCAACCTTAACACCTTTGACGCAAGCATAGTTCATCACACGATTTCAGTTATAAAAGTCAATGTACTGATGAAAAATACACAAATAATTTAACTAACTGGCACAACAGCTCTTGCAGCTAATTGGAGTTGGATTCTTTACACAAATGTAGTTACCATGAGATTTCTATTTTACATGTTGATGCACAACAGCTGTTGGAATTTTTCACTTTGTTCAAGCAAGTGTTGTATACTGCGTGAATGAACTGAATTTCATTATATAGACTTTCTTACAATGAGACCAAAATTTGCTACTACTATTCAAAGTTTATTATCTTTTATATATATGTACTTGCATCTGCCTTTTCTTCATTACTATCTTACCCACATGTAACTGATCAGGATAAAGTGTTAATTATTTGCATGGGTCAACTAGTCTTTGACTATTTATAATTTCAATTAAAAAAGTAAGTTACATTGTTTACAGTATTGGCATCAGTATCAGTTGACGATGGTAGTATTTGATTGTTCAGTTTTTAAAGAGCTATGACACTGTTTTTTGAAAGTCATCTGTACAGCTACTAATGGCTTCCCAAGCAGCTAACCTACTCAACCATTGTTTTAAGTGACAACATTTTCAGCTTGTCTACATATACATAAAGAAAAACTGATAACATGTGGAATTAGAGATTCCAAAATGTTTTATATAACTGAAATTGAAAACTAAAAAAAATATGTCGCAGTGGGATTCAAATCACTGACTATGGTTGTGAGGCCAGAATGCTACCACCTGAGCTACACCAACAGATGCTGAAACTGTTAATTATTGGTACTTACTTGTACTTTGCATAACTTTCTGGAGAATCTTTGAGAGTTGCCCCAGATGACTTTGGCTGGTTGTTATATGCTTTTTGAACTTCGTGTACCATAAATATACAGAAATTCTAATATCCTATACTGATATGGTCTTCTCAAGTATAGGTATTGCTTCAGCCAAGCCCTTCAAGCTGTGAAAACCCACTGCATTTTTGCCTGTACTTTCTCTTCAACTCATTCATGTCAAATTGACACAAAACAGTACAATTTCAACCCATCTCAGATTTTCATAAACTTTTGTGTGTTCATTGCACATGAAAAGAGAATAAAAATACCAAATTCCAGAATTTTAGTGCAAGTACGACAGGAGTAATGGCCTCTCTAAGTTCTAAATATGTGTGGAAAATTTGACAAACACTGCTGACAAAATCTGCTGTAAGTACTGTGATAATCAATACAATAGTGAATTAGGCAATTTTATAAAGGCCTTGAAACACACTTTTCTATGACATGCAATTTTGTCATATATGAGATATGTATACAATTAACCCTTACACAGTCGCGCGGCTTTTTGTAACATTAATAGTTGCACAGGGTGTTGCTAACAACCCAAATAAAATTAACTATAATGACATTGTCGTGCAACATATCACTGATATGAATATGTTTACTTCACAAATGGCTATTTTAGAATGTTATCTCCTGCTACATTATCGTTTTATTTAATATTACTTTAGTATTAAACTGGGTTACATGAAACATATGCAATAATCCCCATTTTCTTACAATATTTTCTTTAATTATTTATTTCTCTTATTCTTCCTACTGTATTACTGGTATAAGACATTATACATGTAATTAAACATTTTTTCAGTCAACTCATACAATAATTACTGACACAGCTTGACATGAATAATTCAAACACTTCTCTGAATGCAGCTAGGCGATCAAGTTCTCTACGCTGTGACCTGTCACGAATATCACTGAATCTCAAACAACGCAACAAGAAACGAAATCTTTGTAAATTCATTGTTGCATTAAATATTGCAATTCCAAAAACATTTGTGTCCCATAAGTCTTCCAGATTTTGGTGTCCTGCCTGTAATGCCCAGCCAGTACGAACAGACCCAGAAGACATTTGATTTCATCCTCATTTGTTGCTTTGACATCACGTTATCTGGTGAAATTTGATGCAATGTGTTGTATGTCAATATTTGTGCATGATGTAATCATTATAATTATTATGTCATTTACAAATATTGAAAAACAGTCCACAGCAGTTTCCACAGATTTTGTGATAGCTTTTACACCAGGGAGATGAATAACAAAGTCTACATTTCTAGTCCTTATGTTGCGATTAGGACAATTTTTCATCCATTTTGTAACCTTATCCTTTCCAATAAAAAAATCATGCTTGCTTTCATTATCCACTGCCCTTACTTGCAGTTCGACTTCCAGATTGTCTTCATCCTTTGTTTCCGTGTCACTGTGATGAGAGAGAACTTCACAGCTGTCTGCTTTCTCCTCCTCAAAAGTTTTGTCTAAGACCTCTTCCAGAAGATTCCGCATTCTTTATTGTTATATTTCATAATTATCCATAGCTGTTTTAGCTGTACAGAGTGACAAAATACAAGCAGATGATACGGAACACAACTGTGTGCTTTCTCGCAGCACTATAACAAAGAGTTGCGCGGGGTGCCGACAACACCCCAAGGCACAGTGTTGCGCATTTTCTTGGAACTTGCACTTCCATTGTAGATTATATTGCTACTCAAAACTTTCATATTACATCCTAGAAAGTTACCAAAGAACATGACGTTATACTCCTATCCATTATGTAATAATCCAATGACAAAGATGACTGGGGTATTCTGAACACCCCGCACGACCGCTTAAGGGTTAAGCTCAGTGACCTTTAATATCTCCAATCATGTTACCTTCAAAATTGATGAAAAAAAGGTTTCTTCATGTTACATTGTATAACATAGCAAAATATTAAATTCAGGACAACACTGGGATTAGGAGCTATAAATTAATGTGTACAGCAATGTGCTTGCAGTAATGAAAAATTAATTATATTCAGACTCCCCTGTCCCCCTCCCCATAAAAAATAAAGTTTCTGAGGAGCAGTATTCTTAAATAAATATGAACCTATTGTGGGAGAAATTACAGAGCATGAAACAAGTGTTGAACCTGAAATGATAATTCAAATGAAAAAAAAAAATTCTGTTCCAGCACCATATGCAATAAGATGATCATAATTTTAACGCTTTTTCCTAAAAATTGGTGCATTTCAAGTCTCTTTGGTCATGTTCCCGTGTGTGCAGGGTCTGCTGTGTTAAATCCAGATTTGGCATGTTAAGTTATGGGGTGACTGGATGCCCCTCCTGTCACCACCCCATGCCCCCAGGGAGGAAATGTGTATGCATATAATGTTATATGTGTGAAAGTGTAAAGTGTTACAAAATGTCTGTAAATCATGTAACTGAGTGGGGACTTGGGTACTAGCCTGGTATTCACCTAGGGGATTTGGATAACCACTTAAAAACCAAATCCAAGTTGGCAGGCACTCCGATCCTGCGGATTCAAACCAGAGTTAACCAAGCAGGTCTTGGTGCATTTCAAGTATGTAGTGGTACAAGCCACTTTTGCCCACTTCTTTAATACATTGAGATACCCAAATATTTATCAATTTATTTAGTAAATTAATTAGGCATGATAGGAACAGTAGCTGCTGCCAGAATATGTTTGTTTCAGATTCTGAAGGTGTTGGCAGCAGCAAGTGGCATCAGATAATATGTCTACCCAGCCAAAGAAATTTAGTATTCCATGGAAGAATGTATGTGTCATGATGGTTTCTATGGTGGTTGTTGATTTTGTATTTTCTTTCAAGTCTGAAATCTTGTTATGAGATGTGTAACACATACCTATGTACTTATGAAGAAGATGACTTCTTGTATAGTAATAAATATGGGAGTTGAAAGTTTAAAAGAGTTTCTTTAATTCATTAAGTACATAGCAGAAGAAGCTTGACAGAATTTTCTGAACTTTAACTAATGAATAATATTGTTTTGAGGCACAGCTATTGCTGGACCTCATTTTTAAAGATTTTGATATTTTGAAACATAAAGGAATAATGCAAGTTAAAATTCCACTCTCTTAAAGAAGAGCTGTTAGCTTGGTTCTCATTAAAGGGTGAATTGCCAAGCATATACAAAATAGAACTATTACACTGCCTATGTTAGAAGCCATTCAACACAGTGTCATAGGCAGCACACCAGTAATAGTTCAAGCATTGAAAATTAATCTGGAGCCTCAAACAAGTGAGAACAGGAAAACAATCAGTCAAAGAATTTTTTTTTCTTCTTCATTTTTTTGTGGTTTTAGGGCGCACAACTTCTACGGTCATTAGCGCCCAGACAAGAACAGAGATTCGCTAGATCTCAAAAAAAAAAAAATTGGTAACTGCCAGTTAGAACATCAAGAAGGGGCTAAAAACGAAAGATAAAAGACAAAAGGGTTAAATATCCTTGAATAAGTTGGCCAAGTTGATAAAACGCAAAACTCTAGCAGCTACTAGTGTGTCATCAGCTAAAATTTCCTCCAGAGTAGACGGAAAGTGAAGGGCTACACAGAGATGATTAAAATTAACACAAGACAGTAAAACATGTCGCACTGTCAGCAGTTCACCGCAGGAGCACAGCGGTGCAGGGTCGGCGGATAGCAAGTGACGGTGGCAGAAACGGAAGTGACCGATCCGCAACCGGGACAGGATGACCTCCTCTCGCCGAGAGGGGCGTGAGGAGGTCCTCCAAGTGGTCGAGATCGGTTTTACAGTTCTCAATTTATTGTTGTACAGTGAAAACCACGCACTGTGCCTTGACGACACGATTCTCCGGCGAAGAGCTCGTTGAACATCGTCCGATGGGACGCAAAAGGTAGCCATGCGAGGCAAAAGAGCTGCGGCCTTGGCCGCTATGTTGGCGGTCTCATTCCCGGGCACACCCATGTGGCCAGGGACCCACAGGAAAGAAACGTGACAGCTGTCATCTGCTAGCAACTGGAGGGAGCGTTGGATCCAATACACGAGAGGATGGTTCGAGAAAGGGTCCTTAAGACTCTGCAGGGCATTATCAAACCGCGAACGGAGTTCGACAAGCCTCGAGCGGTATACCAAATCCGGAGTGCTCTCCTTGGGGAGCGAACTAAGTTCACGATGAGTGTGAACCTGGGCCTGATGCCACAGTGGCAATGGGCTATAGCTCAACATAAAGGTGGAAGGAAGGCTAAAATCGAGCCGCTGTAGCAGGCGGCGAAACCGAACTCCAGGTGGAAGCAAGGCAATCGCAGACAACTGATATTGGTGATCGAGTGAGTCGTCAAAAAATAATCAGTAAGATGGATGGTTGGGCATCGACCGCAAGCGGCATGCGTACCGACACAAGAGTATGTCACGCCGAGTGGTCAAGGGTAATACAGCAGCCTCGGCATACAGACTTTCAACAGGACTGGTATAAAATGCACCAGTCACCAGACGTAATCCCCGATGGTGAATAGAGTTGAGACGGTGGAGAATCGACGGCCGTGCAGAAGAGTATACAAGGCTTCCATAGTCGAGCTTCGACTGAACAGTGGCTTGGTAAAGGTGAAGCAGGACGAAACGATCCGCTCCCCTTGACGTGCCACTGAGGACATGAAGAACATTAAGGGATCGGACACAATGGGCAGCCAGGTAGGACACGTGTGTGGACCAGCAAAGTTTACGATCCAACATGAGTCCCAAGAATTTCGTAGTCTCCACGAAAGGGAGAGCAACAGGGCCGAGACGTAGAGAAGGTGGAAGAAATTCCTTGTATCTCCAGAAGTTTATACACACCATTTTCTCCTTGGAGAATCTGAAGCCGTTTGCGATGCTCCAGGAATATAGATGGACAATACAGCATTGAAGACAACGCTCCAAGAGACACGTCCACTGGGCACTGCAATAAATTGCGAAATCGTCTACAAAAAGGGATCTGGAAATGTCGACTGAAAGGCAATCTACAATTGGATTAATTGCAATGGCAAAGAGAGCCCCACTCAAGACGGAGCCCACCCGTACCCGGTACTTGCGATCCGCCAAAAACGCTTGAATGAAAAGAGGGAGGTGGCCCCGAAGGCCCCATGTGTGCAATGTGCGGAGAATGCCCGCTCTCCAGCAGGTATCGTATGCCTTCTCCAAGTCGAAGAACACTGCTACTCTTTGACGCTTCTTTAGAAAGTTATTCATAATGAAGGTCGACAAGGTAACAAGGTGAACAGCAGCAGAGGGATGTTGACGAAAACAGCATTGGACATTTGTTAGGAGGCGGCGAGATTCGAGGAGCCAGACCAACTGAGCGTTAACTATGTGTTCCATCACCTTACAGACGCAGCTCGTCAGAGAAATGGGTCGATAACTGGAAGGAAGATGTTTGTCCTTCCCTCGTTTGGGGATGGGGACAACAATGGCTTCACACCAACTTGTGGGAACATGACCTTCAGTCCATATGCAATTGTAGGTACTAAGAAGAAATCACTTGCCCGCAGGAGAGAGGTTCTTCAGCATCTCAATATGAATGGAATCAGGCCCGGGACCAGAAGATCGGGACAGGGCAAGAGCACGGTCTAGCTCCTGCACGGTGAAGGCGATATTATAATTTTCACGATTAAAAGACTGGAAAGAAGGTGGCCATGCCTCCTCTACCTGTTTGTGAGAGAGGAAGGCAGGGATGTAATTGGCAGAGCTCGAAACCTCCGCAAAGAAACGACCCAATGTGTTGGAAACATCAGCGGGGTCCACGAGGACTGCTTTCTCCACGGTCAGGCCAGGAATCGGGGAGTGGACCTTGATGCCGGATAAACGGCGTAGGCCACCCCAAACAACCGTGGAGGGAGTAAAACGGTTAAAAGAACTAGTAAATGCAGTCCAGCAAGCTTTTTTGGTGTCGTTTATGAGATGATGACATTGCACTCTTATTCGTTTATAATTTATGCAATTCTCCAAAGTTGGGTGGCGGTGGAAAGTGTGTAAAGTGTGTAAAGCATGGCGCCAGGCTCTAAGCATGTCGGGGCAGGCTGCAGTCCACCAAGGGACCGGAACACGACATGGAGAAGAGGATGTACGGGGTATGGAATGTTCGGCAGCGGTGAGAATAACCTCTGTGAAGTAGTCGACCTGACTGTCACAGCTGGGAAAATTCTGATCGTGAAAAACAGCCATGGAAGAATAAAGCCCCCAGTCGGCTTTAGAAATGTTCTAACTGGTGGGACGAGGAGATGGGGAATGATGCAGGAAGTGGATGATACAAGGGAAATGGTCACTCGAGTACGTATCAGAAAGTGCATACCACTCAAACTGACTGGCAAGCTGAGGAGTGCATATCGCAAGGTCTATGTGGGATTAAGTATGGGTTGTGTCGGAAAGGAAGGTCGGTGCACCAGTGTTGAGGCAGACAAGATTGAGGTGTTGGAGAAGGTCCACCAAAAGGGAGCCTCTCGGACAAGGTGCCGGAGAGCCCCATAGGGGGTTGTGGGCATTGAAGTCGCCTACCAACACGAAAGGTGAAGGGAGCTGGTCAACGAGGTGTAGCACATTGAAACGAATGCTGCGAATATTCCATTGAAGGAGCGCCAGGATAAAAAATGAGATAAGAAATGAGGATAAAAACTAACAAGCAAGCGGGGTCACCTCGACGGCTGCTGAGGACCGGATTTTGAGGGAGCACTGCTATCGCTGTCTAGGGGCAAAGTGTCGTGGTCCATAGGTTTGACCGACACACCTGTCACCTCCCTGAGTTGATCAGGAGGGGCCCTACTTGTCTACCTGGGGCGGGGTATTACGCGTTACCCCGTCACCTGATACGCATGATAATGCGTCGGTCGGCCTTTAGACACACACAGGGAGGAAAGAAGAAGAATAGAGGAAATGAAGAGAAAGAAGTGTCTCAAATGCCGAAGCAGAGACTAATGAGGAGGAGAGGAAGGCTAGGAGAGTACAGCAAGGAGAGGAAGACAGAAACAAAGGGTAGGAAAGGAAGGAACCAAGCAATAAGAGAAACGACAACAAGAAACCACCTTAACTTGCGAAAGACGCCCGTCTCTGGGTGAAGGCATAAACCGGGAGGGAAAGTGAAGCAGCCTGGGGCTGAAGAAAGGCTGCTCCGGCTCAGGGCCCCGTGCGCGCCACACACGTACCCACAAAAGAACTGTGGGTCCCCTGGGGGGAGTCAAAGAATGTGGTATTTTACCAACACCAAATCCATTACTAGACATGTCTTAAGTGAACAAATTGTGAATAGGGTCATAGATTTATAATACACAGACAATATTAGCCACTGTTTGTCTGGGAAGAAGGATTTTGTTTAGTCAAGAAAAATAGTTCCAGAATTCATTAAAAAAAAATGATAACTGTTAGGAAGACTGCAAGAAATTTATCAAGCATTCAAAGATTAACACTCAAGACTAAAAACAGTACTACCTAAATTCTGCCAGTTGTTAACCCAAGAACTGTGATTTAGTTCGTGCAACTAGTGCCCATAGCGTGTGTGTTTACCATATTTACCAAAATGTGATGCTCATGTTGGAAAGTTTGAGATTAAAAGAGTTGACACACTATGGTGCTCAAGACAAACATTGTCTTGCTAGGATCTTTTGTAATACTGCACAGCCTAAATTCTATATGTTCGCATGTAAAAACTGCCCAAGAACACATTCTATTCTTTTGAGAGTTGTTTGATGAAATTGGAACTGATGAAATAACATACAAACTTTGGATTTCTATACATAGAACAACTCATCACACATGTTTATCACTTGTGGAAGACTTCTTGGAAAACCTTGTAGACAAAGTAAGGAGTTTCTGTTTAATTTCTTCACAGCCAACCAACAATCTTTAATTCTACATCTTCTAATATGTGATAGTGCAGAAAATTACATGTTTGTTCTGCAGGAATTTCATAGGAACAATGCACAGGCTACTTACTATTCATCCAATTGTTGTCTGTTATAAACATCCAGAAAACTGTGTGTTCCGCCACATTACTTTTATCAGAATGCCTTAAACATGACACAGTGAGTGCTAATCTTTTTCAGTGCCCCTTATGCAGCTTCAAGAGATCCAATTTCCATAGAATAAGTGTATGTAGTACTTCTCAGATGGTGCTGCAACCCAGTATATGAATTTTGCCAAAATAATTTTTCATCAGGCTGATTTCAATGTCTCTGCAGAATGGCATTTCTTTGTCACATAATGTGAGAGATGCGTGTTTCATGGTTGCAGGTACCATCAAGCAACTTGGTCCCCAAACCAGTCTGCAGTGCTGTGCTGCTACAAAAACTTTGCAGTGTCACTTTCATTATACAACAAACAGATGATGATGAATCTCTCCAAAAGCAGTTATTCCTGCTGACCATTACAATATCCAAATGAAAGTTGTCTCCAAATCATAAGACATCAGAAATGCATCTCTAAGATCCCATGAGAATCACATCTCATTTGTTGTATGTATGTATATGTATGTATGTATGTCTCTTGCGGCTTGGACGTGTTTTGAATGTTATTGAAGACATCTTCATGGGCATTCATATTCATACCCAAAGAAACTTTCATCTTAACTGTGGATATGGAGAACATTCTTACAATTAGTTTAATGCAAGTGCAGTAATGAGGCAAATGTATTTCCTTTCCCTAAAAGAGGCACAACCAATGTTATTTGTTGCATTGAGGCATAGTATTTGCTATATTTGTTTCTGCAGATCTGGACCTGCTTACTATGGCTTCTAAACATGTTTGGCTCAGATGAGTATATCATGTTTTGCGTCACTGAAGGTCAGATGTCATAGTACGTAACTTTTCATATTATAAATTCTTGCTATTGGCCTATTGACTGAACTAACATAAGCTGTTCTATATCTTAACACCAACTCTTTAACAAGAAATATGTTTTCAAGTGCTTTCTGTCATGTTGGAATATGAATACAGTTTATTTTTCATTAATCTAACACACTGGTGTGCATATTAATTTATATCTCCTAAGCCCATAGCCATACCAATTTTATTTTCACTCTATTGTATTGTGTAATATGAAGGAAAAATGTGTTTTGTTGATTTTGAAGGTGCCATGTTTTGAAATATTCAACATCAATATCATTGCCCTTAACTGTATAAATTCTAATATGACAAAATTGCATATCATTGAAAAGTTGTTTCAAGACCTTTCCAAAATTGTCTGGTTCACTACGCGGTTAGAAGTTACAGCCATTTTGTCAGCAGTCTGTCAGATTTTCAACACATTTTTAGAACTTCGAGTGACTGTTACTCTTGTCTTACTTGCACCACAATTCTGTAATTTCATATTTTTCATTCTCTTGTCATGTACAGTGAACACAGAAAATATTATGAAAATCATAGGTCAGGTTGGCACCTATGTTGATTTACCATAGAATGACTGCTTCATGAATTATCTTTTTCACTTCCACATCAATGTAACATTCTTATAGCTAGGTCTAACTGACCCTTCTAATTTGGAAATAACTCATCATAAATGTGTAGTTGGCTCTAATATAAGCCACAGCCTTCTGGAGTGAGGGATCTGTTAGTAATTGTGTTGTGTAAGTTAGGACGACACCCTCTAACAGATTTTCTGTTACCTTTTAGACTACTGAGCAATGTTTATTGTAGTGTCCTGCTGCTCCACTTGCCCATATGGGTAAACAGTAGTTTCAGGTGGCAAGAAACATCAGGGAATTGTTCCTTGATGGCACGCTAATAAAAACGTTTTTTACTGTATAAGTTATTCTATTTATGTGGCTGCGTGTACTTTCCCAGCATAATGAGTGATAATATTCTTCTCAAGTCCGCAGCCAGTTAGCATAGCCAACTGACAATATTTCAGCAGACCAATTGACTGACATCTTCAGGTGAGTGCACTGATGTTACCGGCGAGTAATTGTAATCAGTGCACTCACCTGGAGATGGCAACCAGTTGGTCTGCCAAAATATTGCATCAAGTTGACAATGCTATCCAGCTGCAGACCCAAGAACAATATTATTATTCTATTTGTGTTAGGGAACTTTAGCCACACTTGCTCTGCTAAATAGTTGATACAATGTGCTACAGGAATTACATACTGCATCCAAGGTGTAACACTCTGAGCAAATGAGATCTGCAATTTACCAGTTGAGATTGTCAAAGTTTCATCTACAAAAATCCATGTGGAAGACTTCACAATATCTTCTCAGATTCTTTGCTATGTATCATTGTAAGGTGAGTCAAAATAATTTTTATGCAACACTGACTCTACAGGTACGGACTGATGGCAGTACTTCACAAGAAAACCTCTGTAAATATAATTTTCTAGTTTTTGAAAAGGTATGCTTACTACCATGATAGCATGGCAAAAGTCAGTGTAGAATTGATCTCTTTTGGGTAGATTCATCATATGTCTTCATTAATGGTGTTTGTTTCAATTTTGATTTTCATTCAAATTTGCCTTACATAACACTATATTGCCACGACTCTTCTGACTGAACATGTGATGCAGGGGTTAACATCGCAGATTCCAGTACTGGTGGACCCTGATTCAAATTCAGACACTGGAAAAGAAATTTCTTTCTTTTTATTTACTCTTTCTAGAATGTTCTGAGTGTTTCTTATGTTTGATGTACTTTTAAGTTCCAGAAAATTCTTTCCGTGTATATATAGAAGAGTACTCCAATCAGCTGACAGTCTGTTCCAAGTGTACACTTACAGTAGCAATAAACCTGTTCTAAGAGTAAAGTGTTGTGGTCTATTAATCACCCAGCTTTCAAATTGCAGATTTCAATGTGATAATATCAGCACTGCATTAAGTGGGACTTGTGTAACTAGAAATCAAGTTCATATTTTGAAGCAAGTCAAATCTTCTGAAAAATGAAAAAATAGGTGCCTTTTAGGATTTAAAACTGAAGTGGGCAAAAATAGATGTTAACATCAAAGTAGGTTATTTTAGGTGCTATAGAATTAGAGGCTTCAGTTTTAAATAGGGATGAAATGCATTAGTACAAATTTATTTGCAACTAGCATCTCAGCAAAAAAATAATAATAATTAAAAAAATTAAAGGTTAATTTTAACCTAAAGATCTGTGGTCTGGCCATCAGTATCTCCTTCCTAATTTGTGTGCAACAGCTACTGAAACAACAAACAACAAAAGGGATAACAACAAATTCTCTAAATACCAATAATGGAGAATATATAACAAGTCACAGTAAAGAGTCTCATTAAGCTGCTGGCAGGCATGAAAAATGAACAACAATCACATTCACACAAATTTTCAGCCATGGCCTTCATCAGAAAAAGAAACACCCACATTCACACAATCACCCACACACACCCACACAACCACACCCACACACACCCACAATAAATTGTGGGCCCTCTGAAGATACAGAAGGTTTTCTTCTCAATAGAAGCTATGGAATACAAATTAAGTCTAAGAATGCTCCAGCTTCTGTTTGCACATCAAAGGAACCAAATACACTGAATGAGAAGACTGCTTAAGTTGATGGGTGGATGGATAGGATGATGTGGGCACACAACAACAAGGTCTTTAGCATCCTTTCAAGATAATGAAGCAACAAGTGTGAACTGTGAAAAAGTCAATGAAGACAAACAGGCACCAAGAAGGTAAGTACCTAAACTAGACAAACGACATGGGGGACAAAGCAAACACACAAACAAATACTGCATGTCAATAATGTATGTTGGCTCACTTAAGTACACGGTCGTAAAAGTACTCATAATGCAGTTCCAGGGTATCTTCAATTGATCACTGATAAATAATGACTAGCACATCCTTTTCTAACATATTAAAACCTCTAGCCTAAAAGTTTAGCCCAGAGCTGAGAAAGTTCACAAAATTTTGAAATGTTAATCACACTCACCTCATTATCAGCTAAAACAGAGGGCAGAATACCACCAAGATTCACTGCTGCCCTCTCAACACAATATATAATACATTCAATTAAAATGTGGCATACAGTGATTTGCACACCGCAGATCAAAACGGGAGATCCTCTCAACATAGTAAATAGCTGTGCATCCAACGGCAGTGTCCGATTCGGAGATGTGTCAAGGCTACCTCATGCTGCCTCAATGTCCAACAGGTGGTTCGCCATGGTCGGACAGTTGACCAACCACAGTTTATTGCCCATCACTGCCAGCCATGATTCTTCCCTCAAATGAGGAGACCTCTGCCGCACGACAGAGATTATGCTCTGCAGGGGAGTGGCATGTTGTACAATATCACAGCCACTGCAGGCCTCCTTGGCAGCATGATCAGCCATTTCGTTGCCATGAATTCTGACATGTCCTGGTAGCCAACAGAATGACACTTGTTTCCCCGCTGCTGGAGGGAGTACAGTCTGTCATGTATAAGCTGGGCCATGTTCTCAGCTGGATACAGATTTGGTAAAGATTGCAGGGCACAGAGTCATAGCACACAAGGAACTGTGTGCCACAAACACACTGCATTTGCTCCATTGCCCGCAGGATCTTGTGTAGCTCTGCTTTGAAAACAGAGTATGCAGTGGGAAGGCGAATCCTAATGGTGTGGTTGGGGAACACTACAGAGCCATCTATGGAGTCACCCTGTTTGGACCCATCCATGTAAACCACTGTAAAATCACAATGCTCATCTAAAATGTTAAATAAATGTAGATTGAAATGTAAAATCAGAAGTATAATCCTTAAAATGTTTCAAGTCTAAAAGAAATCTGGGCCTCTGGACGAGCCAAGGTGGAAATTTACCTCAACCTCAATGTAAAACATTAAAACCTGCCACACCCATATCTAAAAAGCAGTCCTTAGCACAAATCCCAATAGGCCTCTTAGCTCTAAGCCGATTACAAAAAACCCTTTTCATAGGCAGCCAGGCAACAGTATTGAAAACAGGTGTATATGGAGTGGACAATGTGGTATACGCCTGGTGCACCATGAGGAGCTGTCGCCGTATGTAGAGCGGTGGCTCAGCAGCCTCGGTGCAAAGGCTCGGTATAGGGCTGGTACGAAACAGCCCAGTAGCCAACTGAATCCCTTCATGGTGCACCACGTCCAGCATTTTTAGATATGAAGGTCTTGCAAACTCGTACACCATGGAGCCATAATGAAGTTGGGATCATACAAAGGCTTTATAAAACTGGAGCAGATAAGTCCTGTCAGCTTCGCATGAAGTGTGACTAAGACACTTTAAAATACTTAGTGCTTTGAGGTGCTGGCTCTTCAAGTCTAAGATGTGGCAATCAGGTAAGCTTAGAGTCAAATGTGAAACCCAGAAATGCACAGTGACTTTAAAATTCAGAACAGTGTCCCTCATCCACAGTTCAGCGAAGTTAAAAACAGAATGAGTATGGTTAAAAAAACACACCAACTACTCAGTTGAAAATTTAAAACCAGTCTTCTGCACCCATTCGTCCAACTATCTGTGTTAGCTGCAACCAATGAGTTGTCGTTGCAAGGCTGGAGGATGAACAGAAGACAGAAATAATCAAGAAATAATTAACACTGGACAGGACTTTTCACGAGAGGTGCAATACTGTTAGTGGCTATAGCAAACAAAGTCACACATAAAACACTACCCTGAGGGACACAGTTTTTCTGCTCAAAGTGGTCAGAGAGCACACTACCAACTCTATATCTAAAATAAAGTGGAGAAGGTAAGGACCAAATAAAAATTGGAAGACAAGCACGAAATCCCAATTTGTGAAGCTCCAAGATGCCTCCAAGTAGTATCGTAGGCCTTCTTGGTATCAAAAACTACACCAAGAAGGTGGTGACAGCACAGGAAAGACTGTAGTATAGCCACCTCCAGAAAGGCCAGGTTATCAAAAGTGGAATAATATCTTCTGAACCCACACTGGAAGCGAATAAGGAGCTGCCTGGATTCCAACATCCAGTCAAGGCAGCAGTTGACCATCCGCTCTACGATCTTTCCCACACAACTAGTGACGGCAATACTGCGATAACTGCTTCATCATGTGTGGTCTTTTCTGGGTTTTAATAGGGGGATTAAAATTGCCTTTGTCCACAGGTCAGGAAAGTGACCTGACAATCAAATGGCATTAAAAAGGTTGAAGAGGGTTTATTTATTTCACAGTGTTAGGTGACACAGCATACTGTATTAGATTCTATCATAGCCAGGGGATGTATCATGTGCCGCAGACAATGCAGAATCCAGCTCCCACAGTGTGAAAGGACAGTTATAATCCTGATGACTGGTAGACCTGAAGTCCAAATTGCCCCTCTCAGCAACCACTCTGTGGCACTGGAATGTTGGATCCTGAGGGGCAGTGGCTGTAACATTGACAAAATAGACAGCCATGGTCTGGACAATGTCTCGGGGAC
This sequence comes from Locusta migratoria, assembly GCA_026315105.1. Classification (NCBI taxonomy): domain Eukaryota; kingdom Metazoa; phylum Arthropoda; class Insecta; order Orthoptera; family Acrididae; genus Locusta; species Locusta migratoria. Next base: position 6,811,888 of record CM048747.1, read on the forward strand.
TGGTTTGGAGAATGCCATTCCCCAGTACGGCAGTCACTAGATACCTCCCTCCTTTCCCAGAAATAATCCTTATGGTCTTCCATTCAGTGGAACTTGTACTGGAACGGATAATGGTACTGAGAAACTGTTGCCAAGATCTCTTTTGACTCTCTCTTATTATTTGGTGACATTTTGCCCTGGCCATACTAAAAGCTGCAAGGTTGTCCACAGTTAGCTGGCTCTTGAACTGATGCAAAGCTGCATGCCTGGCCCTAATTGCAGAGTGACGCACTGTAGTCCACTAAGGCATAGGCTGCCATTCTTGTTGTCCTAACAACAGTGGCATAGATGGTTCAGCAGCATTGTGCATTGTTTGTGTGATACAATCCACCCATTCCTGGACATTGTCATGTGTTTCCAGCTCAGTGAGTTGGCTGAACAGTGTCCACTCGGCTTTACTGATCACCCATTGAGGTGATCTGCTTTTGGGCTCTACTCTGTCTGGCAGGTGAATCCAGACGGGATGTGGGCATTGCCATGCAGATGATCAACCACTTCCCAGCCAGTAGCGTGAGTGAGGGCTGGTGAGCAAAGTGAAATATCTATGGTGGAGAATGACCCCTCTTGCAATACAAAAGTATGTGGGCCATCTTGTGTTTAATAAATGTGTGCTTGATGACAAGAGAAGCCTCTCAGTTGCTTTATCCCTGACAGAGACCCAAAGCACATTGTGTGCATTACAATCACCAAAAAGGATGTATGGTAAGCGGAGCTGTGTAATCGGGCCTTCGAGGGCTTTTATATCAAATGTGTCATGAGGGGGCGGATAATGGAAGCACACTGTCAAACAGTTACACACTGCAACGGCTTGTAAATATGCGGTGAGAAAGAGGGGCTCAGAGTGATAGGCTGTATTAGTAAAAATAGCCACACTGCCTCTAGCTCTCTCTCCACCAAAGTCTTAGTCCTTATGGAGAATATAGCCACAAAGCTCAGGTTTGTCTGATTAGATTAGTTTTTTTGTTCCATAGATCCATGTTGAGGAGATCCTCGTGGATGTGGAACATGTCAAGAAACAATATTTACAAGCTGAATAAGATAATACTAATAATATAAATACAGATACATATATTTTAAAGGTTTTTTTTTAAGATTTAAAATTTGTCTCTTGTAGACATATACAGATCAGTCTACCCTCAGTCAGTAAACTTAGTTCCTCCACATCTGTCCTGTAACCCTGCCAGTTCCACTGCAGTATTGGGGCCATCTAACACGGAGGTTGGATCTTTCTTTCTTCTTAACTGAAAACACTGAACATGATGGAGGTTCAGTATTGGGGGTGAGATGTTGGCCCTAGTAGGTGATCAGTCTGGGAGCAAGATGGTTGCCTCAGATCGATGTCCAACTCCATGAGCTCTGAAATATAATCAGAAGAAGCATCTGATACAATAACAGTGATGAGTACTGAAGGCTTACTTTCCAATTTCACCTCCGTCTGTGACTTTTTAGTTTCTTTTTTGGCCATAGATGGCTTGGCAGTTGGGGCAGTAGAAGTAGTAGCAACCACTGTAGTTGTCTGGGCAGCCTCTACTATGAAAGGAACCAGGGGTTCCACAATAGTGCTATCAGTAGCGTTTTCAGATGTCGTTGGTGCTTCAGGCTCTGAAGCTGGTATGTACACTGGCAAGTGCAGGTGTTGGTGCTAACACTAACAGCCTCCATCTGAGTAGAGTCCTCAACTGGATTTTGGAGGACTGACAAGAAAGAGGCTGAAAATACAGGTGGTTGCATAGCCATGAAATTTTTTTAGCTGCAGCATAAGAGATGCGCCTTGACGTCTTGGACCTTCTCTTCAAGATATACTGTACAGTCCCTACTGCAGCCAGGGTGGTCCCCAGAGCAGTTTATGCACTTGGCAGGTGGTGTACATTCATTTCCTTCATGGGCAGTCTAACCATATTTGCCACACATTGCCTCACCCTTACAACCCAAAGTGGTATGCCCAAAGCACTGGAATTTAAAACAGCGCATTTGGTTTGGGACATATGGTCTGACTTTCAGGCACAGGGAGCCTGCCTTGACATGATCTGGAAGCGTCAGACTGTTAAAGATGAGGATAAAGGAGTCAGATTTGACTAACTCCCCATCCACTCTTTTTGTGAGTTTTGCACATCCACAATGCCCTCAAAGGAGCCGACTTTCCTTTTAATAATTAATATCACATACTGTGGAGTGGCATGTGTTCTTTTATGATACACTGCACTTTGTTTTAATGAACTTTGAGGACTCGTTACCTGGCCCCTCTTATGTGATTGGGTGTTGGTACCCCCCCCCCCCCCCCCCACCCAGAGGTACACCCATCCCACTAGGAAGTGAAAAATTTATAAATAAGTCCATCTCAATCCCACGAGCAGTTAGGGAACTAAATGTCCACCTAGTCAGAGCCCCAGAGCCTCATACAACTGAGCTTGGCAGTATCCCTAGAGGTTGCTCACTAGTGACTGTTCCACCTCAACAGCCATGCATCCCATCAGCATGTAGCACACCTTAGGATTGAGGTATTTTTTATACAGGTAATTCCTTCCTTGCGACTCAGGCAGTCAAGCCAAAATCCCCATTCCCTAGTACACATAACGTTCTACTGCACCATACGGTGATCGCTGAAGTATGCCCAGAGATTACGCTGTCAGAGGAATGGCGGCGCTTACCAGTCCCCCAGCTCAGGATCTCGGGTTCATCAAGCCTTTACTCATCAAATTAATGCTGAGCCCCTGAGGGGCCTGACTGAAGGAAGTTATTATGCATATTCATAAGCAGGTTCAATAAAAGTAACTAATCAAATTTAGTGATGTTGAAACAGCACCTCAATAAAACCTGATAGCATGGAATACTTTTGTTGATTAGTGTAAAGAAACAAGAAAAAGCTTTTTTTTTTAACTTTGTGCTATTTCTACAAAGAGACTAAACAGCTGTTTTACCAGACTAATGTAAGACGTGATGTACTAAGGTCTTTTCATAAGTCAAACATTATTTGAATGACAGCTGTAATTCTTTCACTGTTGGTGTACAGCTGATTTTGGATGCATTTTGAGACTATTTTTTCTTGATATGGAGCTGGAATTAGAATTTTCACTCTACCATTATGGCAAACAAAATACTATACATTCTCATACCTGTAGTTCACGTAGTTGTACATGTTCTCGGGAGGAACTGCTGTCGTCTGATGATACACTTTCATCTGAAAAGTGCAGCCTTCTAATGCATCTCCTCTGTAAAAGCAAGCAAGAAATTGAGCTTAAGAATATTATTTCTCTCTCACTGAGAGAGAGAGAGAGAGAGAGAGAGAGAGAGAGAGAGAGAGAGAGAGAGAGAGAGAGAGAGAGAGAGAGAGGGGGGGGTGTTTAATTTGTAGCATAGTAAGGTTTAAAAATGGATGTTTGACCACTAGTTTTCAGCTAACAGAAACATATCAGCTGACTGACTTTTAAGTCCTAATACATGGTTTACACAAATTAGCATAAACTATTCCATAGCCATACAATTTTCTTTTCTTTTCAGAAGATTGTTTAGACATTGTACATTCAGAGCTTCAGTGCTGACAAATTTTTGATAGAAACCATGGGTCTTTACAATGATTTTTTCCTTTGTTTTAGGAATAACGAATTTTGCAATTTTTCTTCATCAAACAAATTTCTGTCTGTATGACACTGTTTCTCAAGAACTTTTATATAAAACTTTTTTTCCCTAATTTGAATGAGGTAAGGATGAGGAAGGAAATCGGCTGTGCCCTTTGCAAGGAACCATCCCGTCATTTGCCTGGATTGATTTAGGGAAATCATGGAAAACCTAAATCTGGATGACTTGAGGTGGATTTGAACCACCATCCTCCCAAATGCGAGTCCAGTGCATTACCACTATGCCACCCCGCTCGTTATACCTGTGCTCCTTCGCTTAGTAAGTAAACCTCATCTACTTTTTATATACAATTTTAATTCAAAATTGAAATGGATTACTCACTTTTTTCCCATTAAATTCATATAAACAGCAACGAGCCAAAGTGACGCAAAGATTGACTTTACATGTAGCAGACATTACGAAAGTAAACCTTTTGCAGCCCTGTAATCTACATCTTGATATACTTTTTTGATCAGTCTTCATTACTGGCATACACATGGCATTTTTGTCCTAGCACTTGTGTACAGCAAAGGTCGAGTACGATTGCACACTTTACAAGTTTCATCTGCCACTTCATCTGTTTCAGTAATAAGTTGATCATCTCTTTGAAAATAAATCAAATTTTCTGCTATTTCAAAAGTTTGACAAAATGTCTTTTAGGCCGTCATAATATTTGAGCAGTTTCTCTGTACTGAATCCATGCACTGGCTATGTAAAAATAATAAAGTGGTGATTGGTCCTAACTGTCCATTTTTGGTCTATTTATCATTGGATATTTGCCTATTACTCTATCCAATAGGAGTACTCCTTCCATGTTACTGTTATATATCTTCACAACACTTCTTCGTGGAATGTGAATGTAGGTATCGACCTCCTTTGACCACCTCTGACAATTCTCAACTGGTAAAATTCCTTGGTTTGTGGATGATAAGTATATTGCTCTGTTATCAAACTATTTTATTAATGCCACTTTTTCATCTTCTCTATTTTTTCATTGCTTCCCCTGCCTTCTCGTTTCATATAATTATTCTTCAACTGGCATTTTTAGGTACCGGTATACGGTTCCCAATGATGTACCAGAAACAACTATTTTCCTATCCATCAGTAACATTTCTGATTTGTGCCTTCACTTTTGTGATTCATCCCTGATCCTGTATGGGCGCAATGATTCCCTACCTAGATGTTCAGTTTCATTACATTCAATTTCTTCTACCTCTTCATTCCCTTACTCTGTCAAAGATCGTCCACTAAACTTGCTGGAAGAGTTTCATCATCTTTTTCATCCTCTGGAGTTACATGAGTCAAATGCCTCCAGAAGTTCCAAAATTTCTTCCACTGACAAACATGCAAATCAAGAAATCTAACCTTCAAACTGAAATATTCACCGTTTTCTACATATTTAAATTTCTTTACTAAACGATCAATAGTTTAATAGTAATTAGCAACATATTTTATGTGTGATCTACGTATAACTACAGTACATTGCACTAAAAAACATTTTCACATTTACATTTTCAGTAGCTTTAGTCTAGGGCACTTTGTAATGCTAACTGCTGAATGTAGCACATATTCTACATGTAAAACAACTGAAGAAAATCATAGTAAAAACTAATAATAAAGCTACAGTTTGAGGGTTTGCATAATCTGTAACTATTCAGTGTTTTGTAAATGCACAAACTATATTCAAAACAAAATTAACATAATATATACCTCGTCTTTTTTTACTCATAGCACCAATGTCGAAAATTCACAACTTTTGACTGCTCCTGCCAACTGTTGGCGCAAAAGGAGAGCTTAACAAACAAGGACCTTGTTGTGCTGACCCCAGAACAGGATAAAGTCGGTGTTCACTACCTACATCTGTCATTTCACGAGGAAAAAATCAGGAAGGAATGTAACATATATGTATGGGGAACGGAATCATTGGTGAGGTGCCGAATAACATTCCACATTTAAGTTTAGCAAAACACATGTATTAGGTATACATTGGTACAGGTTGAGCGTAAAAACCAACTGATTATGGCGCGGTGGCCATTACAGGAAGTATATGTCCAAAGAAGCTAAGCGGCAGAGTCACTGTTCGGTGAAAGTCGACTTACGGGTCGATCTCCGCCACATATGCTACACCAGGACTGAAGAGGTTAACTTACACCAAGGTCAACACACACAGACCCACGGCAGAGGGACAACTCGGGTCTCAGGTTGGAGTGGCCATCCAGGCTCCTTAGACCCTGACTCTTTAGACCAAATGGGCATACCACGCAGCTTTTAAATTAAAAAATGTAAACCAACATGCAAATATTTCATCTTAGAAATCTCGGAATTTTCTTCATTAACTGAATTACTTCTTGTACTTAATCATGTTTTAAGTAATTTGGTATTAGCTATATACATCCACTAAAATGACTTTGCAGTAATCTCAGTAGTGATCACCTATTTGCTTTTGTCATTTGCTGTTTAAACTTTTAGACACTCTCCATCTCATGTTTTGTGGATGAGTTAGTGCTAATGTGGAATGCTGAAAGCCCTGTGACACCAACACAATTTTACATAAACTGGGGTTGTACTGTAGCAGATCACAAAAGCATGATTTACATGTAGTCAACCACCCTCCACAAGACTGAAGATTAGTGTTTGGGGGTGAAGGGAGAGGGGCGAAGGGAGAGTGAGGCATTAGCAATCCTTTTGCCACGAGGAAATTTCATGATTACATTTATGGACATTAATTTGATCTCCTAACAGGGAACAAACCTTTAGCGACCTCATGACAGTGTTCTCATGAGAAAAGCACAGCATTTATACCGCTGGAAGTCCCGCTCTCAAATTACGACTATGAAATAAGGAACAAGTCTGCTACTCAACACACGAATTCAGAAGTGCTTTTCTGTTTACCTATTGGACAAGACAAGAATTTTAATTCTTCCACATGTGTGCACTTCACAAGAGATGTGCCTAGTGAAGACTTCAAAAATTTCCAAGTCAGAGCTGCTTTCATTGCTAAATTAGTACCCAAGGATCCTATTGTATCTAAGATTAAGATTTTATGACAGTGGGCTCATGACAAAACATTATTGATGTAGCCAGAAATGAGATGTTATTGGAACACACACCAAGCTCTAACAGTGTACAAATGTATCAGTCTAGCTCACAATGAATCAGGAAAGACAGACAAGTGGTCATACCAGCAGCACTTACAAATAAAGTATTACAAATGCACACCAATGTCATTGGGGAACAGTAGGAACAAAACGCACAGGCAGAGAGCATTGACTTTGAAAAAACATTGACAAGGAACTCAAAACTATGTTAGAAAATTAGTAGTTGTGTAAGAAACACCAAGCAGCTCTGTCAAAACAATACTTTCCCTTGCCACAAGCAATGGAACCATGGTCACATCTGCATGTGGATTATGCAACACCATTTCTAGGCAGCTAAGAGCTTATACTTATCAATGCATTTTCACAATTTCCCTTTATGATTCATATGAATTCCCCCTATTCAATGAAAACAATTCTAGCTTTGTCCACACTGTTTTCAAATGAAGGATTACCGCATTCTTTGGTGATAGACAATGGAATGCAATTTACCTCTTGGGACTTTGAAAGGTTCTGTGCCACCAATGGAATTTTTCATTTCTGAATGGCACCTTTCCACCCTGAAGTTAATGGACTTGCTGAAAGATTTGTGCCCACATTCAAGTCACACATGACAAAGTTAGTGCACCAATATAATAAAGATGATGCTTTACTCATTTTCCTGTCACAATATCAGGCCACCCCTCACGAAGCACAACCGCCCACTAAAAAGCTTCATGGCAGACAACATCGAACATTAATGTCGACTCTGAAACTACCCACATATCCTCAGAGTGATTTTCAACAGCCATAAAAAAGTATGTTTACCCCAAATGTCAAGGTTATCGACTCAGTGTACTGGAATGGCAAGAGGTAAGGGATTCCTGGTATCATCATGGAGCAGCTCCTTCACGTTTTGTACTGAATACAGACAGAAAGGGATGTCGTGCTAATCAAATAAGGCAGCACTGCCGCCACCACTACTGCCGCCGCTGCCACTGGCAGCAACTGCAGCATCCAGGGGCAGTTGCCCACAGCCGCCAGCACAGGGACTTCACAGCAGCTGTACCCCACCGTCTAATGGATGGACACTGATGGCACACCATTGACCCCGACATTGACATGGAGGCTGCTGGCCTCGCCATACCACACATAGGATGGGTGGGTTTCTTTTTCAGCTGCAGGCCAACACCACCAGGAGCAACAGAGGTGCAACCTTCAAGGTTCACATGCCATCCAGCTACAGATGCAGGAAAGCTCATGAAGTCACCCACTTCATAGGGGAGGGGGGGGGGGGATGTTGTGTACAGGCAAGAGGACATCATCCCGACAGCGCACTCCAAGGCGGGACAGGGAGGCAAGTTCAGCAGATACCCAAGAGAGGATGCCACTGCCAATGAACTACATTTGGCTTCCATAAGGTCTGATGGAGTAATCCATCCAACTAGTCAATTGGATTGCCACAGACACGGACTTCACGATTCCATGCTGCCTCCTTACTTCATTGATTCTGCCACAGACTGATATAACCGGGTGGGAAACAATGAAGAGGTGGAATGGCCAGAAATCTCTGTAGTGTACCTACAGAGCCAGGATAGTACATCATGTAGGGAGACACCATGTGTCAGACATTAGACAGAGACAATTAGAACCCATTACATCATGCTAGTGAAAACAGCACAGGAATGGACTTAGGTTTTCCTGAAAATATAATTGTGCATATACATGAAATAATTTCAGCCATGGTGTCAGGGAAAAGTTAAGTTGTATTTTATATACTTAATTTACTTGGTGTGTCTCAACAATAAGAGTGATTAACTGTGTGCCACTAATTCATAGAGACGTTGCCCTGAGTCATGACCTGGCCTACCACCAGCCTATCTTTAGTATGTAACAGACATCAGCTGCATGTACACTTCAGGAATTTGATTCAGCAAAGGCAACATAATGTCCATGATTTCCATGCAAATTTCTTCAACACAAGAGTATCTCTGTGTCTCCTCAGGTCACACACTTTCTCATATTTTCCAGTTGTATCTGTCCCAACATTTTTCCAACACTATGCCAAAACGTAAGCCACATCTTTCACATTTAATTGACAACAGCACAATCTTATCTTCTCCTTGGTTAATAATGTCAATCAAAGATGATTTGTCAATGGTAATTTTTTAACACTTTCAACACTCTTTGTTCCATAGGCTGACAAGTAGTCATATCATCTGGCAACAGAAACAATTCTCTTTCTCCATAGCTTAGTAGTTATGAACTGTGGACAAACTGAAGAAACTGCAGAAAGGTAGGAAAATAAGGAGCTGGGACCTAGTTAAATTGAAGAAACTAGAAGTTGCCAAGAGTTTCAGAGAACTGACCAAATGCGAAAAGTCAGACAGTAGAAGGAGAATCAGAAGCTTTGACATACAAGGTATCTCCACAAAGTAAGTTCCATTTTGTTATATAAAACAAATGTGTACAGTTACAGAAAAAAATATTTATTGCACAAACATCTACAACCGTTAAACTATTTTTCTTCATAGCTTCCGAAATTGTGTAGGCACATGTCATAGCATGGCACAAGTTTTTGTATGCCTTCTTCATAGAAGGTTGCCGCCTGTGTATTCAACCATGTGTTAACATGTTTTTTCAGCTCATCATCATTGAAGTGTTGACCACCAAGGAGAGAGACTGTGTGTAAGAAGAGATTAAATTCGCTAGGAATGAGGCCCGGGCTGTACGGAGGATGATCAAACACGTCCCAGTGAAATTCCGGTAAGAGTTGTTTGGTCACATTCGCGGTGTGTGGTTGGCCATTATTGTGGAAAGAAACACCACCTTTTGACAGTAATCGCCAATGCTTGTTCTGTATTGCTCGGAGCAATTTCTTAATGGTCTCGTAGTAACTGTGTGCATTGATTGTTTGGCCTCATGGTAAAAAATCTGCAAAATGCCTTTTCTGTCCCAAAAAATGGTGCATATGACTTTTCGAGGTGTCAAGATTTGCTCAGACTTAACCTTTGTTGGGGATGAAGTGTGTGTACATTCCATTGATTGCTGTTTTGTTTCAAGTGTGTTTTACAGTATATAAGTTTCATCCCCATGTCTATCGAAAAAGAAAACCATCACCTTCTTTATTGTAGTGTGTCAAAAACTAAAGTGCACTGCCCATCCATTGTTTTATGTGTAGTTCAGTAAGAATTGTTAATAGCCAACATGAGCAAAGTTTTTGAAATTTCAATTTTTCAGTAACAATTTCATGAATAATTAATTGTGAGATTTGTGGAACTGCCGTGGCAAGTGCACTAAGTGTAAACTTACAGTTATGCTTAATCTTTCTTCAATGGTGTAAACCAGTTCATTGGTAACCATAGACGGATGTCCACTTCGTTTTTCATGGTGCTCTTGATCATGTCCTTCATCAAACACACTAATACATCTTGTAACCATTGAATCACTCATAGCATTTTTGTCTGTAAATCTTGCAGATTTGGTGATGAATTTCCTTCGGTTTAACTTACTTTGCATTTACAAAAAGGATCATTGATCTGATTTCACATGCGGCAGCATTTTCAATTATGGCTAACATAATAAAAGAGCACTAAAAAGCACAAGTTGGCAGCAGCGATTTCAAGCTGACGTATGTCTTCACCTTGAGTCAGTAACTGCCACACATGCTTGGAACAGCAATTTTAGTGTTGCCACGGATACAAATAGAAATGGAACTTACTTTGGGGATGACCCACATATAAAGTAATTAAAGCCCCCAGATGATAATCTATATCTACATCCATACTCTGCAAGCCAACTCATGGAGTGTGCCAGGATACTTTGCAGGCCAATTTCACTTCCTCCCATTCCGGTTGCATAAGGTTCAGCTTAGAAACGATTACCTGTATGCCTCAGTATGGGACCTACCTCTAGAGTCTTATCCTTCACACTTCGCAAGGTATACATAAGAGGAAACAATATATTGGTTGACTCTCTCTAAATGTACACACTCTACACATTTACAGAAGTCTGTACCAAAATACTGAATGTCTCTCTTCCAGTATCTGTACTTTAGTTTCCTCATTACCTCTGTGATTCTGTCACACTTACTAAATGAGACCATATCGAGGCATGCTGCTCTCCTTGAATGTTCTCTATGTCCTCAATCAACCCTACCTGTCCTGGATGTTACACTGGTGAGCAATAATCAAATGCTGGGCGAACGAGAGTTTTGTAACCTACTTCCTTTGTCGACAGATTACACTTCCTGAGGATTCTTCCAATCAATCTCAGTCATTCCATTTCAATCGTCCCTTATGTCTGCTAAGAGATATTTGATGGAAGTAACTGCTTCGTGTTTGTCCTGGTATTGTGTTATTATATAATAAAGAATCTTTCTTTCTGTCTTTCTACGTAAACACAGGACATTACAATTGTTTATGCTGAGACTCAATTGTTATTCCCTGCACCAAGAGTCGATAGACTGCAGATCATCCCCATTTTGTTACCCTTTCTCAGTATTGCCACTTCTCAGTAAATTACAGCATCATCCACAAAAGTCTCACTGAACTCCTGATGCTCTCTTAAAGATAATTAAGATATACTGTGGAAAGAAAATGGTCCTGTAACACTCCCCTGCCTGAGAGGCACTTTCACATCTAAATATTTCTCTCCATTGATAATGACATGCTGTGTTTTGTTTTGCTAGAAACGCCTCAGTCCAATCACACAGTTGGTCTGATATTCCATATGCTCGTACTCTGTTCAACAGGCCTTGCAGAAGTCAAGAAACATGGCACCTACCCGAAATTTTGTATCTCTTGCCCTCTCAATCTCATGGATGAATAGTGCAAGTTGTTATTTACATGATCAATTGCTTTTGGAAACCATCTCAATTCCTACAAAGCTTTCTGGTCACATGAAATACTCTAAAACAAAATATGTTCTAAACTTTTGCAGCTGATATCAGAGATGTAGTCCTATATTTTTGTACATCAGATTGACAACCCTCCTTGTAAACTGGAATGACACGCAAGCTTTTTTTTTTTTTTTTTTTTTTTTTTTTTACAATCCTTAAGATTGCTTTGCTTCTCTAGAGACCTTTGGTACACTGCTGCTAGAAGGGGGGGAGCAATTTCCTTCGCACGTGTAAAATTAAACTTATTCCATTGGGTCCAGCAGCTGTTCATATGTTGAGTGATCTCAACTACATTTCTGTCCCTTTGACACTTATTTAAATATCTGCCTTTTTGTAGTTCGTGTGGTGGTTTAAAGGAGGAACATCATGCAGTCTTCCTCTGTGCAACATGTAGGTGGACAATGCATACTAGAAATCCTTTGATAACACAGGCTATAGTGCACTTAATGACAGGAGAAAAGACAAAAACACAGCAAGTGTAGCAGGCAGTAGGGAGTACAAACAGCTAAAAATGAGGTTGACAGGAAAAGAATGCAAATCTGTAGAAGAATATGTAACAAAGAGAGAAGGGTTGGGGTTGGTTGGTGATGGGGGGGGGGGGCAGGGGGGCTAAACTGTGTAGGTAATCAGTTCCCCAGTGTGGAGGGAAAGGAGGGAGTGTAGGAAAGGAGGGGAGGGGAAAAGAAATGCAGCCCAGGGAGGAAAAGAAGGGAGGAAGACTGCATTAGCTCGAGGACCCTCGCTCGCCATGCACGTACTCACGAAAGAACCGTGAGTCCTCTTTGATGGTGAGGGGAGTGGGGGGGTGGGGGGGAGGTGTAACAAGGAGAAAGATATGTACTACCTACAGGAAAATTGAAGAGACATTTGGAGACAAGAAACGCAGCAGTATGAATATCAAGAACTCTGATGGAAAACCAGTACTCAGCAAAGAAGGGAAAGCTGAAAGGATTATATATATAAGAGAGAGAGAGAGAGAGAGAGAGAGAAGGGGGGGGGAGAGGGAGTCCTGTACAAGGGAAATGAGCTTTGAGGCAATATTGTAGATATGGAAGAGGAAGTACATGAAGATAAGAGGGTTAGAGGGGATACAATACTCTGAGAAGAATTAGACAGTTATGAAACTTTAAACAAGACCCCTGAAGTAGACGATATTTTGTCTTAATTGCTGATATTCGGAGAGCCAGACATGAAGAAATTGTTCCATCTGGTATGCAAGATGTACGACGCAGGTGTAATACTCCATATTTCAAGAACAATGTAATCATTCCAACCCAAAGAAATCAAGTACAAACAAGTGAGAAAATTACAGAACTATTAGTTTATAACTCATGGATACAAATATAACATGAATTTTAAAAAATAGAAGACATAGAAGAAGAAAGACGGAAAATAACTGGTAGAATCTGACCTTTGAGAAGACAAGTTTGGATTCAGGAGAAATGTAAGAATACACAATGCAATTTTTGCATTGCAATATACTTAGAAGATAGGTTAAGGAAAGGCAAACCTATGATTTTAGCTTTTATAGATTCAGAGAAATCTTTTGAAATGTTGATTGGAATAAAATCTTTCAAATTTTGAAGTAGTGAGGACTAGACCTACATAGGAAACAAAGATTCATATACAACTTCTACAAAAAGCAGACAGTAGTCATAAGAATTGAAGGGCATGAAAGGGATACAATAGCAAAGATGCCCCATCTTAAGAAATAGCCCATCAGGGGTAGGGCTGCTACTTTAGAAGAAGAAAAAAAATTGATGACTGGGGGGGGGGGGGGGGACTAAAAACCTTTATTTGAATTACAACCTTTCAAACAACAAAATTAAGACACTTCATTATATATAATATTAAAACAATTTTTTTTTTAGATAAAATATTTTAAAATAACAATTGGGGGCTACCTCCGTGCTCCTTTAAGGCACAGTCTGATCAGAAGCACTAACAAAATAGCCAAGTAAACATATATAGGGGTCATTAAAATTTTTGTAGGTTAACATACCATATGTGAAAATCAGTAAGTTACACAATATCAAATGAAAACAATGAATCTTTATAGAAAATAGAATTCTATAGTATAAACACTTCTGTAATAATAATCAAAACTAAACTCGCCAAATAAAAGTACCCTATGCAATCCAGACTTAGTGTATTAAGATCTTCATAGTCATCATCTTCATATTCAGTCATTTCACAGATTAACATATTAAAGCAAATCCTTATTTACACTAGATGTTTTGGAAAAAAATACATCTGCTACTGAAACTCAAATTAGTTTACCAAATTCACTAAGCAGTCCATAATTTGAAGATTATCTGAAGAAAATATTGAAAAATATAATCATATCATTTAAAAAAAAACTGCCCTTAAAGAAACAATATGGTACTAAATATGATGGTGTAATTCCAAAATTATATGAGGTACTAGCTTAAACATGCGGCTCCGCTCGCATGTTGGTTGGTTATGATAGATAAGCTATCTTTCAGTAGTGTGCTATGAGACTGGTTTTGAAGGATGAAATGAAATACAATACCTTCTTTAGAAACAAACATTTTTAATCAACATTCAAATAGAAAAAATAAGATTATGTCAAGTGCTTAACGATTTACAATAAATAATACATATATTACTCCTTATAGCCTGTGTTGCAATATCTCAACACGTATGGTGAGAGTAATGTCCAAATTCATTTTAATTTCATTTTATGGAATTCTGGTAAACTAAGTTATTTGTAGTATTGTTTGGAGCATAAATGTAGAGATTTTTTGGGTTACCCACCCTTGAGCAAGCAACGTATAATTGACAATATGAAAAACATGAGGGCCGTAAATGGATTGCTGCGATGTTTTTTTTAAAGAGATGTATTAAAAGAAATTTCTTTTTTACTGCTTTATTTATTTATTCTTATATTTCCTTATTCATATGCTTATCCTTACAGAGAAAGAGCTAAAACATTGTAGCACGCACAGACCAAAGATATGGTCTGTGGCATCACGTTTCGCTGTATGTAACCTCCTTTCTATAGAGTCGCAAACATCATTGCTGGCCTTCAATTGGAATTTTTTTTATAATTTGATGACTTTCAACCACCATATCTTCCACCCCCTTATAGCTATCGGCACGGAACTGCTATGGTGTACAACGGGAGACTTCGGACAACAATTACACACAGACCATTTGTTTGCATCCTGTAGTTTTCGCTGCAGATCGAAATATTAACACACACACACACACACACACACACACACACACACACACACACACACACACACACAATTTTACATACTCCGGTAACTTTCCATCCCAATATACTCCACCTATTATCATTATCAACCCTCAAGCAACAATGAAACCAATAAAACCATTTTCAAAGAGTAAATATAATTTTCAAAGAGTAATTATTGTTCCACATTTCGCGTTCTAGTCTTCAAATTCATAAATATCTGTCAGATCGCTATAAAACTGTGCCTAAAACCTTCCTCAGGTATAAATTAGTAACTGTACAAATATTTAAGTCTCTGCATCTTGTCGTTCAGGCGTGATAAATGTACACTGAACAGACATTCACATTAATATATATAGATGAATAGCTATCCGATCGCCATAGAACCATGCCTAAAGCTTTTCCTGGATAAACCTTAGTAACTGTACAAATTTTTAGCTCTTTATGTTTTGTGGTTCAGACGTGATAAACATACAACAAACAGACATTCACATTTATAGATATAGATTTATGTTTGTATTAGCGGCTTTGGTTACAATGCAATATTTACAAACACTCCTCTTCAACTTTACATTCATCCTCTTCATCACAAAATGAACTTGACAATAGTTGAACATGACCTACTGTAGATGATAGCACACCTGTTGAAGGTGTATTCAAATACAAACAGGCTGCTCTTTTAGCATCAGCTATCTGCTGAGAGGAACATTTATTTTTGTAACATTTTCCAGTAATCGCTCACTTCATTTTTTCAACTAATAAAGCATTTAGAGTTTCAAGACTTACATTATGATTTGTTGTTCCCGTCAGCCTGCGTTTAGTCCATCCTGGCTTGTCTTTCAGGAAAAATTCTGTCCAGGAAGCGTGGACATCTATAACAGCTATACGGATTAGTAATATAAGTTTTATTTACTGAACTTTGTACAATACTTAACTTCTATCTGTTCTTCTATCTCACGACATTTTCTTCAACACAATGCTAGCTTCCTAGTTCGGAGCAAAGTGCAGATGGGACTGTCCAGATGCATGTTAGCCTAGATATAGCCTCTTGTAGAGGGTGCGCTTCTAGGTTTCTCCCTCCAGGAGGTGCCGCACCAGCGTGCGATTGGCTGCCGGTCGTCCGCTGCCTTCCTCCACGATCGATCTCGTGCATCTGGTGTGTGGCGCTGACTACGCCAAAACACATTAGGCCTAAATTCTGTTCGATTTTTACGGGTCACACTGGAGATTCATTCTACCTTAGCATTACCACGAGTCATGAGGAGAACAGCTAGCATTAACTTTGAGAAAGCTGGATACTTCAGTGCTCCAGTGGCATCCGTAATTTTGGAAATGTTGTCCCAAATTGAATCAATCCTCTGTGTTTTATATACCTTAAAATTATCAAAATATAATAATGGAAAGTCCAGGTTGGAATAAATAATATAGTGAGGACAGTTTACTACTCACCGCAAAGACGTGGCGACGAGCTGCGACAGGCACATACAAAAGACACACACATACAACACATTCAGCTATCGGCCATGGCCTTCTTCAGAAATAGAGCACTCACGCAATCACACAGGCACACAACACAGTCATACAACCATCACCTCCGACTGCCACACTTCGAATCACGCTCTGCAGCGAATTGGGGACGGGAGGGGAGGGGAGGGGGAGGGGATAGAAAGGTTACGTCACGGTGGTGGGGATGGGTTATATGGGAATAACGAGATGTAGCTTAGGAATGGAGTGGGGAGGCGGGTGAGGGGAGAAAATAAAATAAAATAAAGTAAAATAATTCATGTACACTGCAAGTGCACAAGACCACATACACACACACACACACACACACACACACACACACACACACACACACACACACACACACACGATCACACATTCACAAACCACTCAAATCAGGCGAGGTTTGGGATACAGAGGTAGGAACTGTAAGGTATGGAAGGTGCCTGTGTGATTGCGTGAGTGCTCTATTTCTGAAGAAGGCCATGGCCGATAGCTGAATGTGTTGTATGTGTGTGTCTTTTGTATGTGCCTGTCGCAGCTCGTCGCCACGTCTTTGCGGTGAGTAGTAAACTGTCCTCACTATATTATATATTATTAAAATTATCAAATTGATATAATGAAAATTCTTTCTACAGATTCTCTTTCTTTCCTGCTAAGAACGTGGGAGAAGTGTTTCATCAATATCTCAACTGAAGCATACGAAACTTGCTTGTCTAGAGTCATTCCATCTCAAACACACTTTAAATAAAAATTTTACCTCACCCTCTTAGATTTTGCTGAAAGTTGAAATAGTGGGTGCTGAAACTAAGAAAAATACCAAGTTAATAACACGCACAACAGATTGCAGTTTTACCATCCTGTTGGTGTCGGTTGTGGATGTTCTTACAAAAGTAAATTCATTTTGTCTGGCAGGAAGGACATACATTCTTAATGAAAGTGATGTAAACCAAACCCAGTCGGCTTTATTAAAATGTGATCTTAGATGTTCCAAGACAATTTATTGGGAAAACTGTTTTCAGCTCTAAACTTAATTTTTGTCTCAGGTTAGTGTTAATGTATATTTTATAAAAAGTTGTTTCAAAATTACTGTCAGTACCTACTGTATTAAATTTAGCTATGTATAGATATGTTACTCAAAACCAAGTATTGTACATTTAATTTTTTAATAGTTTCATTCCAAACACCATGGACCAGAACTATTATGTAAATACTTTTACTTTTTCATATTTTATTCAGTTTGTAGGTAAATGCTCAAGATTTTTTGTTTTATCAGTTGGTATACTGTTAGTTAAATTGTATGAAATTAAAATAAGCAATCAACTTAATTATATGATGATTAGTTTTGTTTTAATAAGGTGATGTTTTGATATTTGCCGGCCGCAGTGGCCGAGGGGACTGAGGCACTCCAGTCACGGTCTGCACGGCCACTACGATCGGGGGTTCGAATCCCCCCCTCGGGCATGTATATTTGTGCCATCCTTAGTGTTAGCTAGTTCATAAGTAGTTTGTAAGTTTAGAGATTGATGACCCGGTAGTTAAGTCCCATAAGCTATTCAAACATTTGAACAGCTGTTTTGATATTTCTAATACTTTTTTTTACTTACCTTTCAGTATTTTCTAATGAAATTCCTATTTGTTAAAGGTCAGTTTGGTCAAACTAGTGGTGTTAGTGAAAAACAAGAGTCCATAATAATTTTTTTAACAGTGAACCCATTATCATTCCACATTTATATCTGTCCATGTGATTTACAACAGTATGAAGTAGTTATGGAAATATTTTAAAAATTTTCAATTATGTACTTTTTGTAAAAAAAAAAAAAAAAAAAAAAAAAAAAAAATATTAATTCAAAATATTAATTAGGATTTTGAAAAAGGTTATTAATTAGAAGCTATGTTTTGTTGTATATCACTGGAAAGAGCATGCAAAATGACACCTTTCCCCATCTCTTTACTCAATTTGAGCAGCTTCTAGGGCAATTTAAAAAAAGTCCGTTCACACATTTTTGGCTGGTTTTTGAAAAGTATACATAGCCATATTTCAGGAATGGTTTGAGATAAAAAATTGAAATTTGGTATTTTTCTTAGACTCAGCACCCTCTATGAGTATACTACATTTTAGCAAAATCTAAAATAGTGATGTAAAATAGGTGTGTTGATTTGACATGGAATGACTCTCTAGAGAAATGTCTACCACTTCAGTAAGTTTCAGAAATTCATCTGGAACGAAAAATTTGAATGGATGTTTTCACACATTTTCATATAACAACTTCTTAATTCACTGTAAAACAACTGGAGCTACTCTGAGCTGATAGGTGCTTCCTTCATATAAGCTCTTGTTTTCACTCCGATAACCAACTCATTATCATTGTTTTGCTTTTTCCATCTCAGAAAGTAAATTTCTAAGATGGAAACATAAGTAGCTGGTACATCTGCAGATTCAACAAATCTTAGAATTATATCCGTAAACAGAGAATTTAACTTTTGGTTTACATGGTGTATTTGAGGACTTTCTTGTTAGGAAAAAAACATTCAAATTTGTGAAAAGTGGTAATAGGCAACTTAAAAGCAGAAGATTAAGCTTTGTGACATGGTTGTTAAATTGTGACCTTTCATCTGTGAAAAAAAGCACAGGCATTGCACTCTTCAATGCACCTATCTACACACTGGAGAAGAGAAAGTCATCTAGCGTAGATGAATTTCAATATTTTATGGTGCTTTTCTCCAAACATAATTCAAACGCACATCTACTAAAAATAGGTCCACAAGAATTCCTTTTAAGCAAGCTGACCCTTTCTGTACAGCTAAATGAAGTAGATGACAAACACAACCTTGAATATTGAGAGCTGGCTGAACTTACTTTATGAAAAAGGTGACTCGTTTCAAGTGGCCAACCACTGTACTTGCATTATCACAAGCAAAGGACAGGCAATTTTTCCACAGAATTTCCCTTTTTTCTTTTTTTAAACTCAGTAATTATTATTCGAAAAATTCCTTCTCCTGTTTTAGCCCTACATTCTAGAATACATAGAACAGTGGCATTGCCCACTAGTATATTCCCAGTCTTGCCACTTCTCTCAGCTTGCACGTTTTGGAGCGTACATCAAGTCACCATTTTGGACGATGCGGCACTAGTAGTGTGCACTAGACCCACACTTTATGATTAGATTAGATTAATACTTGTTCCATAGATCATATATCCGACATTTCATAATGATGTGGAACGTGTCAGTCTAGTAAATGTTGTCTACACTTGACAATCAATATTTTAAGGATTTTTTTATTACATTTTTTGTTGTTTTTATTTTTTTAATAGGTTTCATCTAAAAATTCATCTACATTGTAGAAGGAGTTGCCATTCAGAAATTCCT
Source organism: Locusta migratoria (assembly GCA_026315105.1). Lineage (NCBI taxonomy): Eukaryota > Metazoa > Arthropoda > Insecta > Orthoptera > Acrididae > Locusta > Locusta migratoria. Next base: position 6,831,613 of record CM048747.1, read on the forward strand.
TTAATTTCTTTTTAAATACTAGTTGCCTATCTGTCAGACATTTGATGTTACTTGGTAAGTGACCATAGACTTTTGTGGCAGCATAATTCACCCCTTTCTGAGCCAAAGTTAGATTTAACCTTGAGTAGTGAATATCGTCCTTTCTCCTAGTGTTGTAGCTAAGCACACTGCTATTACTTTAGAATTGGGTCGGATTGTTAATAACAAATTTCACGAGTGAATATATGTATTGTGAAGCTACAGTGAAGATCCTTAGGCCCCTAAATGTCAACAGGATGCTCTTGGGTGGGGCTCCAGCAATTATTCAGATTACACACTTTTGTGCAATGAATACTTTTTTACTCAATGTTGAATTGCCCCTTACTATGATCCCATATGAAAGCAATGAATGAAAATAGGCGTAGCAAGCTAATTTACTGAGATGTATATCACCAAATTTTGCAATGACTCTGATAGCATAAGTTTCAGGAGATCTTCAATATCTTTCTTCCAATTCAGTCCCTCGTCAATGCAAACACCTAAAAATTTTGAATATTCTGCCTTAGCTACAGATTTATGTTCAAAGTCTAAATGTATTAATGGTGTCATGCAATTTACTGTATGAATCTGTATATATAATGGGTTTTATCAAAGTTTAATTAGAATCCATTTGTAGAGAACCACTTAATTTAAATTATATCTTTCAGAAAGTTATTAAGTCCTATTAAGTCCTATTTGTTAGGTGTGATAGCTATACTTGTATCATCAGCAAAATATACTAGCTTAGCATCTTCGTGAATGTAGCATGGCAAGTCATTAATATATATTAAGAACAGCAAGGGGCCCAAGACCGAACCTTGTGGGACCCCATTTTTGATAACTCCCCAGTTAGAGGAATTAATTGTTTTATCTATATCACGTGAACTGCTTATTTCAACTGTCTGTACTCTTCTGGTTAAGTATAATTTAAACCATTTGTGCACTGTCCCACTCATACCACAATACTTAAGCTTATCTAGAAGAATCCCATGATTTACACAATCAAAAGCCTTTGAGAGATCACAAATAATCCCAACTGGTAATGTCCCGTTATTCAAAGCATTTAATATTTCATCAGTGAAGATGTATGTAGCATTTTCAGTTGAAAAGCTTTTTTGTAAACCAATCTGACGTTTTGTTAGAACTTTATTTTTGCTAATATGCGAAGCAACTCGAGAATACATAACTTTTTCAAAAAATTTTGATAAGGCTGTCAGAAAGTGATTTGGGCGGTAGTTGTCGACATCGGACCTATCCCCTTTTTTTATACTAATGTTTAACGATAGCATATTTCAGTCTATCTGGGAAAATACCATGTTTTAAAGAGCTATTAGAAATATGACTGAGAATCCTACTTATCTCCTGGGAACAAGTTTTTAATACCCTGCTGGAAATGCCATCAATTCCATATGACCGTTTACTCTAGAGAGAGTTTATTATTTTCCTAATTTCTGAAGGAGGGGTGGGTGGAATGACCATTGTACTTAACAGAAGAAACTGGGCAACCAGCGTAATTTCTTGTCTTTTGACTGCCTAGACTAGCAAGAGTATACTGAGGTACAATCAGGGAATTACGGTGGATTGATTCCGTATTAAGAAGATATGAAATCGTGGTAGAAAACCATTAGAGGGTTAGCAATAATCCGATATTCATGTTTCATACGCGCTCTCTAATTGTCTACTCCATCGGTATATCAGGTCTGATTAGTTACTCTATTAAACATGCATCTCTTGCTTTTCTCTGTGGCTTCAGGCCGCCCGCGGTGGCCGAGGGGACTGAGGCGCTCCAGTCACGGTCTGCACGGCAACTACGGTCGGGGGTTCGAATCCCCCTTCGGGCATGGATATTTGTGCCGTCCTACTAAGTAGTTCATAAGTAGTTTGTAAGTTTAGGGACTGATGACCCCGTAGTAAAGTCCCATACGCTTAACAAACATTTGAACATTTTTTGTGGCTTCAGTCTGAAGAAAATCAGAAAAGAAATTATCTGCAATTCATGCCGAAGCCTTATTCAGAAAGAAAAGTGTACTTCTCCATCAATGGACATCTTTAAACAAGAAACAATGTTCCTTTGAGAGTTACTGGTGTGGATTGTGAACATTGTGTATGATTTCGTGTGTAAAGCTGCCAAATTTGTCAGTACGCAAGACTACAATATTAACTTCTTCAGTTGTCAATGTATAATAGTGTGAAGGTTTTACAGAGAACAAGTGAAACTTCATAACATACAGAAAAATTAGGCGTGGTAATACGTAACAATTATACCAGTCGTCTTAAACATTTTAGCAGTAGTGATTGAACGATTTGAACGGGCGAAGTATTTAAATAGCAAGCCGATAAACAGAAAACTAATTCGAATGCAACAAATGTCGTAAGGGCGTATAGCGGTGGGCTGCTAGGCTTGTGCACACTTGCAGCGGCCCAGTGGCGATTGTGAGACTACAATGGGATACTGCTTTACATAATTAAAATCCGTTCTGCCATCCGTAGGTAATGAAAAGGGAGAAGCTCTCATTTTATCAGTTGATTCACTTTGTATTGAGCACGATAAACTTTATGTCACAGCAGCTGTTTTTGTTCGTGAAAACTGTATTTTTTTTTTAGCGATGGCTGTATCTGGACACTTTTTTGGATACTGGCCCGGCACATGAGCTACAAGAAATAGGCAAAATATACTCTATAATAATGTTGTGAATAACATTTCTGCCTTTATCACAGCTGAAACGTCATCGCACTTTTTAAAATACGTTGTCACTGTAGCGTTTGATGACAATCTTACTGTTTTTTAAAAAATATAACCTAAACTCGATTCACTATAATAATTCGCAATTTCACTCAGCATGCATATCATAATTACAATGAACCTTAGTTTCGTTACTGTCTTACTGAACATAGGCAGTGTTGCCAACAGGTCGTCATATAATCCCGCTATATCCGTGCCAGTGAAAGATTGCACTTGACAGTTCGTTACGTCGCGTTAAGGTGGCTACACTGCCATAGCAATATTGCAACAGTAGCATCTGTGAAGACATCTAAACGACTTTCCATTCCGCCTTGTAAATCACACCATTTGAGTACAGATAATATCAGTGTGTTTAACATTTGTTTTCAGTTGCCACCACAGTAGGAGCAAATAAACTCCTGCCGGACAATGAAGTTATAAGCACAACAATGTATAAACAACAAACATGGGTTATTTTTTTTTTTTTAAATTGTGGTTTTGTGGCGCACAACTGCTGAGGTCATTAGCGCCCAACACTGTCCATAGTAAAATCGAACCGGGGTTAGAACTTAAATGGATTTCGCCATATTTGCACGATGTATAAAAAGTAAAACTGTTAGCAGAATGCGGATCTTCAGCTAAAATATCAGACATTTCAAATGGTAAACATATATCATGACGAAGACGATTAAAAAACGGACATTGCACTGAAAGGTGGTATACAGTAAAAGGTTCATCACAGTGCTCACACAAGGGAGCAAAATCACCACGAAGAAAATACTGGTGGCTATAACGCCAGTGGCCAATACGAAGCCGGGCCAGGACAATCTCCTCTCGACGTGAGGGCCAAGATGACGTTGACCAAAGATCAGGCACAGGTTTAATGGCACGCAGACTGTTCCCTGACAGGAATGACCAATGTAAAAACCAATGGGAGATGATACGTCGGGAGACGCCAGCACGAAGTTCATCAGAGCTAGTAGACAAGGTAGATAGCCGAGGAAGAACTGCCTCCTTGGCAGCTGTATCCGCAAACTCATTCCCCAACACTCCCACGTGGCCAGGGACCCACAGAAACGTCACAGTAGTTCTGCTCGCTGAAAGAGAGGTAAGGCAATTGCGGATTCTTCGTACCAGGGAATGGAGAGAATATAGCGTGCGAAGGCTCAACAGAGCGCTCAGAGAGTCTGAGCAAATGACAGTCTTATTGAGCGAGTTTCGCCGGATGTATTGGGTGGCTTGATATAATGCATACAGCTCAGCTGTAAAAATGGAACTCCACTCAGGGAGACGATATTTAAACGAGGCTTTGCCAAATACCAAGGCACACCCAACACCCTGGTCTGTCTTTGAGCCATCAGTGTAGATGAAGAAATTGTCATCACATTTGAACCAGAGTGCGAGAAATTCTCTCCAGTAAATGAAACTAGGTGTGGAGTCCTTTGGAAGAGAATGAAGGTCCAAGTTGATACGGACTTCGGGGCTTAGCCATGGTGGAGAGGTGCTCTCTGCAGTCGATAAATAACAGGCATTGTAACACCGAGCTGGCCAAGCAACGAATGCAAGCATACTCCAGGTGGTAGCAGAGCAGACGGGCGCATGGCAAAGAGATCGTCAAGTGACAAAGAAAGCTGCGTATGTTGGGTGTCCTCGCATGGATGATAAACGGCTAACATAACGGCTAAGCAGGAGTTCTCGACGGTAAGAAAGGGGTAGTTCAGTAACTTCGGCATAGAGGCTCGTGTAAAATGCCCACGTCGCCAAACGGATCCCTTGGTGGTGGATTGTGTTAAGGCGGCGCAGTACGGATGGTCGACCGAAGAATTTATTTATTTACCCTTCTTGCGAACCAGCTGCCTTTGGGTATAAAGCTGGTCGTGATTACAAAATCTATGTGATACATTTATGCGACTATGATACATTATTTTGTTTATACATTTACAGTAATTAGACAAATAATACAAAGATAAGCGTAAAAACTTATCATAAGGAAAATAGAAAGGCAACTTAAAAACATCAACTATTTTAAGAAGAGAATAATAGAAGATAGGAAAGATTGCTTTGAGTGACAGTCTGAAGAATAAGAGAGGAAAGTCCAGGGTGGGAGGCCTCGGAATTTACTTCGAGCCCTGCCATCCTGGAGTTTTCTCATTTTGAGACTCTTATGATTGGCTATATCTGTAGGTTATGTTTCGCAAGTATTTATACGTCCTCTGTGTCGGGGCTGTCATCTGTGGTGTAATCTGTACTGTTTGTGCTTTCAGTGTCAGATTCATCGTAAGTGTTTTGTCTTCTGTTGTGGGCGTTTCGTGTTGCATTACGTCTTACGTTCTGAGTGTACTCGTGGGGTTTTTTTTTTTTTTTTTTTTTTTTTTTTTTGTAGTGAGACTTCGTCCGTCAGTCTGTTCATTATGTCCCATCCGTTCTTATCTCGTATTAGTTCGTTTAGGTCTTTAGTCGTGTCAAACATAGTGTGAGTGTGTGTTTTGTAGAGCTGACAGTATATGACATTGTGTTCTGGGGTCCCAATTTCTCCACACGTACAGCATGGATTGTCACTGAGACCAACACGTGTGAGGTGTGTGGGGTAGGGGCCGTGTCCCGTTAGGAAGTGGATCATACCCCGGCTGGGATTGATATGACCCATTCGAAGACGTTCCCTTATATTCGGGAAAAAGTCATAGACACGTCTTCCTTTCTCGCAGTTTTCCCATTCCCTTTGCCATGTGTCCATTCTCCATTTAATTAGTTGCCTCCGTTCTGTTATCTCTTGTCCAACAAGTTCGTGGACCTTGTCGTATTTCCCCGCCTTCAGCCAGTACATAGCAGCTCTTAGTCGTATGGTAAGGTCTATTGTTGGTATCCCCAGTACCACGCAGAGTGCTTCGTCTGAGGTAGTGTTGAAGGCTCCAGTTAGCCTTAATAGGACACTTCTTTGACCTTTCCTAACAGTGGCAATGTTGGTATGTAGTGCCAGACGCTGTGCCCATGAACTGGCCGCGAAGCAGATTACTGACTCGAAGAGGGCTATGTGGTATGTACGTAGTGTTTGTGTAGGTAGTCTGTACGTTGTGGTGTTTAGCCTGGCAAGTTTTTGAGTCATCTTGGTGGCCCTGTCGGTCGTCAGTCGTATATGTACATTAAAGGTCAAGCGTTCGTCCAATTGGACACCAAGATAACGTGTATTGTGTTTTCTGCGTATTTTGATGTTGTTGTGTTTTATTGTTGGGTCCCTGATTAGGGTTCCTTTTAGTAATATGTAGACTGTCTTATGTGCTGCCATCTGTAATTTGTTCTGTGTGCACCATTGTCCTATAGTTGCCAGGACATGTGTTGCCTTGTGTTCTAATTGCATTCTCGAGTCAGCTGTAACCAAAACAAGTAGGTCATCTGCATACGCGACAGTGCCTTTGACCAACTCCTGTTGCCCCAGTAGGTTCAGGAGTGGTTCAAAGGTTATGTCCCAGAAGACGGGTCCACAGATCGATCCCTGGGGGCACCTTTTGGTGATTTGCTTTACTACCTTTTGAGAGTCCTTACGCCATTCAACTGCCCTATTTTTGCAGTAGTCTAAAATACTGTTATAAAGGGCCTTAGGTACCCTTAGCTCCCGTAGTCTTGTGAACAGTGCCGGCCACCAAAGATTATCAAAGGCGCCAGCAATATCCACAAGAATGGCCAAAGCGTATTTGAGTGTTGTTGAGTGGACCATATCAGTTGCCGCATGTAGGGCGTCATCAATTGACTTGCCTCGTCTGAAACCATACTGCGTAGGATTAAGTCCTAGTAGCTCCATGTGCGACTGTATACGTTCGCACAAGAGACGTTCCTGGATCTTAGCCAGGTTGTTAATTAGGCAAATTGGCCTATAGGATTTGGGGTTCAGTGGGTCCTTGTCAGGTGCTTTTTAAATGATCACTGCATTTGCCAGTTTCCAGGGAGCAGGTACCCGTCCCAGCCGTAAGGCGTCATTTAATAAGTTGGTCATGAAGGGTATGATCTGTGGTGCGGCCATTTTGATGGTTTCCGAGTAAACTCCATCAGGGCCTGGTGCTTTCCTGTTTTTTAGTTTGGAGATTGCAATGGCAACCTCTTCCTGTGCAAAGGGAATGGTGACGGCATTGTTGTCATATTCAGTGTTGGTGTTGTGTCTGAGTGTTGTGTGGAACGCATCATCATCTGTGTTGGTGTCGTCAGGTAGGAGTTTGTTTAGCAGATATTCTGCTGAACTTCTCCATCCCTCGGTGTTTGTGCCGTCTTCACGTTTCAGTGTTGATAGAACAAAAGGTGTTTTGATGCGCTCCGTGCAAATTTTAAAAGGTTCTCCCCATATGTTTGTTTGTATCTGTTGTTTTATGTGTGTGTTCCAGTGTTGTTGTCTGGTCTGCAAGAGTGCGTCTTTGTAAGTCTTTTTGGCTGTCAAATTGAGTTGTTGCCAGTATCGTTTTTCTCGCTCGGTTTTAGCCCTTTGGTACCATGTTCTCTTACGTCTTGAGTCCTGTCTTAGTGCAGTTAGTCTGTTGTTCCAAGGGGATCTATTTTTGTTCAGTTTTGCAGTCGGTACGGAGGAATTTTGCGCTGTCTGTAATATAGTCGTCAGAGCATGAGCTCTTAGGTTCACCGATCCCATTAACTCATTTATATGAGCATCCTCTATTATATGTTGTAATTTACTTCTATCCGCTTTGTTAAAACACAGTCGTCGTTGTGTCTCGTCGATGTGTGTACGTGTAGATGTTATGTGTATTATGATGGGATTGTGGTCGCTATGGATGGCACCGTCAAGTACCCGCCACCCCGTCACTAGTGGAAGGGTTTTGGAATTGACAACTGTAATGTCTATACGACTACTAGTTCCACCTGGTCCTCTGTAAGTAGGCGGTTGGTTGGGTGAGTTAGCCACGAATAGGTTATTGAGGTCAAGGTGTTGGTTGACCATTTCCCCTTTGACATTAGTTGTGTTAGAGAACCAACGAGTGGACCAGGCGTTTATGTCCGTGGCAATGATTAAGTGCCTGTTATTAGTAATATTGGATAGGCAGTCTATGTAGTGTAGATAGGGCTCAATGTCGTGCGAATATTGCGCATACATTGAGGCAACTACCCACTTAGTCCTTCCTATGATTATTTCCACAGTGACAAGGTGCGTGGTACAGAGATGAGATATCTGTGTGATGGTGTATTTCGGATTAGTGACGATTATGGCTGCCTTAGCGTCCGTATGGTGAATGGTTGTGTATTTGTGAGGCATTCCTGTAATTTTGCCGTTTCTTAGGTGTGGTTCCTGGAGGCACACAATGCCCACTTCCTGTTCCTCTATTAACCTGGTTAGTTCCATACAGGCGAGTGTACTACCTTGTGCATTTAGTTGTAGAATTTTCATGGGTAGTGGGTCCAAACCATGCATCTGGGACCCTCAAGTGTAGGATCTAGGTACACCCTCCCATATGCCCTAGCCATGTCTCGGTAGGCTTCCTCCAGGTTGAAGCTTTCGCCTCTACTGGAGCAAGCCTTTCTAAGGATGTCACAGAGTCCAAGTCCATCTGTGGGGAGACTGAGTGCCTTCAAGACTAGTCTGTCAGTTTGTTCTGCTATTGGGTAGCAGACATTGGCTCCTTTAGGGTGCTTTTGTCTTGTCACTTGTCTTAGGGCTGCCTGAAAGGTATGTGGATTTTCCAGTCTTGATAGTTTTGCATTTTCCTCCATTGTCCGGTAGTCAAGTTCATATTCAGCTCGTCGTCGTTTGTCAAGGTCTAATTCTATTACTAAGTTTGTAGGTTGTGTAGTATTAGAGTCAGATACAGTGGTGTCAACCTTGTCAGTATGGGTTATGTCGTTGTGAGTAATTTCTGTATTAGTTGTCGTTGTTGGTGCCTCCAGGTTTGGTTGTGTGTTGGTGATTGGTGTGTATTTGTGTTGTTTTGTGTGGGTGTATATTTACCACTTGAGTCAATGACACCCCCCGACACAAAGGCGATCGGTCTTATTTTGTATCGAAGAATAAATGATGCTTCCATAGTCCAGTTTGGATCGAACTATGGTGCGACACAGATGGAGGAGAGTAGACCAATCAGCTCTCCACGAGGTGCCACTTAACACCTGCAGCACATTGAGAGAGTGGGTACAGCGAGATGCCAACCGAGATATGTGGGGACATCAACTTAACTTCCTGTCGAAAACAAGTCCCAAGAACATCGTGGTCTCCACAAATGGAAGTAATATGGGGCCCAGACGAAGGGACAGGGGAAGGAACTCCTTCCGCTGCCAGAAGTTCATGCAGACTGTCTTGTCAGCCGAGAATCGAAAGCCAGTGTCCATACTCCACATGTGGAGAGTGTCTAGGCACCGCTGAAGGCGCCGCTCCAGGAGACCCGTTTGCTCAGAGCTGCTGTAGATCGCGAAGTCGTCGACAAAGAGGAACGCCAACACTCCCGGTGGTAGATGATCGGCTATAGAATTGATTGCCACTGCAAATAAAACGACGCTCAGGACAGAGCCTTGGGGAACCCCGTTCTCCTGAATAAAAGTGCTCGATAAAACCGAACCAACATGCACTTTAAAAACACGGTCTGTTAAAAATTCCCGGATAAAAATTGGTAGACGACACCAAAAACCCCATGAATGCAGATTGCGGAGGATGCCCGTCCTCCGGCAGGTGTCGTATGCCTTTTCCAGACCAAAGAACATCGTACTGTCTGGCGCTTCTGCAAAAAGTTATTCATTACTGAAGTAGATAGGGCGACAAGATGATCCAACACAGAACGGTGCTTGCGAAAACCACATTGGATATTAGAAAGGAGATGTCACGTTTCAAGCCACCATACCAGGCATCCGTGAATCATGTGTTCCATCATCTTGCATACGCTACTGGTGAGGGAAATGGGGCAGTAGCTGGAAGGGAGAAATTTGTCCTTCCCAGGCTTTGGTATGAGAATGATTGGCTTCACGCCAGCGTCGCGGAAAGGTGCCTTCTATCCATATGCGGTTGTAGGTGGCCAGTAGGAAGTGCAAGCCCATTGATGAAAGGTGTTGCAACATCGCTACGTGAATGCCATCTGGTCCTGGAGCGGAGGACCGCGAAGACGAGAGTGCGTGGTGGAGCTTATGCACAGTAAACCCGGTATTGTAGCATTCACGGTTCTGAGAGGTAAAGGACAATGGAGTCGCCTCCACCGTCCGTTTCCTTGTGAGGAAAGCGTCAGTGTAGTGTAAAGAACTAGAGATCTCTGCAAAATGTCGACCCAGTGCGTTGGCTATTTGTGGAGGGTCAACGATGAGTGGAAATCAAGGAATGAGCCATAGTACGTGAAATTTTTCTGAGGTTACCCCAGATGATGGAATAAGGGGTAGACCTATTAAAAGAGCTCGTGAATGAGCGCCAACTGGCGCGTTTACAGTCGCGAAAGAGGCGATGACGATAGGCCTGCAGCTGTTTGTATTGAATGCAGTTGTCGACCGTGGGCTGTTGTTTGAAATTTCTAAGGGCACGTTGCCGTGCTCGCAGAGCGTCACAGCATTCCGCAGTCCACCACAGGACAAGGGGACGATGTGCTTGGGTAGTCTTACAGGGGTGGAACATTCCGCAGCTGTGAGAATAATTGTGATAATGTGTTCCACTTGGTCGTCTATACTAGGATATTAATGAGTACCAAAATCCGCCAGTGACGAGTAGAGCTCCCAGTCCACTTTGGTTATCTGCCAACGCTGTGGATGTTCAAGGGCACCAGGCGTCATTAGGCGAATTACACACGGAAAATGATCGCTTGAATGTGTGAGAGAACAAACCATTCAAGACGCCGTGCCAGCTGAGCAGTGCAGATGGATAGATCTATGTGGCTGAAAGTGTTGGTTCACCAGTGTTAAGGCAGATGAGCTGAAGGTGGTGCAGTATATCTGCCAGGAGGGAGCCCCGTGGACATGGTCGTGGGGAGCCCCAAAGGGGGTGGTGGGCATTGAAATCGACCACCAACAAAAACGGACATGGAAGCTGGCCAATAAGTTCTAGAAGATCAGATCTAGTGATGGGAAAGAAGGAAGGAGCGTAAATATTGCTCAGCATGAAGATAAATCCAGGAAGGTTTATCTGGACAGCGACAGCTTGTAGTGGAGTACGCAAAGGGACAGATGTACTGTGTTCGTCATCCTGAATGAGCAACATTACGCCCCCGTGGACTGGAATTCCTGCCACTGGAGAAAGGTCAAAGCGAACGGCAGTGTAGTGTGGGAAAATAATTCGAGTACCAGGGAGTAATTTTGTCTCCAGTAGAGAGAAGATAATTGGGTGATATGTTTGCGTAAGAAGCTGCCGTTCTGTCCAATTCGACCAGATACCACGAATGTTCCATTGAAGAATATCCATAGTAGGATAAAAAGATATGGAGGTGGACATCAGCCCGACAAAGGCGGCGAGCCACAATGCAAATGTTCGCAACTGGTGGAGTCAGACGGGAGGGTCTTGCTCCATATTCTCAGAGGTAACCACAGCAGCCGCACGAGGGTGGTCAGCAGCCCCATCTTTGGCTGATGCACCTGGGGAGACTATAGGCTTCCAGGGGATGCCATCATCACATTGTGAGGTAGAAGGGGGGGGGGAGTTCTTGGAGCCCTGGTGAAGTTCCTTGGTAGGCTCAGATGTTTTGGAAGAGGTGCGGAGGAAATCCTCGCGCGAATGTTCCTTCTTAGACTTACGGGTCTCGATCTGTGGTTTCTCAGCTGAAGATGAAGATTTGGAAGAAGTATTCACACTTTTCATCAAACATGACGCTGTTGTCGATGTAGACTGTTTGACGACTACAGTAGTAAACTGTAGGTCACATGTCTGTGTGGCCATGTCCTGCGTTGGTAGAGGCGCTGCAACTACAGCATTATAGTTACCACACGGTGGGGTAGTAGACTTACGACTGGCACACATCTTACGTGCAACTTGTATAGAAACCTTTTCCTTGACACGTATTTCCTGTATGGCCCATTTATCGGCAAACACGGGACATTTCCAGGAGGAAGCAGCATGATTCCCGTTACAATTGATGCAATGGGGGGACAGTGGTGGACAATTCCCCTCATGTCCATCTTTACCACAGGTGACATGTTACCGGGTTCTTGCACGACTGACTTGCGAGATTAAAGCGATGACACTGGTAACACTGAGTAGGGTTAGGGATATACGGTCGGACTGTGACTACCTCATATCCTGCCTCGATCTTCGGCGTCAGAGCCACTCAGTCGAACGTCAGGAACACTGTGCGAGTGGGGACTAAAACGTTGTTCTCTTTTTTCATCACTCGGTGTACTGCGATGATGCCTTGCACTGCCAGATAGTCCTTTAGTTCATCCTCAGTCAGACCATCCTAACAGTCTGAGTAAACTACCCCTCGGGAATAATTGAGGGTTGTATGAAGCTCAACACGAACTGGGTAACTGTAGAGCAAATTAGCCTTGAGCAGCCGCTGTGCCTGGGAGCCACTTTCTGTTTCCATCAGTAGTGTTCCATTATGCAGGCTGTTGCAGAATTTAATTGGGCCGGCAATGGCATCAACCCCTTTCTAAATGATAAATGGGTTTACCGAAGAGAAGGATTGTCCTTCCTCAGTACTGCTAACCACAAGGAACTTCGATGTTGATTGTAAATGCTTCTGTACAGATACACTACTATGCAGTATGTCAACTTCCAGAGACTTTACATTTTCTTTTTTTAATGAAAACCATCGCGGATGTATCCCCCACGATTGCCAGTGCCTCCGATGGCACGCTCCTTCCTGCTGGGGGCCCCCAACGGAGGCACACCCGCCTTGGGTGATTGTTACCACCCCAGGTCGCACCTCCCGATCGATTAAATTTAAATAACAAAGCACCGTTTTATACATATCATAACGAAACAATAGTGAAATACATACTACATTCCATATAGGCCTACTGAATTATGGAACATTTTTCGTTTTTCCCACGTTATGTATTACTTACCTTGGGAATGTGTGGACTTTCTTCTGATGACATCTTTTAAGATGTTCCAGAGCAATGTTTGATCTTCAGTAAAAAATGCTGCAACATGGAAAGAAAGCTGCGTCTAGATTAAATAAAAAAAAGTGTTTGGATGGAATGAAAGAACTGGCACATTCTTAAAAATAACTTTTAATGGTATAAAATTTATGTTTATCATCAAATGAAATGGGTTAAAATCTAGTATTAGATGTATGTATTAATGAGATATTCAAGAATAAATTATGTGCTAGTGATATTAGGATGGATGAGGCAGATTTGGAACGTTCCAGTGCGAGGGAGGATATGTTTCTGCGTGAAGGTACTGAACTTTTCTCGATCATAGGTCTGAAAATTGAAAAATTGAGTACCTACTTTCACCAATATTTTCAGTGTAAATGTGATATTAGAATAAACATTTTCCTGTAACTGAGTATGGTATTTTGGGCGCTACTCATATATCTACTGAATGATTAACTAACTTTACTTACAAGCATGCACGTCCACAGAAATTTCTTTTGTGAGTGGTCAAAGTTAAACTCCGGTTGAGGTAATTTTGACTGCTTCCACAAGCGTAATGAAAACTAATTCCCTGGTCAAAATATCACCAGCAGGGGTATAAATTTACCAACTTCATAATACATAAATATGAATTCATGTTTCAAAAATATTTTTATTGCCCAGAATAAAGCTACCGGTATATCAGTTATTTTTGGTAAACATATTATACATTAGTACAGTACCAGATTTTATCTAAATAGGAAGTTAACAATTGTCACAAATGTGCAGAGCTACAAACGACTCCTGCTGCTGAGCCCCAAAACATCAAAGAACTGCTGGTTTTACTGATGTCCTTTGCCAATTTGCGTATTTCACTTCTTGCTTGAAAATGCACTCTCACACCAGTAGCATCAGGGGCTGGTTTCATCATAATTAAAAATTCTATGTGGGACAACAGTATCTTACTTTTACCTTGAAAGGACTGTTCCAGATTAATGAAATATTCCTTGCTTAACCCTTGGCATTTCCTGAGGTTTTTAAGCATGATATCTGGCTATGGCATAAAGTGGGGCACTCTTTATCTCTGTTTAAAAATGAATGCACTCAGTCAATTCCTGACAAAATATTCTTTAAGAAATCTAATTTTCTTTCCTTGGAGACATAAATAAGCCTTTACCAAATATCTTAAAGCTGTCAGAAAGGATTCACCAACAATGTCAACATACCATACCAAAGCTATCATCTGCTTTTGAAAATACAGTGGGCTTTTATACCTATTGTGAAGCCTGTTAATTTTCCCTTGGCTTTATTACACTTTTAGCAGCTGCAATTACTGACTTTATACCTTTTTAAAATTAATTTAATGCTAATTCCATATTTTATCGCATAGCATTATTGTATTTTCTTGCTGGAGGTGATATTTTGTGACATATTTCCATATTGTCTTCATGTAGCTACAACATAAGAGCACGAAAATACTGTGAACACAAGCAGTTCAATCACTCTGATTATATTTCTGTAGTGGAGATACTCTCACTGCCAGTCAAAGTAACCCCACATACTCTAACAAATGTGCAGTGCTCAAAAAATGCATGTTTTTACCTTTTATTTGTAAATTATTTTACAAAATATGGCTCTAAATATAATTAGTTATATTAGTATTTACCGGAATAGACAGGAAGTGCATATCACAAATGATGTTCTTAATGTATGTGGATTTAGTTTGACAACAAAAATATATGGAATTTCACCTCTAATTTGTCAGCCTTTTATCACAGGACATGACTGCTTCTGATGAATATGATCCTTGCTGCCATCTGGCGACTATATTCAGAACTACAATAGCAAGAATGTATCCAAATCCTTTCAGTAATTTTTGTGTAAGAGCCATTCAAAGTTTTCCATAATTTTTGGTCAAAGTAAGACTTGCACTCAAAGTATCCCAGATTGCAGCACCGTACTATTCAATCTAATTAACTAACAATCATATGTAAGGAGCCGTCCTCTGCTGTGCGGTCAATCCGTCTCTATATCACAAGTCCCGAAGAACGCATCTACAATCTACGGAAGCATTGTATCTCTCGCCTATATGGAGGTCATTTAGTAATTCGCCTGCAAATATCAGTCAAAACCATAATTTGGAGAACGCCCCGGAGTCTTCTAGCGGAGAATCCGCTGGTTGTGGTGTGAATTTTGTGATCCGTGGCTTGATTTACCCTAAAAAGAGAGGTAGAGGTCTATTTTCTGCATTTGAGCACTTACTTCGTCGTTGGGTCAAGAACAGGGTATTACAGTGCTAGATGCTACAATATACAATTACCGGATAGATAGTGGTTTTGATCTTGTGCAAGACAGTTTAAGTGTTTTAAACTGGAAAAGGCGGATAGCGACACCAAGAGAAGGAAGCTAGAACATATGGCTAAAGCCACTGCCATAAAGGACGAGTACAAACTAATGCTGGAGAAAGACGAAGCTATGGCAGATGTGCAAGCCAGGTTAACATATGGCTTTAAACAGAGGGTGTGGACATATCTGGTTAGGACTGGGAGTTATATTTGCTTTTTACACTAAACTGTCAGGGAGATTGGTCACGCGTCGGTGTACTGGCCGAAAATAGCGGAACACAGAATGCCTTCTACACGAAAAACGTGTTGCATTCTCGTTTAGAGAAGCAATCGTTTGCAATAGTCGTAAACCTAGTGTTCCATACAGAAATTAGCACAGGATTGTGTATCAGAGGAGTTGGTAACGCACACACATAGGAACGCACAATGCTATAACCACTTTGCCACACACAGGAAATAATGGGAAAAGTTAAAATACCCGATTGTTCCCGTCTAGAAGCATTGTTAGAAGGTGCAGAGCTGGTTATAAAAGCTATAAAGGCGTTGGAATGCAGGAGGAAACGAAGATACGTAATGGAGTTCGAGAACATACCTTCCCTGTACCTTTCGAACTTCCGGCTGGAACGGAAGTAAGGGCCATCGATGTGGATCTAAACTACAACTTAAAAATTAAATTGGACAAAATGAAAGTTACACCTAACAAGAATAAAGAACGAGTTGGATTCTGTGTCTAAACGTATGTATATATTACCTTGTTTCCTGTATGTAAACATGTATGCTAAATGTAATACGTTTTGTGCTGTAAAATTTGTGTTCTTATTTACTATCTTAATAAAAATTCTACGAAAGCATAAGATAAAAGGTACTGGCTCTATTTTGCGAGAGGGTTAGTATAGGATGTATGCACCTCCCAGTTTTTGCTTAGTATGAGCCTGATTTGCACATCCGCCGAGTACAAGAAGTGGTTAGGATTAGAGAGTTGTACAATAAGGCCGGATCCACACATTGGACCCAACGTTGGCGCCAACAGTGTTCGTCCAATGTGTGGATCGGTGAAATAGCGTTGGAACCAAAGTTGGCTCCAACGTTGGTACGGCTCCGTTGTTTGTCGGTATTTCGACCAAACATCAAAGGATGTTGGGCCAATATGGGTACGTCGTCCACACATTGACGCCAACATTTCATTCTGTCTTTGTCGTCTGCTCATCTCGAAACTGATACTTTCTTCGTTCGTTCTTCGTCGCCGTTTTAAAGTTTCGAAATCTCTTTGTAAATATTAGAACTGTATCAGAAAGTTATTCATTTGTGAAAGAAACCTCAAAAAACGAATTGCCACTGCAAAACTTAGGCGCTAACTGTGAAATTAAAAACTTTCAAGACTTTCAACACACTCCATTACTGAATTTAATTTTTAAAATTAACAGTACAGTACCTAATATTTCATGTCAAGTTTTTAATATCGTTTTGCAAACTTCAAGCACTACTATTGATATCAATTACATGGCTATTAAAAACAGGAAGTGTAGGCTTGTAATATTGTCTCCTTTAGCAATACCAAAAGAATAGCATCTCTCCAAAACATCTTTCTTTTTTATTTTATTTTCAATCATTTAAAGTAGCAGGTCTAAGTTTTTATAATGTGTATCGTTTACTTTTAGCCTATTTTAAAAAATTAATGATTTCGTACTGTAATTAATGTTCGGTAGGAATTGATACAACACCCCATCATCTTTTACGTATGTTTCCCAATTCGATTTACAATGACAAAATGTAATTATTCACACTCAAAATCGTTAATGCACTGTCCGCGATTTGTGCGTCCAGATATGTTTTCGTTGACACTCTACGAATTCAACTGAATGTTGGCTCCAGTGTGGACGCTGTCTCAAAAATAATGGCCAATGTTGGTGCCAGCGTTGGTATCAATGTGTGGACGCGGGGTAACGCGCTGATTTTTATTTTAAATGGTTCTTTGTATTGAATGACTACGCGAAAAGCATTTTGCGAATAACATCTAGATGTCTTACTAGGTAAGGAACCAGTGGTTTTTATTTGAATTTCTCCGATCTGTAGCTACTTTTGACCTAAAAATGGGTTATAATCCAGTGCTTTGTCGATGTGATTACCTAAAATCTGTAATAGTTTGCATCTGCAACAGTTAATTGTTGTAAAGATTTATAGCTTTTCGAGTAGAACGTTTCGGTCTTACATGGTTTAGGAGAAGATACCAGAAGACAGGTTGTTTGTTGTCAGAGAGCAGTAACTCCCTCGGTAAAGTATCTGTTAGGGAGATGTAATTCTGTGTTGTTCTGTTCTACAGCTAAGCAAAGCGTTCGTGTAAATCGATGTTGCTCGGTACATTGCTGTATGGAGTGGGGTATGACTTATTGCACATTGGTTCATATTTTATAAATTTCGTTCTTCTTACCGATTTTCTAAAAAAACTATGTTTCGTTTCTGTAATAGCTACATCGCAAATTAGCGCTCATCCTTCTGTGTGTATGAATCTGCGTATAAAAGTTATAACGACAGCTGTGGTCATCTCGTACGGTACAAACATAGGTTGTGTCAGCTGGAGGAAATGTTGCAGTATTTGTCGGTAATACGCATGTGTGCGGTTGTCTATGGGCTGTAAAGGCTGTCTTTATTGGTATTAAGAGCTATGGTATATCTGTGTCATTTCGATCGTTTTTTATTCTTAAGTCTGTTGTTACAATCAACGTAATTCTATCTTTGTAAAAATAGTTCGTGTATTCGTAATCTGGTGCGGCCAGGAAAAATTGAACAGATAACTTCTTCAGGTCAGGTGCGAGCGTCGACTGGTATGTTTACATGTATAAGACGTACATGCTCCAGACCAGCGTCTAAAAATGCGATGTGTCTGGGATATCTTGTCTGTTACTGATCGCATTTATAACACCGTCTCTGGTAACTTGTTTATGCGGAGGAAATTAAAGAGTTGGTACTGGGTAGTGACGGCTGTAAGGATAGCTCTTCCTGGGTTGCGTTTGGAGGTTGTTACAGACGTATACAGAGCTTTCGACATGCTAGTTGGGTCAAAAATTTTGTAAAAAACGAGTTGGAATGGCTAGATCCGTTTGTTGTAGGTTAGTGTTGACTGCAGGTATAATTCTGTTACTGTGTTGGAAATGTTTGGTGCTTACAGAGAGTGTTGTAGGCTAGATGGGATGGAATTTAAGTAAAAAGTGTTGATATACCCTAAATACACGTCGCTGTAGAGCTCTAAAGAAGCCGACTTTGGTGGTTGTAAAAAAACTTTGCAGTGTGTACGTTATCTAATCTTTCGTCGAAGCATCGCCTGTTTAATCGTATGCTAGTGTTGTCTACTTTACGGCTGGTGTGCATTATGTTACGTAGCGGATATGCCTGCGGCGGTAAATCATAATTCTCTCGTCGAAAATCAACATGCTTTATAAAACTCCTATAGTTTGGTAACTTTAAGTGCGCTAGTTTAGCCAGTGGAGTGCGTGTGTGGTGAGGTATTGTTATAGATGTGTGGATCTATCTGCGTAGTAAATTCAACAAGTTCTATACTGCAGACGCTGGAGATAAGACGAAGTTACTATTTGTGGCTACTTTGTGGAATACAGGGAGAATATGTACGTCCTGGGAGTATATATCTTATAAAGTGCAACTAATCGATGTTTTAATGGATGCGCTCCTATCTATACTACAGCATCTTCGTGTAGATGCTTCTATCTTCCAGATTTGGACATCACATTAGATTTCGAGGGGATTTTTATGCCAGGACATTTTTGGAAAAGATTACTGAACGTCGAACTGGCTAGTAAAAATTTTCGAATTTATAAAGCGAGTAGACATGTGGTTGCTAGAGACTTACTTTTTTTTTATGCCTTTGCATTACGAGGTTGGGGGATCTGTGCGAGACCGTTTAAGTGTTCTAAAAGAGAGAACGATCGGTATTTACAATGTACTGTGCTAACAAACGCTTTTGGAGCTCGTTTATTCTGCAAATTGATTACTTGGGTGTTAAGAGGGCCTGAAAAAAAAGTTGCTCTGTCTCTCAGATTGAGATAAACTTATACCTTATGTTTTTAGTTTTCACCTGTAATTTACGCTGCGAGTCGAGCATTCCATACAGACGTATATGTCACCGACGTTATTTTCTCGAGTCCTGAGAAGGATGAGGGTAAGCGAAAAAATCATATGGGAAAAGACTTTAAAGGATGAGGCTATTGCATAGGCACAAGTCCGGATTAAACAGAGAGCGTGGAGAAAAACTAGTTACGACTATGACTTAAAACAATAATTGGTTTTTTACGGTAAACATCTAGGAAAATTTCTCTCGCGTCGGTGTACTGCTGCAAATTAGAGTGCGGTTGATGTGATTTTAAAGGAGAACGGGTTGGAATCTGTCTAAACAATGGGGAGCGTCTCGCGAAAGGCTGGAGCCCTTCCAGGTATAGCTAGCTCTATGAGTGACAGAGGGGAGAACAACGCCCACAGCCGACCGCAGGCGGGAGCAGAGAGCACGTCGTCTCTTGTGTGCATCGAAAGAAAGTTTTGATGCCTCTTAGATCATTTGGAGATGTAATGCTTAACATAATAAAACGTTATATTTTGTAGCACTGTGTATCGATTTGACTGCAAGATTTGTTTTTTGTAGCTTGCGGAGAGAACTGTGTGTGTGTGTGTGTGTGTGTGTGTGTGTGTGTGTGGGCCTGGTGGCGGTGGGACAGACAGAGAGGGGCAGAGAGTTCAGTAAACAGGTCACTGGGGCTCAGCGTAAAGCGAGAACGTACAGTGTTCTAAAAATAATAAAACGTCGGTGTCCAAGGTATTGGACGCTAGGTCTGAAAGGGTTAAACAGAGAGTGTGGTGAAAACTAGTCACGAGTATGACTTTAAAAATAATTGCTTTTTATGGTAAACATCTAGGGAGATTGATCTCGCGTTGGTGTACTCACCGAAATTAGCATAACGTCTTCTAAGTGTTGTATTCTCGCTTGAAGAAGTTAAAAACCTATGGAATACCCACAGTTAACAAACGATCGTTTTATGCGTAACCTAGTGCTTCATACGGAATTGCGGGTATCGTAAGAGTCGGTGGCGTACACGCAGAGTGTTATAACCACGAGCAGTGTCCGAAATCCAGACGTCGTCGCAAAGTATGGGGGATTTGAGCTTTAATGCAGGGGTGCTGTCAGAAATCTGTGTATGCAGTAGGCGAAAGGATTCTTTCACAATGGATTCCGGCCATGTAACACCTGCTATGGTCGGCTGCGGCAATCGGGCGCGTCTTCGCCAGGGAGAGATTTTGCGCTCACCTGTCCCTTCCTGCAGAAGAAAAAAAAAAATTACAATATTTCCAAACGCGATTACCGAAACTGCAGTGTGCTGATCAGAGAACTTTTAACCTAGATGCAGTGCATAATAATAATTAAATGTAGTCACGTGTGTGTGTATTGTAATATGATGTATGTGTATCTTTCATAGGCCTGACGCGTTTTCCTACGTACTACTGGTTCCAGAAAGGACGACACAAGCTACATTAAAACAACTATAAACATGTTCCTCGCATTCCAGGACGTTATTCTCTGCGGGATTGTTTTTTACTTGTGCTGTGCATTTTTTTTTTTTTTTGTCATGTGTGGAATAGGAAAGAGTTTTTAAGCATGATTCGTTCATTGCTGTCACTGTTTTTGAGAAGCAATATACGTTTGATAATTTTTAAGGTTTGTCCGCAGAGTGCAGCGACGAGCGCTTCTTCGTGCATGTGGAGTGGAACTATTTGCTTAGCCTCTACAGTCTACAGGTAACAGTTGGCCCGAGCACTGTGACTCACCGCCAATTGCCAGCTAGCGATGCGTGTGTTTTGAAAGGCAGAAACTGGAGGGAGGGGAAGCAGATATTAGCAAGGGGTTGAATGGAGAGGACGGCCACTATTGCCACAGGTCTGAACTGTCTGAGGTGTGCTTTCCTCGCCAGGAGAGACACGGCAAATTGTTTTCTTGCGTGCAGACAGTTCTACTACAAATAAAATCACTCTGGAACCTCACGGACATTGGTATTGCAGTACAGTGAGCTATAGCGTTCGATAGAAAAAAATTGTAATGCGAATAAATAATCGGGGCGGCCAGATCGCGGTGTCGGGGGGTGGGGGGCGCACTGAAAGCCGAAAACATTCATATAAAGGACAGAGACTTGTTTCATTCGATAGTCGCGCATCGACTGAACCCACTCAAACCCACTGAATGAGTGAAAATATTCATATAATGGCTGTAACCGACAGAGAGTGGTTTCATTCGATTGTTTCGCATCGACTGAAACCGCTCAAACTCCGCCAGGGAGTGAAAATATTTATACGACCACAGAGACTATTTTCATTCGGTTGTTTCATTCGACTGAAAAAACCGACTGAACGAAAAAACAACCGATTGACCAATCGGTTGTTAAAAACAGTTGGTTGTCCCATCACTACTTACGACACTCTCCCACCAAACGCACTACCGAAGGTTGCTCGAGACGGGCTACTGGGTGTCGATGGATTCACATCGCCAGCGGCGGCATCAGAAGCCCTTTAACATTACTCTATTTGCGGACACACACACACACACACACACGATTGGTAGTGACGAGTTGTAACGAAGCTTGTTGGGATTATTCAGATCTGCTTGCATTACTGAACCTCCCTAATAATAGATATGAATGTAATTCTTCTATTATCATTTTCTTTTCCAAAACTTCTGTTATTCTTTTTTCTAACGTGAATAGCTAAAGTTATTTTTTTTTGACGTCGCAGAAGTTTAATTAGCAAATAATAATTAGTGCAGTAAGTGTATTGTTATAAAGATCAGATAGTATGGTAACTGGTATTTCCGTTATAACTAAATTATTTTCTCATAATTTTAAAGTACGTATTGTTTTGAAACTTCCTGGCAGATTAAAATTGTGTGCCGGAACCGGGACTCGAACCTGGGACCTTTGCCTTTCGCGGGCAAGCGCTCTACAGACTGAGCTAGTCTTGCGTGTTTGCAAGAGAGCTTCTGTGAAGTTTGGAAAGTAGGAGGCGAGGTACTGGCGGAAGTAAAGTTGTGAGGCAACATCGTGAGTCGTGTCGGGGTAGCTCAGTCGGTAGAGCGCTTGCCCGCGAAAGGCAAAGGTCCCAGGTTCGAGTCCCGGTTCAGGCACACAATTTTAATCTGCCAGGAAGTTTCATATCAGCGCACAATCCGCTGCAGAGTGAAAGTTTCATTCACGTATTGTTTTGTTTCACAAGTAATATTAGGAAAGTTTTGTCCTCATTAGTTTCTGTATAATTACCGTTAATTATGAAAGTATTATTGATAAACCTATTTTGTTAAATACGTAAATGAAGTACTATTAATTGAACCGAGATGTGTATATTAATTTAATCAGTATTATTTACGCTATCTTTTACTATAGTTAGTTGCATGTAATTGTTTACTTTTCCATTATAATTAATGTAATGAACTCTATTAACAATACGTAATTTTCAGTGACATTGTTTCGAAGATATAAATGGGATGCGTTCGCGGCATGTAATACAGTATTGTAGAGTATTGTTTCATCCGTTTTCAGAGGCACAATCCGCGCTACTTCAGAGTAGTGTTTTGTCCGTTGTCTGAGGCATAATCCACAATAATTCCTAGTATTGTTTGGCGCAATTTGAGGTCCAATCCATGCCAGCGTGAACTTTAATTTTGAACAATGATGTAAAAGTTGTCAGTGTTTACTAGTGTGGAAAGAGTTTCTACCGGTATTGTGAATGGACTAGTAATGTTCATGCCACATTAAGATGTACACCGCAGACTTGTGTATACCACACACGAACAGTGTAAATTCCTATTATTGATGTGTGGAATATGCGTTCCTGGTGACATTAATTGTAATTAATGACACTTGTAAGCTGGCCATAAATAGGGACAACTGGGCGTTTATGAATCATTAAAAGTTTCAAAGAGCTGCAATTGTGTGTGTTGCCTTCGTCATTTGTAGTGAATTAGTTTCGCCCAATGAGATTTCAGCCAGCTGCTACCGAGAGCAACGAACAAGAATCATCGATTTACGACCAGATAACGGCAGAGAGTGAATTTCCAAGACAATTTCGTGTATGCCGAGACAAAAGTCAATAAAAGCAGAAAGAACAATACCAGCAATTAAGTATGGATTAGCATTACTGGCGGATTCAAAAGACTTTACTTGCTACTTGAATGAAATTTAACTTAGAAATCATTACACTTCCATTCGGATACCCATAATTAAATCGTAATCTTTAGGAAAAATGGATATAGAATTATTTTCATGCCTTAGTAGGTATGATTCGTTGTAATAAACAGGTAACATTCTACTTAAAGGGATTTTCCAGCTGTGTGAAAAGTTGTTGGTAACAGAATACATACCAAATAGATCACATGATAAATAACAGTGCATAACATTTAAAATTAATCCACTACCGTTTGACTGTGGAAGATAGTTCAGGTGTGGCGACGGTTTTATAAGTAAATGTGACTTCGAAAATGAAATTTAAAGGAAATAATACCTTCATAATATCGTTTAAGAAATGAGTGGTAAAGATGCATTAAAATTCTAATACAGTCATCTAGTGGTGTATTATTCATAAATATTCTCTCTCGGCTGTACTCACTAATATCTAATGATACTGCCGACTCTGAGCAAATTATGATTACGTTTAGGGCTATATATACGAAGGTCAGATTCATTTAGGGATTCAAAATACGTTCGATCCTTACTGATTAGTAAATAATCTTGTAGTTGACACATTGCACCTGCCTTCTCCCATTTTACTGGGTACCAGTATGTATGAACCATATACATTTTTAAATAGGTGGCTCTCGTAATAACAGTCAATTTTTCTTCAATCATCAATCACGTCCAATCAGCAGGGGAAACTAAGGTGTAAAAACTGGCCTGAATCAATAATACACTACAAGTTATCATTTGAAGTACTTTCTAGGGCTGTTCTTAAATAAAGAGCATCTAATCTGGCATTTGATAAACTGACAGTAATTCTTAACACTAGGGTGTTTAAATGTGCACTCACAGACTGAATTATCACATTCAAGAAATTCACGAATGGTTTCATTCATTTCATGAAGTTAAAATGCATTATTAACTTTTTTACAATCTGTTCAAGAAAACCTGTAGTTAGTGGTCGTTTGCATATTCCATAACAATTATTTTGTTAGAGAGGTTAATTCAGATTGTATTAGACTCGTTCAATAGCGAATATCTTATGTCTCTTAGATCTCTACTGGTTCAGGTACCAAATACAGTTGTTGTTGTTGTTGTTGTTGTTGTTGTGGTCTTCAGTCCGGAGACTGGTTTGATGCAGCTCTCCACGATAACCTATCCTGAGCAAGCCTCTTCATCTCCACATAAGAACGGCAACCTACATCTGTCTGAATCTGCTTAATGTATCCATCTCTTGGTCTTCCTCTGCGGTTTTTACCCCACACACTTCCCTCCAACGCTAAATTCACAATTCCTTGATGTCTAAGAATGTGTCCTACCAATCGATCCCTTCTTTTAGTCAAGGTATGCCAGAAATTTCTTTCCTCCCCAATTCTGTTCAGTACCTCCTCATTAGTTACGCGATCCACCCACCTAATCTTCAGCATTCTTCTGTAGCACCATATTTCAAAAGCCTCCAAATACAGTATGAAGAAAGATTCCTCTGAAGTCAAACAAGGCACGTTTGCACCTATTCAAGTTTTTGTCTGGCAAAAGCAGTGGGGTAACTATGGGGGGGGGGGGGAGAGGGGGATAACCCCCCCCCCCAGAATCCCCTCCCCCCAAAAAAGAAAAGAAATCGTATAACAGCAATCTGGTAAAGGTAAAGATTGAAAACTTGGGGTGTTTTACCTAATCTTTCATTGAATGGGAGTGAATTAGTTTCTTCAATGGGAGTGGTAGATGGTAGTTTGTCTGGAAACTAAAATTTTGCTCGTCAAGCAGATCTATTCCCCCCCCCCCCCCCCAAAGCCAAGTCCTAGTTACGCCACTGGGCAAAAGGTTTAAGAAATAGTTAATCTCTTATTCATACCAGCAAAAGTGGACTACTTGCAGTTTGCTAACCCAGTTATTGTACCAAGATGTTCCAGTTTCCAAAACTGTATCATTATCCTTAACAGAACGAATTAGATAAATTTCTTTGGTAATTTGGTAGAACCCGTGTACATCGAAGAAACGGCATTGCAATCGATATATATAGAATGTTCGATATAGTGTTTCTGAACCGGAGATTCGGGCGCTACGCGCCCTCAAGTACTAAAAAAAAAAAAGAACTTTTGTAATCTATACCTTTTTTTTAGTACGTGAGAGCACTTAGTGCCCGTATCTGCGGTTCAGAAACACTATATCGAACATTCAATATATATCGATGGCAATGCAGTTTCATTCGATGTACACGGATTCTACCAAATTACCATTTCTTTTTTAACGGAATTTAATTATTGGCGAATCTTGCTTAAAGAAATTTATAACTTTTAAAATTATACGGTATTTTTAGTAACCAGCGATTGTCCTATCCCTAGTGAAGTGGAAGATTGTCTTAGATTGAACATATATAACATTTTTTTAGTAAATTTAATGTAATTTTCTAATGAAATGCAGTCGAATTAATTCAGGCGATGCTGAGGGAATTAGATTACAAAACGGGTCAACAAAGGAAGTTTATTTGCGCAGTAAAATAGGCTTAATGTCTGCCGAAGCGGAGAAGATATAAAATTCAGAATGGCAATGAAAAAAGGATTTCTAAAGAAGTCTTTTCTGAAGGCTTCTGCGTGGTGTGTAGCCTTGAACAGATGTGAAACGTGGACAATAAATAGATCAGGTAACAGGAATGAAACTTCTTCAAATGTGCATTTTGGATGGTTAGATCGTCCATCTAATGGGGCGGTAGTTAGCACAGCTGGGGAGTGAAGATATTTCTGGTTTATCAGTCACTTATAGGACGCGATTCCACCCTTCGGTTTGGATCCGAGACATCGGCGTGTTGTGTGTGACGTCAACGCTGCGCGTTAGTTTTGAGCTACTTGCATGTTTGTAGGTGGCCTGATGTGGCTGAGTTAAAGACGGTAGTTTGTTTACAAGAATAATAAATTGTAGATTAAGATTTTATGTCTGAAAAGTGATCAGTAGCTTCACTCTGATAGTAAGGTAACGGTTAACAGGGAGAGGTCGGTCGGTCGGTCGGTCGGTCGGTCGGTCTGTCTGTCTCTCTCTCTCTCTCTCTCTCTCTCTCTCTCTCTCTCTCTCCCCCCGCAAGTGAGCGCCGAAGGTGCGAATTTTTGAATACATAAGTATTAAGATATCATCCCTTTTACGACTTTCCCGACATGACGTCATAGGTGTAATCGCGTCGTAAAATAATGCCATTCTAGGGAGTGTGGATGGTAAAAAATCGCAGAGGAAGGCCAAGAGATGAATACTCTAAGCAGGTTCAAAAGAGGTAATTTGGTAAAACGTTGCGAACGATAAATATCTAAGGTGCTACTGGGACTGATCGATATATCAAGCAATGTAGCATCGAAGTCAAACATATGAGTAAGATTTACGACTTTAGAAGAGCGATTCTCAATATACGAAGTGTTCTCTTTACGAGGATAATTAATTTACTGGGCGGAAAAGCGTACATAGAGGCTCATTGCGATACAATAGCTACCCAGGGAACGTTAAGATTAAAAGCAGCGTTAGGTAGGAACCTAACAGGACAGCTTACATTGCTGCAATTGTAATTCGGAATAACTGAAGACAGGGATCCAACCAGTCGGCTTTGACCCATGACGTCATATCTGAGTAATACCCGCTACGTACATATACGAACTAGCAAAAAATCAACTAATATAAACATACGGGACAGAACCGTAACACAAATGATCTGTGATTATTCTCGTAAATTACAGATTACTAAACAAACAAAATTTCGAACCTTCGGCTCTCACTTATAAAAAACAACCCTCTGCTCCCTATACCTCACTATCATAGTAAAGCTACAGATAACTTTAACACAAAATCTTAATCTACAATATGTTCTGACTGAGTCATGTTCCTAGCACGTAGTCTTCAAATTATGAAATTGTAATGTCTACCGTTCTAGTCGTAACGCTCGATTGCTTGCTATATCGATCCATCGCAGTCGCACTTTCGATATATATCGTTTGCAAGCGTTCTACGAAATTACTCGAGAATGTATGGCTCATAATGGAAGTCATTTCCTAGATACGTGTAGTTCTTATCTTGCACTGTAATGGAGTTTCTTGGGTAATTTCCAATAATGCTTGCAATCCAAATCTCTCTGCATGAAACATCTATCGAACGTGCAACTCTAAATCGATTACGCGAACATTGACGCACGAGAAGATAAAATATGAATGTTTACATACTAATTATTTTGACGAATGGTAATGTAAAGCTGAGTTGACGTGAATATTTTTTACAGCAGAATCGTGATAACCACAAGAATTTCATAGGAATGTATTGAATGTTTTTGATATAAATTGTAATGTAATGTGGGATACACTTTATGTATCCATACTGTATATATTTCCGAGATGAGCGAGGAAAAAAATTATTTGTATTAACAAATAAAAATTATAGATACGACTTGCATCGCATAGTAAATCGCTGCAAAATATCGTCAGTACTTCGAGAACGAGTAACTAAATCGTTATGAGTTTTACTTCATTTGCGTAGCTTTGACTATGATGTCTTAAATCATAAAAAATGATAAAACTTAATCGTCATTCCAGACCATAGGAACCAATATAATACGTTCCCATGACTACGAACAAAACGTACTTTATAAGTCGCGCGTGAATAGCCGCGTAATCGATTTAGAGTTGCATGTTCGATATATATCATTTCAGGCAGAGGTTCATCGATTGCAAACATTATTGGAAACTACCACTCTTACATCAGTTTATTAGACATTACTAGAAAGATCTGAAAGTAACATTTCAAGTAAATGATACAAGAGATACAATAGCAAATAGATAAAAAATCCGAGACATTAAGTCCCACGATAAAAATCTATCTTTTCACCATGATTGTTAACGTGTCTGCAGACTACGGGTGGGTGGGGGGTCGTTTCGGCCCGTGTTTGGAGAGATGCTATGCTGTACGTGCCATTGCGAGGGTCTTGACCTTCCTGTGCTGCCCCTCATTGTGAAGGTCTGCGATGGTCTCTCGTGTCTGATTTGTTGGCAGCTAAGTACCTACGTATCGATGGTTGGCAATAGCTGAATACATCATTGGCAGCCGTTTTAACTGCATGCCCATTCACGTAGACTGGCACTCAGGTTAGCGAATGAAAGGTGTACGTTTTCTGAAATACCTTGCCATTATAGAGTCCTTTACTTTTCATGCCAATGTATATTAATTGAAAATTATGCTTTCAGTAAACTAATTTCGATAGGCGCCTGGCGACAGGGTAAGAAAGAAATTAACATCTAACGCATAATGCGGCTACCAGATCTTGACACTTTCTCTATATGTAGAAATTGAGTAAGAAAGCCGTACATTCTTGCTGTCGCTGCTGCATCGGGCTCCAGAAAGTTTTACAAGTATTTTACTCTAGCGTAGGAATTTTAAAGTAGCCTACATTACCTCGGATACCGAAAGCAAAATAGATACCGCTATTATGGTTTGGGAGCAAATTTGACATATCTTAGCACATGTTTAGTACTAATAACGCAACACCGTATTTTTTTTTTACAATGTACATTTCGTATTTTGTTAAGTACAGCCGGTGAATTGAAATAACATTTCACACTGAAGGATAAAAATGAGGGTAATTCCCAGAACCCCTGGGAATTTGAAGTGGGAGCGGAACGATATGTATGCATCCGCTTCTTCGAAAAACTTAATTACGGCCTGTACCGTATAGTTGCCTACTACCTTTGAATGTTCTTTGTAGACAATTACATAGATTGAAGTGAATAATTTTTTCGCGTTGATGATGTAAATAGTTCTGTTCGTGCTCTGTGGTTGACAAGGTTCTTTTATGTACCCTTATCCTCATAAAGCGAATATTTGTTACCAACGCAAAACAACGCCGTCGATACAGTAAGTACAATTTCACTTATAAGAAAGTAAGATAAAACGAAAGCAATGCAGTTCACTAATTACATTATGAACTAGAACGTTCTCTTTACCTTAGTTTGCAACATCAGTTTAAATGTAGTTACGGTACATAAATTTAAAGAAAACATCACAAAGATCCCAGGAGATAACAGCGCGAGACATAGAACTTATTTACTCATTACCTCGCACCCGACTTGAGAACCACTTTCCGATGTCGTTCTTGCCGCTGCAGTTGGCTGTCAAATGCGTGTAGGAACTTCTAACAGCAGTGGAAGTCGTCTTTCGCCGCGAGAGGCAGCACTTTAGCTGCTCGTTTACCTACTTAAATCCCTCAATATAGTTACTGTCAAAAGTTCAACAAACTATTAATGAAAGCTGGGTCGACTCTATAACTTTTATAACTATTGTGATAGAAGTATCCCAGTACTCTGTCAAAGACTTTATGACAAAGATCCTTTAAACAGCCAAACCACCCAAACACGTTTGTGCTCCCTTTTTTACATGAACATGTCACAATCAGAAATTGTTTTGTAACGATAATGTACTGACCTCTTGAATAGTATAGAAAAATAACACACAGTCAATTTCATTGGCAGTCCACTCATATGCCATAGAAACTATTTATCTTGAAGAGAAATTTGAACGAAGTATATCAATCTATACTAATAATAAATCTTTAAGTGTAGGCTTGTCGCTTTTCGCTTCTATCTTCAAAACTAATGCACGAATTTTCATGCAGTTTTCACAGGAAACATATAGGCATCACTTTATCAAAACCAGATCACGGGAAAAAAGATATCGTAATTTTAAGTGTTTTCAGAAGACGCTGTGTCTGTTTGTTCAACTGTTATAACCTCTAATGTCCAAAACTATTTAACGAACTATTAGATAGCGCTGCGGGTGTTCGTGTGAAGTTTGGTAGTGACCAGTTTATTACCCGTGGAAAATGTTAGGCCTATTTACTTTTTAAATTTACCATATTTCTGAAAATCGTTTTCTTGGTTGATATGTTCTACGAAATATGATTCAACGCAGTGAATATAAAACCGATAAAATCCTCGCTGTGATTAATCCATATTTGCATACTGGTATCACAGTCTACTGTTATACGTACAACTGCAGTGGAAGGTTGTCTCTTAGAGAGCCTTTGTTGTCTCACGCGTGAAGCGACAATATCGCCTCTAGCGGGAAGAGAGCCAATCGTAAGAATAACGATTTATTTCAGCTTTCCATATCTCAGTACATTGTCAAGAGATATTAATGATCATGAAATAAACGTTTAAAATGACGAATAACACTGATGTATGATGTAAGCTACATCATATTCATGAATATACCCCTTTTTCTAACACGTTTCACAAACGTATTAAAAAAACACTACTGACACATTTTCATGTGGTTTTCACAGGAACTTCAGCTAAGATTGGGGAAACATATAGGCATGATTTCATCAAAATCAGATTTTAAAAAAAAAAAAAAAAAAAAAAAAAAAAAAAAAAAAAAAAAAAAAAAAAAAAAAAACCAAGGTAATCCTAAGTGTTTTCAGTAACTGTCTGTCTGTTCATCTATTCGAAATACCTAAACTTCTAAACTACTTCACGGATTTGCATGGAGCAACTTGATTTCATAACAGGGGGATCACGGAAAATTTTTTAGACGTAGGCTATGCCTGAGGCACAGAACACCAAAAATAACAGAAGTGCAAAGACCATGTTATCACACGGAAACACAGAACGAGAGCAGCGCTACTAGTGGCCTGACAGTGAACTTTCAATCCGAAAAATGTGGCGCGAAAATCCATATGTTTACTTCTAAATACACTAATGAGAAAACGTATATTGTGTTAGATGACAATATTTTTCATTTATTCTTCGAGGGTGAACCTCATAAAAAAATTTTGATACCTTGCAAAGTAATATATACGAGAAATTTAAATAAAAAACTAACATTGCTTGTGGCTGTTGTTTACAGTCGTAAATGATGTCGTGGTATTCTTTTTGACCGTAAAATTGTTTGTTTCTAAAACTCGATATTGCGATTTTCGCCGTGTGACGTCATCACATGGAAATAAATGTGATTTTGCGCATGTCAGACTAAAAATCATCTGATACTGCATGCATCTATGTAAATGATTTTTCAGTTTTCAGTCATACGCTACAGTACTATTATATCCACTCGTGTGACCAAAAGAGGAATAGTAGGTTGTACAAATAAATAATTTTACAGCCATATACACTGTCCTGCAAACAAGAATGTAGGCCTACTGTAATGTCTACAAAAACTAATTATTTTTATTTGTGTTGATTACTATTTATGCATCTTCAGTCATATGAAATGGAACTTCTGTACAGTTCAAATATATGACATTTATGAAACTCACAACATACACACAGAAGATCGCAATTAGAAAGACGTTGGTATAGAACCTCGGCACAAACACCACCTACGATCAAAACAAGTATGGAGGACTCTAAAACGTAAATCATCCAATAGGAAAGCGAGATGAAAAATCGCAACGCTCGCAGCGCTCTATGTGGCCTGACAGCGAACCAACATCGCGTTACCGGAAATCTCTAAATGAGTTTCACCCCCCCCCCCCCCCCTGGCATGAAGTATGGATGGTAGAGTTGGGCAACACGATTCTTTTTTAGGAATCGATTCTTGCGATTCAATCCCACATTGTGAATCGATTACTGCGATTCGTTCACGATTCTTTAGTCTGCATTGGCGCGATTCTTACTTCTACATCTTGCTCATAGATGGCAATACATGTCTGTGTCATGGATGTTGGAATCTTAACCTTCTGCATCTGTTCCTACGATTCGTTCACAATTCTTTCTCGTCTGCGACGGCACGATTCTTACAAAATGCCGAAAAGGTGACAATATGACTATCGGATTTTTTAATATTTATGGTGCGTAAAGTTCAGGCTTAAAATAATAATGAGGCAAAGCCATTCGATTCAGCTCTCAAAAATTCTCGAGTAAATAGTCTTAAGTTTTGCGAATGGTTATAAATACATATTACACTACCAACTATTTCTGCTGTCATCATAGCTCATTTAGTAGCGTTGTAGGTTTAGTAAACGTAGGTCACTTATTTCGAATCCTGCTGTAACCTTATAAATTATTTTTTCGTTCTGTTTGAATACTTCAGCCATTTAAATATACATTTAATTAAATCTATGGTAATTAACAGATATCTAATCATTATAAAATACTTATGTAAAATCAATTAGTTTAAGGAAACACGAAATGAACATTAAAAATAAAAATCCGTCTCTAATATATTAAATTTCTTTCGAGATGCAAGAAATTCACGTTTATTAAAATGTTTCTTTTTTGTAAAATAAATTTCTTTCAGGAAAGCTGATAACGTAAAAACCAAGGTAAAAAAGATTTTTGAGGTGGCTTTAAAAACATTTAAAATAGCGTTTTTATATAAAAATAATATTTCTGTCAAATTGAATTTTTACAAAAACTACAACTACCTAGATGAACTCGAAAAGCTTAAACCTCTCTAAACACACATAAGTGTTAGGATTGCTCATTTAAATACATAATATGTAAACTGTATAAATGACGTATATTCGTATGTATTGGCAGCTGTGTATTTCACTACGTTTTGTTTCTGTCATTTGTAATTCGTGAATAGGCTAATAATTAACAGCTCACCATCTTCTTTCTGTGCTTCCCTTGTTCGCACACTTTCTGGCTTTCGTAATTATTCGGCACGATTCGCCACTTGCTTTCGAATCATGAATCGTTGGATCTTGGAATCGTCACGCGGCAGACGATTCTTTGGAACGACGATTCGTCCGGGTCACGATTCGATTCTCACGATTCTTTATTTGTATCCGTTCAAATGAACGACTCATTGACGAATCGCCACAACTCTAATGGATGGCGTAGTACAGCAAACAAGCACACAAAAGAACAAAGACGTCGCTGCTGTGTAAGAAGTATGGCGTAGTATAGCAAGGAAGCGTACGTCTGAGACACATTTAAGCGAAGCAATCTTATCTCTAAGAATATCAACAAAGATTGAAAGAGTTATCTGATTTCGCTTTGTGTATCATATACTTAATGAGATTTCTTGCTTCTTTCGGCACGTTTCATTCATGTTTATAACTGACTGAGGTCCGGAACTCGGTAATTCCGCAGATGTCCTGTATAGAGCGGCTAACGGCTATAGCGAGGCTTCGACCTCCAAGTTAGGTACGGACAGAATTCCGCTCATACATGTGTGATTTTCATAAAAGCAAAAACTACAGAGATCATAAACAGTACGGAAACATACTGAAAAATTGCTTTTGAAAGGTTGGGCATCGGTTATATGTCATGACGTCTTGAATTTTTGTTTTGTTCAAGAGAAGAATTTTATTTAAACAGACTGCATAACAAATACCAGGAGCAGGAAAAATAGTATATTTTGTGTGAAATTCTTTTCTGTATGTATGTTGTGTTTTTAAAGCATAATTGACATTGTATTTGTTGTATGTGGATTGAAATTGTTTATATCTTGTCACAGAATGCCACTGTGTTGTATGGGAAAAATAGAGCTGGCAAAAAGAAAAAAAAAGTATATATCGTAGCGGTTACGTATCGAAACGATAGGTATCAAACAGGTGAATGCCGTAGTACAATCGTGGATTAAATTTGCGGGCCATTTGAATGGTGTCATTTGATTGTTTCGTGTTGAACGTTATGGCTAGTGGAAGTGCAGAGGAAAGTGTGATTTCGTCACTGACATGGAAGGAACTGATTCCGAGAAATGTATAGAGTTTTACCGTGTTTTTAAATTATTACCAGACGATGAGTTTAAGAAATGTATTGACTGTCATAGTGATCGTAGTATGAAAGTTATCCATAACAGTGCTGACAAAAACTTCTCGTTTCTATTATTTTACGGTAATTGCAAGAAAAGAACGATGTTCAAAGGAAATACGTGGTTTGAACATTGCAGATTTGGAATAGAACCAAATATTATATTAATTTCATGTTGGGTAAGGAATTTTTCGTTAGAAATTGCTGCATCAGAAACTGGTCTCGCATTGAGCACTGTATGCGAATATTATGGGTTTTGTAGGGAAATATGTTACGTTAGTGTAAAGAATAGTTGTGAGCTTACCGGAGGAGTGGGAAAGATCGTTGAAATTGACGAAACTCATATTAGTAAAAGAAAATATAACAGAGGACGTGTACTGAAAAACGAGGTAGAATACATTTGGTGTTTGGGGGTATTGAGAGAGAGAGAGCAAAAGTGTTTTATGGAAAAGATGTATTCGAGGGAAAAGGCAACTTCAGTGCCTCTTATCAAACATTTCATACTACCTGGGACGAAAATTATAACGGACAGATGGGCTTCGTTCAAACATTAAAAAATGAAGGCTTCCAACACGAGTTCGTCAATCATAGTGTCGAATTTCTATCATCAGACGACTCAACACACAGAACGTGGAACGACTGTGGAAAAGTGTGAAGAGCAATATCAAGCGGGAGGGTCGGCCAGGTGAATACGACGAGATGTACTTGTTTCCATATATTTACTTCCATAATTGACGTCTTGAAGGGAAAAAATTTCCTTGCGATATACTGCCAGTGTTCTCAGAGACATTTCGCGTGCTTACGCAGGATACCGCCAACAAAGACTCAAACCATACACCATACACTAGGACTAGGACTAGAGCAAGACTTCAGCGATACCGAACAAACTACCGATTAAGAAAGGTATGTAAAGTACATATGTAATTAATACTTTTTTCTGACTTTATTTTTAGTGAGGGCGCGTAGCGGACAAATCTCCAGTTTGTTGTTGTTGTGGTCTTCAGTCCGGAGACTGGTTTGATGCAGCTCTCCACAATACCCTATCCTTAGCAAGCCTCTTCATCTCCACATAAGAACGGCAACCTACATCTGTCTGAATCTGCTTACTGTATCCATCTATTGCTCTTCCTCTGCGATTTTTACCCCACACACTTCCCTCCAACGCTAAATTCACAATTCCTTGATGTCTAAGAATGTGTCCTACCAATCTATCCCTTCTTTTAGTCAAGGTATGTCAGAAATTTCTTTTCTCCCCAATTCGGTTCAGTACCTCCTCATTAGTTACGCGATCCACCCACCAAATCTTCAGCATTTTTCTGTAGCACCATATTTCAAACGCCTCAAGTCTCTTCCTGTCCGCACTGTTTATCGTCCACGTCTCACTCCCATACAAGGCAACACTCCATACAAATGCCTTCAGAAAGGACTTCCTTAGGCTTAAATCAATATTCGATGTTAACAAATTTCTCTTTTTCAAGAACGCTTTTCTACCCATTGCCATTCTGCATTTTATATCCTCTGTACTGCGACCATCATTTGTTATTTTGCTGCCCAAGTAACAAAACTCAACTACCACATTTATTGCATCGTTGCCCAATCTAATTCCTTCAGCATCACCTGATTTTCTTACACTGCATTCCATTACCCTAGTTTTGCTCTTGTTAATGTTCATCTCATATGCACCTTTCAGCACACTGTCCATTCCGTTCAATTTCTCTTCCAGGTCCCTTGCTGTATCTGACAGAATTACTATGTCATCGGCAAAACGCAATGTTTTTAATTCTTCCCCCTGAACTTTAATTCCTTCTCCAAATTTTTCCTTGCTTTCCTTTATAGCTTGTTCAATGTACAAATTGAATAACAATGGAGAAAGACTACAACACTGTCTTACTCCCTTTCCAATCACTGAATCCCTTTCATGCCCTTCAACTCTGACAACCGCTGTCTGGTTTTTGTACAAGTTGTAAATAACCTCACGCTCCCTATATTTTACTCCTGCTTGCTTCAGAACTTGAAAGAGTTTATTCAAATCAACATTGTCAAAAGCCTTCTCCAAATCTACAAAAGCTATAAATGTAGGTTTGCCTTTCTTAATCTATCTTCTAGGATAAGCCGTAAAGTGAGTATTGCCTCCCGTGTTCCTACATTTCTCCTGAACCCAAACTGATCTTCCCCGAGGTCGGCTTCTAAAAATGTTCAAATGTTTGTTAAGCTTAAGGGACTTAACTACGGGGTCATCAGTCCCTAAACTTACAAACTACTTACGAACTTCCTACAACTAAGGACGGCACAAATATCGATGCCCGAGGAGGGATTCAAACCCCCGACCGTAGTGGCCGTGCAGACCGTGACTGTAGCGCCTCAGTCCCTTCGGCCACCGCGGCCGGCGGTCGGCTTCTACCAGCTTTTCCATCCTTCTGTATATAATTCGTGTTAATATTTTGCAAGCATGAGTTATTAAACTGATGGTTCTGTAGTTTTCACACCTGTCTGCACCTGCTTTCTTTGGAATGGGGATTATAAAATTTTTCTTAAAGTCTGAGTGTACTTCGCCTGTCTCATACATCTTACACACCAGGTGAAACAATTCTGTCATGGCTGGTTCTCCCAGAGACTTCAGTAGCTCTGAGGTAATATCATCTACTCCAGGGGCCTTGTTTCGACTTATGTCTTTAAGGGCTCTGTCAAATTCTCCTCTCAGTACAGTATCTCCTATTTCATCTTCATCTACATCCTCTTCCCTTCCTACAATATTGTCTTGAAGTTCATTTCCTTCATAGAGCCCCTCTATATACTCTTTCCACCTTTCAGCTTTCCTTTCTTTGCTGAGAACTGGTTTTCCATCAGTGTCCTTGATATTCATAGAGCTGTTTTTCTTATCCTCAAATGTTTCTTTTATTTTCCTGTACGCTGTATCTATTTTTCCCCTATTTATACATTCTTCTACATCCTTGCATTTGCCTTCTAGCCACTCCTGCTTAGCCATTTTGCACTTCCTGTCAATCTCATTTCTTAGTCGTCTGTACTCCATTTTGCCTGTTTAATTTACTGCATTTTTGTTTAGAAAACGGTAATTTACAAGAAAGCTTACACTCGAAGTAGCTCGGCCTGAAATGATATATATCGAACGTACAACTGTAAATCCATTGAATGTTTCTGAACCGGAGATTCGGGCGCTACGCGCCCTCACGTACTAGAAAAACAAATTCTTGTCTAATCTATACCTAACATTTTTAAGGCTACGCTACAGAAAACATTTTTTAAAGTGAAAGATTAGGTATAGGTTATACTAGAAGGTTCGTTTTTTTTTTTTTTTTTTTTTTTTTTTTTTTTTTTTTTTTTTTTTTTTTTTTAGTACGTGAGGGCGCGTGGCATTCTAATCTCCGGTTTAGAAACACTCAGTAGATTTACAGGTGTACTTGGAAATTAAATGAAGTAAAAATGGCTGCGCGTATACAAGCTGTGGTAAATTGCTCCGTAAACTTCGAGTTACTAGCGTCATTAAAGTGTCGTTCGTGTGACGTTAACGTGGATAAAGGTATTAGAGCGTGTTCAATAATGCATAAATGGTACCACACAAGTTGTTTTGCGAAATTAAACTTTGGTAAGACATCGTGCGACTGTGGACAACATTGTAACGGTCTTCAGATGGCTACGGAAATGTGCAGTGCTGGAATAGAACTAAATGTTTTACATGAACTTTGCCGCGATATAAATACAGCTAGAGATTACGTGAAATTCCTGGAGAATTTAAAACAGACGATTAGTGTTTCTCTTGAAAACAAAAACGGCGAATCTGGAAGTGTGTACAGCAGGCCTAAGCCTAAAAATCTACAAAATAATTTTCGCCATTCAAGACGCTGGAAAAGCAAATGAGGAACAATTTCATAATATAGAGTGCCATCAAACAAACGTAGCTGATACACGAAAAGGTAAGAAATCCAAGTTTGTGGTTAACTCGGATAGTCATGGCCGCGATCTCGCAAAAATCTTGCAAAATGAACATGATCTTAGAGCTACTGGCTACGTAAAACCTGGGGCCCCTATCCGTGACATTGTAAGGAATTTAGAGAGTGGAAACTATACGCAAGAAAGTCGGGTTTTGGTTATAATTGGCGGTGCAAACGATGTCTATTGCAATGAACTAAAAAGTGCCGTTCGTGGCCTGAGGAAAGCCCTGGACTCAGTAGAAAATGAAAGTGTAATAGTGACTGGAATACCGCACAGATTTGACCTAATAGAAACGTCATGTGTAGACCAGGAAATCACTAAGGCCAACAGACAATTTCGTAAACTATGTAAAGCATACACAGACACACAGTTCTTAGATGTGCAATTCCTGGAAAGGAAACACTTCACTAGGCATGGTTTGCACTTAAATATGCATGGGAAAAAAACTGATAGGTACTAAAATAAATGAAATAGCTAAAAGGATGTGCATAAACAACATCATGCCTATTATTATACCATCACATGAGGAAGAAGCCATCTCATCACAGGTAATAGCACCATCAAAAATAGCAGCTGAAGAACAACACAACCAGTATCAGTGATACCGAATGTAGCAGCACAAACAACAGCCGGAGATGAAATGCCACGAACTACATCAATGCCATCAGCAGTAATCCCATCAGTAACAGACGCAGCAGAAGATATGGAAACAACCATCAGTGGGGCAGCAAGTAAACGGAAAAGAATACCTCCTTCCCATCTGAAGGATTTTTTAACTGCAGGTATGACAAAAAGGAAACTACCAAGATAAATAACAATAAATATCTAACAATTCTCCACCAAAATATGCAGAGTGTAAAAAACAAAGTTCAACAGCTAGAAATAGAGTTACAGTTCTCAGACAGTTCGGTTATCTGCATTACAGAGCAGGGCCGGCGCAAGCCCAAATGGCGCCCCGTGCGAGCTGCTAATTTGCCGCCCCCCCCCTCCCAGGTTAGTTTTTTTTTTTTTTTTTTTTTTTTTTTTTTTTTTTTTTTTTTTTTTTTTTAAAGCAAAAGGTCAGCAATTAATCGCAATTTTTGTGTTTAGGTTTCGACTTCAAACCTTTTAATATGTGCTTACATCTAAATCGTCATGTTGCCAGTTACGTTCAGCACGGTATATACCAGGGCCGCTGAAACATTGCACTTGACGTTTCGCGTTATGGCGAGTTAAGTTGGCTACACTGCTTTAGCGACGTTGCGACACTAGCCTCTATACACACAGCAGACGAAACGGTTTTCAGCTGCATCTCGTAAACGTAAGCTATTGAGCAATAAAAGTGCATATAATAATTCGTTCTTGAGCAGCAATTAATTAACGGCATATTAATGAAGACCAGAGTACAACAATGCACACGCTTTCAATAATGGAGCAAAGCAATATAGAAAATAAACATTGGATCACAACAGATACGAAATAAACAATAACCAAGATAGTAACTTCTCTCTCTACGTTTTATAATCAGAATGCTTTTCACTCACCAATTTACGGCGACAATGGTACAATTACATCCAGCTCCCCATCTTCACTGTTGTCGTCACTGCCAAAATTGTCGTCATCACCAAGACAAATCATTAACCGTTCATGATTACTGATGATTCCTTCCATTGTTTGCGCTGCACGAATCAGTTTTGCCAACGTACTCTTTTGTTTCCAAGATCCAGCATCCACATTCACGGGCGATTATAAAAGAAGTTTTGACATTGACATATCTGCAGAAATATTTATTTCTTGTAACCACTGCACCATAACTTTTTTTCCGATCGTTTGAAGCGAGAATGAACTTCCTGCTCAGAGCATAAGCTTAGAAGTTTTTATTCATACGAAATTGAGAACTTACTCGGAAAACGTCACTAGACAGACGTCTTTTCGGTGACATTGTCCAATTACTCGAACTCGGAAAGTCAAGTTAAACCACTCACAGTAAAACAAATCCCAGCGAAAAAAGCACACACAACATAAACACGCGATAAACACGATATACAACTTTGTTTACGGTAGAACCGAACAAAGCCGGCAACGCGAGAACGTGGACGTCACGCCACGTGATCACTGGAAGTCTTTATCGCGCTGTGATTGGCTCGTTCCTAGCGACTAGCGCTTCTTGCTCTTCACTTGTTATTTGTAAACGTCAAGTGCAAAGTTTCAGCGGCCCGGGTATAGATAGATATAAACGTAACTCAAAGCATCGAAAATAGCCACTCTGTGTCAGAAATCTATGAAGATATGGAAAATAAAGACAGTTGAAACGGCGAAAGAGTGGGGCGGAAGACAATGGAGAACAATAAATACACATTCGGGAATCGACGGGTACTGACGCTAGTCGAAATATATTAACTCACTGCGCTGCGGTTATTCATTTAAAAGAACTGACACTCGCCATCTGTCGTAATTTGCGTGTGTCAGTTGTGTCGTGTCTGATAATGGAATAAGGGGTGTGGCAACGTTAGACACTGTACAAAAGGAAGAAAAGAGAATCTTTGCCGAAAGCAAGGAAATTATACATTAAATATATAGTCTCTGTTGTTGATTTTGTGAGTTTTGTATTTCATGGTTCGTGAATAAAGTGTTCAGTTATCTCTAACATCTTTCGTCGCATTTTAGTAGTTAGTTATAGCAGAACTAACCACAGTGGTGACCCCGACGAAAGACAAAATAAACAGAAAGATGACAGAAGATCCCGCGCCTCTCACGCAAATGGAGGAAGCGAGTACGTCTTTGCCTACAGCGCACACGGAAAATACCTTGAATGGTTTTCCGAGCGGACGTTCTATCAATCGTTTAAGTCATGTCAAGCTTCCGACGTTTTGGCATAATCGACCACAGACATGGTTTACTCATGTGGAGTGTATATTTCAACAACATGACGTAAGGAGTGACGAAGACAAATATGTACTGACTGTGGCACATCTGGATGGAGTGATTATCGAAGAAATGGAAGACATTCTTGAGTTTCGATCTTATGCAACATTAAAAGAGACTCTTATAAAACGTTATACTTTGTCACCGGAGCTAAGGTTATGTAAAGCATTTGAAGAGGAACAAATAGGTAACAGATCGCCTTCACAAATTTTGCGAAGCTTAAGAGCCTTAGCTGGTCCAGAACTATTACCAGAGCAATCATTACGTGTTCTATGGCTACGCAAGTTACCAGACAACATTTGTTCAGTAGTGGCAGCACATCAAAAGTTGACGTTACGAGAACTAGCAGAGACAGCAGATGAAGTAGCTACAGTTTTGTCTGATTCTCCAAGTAGAGTAAAGGCAGAAGCTGTGAAACACTGCTGTCAAGAAAAGACTACGACTCCGACGGAAGATAATATGAAGAAAGAAGC
This sequence comes from Locusta migratoria, assembly GCA_026315105.1. Lineage (NCBI taxonomy): Eukaryota > Metazoa > Arthropoda > Insecta > Orthoptera > Acrididae > Locusta > Locusta migratoria. Next base: position 6,872,935 of record CM048747.1, read on the forward strand.
GGAGGACACAAACACAGCAGAATCAGCAGAAGAACGGAGGATAGAATGGTTAGAAGATCAAGTTGGTGTTGGTATCATAGACGTTTCGGTGAGGCAGCCCGTCGATGTGATACACCTTGCAGTTACCCAAACGCTGCAGACGGTCGTTAGAGGACGCCGACGATCGTCACATAAGAGATAGGCGTCCACATAATAGGAATGTGATTTACAAGGCCAGTGCAACACTGACAACAGTAAAGCAAATATGAAGATTGTATGTTTACGACCACATAACAGGACACAATTTTCTGGTAGACTCTGGTTCAGAAGCAAGTGTGTACCCCAGGAAACTATGCACTATAAGAATTAATCCGACTCGACATAGACTGACAGTAGCAAATAACTCCATCATCACTATATGTGGTAAATGTACAATGAAATTGGATTTTGGACTCGCATACAATAGTAGGATATAATTGGGCATTCTGGCACATAAAATTGATATCAAATTAATTAGAGTAATTCCGTAATTAGAGTAATTGCATAATTGAAATTACATGTACTTAGAGTAATTACATAATTGCAACTACATGTAACTAGAGTAATTACATGTACTTAGGGTAATTAGGGTAATTGTTTATTTATTTATTGTAATTGTTTATTGTTATTGCAATTGCACGTGTTCACTCCTCCACGTCTGGCGTGGAATTGAGCTCACCCCAAGGCATCACGTGACTATCTACGTCACCCCCCACCCCCATCCTAGCCCATGTCTGTCGGTTTGCAGTGGGTAGCACAGGATACTCAAAAAGCTCCCATGAGCGGAATGCTAGAGGTAGATATGTACCTGCATTCAGAACTTTTAAAAGCTTCAAACGTTCTTCGTCCTTGACAGTGATGTGAGGCATTTTCCACAGTATTTTATTGATGACGATTTCTCCCTCCTCTGGAGTATTACCATGAACGTATGAGTTGTTATCCGATGCACTGCGTATTAAGATAAGCTCTTGTTTGGCATTCATAATAATTCGACGCATGTCTTCGAAGTAGCCCATAAGCATTTTTAGAGGTATGCATGCTGTAAACCGCTTGTGCTCGGCTACCGCCGGCTTTTCGATAAACCATCCCGCATTTTCCAACACATTCAAGTCTGATTCTGTTGCGGAAAGATAAGTTTTAAGGGTTGATGTTATACCGACATTGCGTGTGCGGTCAATCTCAACTCCATTAAGCTCATACCGCATTTCTTGAAACAGGAATGATAGCGCATTGCGAGTAAGCTCAGAGGCTGCTGTAGAGGTGCCATCCTTCTTCTTAAATGTTGCATCTAAATATAAGAAACTCATGCAAGGCCGAGTTAAAGCGTCTTGATGTTGGATGACTATCCGAATTTCGTCATTTTTGTTAAATGTGGTTGACGCATAAGGTTTATGCGATATGTATTCATTACGAATAATGCAATCATCATATTCTGGTTGGGTGGTTATATCGAGCGACATATTTGACTGGTTTCAAACCGGCCGATTTAAGAAACTCGTAGTTTGACGGCGTTATCGCCTTGGTGCTTTGATGCGAATTGTCGTGCCGCGGTGCGCGCACTGGGGTTTTATACTTTATCCCCATATCGTTTCAGATGCAGTCTCACAATGATTTCCTCACCGCGAAAGTCAACAAGTTTGTTATCCTGGTCTACAATGCGTAGTTCCAAATAATCCAATGACTGAACTGTCACCGGGAGGTAGATGGCGTTGTGAGGGGTTTCAATAATCTTGTACCCTGAAGCAACTGCCGGGAAAAATCCATATATTGTGTGAACCAGTTTGTTGTTTAGGTATGAGTTGGTTACAACACTGCACTCAACACGAATTGTATTGACTGGTAGAATATCCACAGTCCGATCGGATGCGTAGAATGTTTCAGAATCCTTCTTCAAAATCTGACCTCTTGTGAATCCCAGTAGAGGTCCTATTGACCCTTCCCGGCTGAAGTCGATTGATGCGATGGATGTGCGTATTTCAGATTTTAGAATATTTGTATTTGCACGCAAAACAATACCCTTCCTAAACTCTTCTAAAACTCTATTTATATCGTCGATATCATATGCACCCGGTTGAATTATTACAGTCTCTTGTTGACCTTCAACTTCTAGATGTAGTTTATTGTTAGCTTCTGTGATATTTGGAATGCTGTTATATGTCTCCAGTCCAATCAGAGCAATACACCACTCACCATCGCTTAAATCGATCGGCGGGAAGTAATTTGCACGTAATACGGACGACCGCTCTTCAAAAGTCAGAGTGTACGACATCACATCTCAGGCTCGACTGAAGAGTTGTTGTTGAGGACTGTGCTATTTATATTTTCTTCTTCGTGTATGTTAGGAGGAACATAATGCACAAATGCCCACACAGATAAGTATTGAACTCTTGGTACCGTCGGAAGTTGTAGAACACGTTTCTTCTGCTTGTAAAGTATCGTTGTAGTTCCTCGTGAGGTTGGAGGTTTCCAAACGAGTCGAAGTAAAAGACGCTGTTATCGGATTTTTTTTACATATGCTACCCAGTGAGATCCAGGTCCGCTGGCGACATCTAAATTTACAATGGCACATTCTCCCGATCACCACATAGTCTTTGGCAATGTATTCCGCATAAACACGCCTCTGAATGTTGTAATACTGAGCTTCTTTTTAACAAACTTTACTAGATCTATATTTGTAAGAGGTTTGTCTGGTAGAATGGTTAACGGTCTTTTTTTTTTTTTTTTTTTTTTTTTTTTTTTTTATTTATAAAGAGTCCAAGTCCCTTCTTGTACGGTTTCAGGTAGAGTCCTTTTCCAATAGCGGCTGCTTCCATCATACGGTTGTGTCTTTGCGCCTCCTCGAGCTGTTGTTGAGCGATTTTCACGTTATTGATCGTTCTGGCAATAGCCGATGCGCCTCCGGCTAGAGATCCCACTGCCGAAAGTCCTGCCAGAGCTGGAGTGAGGAACGGGATAATCCCACCTGATACGTTTTTCGGGATTGGTAGAACTCTAGGTGTTTTAGCCATCCTCGTCGATTCTTTATTTTTTTTTTTCAGAGCTCGTTTAGCTGCATACAGAGCTGTTAAAATGCAGTTCTTCTTCTTACTCTTCTTTAGAACGCGGCGTGCCGCATTCATCGCGTGTCGAAAACCCAGACCAAGCTTAATTTTAGCTCGCATGGTCTTATCTACTGCTAATGCTGCAAGACGCTGACCAATACCTATATCGCTCCTTTTCCTTATGGCTTTTGCTCTATCAGCTAAAATACGATCTGCAGTGTGACGGTCTTGATTCGATGCGTATGCGATGTGTTCCATACACGCCTCGTCGAGCAGATTAATACCTTTATCACCCCGTGCTAGTCGTTTTCTAAGCTTTGTTCCAGGTCCGCAGTAGTTATATCCGGGGATGTGGAGCTCAACTGGTAGTTTATCGAGAACACCACCACCTCCTCTGATGCGTCTTCTGCAGGACATAGTATGCTACTGATGCAATTGCGCTACTTGCATCTCGTTATATAGCATTTCGTCTGCGTCAATCCAACTGTTTTCCGTATCTGGGAAACCGAGCCATTTAACTAATACTCGATGTCCACGGCGTTTCACAACTCTCTCTATGAGAAACACGTCTCGTTTAGAACTCTTCTGCAGTTCTTCAGAGTAAAAACAACCTGCAATTTCTTCCCCCTTGCGGTCCTCTAAAATATAAGTTCTAGGATTCGTTTCCTGCACCTTTGAGACGGTGAATTACTCAGTTGACCAGTTTGGTAGGTAAGATTTCTCGAAGGTGGTTTTGTGTTTTGAAATACGCACAAAGTCTCCAACTTTAAATTTTTGTCTGCAGTGATCAACCATTTTAATTCTGAAGTAAACGGTGTTTAGAAGTTCGTTATCACGAACATCGATTGGTCTCATTTTTATCGTGCTGTGTTTGGTTCTGTTGTACTGAGCGATTATTTCAGGAAGAATATCAGTCCATTTGTATGATCCACGTAGATTAAATAGCTTCCACATTCTTGTTTTTATTGTTCTGTTTAGACGCTCCACAATACTTGCTTTCAAATGGGTGAATGTTGAGTAATGGTTTATGTTATACCGAGTCATAACAGACTTGAAATATTGTTTGTAAAATTCAGTTCCACGATCTGTTTCAAGATTTCTAGGACACCTGCACGTCCCAGTCTGCAGCAGTTTTTCAAACACACGTGCAACATCTTCACCAGATTTCGATTTCAGAGGTAGTGCCCATGCAAATTTAGAATATGAATCGATGATCATTAGGATATATTTGTAGCCTTTATTCACACGAGAATGCTGCTGCATATCCACAAGATCAGCCTGCCAAAAGTCATCCAAGCCTTTGATCATCACAGGTCTGAGAGGGTATGTTTTACGTGCCGGCTTATGGAGTTCGTCAACCACTGTCTCCATTCTTATTCGATGATACCTCTCTTTCTAAGCTGTGAAATTATTGAAACAACCTCATTCGAGTGCGCAGTATTGCCGGCAGCGGCAGATGCCATCAGTAACCGTAAGCGGTCTACTAAATCGTCCGGTCGGCTGTAGTATATATACTCAGGAGCCTGACCGCTCACACTTTTATGCTGTATGTCAATTCCATCTCCAGTACTACTTTTTTTCTTCTCGTTATCTAGTATGTGCTTTATAACGTTTTTGTATTTCATGGAGGTTACGCTTTTCGGTTTCCCATCGGCATCCTTATGTAGGTCAGTCAGAAGCACTATTTCCCGATAAGTGTCGAGATCTGTAGACGGGTAGTTTGATGTTCTCGGGGATTTTAAGAAGATGACACTCAATAGACCTTGCGTTCTTTGAAACTCTTTATCACCAATTTGTATCGTGTTTTTGGTTAATCTTACGGGTTTTGTACCTAGCATATACGGTCTTACTCTGCTGACACCATATGTTTTGTCTATTCTTGATTCGTTGTGACTGTTGAAAAATTCTGTAACACCATTATCGCCATCTCCATCGTTATCAGCGCGGTTGTTGATGTCGGCGGAAATTTGTTTGAGAGAATCCGTAACTGGTTTAAAGGTTTCTCGTAGCGTATTATATTGTTTCAACTGTCCTAAACGCAACAGTCGTAGCTTCTCGCGAATAGCCTTCCGCGCTTGGATAAGTTTCTGCTTGGTTGACATGCTGGCAAATACTAATCGGTTTTTGGTGCTGCACTCTGTTTTATATGTACGTCAATCTTCATCCTGTTCCTCTTCTTCGCAGGCTTGTTAACTGTAACAGCCTCAACCTCTTCTTCACCATCATCTTCTTCTTCTTCTTCAAGGATGTTTAGTTTCCTATCCATATCATCAAGTCTTGCATGTGCTTCATTGTTACGTAACAGGATAAGTCTATAATAATTTGTATATTCCTTTCGAACGTCTTTGATTTTGTCACTGAATAACGTATTTATTTTACTGATAGCCCCTTCAATATGTTTGCTCACACTCTCTACTAGTTCATCACGAAATGATTCAATTTTGCTGTTTACATACATGTGAATGTTCTGTCTCTGCCCACCACGACCGCCCGACATACGTGCGAATTTATCCATGGTGTTGTGTGAAATGATGTAACCACCGTTTCTCAGAGCTATTTATGTAAAAGAGAGTCTTGGAAGTTTCGTCTATACCTACCACCATCCAGTTTTCTGGTTTTGTCTATAACGAGAAACCCATACTGAGAATGATTCCAGCAATCTGCGCACATTTTTACAAACTCATTGAAAGACATGTCGGTTCCCACATGGGCCTGGTAAATATGTTTTAAATTCAAATTATCTTGTTTGAATGCTATAATGAGGTTTGCGTTATCCCGCAACTGCTGTTTTGGAATTCGAGAATATGTTTGACTAAGATAAAAAACATCAACACCCATATGTCTCCCAAACCAGAAATATCTTCGAATTTGGTCCTGGTTTTCCACGGCTACATCGTCAAATATGAAGACAGTGTTCGGTTTTATGTTCTCTGGAGGCGGGATATCGACGCTCTGATTATACGTGGTGTATGTCACATCATCTAAACCATTTAATATCTTGTGTAGCATCTGGTATTTAGGCTGTGAGAGAGTTTTTGAGAAAATGCAGACATGTTCGAAGCGGACTCCATCTGGGTGGGTTAGCAGTGTCATGAAAAGATTTGTTTTGCCACAGTTCGATGGTCCTATAATTATCGCACGTATATTATCTGGAAGGAGCACACCATTTTTCTTCTTACGACCTTCTTCTTCTTCTCCCACAGACCAGTCGTCAACAGTAAAATTAGGGTGATGTTTCACCCACCCTGCCATGTTACTGACTATGTCACGTACAGGCGTGCAATGGGCATATATACAGAAGAATGTTTGTGCAATGACTTTAGATGAGATGGGAGATACTATAAATAATGTTATTAACACAGATTTTTTAAAAATACATTTTTATTCATTCCAATGACTGAATACAGAATCAACATCGAAATAAGGTTTACATTCTTTTCTTTTTTTTTCATCCGCTTGTGGGTTTGCAGTAGCAGTACAGTATTTAGCAAACAATTGTCTTCTATACGCTAGAAATTCACTTCGTATTAGGTTCACAGCAGGAGGAGCAACAAAGTATTCAGGTATTCCATCGGTAAATTTAGCTTCTAAGGAATTCACACTTATTGGATTTACTGGTGTTGACTTGGGTACTGATTGAACACACATAGATATACACTGATGAACATCATCCAGATGTACACTATGACTACCTAGGTAAGTCACAATATCATCGTGGAGTGCTTTAACATAGCACGACCACAAGAACAGTCTGTCAGATGCAAGTCGTATTGCATCACACAAATTAATTAAATTTACAACACTGGAATGTCGTATGTAAGTACAAGATTTACCATCTGAAATCATTAAGGCGGCATCTCCATACATTTCCAATACAGTTACAGTTACACCAAAGGAAACTTCAGGAGGTGGACGCGCTGGATTATATTCATAAGTCATTTTCTCACAAATAATAGGCAGTGCCGAGACTAGTTCATCCCATGCATGCTTGTAAAACCGTACTTTAGTGCCCTGTTTAATGTTTTCAACTTCAATAGCTACTTCCCATTGCCACTCGTCACTGGGTTCTAAACCAATTGTTATTCGTTTGGAACCACTTGCTGTTATGTTATACGTGGAAGCAAAAAGTAGCACTGTCGGAGGAGGATTCACACTTTTTGCCTCGTCGCACGATGAACGCGGCCAATCATCTGATACATCACATCCTCGTGATGGGTCGTATGAAGGCGGCCAGTGAGTTGAAGGCTCGTGCTGCGCCTGCGGGTTGCCGTTGCACTCCTGTTTCAACATGTCGGGAACTGGTTGATTGTCTTCATAGGCAGCGATCGGAATCTGCCTCAGTAACTCCATATCATCATTCAGCATCGCTGCAGTATCGGGTTCTGTGAAGAAAAAAAAGCATGAAGTACATGAATACACACACATGCATACACGCATATGGAAGATATAAATGCGTATAATATTTTTCACACAACTACTTACGTTTTTGATTATTACTGCTAATCGGATTGCTGGATGGAAATTCTTGTGATCCTCCTTCTCCAACAGGAGGTGGACTCCAATGCTGTTGACCAGTGAGATCAATGATCGGAATCTGCCTCAGTAACTCCATATCATTATTCAGCATCACTGCAGTATCGGGTTCTGTGAAGAAAAAAAAAAGCATGAATACACACACACACACACACACACACACACAAGCACACACACACACACACACACACACACACATGCATATAATAATAATAATAAGAATAACTTACGTTTTTGATTATTATTCTTCTTCCTCCTAGACTGAGACGGACCGGATTGCTGCTGCTGCTGTCGTTTCATGATGACGATGTTATCCTTCCAACACTCGACGTCTGAATGATTGTAGAGAACCGACTGAGCACGAAGGCAGGCTGCTTCGCTCTGATTGGTCGATGGTCACGTGGTGTGCTCTCATTGGTCGGTTGTAGTGGGGAGGGGGTGGTCGCGGGCTGTGCTCCCAGGTGAACGAGTCTGAACCTGTTATTGTGAAGGGGTGGGGGAAGGGGCTGGTCACGTTCTGTGCTCTCATTGGCCGGTGCTGGTCATGTGGTAGGGTGGGGGTGGGGGGTGACGTAGATAGTCACGTGATGCCTTGGGGTGAGCTCAGTTCCATGCCAGACGTGGAGGAGTGAACATGTGCAATTGCAATAACAATAAACAATTACAATAAATAAATAAACAATTACCCTAATTACCCTAAGTACATGTAATTACTCTAGTTACATGTAATTGCAATTATGTAATTACTCTAAGTACATGTAATTGCAATTATGCAATTACTCTAATTACGCAATTACTGTAATTAATTTGATATCAATTTTATGTGCCAGAATGCCCAATTGTATCCTACTTACAATATTACATGGACATTTATTGTAGCAGATGTTGCTGAGCCAATATTAGGAGCGGACTTATTGCTACATTTCCGACTCGCTCCTGATTTAGTAAATCGCCGATTAAGTGAGGTGTTGAGAGAGAAAGAGACTGTGGGGCAAGGTCAGATAATAAATGCGATAGGAGAAGATAACCCATTTGATACATTGTTATTGGAATTCCCTTCGTTTAATCGACAAAACGTGGTCGACAAAAGAAGACATCATACGACAGTACATCATATCAATACCACTCCAGGACAGCCGGTAGCAGTTCGAGCGAGGAGACTACCAGCACACAAACTTCTTGCAGCACAAGAGGGCTTTGAAGAGATGCTTCGAGCAGGTATTGTGTCCAGGTCTAGCAGTCCCTGGGCTTCTCCTCTGCATATGGTGAGTAAAAAAGATGGTTCTTGGAGATTGTGTGGGGATTATAGAGCACTAAATGCCAGAACGATTCCAGATCGTTATCCTGTTCCACTTGCTACAGACTTTAATTATGCCATTGCCAAGGCACAAGTGTTTAGTGTTGTCGATTGCAAAAAAGCATATTTGCAAATTCCAGTAGCACAGGAAGATATTAAGAAGACAGCTGTCATAACACCTTTCGGTTTGTTCGAATACAATTTTATGCCGTTCGGGTTAAGAAACGCAGCACAAACTTGGCAGCGTTACATGCATGAGGTGCTACGTGGCCTGACTTTCCTGTTTTGTTATATGGACGACATACTTATATTTTCGTCCAACATTACAGAACATGTAAAACATTTGCGCCAACTTTTTCAAAGATTAGAGAAATTCAACATAATTATTAATAAAGATAAATGTGTTTTTGGAAAAAAAAGAAGTGCAATTTTTAGGATATGTAGTCTCAGCAGAAGGGATAGCACCCCTTCCAGAACGTGTCACTGCCATTCAACACATGCCATTGCCAACAACATTTAAAGGTTTACGCAGATTTATCGGGATGATAAATTATTACCGTAGACATATTTCTGGTTTAGCACATCATCAAGAACCGCTCATTACATTGCTTATAGGAAAACATACTACTGGCAATAGGAAGATTACTTGGAATAAAGAGGCTGAGGCAGCATTTCACAGTCTCAAACAGCAATTAGCACAAGCAACACAGCTTACTCATCCACTGTCGGAAGCCCCTCTCGCATTAATGGTAGACGCTAGTCAGAATGCTATTGGGGCGGCTTTACAACAGAAAGTTCAGGGAGCATGGCAACCGCTTGCCTTTTATTCACAAAAGCTCACACCACGACAAAAGAATTGGAGCGCAATCGATAGAGAGCTACTGGCGATACATGAAGCAGTCAAACATTTCAGATCGTCAGTGGAAGCAAGACATTTTACAATTTACACAGATCATAAACCACTAGTTAACTTTTTCCAGAAGGCTACAGAATTAGGTTCGCCGCGACAGTGTAGACAGGCGGAATTTGTGGCACAGTTTACGACAGACGTGCAATACATTTCAGGAAGCAAAAACATTGTGGCTGATTGTTTGTCACGCAACTGCGCTAATATAAAGGCTGTACCTTGGAAGGAGATAGCGCTGAAACAACAACATGACACACAATTACAGGAGCTACTGCAGGACGAACACACTGCATTACAAATGGTAAAAATTCACGCCCCTTATTGCTCTACAGGCATTTGGTGTGATACAACGACCATACATTCCGAAAGAGTTTCGGCGAATAGTATTCCAGGCATTTCACAATTTAGCACATCCTGGAATCAGAGCATCGGCTAAACTTGTTGCAAGTAAAGTAGTATGGCAGAATGGGAATCCAGAAAGACTGCAGAGAGTGGGCACGTACATGTTTGGACTATCAACGTAATAAGATTAATAAACACACGTACCCACCAATAGCATCCTTCCCAGTTCCATCACGTAGATTTTCACATATACATGTGGATATCGTGGGACAACTGCCGTATTCAAATGGTCATCGTTATTTACTTACGATAATCGACCGTTTTACAAGGTGGTCAGAAGCCATTCCAATATCAGATACTACAGCAGATACAGTGGCCAAGACACTAATTGGTAGCTGGTTTACAAGGTTCGGAGTTCCACAGATCATTACAACTGACAGGGGTAAACAATTCGAAGCACAGTTGTCCAAGAGCTTATGCAGCTTTGTGGATGTAACCACTTACGTACAACCAGTTACCACCCTTCAAGCAACGGCATGGTGGAAAGATTACATCGCACTTTAAAAGCAGCCCTAATGTGTTATGACTCTACATGGTCAGAAGCTTTACCACTGGTTCTACTAGGACTGAGAACTGCAGTAAAAGATGATTTGCAATGCTCACCAGCTCAGCTGGTGTATGGAGAACATTGAAGAGTTCCAGGAGAGTTTTTAGTAGCAAGAGAACATAAAGAACTTTCAAAACAGACTGTTACAGAATTTGCACGTCAATTGAGCAGGCAAATGTCTCAGTTAAAAACTGTGCCACCACGCAGAGATGGTGACAGGAAAGTATTCATACACAAAGATTTAGCTACTGCCTCCCATGTTTGGCTCAGAGACGACTCTGTCAGGCCGCCACTACGTTCACCATTCATGGGACCATACAAGGTGCTAGCAAGAAGTCAGAACACTTTTACAATTGATCAGAACGGAAGACAAGAAATAGTATCATCAGAAAGAGTTAAACCAGCATACTTGGACTTAGAAGAGACCCACTGGAGAACCTCACCTGGCACATCAACCAACAGTGAACATGCAAGAGAGGAGTCAAGGGAAGAGTTCACACCACCGGTAGAAGACAACACCAAGCAGTCACCGCCGCCATTCATCACCCGAGCAGGGAGAAGGGTCAAACATCAGTACCCCAACATACCGGGAGCAGCCGGCTTTAAAAAAGGGGGGCTGGTGTGGCGACGTTAGACACTGTGCAAAAGGAAGAAAAGAGAATCTTTGTCGAAAGCAAGGAAATTATACATTAAATATATAGTCTCTGTTGTTGATTTTGTGAGTTTTGTATTTCATGGTTCGTGAATAAAGTGTTCAGTTTTCTCTAACATCTTTCGTCGCATTTTAGTAGTTAGTTATAGCAGCACTAACCACAGGGGTAACAAATTAGTCATCGCCGTATCACGTCACTTTTCTGTGCTCTATTTTCATTCTAGCCACTGTGGTGACGCGTGCTTATTTGCCAATTTTTAAGTAACAGATCCTAAGCAAAACAAATTTTCCTATTCTGCATTCTTGAAGGAGAAAAATTCTAACTTATGAGTAACGTGCATGCGCAATACTAATTGTACGTTATATGAAAAGCGCTTACCTGCAGTGGCGGCGCTAGACGAAAACTGGGCGTCGGCGAACTCGTCTTTGCGAGGCCCCTTTCAATTTTTCAGTAATGAAGAAAATCTTAAATGAGCTGAATTACACATCAATAATCATTATACTAAAATTCTATTAGTATAATATACAAATATTATTGCAATGACAAAAATTACAATAAACAAACACAAATTAGAGGAACTTTTCACCTTTTCGTTTCACTGAAATTTTTAAGACCACATGTTAATACTAGTCGCTATTTTGGCGTCAGTTGATAGTACTGACAACGCAGATAGTCTTTCTTGGATCATTTTGCTTTTCAAGTTAGTCTTAATCAATTTTAACTTTTGTGAAGCTTCTCTCGATCGAAGCTGTAATGACTGTAACGGGGGATGATTCTGATTGTTAGCCGGCCGCGGTGGCCGAGGGGACTAAGGCGCTCCAGTCACGGTCTGCCCGGCCACTACGGTCGGGGGTTCGAATCCCCCCTCGGGCATGGATATTTGTGCTGTCCTTAGTCTTAGTTAGTTCATAAGTAGTTTGTAAGTTTAGGGATTGATGACCCCGTAGTTAAGTCCCATAAGCTCTACAAACATTTGAACATTTTTGATTCTGATTGTTATAAAAACATTTGGATATACGCCTTCCAAATCGTTTTCTAAAATGTACTGAAGAAATTATTATGTAAATATTTAACTAAAAATTGCATCACTACTGCACTCATACGGAAATGGCCGAGTGCACTAAGGTATCACATCACGGTGAGCGAGATCGCTCTCGCCGGGGGTCGAATCCCACCCTTGGGTACGAATGTTGTGTTCGTCCATTGGTTAAGCTAGTGTAAATTAGATGTAGGTCGCCGCTGTATAATCTAGCAGTTGGAAAGCGCCGTTTAACATCAAATATAAAAAAAGAAGAAAAAAAAAACTAAAACTTTAACAATGTTTTGCAAGGCCTGAAGTACGTTATTTCAAGAATTTCCTGCATGATTTTACGAGTTTTAGCTCTCGCCGAAAAAAAAAAAAAAAAAAAAAAAAAAAACAACGCAATGTCAAGAAAAGAAGAAGAATAAGCAGGTTAACAACAAAGAAGAAACCTGCAAAACCAAGATGAGTACATATTAATGACCATTTATAGTTTTAAGAATGTTTAATTTTTTTGGGCCCAACAACAAACCAACAACATAAGTTTTTCAACTTGTCCGAAAGTACGTATATGAAGCGGAAAAGTGGGAAACAGCTTGGTAAAAAAAATGAAGAGGTAACGTCACAAGCGGAGAGAATAAAGCACTCAACTGCCATTGAAGGGCTTAGTAAAATTGCTTCAGGCTTAACACGTAACCGTAGCATCGAACAGTGCATTCGAATTTCCAAATTAGATTTCGTCTTCTGCAAAATTGGTTGTGAGTAAACGCACGACGCGTGGAACGTTATTTCAAGAATTTCCTGCATGATTTTACGAGTTTTAGCTCTCGCCGAAAAAAAAAAAAAAAAAAAAAAAAAAAAAAACAACGCAATGTCAAGAAAAGAAGAAGAATAAGCAGGTTAACAACAAAGAAGAAACCTGCAAAACCAAGATGAGTACATATTAATGACCATTTATAGTTTTAAGAATGTTTAATTTTTTTGGGCCCAACAACAAACCAACAACATAAGTTTTTCAACTTGTCCGAAAGTACGTATATGAAGCGGAAAAGTGGGAAACAGCTTGGTAAAAAAAATGAAGAGGTAACGTCACAAGCGGAGAGAATAAAGCACTCAACTGCCATTGAAGGGCTTAGTAAAATTGCTTCAGGCTTAACACGTAACCGTAGCATCGAACAGTGCATTCGAATTTCCAAATTAGATTTCGTCTCCTGCAAAATTGGTTGTGAGTAAACGCACGACGCGTGGAACGCTGGCAGCGCTCCACTCACAAGAATACTGGCATGTGCGCCAGACTGCTTCCCTTCCGGCGTAAACACGACGGCGCTGCCACAGGTGCGAGGGAGAAATTAGCCCTCCTCCCTCCCCTTGTTCAACAGGGGGCCGGCATGTAGTCGAGACGCCATGGCACAGTTCCCGAAGCCGCTCCCTCCGAGGTTTGGTTTCGAATCCCCTCTTGGGAATGAATGATGAGTTTGTACTACAGAAAAAAGGGGGTGCGGCAGATTTGCCGCACGTTTCGCACGTGCCTTGCGCCGGCCCTGTTACACAGCACTGGTGTAATCAAAATGAAATTGTACACATTAACTTACCCTCATATGTCCAAGCATGTTCCTACTGCAGAAACAATATGAAAGGTGGAGGATCTCGTATTTATATTAAAAATGGTATTGAATTTAAAGTAAGAAATGATATAATCTCGTTAAGTGCAGACAAAGACTATGAAGTGTCAGCAATAGAGATAGCGAATATAGATATGCCCAAAAACTAACTGTATTATGTGTATACCGATCTCCTAGTGGTAATTTAGACATATCCTTTGCAAAACTTACACCAAGCCTAGAACTAGCATTGACGTCCTTTTGTGAGGAGACTTTAACATAAATACAGCTAAAACTGATTGACACCAGTAACACCTTTCTGAATATCCTTCATAGTTTTGGCATGTCATCACTAGTCAACAGTCCAACAAGAATAACTGCTCATTCATCTTCCATCATTGACCATGTAGCTGCAGATATAGCCAGAGAAGTCTGTGAAGTACTTGTCAAAAATGGACTGACAGACCACCAATGCCAGATCATAAAAGTTAAAGCTTGTGTAAAGAAAGAACCCAAACTACACGTATATAAAAAGTCTACTCCCCATCAGCCCTACAAAAATTTTCCTTGCAGTTAGCACATAAACATTGGGAAGGAGTTTATGCAGAAACTGAAGTGAACAAAAAATTCTCGAACTTCATGTCTGAGTTTAAACTAAAATTCGAAGGAACATTTCCCAAAACATTAGTCCCTATAGGAACATTTACTAAAAATAAATGGATTACTAAAGGAATTAAAAAATCTGCTCAAACCTTAAAATACCTAAATTCCATTAAAAAGGACAACAGTGGTCCAGATTTCTTGAACTACTATAATGAACTACTATAATCATTACAAAACGATCTACAGAAAAGTACCCAAGACAGCAAAAATTTAAGCTAATGATAAGTTCATAAAATTAGCAAATAATAAAAGTAAAGCTACTTGGTCTGTAGTGAAACAAGAAACAGGAAATATGAAACAGTGGTGTGCAAACACAAAAATCAAGAACAAGGAAAACTTAGCAAGTAACCCGAAAGAATTAGCAAATTATGTGAATACCTACTTCAGCAGCATTGCAACAAAATTGCAAAACAAATTTCCAAAACACGTAAATCAACCAAGACAGCTGCATGTAACTAACTCAATGGTAGTGTTTCCAACTACCGAGGAGGAGGTATGCAATGTTGTAAAACAATTACCATAACTATAACACAAAAACAAGTCACCACCTTCAACTAGACAAAAGAAATAAACAGAAGACTCAAAACAGTTTCTTGTATGAAGGTCTAAAACTGTATAATAAACTGCCAAAAAAAATAAAAAATAAAAAAAATAAAAATAAAAAAATAAAATAAAAATAAAAATAAATAAATAAATAACATAAAATAAAATAAATAAATAAATAAAAGAAATTGATAAAATGTATTGCTTTGGGAAACAGCTTAAACTGTATTTGCAGGAACATTGTTTTTACACGGTAAGTGAATATCTTAGTAATAAAAGTTTGTAAATAGTTTGTCTTACAGTGTTGAGTATATGTAATATTTTATAAGAAGAAAAATGATTGTAAACAACATATGTGTCACAGTGTTAAACTAGATGTAACAAAAAAACTTGTAAATGAACTAGAGATAAGAAAAACTGTATAAATATGTAAATGTAAATGAACTGACAACATCCATACATTTTAAAATGTCTGTGGATGGCTGAAATAAATAAATAAATAAACTTTAGATATATATCATTTCAGGCCGAGCTACTTCGAGTGTAGGCTTTCTTGGAAATTACCCAGAAAGCTGTACTCTTGGGTTCCTGCCTACACACATCCTTTACAATCACGACATATTCGTGAAAATCATAACATTCGACTGTTCGATACCTATCGTTTCGATACTCAACCACTTCGATATATATCGAAGCCTCGCTATAGCCGCACTGTACGGGACATCTGCGAAATTACCCGGAACCCTAAAAAGCACAAGCCCTTCATTAAGAAGCACGGGTAGATAAGCTAGTTGTGTATATAACTCAAGTTATTCGCCCAAGTGTCTCCTCGGTAGACACCCAGGGGTAGAAATGATTGCGCCCGGCTGTAAGACTTAAATTTCGCCCACGAGAAGGATGAAAAAGGTAGTTTGTTCTAATATTAGAGTTTCTTTTTTCCATGTCAGTGATGATGAAAAATAAAATGCAGGCATATTGCACTAGTCTATATACATAAGAATTATTATAGTTCATCATAAGTTGCTTACCGATGCATCTCAATTACGTTGGCATACGGCTGCCAAGACCAAAAGCAGAAAAACAGAACACGCTTTATATTCTTACGGCCGGCCGCGGTGGCCGAGGGGACTGAGGCGCTTCAGTCACGGTCTGCACGGACACTACGGTCGGGGGTTCGAATCCCCCCTCGGGCATGGATATTTGTGCCGTCCTTTTCCGTAAGTAGTTCATAAGTAGTTTGTAAGTTTAGGGACTGATGACCCCGTAGTTAAGTCCCATAAGCTATACAAACATTTGAACATTTGAATTTTATATTCTTACGAAAATTTTGGCCTGATAGGTGTATTATCCATTTTAAATAATAATGGTCAAATAGTACTTTCAGTCATGAGTTAATAATAAATTACAGCCAGTTTTTGTGTGATATGGACCTTAATAATGGTTAAACTAAAACAAACAGCAAACAGACAGTCTCATAATTTTCGAATTATGATAGTAAGTGCTTAGTCTTTCCAATTACAATGAGACGACAGGTTTTTTTTATTTTTTTTATTTTAGTGGTACATTATGAACTCAGATAGCAATCAGACAAAGCCATTATATACAACGCTCAAAAAAAAAAAAAAAAAAAAAAAAAAAAAAAAAAAAAAAAAAAAAAAAAAAAGAGGGTGGGCGTTGAAATTTTTTGAGGACCTTTCATTATATGTAAAAGAGACAGAATTCCCGATATCCGCCGTGGCACATCGGCAGCGTTGTAGGACAAGCAAGAATACAATAGGATCGATGGCTCGATTGCTGACACACTGTTTCTTTCGTTTTTTCAAATACCGACAGTTATATTCAAAATACGTCTTCTGTTTAGTTTTCATCTTTAATATTTTGACAAAGGTTCCAATTAAAATATAACATATTACATTTTTTATATTTTGCACTACATTATAAATTTACGTCGTTTGCTTTCTTTTTTAATTTGTGAAAAGTTTTCCAATACTGTTCCAAAAAATACATATTTTTTATTTCACTAAACCCATAATTATGAACAAAATTTAACAGCAAGAAATTACATCTTTGAAATTCAACTGTATCAAACGCCACAACCAACTCGGGTGTGTTGGAAAGAAATCTTTTACAAATCCGTAAAGTCACACGGAATAGGCAAGGAATATGATGGGGACTACTGTATTGTGGCGATTTTCTATAAATTTTCACATTTGCCATGATTGGAGGATGTCACAGAAACCACTATAGCACAAAGGATAAAGTGTACTTTCTCTTGACTAACTACGAAACAAAGCTAAGGTAGACAGTCACTACTAAAACCTCAATATTTCCCGTCGCATTCGGCGGTGCAAGTCTACCATGTAAAACTGTCACACCATTACCAGAATTGCGTAAGTATCCTGTACTGAATAAAAAGTGTGTACTGCCCGGTTACAGGGAGGGGCAGTTTCCCTCTCTAGCCTGCTCTTGCGGGGTCGCCGGTGGTTGGTACCACATGAAATGTGTTCATACAGAAATGAACTGAAGAGGAGTTCATTTTCCACCAGATATGCTTCTTCAAATTTATTTCTCTGTGAAACAAGTTGTTATCTGATTATCAGCCGACAGTAGTGAATGATTTTTTTTTTTTTTTTTTTTTTTACATTAACATGTTTCAGTCCTCCTGGATCATATTTAGAATTTTTTAGTTGCTACTGCAACCCGTCCCGTCTATGTTGCATTGTTGTGACAAATACAACATAGACGAACAGCTTACAGGCGGATTCCAAGAGTCTGTTGATGATCCCTAAGGGTTGAAACATGTTAATGTAAGAAACCATTCGCGACTGTTGGCTGATAATCAGTAAACTGTTTCAAATATTAGTGCAGTTGCTGACTCTCGTAATTCGATTACGTTGATTATTTGTTTGTCTTATGCAGCAACTGACTTGCTCCAGGGGACATAAACAGCTTAGTGCACCATTTGGTAGCAGTGCCATCCTGTTCAGACGCAGCTGGCTTGGGAGCATTCCGAACATCAATCAAATGCTGGCCACAACTAAAGAAACGCAACATTCTCTTGTAATTACCGGTTTATCTAGTTTATTTTAATCTTCTCGTTCCCAATCCTGAAGGAATGGCAAGCTTTTTGAGAACTTGTTCATATTCATTTCAGCCATATGACTATATATAAAGGCAAATCAGAAAGCCGTTGCCCCTATTTTTTATTCGCCCAAAGTAATGTATATACAAGTCATTGTAAATATACATCATGACCTTCGGATCTTTCACCGTTTTTGTGCTTGGTCCCCAATATGGAACCACTGTCGAACTGCTGTCCGGGCTTTATCGTTAGTTGTGAATTGCTGCACTTCGAGGAACTTTTTCAGCGGTTCAGATACATGAAAATCACTAGGGCCGAAGAGAAGATAATATGGTGGCTAATTCGGAATCTCCCATTGTAATGCCTCAAGCTTCTCGGCAGTTCTAATTGTCGCACGTGATCACGCATTGCCGAGTAGCAGAATCACGTTGTCCGCATCGAGAATCCCTCAGCGCCTTCGCCTGGCGTGCACACTCCGATCTGCTTCCATCATTGTGTCCATGCTGGATGTTGTCCGTAGTCAGCAACATCTACATTTACATACATATTCTACACATCAAATTTAAGTGCCTGGCAGAGGGTTTATAAAAAATGTTCAAATGTTTGTAGAACTTATGGGGCTTAACTACGGGGTCATCAGTCCCTAAGCTTACAAACTACTTATGAACTAGCTAAGACTAAGGACTGCACAAATATTCATGCCCGAGGGGGTATTCGAACCCCCAACCGTAGTGGCCGTGCAGACCGTGACTGGCGCGCCTCAGTGAGGGTTTATAGAACCGCTTTCACGATATTTCTCTGCCGTTCCATTCTCTAACAGCGCGAGGGAAAAAGGAACACCCAAATCTTTCCGTTTTCGATCAGATTTCTCTTATTATTATGAGATGGGTCCTAACAAAATATGTTCGCATTCGAAGCAGAAAGTTGGTGAGAGAAATTTCGCAAATAGATCTCGCTGTAAACGAATAACGCCTTTCTTTTAAGGATTTACACCCCAACTCGTGCATCATTTCTGTGATTCGCCAATAATGCAAAACACTCTGCCCTTCTCTGAACCTTTTCTATGTCCAGAATTAAACTTTTACTCTGCAGCGGAGTGGGCGCTGATATGAAACTACGTGACGTATTATAATTATGTGCCGGAACCGGGAAAGGCAAAAGTCCCAGGTTCGAGTCGCGTTACGGCACACAATTTTAACCAGCCAGGAAGTTTCTTTTCTATGTCCTCCGTCAGTTGCAACCGGTGAGGAACCCGTAATGCACAGAAATAGTCCAAAATAAGACGGACAAGTGAAGTGTAGGCAATTACTTTAGTAGAACTGTTGCATCTTATGTTATTCAAATGTTTGTATAGTCTATGGGACTTAACTACCGGGTCATCAGTCCCTAAACTTACAAACTACTTATGAACTAACTACGACTAAGGACGGCACAAATATCCATGCCCGAGGGGGGGGGGGATTCGAATCCCCGACAGTAGTGGCCGTGCAGACCGTGACTGAAGCGCCTCAGTCCCCTCGGCCACCGCAACCGGCGTATCTTATGTATCCTGCCAATGAAACGTTGAGGATTCCCGAGTGATCATTGTTATACAAGACTACAATATTTTTAAAATGCCCTTTTTAGTGGAAACCTGCTAATAATGGAAATTGTTTTTATACTTTAACTAGATGACCCGGTGAACTTCGTATCACTTACCTCTTAATATAAACCATATTAATTTACATCGTATGTATTTTAGACCAAGTAGCTTTATAAAGGCATCATCAGATAGTCTAAGTATCGGCTCGATAGTGGGCGGAAAGAGTAGGAAAATGATCGACATTTCCCCAATTGTTACTGATTTGTCGCATTGCGTCTGCGGAATCGATCAATTTCATTTTTCCGTGCTCACTATTGTTGTGATCGATGTGCCCGAACTCGTTTCATTCTATAGCTATCTACTTTATTGTAATTCACTCTAGAACGCAAATCTGCCATACCAATACGACTGTTCTCATTATCAGTCTCTCGCTGGTCATCAGTGCGGTTAGCGCGTGAGGTAGCTCATCAGACATTTGATTGATTTCGAAGACGTATAATGAACCATAATGAACAAAAAATAATTACCCGTCTCCGTCGTACGAATAGTCAGTTATAGTGCTGAATTCAATCAAAAACACATTGGAAAACGCACTTTCAGTTTTTCTCAAATTTTCCAGTTTTCCGGTATTTTCCAAAGACTTTATTTCATACAAACCTTGTCCTGTCAAGCCGTACTCAATTGACGCTCTTACAACCATGTGGCATAGAAAAAAAATCACTTTCATTTTTTTCTAAATTTTCCAATTTTCCGGTAGATTTTCCAAAAACTTTATTTCATACAAACCTTGTCCTGTCAAGCCGTACTAAAATGATGCTCTTACAACCATGTGGCTATTGAATTTTATTAATAGAAAAAAATAGCTTTCGGTTTTCCTAAATTTTCCTACTTTCCGGGCGACATTCCCAAATTTTTATTTGATGCCACCTTTCTCTTGCTTTCAACATGAAATGTACAAAATTTTACAGCAATTGGACGAACAGAATTGATACTTTACTGGAAAAAGCTGTTCCAGTTTTTCCCGATTTTCCTCTTTTCCAGACAACTTTTCCGTATTTTATCACCGTGCAGACCTTCCCTGGACTTACACACGAATGTTTCAAGACTAATATTAGCCATATCGGTTCAGCCGTTCTCGAGTTTTAGCGAGACTAACGAACAGCAATATATATTAGCGTAATGAAATAATTATAAGTAAAACGATTATATTAATTATACATTTATGAACTGAAATTACGAAGTAAATCACAGTTTCGTTAGTAAAACATAACAACACAAGGAATCATGTATAATTTTTTTTAAAGCGAAATAGAGGGAAACGAAACTTGGACGCGAAATTAACAGTTCATCACCTCCTCTACTGTACTATGTTGACTTAATGATGACGCTCAAAAGTCGCTTGCTTGTACTGCATGTATATTGTACTCAGAAATCTGTCACAAGCATTTCCTCTTTTCCTATGACCCACGACAGGGGGGACAGTTTGGGTATTTGAAAGGTTCATCTGTTTCCTTCTGCTCATACAGTGAGCCACATCGCTGAGATGATTAATTATGCAAAATTCAATAATACTGTCAGCCATAATCGAGATCACCGTACAGACGAAATGTTGTCGGCAGTGTCGTAGCGTGTCCAGGTTGGCAACGCACCACATGTAAAAAATACTAATCAGCTGAAACACCGAGCATTGGCAATGTTCATCTATGTGTGTCTTTTTACACACTTTGAGCCAAATCGATGAGGCGATTTATTGCCGTACGTGAAACCTTGTGGCCTAACACAGCGGGTCGGGACCACGGGACCACGGCTAGAACACGTCGTCGGCGCTTAGGATGGCAACACACGTCATTTCGCGTAACCTGTGGCATACCACTTTGACTTTTACAATACAAACTTACGCATGTACTATCAGAGTCCCATAATATAATTAAAATACCCATGGATTAAAACATTAATCGTATGCAATGGAATTTACTGCATGCCGAAAATTTAATATTTCATCATATTTTTCGTTGGAACATGGCTGTCTCAATTGGCGGAATGACTTTCTTGGAGTTCCTTCCAATATCTCTCTTATCTTTTGTTAATGAAATGGCCACATTTTCCTCACAATGTTGGTTGCATCCTTATATGGCGTCCAATTTTAATCATCTCTTTCGAATATCACTGAAGTGGCATAGTTGTGCAAAAAATGTCTCTAGTGGAAGTTGTAAGGTTTGATGGGGGTCATGGAATGATTACCTTGAAATAACCTTGAACATTTTTTTCAAAGTGAAACCAAGGTCAAATTCATTTTTATCAAATGGTAACCCCTATTTTTTTTATTCCATATTCGTATTCTACACGAAAAAATACAAATCGTTTGTAGGGAACATCTTCTTTTTCTTTTTTCATTTTTTTTTTTTTTTTTTTTTTTTTTTTTTTTTCGAAAAAGCAATTGTATCTCCCAGGTCACTAGTATCTCGAGAATGAGACAAGATCGGGAAACATTTTCAATGGAAAACTTGTGTGGTGTCTGAACTCTGTCCAATGGTGAAATGTTCGTGAATTTGAAATGACCTTGAAATTCGGATTAACCTGAAAGTAAATACCATCGGCGTCAGCGTAACCCAATGTGCACCACTTGGAGGGCGACGAATCAGAGACCAGCACTGAGCTTATGCCATCACAATCAGAGAAATGAAGGGTGGAGCTCCGAGACTAACTGATAAACCTCATTGTCGGAGAGTTTGAAATCATGACTGGGGGTTTAGAGAAATTTTACGTTTGGAGACTTTGGAAATTTCTCGGCTGTGCTCATTTGGAATGATTCTTGACTGGCGTAACTGTGATAAATTTTTCTCTTTTGGTCTTAGAAACAGTGTGTGTTAAGGGATTTAGAAAAATTTCGCCTTGTCGAACTGTGATCAGTTTCGCCTCGTGGGACTTCAAATCCGTACAAGCAACAGTTTTCTCAACAAGAATGTTCAGAGCACATAAGATAAATTTCAGCTGAGTCACTTTGTCGCAATCGACTTTCTCCAGCTCGTCTGTCACTTCTACCTTCTCTCTATATTTGAAAAGGATGAATTAGCTTGGCGTTTTTCATTGTTTTATTATTTACGTCAATATCGAGATATGTAAAGGTGTCCTCCTGGGAGACATACACATTCGACAGACAACTAAGTAATTTTCTAAAAGTGCGCACTTGAATACTGTATGGCTTGGCTTCTCCTTGTGGCGGAAACTACGGCAAGCATGTGTAAATAAACGGGTCGCGTACACTGTAATAAGTCAGTTGTCCTGCAACACGCTTGCCGGATGGTTCGTTGAAGGGAAAACCTATAAAATGATAGTAAAAGTGATCAGTACAATATATTTTTACACTCTAATATGTATGTGCAAAATGACTGATTACAGGCCATTTGCAATAGTGAGAATGATAAATATTGTTGGCGAATTATTACTGTTTTAACTTTTAAGACAAAATTGAATTCTTAAAACATCTGTAATTCGTTTTCAGCAAATGCTTATTCAAACGAAATATCAATATGTCGTTTTGTTCTCTGAATTGACTCAAAGATATCAGTATTGCTTTCAGTTAGGTTTCATGTGGCCTCAAAGGTAGGTGAAGGCATCGTCTCAATGTTCTAACAATGATTAATGCTGCGGATTTCAATGGGGAAGACACATACACCACCCTCCATAAGTTTGAAAACACCTCGTAATTATAGACAATGGAAAGAAAATGTAAATACAGTATAAAAATTCATTTTGTTATTTTCCAAATGTTTGTTAAGCTCAATTAATACACAGGAAGATTCAACAATTGTATAATGGATTCCTCAAAACAGCCACCCTTTGCTTTCACCACTGCCTTGCTCACTCTCGGCAGTTTCGCCAAAGTTTCAGTTGGAATGAATCTCCATTCTTGCTGCAGGACCTTCGGGTTGTTCGATCGGTTGCAGACATAGTCACCCAGTTTCGTTTACATGGGCCCCCAAAACCGGATTTCGTAAGCCGATTTTGGCTGGTCATGTAAACACTCCAAAATCTATTCTGGAAATCCGCTTCTTGAAGCGTTCTTGGCTTGTCAGATTGTGTTTTCTTGTTAAGAATTGTTTGCACATATGGAAAGTGTGATATTTTCTAATGTGAAATAAAAGTATAAATATTAGAGTGAACATAAATCGTTTCCCAATCCATAGTGTACAGCAGCAATCAGTAAGAATAAATATTCCTTCAAACCGTCTTGATAGCAAATTTTTTATTAGTTAATGACGTGTTTCGTCCTTTAGCAGGGCATCTTCAGATTATCTGCGTGACAGAATTTACACAAAATTACAAGGCGGAATTACATGGGCTTATTTTGTGTATACAAGACAGTATAAATGGTAAACAAAGCTTACAATGCGTTCTCCGTGGTGTGACACCGTAAGTTGTTATTGCGGTGTTTCTATTTTTCTGGAATTTTTTTGGATTTCCTTGTGGCCCTACAAATGTTCGGGTAACAACGAATTACAGTTGGAACATACTCGGTAATCTTAATATTAAGGTAATCTTAAAAATCGGTTTTATGTTTCTCACATCTTTACCGAGTATGTTACAACTGTAATTCGTTGTTAATTTGCAATCAAGACGGTTTGAAGGAATATTGAACGTAAATCTGTGTATTTAAATAAAGAAAAAATAGCGATTTAAATCAGGAACTGAATCAGCTGTTTTTCAGCCGCCATATTAAGTGGGCTAGGAAATCCTATTCAGGGTATGCCTTGTAAACACCCTCGAGTTTGAAAAACGGTGGGCAGGGTAAGGTTGACAATTATCTGACAGGAAGGGGTCCTTCAGTAGTCCGTGCATGTTTGGTGATCACTGTAACCCCATTGGTGTAGGGGTCAGTGCAAATGCCTAGAAAGCAGGAGACCCGGGTTTGAATCCCTGCTGGGTACACTTTTTCAGCTTTACCCGTACATAGTTAATGCCATACGTTCCGTGACTACCAGTATATAGTAACTGCAAGTTCAAACGTGGTGTCTGTTCTTCCGGAAAGAAATTACAGGCACCACACCTAAATATACACACTCCTATCCATAAGTTTGGGAACACCTAGTAATTATAGACAATGGAAAGGAAATCTTCTAATATATAAAAATGGGTCTTTGTGTGTTCGTATTTTATGCGCGGTTGTACCGTTCCACCGATTGTGATTAAACTTTGTCAACATATTGCTTGCACTTTCGCGATGGCCATAGGCGCCTTTAAATGACTGTACGCAAATAACTCAGGAGATATGGCGTAATAAACAATGAAATGCACGGAAAAATGCTGCATCATACGACATCTGCTTCTAAACCGATTTCAACACATATTCCTTCCATGAGGTAACAATTGACGTAGGAGTAAGAACTGCTTACGACATATAGTTCAGAAGATATGACGTCATAAACAATTATATGGTTGAAAACCTGTGGCATCATGCGACATGCGAATAAGGACACTTTATTCATCCTGAAATCCTCATGACATTTTAGACACTTGACCTTCAAAACAAGTCACTGTCGCACAAAATTTTGGGTGGTGCATGGCGGAGGATATTTTAGGTATGAACTTCGTCAGATTCTACAGTTTTATTCCGATCCTGATGAAATTTTTAAATATGATTGAACAATTCAGTTTATCAGTCCAGTAATAATACTTAACTACAATCATTTCAAATAATTAACGTCACTAAACAGTTAATTTTCAGATTTTGGCGAATGAAATAATAAAATTTCTGAAAGTCCTAGCATCTCTCTCTGGAAGTTAGGTTTCAGCTTTCATGGTGATAATCATCAAAGAACCATTGAAACATTTAAAAACTAAATATTGTTCACAGCATGAGAATTTTATGTAATCAATTTAAAGTGAGAATTTAAAAAAAAAAAAATATGCTTCAGTAGAAAGCATACTTCATTCAGATTATTAAATGACGGTGTCAGATTTGATGCATACCAAGCGTACGGAATCAGTGGGGTAAAACCACCAACAGAAGGAATTTGTTGTTACCAACGAATGGTTTTAATGCTAATTTGAAAATAAATACATAAATCTAATGTATAAAAATTGTTTGTTTGCCTTTTTGTTCGTATTTTTTATGCACGGTCATACCGTACAACAGATTGCGATAAAACATTCTCAACTCATTGCTTGCTCGCGCGCGAAGGTTGTGGGAATACTGAAATTAACTTCGTATGGTGCATGGTGGAGGGTGCTTTGCTATTAGTTAATTTGTTTCTTACGCCTTCGCGCTCAAGTGGTTGGACGGATGTGAAGAAATTTGGAACAGAGGTAGCTTATATCCTGATTAATACGTGGACTACCTTTCGTAAGCCATTGTACGGTGCGTGGATGAGGGCACCTTAAAATGGATTGATATGTTGGTTTCTCTTCGCGCAGAAACATCTGGACGAATTTGAATGAAATTTGGAATGCAGATAGCTTATTCCCGTACGTTGCATGGAGGAGGGTACCTACTGTAAGTTAACAAGTTTGTTACTCTTCACGCTGAAACCGCTGGACGGAATTGAATGAAATGTGAAATGAAGATGCTTTATACCCCTAATTATTACAAAGGCTACCTTTCGTAGTTCTTCGTACGTGTATGGCAGAGGTTCGTTACAATAAACATCCAAATTGTTTGACGGGTCACCATGCAATTCAACACATAATGTTATGTTTTAATGAAGGAGACTTTTATAATGTAAGCCAGTGAATTTAAAATGGCGGGCGGTATCTTGCGACGTAGACACCGTCTGACCAGTCACCATGAAACTCGGCGGAGAGAGGCTAGAGGAGAAAACGGACAGAGAGAGAGGAATAGAGGAGAAGACGGACAGAGAGAGGGGAGAGGAGGAGAAAGAGAGAGGGGAGGTGGTGAAAGAGAAGTGAAAGGAGATCAACAGAGGGAGGGGAGGAGGCAATGGACAAAGAAAGGGACACGAGGTGACGGGGGAGGAGCAGGGGAACAAAGAGAAGGGTAAGGAGGAGATGAACAGAAAGAGAAAGTGAGAGGGGAAGGAGACGAACAGAGAGACGTGACCAGAGAGAGAGAAGGGAAGGAGAGATGTACTAACTGAAGATTGGAGTAAAGAACTACCTTTCTGCAGTCTCTTTAAGTTTTAATCTGCAATTCATAACCAATAAATTATTTATAATAATAAAATCTGAGCCTGTGAGAATCTTTATTACTTTAATTTAAAATAAATTTCTTTACTAAACATGGAAACAAAGATTTACAAGAAGAAGTTTCCTGCTTGTAGCGGCTAGTAAAATCAGGTTTGTGAAGTGTTGCTGAAGCTACGTGGATGTGTTGCTTCTCTCTGGATCCCATAGAGTGCCTCCTGGCGACCGCTGTGGATTCTCAGCTGGCGTGCAGCTGTCTCAGGACGGCGTAGTAGGAGAAGGCTGTGTTCATCAGCTGCAAGCAGAAGCCACCAGTAACATCAGACGAACAGAGCTGCATGTGCAACGTATTCTAGGTGGAGTACATTGTATCCACAGTAAGAACTTCAGCGTTTTATTATAAACCAGATAGTAATTTCTAGAAGACCATTATTTATTATTATTTTGTCGCTATATCTATGGTGGCAAGGGCTAGATGAAAGTTAATGTGAACTATTATTTTCTCTGAAATGATTTCATTGACAGAAGTAATTATAATTAAGTACCTTAAGCATAATGGCCCCTGCAATTTACGACCTTTTGCCATCTGGTTTATTTCTGTTGATGTTCCATATTGCCCGCCCTATGACATGGATGTAATTTCTGCTGTTGATACGGATCCATTTAAGTAGTTCTCTCACTGTGGCTCAGAGATCATGATCGTAGGGTATCAAGTAGGGTGGCACGCTGGCTGCTCCAGACTCTCCCATAGCCAGTGACGCAAGCAGCATGATATAAAAGTAAAAATATATAAAATACTTATACAGAGCGTGAACAGATAGTTATAGTTAGATATCACGATGTTTAAACTATGAGAACAGGAGAATTGTGATGTGTTACTATAACCACCTGTTTATGCTCTGCAAGTATTTTACATATTTTTACTTTCATATCATGATTCGCAGAGGTGTTATGCAAAGTGTAGTGCAATACATTTTTTTTTAATTTGTGTCTTTATGTTAGTATGGCACTTGAGAATGGTCTAACGACCGAAACCGGCAGCATTTGGCTAAATTAAAATCAGCTTAAGGTCAACCACAATGAATTTTCACAATTATCTGTCAGCTATGAAACTCAACCTAATCACATCTTTTAATTTCCTTTGGATGTCAGTTAATTCAAGACCACCGTCTGCTCATGCTTTCGTTAGTGTGTGACTATCCACTTTAAAATTTTTTCCTTGCCACACAAATCTGCTGGCTGTTGTTTCATTTTCTCGGCTTGTATATGAGTAATCGTCGGTCCCGGTCATAGAGGACGGCCGAACGGCCGGCAGTTGGTCTTTTGTTGCCTGTGGCACTCTCATCCAACCATTTGTGTTACATCCTGAACACGGGTGAACATGTGACGCCGAAATGCTGCACCACTGCCGCGATCGAAATTCCCAGCCGTAGCGCACAAACCACTATAGTCGACGTCAGCTACGAAGGCGGCCCAGTTTTCGGCCGCTCTGCGCATCCCCCCACCATTGCCGCAATGACAGCCAATAACGTTCACTCTGTAGACCGCGTGGCTGGCCGCGAGTTGCGCAATGTCTCTCCCGCAGGTGCAGCTGTTGGTGCTCTGCCGTAGCTCCTGCCCTCCATGCGTCTCCTATCTCTTTGCCTCTATGCGCGGAAGCGCCTCTTACGTGACGCCAGGTATTTACTCCGAACGGCGCAGGCGACGGCGGCGTTGTGTGTTACACGAATCACTTGCACAGCCACGTCTCAGTAGGTCTCCTGTACACTTGCAGAGGGGGCGTGTGGTACGCAAACAACTCGCCTCCGCCATTACTGCCATGCTATACTATGCCATTTGCCAAGTCAGTTTGTTGCGCTACCCTACCATTTTTACTGTTCTTTATTACGATCTTTCTAAACTTTATTTTATTTCTGTATGGGTAGCCGGTGGCAGCGAGCCTAAAGGCCCCACACACGAGTGACAGATCGCAGCAATCCATCGCATGGGCATCCGATCGCTTCATAGACCACACGTGTGTGGACAAATTGCAGCGATCCGTCGTCGATCGCTGATCGCTTGGAAATCCCAGGCAACCTGGCGGATAGCAGGCGACTCGTGGATGCAAAGACCTATATAAACAACATAGACTGGCCACAGGGCCGCCATAGTTGAAACTAATTACAAAGGTTACCGCCATCTTTGAGAACGTCAGTGTCACGCCAGGTGTTACTGGGCGTCTGCTAACACTGAATCATAGGTTTTATATCAGTCATTGCCAGTCTCGATTTTCCTTAATTTCTGGGCGACGCAATCCGGAAAGTAATTCCCACTGCGAATAGCAAAAAAAATGTTCAAATGTTTGTAAATCTTATGGGACTTAACTACGGGGTCATCAGTCCCTAAACTTACAAACTACTTATGAACTGCGAAAACTGCACAGCTTTTGACAAACAGATGATGATGATGATTGGCGTTTTAGGGCACTCAACAGCGAGGTCATCTTCGCCCGTTCGTCAAACAGAAATGAGCTACAAATCTAGCAAGGAAACTCTTAGAAGCAATGTTGTTTCTATGGATTTTCGTTTTAGCAGGTGTCAAAAATAACGTTTTGTTCTGTGTGGACGAGAGGGCATTGTTGCTGAAAGACCATACTTTCTCAGATTTTCATCAGATTCAGATCGACCAGTAGTTTACTTAGATGAAACATAGATTCACACGCATTATACAGTAAATAAATGTTGGCAAAGTGATAGTGAGCGAGTAGTATTGTCAAACAAAAGTGCCGGCCAGAGTTTACTTGTTGTTCATACATGCGAAGAGAGGTGCTTGATGGTTCAAAAACCAAAACGTTAGACTATCACTCACAAACGGATGACAAAAATTTTCAGAAATACGTCGAAACCCAACTTATGCCTGGCTTATTACCAATGTCTTTAGCCGTTGAAATTACTCACAGCGTATTTACCCATTCGGAATAATTCTAGCCATTGTAGGTGTTGAACATGTTTGACTGTAAAATATTCAACATTTTTTTCATTAATGCTGAAAGAGTAAAACACTTGAAAATTGCCACTGAAGGGCTTAGTAAAAATGCTTCAGGCTTAATATGTAACCGCAATATTGAACACTGCATTCGAATTTCTAGATTAGATTTCGTGTTCTGCAAAATTAATTATGAGTAAACGCACGGCGCGTAACAGGCTGGAAGGGCTCCACTCATAGGAATACTGGCGTGTACGCCAGGCTGCTTCCCCCTCTGTCCCTCCGGCGTAAACACGGCGGTGCCGCCACAGTGTCGAGGAAGAAATCAGTCCTCCTCCCTCCCCTTGTTCAACAGGGGCGGCCGGCAGGAAGTCGAGGCGCCATGCCACAGTATCCGAGGATTGGTTTCGAATCCCCTCTTGGGGATGAATGTTGAGTTTGTCCTAAAGGGTGAAGCATTACAAGCGGTCTCTCAGTCTCTGGTCCTATCGCATAGATAATTAGCTTGGCCGCCTTCTCCTTTCTATATCATTGATTGATTGTCATATTTTTCAATTTTAAAAAGGAAGATGATTGTCTTACGATTGATATTGTTCTCTCGGATAATTAGGCTCTCCTTTCCGGCTACTCTTCATGCAATGTGAGTGTGAATAATTATTTTTTAATTACTTAATGAAAAATAAAAAGATGATTCATTCTTTACCAATAATTTCACTTATTTCATTATCTAACCCTCCGTAGTTTCTTCTAGTAGGTTCTATGGATTGCAGTACGACGTCATTATTGATCAGTCATAAATATGGTAAAACTTTATTCATAAATGCATCAATATTAGTCGATTTATTCTTTTGTTGCAAACGAACCTGCAGTTAACTTTTCTTTTCCAAAATCTTTACGGCAATATCAGGCATATTAAAGTCAAAAATGCAAATTGGGCTTTACAATTACGTATATTGCTGTAATGCGAAGATGCCGTATTATAACGCTTCCTGCAGCCACAACTAAACAGCAATAATTAACTATTTCAGTTAAAAGCGGAGGTTGAATAATCATTTCAGATACATTTTTCTCAATATTTATCTTTCATTTATTGTTATTTTTTCCAAACATCGACCAGGCGGTAATCGTTATAACGGGGAAAAAAGCGGGCGACAGATTCGCCGCCCCTCGGAAAGTGCCGCCCCGTGCGGCCGCACGTTTCGCACGTGCCTTGCGCCGGCCCTGCACATAGCTCAAGCTGAATTTCTTCAACGTCTTCTAACATGGGATAAAACAAGCAATCGCGCTCACTCATCGTTTCGGCACAGGCGCCACAGACCAACTGAGAGCACTGCGCGGCTGCCGCTCCCTAGGAACCGCCAGCCAGCAACGCGTCAGCCGCGCTACGCCAGACGCACAACGGCCGCCGCGTGCGTGTGACGCGGCATAGCAATCCCACATGTGTGGCGCCACTGTTAAAGACACAGCAGGCAGCGGTTGCAAGCAGGGCTAGATGGCTGCGACAGCGACAGGTGGGCAGCCACCGTGGGAAAGCAGCCGTCAGCCGCAAGCCGAGTGCAGCTCCACCGTGTTTCTGTATGGCGGGCACTGCCACAGTTCATACTAAAGGTGGGTTGTCCAAGGCGCGGCTGTTAACTGCGATTGCGGCTCGGCCCCCCTCCCTTTTCCAGCCGTGGCAGATGGCGGCGAGTCGGCAGCACGACGGCAGCCGCTGCCGTTTACCAAGATGCGGCTCCTATTCGGCGACTCGGGAAATTCATGACGAAAATAAAATTTCCGATTTTCTTCCTGTAAGAAATACTGCTTGTTAAGGAAGCAAAGCTACATCAGTTCCCACATTTAGTTTTTCGTTACAGATTCTCGTTTTCCTTTAAAAAACTAAAAAGCGCTACTTTCAGTTGTGCGTGTTTTTTCACTTTTTATTACATCTCTGTCGAGTTTGAGGAAACTACGGCGCAAAAAAATTTGGCTTTGCATATCTTGTAGTATCATACCCCAGCTTGATAACGAAGTGTCTATTTTCTCAAAATTCCTCATAGTTATTCAGATACTTAATTTTCAACTAACCTATTGCATTAAACTTGAAGTGTTTACATCGAAAAATGTAGTCGCTGGCTACTTTGCGTATGGTTCATTTTAGGTCATACATTGTTGCGGATGAAATGAAGCCAATAATTTGAAATTATTTTTAAAGTTGAGAGCAGGACGATACCTGTCTCCGTTTTAGAGATATTGGTTCGTATATCTACGGTACGGGATCGTCGCAACTAGCGCGCCAGTTCTCTCCATGTGCAACCTGAATTGTGCGGAGGTAACAATCATCACATCTTATAAGCAGTTGAAGATGTTGAACCCTTTTTTTAAATTATAGCCTGGGAAGGAATTCATGTTTTATACAATCATTAATACTCAAAGCTTTTCTTATCTACAGGTATACAGAAATAACTATAGATTTTTTTACGAAGAAACGAGGTATTAATTAAACAGTATTTAATATTTATGGATGTTTATTTCCGTCTATTGCAACTAAATGAAAGGGGTCTCGCTTCTTTATTTGTGAACCATCATCAATGGTAGTTTTTTAGTGTTAATTCTATGTGCGACTTCATGAAGCTATGTGTGGATTCTCCAAAGAGATGAAAGTTTTGGTTCTTTAATTCATCAGGCTTTTTTTTTTTCATTTTAACTGATTGGATTCACCTTCTGTATTGCCTTTCAAATAAGTCCCAGTGTTGGAAACGTACAGTTGAATTTTTTTTCCAAGGGAGATCAAAAATAGCAAACACATAACAAAGATTTTTCTGCAGCTTGTTAAATGTATCAACAATAGTTGTAAGACTGTTCGCTGTTTTGTTATAATTTATTTCATTCTGACCGGTTTCTGTCCTAAACCATCTTCCAGCGAATATGGAAAACAAAAAGATTTAAAATATCGGAAATGTCATCCATACCGTATACGAGCCATTTGAATCTAAATGGTACACCAGAACATTTATCTTTGTTCATATAAACTAAGATAATTTTTGCGGCGTGCCACAAAACGGACTGTATTGGTATGAATCAAATTATTGAAAATATTACATTAACGTTGTCATGCATTTCCTTATACCTGTGGGATCACCTAAACAAACAAAAAAATTGTTACCACCGGTCACATTTTTTATTTCCAAAACCCTAGAGGCCAATACAGCTTCTTTTCCAACCTTCATTTCTCTTTTATTTCTCCGAATATTTTCAGTCTACTCTTATATATGTCACTAAATTGCCATGAAATCTAAATCTGTTCAACATACAAAGGCATTAGCTTAATGGCGAGACGAGCACATCTTTTGAGTGGTTCCTATCCGTTTTCCTTCGGTCCGCTTGGCTCGACATCTTTCTGCCGCTGCCTTGAGTCGTCCGACTCCCATCGCAACACTGCTCACTGGTGCAGTCCTGCGATTGTCGCCGCGTCAGCCGCGCGCCGCACTCCAAACTGAAAGTGCGCATGCGCAAGCAGCCAGCCTCTGACGTCACGAGCCGATCCATCGCAGCCGCAGGCAGCAATCGCGCCTTGGACAACCCACCTTAAGGCGGCCAACTTTTTAAACAAGGAGATGAAGGAGGACGGAGGTCACGTGAGTCACTGTGCCAGTTATTCTGAAACTACGAGAGAAATTTACGCGAGCAGAGCAGGCCTACTCACTTACTTTTAAAGCAACATATCTGACACGGGTGACGTTTTATTCTTAATTTTCAATCTTTATTTACAGTTCATAAATATTT
Organism: Locusta migratoria; assembly: GCA_026315105.1. Classification (NCBI taxonomy): domain Eukaryota; kingdom Metazoa; phylum Arthropoda; class Insecta; order Orthoptera; family Acrididae; genus Locusta; species Locusta migratoria. Next base: position 6,906,694 of record CM048747.1, read on the forward strand.
TCTCAGGCTCCTATTTTGAATTTTACAGTCTGACAATTACATTTTTTTTAAAGCTTATGGGACTTAACTACCGGGTCATCAGTCCCTAAACTTACAAACTACTTATGAACTACTTACGAACTAGGACGGCACAAATATCCATGCCCGAGGGGGGATTCGAACCCCCGACCGTAGTGGCCGTGCGGACCGTGACTGAAGCGCCTCAGTCCCCTCGGCCACCGCGGCCGGATATATATATATATATTCTCCATTACGTTTTTCCGATCACCTTCGTTGTCTGTACTACCTTTATTCGTTCCAGCTTTTACAGCATCGTGCTCCACACATTTTGATAAGTAGATTACTCCGCCCAAAGAACTGAAGACCTCGTGGGTAAATAATAATAAGCCCACAACCTCCGTATTTTTAATGCATTTGGTGCAAACAATCATATCCGACAGAATGTTTCATTTTATTAAAGTAGTACATGAATGTGCAGAGAATTGGCAATAACCTCGAATTAAATCTGATAAAAAGTACTTTTTAAAACCATCTGAACTACTGTATTATAGAAGTTCTTTCCTTGAAGTGCAGAGTTTAATTGTGCCTTACTACATGCAAAGCTCACTCACTTTCGCTGTTGCATTTTCAGAATTTCATCACTTTTTTATTCCTGAAGGTAATATGAATACAGATATTGTATTTCCATGTCCAGTTATAGACTGTGATAATATTATATCATGTTTGCCACCTTGAGCACCGAAAAATATTCCATTACACTTATTGAAAAGTCCTTAAGATGCCACCGAAAATATGCCAAAAACATCATTTTTTAATAAGTCATCTGCACCAGCTTAAAACAAAAACAACTTCCACTGCTAGCGAATTTCTCATTTTAAATTATTTATATGACATGTATCATTTCTTTCTTTTACATTTAATGTACAGTAATAAGAATGTCATTTATTCGTAGATGATGCATTGCGAAGTTGACTTGGAAGCAGTATGAGATAGCGTGCCGAACACAAATAGTTTCGGCTTAATCTCTGCCGGCCGCTGTGGCCGAGGGGACTAAGGCGCTCCAGTCACGGTCTGCACGGCCACTACGGTCGGGGGTTCGAATCCCCCCTCGGGCATGGATATTTGTGCCGTCCTAGTTCGTAAGTAGTTCATAAGTAGTTTGTAAGCTTAGGGACTGATGACCCCGTAGTTAAGTCCCATAGACTATACAAACATTTGAACATTTGAATTTGCTTAATCTCTTAGACCAACAATTTTAAAATTGACGCTTTTGGCATTTTGCGGGACATTGTCAGTGATTATCCCAATGCAGGACATCGAGTCCAGATGCGGGACTGTCCGGCAGAATCAGGGACGGTTGGCCGCCTTAGTTTATATGTTAATGTTTTACTATTTAAAAAGTCTCTCCAGTAACTTCTACATTACCAGCAGTAATACTGATGTTTGCAGTTGTCATAAGTAATTAAAAAGGCTATGTTAATCAAAATTAGGTCGTGCATTTAAAAGTGGTTTTCATTGGATGCTGAGATCCAGCGAATAGTGTGCTGGTTTGAAACTTAAGGCGCCATGGCACCAGTTGGTAATGGGACGTGGGTGATATATATTCAGTAAAAATAAAGGAATCGTGGCGACTAATATTGTAGCAACGACGCTCTGTGAAAGATGTACAGGGTGATTCAAAAAGAATACCACAACTTTAGGAATTTAAAACTCTGCAACGACAAAAGGCAGAGCTAAGCACTATCTGTCGGCGAATTAAGGGACCTAAAAAGTTTCATTTAGTTGTACATTTGTTCGCTTGAGGCGCTGTTGACTAGGCGTCAGCGTCAGTTGATGCTAAGATGGCGACCGCTCAACAGAAAGCTTTTTGTGTTATTGAGTACGGCAGAAGTAAATCGACGACAGTTGTTCAGCGTGCATTTCGAAGTATGGTGTTAAACCTCCTGATAGGTGGTGTATTAAACGTTGGTATAAACAGTTTACAGAGAATGGGTGTTTGTGCAAAGGGAAAAGTTCTGGACGGCCGAGAACGAGTGATGAAAATGTAGCACGCATCCAGCAAGCATTTGTTCGCAGCCCAGGAAAATCGACTCGCAGAGCTAGCAGAGAGCTGCAAATTCCACAATCAACTGTATGGAGAGTCCTAGGAAAAAGGTTCGTTATGAAACCTTATCGTCTGAAATTGGTTCAAGCACTGTCTGCAGCTGATGAGATAAAAAGAATCGATTTATGTGATTTTATCCTTGCTCAAATGGAAACAGATGAATCTTTCGTTTCAAAGATTGTGTTTAGTGATGAAGCAACTTTCCACACTAACGGGAAACTCAACCGTCACAATGTCTGTATATGGGGCACTGAGAATCCGCGGGGAACAACTCAGTATGAACGTGACTCGCCTAAGGTGAACGTTTTCTGTGCCATTTCAGCCAATAAAGTTTTTGGTCCCTTTTTCTTCGAAGGTGCTAGTGTAACTGGACTACAGTATCTGGAGATGTTAGAGAACTGGCTATTCCCTCAGCTGAAACAAGAAGCACAACAATGCATATTTCAGCAGGATGGAGCGCCACCACATTGGCACTTATCTGTCCGTAACTACCTGAACGTCAACTACCCGAGGCGATGGATCGGCCGCCAGGCAGCCCGTGACAGAGCACTTCATCACTGGCCTCCAAGAAGCCCTGATCTTACCCCCTGCGATTTTTTCTTATGGGGGTATGTTAAGGATATGATGTTTCGGCCACCTCTCCCAGCCACCATTGATGATTTGAAACGAGAAATAACAACAGCTATCCAAATTGTTACGCCTGATATGTTACAGAGAGTGTGGAACGAGTTGGAGTATCGGGTTGATATTGCTCGAGTGTCTGGAGGAGGCCATATTGAACATCTCTGAACTTGTTTTTGAGTGAAAAAAAAACCTTTTTAAATACTCTTTGTAATGATGTATTACAGAAGGTTACATTATGTTTCTTTCATTAAAAACACATTTTTAAAGTTGTGGTATTCTTTTTGAATCACCCTGTATATATATATATATATATATATATATATATATATATAAGGTGCTCAGCAAATCTAATAATTCATTACTGCGTGATTGAAATGTGAATGTGGCTTCACACTAATGTACTATTCTGAAAAAATAAACCAAAAGGTGTCTCAAAATAACCACCTTTAATTCCGAGTAGACAAAACCATACCTTCATTGACTTATATTCCTGCAACCGATCTTATGATCTGCACATCGTTAGAGTCCACTACCTGAGGAGAAGACTATCCAATGGGACATGTAAGACTAAGGTAAGCAATATTGGACTGTGTATTGAGGGACTAAGTGGGAATAGGCACATTACACTGAGAGGTGGAAAGAAATCGTCGTTTGGTGTGTGTGTGTTTGTCTGTGTGTGTGTCCGCAATGCAAGGAATTCCGGCGAGTAATTAGGTCATATACACTGCAAGTGTAGGTGGCATTGCTTAAAGAAATGACATTTATAGTTAACAGGTCTACATGTGAGACGCATCAAATTCGCCTGAAGTGCCGGAATGTTGTAAGTTTACTGGCGCATTTTCCTACTGATGTTGTGAGCTGACGTCTAGAACCTGGTTTGCTTCCTGCTGAGTCTTTGTGATCGTTCTGTTCTGCAAGGTGCGTCTGAAAATTTCGGTGAAAGGTCCCATATTTTACAAACCACAAAAAAAGTTCAAATTTTTGTCAAGCTTATGGGACTTAACTACGGGGTCATCAGTCCCTAAACTTACGAACTACTTGTGAACTACTTACGAACTAGGACGGCACAAATATCCATGCCCGAGGGGGGGATTCGAACCCCCGACCGTAGTGGCCGTGCAGACCGTGACTGGAGCGCCTCAGTCCCCTCGGCCACCGCGGCCGGCTTACAAACCATGCTGGTGAGGATGAGGTGCCCACACATACACTTTGAGGCACTTCTCAACAAGACGAGTGACTATGTACAGATCACAACTTTTGGTTACCGAGGCGAAGTCACGTTGCCACACCGGTTCTCCCCACCTATGTTTACGTTTTGTAATTTCCTCGATTTTTTAACCCGCCGAATTGTACGTAGCGTGGAGATTCGGGTGCTACACTCCCTCACATACTAAATAAAAATACCTTCTTGTCTAACCTGTACCTAACCTTCTTCAGGCTACACTACAGATGACTTTTTAATTTGAAGTTAGGATGCCTCCACCACACTTTGACTAGTCTTTCACTATTAATAACTTCAAAACGAAAAACAGGCCAGCATAGCCTTAAGGTTGGGTACAGGTTTCACAATATTTTTTTATCTTAGTACCTGAGGACGCGCAGCGTCCGTATCTCCAGTTCAAAAACACGCTACATACAATTCGGCGGGGGTTCAAAAATGGTGGTAATTACAAAAAGGAAATGCAAGCGGGGAGGAAGAAGGGTGGTCACGTGACCGACTTCGCACCGGGATTCAAAAGTTGTGGTCTATAGTCACTCGTGTGAACAAGGTCCCCCATTGTGCAAAGCACTGCAGTCAGTAGCGGACTAAGGGGGACGGACAGCCCCGGGCCTCCAGCCTTCGGGGATCTCCAAATATCTTGAAAGCAAGTTTTTTTTATTTGAGCCACTCCTGGGGCCTGCATATCTCGAAAGCTATTTTGTTTAGACTGTACCGTGCCTCTCATCCTGGCAGGGCCTCCAATTCTTTTTTTATATCAATACATGTATTTGCAAGTGGATGGGATGCCTGATTTTATTTCGCCACCACCTCAGACCTTCGATAGCCTTAGTCCGCCACTGACTGCAGTGAGTCGGTGGTACATGCTGCGACCCAGCTAACAGGTCAGTGCAAAAATTCGTGTCATTACAACATTGGGCGCAAAATGGAGCACTGTTGCAACACCTCAACATCAAGTTTTGTTTCAAATTAGATTAAACGGTGACAGACCCATGGGATGTTTGTGCAGGTGCAGGGTATTGAAGCAGGGACTAAAAAGTGTGTGTCTGAGAGGTTGCGGATATCCAACAACGCGTGACGTCAGTGCTTCGAGCGACTCAACATTAAGCGTCTGCTGACAGTATCCAACAGCTGTATAAACGATGCCACAAGTGTATCGTAGCCAATGGCGAGTACTTTGAAGGCCAATTAATGCATTTTCTTTCGTATATTTCCTGAGACTATTCAGCAAACTTTCAGACGCACCTTGTAATTTCATCTTTTACATTACTGGAACGTGAGTTTTGTGATTGGCGGAATTTCAGCAGTGGGATGTAGGTTACTGGAGATGGAGGACGGGTAGGTATGATAAGAGTACCAGCAGGAAGGTCTCCCTGGAGATGGAGTAGAACTTGTAGGCGGCGAGGCGCAGCGGGCGGTGTCCGCGGCTCAGCAGGATGCTCAGGTCCCTCTGGAAGCAAGCCGGCGTGCCCGGCCAGTCGCTGCTGTACGCCGACAGCTGCAGCCGCTCGCTCTGCAACACGGGAACATCAACAGGTCAGGCCAACCTCACCTAGGTAGAAGCCCGCGGCGCTATTCAGGCCGACGAGAAAGACAGCCCTCGGTGCACACGTCTTCACGTGATCGAGAGAGGCCTGAGCCATTGTGTTCACTAGCTGACTGGCCGACCGCTATGAAACAGTGGGCCGTGTCCCTGCGGCCAGCCAATCGGCTAGCGATCACGATGGCAGGGGCCTCTCTCGATCACGTGACGACGTGCACCCCGTGGCCTTTCTCGTTAGCCTCCCGCCAACACCACCTAGAGACAAGGCCTCACAACAGCCCTTGCTACATCACACTGACCAGGCCATGGCCGCCAGCTTACTGGCTGCCCACTACGAGGCGGTGGGTTCTGCCCCAGTGGCTAGCCATTCAACTGGCTGCCACGGCCTGCTCATTGTGACGTAGCACCAGTTGTTGTGAGGCCTTGCCTCTAGGTCGTGTTGCTCGGGCGCTCTCGTGTGACGTCACACAGAGTAGGCTGCGATCGTATAACTGACTGGCTGGCCACTACGGCATGGTGGACCGTGCCCCTGAGGCCACCCAGTCAGCTACACACTCACTTCGTTCAACTCGGCTGTTTTGTCTGTAGGGCATACTTTACAATGATATTGCTCATGTCAATGTTTACAGTTCCTACTTGTAGCAAACCGATATTAGACGTTTATCAGTTATAAATAATTATAAATTTTAAGTAATTATCTTTTCAAATTTTCAATAAAACGGTATCCACCTCCCACACTACTTTGTTGCCTTTTTCCTTCTTTTGGGAAACGGAAAGTGTTTTGCTCTATCCCTTGTTTTGAACTTTCTTTGAAGTAGACTACTCATTTACATGATACTAACATACAGCCCACTCCCATGAACCAAAGACATTGCCGAGGGTAGCTTGCGTGCCTCAACGATACAGATAGCCGTACCGTAGGTGCAACCACAGCGGAGGGGTATCTGTGGAGAGGCCAGACGAACGTGTGGTACCTGAAGAGGGGCAGCAGCCTTTTCAGTAGTTACAGGGGCAACAGTCTGGATGATTGACTGAGCTGGCCCTGTAACATCAGCTAATGTGGCTTTGCCACAGAGTTACTGTGAACGGCTGAAAGCAAGGGGAAAGTACAGCCGTTATTTTTCTCGAGGATATGCAGCTCTACTGTGGAAACATACGATGATGGCATCCTCTTGGGTAAAATATTCCGGAGGTAAAATAGTCCCCCATTCGGATCTCCGGGCGGGGACTACTCAGGAGGATGTGATCATCAGGAAAGACAATACTTGCATTCTACGGGTCGGAGCGGGGAATGTTAGATCCCTTAATCGAGTAGGAAAACTAGAAAATTTAAAAAGGGAAATGGATAGGTTAAAATTAGATATAGTGGGGATTAGTGATGTTCGGTGGCAGGATTAACAGAATTTCTGGTCAGGTGAGTATAGGATTATAAATACAAAATCAATTGGGGGTATCACAGGAGTAGGAGTGATAATGAATAAGAAAATAGGAATGCGGGTAAAGTACTATGACCAGCACAGTGATCGCATTATCATTGTCAAGATAGATACAAAGCCAACGCCGACAACAGTAGTACAGGTTTATATGCCAACTAGCTCTGTTGATGATGAGGAAATCGAAGAAATATATGAGGAGCTAAAGGAAATTATTCAGACAATTAAGGGAGAGGAAAACTTATGTGTTATGGCGACTGGAATTCGGTAGTAGGACAAGGGAAGGGAATGTAAGATAGTAGGTGAATATGGTCTGGGCAAAAGGAATGAAAGAGGAAGACGCCTGGTAGAATTTTGCACAGAACATAATTTAGATATTACAAACATCTGGTTTAAGAATCACAAAAGAAGGTTGTATACATGGAAGAGACCAGGAGACACCGGGAGATACCAGATAGATTTTATAATGGTAAGACATAGATTTCGGAACCAGCTTTTAAAGAGTAAGACATACCCAGGGGCAGATATAGACTCTGACCATAACTTGTTGGTTATGAACTGTAGGCTGAAACTGAAGAAACTAAAAAAAAGGTAGGAAAATAAGGAGATGGGACCTGGATAAATTGAAGGAACCTGAAGTTCTTAAAAATTTCAGAGGGAGCTTTAGGCAACAATTGACAGAAACAGGGGAAAATAAAACAATAGAGGAGGAATGGGTGGCATTGAGAGATGAAATAGTGAAGGCAGCAGAGGACAAAATAGGTAGGAAGACAGGACCTACAAAAAGTCCTTGGATATCACAGGAGATACTAAATTTAATTGATGAAAGGAGAAAATATAAAACTGCAGTAAATGAAACAGGCAAAATGGAGTACAGACGACTAAGAAATGAGATTGACAGGAAGTGCAAAGTGGCTAAGCAGGAGTGGCTAGAATACAAATGCAAGGATGTAGAAGAATGTATAAATTGGGGGAAAATAGATACAGCCTACCGGAAAATAAAAGAAACATTTGGGGATAAGAAAAACAGCTCTATGAATATCAAGGACACTGATGGAAAACCAGTTCTCAGCAAAGAAGGGAAAGCTGAAAGATGGAAAGAGTATATAGAGGGGCTCTACAAAGGAAATGAACTTCGAGACAATATTGTAGGAAGGGAAGAGGATGCAGATGAAGATGAAATAGGAGACACTGTACTGAGAGAAGAATTTGACAGAGCCCTGAAAGACCTAAGTCGAAACAAGGCCCCCTGGAGTAGATGATATTCCCCCAGAGCTACTGAAGTCTCTGGGAGAACCAACCATGACAAAATTGTTTCACCTGGTGTGTAAGATGTATGAGACAGGTGAAGTACCCTCAGACTTTAAGAAAAATGTTATAATCCCCATTCCAAAGAAAGAAGGTGCAGAAGGTATGAAAACTACAGAACCATCAGTTTAATAAGTCATGGTTGCAAAATATTAACACGAATTATACACAGAAGGATGGAAAAGTTGTTAGAAAACGACCTCGGGGGAGATCAGTTTGGGTTCAGGAGAAATGTAGGAGGACGGGAGGCAATACTCACTTTACGGCTCATCCTAGAAGATAGATTACGAAAAGGCAAACCTACATTTCTGGCTTTTGTAGATTTGGAGAAGGCTTTTGACAATGTTGATTGGAATAAACTCTTTCAAGTTCTGAAGCAAGCAGGAGTAAAATATAGGGAGCGTACAAAAGCCAGACAGCGGTTGTCAGAGTTGAAGGGCATGAAAGGGATGCAGTGGTTGGGAAGGGAGTAAGACAGGGTTGTAGCCTTTCTCCAATGTTATTCAATTTGTACATTGAGCAAGCTCTAAAGGAAAGCAAGGAGAAATTTGGAGAAGGAATTAAAGTTCAGGGTGTAGAATTAAAAACTTTGCGTTTTGCCGACGACATAGTAATTCTGTCAGAGACAGCAAAGGACCTGAAAGAGAAATTTGTTAACATCGAATATCGATTTAAGCCTAAGGAAGTCCTTTCTGAAGGCATTTGTATGGAGTTGCCTTGTATGGGAGTGAGACATGGACGATAAACAGTGCGGACAAGAAGAGGATAGAGGCTTTTGAAATATGGTGCTAAAGAAGAATGTTGAAGATTAGGTGGGTGGATCGCGTAACTAATGAGGAGGTACTGAACAGAATTGGGGAAAAAAGAAATTTCTGGCATACGTTGACTAAAAGAAGGGATAGATTGATAGGACACATTCTTAGACATCAAGGCATTGTGAATTTAGCGTTGGAGGGAAGTGTGTGGGGGTAAAAACCGCAGAGGAAGAACAAGAGATGGATACAGTAAGCAGATTCAGACAGATGTAGGTTGCCGTTCTTATGTGGAGATGAAGAGGCTTGCTCAGGATAGGGTATTGTGGAGAGCTGCATCAAACCAGTCTCCGGACTGAAGACCACAACAACAACAACAACAACATACAGCCTTAAGATGTTCCTTGAATTCTCTTTGGAAGTAGTTCTTTTATGGCAGTCTAGTATTTACAGAGTCACTATCCATCAATTTCAGTCTTTTGATATTCCTATTTCTAGTATTGTAGTCATGAATGTCTACTTCGTCGTAATTTACAACTTCTCATTTGAAAAAGTAAGCCAATTGTTTCATATGTACAAACTCGGTATAGTTAATATATTTAATTCTTTGAATTTGGATTAATCACGTGGTGTTAATTTCACTATTCATTTAACAACTTTATTTTATAATTCATCTTTAGAGCACACTTTGAATTCTTTTACTGCCGTGTATAAAATGCCTTTTTTAAAACCGTTTCTGTATGGCTTTTTTAAATATCGGATATGCCGAATGGAGTGGCAATGCCGTACATTTCGTATCCGTACGATTCGTATCACATTCGCCGTTGCTGCATTCCAGTATAAGCATTCTCCATGTTGGTTTTCGCTACCGGATAGGTAGATGCGATTAGTGTCCTGTAGATACGATTGATGCGAGTAACTTCGTATCGATGTGGTAGAAGCGAGTAAATAATTGTATTTATGAGTAACAAGTCAGTACTTCGATTCACCCAAAGTATTCGTTACTCAGTACCGAATACATACTGTATGCCAAAGCTCGAAAAAAATTAAAATAATAAATAAATAGTTGAAAAATTAGTAGACTTGGAAAGATATAGTTAATTTTGATCCTATGACGACAGACGCCACGAGGGGATTTTCTTTAAATTGTTTTGTATGGAGCTTATAAAAAGTTCTGGCACATTCGATCTTACTATTTTATAATGACATGTAAACATTGCTCATATTTTATAGATATTGATCCGCAAGTTTGCTACTGGTGATGCATTTTCTCAGTTCTTGCTTCTAGTTATTTCTGCTGTTCCAAATTTCGTACCTTCACCACTATAAAATGAATGTTTTTAAGATATGCTTCTGATTTGTTGGCAACTTGTGAATGTATTACCATTTGTTGAGTGTGTTTCTGTGACATCACACATCTCCCTCTCTTCCATAATTTATTCCGCCGTGTGTGTGTGTGTGTGTGTGTGTGTGTGTGTGTGTGTGTGTTCGTTAAGGTATATGCTTGGATGGTAATTCTTTTCACTTTTATTTACATGCAGTTGAATTTACGTTAGACTGCATGAGTTTAGCCGCCATCTACTCACATGAGGCATTTGAATGTCACTTATTAGGCTGTAAAATAGTAGAGTTGTTTTCATATGAAACAAAAACAAACATTTTCATCACTGTATCTTTGCCTTTAAAATATCTTTTCTAGGAAGTCTATGTTTCGACTGAGATTTATTGTACAAAATACATTTACATTTCTGCAGACAGGTGAAAGTTAGTAAGACGACTCCTTAGATTCGATATTGTTATAAACATTGTTGGAGAAACACTTTCACGAAAATAGCAAACAACTGCGACCTATTCTCGGTGGAAGTTCGTGTAAAACATTTCAGTATTTTATTAAGTGAGCAAAGTCTCCATGGGCTCACAATGTAAGTTCAGTAAGCAGCAACTGAATATCAGGAGTTGCACTTTGAACGCTAACTGCAGAACGAGTTGTAAAAATGACGAAACAAGTTTCAAATCGATATTAAGTCACTAAATATAGCAACGAAATTCAATAAATGTATCAAATTGTGTGCTACAGATTAATTGTAGTTTTAACAAGTGCAACATAACAAAAGTAGGCGAATGCCTTTCTGAAAGTTACAGTAATTTTCGTTTAGAGGAAAATCGATTTAGACCACGGTGTCAAAAACATCAGCACTTAGTTGATGAGTACCTTGCAGAGTTGGACTCTAGACATTTTTCGCAATTTCAGTTAGAAATGGAAGATCTAATATCCACAGGAGTTCGTTTTGAGGTTCTAAATTCCTCCTCAGCCATTTTATTCCCTTTCATTTGTCCTAAAATGTAGGCGATTGAGACTTCTGAAACAAGAAAACTATGGATATGAATTGCATAATCCCTTCTTGCCACGCGAATTGTATTAAACTAGCGATGTCAGCAGTAAGGTGAAGGGGAAAATGTGTGCGGGCGGATTCTGTGACCACACGTGGGCACCTGCATCAGCGTAACGCCTCTGCCCACTACTGGTCGAAGTGAATGCTGGGCTGGTACCCAAGATCCGCCTCAGTTAAATGATTCAAAATTGTTTAGAAAACGTTCACATTTTCTCACATGGGGTAACACTAGACGCAGAAAGATGGGATATACAAATTCCATCACATGGGAAGAGATGACAGTACGAAGACATCTGGCCACTGTCAACTATTAATTTTCGAAAATTCAAATGAACTTGCTCGCTCTGTGAAGACATCGCATAAGGCCCGGAAAAAGGAGAAGAAATATAGTAGGTCATTTAATTAAGTCAATCACATTCACACAACTTAAATTTTTGGCCACAGATAACGAGCACCCATACTTTCCCACAGTCACTCAGACATAACTGAAGCACACATGACCGCCATCTCTGGCTGCTACAGCCCAGTTCGCAGATGGGGATAAAACATTCCTTGCTGTCTGGCGAATGTTCGAAGCAGAAGAATGCCAATGGTTCCAAAATTTCTTTCGATTAAAGACATTTCTTCTATACACTTCAATAAACACTTGGTTAATACTGAAAATCTAATGACTTTTTATTTTCGTTAAATATATTTTGCTAATTGGTTTCTTTATGAAAAATTCACATGTGACAAAACTGTGAAATAAAAGAGAGAGCAAAACAACCGTCAGCTGTAGATTCAATAGGCTACGCAACAAAACTAACAGGCCCACAAATATTTTTTCGTTTGTTTACATAACTTTTTATAATATACAGATTCAAGTTAGCAGCTTGCAACCAACTGTAACAGTATGTTGTGAAATCTTCAAACGTTTCAGCGTTACTATACCACAGTGATAATTTTGACCCACTCTAGGTTACGGCAATGGGCCTTTGCAATAGCCTTTTGACAGCTCGAAATTTAAATGGAAAGAACGACTTAATCATTCATCTGAGACGATATTTGAAGAAACAAATGTTTCGGATAAAAGTAGGTTAGTAACTCTAAAAATGGGCCGGCCGTTAGTGAAGGCCATTTGTCAGCACGAAATTTAATTGCAAATAACCCCTTAACCGTTTATCTGACACAAAAATCGAATGAACGTGTTTGTAGGCTATAAAAGAAAATTCTCCACAACTTCGCTTTCTTATGTTTTTTCTATAATTCGCACCGTTTCAGAAATATCTGTAAAATAACAGCGATTTCACACTGTCAGTTTATTTTACGTAAGCTAGGTCAGGCAAAGATAATGAACTTGAAAAATAGGAAAAACTACAATGGCCATAGAGTTGATAATGTTTTCACGAAAAAATATAATTAAAATAATAGTTTAAAGAGGTAAAAGTAGAAAAAAGAGTATGTTTGTCAAACTATCAAATATCGAATAAGTTTAGGTGTGTCAAAATTCGGTCAGAGAGATTATTGCGTGTTGAGTCGTAATTGTATCGTTCATAAACGTTTTAAGGCCAGAAACAGTTTACAACCTGATTTGTTCAATATGAATTCATTATGATTAAATCAGCGTGCTCGGCGCAGAATTTCACGAGTATTCCTTTAACTTTTAGCGTATTTTGGACATTTTATTTTAAAACCTATCCGCGATTAATAGTTGGAAACTATGCATTAATTTCCTTATAAACGTTCTTTTCGCCTTGTCTTTGCTTCGCTGACTTGTGTATAACTAACATGTTTTTCGTACCTACAATAATCAGAATGTATATCTTCGAGAATCTCACCTGTTAATACGAACAGTTTCTTGGCAGTTTATGCATGCTAACGTTAATCATTTGCAACTACGCGTTTACTTACTTAAGCTTGGAGTTAACCCCAAAAATTACTGGGTATACAAAATTTTCAAATGTTTGTGTTCCTACTGGACCAAATTGTTATGGTTATCGGTCCCTAGATTTACAAACTACTTAAACCAACTTACAGTTATGGCAAAACGCACACACACACACACACACACACATATGCCCAATGGAGGACTCGATTCTCCGGAGGAAACGGCCGCTCAGTTCATAGAATGACGTCATAGACCACGCAGGCATTCCACACGGCAATGAGCATGCAGAGTATACTGTTTGTAAAATTAAGGAGGAAACAAAGTAACTTCTATTGAAAAAGTTCGAATCGGAAAAGTTCAGACATTGTTTTTATATTGCTATTTTATTTGCGATTCTCATTAAGAGCAGAAGTTATGAAGATGCTACGAGTGAATAAAAATTTGCTTTTATGCATGAAACAATTACAAACCGCCGTAAGTGAGCACATCTTTCTTCATAAAACTATGTCTCGTAAATTACGTGTCAGTACCCTCTGTATATCAAAATGAGAGATTTCCGAATTGAATTTTCCATGGCTGCTAAAATTTATAGCAATTTATAAATACACATACATAGCACAGTCGTTTAGCGGTATTTGTCCGCATGTATACCGAACAAGTCGTTCACAACGATATTGAAATACATTGCGACAAATATCGCAAATATATATTGAAAAAAAAAAGTAGAATAAAAATATAAAAATATGTACAGAAAAACTGGGCAAAAGCATAATTAAAAACAAGAATAAAAATAAAAGAGGAAACGTAGCGAAGATAGCTTTTTTGCAGTCCTTTACGTTTTTGATGAACTAAGTCATCCACTACACTTCAGGATTGTCTACAAAATATTGGTCATTCGCTGATGCGGTAGAAAATAAAGATTCCAATATAAAAGTTTTACATAATATAGTAAGTAAATTAACTACAAATAGAACTGTTAAGAAACGCTTAAGGAAAATCTGTGTAAAGAAATTATAAAAATTAAAATCGCACTGGCGAAAAAATAAAAATATGAACAGAATAAATAATAAATAACATATAATTAAATATGTAAAATATTAAATATATTTGTATTTAATTTTATATTATTTATATATTCACTATTATAATATTTTTATTATTTTTGTCCAAAATATTTGCAAAAAAGATATATTAATAATCATAAAATAAAATCGTAAGACTACAGGAAAACTTACAGTGGGCCGTAAAACACGCGAGTGTGATTTTTTTATCTTACTGCACTATCAGTACAATTCACGGTTGAATATAAACACAAGACGTTGAGAAAAACTTCTTAATTTGTCAGCGATCAGAAATGCAGTGACTTTCCGGTTCAAGTGCATAGTGATTCGGTCTTGTTAGTCATAAATAACAAAGCTGTGCAACATTTTTATTACGAGACCGGTTAGGACTGATGGATACATCGCATATAAGAAAGACGAGTCAAACCTAAAAATGTGCGAATCATTAGACTCCATACCGAATTGATAGCCTACGTGTCAAAACACAGTTTGTCATGGTAAGAGCAGACCATAATAGAAATTCATGTTTCTGTTATTTTTATGTTCTACTTACTTTCAGCGGAAATATACACATATTCGTAAGTATTGGTATATGACGAAGTTCTTCGTTATAACACCGAATCAGTTATATTTGGCTGGTTTAACATGAATTTCCGTATTACGTATGTCTCTCTATATTTTACTTATGCTTGTGACACAAAAATTATACTAACTACTTAGTTAATTATATACAAAAATCACTCTTTGTACGACTTGCCCACCACTGACAATGCTAGTGTTCTTGCAACTCAGTTGTTAACAACTTTCACGGCAATGGGTATCGCTACTGCATATGTTAAACTATGGTAATATTTTTTAAATAAAAACAATAAGGCTGGGGTTAACAATCATGGAAGCGCTGCAGTTGCACAACTTTTAATAACGGAAGCCAACGCAAAGCTGAGAGGGAAGTGGAACACAACCATAGAACCTCATCGCTTGATGACCAGAAGCACGCGATATGGTTCGATGAATCATCGTTCATGCTAGTTTCTATGAACATCCGGTTTTATGTATAAAAGCCCCAAAAGAAGCTTACGATACTGTATGTCTGCTTTATACAACCAAGCATGAGGGAGATTCCGTCATGCTTCGGGCATCTACATCGTGGTATTCAACCGTTTTTGTCATAACCATCACTGGTCGGGTAACTGTGAATGAACTTCTTGCGTCCCAGACAGCAAACTGCTTACTGTGACTAACATTTTGCTAACAAACAGTGAAATCTCCATGTATGAACAAAACTGAGGCGTTTTGGAGAGTTAGAACCAAATTTGCAGATTCAATATCGTTAAAGTAATTGGCAGATATTTTGGTAAAGGAATGATAATATTCTCTTGGAAACATTAAAGATACTTTACGAATCTGTCCCTTGAAGATTTCCGGCTGTTCTCAAACGAATAGTGGGTCGACTCCTTACTAGTAAATGGATTTGTAATTATGAGGGATTTTATTATTATTTTATAATTTGTGTAGTTTATTTTACCGTCTTTTGCAACTGTAAAAATTAGTCTAATCAAGCCATACGCGTTTCGCTTTATTTCAAAGCATCTTCAGTGGTAAGCTGTAAAGGAAATATGTTTTTGTTTTACATGTTTGTGGTTTTTACTGAATTCGATCAAAACAGTTCTCATGCTGTGGATTTGTTTTATTCTGAATGAAATTAACTATTGAATTATTCGCGTTTTTATTTTTCGCTGTTTATATGTTTTTCGTAGCACTGATGCTGTCACTCTATTTTAAATTAAACTTTTTTTCTAAAGTTGCAGAAAATTCGTCATTTCTGTAGCCTGGCGGGCTGCGTTTGTCAATTGTTTTGTTTTTATTCATCGTCTGTGTGTGTGTGTGTGTGTGTGTGTTCAGTTGCTTGTAACACACACACACAATACAGCCAGAACATCACACACATATTGGTAGCAGATGCCTATTTTGACAGAAACAAAACATGGATGCATCTCACAATGCGAGTCAAAGAACTTAGAAGCAAGATAACACAAGGACGATAAATAGAAAACAAGACAAACGCAGCCCGCTAGGCTACAGAAATGGCGAGTTAAAGTAATATGAAACGGAAACATAAAAACCGCGAGTAAACTCTACAGTTAATTTTATGCAGAATAAAATAATCCCATAGCATGAGAACTGTTTATGATCGAATTCAGTAAAAACTACACAAAACAGGGAAAAAAATATTTCCTGTACAGCTGACCACTGAAGATGCTTTGTAATAAAGCGAAGCGTGTCTGGTCTGAATTGCAAAAGATGGTAATGTAACCTATACGAACTGTATAACTGCAACTGCGGAGAAGGAGGCCAAGAAACAAAGAGGAAACGTGTAATATTATATTCTTCCTCCCCTGTATGGAAGTAAGGCTGAGACAGAAAAACATATTTTTCAGTCAAGGAACAGTTTTGAAAATAGTTTATTTTTAGATATTAAATTGCAGAGGGAAGATAAATTAAATATGAACCCATACCACAGACATTAAATACTAGACTAGCAATGCCATACACAGTATCATTGGTGTCACTGAAGGCTCACCGGTATATTTCTATACTGTAAACGTGTGAACACTCGCGTGTGTAACTAAGGAAAACAGTCGTAGAACTGACGTAAGAGTTTTAAGACAATGGTCAATTTGTGGGTTGTATACGGCTGTAATTTTTCGTACAGGAAACTGAAGATAGATACAGTAATGAGTTGCATTGCTCTGCTGTTGTTATTATTGCCAATTGCATTCAACTTTGACTTTTATTTCAGTAGTTCGATCGTTATGAATGTGCTATTTGTTATAGAAAATGTATATTGATTCTTTTGAGTATTTCGACGAAAACTGCAGCCTGCTATGACACATACAGTAATGAGTCGCGGTAATTTGCTGTTTTTATTAATGTGTTACCAGTTCCGAACAACTTCGACTTTTCATTCAATGGTGTGGCCGTTACAAATACGCTTTTTGTTGTAGATAACACGTATCTTTATTATTTTAAGTGTTCTTTCGAAAACTGCAGTCAGTTTTAAATGTATGTAACATGTCCTGATAACGATTCTACAACGTACGTGTTCAATTCAGTTATTAAGAAAGTATAATGTCAAATGCAAAGCATGTTTAATCCAATTAGTTAAGCTAACAACATCATTTCGTGTCAGATGCTCATAGCATAGCCATACTGCAACTTTTTGACTTGAGGTAAGGCAAGATGACGGTGTCAGGCTTCAGGCACATAGGAAGTTTGCCAGTCTAGCAATATACAGGGTGTTTCACTAAGTGTGTTTGCCTCTTTAACTTATAAAATAATAGGTGACGGGAAATTTTAATGCGGTAGGTCAACACAAGAAATGTTACTCTTTCTGCGGAGCTATGAACATAGTTTATTGTATCATTTTCCAAAGAGTTACACCACAAAGATATAATTTTTTAAACGGAACAATAGTTTTTTCTATCGTGCATTGGATTCGTTGAAACCAGCTGCGTCCAAATCAATTTAAAGTACATTCGTAACACTGTTAGTTTGGGAGCTACAACACTTCAAAGTTCTGGGGGCGGAGGCTACGGCCCACTGTCTCATGAGCACCAGCCAGTCAGCTACGCTGTCGTAGCCTCCGTCCCCTAAACTTTAAAGGGTTGTAGCTCCCAAACTAACAGTGATACGAATGTACTTTAGATTGATTTGGACGCAGCTGGTTTCAGGGAATTCAATGCACGATAGAAAAAACTTTGTTCCATTTAAAAAATTATCTTTGTGGAATCTTTGGAAAATGATACAATAAACTATGTTCACAGCTCCGCAGAAAGTGTAACATTTCTTGTGTTGACCAACCGCATTAAAATTTCCCGTCACCTATTATTTTATAAGTTACAGAGGCACACACACTTATTGAAACACCCTGTATGTCATTGGTGGCGTTCTGAGAAATGTCCGATGCGAATGCTGACGCAGAGATTACGTACACATACTTCCAACTATGTGCAAGATGCAGGAAGCCTGAAAATAAGCGGCGCCACTCGGCTCAAAGAGAATCTGGCAGCGGCCGTTAATTGCAAGGCGGCACGCGGCGTCGCGTGACGACTGCAGACGTCGATGCGGGCGCCCAGTTTACACAGCAGATTCCCTCTGTCTGCCTGGTCGGCTCGTCAGTTATTAAGACGCGCCTCTCCGCCCTGTGCTGCGCGCTGACATTTAGAACGCTTTCAAGTGAGAGACGGAACGCGGTATTGTCTGCAGTTCGGCCGTAGGCGTTCGCTGGAGAGACGCGGGAAACATCACGTCGGAGCGTTGCGAAATGTCACAAAGCATTCCAGATTGTCGGCCTTTGGAGGAGGCAGAAAAGTACGCGAAAGCACTGACAAAACGACATTCACCAAGTACTATTCCCCTGTGTCTGGCAATAGACGCGACGCACTTGAGCTAGCTACCAGGGAGCCCGAAAAACAACATCGCCACATCTCGTCCTGCAGCGGTGCGAAACCGCGTCGCCGAGAGTTAAGAATGCAGGCACGTTCCTGCTCAGTTGTGTTTCTGCCCTTCCCATCGGTTTAAAATATAACGCAGAGTATGACATTTTCTCTCTGCAATGGAGTGCGCTGATATGAAACTTACCGCCAGGTTAAAACCGTGTGCAGGACTGCGATTCGAGCCCGGTACCTTAGCTTGTCGCGGGAAATCGCTCTATTGACTTTTTTTTTTCTGGTAGGTCGAGGCGTTGCGATCGTTTGTTCATGTTCGTTGTTGGTGATTCGTGAAGTCTTTGGCTGAGCTTTTTAATTACACGGGGCGTTGAGCCCTCTGAGCGGGCGCGCTGAGACACGGCGCCCGCACATACCGGTTATACTGAAGACCACTTTACACGATGATCGAGCTAGTACTTAACAGATCACGTAGCGTGCCATCTAGCGAACTAAACGCAGAACTACCAGCATTTCGTGCGCGTAGAGGCTTGTCGTACTATGTATATAGCTGGTACGCTGTTATTGTTGTGGTCTTCAGTCCGCAGAATGGTTTGATGCAGCTCTCCACGCTACCCTGTCCTGCGCCAAGTCTCTTCATCTGAGAATACGTTCGGCAACCTACATCCTTTTGATTCTGCTTACTGTATTAATCCCTCGGTCCTCCTCTGCAATTTTTACCCCACACGCTTCCTTCTACTGCTAAGTTGACGATTCCTTGACGTGTCAGAATGTGTGACCACCAATTTATCCCTTCTCTTAGTCAGGATATGCCAGTCACTACTTTTCTCCTCAATTCTGTTGAGCACCTCCTCATTAGTTACATCATTCGTCTGTAGCACCACATTTCAAAAGCTTCTATCATATTTTTGTCTCAAATCCACGTTTCACTCCCATACAATGCTATACTGCAGACAAATGCTTTCAGAAATGACTTCCTAACATTTAAGCTAATATTGGATGTCAACAAATTTCGCTTCTTCAGATACGCTCTTCTTCCCATATCTTCTTTACTTCGGCCAGCAGGACTTATCTTGCTACCCAAATAACAAAATTCATCTACTACTATCATTGTCTCTTTACCTAGTCTAATTCCTTCAGCATCGCCTCATTTTGTGACATTCGATTCCATTACTTTGTTTTAATCTTGTTAATTCGCTATACGTTATAAATTGGCTAGCAGCGACCAGAGAGTGCACGCACAGAAGTGTAGCTTTCACGTTTATCCTATACCTAATGCATCAATCAGCACGGTTCAACTGATGCCATCAGAGGACCAATTTCTAGATGGATGCCAATAGAAGTGATCCGCAAAATTAGAGGACTGTATGATAGGCGTCGGTTTGCAGCAGGATTTTAGAAGATATACTTTCCTCAAATATTATGAACTACCACGAAGAGAACGACCTATTGACTCATAGTCAACACGGATTCAGAAAGTATCGTTCCTGTGGAACATGATGCGAAGAGTGCTATCGACAAGGCATACGAAACCGATTCTGCATTTCTAGATTTCCGGATGGCTTTTGACACAATTGTCTCCTAAGCAAACTGCGTGCTTGTGGAATATCGCCATTGGATTCATGATTTTCTGTCAGAATGGACACATTACGTTGTAACTCACGGTAAGTCATCGAGTAGAAGTAATATCTGGCGTTTCACAAGAGAAGTGTTATAGGGCCCCTGCTGTTTCTTATTTTTATAACAATACAGGAGTCAATCTGAGTAGCTCTCTGATTATTCGCTGATGATGCTGTCATTTATTGGTTAGTAAAGTCACCAGAAGATCAAAATGAACTGCGAAATGATTTTAACAAGATATCTGCAAGGTGCAAAATTGGCAAATGACCCGTAATAATGATAAGTGTGAGGTCATCCATATGATCAGTAAGAGAAATCTGTTGAACTTCAGTTACACAATAAATCAGTCAAAGCTACAGGCCGACAGTTCTGTTAAATGCCTACGAGTAACAATTACTAAAACCTTACATTGGAAAGAACACATAGAAAATATTGTAGGGAAGGCAAACCAAAGTGTACGTTTCACTGGCAGAACACTTAGAAGATGCAACAGTTCTATTAAAGAAACTGCCTACGCTACACTACACTTAACTAGGGGAGAGAGCGTCACGGAAATGATGCACAAGTTTGGGTGGATAGAATTAAAAGAAGGCAGTTATTTGTTGCGGCGAGATGTATTTGCGAAATTTCTTTCATCAACTTTCGCTTCTGAATGCGAATATATATTGTTGGCATCCACTTACATAGGGCCGGCCGCGGTGGCCGAGGGGACTGAGGCGCTCCAGTCACGGTCTGCACGGCCACTACGGTCGGGGGTTCGAATCCCCCCTCGGGCATGGATATTTGTGTCGTCCTTAGTATAAGGTAGTTGATAAGTAGTTTGTAAGTTTAGGGACTGATGACCCCGTAGTTAAGTCCCATAATCTTAACAAACATTTGAACATTTGAACTTACATAGGCAGACATGATCATCATAATAAAACAAGAGAAATCAGTCGAAATGAGAAAGATTTATGGGTTCCTTTGCCCTCGAGCTATTAGAGAATGGAACTATAGAGAAATAGCACAAAACTTGGTCGATGAACTCTCTGCCACGCACTTCATTGTGACTTGCAGAGTATCCAAGTAGATGTAGATGTAGAACCGTGGACCGTGGACTAAGCGATGAAGTGAGATTCTGTCTTCACCCAAATGATACTGGTTTGCGCGTACGTCGTACACATGGCGAGCACTTTCGCGTAGAATGCATTCGTCAAAGTCATATTGACCCCACCCCATGTCCTATGTTCTGGAATGTGATAAAGTACAGCTCTCGTTCTCCTTTGGTGTTTATGGAGAGATCGTGCAGAATGTAAGACCTTTTGCCATTCTTGAAACGGGAAGGTGATGGTACGGTTGCAACAGAATAACGGTCGCCCACACATTGCGAGTGAAACTTAACACGCTCTGGAAGACATGCAACTTCCCCGCCCAGCACGATCTGCTAAGGCGTCTCCAATGGAGCACGTGTGGGATGACAACTGACACGTGTGACTTGTCAAGCCACAACTGTGGCAGAACTGCGTGAACACGTCGATTAGGCGTAGAATATTGTAGTCTAAGACAATATCGCCATCTGTATGATCCAGTGGATGACAGAATCAGCGAGTACAACACGTACTAACATGGCTGTTTTATCATGGACCGACAATTGGAGCCTCAGTAGCTGCTGATCTGTAAATGTAATCGTTTCATGTACTCCGTAAGTACTGTTCCAACAATAAATATTGAGTCCGAAATAACGTACGGGTATGCAGCCAGGTATCAAAATCGACGACGGCCGATATTTCGTCAGGAGACCACCCTGCCATTTTCAAGGCGAAGCTGCACTGAGGAAGCAATGTGCAACGATCTCTAAAAACTCAGTTTTCAATGAGTAAACAGGAAAGACAACACACACCGAACAAGCCACAACACAGCGCCGACACGACCAAAGATGAAACCAGTCAAAATATCGATAATTAACATCAGATCTCGACGGATGAGGTCTTTGTCTTTTGACAAGTGAGAGAGCAGAATCCCAAGCAGAATTTAAGCAAAACCCTGCATCCCTATTCATAAGGTTGTCAGATAGTTTTATTTCTATCGATTCCTTTATAACACAATCCCAGTAGCTTGAAGTGCATGCCAGAATTTACGTTTTACTGGCTTGACCCAGGTCACCCTATGGAATACAACAAAACGTTAATTCTGGCATGCACTTGCAACTACTGGGACTGTGTTATGAAGGAAGTAACAGAAATGAAACTAGCTGACAACCTTATGAATATGGATGCAGGGTTTTGCTTAAATTCCGCTTGGGGTCTTGCTCTCTCACTTGTCAAAAACAGAGGGACAAAACTAATCAGACCTCATGCGTTGTGAACTGACCGTTTGCATTTTTGATCGTGTCGGCGCTGTGTGCTTGCTTGCTCGGTGTGTGTTGTCTTTTCTGTTTACTCATTGAAAACCGATCTTTTAAAGATCGTTGCACATTGCTTCCTCACTGCAGTTTCGCCTTGAAAATAGCAGGGTGGTGTCCTGTCGAAATATCGGCCGTCGTCGATTTTGATACCTGGCTGCATACCCGTAAGTTTTCGAAGTTCTTATTCGCCAGGAGAAATTAAGAAATCACGATAAATATTGAGTCAACTGGAGCTACAAAATTTTATTTCTGGCAGTGTACGTGCAGTGTAAAACATAACAGTGACTGAAAATGAAGAGATTGGCGACGCAACAATTGTCCAATAGTATAAATCATCCTGAGCAAAGGAACTAGCCCGCATTCGCCAAGGAAGATGGAAACTGAATAAACAACTGAATACGGAAAACGGTGCTAGCGTACTTACTTTAAATTAATCGTGGGTTACTTCGACGTGATGAATTATCATGACCTGTCTCTTAATGGAACACTACCCTTTATAATAAACATATACGAGGGTTGGAACTTAAATAGTGACAACTATTTATTCATAACCGGAACAAAAGCGTTACATGTTTGCACCTGTTACTGTCCTTCATAGTAGTCACCAGCGTTGCGTGGAACCCGTTGCCAGCGACGTGGAAGGCGTAATATACCGTTAGCATAGCTTGTTCTGTTGATGGTGCGAATGGAGCGGTCTACTGCTTTGCGAATCTATGGAACAGTTCCTTCATCTTCTGCAGAATGGCTTTGGGAAGAAAAGCGTTTCTGAAGAAGCGAAATTTGTTGACATCCAATATTAATCTAAATCTGAAAGTATTTGTCTGGAGTGTGGCTTTGTATGGGAGTGAAACGTGTACAAGCAGTTCAGACAAAAAGATGATAGAAGCTTTTGAAAAGTGGTGCTACAGTCAAATGATGAAAATTAGATGGGTAGATCACGTAACTAACGAGGAGGTGCTCAACCGAATTCGGGAGAAAAAAAGGAGTTTCTGGCATATCCTGACTAAGAGAAGGGACAGGCTGGTGGGACACATTCTGAGACATCAAGGAATTGTCAAGTTATCATTAGAGGGAAGTGTGTGGGGTAAAAATCGGAGAGGGAGACCGAGGGACGAATACAGTAAGCAGATTAAAAAGGATTTAGGTTGCCGAACGTATTCTCGGATGAAGAGGCTTGCATAGGACATGGTAGCGTGGAGAGCTGTATCAAATCAGAGCGCGAACTGAAGACCACAAGAACAACAACAACAGTACTTGCCAGTCTCATCGACCGAACGGGGCAGCCACAGCTTGCGCTGTTCGCGCCCGCGCATTGTCGTGCAAAATGATGGGTGGGTTGCGCTGAAAGTGTTGCCGCTTCTTTCATGAAGCTGGTCGCCGGTGATGACACTGTTTTGCTGTACGACCTCAATCATGATCCAACACAGTTGTTCCTGTTTCGAAAACATAGTGACACCATTAGGTTAGACCGTTTCGTCAGAAGTAACTGTGTTTCTCTCGATTGTGATACGCCGGTGACGTGGGACGGGTGAGTCCATTTGCTCAGAGGTGAGGTAGGAATGTCAACAACGTGTGCTATCACCGACAACAGTAGATTCCATTGCATAGACTCTCCACAGCAGTGTTGTCACTATTTAAGTTCCAAAAAATGTTCAAATGTTTGTTAAGCTTATGGGAACTGCCATCAGTCCCAAAATTACAAACTATTTGTGAACTAACTTATACTAAAGACTGGGAGGATTCGAAACGCCGACGGGGAATGGCTCGCGAATCGGAGCATAGCGTCTCAATGCGCTCGTCCACTCCGCCGCGGCTTTAAGTTACAACCCTCGTATATTCCGACTGCCCCCCCCTCCCCCCCCCCCCGTCCGCCGTCACACCCTTGCCATCGTCATTACGTAACGACGTAGTGATTGTGGATAACTGTCACTAGTATTGCCGGAACAAGAACAGAGAGGAGAAAACTTTGTGAATGTCGTTTTATCGGTTCTTTCACAACGGGCGAAGATTTGTGGGTGTTTGTAACATTTCGTAACGCTCCAACGCAGCGTTCACTCCGTCTCCCAAGCGAACAGCTCCTACCAAACCACAGACACTAATACCGTGTAACGATAGTTGCATGTCTCAATTGAAAGCCTTTCAAAAGTGTTTCCTTCCATGTATAAGAAATTGTTCACACCGTCATTTGATCATGACACAGATTTCAAAAAATGTTCAGGAACTTAACTATGTGGTCATCAGTCCTTAAACTTACAAACTACGTATGAACTAATTAAGACTAAGGACGGCACAAATATCCATGCCCGAGGGGGGATTCTAACCCCCGACCGTACTGGCCGTGCAGACCGTGACTGGAGCGCCTCAGTCCCCTCGGCCATGGCGCAGATTTCCCAATGGAGGATATAGTAATTTGCCGTCTATGGTGTAGAGAACAAGCTGAGAGAGATGAAAGCAAAAAAAAAAAAAAAAAAAAAAAAAAAAAAAAAAAAAAAAAAAAAAAAAAAAGGCCAGATGGAATCCCAATTCGCTTTTACAGAGCACTCAGCTTCATTGGCCCCTTAACTCATGAAGTCCCCAACAACTGGAACAGAAGGGCAGGAGACTCTAGATTACAAATCAGGTAGAACTAGGCACCCATACACCAGAACAGTTTGCTGTAGAATTTTTGGACATCCTTGAGACGGTATTGCTGTAGAAAGCATCGCTCTTGTGAAACTCAGCTTGCCCTTTTGTCGCATGATATCTTGCGAACCACGAATATGATTGGCAGGGTGCCGCACTGCATACGGCTAACTAGTGTACGACTATATGGAATAGCTTCCCAGATACGTCAATGGCTCTTGAGCAACGCCTGTACGCTGTCGTCGATGGTGAGTCGAGTGTTCATCAGAGACAAGTATTTCGTCAGGTTGTCCCAGGGAAGTCTGCTAGGTAAATTATATGACAGAGTAAGCAGCAATGCGCGGCTGTTTGTTGATGATGCTGTGGTGAACGGGAGGGAGTCGCCTTTGAGTGGCTGTAGCGGGGTACGACTTATCAAAATGTCTAGTTGGTATAATGAATGGCAGCTAGGTCTGAAAGGCAGGAAAATATAAAGTGATGCAGATTATTAGGAAAACCAACACAATAACGTATAAATGCAGAGATTTACGGCGAGTTTTACTGATAAAATTCTCTCGAGGTTCCAGCCGCGTCAAGTGGTTTGAAACCACTGGAAGCCAGAGAGAATTTTATCAACAATCCCATAATGTTAGATTACAGTATTAGTAATGACCTGCTTGATACAGTTGCGTCATGTAAGGACAGCGGTGGGGAAGGCGCATAAGCGGATAGTAGACTTCGATTTATTTGGGAAGATGTGGTTTATATCTAAAGGAGACCACATATAGAGTACTAATATGAATCATTATTACTTTTAAGTGCATGGGGTCCCCACCAAACCGGTTTAATGAAAGACACAGAAGCCATTCATAGGAAGGCTGCTAGTGTGGGTAGGCCTACTAGTAGGATAGATCAACGGGTGGATGTTACAGAGATCCTGCGGGAACTCAAATGGGAATGGCTCGAGAGAAGACGAGGTTTTTCCGAGAAATAATATTGAGGAAGTTTATGGGGCTGGTACCTGAAGCTGACTGCAGAACTAATTTGTTGCCGCCAAATTACATTTCGCTTACTGACCACAGATGAGAATAATTAGGAATCGTACGGGGGAATATAAGCATTAATTATTCTCCCGTTCTATTTTTGAGTGGAACACGAAAGGAAAGGAAGTGGTACGAGGTGCCCTCCGCCACGCACCATGTGTGGGCTTGTAGAGCACGTATACAGGGTGTTACAAAAAGGTACGACTAAACTTTCAGGAAACATTCCTCACACACAAAGAAAGAAAATATGTTATGTGGACATGTGTCTGGAAACGCTTCATTTCCATGTTAGAGCTCATTTTATTACTACTCTTCAAATCACATTAATCATGGAATGGAAACACACAGCAACAGAACGTACCAGCGTGACTTCAAACACTTTGTTACAGGAAATGTACGCATTTTTCCTCCTTACACGAAGCATCACAATAACGTTTCACCAGGCAACGCCGGTCAACTGCTGTTTGTGTATGAGAAATCGGCTGGAAACTTTCCTCGTGTCAGCACATTGTAGGTGTCGCCACCGGCGCCAACCTTGTGTGAATGCTCTGAAAAGCTAATCATTTGCATATCACTGCATCTTCTTCTTATCGATTAAATTTTGCGTCTTTAGCACGTCATTTTCGTGGTGTAGCAAGTTTAATGGTCTGGAGTGTAGAAATAAAATATTACTAAATATTTCCGGTCTATTATGCCGTGGTCTTATGGATTTATTATTTAAACCCAACGTTACGTTCCCAACTGCGGAGGACATTTTCAAGGGGGATCGTGGCACGTTTGTATGTCCGATGCACACCCTGGCTCGCTACTGAATCAAGCCAAACTCCGTTTACCAGGGCTAGCGCGCAGAGGTGTGACGTCAGATGTTTTTTTTATATGCGCGCGTAATTCGTCGTTGCCGATTGCCGCTGTCCGTTGTTAATATCGTCCCACGGTGGAAGACTGTTACATTTCTTCTTCAACACCGGAATCCAGATTTCATTTAGTTTCACGCCCTCCTCGATCCTATTGAAATTAGTGGGGTGTTTTACAATTTCTATAGCCTCTCTGTACAGTCTTTCGTGGTATCCATTTGTGCCTGCTAAAACCTGAGTCTTATCAAATTAAATAAGGTGGTCCCCCGGTTTAAAAACATGTTCAGCAACATGTAAAATTTTGCCTTTATCTACAAAGCTACTCGGAAGATACAGGATCACCTGAGATCGGCGAAGGATGCTCGCAAACCGCTGGAGAAAGCAGGAATTTATAGAATTCCGTGTAGCTCTGGAGAGGTATATGTGGATACCACAAAAAGAAGTAAAAAAAAAAACGACTAGAAGAGCACAAGGGTAACTGTAGAAGGGAAGAGATTTCAGATCAGTTGTTGCTGAACACGTTTTTAAACCGGGGGAATGACCTTATTAAATTTGATAAGACTCAGATTTTAGCATCCACAAATGGATACCACGAAAGACTGTACAGAGAGGCTATAGAAATTGTAAAACACCCCAATACTTTCAATAGGCTGGAGGAGGCAGTGAAACTGAATGAAATCTGGAGTCCGGTGTTGAAGGAGAAATGTTGCAGTCTTCCACCATGGGACGATATTAACAACGGACGACGGCAATCGGCAACAACGAATTGCACATGCATATCAAAAACATCTGACGTCACACCTCTGCCCACGTAAACGGATTTTGGTTTCAGTCAGTAGCGAGCCAGGGTGTGTATCGGACATTCAAAAGTGCTACGATCCTCCTTGAAAATGTCCTCCGCAGTTGGGGACGAAACTTTGTGTTTAAATAATAAATCCATAAGACCACGGCATAATAACCCGGAAATTTTTAGTAATATTGTCCTTTCCGGCCGTGAAAGCTTACAGTTTACAGAAAAAAATTGTACGTAATGTAATATTATCTTTTACTAAACTGGTATGTTCGACATACACTGGACTCGCATTCGGGAGGATGGTGGTTCAGATCCACCTCCGGCGATCCATATTCAGGCTTTTCGTGATTTCCCTAAATCGTTCAAGGCAAATGCTGAGATGGTTCCTTTCAAAGGTCACGGCCGATTTCCTTTGACATCCTTCCCCGAAAATCCGAGCGTTAGCTCCGTCTCTAATGACCACGCTGTCGATGGGATGTTAAACCCTCAACTTCCTTCCTTCCATGTTCCACATCATTACCAATCTCGTATTTATGATCTAAGTAATAATTATGGATCTAATCTAACCAGAAAAGTCCAAAAATGACATTGGTAATAATAACAACAATAATGATGATGACAACAATTATCATTTTGTTCGTTTATTGCTCATATTTAGATAAGTGAGGCTTACTTTCATTCCCTAATGTCATATGGTATCATATTTTGGGGTAACTATTCAAGTCAGTCAAAAGTCTTCAGAGTCAAAAAACGTGTAATACGTATTATTTGTGGAGTAAATTCACGGACGTCCTGTAGAAGCCTCTTCAAAGAACTGGGTATATTAACTACTGCCTCTCAGTATATTTATTCCTTAATAAAATTTGTCATAAATAATATATCCCTTTTCCCAACAAAAAGCTCAGTTCATACATACAATACTAGGAATAAAAATGATCTACACAAGGACTTGAAACACGCACTTTAGTTCAAATAGGGGTCCCCTACTCAGGAACACAAATTTTTAATAATTTGGCATCAAGTATAAAAAATGTAGCTAGAAATAAAGATCAGTTTATGAGGAACCTAAAAGATTTTCTAGTGGCCAACTCCTTCTACTCCATTAGTGAATTTATAAATTGTACCAAATGATGCATGTACTCATACTATATTAGTATGAGCTAAAAAAACGCTTAAAATGTATGTATCTGTATTTATATTATGGGTATTATCTATTATTCAACTTGTAAATTTTGTTTCTTGACATGTTCCACATCCACGAGGATCTCCTCAACATGGATTTATGGAACGAAAAACTAATCTAATCTAATCTAATCTCTAATCTGCGCAGAGACACGTGGGTGAGGCGTAAGTTTGCCGTACCTCAGTGGCGACGTCGCTGCCGAACCAGCAGTAGAGGAGGAGTTGTTCTGCGATGGCCAGCAGGTAGGACGAGAACTTGAGCAGCCACACCGAGTCCGCTTCCTGCCAACACAAGTGGTTGTCTTTCATAGATATCACGGGAAGCTAAGCACAATGTCAGTGCGCTATGTGAAAGCAAGAGACCGAAGTAATGAGATGTTTTTGTACCGGTACGTTTGCAACACCAAAAAGAACTGGAGAAATCACAGCCAAATTTATTTGCGAGATAACAGGCAAAAAGGAGTTCAGACGACTAAGAAATGAGATTGACAGGAAGTGCAAAATAGCCAAGAAGGATTGGCTAGAAGGCAAATGCAGATCAGTAGAAGAATGTTTAAATAGGGGAAAAATAGATACCGCCTAAAGGAAAATAAAAGGGACATTTGGAGACAAGAAAAGCAGCGGCATGAATATAAAGAACTCAGATTGGAAACCAGTTCTCAGCAAAGAAGGGAAAGCTGAAAGGTGGAAAGAGTTATATAGAGGGGCTCTACAAAGGAAAAAGATACAATATTGTTGGAAGGGAAGAGGATGTAGATGAAGATGAAATAGGAGATACTATACTGAGAGATTAAATAGGAGATACTATACTGAGAGATGAATTTGACAGGGCACTGAAAGACCTAAGTCGAAACAAGGACCCTAGAGTGGCCGACATTCCCTCCGAACTACTAAAGTCTCTGGGAGAACCAGCCATGACAAAACTATTTCATCTGGTTCGTAAGATGTATGAGACAGGCGAAGTACCCTCAGATTAAAAAAAAAAAAATGTTATAATCCCCATTCCAAAGAAATCAGGCGCAGACAGGTGTGAAAATTACAGAACCATTAGTTTAATAAGTCATGGTTGCAAAATTTTAACACGAATTATTTACAGAAGGATGGAATTGATGGTAGAAGCCGACCTCTGGGAAGATCAGTTTGGGTTCAGGAGAAATGTAGGAACACAGGAGGCAATCCTCATTTTACAGCTTATCTTAGATTAAAGGAAGGCTAACTTACATTTCTACCTTTTTTTGATTTGCAAAAAGCTTTTGACAATGTTGATTGGAATAAACTCTTTCAAATTCTGAAACCGGTAGGAGTAAAATATAGGGAACGGAGGGTTATTTACAACTTTTACAAAAACCAGACATCAGAGTTGAAGGGAATGAAAGGGATGCAGAGGTTGGGACGGGAGTAAGACAGGGTTGTAGCCTTTCTCCAATGTTATTAAATTTGTACATCGAGCAAGCTATAAAGGAAAGCAAGGAGAAATTTGGAGAAGGAATTAAAGTTCAGGGCGAAGAATTAAAAACATTGCGTTCTGCCGATGACATTGTATTTGTGTCAGAAACAGCAAAGGACCTGGAAGAGCAGTTGAATGGGATGGACAGTGTGTTGAATGGTGCATTCAAGATGAGCATTAACAAGAGCAAAACAAGGGCGATGGAGTGCAGTCTAAGAAAATCAGGCGATGCTGAAGGAACTAGATTAGGTAATGAAAACATAAAAGTGGTAAATAAGTTTTGTTATATGGTTGGAAATGTGGTGTTACAGATGAATGCTGAAGATTAGGAGTGTGGATTGTGTAACTAATGAGGAGGTATTAAAGAGAATTGGGGAGAAAAGTAATTTCTGGCATGCCCTGACTAAAAGAAGGGATCAATTGGTACGACACTTTCTAAGACATCAGACAATCGTGAATTTAGAATTGGAGGGAAGTGTGTGGGGTAAAATTCGCAGAGGGAAACGAAGAGATGAATACAGTAAGCAGGTTCAAATGGATGTAGGTTCCCGTTCTTATGAGGAGATGAAGAGGCTTGATCAGGATAGTGTAGGGTGGAGAGCATGACTGAAGACAACAACCACAACATCATGGTGTAGACAGATCACATGATTGTAAATACAGGCCCATGTAAAGGGGGGGAGACGATGAAACCAGTGTTGAGTGTTGCCGCTATTACTGGCTATTGCCGCTGCTACACACTTCAGCATCGAACCAAATAGGCTCTGGTTTGTGTTGCTGGGGTATAGCAGTGCACGCTGCTTCCGCATATTCCCGAGGCTGTTCTGTTGCAGCAGTGGGTGGTGTATTCCGGGCCACTCGTTACGCGGCCATTGCCCGATCTTTTCGATAGGAGGGAGATTCGGAGAACTGATGTCCGATGTTCAAAAGTCTCCTCACGTTTCGCTGGATTTCAGGAATATCGTCAAGTTTCTTTCGTTCGGTTTCACGGTTAATCTGCAGTTCATCCCCTCTCATGGGCACAGTTAATTGCTGATTCTTCGTGATTAACGTCCTGACTGTCTCAATGTTATGCCTCCTAGAAAACGGACGAACCACTCGTACACAAATTTCATGGACAGTGCTCGGTCCCCATTAAAACGTACCAGCATCGCATGCCTTTCTTTAGGTGTACTGACAAGCTTAAAACAAAACTTTAAATTGCTCGTTTGCTCGTTCCTTGTCGTGTTCTCAGTTCAGATCCAACACCCTAAACAAGCACTTCGCCCTCAAGGTCTAGCACGGAACACACGCGATGCTCAACTGAACTACGATGTCAGGTTGTGAAAACCGGCCGCTACGGAGGGGTAGCGCTGTGGTTCTCCTGTGTTACCCGATCGAGCGTTCTGACTTCATCCACTTAACTTTATTGTCACAGGCTGTATATTAAAAAACATTCTTGATGAATGTCAACATTTAAAATGGTGACATTACTACAGTCTTTTTTTAAACATATACAGGGTGTTCCAGCTATCTTGTCCACCCAAAATATCTCTGGAACAATAACAGCTATTGGGAAACGACTTTCACCGCTATCAATGTACGGCTGGGGTCCATGAATGTACATATTTGGAAACATTCTAAAACGAAAGCAAATGTGTTTTTAAACACAAACTTATGTTTTTTTTTAAGGACACCCCGTATTTTTTCTTCAGCAATCCATAGCATGACAAATCACATAAGCAATAGCATTGATTGCATCGCAATATTCCAATTACATCCCGAGATATTGCGACGCGTAGTTGACGCTTGAAATACGCGAAACGCGTGGCTAGCGCACGTCCTGAGCAGCATGGGGTTCTCGCCTGAGTCTCAGGACGTGCGCTAGGCGCGCGTTTCGCGTATTTCAAGCGTTACCTTCGCGTCGCAATATCTCGGGATGTAATTGGAATATTGTGATGCAATCAACGCCATTGTTTATGTGATTTGTCATGCCATGGATTGCTGAAGAAAAAATATGGGGTGTCCTTAAAAAAACATAAATTTCTGTTAAAAACACATTTGCTTTCGTTTTAGAATGTTTCCAAATATGTACATTCATGGATCCCAGCCGTACATTGATAGCGGTGAAAGTCGTTTTTCAATAGCTGTTATTGTTCCAGAGATATTTTGGGTGGACAAAATAGCTGGGACACCCTGTATAACATATGTAAATACAGTAAGAATAATGTTCACACAATCAAAGGAGTTTTTGGTTACTTACATACTGGCACTTTTATATGTTCTTTCTGAACATGGTTAAAGGATGCTGATCACTAAGTACAGAGATTAACACTACAATAGTCTCGTCACTATGAGGAACATTGGTGGTCGTGTTGTATCTGTGAGGTACAGGGTCGATATGGCACCTTTAATTTACCTCAGATGCTGCACTACATAAGTAAACAAAACGAGGGAACTATGAGCGGAATACTAAAATACAAATTGCCGAGATAGTTGTAGTAAGCCTAGTAGCATGACAGAAGGGCACTTGTCAATAAAAGGTGTGCAGACCTTATCACAGGCCTGTAAAAATTCACTTCGATTGGCTGAGAAACAATTCTCAAATAGACACCAAGTTCAGGAGATGATCACTCATGTCAGAATTGTATGCAGACAGAACTACATACTATTACTGCAAACAGGGGACTAATAATGTGTAATGTACAGAATCGCGATATTGTATTGAGAAGTTTCTGTAACTAGCGACATTAACACAAAATACCTAGGCGTAACGCTGCACAGCGATATGAAATGGGACGAGCATATAAGGACAATCGTGGAGGAGGAAAATGGTCGATCAAAATGTTCAAATGTTTGTTAAGCTTATGCGACTTAAATGCGGGGTCATAAGTCCCTAAACTTACAAACTACTTATGAACTAACTTATATTAAGAACAGCACAAATATCCATGCCAGAGAAGGGGTTCGAACCCCCGACAGGGAACGGTTGCGGGAATCGGAGCATAGCGCCTCAATGCACTCGGCCACTCCGCCGCGGTGCAGATGGTCAACTTAGCTTTATTGGGAGAATTTTGGGAAGGTGTGATTCGTCTGTAAGGGAGACCTCATATGAAACACTTGTACGACCCTGTCTTGAGTATTGCTCAAGTGTTTGGGATTCCCACCAGATCGGATTAAAGGAGGACATAGATGTAATTTAGAGGTGGGCTGGCGAGGTTTGTAACTGGTAGGTTTGGTCAATACGCGAGTGTTACCGAAATGCTCCGAGAACTCAACTGGGAGTCGATGGAGGGGAGGCGACGTTCTGTTCGAGAAGCGGAATTTGATGCGGACTGCAGAACGATTCTATTGCCGCCAACTTATATTTGACGTAAATACCAAAAGGGGTAAAATTAGAGAGATTAGGACTCTTACGGATGCATACAAGTATTCGTGTTTCCCTCGTTCTATATGGGCTTGAAACAGGAAAGCAAGTAGCTAGTAGTGGCACTGAGTACCCTCCGCCACGCACGTTTGGGTGGATTGTGGAATTTGTATTATACACTTTGCAGTAATTACAAAGGTAATGATACATCATGCAAGACGCACCACGGAGCAGGAAACTATAACTGGTGTAAGAGATCGGTAACAACTATTTAAGTACAACTGGATACTGCTTTTTTAAAAAGCAAGATCATCGTGGACAATATGTGGAAGCAGTAAGGAGTGCAAAAACACATCCAGAGCTTCTTTGATTTAAAACCAAGGCGTGAAAGACTGATTCTGCAGCTAGTGATTGCTACATCGACGTTATTCCTCTTGCTCGCCTGATATGGTCTTTGTCCAGTGAGTTATCTCCCAAGTCGATGTGGCTGTGACATCTTCGGTCCTGTTTGGTGCTGCGCTTTGGTTGCCAGCGGTGTAGTTGTTTTGACAAACGCCTGCCCTCTACAGACGCAGCAGTAAAGTGGCTCTTATTAAGGATGTCACTGTAGAACGGCGGCTGGGAACTCACCGTGACGGTGGCGACGAAGGTGGCGGCGCTGATGGTGACGATGTCTGCGAGGAACTGCCCCAGCACGATGGGCCCCACCAGCGCGCCCAGCCGCTGCACGCACCTGCAACATGGCGGCGTTAAGGCAGTGTTGGAGAACTTCACATCCGGTATTGGCCCCAACCGATGGATGGGACCGTCGTGGCCGGCGATGGCCGCGGCCGTCCTAGAGCGACGCAAGTACCTTGTAGAGGTACATGAAGACGTGTCGGAGAACCAAATGAACCGACTAGTTTCAAAAATGCAACCGAGAGACAGAAGGAGTGAAAACGGTTGAATCTTTTTGAAAGTCCCTAAAAGTAACCTAAACTATGTGATCAAATGCAATGGTACACCTGGCTGAAAATGACTTACAAGTTCGAGACGCCCTCCATAGATAATGCTTAAGGTCAATATGGTGCTGGCCCACCGTTAGCATTGATTACAGCTTCCTCCCTCGCACGTGCTGGAAGGTTTCTTACGGAAGGGCTGTCCATTCTTCAGGGACTGCTGCACTGAGGAGAAGTATCGATGTAGGTCGGCGAGGCCTGGAAAGAAGTCCGCGTTGCAAGAGCGTTCTACAGGATTGAGGTCAATTACAGGGGTGTGACTGTCATGTAACCACTACGACAGAGACTGAGCATTATGTACAGGTGCTGGATCATGTTCAAAGATGCAGTCATCATTACCGAATTGCTCTTGAAAAGTGGGAATCAAGATGTTTAATACATTATTGTAGACCTCTGCCGTGATAACCGCCCCCTCCGTGAAAACGGCGACCACACCATAACTCCTCTGCCTCCTAATTGTAATGTTGGCATCACACTCGCTTCCAGTCGACGTTCCCCGTGTATTCGCCATACCCACACCCTGCCACCGGATCGCCACATTTCATATCCTGATTCCACACTCCAGATGACGATTTCCACAGTTCAATCGTATAATATTTACTCTCTTTATAGCACTGACCTGCGTGTGGATTACGCGCAGGCGTTCGACCATGAAATCCAAGTTTCTCACCTCCCTCCTGTCATATTACTTGGAATGGATCCTCAAACAGTTTCCAGTTCCTCTCTGGATAGATGCCTGCCTAATATAATGTAGGACCATCATTTACTGTCGGCGGTCTCTGTCAGTCAACAGACGACGTCGGCCCGCACGCTTTCGTGCTGTACATGTCACTTCGCGTTTCCACTTCACTATCACAGCTGGGGTGCAGACACGACGACCAAAAACTGGGCGTTCGAGTTACTCTCGTACAGTCGTGGAGATCAGCTTCTCCGCCTCCAGTCGTCAGCGTGACGGGTTGCTACGAAGAGGGCCCGGGTGTAATTTGCGCAGAGGTCGGAAATTTTCTCCACTCGGAAACTGGGTACTTTGTCGTCCTCATTATCATTTCATCATCATTGACATGGAAGTCGCCAAAGCGGCGTCAGCTAAAGAAACACTTGCAGCAGGCAGGCTCAACATGACCTCAGCTGGAGTCTAATGGTCATATATCTTACACGATCATCAGAGATCAGCGGGCCTCTCCCTGGAGGAACCCCACTCAGGGAAAACTCTGATATTGTGTTTATTTATTGTTTTTTTCTGTTCCATAGGACCCAATTGAGGAGTGAGAGTCCATGGTCATGAAACAAGTCAATACATTAATTGTTACACAAGAATGGTAATAGAAAATTTTTAAGTAGTCCTTTGCACACGACAATCTTAAGACAAAGTGAAAAGAATCAATAAAGAAAAATGAATTAGCTTAATTGCTTAATTTTTCTAGGAGTTCCTCGACAGAATAACTCTTCAATGGGTAACTCTTCAATTTAGATTTAAAAGCGTGTGGATTAGTGCTAAGATTCTTTAGTTCTTGTGGCAGCTTATTGAAAATGAATGCCGCAGAATACTGCACCCCTTTCTGCACAAGTGTTAAGGTGGTGTGGTGCAAATGTAGATTAGACATCTGTCTAGTATTCACCGAGTGAAAGCTACTAACTCGTGGTAATAAGCTGATATTATTAACAACAAACGACATTAAAGAAAAAAACTATTGTGACGCCAGAGTCAAAATACCCAGACTACTGAAAAGGGGTCGACATGACGTTCACGAACTTACACCAGATATTGCTCGAACCGCCCGTTTTTGAGCCAGAAATATCCTTCCTGCATCAGGCGAGTTACCCCAAAAAACAATGCCGTACGTCATAAGTGAGTGAAAGTAAGCGTAATAGACTACTTTTCGTGTTGAAAAATCACTTATCTCAGATATTGTTCTAGTGGTAAATATATCAGAATTTAGTTTTGGAACAAGATCCTGAACATGGGCTTCTCATGACAGCTTACTGTCTATATGAACACCTAGAAATTTGAACTGTTCAGTCTCACTTATCACATGCCCATTTTGTGTAATCAGAATGTCAGCTTTCGTCAAATTATGTGTTAGAAATTGTAAAAACTGAGTGTTACTGTGATTTAACATCAACTTCTTTTCTACAAGTCATGAACTTCTCTTGAACTGCATTATTTGATACTGTGTCAATATTACGGGCAAAATCCTTCACTACCAAGCTGGTATCATCAGCAAACAAAAATATTTTACAGTCACCTGTTATACTCGATGGCATATCATTTAAATAAATAAGAAATAGCAATGGTCCCAAAACAGACCCCTGGGGCACCCCATACTTAATTGTGCCCCATTGGGATTGCATGACATAGCCATTTTCTACACTGCGGAGAATTACCTTCTGTTGTCTATTATTAAAGTGAACCAGTTGTGGACTACTCCCTGTATTCCATAATGCTCCAACTTGTGCAACAATATTTTGTGATCA
The DNA here is from genome assembly GCA_026315105.1 of Locusta migratoria. NCBI lineage: Eukaryota > Metazoa > Arthropoda > Insecta > Orthoptera > Acrididae > Locusta > Locusta migratoria. The sequence continues at coordinate 6,944,188 of CM048747.1, forward strand.
GCACAATCAAACGCTTTTGTTAAATCAAAGAAGACGCCTAATGTCCGTAGCCTCTTATTTAACGCATCAAGTGCCTCACAGAGAAACGGAAATATAGCATTTTCAGTCGTTAAACCACTTCTAAAACCAATCTGTACATTTGACAATAAATTATGTGAACTGAAATGATCAATAATTCTTGAATATACAGCCTTTTCAATAACTTTAGAAAAAACCGATGGCATAGAAATAGGTCTATAGTTGTCTAGCTTATCCCTTTCTCCTTTTTTATGAAGTGGTTTCACTACTGACTACTTTAATCTGTTAGGAAACTGACCATTCTGAAAGGAAAAATTACAAATATGGCTTAGTACTGGGCTAACATATGGAGAAGAGTACTTTAGAATTCTGCTAGATACGCCATCATTTCCACAAGAGCTGTACGGAGCTGTGAGGCGGCTACCTGTCGATGTGTATGTGGTAGGAGACGCAGTGGGCGAGGCGCGCGCTCTTCTGCTGCAGAGTGGCCGGGGCGCACATGTCGCTGGCCATCAGGTTGAGCACGCGCAGCTGCCCCGCCGTGTAGATGATCAGCGAGAAGAAGAACGCGTCCAGCGTCGTCGTCAGGATGTAGCCGTAGAACATGGCCACCGACACCGCCGCGTACACCGCCTGCAGGCAGCGACAGACACCTCCTGACTACATCTACTGCGTTACCGCAAAGTCTCTCCGCAGTGGCGATCTGCGGGCATTTCACTTTGTGGGGCGTGTAAGGTTGGCAGCAGAGACAAAGCACGCCTGCACGTGTTGCGTGGACTTGAAGTTGTGGTATGGTGGGGGTAGTGTTGCGTGTGTGCTACAGCTGTTACCTCTGTTATTGTCTTCTTATTGTATACCCTGAGTGTAGTGAGATTGGTTACTGTTACAGGGAGAGCATTTTTGGTGGCAGAGCTTTTCTGGGAAGGAGGAAACTTTACGGGCCACGTGAGACGACAATTTAGATTGCGTATTCCTACGTCGAGGTGTCCATATCGTGACACTGTGCGTGATTTAGTTCGCAAATTCCGGGCAACAGGTCCAGTTCATGATGCACCACGAGCTGGTAGGCCCACGGTCTTAACAAACGGAAGCTCCATGACATTTCGAACATCGTGTTGTAGAGTCCAACAAAACCAATAAGGAAATTATCACAAGAGGCTAAAGTCTTTCGTACGACAGCACGAAAGGGTATAACCAAGGAACTGTGTCTGTATCCATATAAAATTACTGTAGTGCAACAATTATATTGTATTGACCATTCAAAAAGAATAGCACATTGTGAATGGTTTCAGCGATTTATTAACAGGCTTGGAGTTGGTGTTTTAGATCGAACATTTTCGCTGATGAGGCTTGGTTCCACCTATCTGGCTACATTAATTCTAAAAATTCACGTATTCGGTCATCCAAAAATCGACATGCCCTGTGACAAACGCCAATGCACGCAGAGAAAATCGGGATGTGGGTTGCCATAACACGAGCGCGAATTATAAGAGCTGATTTTTTGGAAACCGTCTCCTTAGAAATCTATTGTTCCCAGATAATTTATCAATTTATTGCTCTGCTGAATGAAGATGAGTTCAATCATTCATTTTTCTAGCATGACAACGCTACTGCTCATACAGCACACCAATCCCTACGACTTTTAGATGAAATCTTTGGAGGCAGAATAATTACAAAAAGGTCTATGATATCCTCGCTCACCAGATTTTTCTCCTCCCGACTATTTCCTTTGGGGTGCAGCTAAAACATCTGTTTATCAAAATAACACAAAGACAGTACATGAACTTTGTGATAACTGAATATTTCACTCGATTATACGTGAAAGGTATTCGAAAATAAATGTAAATGTGCTTTCAAGGAAGAGGAAATCACTTCCAGCACCTACTGTGATAATGGTCAATAAAGTGTATTTCCTTGTAATTAGTGTACTAATTAATTTTATTGTTTCAATTGTAATAATATTGAAGCCCGGCAGCTAGATTACACAGCGACACTAATGTGCTGCCACCCTTACGCGCCCAGCAAGGCGAGACATGCGGAGATCGTCGCTGCGGAGAGACTTTGCAGACACACTGTACATACAAATTAAACTAGTAGAAAAATTACTGCATTCTGTTAGAGTTGTCCAATTCATTTAAGATTTATTTTTTATGGAGATCTCGAAATGATTACATTTACAGGTCAGTAACTCAAGGGGTACTGAGATAGCAGATGTCGAGCTGTGCTGAAACACCCGTATTAGAACGCGGTGTAACCTCCACTGGCGGCAATTCAGGCGCTGGTTCTGGCATCATACACATGGACAGTACTGTCCCGATATCGTTGCACAACTAAATTATCACAGTCAACTTGTGTGTCAATTCGGCAAAACGACCTTTCCCCGACTTGGAAGGCTGTGAGGGTTCCTATAGGTAGATAGGATTTTTTATATTATGTTATTGCATGAATTTATTAGCAGATTTTGTGCGCGAGTCGGTGGTGGACACATTTAGTTAGCCCGCGGTTGCCCCGTGGCGGAGGAATCTCGGCGGTTTGGCAGTGTGCTGTTTGTCATGGCCCCCACTTTCAACTGCAGGCCCTGGACCCAGAATCAGAGACGGGCCCTCCCAGCTGTCTTTCTTTACTGTTGTGTGCAGTGGTTTGTAAGTGCAAGTTTATATGTTAATCATGTTCAATTTAGAATGTACTTTAACTTGGTATGTTGTTGTTGTTATGGTCTTCAGTCCAGAGACTGGTTTGATGCAGATCTCCACCCTACTCTATCCTGAGCAAGCCTTTTCATCTTCTAATAAGAACCGCAACCCACACACACTTGAATCTGCTTACTATACGCGTCTCTTGGTCTCCCTCTGCGATTTTTACCCCACACATTGCTATCCAATGCTAAATTTACGATCCCTCTGTAAGATTACCACCCAATAGAAAAACTGGCAAATTAATAGAATTTGATAATTAAACAGTATGAAGTTCACTGCAAACAATGACCATGCCAATGCACTAAATGTTACACAATTTTTTAATGTTATTAATTACGGTAGCAATGAATGTACGCAGTTGGGTGACAACATTTATAGTTAGGCCAAAGGTAGAAATTCGCCACGTTGAGATTTGCTGTGTGCTTGTAGCTGATGGGAGGCCAGCGAGCAGGCCGACGTTGGTGGCTTGTTCCAGCTTAGGATTTCCAGTTTCGTTTCCGGTGAGGGGAGAGAGGGACAATGGCGAGTGCCAGGCACAGTGCAGTGCACAGCGTGAAATAAATTATTTTAATACTACTGGCATTTGAAGTAATATGATGCAGTAGGGAACTTTTAAGACCCTCATTACAAAATAGCCTGTTGATAAATAAACAATACATTAGCAGATATAGTCACATGTGGCATAATATGTTTAATTGACAATGAAAAGTATAAAATTACCAATGAATACAAGACAGTTACACAACTAGCATGGCAATGTTTGTTTATAAAAATAATATATTAACTATTTCTCATTTTATTTTCAATTTATCTTGTGTATTTTATCTTGAAGTATTCAGTTAAATCACTTATCTGTGATATAAGAAATTGCACGATTAAGATAAACAGTACAAAGGATGTTTATACCAATATAAAAAAGAAATTTGTTTAATGTGTAGTGTAATTATTTTGATTTTAAGTAGAGTTTTAGAAATGTATTGGCTGAGCGCTGTACGTTGGCAAATCGGTTAGAACAGCTCACATGGGGAAGTTGATGACGTAGGGGAAAAAACCCCGGAAGTTGAGCTTTTGGCGCGCGCGCACATGGGCAGGAAGGGACGAGGCGGGAGCACTTGGGAAGCTGGCCGGGCGGCGTCTCTCTGCATCAGTCGGCATGTAGCTCTCCAGGTGGAGGTTATAGATTTGTGTGTGGCAATCGCCACGTGTGGTTGCTCGTCGTAGACTGCACCAAGTTGAATCGAGTGCTACTGTGTGTTTGTGAATATTTAGCCGGTGGAACAAGGTGTGCATCGCATTGAATTAAAGTGACTGTGATTTGTTAATGTAACACGTGTCGTCGCATAGGCATGAACATAAACGGTGTTTGAGACAGCCACATGGTGTTAAAACAATTTGTGACAAATATTCATTTTGTCTGGGGGCTCACGAGCTATAAATTTATTTGATAAATGTGCCGACGTACAGACGTATCAGCCACAGGGTTCTAATATTGTGAAATAAACAACATAAAATGAACTTTCACGTGTTTTCAAAAATAGTAGTTAGTACACCCTTTTCTCTCATGAACTTGATTTTATTATGAATTTGTTTTGATAATCATATGCAGGGAAGGAAAGCTGAGAACGTGTGATATCATCCCCTAGAAAACGAGTCAAACAGTCACAATCACAGTTCCAGTGTTTTTGCATGTTTAGGAATTTGGTTCGCAGCTGGTGGTTGTGAGTTTTAAAAATTAATCTTTTCCTATTTTAAACTCTCCCCCCGACCTTCACTCTCGCACCTTGATGTCTAAGAATGTGTCCTATCAAGCGATCCCTTATTTTAGTCAGGGTATGCAAAAATTCCTTTTCTCACCAATTCTGTTCAGTACCTCTTCATTAGTTATGCAATCTACCCACCTAATCTTCAGCATTCTTCTGTAGCATCACATTTCAAAAGCCTCTATTCTCTTCCTGTCCGCACTGCTTATCGTCCATGTTTCACTCCCGTACAAAGCAACACTCCACACAAATGCCTTCAGAAAAGACTTCCTTACACTTAAATTAATATTCGATGTTAGCAACTTTCTCTTTTTCAAAAATGCTTTTCTTCCCATTGCCATTCTGAATTTTATATCCTCTGTACTGCGACTGTCATATGTTATTTTACTACCAAAGTAACAAAACTCATCTACCACCTTCATTGTTTCATTACCTAATCTAATTCCTTCAGCCTGATTTTCTAAGACCGCATTCCATTGTTTTTGTTTTGCTCTTGTTAATGTTCATTTTACACGCTCTCTTCAACACACTGTCCATTCCATTCAACTGCTCTTCCAAGTCGTTCGCTGTCTCTGACAGAATTACAATGTCATCAGCAAAACGCAATGTTTTTATTTCTTCCCCCTGAACTTTATCCCTATTCCAAATTTTTCCTTGCTTTCCTTCACCGCCTGCTCGATGTACAAATTGAATAACATCCGTGAAAGGCTACAACCCTCTCTTACTCCCTTCCCAACTGATGCTTCCATTTCATGCCCTTCGAGTCTAATAACTGCGGTCTGGCTTTTGTACAAGTTGTAAATAACTCTCCTTTCCCTGTATTTTACCCCTTGTGACTTCAGAATTTGAAAGAGTGTATTCCAGTCAACATTGTCAAACGCTTTCTCCAAATCTACAAAAGATATAAATGTAGGTTTGCCTTTCCTTAATCTATCTTCTAAGATAAGACGTAAAGTGAGTATTGCCTCCCGGGTTCCTACGTTCCTCCTCAATCCAAATTGATCTTCCCCGAGGTCAGATTCTACCAGCTTTTCCATTCTCCTGTAGATAATTCTTGTTAAAATTTTGCAACCATGACTTATCAAACTGATGGTTCTGTAATTTTCACACCTTTCTGCGCCTGATTTCTTTGTGATGGGGATTATTACATTTTTCTTAAAGTCTGAGGGTATTTCGCCTGTCTCATACATCCTACACACCAGTTCAAATAGTTTTGTCATGGCTGGTTCTCCCAGAGACTTCAATATCTCTGAGGGTATGTCATCTACTCCTGGGACCTTGTTCCGAGCTAGGTCTTTCAGGGCTCAGTCAAATTCATCTCTCAGTATAGTATCTCCTATTTCATCTTGATCTATTTCCTCTTCCCTTCCTACAACATCGTCTCTAAGTTCATTTCCTTTGTAGAGCTGCTCTATGTACTCTTTCCACCTTCCAGCTTTTCCTTCTTTGCTGAGAAGTGGTTTCCCATCTGAGTTCTTGATATTCGTAGAGGTGCTTTTCTTGTCCCCAAATGTCTCTTTTATTTTCCTGTAGGCGGATCTAGTTTTCTCCTTCTTATACATTCTTCTACAGATTTGCATTTGGCTTCTAGCCACTCCTGCTTAGCCATTTTGCACTTCCTGTCAATCTCATTTCCATTTTGCCAGTTTCATTTATTGCATTTTTTATATTTTCTCCTTTCATCAATTAAATTTAGTATTTGCTGTGATATCCAAGGATTTTTTGTAGGTCTTGCCTTTCTAATTATTTTGTCCTCTGCTGCCTTCACAATTACATCTCTCAATGCTACCCATTCCTCTTCTACTGTTTTATTTCCCCCTGTTTCTGTCAATTGAAGCCCAAATCTCCTTCTGAATTTCTCCAGAACTTCACGTTCCTTCAATTTATCTAGGTCCCATCTCCTTATTTTCCTACCTTTCTGCAGTTTTTCCAGTTTCAACCTACAGTCCATGACTAACAAGTTATGGTCATAGTCTATATCTGCCCCTGGGTAGCCTTACAATTGATAACCTGGTTCCGGAATCTATGTTTTACCATTATAAAATCTATCTGATACCTTCCGGTGTCTCCTGGTTTCATCCACGTATAAAACCTTCTTTTGTGATTATTAAACCACGTGTTTGTTACGATTAAATCATGTTCCATGCAAAATTCTACCAGGCGACTTCCTCTTTCATTCCTTCTGGCCAGTACATATTCACCTACTATTTTTCCTTCTCTTTCTTTTCCTACAACCGAATTCCAGTCTCCCATCACATTTAAGTTTTCTTCTCCCTTAACTGTCTGAATAATTTCCTTTAGCTCCCCATATATTTCTTCGATCTCCTCATTATCGGCAGAGCTAGTTGGCATGTAACCTGTACTACTGTTGTCGGTGTTGGCTTCGTATCTTTCTTGACAATGATAATGCGATCACTGTGTTGCTCATAGTAGTTTACCTGCATTCCTATTTTCTTATTCATTATCAGTCCTACTCCTGTGATACCCCCAACTGATTTTGTGTTTATAATCCTGTACTCATCTGACCAGAAATCCTGTTCATTCTGCCACCGAACTTCACTAATCCCCACTATATCTAACTTCAACCTACCCATTTCCCTTTTTAAATTTTCTAATTTTCCTACCCGATTAAGGAATCTAACATTCCACGCTCCGATCCGTAGAATGCCAGTATTGTTTTTCCTGATGATCACATCCTCCTGAGTAGTCCCCGCCCGGAGATCCGACTGAGGGACTATTTTACCTCCGGAATATTTTACCCGATCGGATGCCATCATCATATTTTCATACAGTAGAGCTGCATGTCCTCGGGAAAAGTAACGGCTGTAGTTTCCCCTTGCTTTCAGCCGTTCGCAGTAACTGTATGGCAAAGCCACATTAGCTGATGTTACAAGGCCAGCTCAGTCAATCATCCAGACTGTTGCCCCTGTAACTACTGCTGCCCCTCTTCAGGAACCACACGTTTGTCTGGCCTCTCCACAGATACCCCTCCGCTGTGGTTGCACCTACGGTACGGCTAACTGTATCGTTGAGGCTCACAAGCCACCCCACCTCGCCAATGTCTGTGGTTCATGGTATAACAAGGTATAAATTTTATGCGGTAAGTTTCGTTTATGAAATTATTTTACTTAGAATTGAGACTTTACTTACAATGGCCACAGCAGCCCGTAGTCAGAATTTGGACGTATATTCTAACTTTCAATATCATTCGTACGATTGCGATAAAATTTTGTACATTTGACGTTCAAAGCAAGAGTACGTATTAGAAATTGCAAAGCATTGCCGGGTCGACTAGATGACTCGATGAACTTCGTATCACTTCCCTCTTAATATAAACTATATTAATTTAAATCATATGTATTTTAGACCCAGTAGCTTTATAAAGTTACCATCAGATAGTCTAAGTATCGGCTCGATAGTGGGCGGAAAGAGTGGACAAATCACGTACATATGTCCAGGATAATGTTCATGTCACATTCGTGGAAGTTCAGGAAAAGTTTAAACGGAGATAAAATTTGGAAAAACTGCGAGGAAAATTTAGATTAAAAACATGTAAAATAATGACAGGTACTTTTGTTGTTCTGCCGTTCTATCCACTTTTTACAAAAGGGACAAAGCATTTTTAAAAGTTAATCATAACTTCTGAAAAATAATTAAGAAGTCAAAGAGTAAATAGCTTTTCAAATCAAACACTTTCTAAAGTATTTTATCCGGTACTTCAGCACTCAATCTACCTCCACACCAGATTTCATCAAAATAGATTCATTGGTTTATCTAATGATATATAGCCAAATTGGTTCAGCCGTTCTCGAGTTTTAGCGAGACTAACGAACAGCAATTCATTTTTATCTTTGATAGGTTAAATACGGGTTCAGATCGTGTAAAGCGAACTTTACTTTTTCAAAGTACATATCTGAAAGCAGCTAACACAACAAACCAAGTCATTATTTTACATGTTTTAAATCTAAATTTTCCTCGCGAATTTTCCATATCTTAGCACCGTTTAAAATCTTCCCTGAATTTACACGAATGTAACATGAACATTATCATGGACATGTGTGCATGATTTGCCCAATCTTTCCGGCCACTATCGAGTCGATACTTAGACTATCTGATGATGCCTTTATAAAGCTACTGGGTCTATAATACTTATGATTTAAATTAATATAGTTTATATTAAGAGGTAAATGATACGAAGTTCACGAGTCACCTAGTTATATCATATTTTTATTATAGCTGGCATTTAATACTAGAAGGATTGCATGCAAGCTACTACGTATAAGAACTACTGGGGTCAAATTTGCCCCATGCAATTTTATTGCTTATATGACCAGATTGTGAAAGATAATTCACTGTAAACATTATATGTACTTTTATTGATTTTTAACAATGGAAGGTCCAGATTGGATTGTTGATAATAAGAGGATAGCTAGCAACTCACCATAAAGATGATCGTTGAGCTGTTAACAAACTCATATTTATATTCATACAACTTGTAAATTTTCGGGCAAGACCTTCGTCAGAAAAGATCACACTCACTCACACAATCACTCAGGCATAACTCATCCATAGAAGACCGCCATCCCCAGCTGCCCTACCGTAATTAGTGCTGGAATGTATACCATAGTTGTTGCATATTGAAACAACAAGGAGACTATATTTCATACACAGTATTACAAGGAAACATGCCGAAAACACAGAGAAACGCTATGAGGGGTCAAACTGGCCCTGCGGCAGTAGCGGACTATGGCTGTCTGAGGCCTGGGGCGGCGGCAAAACAAATTGAGCCCCCCCCCCCCCCCATCTACTTGTAAATACATGTATTACTATAAAACAGCAACTTATGCGTTTTGGAGACCCTCCCGGGACGAGAGGTACGGGTCAGTCTGCATAAAATAGCTTTCGAGATTCGGAGGCCCCACAACGAGAGGCGGAGGTAGCTCCAACTAAAAAACAAGAAACAAAAACAAAAAGAGAAAAGAAAAGAAAACTTCTTTCAGGGTATTTGGAGACCCCCCCCCCCCCCCAAGACGAGGGGCCCGGGGCGGACCGCCACCCCCTTAGGAGGTTCTTCTAGGTAGAAATCTTAATATTTTGGAATTTATTTGAAGTAGAACACTCTAAAAGAGGGCGCACAATACTTCTTTATAAGAAGATGAAAAAATTACAGAAGTAAAATTATTTCATTTAATAGTTTGATCAGAACACATTGGAAAAATTGCTAAAGGGGCCAATTCGGTCTCTCGATTCTTCCAGTGTAAAATGTTTTTTAAATGACATATTACATGTTGAGTTGTACTTTTCAGAATACCTGGTAGATTAATTTTGTATCACCTGTGTTTATCTTTCTTTTGCATTTAGTCACGTCAGTGATACCGCCGGGATAGTTCACCAATTGGCTTTGCCAAGTGAAATGTGTGTGTTCAAATATGCATAAATTGCGGGAAATTTAAGCTGAAACAAGGAAAATATTCAACAAAATGTACCAATATGAGCTTTAAAACAATGAACTTGTACCTAAAACTAACACAATATAAAAGTGAAGTAATAGGAGTGCAATAATGTATTAGATGTTTTTAATATTACAGTGACACAAAAACTATTCTACATTTATCTTATTTATGGCTTTGTAGTAAACTGGCAAATATTTTTCGAAATTTTTTAAGAACGGCCTTACTAACATCTGGTATAATATTTTACGTATATTTCTGGAGTCCCCTCTGGCTGACGAAATAGAAATTCATTGTTGCAATTTTCAATATCGTAATGTCTGATGTAGTGTTTCTATAAGTTGATAATCATTTCACGCAAATATGAACATGCACACTTTTTCATTTAATAACGAAAGCTTATTTTCAAATTATTTATAGAAACGGAGGGAACTGCAGATGTTGCACCAGCTGAGGGCAGCCTCTGCAGACGCTATCCACTGTTGTGGGCCTTAAGTGCCGCGTTGTAAGCAAAAAGGCCAACTACACCTGTCGGCGCATCAAACATTTCTGGTGTTTCGGCACAAGTCGGCGGCCGATTGGGCAATAAATCGAAATATGTATTGTCGCTGGTTCACGTGAAGTAACTCTGCCGTGGTATTCAACACTACTGTCGCGTTAAAGGAAAAGTAGGGACAACAATAAAGCTGCTCTAGATGGCGGGATTAGTGTTAATGCATTATGGTAATATTCTAAATTCTGTGATTTTTTCCTTTTACTAGGAAACAAGACTGTTCGTTAAATAGTGACAAATTTCTAAGGCGGTGATGACGGTGGCCCCTCTAGTTCGGGGCCCTCGGCGACCACGGTACTCGCTATTGCCTTAACCCGACCCTGAATCGAACAAAAATGTCTAACTGTTCTACTCAATACCAAAAAATTGCGGGAAGCTCTTCTAATAAACGTGCTGAGAACCATCATTGGAACCTTTTATGTGTTGACAGACTGCAGGTCTACTGAAGATGATCTACACGGGTAGAATTTCAAAGAAGCTCTCAGTGTCTTCTAAACCTGAAGGATACTTTGAGATGGGATTGGTGATTTTAACTATCTACGTCCACGAAAGTCAAAATAGATGAAAAAATTGTTCATAGTTCGCAAATAATATTGTCAAATCTTGCATTACAAAATCAGAAACAGGAAAGACAATAAAAGTTCTTAATTAATTTGATACTTACAGCTGAAGTTGTTCAGCTGTCCTTCCATTTGCATCAGGTTTCCTATTGATAATCTCTGATGAAATGCCAACTGCCTCAGGAACCTACTTTTTCTTCATCCAAAGTGATGTCATAATGTCTTTAAGTTAATCTCAGGCATCGCTACGTTGTGGGAAATTCCTTTGTTCTTTATAACGACATTTTTTGTGGTCAATAGAGGTCAAGATTTTGCGCTAAAACGATATCAAGAGGCATTTGAAAGCTGTCGAGCACTTCTTGAGATCCAAATCAAATGCTGAAGAAGTTAATACAGCAGGAACACGTTTAAACCTTTGAAGATCGAAGGATGTTGTTTCAAAATTTGGCAGACTATTTGTAGCCTTTGATTGCAACAAGTCTTAGACAAAGAGACAAGTTGTTTCAACAATTCCCAAATAGAAAAGAAAGAAAAAATCTCATCTTTCATCATAATTCAGTTCAGCAGCGTGAGCACCGTCTCCATTCAGTGAGTGACTCCACAAGGAGAAAACGTTGTGCATACCGTGTTAATACTAAGGTGACCATATTTTCTAGATTTAAATTCGGGGCACACTATATGATGAAGGAATGAGATCAGAACAAGTATATTTAACGGCATTGAATTTTCTTCAGCAATTCTGCATTTTTCAGCAACACATGAAAAAATTCTACATAACTTTCATACTAATTTACTCTAGTTACTAATATTGATTTCACAGATTTTACGGCAAGCTATGTTTTGTCACTTGTCCATATATTATTCATGTTGAGAAAATACCCTTTCAGTAACAGCAATATTTCCGGAAAGGCCCTGCACTATCTTAAGCACAGTTGAGAATGACACATGATTCTGCCTGAAATGAGAAATAATATCAATCCATCTTTGACCTGAAAAAGTTGTGTTGGTAGTCCCTTCATTGATTTTCTCACTGGTATAGTTTGTGACCGTATGCTCAACGGAATCAGTTTGAAATGGTTCGACAAATCGTGATAAATACCTAGATATCTTTTGTCAAATAGTTTCCTATCATAATTAAAATTAATAATAAAATAGACCGATACAAGTGAGATAAATTTCTAAATCGGAACATAATTGTTAAATGCAGGACAAATAGGTGTACCAAATTACCTTTGAAAAAAATCGGGACAGACACACAAAAATCGGGGCTTTCCCGAAAAAATCGTTACGGTTGGTCACTATAGTTAATACGCACATACAATACCAACCAATGGCCATAACTAAAAGCATCAATCAAAGTAATCGTTCAACATAAGCGGTTTATCATAAATATCTACTACAATTTCCTGTAGAATCTTCTAAAATTTCGTTGGATGAAAAATTTTCAAAATGTTTTTTTCTAGTTTGTTTTTAATTTCACTAACCAAAAATGGAATCACTTAGGGCTATGCTCGGGGCCCCTTCAGCACCGGGCCCTGGACCCATGGATCCAGCCAGCCCAACCCTTGTGGCGCCATGCTGTTTCTCATGAGGCAAGGTGGGACCTGTTTACAGGCGCGGTAGAGCGGGCAGCAGCGGCGTCTGCTTATACGGCGTTCCGGCGGAACTGCACGCCATATGGCAGTGCTTCCTTTGTCTGGCCGCCAGGTGGCAACAGGGTGCTTGTTTGGACTCACAGTTGCCATCTGGTGATGGTTGGTAGCTGGGCGGAGATGCCGCCCAGTCAGGTCTGTCCCCCAGGGCCGGCGCAAGCCCAACTGCCGCTCAGTGCGAGCTGTTAAATTGCCGCCCCCTCCCCTATGTATTTTTTCTTTTCTGTTTTTCAAAACGTATGTGGAATTTTATTTGAACAAATATGTAGGAAATGTCAGCAATCAATCGCAATTTTTGTCTTTACTTTTCAGATCTATCTAGGTTTTGACCACCGAGTTTTTGAAGTAACAGATCATAAGAAAAATATATATTCCTATGCTGCAATCTTAAAGGAGAAAAATTCCAACTTATGAATAACGTGCATGCGCAATACTAATTGTACGTTATATAAAACTCTTACCTATTACATCCCAAGTTGCAAGAAATTCGGAAGCACCAATTCTTCTGTTCTTACGAAAAGCAATGAAAGTGCTTCTGACCAATCTTAACTCCCACGGGCTACTACCGAAACGAATTCTGTAGTGTTCGTTGTAGAGAACGCAACAATACCTACTGTCTGGAAAGGCGAAGTGGTGACGCGGCAGTGCCAGGCACTAGGTCACGTGACGAGGTACAGCGAGGCTACGGTTAAACTAGCGCCCAAGAAGAAGAAACAAGAAGCTCGCAGTAAGTATGTGACCGATGATATGGATAAATGTATTATCAGGCAGCAAGTTCTACGGCATTACGACCAATAGAAAGAAATATGAACTTTGCGAAAACTGTACAAATTTCGTCAAACAGAAATAAGCTTCAAAGCTAGCAAGGTAACTCTTAAAGCAATGTTTTTTCTATGGATTTTCGTTTTAGAAGGTGTCAAAATTAACGTTTTGTTTTGTGCGGACGAGAGGGCATTGTTCGTGAAAGACCATACTTTTTTCAGGTTTTTATCAGAATAAAAGTCACCAGTAGCTTACTTCGATGAAACATGGATTCACACGCATTATACAGTAAATAAATGTTGGGAAAGTGATAGTGTGCGAGTAGTATTGTCACACAAAAGTGCCGGTCAGAGTTTGTTGTTCATGTAGGCGGAGACAGGTGTTTCATGGCTCAAAAATCAAAACGTAGGACTACCACTCAGAAACGAATAGCAAAAATTTTAATAACTGCGTCGAAACCCAACTTACGCCAGACTTACTGCCAATGTCTTTATCCCTTGTAATTACTCGCAGCGTAATCACTAATTCAGAATATTTCTAGCCATTGTAGGTGTTCGACATGTTGGACTGTAGTAAAGTAAAACCATTTTTTTCTATAATGCGGGAAGAATAAAACACTTCTTCAGGCTTTAACATGTAACCGCAGAACCGAACATTGCATTCGAATTTCCAAATTAGTTTTCGTCTTCTTCAAAATTTGTTGCGAGTAAAAGCACGGCGCGTAACAGGCTGTCAGCGCTCCACTCATAAGAATGCTGGGGTGTACGGCAGACTGATTCCCCCTCTCTGTTCCTCCGGCGTAAACACGACGGCGCTGCCACAGTGACGAGGAAGAAATCAGCCCTCCTCCCTCCCCTTGTCCAACAGGGGCGGCCGGCAGGTAGTCGAGGTGCCATGTTACAGTTCCCGAAGCCGCTCCCTCCGAGGTTTGGTTTCGAATCCCCTCTTGGGCATGAATGTTGAGTTTGTACTACAGAAAAAAAGGGGGGGCGTCAGATTTGCCGCCCCCCGGAAAGTGCCGCCCTGTGCGGCCGCACGTTTCGCACGTGCCTTGCGCCGGCCCTGCTACCCCTTGTGAGAAATGTTGGAACCCCAAGGGCAGCTTCACCTTCACTTAATGTATGTGGAACCAGAGACTCGTACAGTGCTCAAGGTCCTCACATGAGGAAAGTTTCCAACCGATTTGTCATACACAAACAGCAGTTCGCCAGTGTTTTTTGAAATCTGGCATATACAAATTAAAGTGTGACACCTGCTCATGCTAGTATATAGGACAAACCGGAAGGAATTTTGAAATACGGAAAAAAGAACATATTGGTGCTCTCCGTTTAAAAATTTTAAACAAGTCAAGCTGAAAACAGCCATTCCATTACAAACATAAAAACTATTCTCCAAATACTACACACTGCAGACAAAGGAATAAAGATGGACCTTTTAGAACAGTTAGATATTTTCATCCATAACAATAAAGCACCACACACCATATTAAATGAACAAACAGAACTGGCAACAACTCTTTCTACAAAAATTTTAAAGGCTCTTTAAGCCTGAGGAAACCAAACATACATACACATACTTAGATCACATAACACCTCCCCCCCTCCCCCCCCCCCTCTTTGCCATTCCCAAATGCTAGTCCAACCGCTTACGTTTAATCTTATAAATGCAATCTATGGATTTTTCTTCTTGTGTAACATTAATGCTACCATCACAGTAATAAGAAATAAAGAAGTCACCAGTGTAAGATAATATTGTAAATAGAAATGTATGAACACTTTAACCATTGAAACTGTAACTGGTAAATAAGTTTAAAATAATATCTATGCATCAACTGTGACCTTTGACAATCAGCTGTACATATCTCTGTATTGTTTATGTTTGTAAAACATGTGGAAAGCGAGTGTTGTGTTATGTGGGCAGCTTTTGAGCACTAAAATGCTTGAAAAATAACATACCATCAATCAGCTATGTGAAGCAACTGTAAGTAGCTGTTTGGAATACAATTTAAACTTGTAAATATTGAAATTTAGTGCCAATGACAAAGCTCACACATAATAATCTTCTATCTCACCACAGCCAAACGAGTTCCACAATGTTGTAAGCAACATCTAACACATGTATGCCGTCTGATGATGAACTGCCAGGTAGTTTGAAACCGGTTGTGGTAATAAATACATACGAAAGGTGGTGGTTGCTGTTATTTTCTGATTTCTTCACTTGTTTTGTTTTTGTAATTGTAACAGATGCACAAATTTCTCCACACACCATCTGCAATATAAGAAACCGTTCACCATCTGATGATGATATACTAGGCATATTGGAACCGGTAATGGGAGAAATGTAATAGAAACATTTTACATAAAAGGCGACTGGTTGCTGTCATTCAAGATACCTTAGACAGCAATTATTAGAGTCGAAGGGCATGAAAGGGTCGCAGTGGTTTGGAAGGGAATAAGACAGGGTTATAGCCTTTCCCAAATGTTGTTCAATCTGTACATTGAGCAAGCTGTGAAGGAATGTAAGGAGAAATTAGGACAGGGAAGTAAAGTCTACGGAGAGGGAATAAAAACCTTGCGGTTTGCTGACGACATAGTATTCTGCAGAGACAGCAAAGGACCTGGAAGAGCAATTAAAGCAATGAATAGTGTCTTGAAATCAAGGTATAAGATGAACATTAACCAGAGTAAAACGAGAGTAATGGAATGTAGTGTTAGACAATCAGGCGATGCCGAAGGACTCAGATTAGGTAATGAGGCAATAATAATAATAATAATAATCTCCTGTGGCTCATTGGCCTGGTGCAAGTCTTTCAATTGGACGCCACTTCGACGATTTGCGCGCGAACCACGTGTCGTTTCTGGCGACTCCTCACATCGTTGAGAGGTGAAGGTGGGGTTAAAATAACAGTTGTAGATGAGTTTTGTTATTTGGATAGTAAGATAACTTCTGATGGCCGCAATAAGAAGATATAAAATGGAAAATGGGCATGGGAAGATAAGCGTTCTTGAAGAAGCGAAATATGTTGATACAAAATATTAGTTTAAATGTTAGGAATTGTCAGATGAAGAGACTTGCACAAGACAGGGTAGCGTGGAGGACTACATCAAACCAGTCTGCAGACTGAAGACGACATCAACAACAACTTTTAATCATTTGTAGCGTAAGAGTGATGAATAAATTTGTACCTTATCCTCGTAGCCGATACGTGACACATACGTCGCTGGAATTTTTTGTAAGAATCTTTGTGCTGCCTAACTGTTGTTGCTTGATATCGGCCGCGTTGGAGAAGTGATTTCGATTTCGGAAGATATAGACTGCAATAGTATAGTATTCACTTTCTTATTTCAGAAGTTACTGTTCAGCTTTTATGAACCAACAACTCCGTTTCTATTTCAATTATCTGTTGTCGTGTTTATTAATTGGATAAATAGGAACGGTGGATAAGTAGAAAGGAACGGCTCACACAAAGGAACGATCATCAGTGGTTGCCCACCTCTATTGCTGGATATAACTGAAGACCGGGATACAACCCGTCTCCTTTGACCAGTGACGTAATATCTGAGTCATACAAGATACGCTATGTAGGTATACCAAGCAGCAAAACAAACAGTATCAACGAATATAAACATATGGGATACTATCATAAGAAGTATGTATTGTAGATAGTAAATAATCTGTGATTATCTTCGTAAAGTACAGATTACCACAATAGAAGATGCTATGGATTACAGGTTTGCCGAAAAATTCTCGGCTAGGATGCTTACTTGCGAAAAAAAATATGAAAAAATTAATTAATTAATTAAATTAAATTAAATACACTCCTGGCCATTAAAATTGCTACGTGCTAGAGACACGAAATTTAACCGACAGGAAGAACATGCTGTGATGTGGAAATGATTAGCTTTTCAGAGCATTCAAACAAGGTTGACGCTGGTGCCGATACCTACAACGTGCTGACATGAGAAAAATTTCCAACCGATTTATCAAACACAAACAGCAGTTCGCCAGCGTTGCCTAGTGAAACGTTGTTGTGATGCCTCATGTAAGGAGGAGAAATATGTACCATCACGTTTCTGACTTTGATAAAGGTAGGATCTAGTCTATCGCGACTGCGGTTTATCGTATCATTGCTGCTCGCGATCCAATTACCGTTAGCAGAATATGGAATCTGTGGGTTCAGGAGGGCAATACGGAACGTCTTGCTATATCCCAACAGCCTCGTATCACTAGCAGTGGAGATGACAGGCATCTTATCCATATGTCTGTTACGGATCGTGCAGCCACGTCTCTATCACTGAGTCATCAGATGGGGACGTTTGCAAGACAACAACGATCAGCACGAACAGTTCGACAACGTTTGCAGCAGCATGGACTATCAGCTCGGAGACCATGGCTGCGGTTACCCTTGACACTGCATCACATACAGAAGCGCCTGCTGTGGTGTACGCAATGACGAACCTGGGTGCACGAATGGCGAAACGTCATTTATTTGGATGAATCCAGGTTGTGTTTACAGCATTATCATGGTCGCATCAGTGTTTGGTGACATCGTGGTGAACGCACATTGGAAGCGTGTATTCGTCATCGCCGTACTGGCGTATCATCAGGCGTGATGGTATGGGATGCCATTGGTTACACGTCTCGGTCACCTCGTGTTCGCATTGACGGCACTTTGAAGAGTGGCCGTCCGTGACTCTACCCTTCATTCGATCCCTGCGAATACCTACATTTCGGCAGGATAATGTACGACCGCATGTTGCAGGTCCTGTACGTGCCTTTCTGGGTATGGAAAATGTTCGACTGCTGCCCTGGCGAGCACATTCTCCAGATCTCTCACTAACTGAAAATGTCTAGTCAATGGTGGCCAAGGAACTGGCCATCACAATACGTTAGTCAGTACTCTTGATGAACTGTGGTATCGTGTTGAAGCTGCATGGGCATCTGTACCTGTACACGCCATCCAAGATCTTTATGACTGAATGCCCGGGCGTATCAAGGCCATTATTATGGCCTGAGGTGGTTGTTATGGGTACTGATTTCTCAGAATTTATGCACCCAAATTGCGTGAAAGTATAATCACATGTCAGTTCTAGTATAATATATTTGACCAATGAATACCCGTTTATCATCTGCATTTCTTCTTGATGTAGCAATTTTAATGGCTAGTTGTGAAAAAAAAAAAATCATGTCTTCATTTTACGTAAACGTCAGAGAGAAGCTACAGATCAGTTTTTAAACAGAAAATGGTAAGCTATATGTTCTGCTTAAAAACAAACTATCATCTTTAAGTGAGTTATCACGTGACTGGTGAAAGGTGACGGGTGGTATGGCGGGCTCGGTTTGACGCTAGCAGCTCAGCTAGCTAGCACTGACCTCGTAGGCGGGCGACTGCGTGAAGGGGAAGGGGCACCAGACGACGGCGGGCAGCGCGGTGGTGGCGCGGCAGTCTGCGGAGCGGCAGCGGCGGCCCGAGGCGGCGGGCACGCCCACCCAGAAGCAGTAGGCGACCGCGCCCAGCAGCACGTGCGCCGCCGACACCAGCCGGCTGCGCGCCGCGCAGCCAGCGTACACCGCGCGCGCGCCGGACACGCGCCGCCCGTACCACTGCAAGCGGCGCGCAGGTCAGCACACTGACGCAAAAGCAACGGAAAAGGCATGCTACATTTAAACGGACGCTAAATCCCCAGGATTGGCGATCCTACACAGAAGCTTGGAATTTAGCGAGGACTTAATGCGAGATGTCTACAATACTTATCACAACGAAAATATTTCTCGAAAATTGACTGAAAACCCTAAGAGATTTTGGTCATATGAAATGTACTAGGGGCAAAACACAAACAGTACCCTCACTAAGTGATAGTAATGGCGATCCTGCCGATGACAGTGCTACTGAAGCAGAGTTACTAAACATTGCTTTTAGAAACTCATTCACCAAAGAAAACGAATCCAATATTCCAGATTTCGAATTACGAACAGATGCCGTAATGTGTTACATAGAAGTCGATATCATCGGAGTAGTGAGGCAACTAAAGCCACTTAACAAGTCTTCTGGTCCGGATTGTATACCCATTAGATTTCTATTTGATTATGGTGAAGCAATAGCTCCTTACTTAACAGCCATATACAACCGCTCTCTCGTAGAGGAATATGTATTAAAAGACTGGAAAGTTGCACAGGTCACACCTATATTCAAAAAAGGCAGTAGCAGTAACCCATTACACTACAGGCCTATTTCACTGACTTCATTTTGCAGCAGGGTTTTGGAACATATTCTGTATTCAAATATTATGAATTATCTCGAACAGAACGATCTATTGCCCCAAGGTCAACACGGATTCAGAAAATATCGTTCATGCGAAACACAACTAGCTCTTTATTCACATGAAGTGATGGGTGCTATCGACAAGGGTTCGCAAATCGATGCCGTATTCCTTGATTTCCAGAAGGCTTTTGACACCGTACCTCACAAACGGCTTTTAATCAAATTGCGTGGTTATGCTATATCGCCGCAGATTTGCAACTGGATAGATTTCCTATCTGAGAGGACACAGTTTGTAGTAATCGATGGTTATTGTGCACGAAAGGGTGGAAGTGCGTAGTCTCTTGGAGTACTGTTGCCCATTGTGGGACCCTCACCAGGTGAGACTGACGGAGGACATTGACAAAGTTCAGAGAAGGGCAACTCGACGATTTCAGGTGAAAATCAATAAAAGAACGACGTTATTCTTTGCGGCGAGATCTATTTGCGAAATTTTAATCACCGACCTTTACTTCTGAATGCGAAAAAATTTTGCTAGCACCCACCTACATAGGGAGACATGGCCATCCCAAAGAAATAAGAGAAGTCAGATCGAAAACGGAAGGATTTAGGTGTTCTTTCTTCCCGCGCGCTATCAGAGAATGGGACAGTAGAGAAAGGTTATGGAAGTGTTAATGAACCCTCTGCCAGGCACTTAAATGTGATTTTTTACTGAACAATTTTAACAGTAAAAACCTTGAAAATATGTCATTAAATAACCAATGGGCCTATTTTTTTTTTTTGTAAACTGTCAATGGATAGGCCCCGTGCAGACAATTATTCCAGATTTACACACAGGTCAAAACAATTAGGGGATCAGATGTGATATCTAGGTTCTGAAGTACTATCATCAACAACAATATTACGAAGAGGTAGATGATGGTACTAACCGAAAGTTTCTGCAGAAGGTGTTCTTGTTCACCGGTCTTTAAAAAAGTAGTTGGTTTAAGATAGTGTAGTGAGCAGGTAGTGCAATGCAACAACAACGTGACTTTGTCGCAGGAGACCCATAGGATGGGTGGAAGTGGGAGGGACACAGACAGCAGAGACAGGCTGCAGCTATTGGAGTGTCCCAAAGTGTTATTTCCAGGAACCGTTAAAACAAGGCAAGGCCAAGGACATGCACGAGTAACATCACTAAGAGATGACCGTTATCTTCGCTAAACAGCACGTCGAGACAGAAAGCTCAATGCAACTGCTGCTCAGAGGTATAGAGAGAAGAACCTTGTGCCCTCTGCCGTTGTCATAGATGGGTTCCTTCTGGAGGACGATAACGGTCGTCCCCACGCAGTTGCATTGTTGGGCAACATTCTTGAAGCTGACAGAACTGAACGAATGGAGTGGCCGGCTTGTTCACCGAACCCAGTTGTGGCCAACTTGTTTACCAGACTTAAAACCGATTGGGCATGTCTGGGATGCACTTTGCAGACGCATTGCAGCCAGACCAGCACCTCCCACAACCGTTGCAGAGTTGGATATTGCACTCGTGGAAAATTGGCCAAATATCCCGCAGAGCTGACTGATAACCTCACACTGTCCATGCCACGCATGTGTGCACTGTGCTGGCCGCCCGACGTGATCACACACCGTATTACTGGGCAACGAGAATGACTTCTTCACTATTGTGGTAAGCCTGATGGTATCTCGCTCTAAGTAAACACCATGTAAATCTCAAGTAAAGAGTTGAGACAGGAAAACATCGTAATTCATTATACTCAGATTACAATTTTGACTAATATCTGAATAAAATACGTCACCACATGTATACTGTCCATGATATTTCACCTGATGCTCTAATTGTTTTCAGCTGTGTACTAAAATAATCAAAGCAGCGGTAGCACTTGTGTATAACGCTAGGTAGCAGTCTAGAAATAGCCAGGACTTTTTTTTACCTATATTAACCACATTTTTAACAAAAGTAATGACCAATGTAAATGTATGTTTCTCATCAAAAGTATTATATGCACAGCAGCTGTTATTACAGCAATGGAATCTAGGAAAATTTACTATGACATTCAGATTCGCGTACTTTCTGCTTGTGCGCACTTCACATTCATTAGAGATCTAAAACGAAAAGATTTACGCGTTCCTTTCTTCCCGTCCGCTATTAGAGACCGGAACGATGGAGTCGCAAGGACTTAAGTCCGGGGAGTGTGGTGGACGACCCGTCGACCGCAAAGAGCAGCCACAGCTTGCGCTGTATGCGCTCGCGTATTGTCGTGTAAAATGATGAGTGGGTTTTGCAGAAAGAGTTGCCGCAAAGCTTAAGTTCTTGTGACTTTCACTTGATACCGAAGGTGGAGGAACCACTTCCTGTCATTCGCTTCAGAACTGTTGCAGAGTTTCGACATGTAGGAGACTGCTCCATTCGCACCATCAACAGAACAGGCTGCGATAACGCTATAGGGTAACGTGGTACAAATTCGACAAAGATACAATTCCGATCAGAGTTAAGGTTTCGCGCCATTTAATGTTGTTAGCACTTGCCTTTGTGTGGATTTGTAGTTTCTACAGCTTCTCCTGTCTGTTCCAAGAACACCCCACTTTGTGCTACGGAGATATAAATTTTTTTTCCTGTTAAGAGTTAAGTGAAGCTAATTAGTCCAACGTGCTCTTTAAAAATCAGTAGCTAAGGGTGACTGGATTCGCTGCAAAAAATTGCAATCTTTGGCACCACTAACAAGGCGTTGGTGGCCGAAGGAAAAAGTGTTTTGTATGTGGAAGATGTCAGTGATCAAAATTGTAGAATGTGTGGTACAGTCCCATAGTTAAAAATATTTCTTTTCACGATATATTTCTAGTTACAATAACATTTGTCCGACATGATCGCAATTGTACCACTTTATCCTTCTACACCTTCGACATCGCTGTCAGCGGGTTCTACACATTGCTGCTGCCTACTTTGAAGGACAATAACAGGAATAAACATGTAACGCTTTTGTATCGGTTGTGAATAAATAGTGGCCACTAAGTTCCAACCCTGGTATTAAGGTAGTTACCTTTTCAGGTCTTCTGTTCATTCCTTCGTCGTCTGATATTTTAACTTCTCTTACTCCGGACGTTCCTGAAATGCTCTCCATAAAAATTAGAAAAATACTTTCTGTATTTAGGATTACGCACAATCTTCTCAAGATGTTCTTGAAAGGAAATGCAAAAGTCTAAGACATCCTTGGGATAAGGCACCAGTTGTCGTCGAATCCATGTTACCACATTCGTATTGGTATGTGGATAGTACGCCTTGTCCGTAAAGAATACGGAACATGATCCAATGTCTTGTTGCCCCACTCGGCGAAAGAAAGCTGTTATCTATTGCCCTAAACGCCATCTTCTATTGCTGGGACACATGTTAGCTGGTGTTCAACGTCGTCCAGGACTCGGCACCGGGAGCATGATGGCGAGTCCATCATATATGTATAGAGTGGAGTCTCGATCAGGTTGCTTGTTTACGATTAACTGCCAGGTGCCACATGGCGCGTGTTTCTGTGTCCAGGGGAACGTGGTGCATCGATCGCCTTACCACCGGCCAGTTGACACTCGTATACTTGTTCTCAATAAGACTGCCAGGTCTCGTGGACGTTAAGATTCGGTAGGTGTCGCAAGCCGTCGCAGGTCTGCATTTTATATTAAGAAAAATACACTTTGTAGTGAAGTGACTGCTGCTGGTGTGCTGTTTGAGACCTCGGTGCTAGTTCTTCTATTAAGATTCCTGTCAGAGATGTCTAATGTCGTCTCCACAACTTTAACATGGTGCTGACGTATAGCGACACTGCTCGATAATGAACATGTGCAAGACTTAGTCGCCCTCCAACCGGGAGGGAGGGTCAGTGTTTCATACGTGAGGAATAGTCGCACACTGACGAAGGAACTGAACGCAGTCAATATGCGCCGTGCGAGCACTATCGGCATCGGAAGGACTTGTGCAAGGTGCGGAATTCGCGACGCCATATACGTGTTAACATACGTGACTCGCTGGTTATTGTCTAAGACTCGTATAGTATTCCCTCTCACTGTTGTCCAGATTGACTCCAGACGTTCCTTTAATAACTTGCCGTGTGACGAACGTCGTTAGTAAAGACAAAACCTAAGCATTTCAAGGTATCCATCAGTTGTAAGAGCGCAACATATACTTCGATTACCCCAACATCGATATTCATGCCCATTCACTTGTCCACATTGATGCGGCTTTCTGTAGCCATTCCAAATTTGTAAAAGTCTCTTGCATGCCATTGTCAGTCCGAACCATGAGCACCATGTCGTCTTCATACGCTTACAACTGAATGTGTACCTTCTCATTGTCCATCCTGTCAAGAGTAGTGGTTTAAAGGCTATGGCGTATAAATCTGTCGAAAGTCAACACCCCTGTCCGATCTCGATATGGTGAGGGGTGCTGTCGTTCGCCCGTTGACGAGCACTGGAGGAGGCATTACGAAGTAGCCGCAGCACTACACTGATAAAGGACTGGGAACCGCATGTGCTTCATGACTTCTGCCACTCTGTCGAAGGCTCTCTCTGTCGAAGGCTCGATCAAACGCAAACGACGCAAGGGAGCCGTGAAGGCAGTGCGATCACATCGCTGAATTCACTGAGTGCTGTCTGAATGTTGGCATCTCCACCTAGTGAAGTTTGATCGAGCGATATCACTTGGCACAATATACTTCGGAGGCGTGCAGCTAAGAGTCTGTATAATATTTTGAAGTCGCAGTTCAGAAGCGTGAATGCTCGGTAGTCCCGTATCCGTGAGCGACCTGATGGCTTGTGTATAGGGATAATCTGTCCCTCCACCAAAGGACTGCGGGAAGGGCACATCAATTAACGGCAAATACTGATCCATATGGGTGTTAGCATATATCGGAAAATCCGATAAAATTCCAGAGGGAATCCATCTGGTCCAGACGATTTATTCACCCCTCCCCTACCAATAGCTTCCACTACTTCCTTCTCAGTTATATCTTCCATCAGCTGTATTTCTGCCGTCGACTCAACTTCAATGAACTCCATATCAGTATCCACTGCTGTGCAAAATTGAGTATTATGTTCGATAAAGGCTGTGCTGATTTTTGCGTTGTTAGACGTCTGCCATCTTCAGTCTCCGGTACGTGTATAAAGCTTCTTCGTCGTTCCTTACGTTCGTTAATGATACGCCAGTCACTACTCTTGATGAACTGTGTGTGACATCGTCGATGCCCGCGCCGTGGCCTGCAGAAGGACCGCTGCCGCCGGCGCATGCGCAGCCAGTCAGCGCCGGCACATTACAGAGTGCTTCCGCGACTCCATGGCAACTGCGACCGGCGTCGCCTCGCAGTGTAGCTCTCCGCAGAGGCCGCACCAATCGCGAGCTGACACGCCACACCTGACGCGGTTATGGCGGGCGTCTTGCTACGCCACCCGGCTTTTACAAGCCCACGCTCGACCGCATCCGGCAGTCTCGTGCTGATCGTCGCCTTTACGCTGCGAATTTGGGGCCAGGACGTTAACTTCCAGTTATATATGGTTGCTTCCGTTACCTTAGCCAACAAATGCACATTCGAGAAACTCGGGTCCCCGCCACTTGAGACTTCTGCTCAGACCCTCACCACGTACAATGGAGACTACATCGCTGTCCTTGGCAGGTGTTCCCTTCCGATGCAATACGGAACTACCACCAAGATGATTCCAGTCACCGTCCTCCAAGCTTATGAGAGCTCCAACATCTTTGGCCTCAATGTCTTTGATATTTTTGGCCTTCAGATCACAGACAACGTTGCCACTATCCATTTCCACGTCCACCACGACAGTATCAGGAAATATGTGGTAGATACCCACGGCTTTTTGAAGATTCTTTGGGTATGGCTCGGGGTTTTTTCGCGCACATCATCTTAAAGGACAATGCGCAACCGCGATTCTTCAAGGCCCGAGAGGTTCCCCATGCAATTCGGGACGAGCTTGCAGCAGAACTGGAACGAATGCAAAAGTTGGGGTTCATTGCACCCCTCTCCACAAGCCGGTAGACATCACCTCTCGTCGTGGTCAGAAAACCGAATGGTCAACTTCGACTCTGTGCAGATTTTAAGTCTACGGTGAATGCACAGTCTATTGTGGTTTCCTATCCTCTTCCTCGGCCTGAATAGCTCATGGATAAATTGCAAGGGATTGTCTTTTTCTCAAAGATTGATCTTAAAGATGCATATCTCCAACTTACATTGGACGATACAACAACACCCATTCAGGACTGTTCCATTACCAGCGTTTCCCTTCGGCAGTGCGTCTACACCTGCCATCTTCCAGCGATTATTAGAGTAACTAACTGCTAAGGTCCCCTCCTGCTCCAATTATCTGGATGACATTGTAGTCTCAGCCCAAAGACCAGATGAGCATCTTCGAAACCAGGAATGCCTCTTCAACACCCTCTCTGATGCAGGACTCAGATGCAACCAGGAGAAATGTGAATTTTTCTGCAATCAGATCAAATACCTTCGTCATGTCATCGACTGAAACGGCGTCAGGCCCACCTCCTGACACCTGCAGGATATCCGGGAGCTTCCTTCTCCCAAGAATATCATTTGCACCAAGCATTCCTTGGAAAGATCTATTATCTTCACTTTATACCAAATGCTGCTCAGATTGCAGCACTGTTACATCACCTCCGTCGGAAAAATGTCCCCTTCTATTGGTCGACTCCACACGAAACTGCCTTTCAGACTTTGAAGAAAATCCTGCTTAGTGATAGATGCCTAGTCCATTTCAATCCGTCAAAACCGGTGGTCCTGGCAGTGGATGCGTCATCTTATGGTATTGGAGCAGCTTCTTTCCCACAGGTTTGGCTCCATTGACCGCCCGATCTCCTTTGCTTCCAAATTGCTTAACAAAGCTCAAGTAAACTACAGCCAACTAGAGAAGGAAGCACTGGCTATCATATACGGTGTCTCCAAGTTCCACCAGTACTTGTATGGGCGGAAATTTATCCTGCTGACAGATCATAAGCCTCTAACTAGTCTATTCGATCCAGCAAAACCTGTACCCACACGAACAGCTCAAAAACTCCAACGTTGGGCCCTCATGCTAGCAAACTATAATTATGAGATTCTTTATCGCCCCAGAGCCAGCCATGCGAATGCGGATACTTTAGCTCGGCTTCCTGTCGCATCAGACACGGTGTTTGACTCTTCTGAGGACGCCTGCTTTCATATTGACCAGATCAATGAGGCTACTGTGGACAACTTTCCTATTAATCACACTTGTACAGCTGCGGTGACAGAGCGAGATAGTACACTCAAGCTCCTTCGGCAGTTCATCCTGACCGGCTGGCCCATAGATAAAAAGCAGCTTCCCAATGAGTCTCTTCGACATTGGTTTTCTCAACGCCACGCCTTTTCCGTCCAAAGTGGGGTTAACCTATTACAAACTCGGGTTCTTATCCCTGCTTTACAGCAGCGCCGAGTCTTGGAATTACTGCATAAAGGACATTGGGGCATTGTCCACTCAAAGCAGTTGGCACGGCGGCACTGCACATGGTTGGGGATGGACAGGGATATTGAAAATTTGGTCGCGAACTGCAGAGAATGCACTGGAAATCAAACTGCGCCTCATAAACAGTTTTTCAAGTGGCTGCAACCAGACGCCCCATGGCAATGCAGTCATATCGATTTTTGCAGGTCCTTTCTGGGGATCCCCATCGCTTATAGTTGTGGACGCGTATTCCAAATTTCCTTTTGTGGTCCCTATGACTTCTACAACGCCAGCCAGCACGATTCGTGCTCTCACAACTACATTTAGCCAAGAAGGTGTCCCGTCCACCATAGTGCCTGACAATGGACCACAGTTGACTTCCTCAGAATTTGCTTCTTTCTGTAAGGCCAATGGCGTCATGCACATCACATCAGCACCTTTTTCGCCACAGTCCAATGTCGAATCTGAACGTTTTGTGCGCACATTTAAGGCTCAGATGACAAAGCTCAGGCAGTCTCACAGTCTGCTCTTGTTTTTATCAACATACCGCACGACTCCTCAAGGGGGTAATTTCTGTCTGGTAGGGCACATCGTATTCCTCTGCACCTTCTCCATTCTCCACAGTCTCCTAAGGCTCCTTCAGTTCTTCCCACGAAATTCCAGGCCACAGACAAAGTGTACTTCCGGGTATTTAACAAGTCATTTGTAGGAACCGGGTATTTTTGTCAGATGTTTGGGCAGGGCAACCTGTCATTCAAAACAGTTCAGGATGCAGACACCAGAATCAGTTGCGCTCCAGCACTATTCCCGATCGTGCCATGGACCTTTCTGTTCCAGGCCAAGTTCCAGTAGACAATTCCGCGGTTGGGAACTCCCTCCAGAGGGTTTTGTCCCACTCACCAGGCACCTCAGGCGGGCCCCGTACCAGGTCACCGTCCACACATCCACTGTCGCAGTCAACACCACCGGTGCCGCAGCTGTCTCACCCTGCTCGACCACGGCTCCAGTCGTCGCCACTACGGGAGATGCAACCTCAGTCGTCTTTCTCTGGGACGTCACCTCTCTCACCTCAGCTGACTCCGCAATCAGTTCAAACGCAGCCGCAGTTCTCCTTGTCTTCAGCTGCCATGACGAGTATGGACCTGGACCCCCACCATCTACTGGGTACCCTTCGTTGGGCAGGATGCTCTTCCTGCCTCCAGCGTTAGTTATCGTTTCAGCAGGGTCACCCACGCCATGGAGCTAGATGCAGCACAACCGTGCCCAGACCCGGCTTCTTGTCTGGCTGCATCGTTCTTCCCCCCACCAGATATCCCCGTCGCCGCCATGGTCCAGTGCAGTATACCACCATGGTGCGGCATTTGGGGGGGGGAGTGTGATATCGTCGATGCCCGCACCGTGGCGCCTGCCGCAGGTTTCCTGCGCTGTGGCCCGTAGAGGACGCCACTCCGCCGCCGCATGCACAGCCTCGCAGAGCCAGACAGCGCCGGCACATTACAGAGTGCTTCCGCGACTCCATGGCAACCATGGCTGGCGTCGCCTCGCAGTGTAGCTCCCCTCTGAGGCCGCACCAATTGCAAGCTGACACGCCACAGCTGATGTGGTTATGGTGGGCGTATTCCTACACTACCCGGCTTATATAAGTCCACGCTTGACCGCATCCGGCAGCGTCGTGCTGATCGTCGCCTTCGCGCTGTCAGGACGCCACTCTACACTTGAACCGACTCGATTAGGATTCTGTTCTGGACTTCACTCTGCTGCCTGCCAATGACAAACCCTTGTGTTACCACACTTGTTGGAAATAAATTGTGTTTTGGTTAAGCCCACGCCTCATGTTAATTGTTGTGTGCCACATTGGATACAATACTGTGGTATTGTGTTGAAGATGCATGGGCATCTGTACCTGTACACGCCATCCAAGCTCTGTTTCGCTCAATGCGCAGCCGTATCAAGGCTGTTATTACGGCCCGAGATGGTTGACCTGGGTACTGATTTCTCAGGATGTATGCACCCAAAATGCGGGAAAATGTAAGCACATGTCAGTTCTAGTATAATATATTTGTCCGATGAATACCCGTTTATCAACTGCATATCTTCTTGGTGTAGCAATTTTAATGGCCAGTATGTATTTGGCATCCTTTGTCGATAGCACTCATCATGTCATGTGTCTGAAATATGTTCAGTCTTTGATTGGCTATCCACTGCGTTATTCAAATCTGTGGTGGGATACCTCGGGAAAATTCCCTTGTTAGTAATGTGAACTACCTCCTATAACGTTAGATTTTTTCTTAGCAATGCTTGTCCTGCCCATTGCGGAGCTGTCAGAGTAGGTAGTGAACAGTCGGCAGTTTACCTCCATGCTAGAGTCGAGTTCCCGGATGAGCTCCTCGGCGGAGCGCCTCATCCTGAGGAAGACGATGACCTTGACGATGGCCATGGAGTAGGTGAACATGAGGCAGGTGCTCATGGTGACGTTGAGCAGGTCGCCCCAGAAGTGCCTCGCCGCGGACACCTGGCTGGCCACGAACGCCAGCAGCGTCAGCACTACGCAGGCCGAGTAGGCGGCGTACGGCCGCGCATGCGCAGACGGCGCCCAGCCGCCCGCCAGCCGCAGCACGGCCAGCTGGGCGCCCAGCGACATGCGCAGGCGACCGCCGCCGGCCGCGCCGTCTGCAGCGGGAAGCCATGCCGTCGTTTAGAGGCTTCAAATATACTGTGCAAGTACGATGTTCAACATCACACGTAGCATTACAGAAAGACAACAACAAATCACAAATTATTTTACCAAAAGTCAAGCACAATTAGAGTTACTTTGCGCATTAGAGAAGATTAAGCGTGTGCCGTATCGATAATTACAGAACCATCAGTTTAATAAGTCTTCTTCTTCTGCTTTATCATAGCCTTGACCCACGTCAAGTAGGGTTGGTGTTGCTCTTCTGGATTCTTCTCCTCCATAATACTCTATTCATTGCCTCTTCCATCTTCTCCCTTAGGTCCGCCGCTATCTCATCCTTCCATCTCATCTTTGATCTTCCCTTCCTTCTCACTCTTCAACTCTGTTTCCGATATACTCTTTCCCTTTTCTCTGCAAGTGTCCATACCACCTTAGTCTACTCTCTTGTATCTTTTCTCCCATGGGCCCCACTTTCACAGCTCCTCTAACAAATTCATTTCTAATTCTGTGCTTTCTTGTTACCCCATACATCCATCTCAGCATCCTCATTTCTGCTACTTCCATCTTCCTTTCCTGGGCTACTGTCATTGGCCATGTCTCTGCCCTGTATCTCATAGCAGGCCTTACCACTGACTTGTACACTCTCCCTTTCAACCCATTGCTCACCTTCTTGTCACACAACACTCCGCTCATTTTCCTCCAGTTGATCCAACCACAGGAGGCAATACTCATATTGCGAGTTATCTTAGAAGATAGGCTAAGGAAAGGAAAACCTACATTTTTAGCGTTTGTAGATGAAATACACCCTTTCAAATTCTCGGTGCTATACCTCGCTTTCCAGTCCGCCGTCACTGTATGTACGACCCCAGGTATTTAAATTTACAGACCGATTTCAGTTCCTCCTCCTGGATCTTGCAAGACCTTATCTGCCCATCCTTCAGTGCTAAATATTCTGATTTAGTCCCACTAATTTCCATCCCTCTTTCTTCTAGTGCCTTCCTCCAATCCTCCAACTTTTCTTCAAGTCTATCGATGCTCTGCTCACAAAGAACCAAATCATCCATAAACATCATATTCCGTGACGCATCCTTTTTCACATCTTTCACCATCCCAGAGGTAAGGGCTAAACGCAGACCCTTGGTGTAACCCCACTTTCCTGGAAACTCCTTTGTCACGCCCACACTACTTGTCACCAGTGTCATTGCTCCTCTGTACATTTCCTTCACTAACCTCCCAATAAGTCATAGTTTGCAAAATACTAACACGAATTATTTACAGACGCATGGAAAAACTGGTGGAATCCGATCTTGGGGAAGATCAGTTTTCGATTTACGAGAAATGTAGGAACACAGGAGGCAATACTCATATTGCGAGTTATCTTAGAAGATAGGCTAAGGAAAGGAAAACCTACATTTTTAGCGTTTGTAGATGAAATACACCCTTTCAAATTCTGAAGGTAGCAGGTGTAAAATATAGGGAGCGAATATTCAACTTACACGAAAACCAGACAGCAGTTATTAGAATCGAAGGACATGAAAAGGACGCAGAAGTTGGGAAGGGAGTAAGACAGGGTTGTAGCCTTTCCCCAATGTTGTTCAATCTGTACATTGAGCAAGCTGTGAAGGAATGGAATTAGAAATTTGGATAGAGAATTAAAGTTCAAGGAGAAGAAATAAAAACATTGCATTTGCCAATGACATAGCAATTCTGTCAGAGTCAGCAAAGGATCTGGAAGAGCAACTCAATGGAATGGACAGTGTCTTGAAAGGAGAGTAAAAGATGAACATTAACAAGGGTAATGTAATGTAGTGCCAGAAAATCACGCGATGATGAAGGAGGTAAGAAGGCAATAAATGGCGTAGATTAGTCTTGTTAGAGGCATCAAAGATACTGTGCAAGTACGAGCGCTATTTTGTTCAACATCCCATGCAGCATTACAGAAAGACAACTACGAACTACAAATTATTTTACCGAAAGTCAACCACAGTTAGAGTTACTTTGCACATTAGAGAAGATTGTAGCATTTGTCATATCAATAATTACAGAACTATCTGTTTAATAAGTCATGATTGCAAAATACTAACACGAATTATTTACACGTATATGGAAAAACTTGTGGAATCTGACCTTGGGGAAGATCAGTTTAGATTTAGGAGAAATGTAGGGACATGAGAGGCAATACTCACATTACGACTTATCTCAGAAGATAGGCTAAGGAAAGGCAAACCTACATTTTTACATTTGGAGAAAGCTTTTGACAATGTCAACTGAAATACATTCTTTCAAAATTCTGAAGGTAGCAGGGATAAAATATAGGAAGCGAAGAGTTATATTGAACTTATACAAAAACCAGACAGCAGTTATTAAAATCGAAGGACATGAAAAGGATGCAGATATTGGGAAGTAAGTAAGACAGGGATGTGGCCTTTCCCCAGTATTGTTCAATCTGTACATTGAGCAAGCTGTGAAGGAATGCAAGGGAAAATTTGGATAGGAAATTAAAGTTGATGGAAAAGAAATAAAAACTTTGCACTTTGCCGATGACAGCAAAGGATCTGGAAGAGGAATGGAATGGACTGGACAATGTGTTGAAAGGAGAGTATAAGATGAACATTAACAAGAGTAATTGAATGTAGTGGCAGAAAATCAGGCGATGCTGAAGGAATTAGATTAGGTAAGGAGGCCATAAATGTAGTAGTTGAGTGTTGTTATTTGGACAGCAAAATAACTTCTGATGGCTGAAGTAAAGAAGATATAAAATGCAGAATGGCCAAGGGAAGAAAAGCGTTTCTTAAGAAGCGAAACTTGCTAACATCCAATATTTAATTTATATGTTAGGAAGTCCTTTATGAAAGCATTTGTGTGGAGTGTAGCATTGTATGGAAGTGAATCGTGGACAATAAGAAGTTCAACTAAAAGATGACAAAAGATTTCGAAATGTGGCGCTACAGACGAATGGTGAAGATTAGATGGGTAGATCACTTAACTAATGATGTGCTCAAGTGAATTGGGGAGAAAAGGAGTTTCTGGCATATCCTGAGTAAAGGGATACATCAGTGGGACACATTCTGAGACATCAAAGAATCATTAACTTAGCATTAGAAGGAAGTGTGTGCGGCAAAAGTCGTAGAGGGAAACCGAGAGACGAATACAGTAAGCAGATTCAAAAGGAAGTAGGTTGCTGTTCTTAGTCTCAGATGAAGAGGCTTGCACGGAAGAGGGTAGCTTGGAGAGCTGCATCAAACCAGTCTGCGGGCTGAACACCACAACAGCAACATATCGATAAACTGCCTTCCACGTTTCATCCCCTGTCGCAATGGAACAGAGAAAGTTCACCCTTCGTCAATGTAATTTTGAGAAACTACAATGCTTCTCAGACAGCTTTTTGGGAACATAGCGTGCGTAGTTTTTGGTAGCCTACATGTTCTGTAACAGTGCTGTTAATGTCCGGAAAATCCACAGACAAATCCCTTGAACCATTGATCAACTCCTGAACAAGGATTTCGTCACCAGCGACAGACTTGGGTCCTTCTCCACCATATTGCTTGCTGCGAAAGTTGATGCATATACGCCGACACAGGTTATTACTACCAGCACTAACACCTCCACATGTCAGTGCACATAGAATGCGTGCAGTTGCTTTAGCTCTTTTGCCCCTCTCCCCTAAAAATGTTAGTATAACATACTTATAGCAATATTGCAGAGTTCTTGCAATCTCAATCCCAAAACCCTTTCCAAAGCCCTAGCGCACTGTCACCACAAGTTCGCAAAAAACAACCGAAGGTTAATAAAGAGAAGGAAAAGTTTCAGATACAGGTGAACGTTGTAAGTAGACAAACCAAGTTGACATAATTACACTTGTCATGTGATTCAGTACCGGAGCCCAAGGAGATTCTGGGGAAATCAACTGGTCCCAAGACTGACCCTTCCATTGGGCCCCCAAGGAAGACGTTTCACCTCATATGGGCTAAACGCGCCGTCGAAAAGAGAGGGTGAAGGGGCAACGTTCATAATAGATGGCTCCCATTCTTCAATGGAACTTGCAGGGGTTCAGGACAACGTGGAGGAACTAAGTCTCAGGGTAGACCTATGTCTATTTATCTCCAGGAGACATGGGTACATTTTCTATAGAGAGGACGACTTCAATGGAAAGAGAGCATCAACGCCATCTACCACTCCTTACCTATCTCGGCCACCACACGACTGCAAGAATTCTCATTGTTCATGCAGATTCTGTTCTTGTCCCTTCATGAGGCGATGGATGAAGATGCTCTATGTGACCTTAGTCAGCTCCTCCGCCTATTCATCCTGTGTGGTGATTTTAACGAACACAGTGCTTTTGGGGCCTTGATGAATATGGGTCAGAGGACACATTTCTGTGCCGCGACAGTCTCATTCTCCGCTATCGCTCTCTCGCTTTGCTCTGCGGCTATTGCCCACTCTGCTCGATGGAAAGTAGCCGATGGCCTGCATGGAAGTGATCACTTTCTAATCTGCATTTGCCTGCCAGACTGAGTGGTACCTGCCAGAACACTGCCTCGATGAAAGCTTAGCCAGGCAGGTTGCTGAAGTACCTGACAGTGTCGAGGAGTGGTTTGATCGTATTACACAATTCATCCACTGTGCTGCTGAAGAGTCTGTTCCACAGTCAATGAGACAACTGAAAAGGCAACCCATACTTGATGGAGTGAAGAATGCCGCTGAAATACGGACGAGGCGTATGGGTCTGCGTAAATTCAAGTACCGGCCAACTGCAGAAAATCACAAAGCTTTTCGGAGAGCGAGGGCTAAATTTCGCGAGATTGTACAACAAAGTAAGAAGTATTTATGGCAACAGTTTCGAAACTGCGTTGTCAGTGTTTCTGTAACAACTGCTACAGTATGAGAGTTCTATGGACATGACAGCATTCATTACTGTGGTGTCGCACAAGTACAAAGTGCGCGCCACCTACTTTCGCCGCGCGCCGCCATGCACGCACGGCGCGGCGTTCTCACGACGACAGCCACGAGCGCCCTCTGCTGCAACCCCGCTCGTGGCCACCACTGA
Source organism: Locusta migratoria (assembly GCA_026315105.1). Taxonomy (NCBI): domain Eukaryota; kingdom Metazoa; phylum Arthropoda; class Insecta; order Orthoptera; family Acrididae; genus Locusta; species Locusta migratoria. Next base: position 6,979,083 of record CM048747.1, read on the forward strand.
AGGACATCGGACTTGGGACTGAGATAGCAACCAGTTAGGACCTTCGTAATCAGATAGGCACCAGTGAAGACTTTGCTATCGTACAGGCACTAGGCAGGCCTCTAACAACTATGTATCAACATTCTGCAGTACTATGTAAAAGTTAAGTATTGTTACATTCTGTGCAATATATATCTCTTTCTAATTTACTCTAGTGTTTATAGTTTCTGGCTGCTCCCCTCCGTACCGGCACCAGCGTGCTGTCTTTATTCCTGTGTCGGTCTCGTTCCACTCGGCCACCGACACCTACGACGAGGCTGGGACACAAAAGCGGCGACAAAGTTGGGACACAAAAGTGGCGACGAGGAGTGATAGAACCTTGGACCAGCCCTCTTGCAGCAGCCAGACAGCAGCAGTCGGAGCACGCAGAAATTGCTCCCGCCCACCCACCCTTATTATAAGATTTTTGGGGGAACATATTCAGTTACGTGTTTGTGGACATTTTTGTTGCAGATCGAGCGTCCTCATTTATCTTGCATTTGTGTTTTGTTATAATTTACTTGTATGTGCGGCGCCTAATCGGTCAGTATGGCCACTACCCCGAACCCAAACTTAATGGAAATTATTCAGTTACAGACGGCGCAAATCACTCAACTACTGCAGGCCGTGTCGAAGTTGACGGCACAGGCTGCTCACCAACAACAACAGCCGTCACATCAGCAGCCCACACCTGCCGCTGCACCGCTTCCTACATTTCGCCAGTACAATGAACGTGAGGAAGAATGGAGCGACTATTTCGCACAGTTTCAAGAACTCGTCGCGGCTCATCAAATTACAGGTCAGAGAGTGAAGAACCTTTTCTTATCGATTGTGGGCCCCCAGACCTTCGTACTATTGCAAAAACATTTCCCTCTCGCATCTCCTCGTGATGTAGACTTTGAACAAATTGTAGATGCACTGAATGCTCATTATGAGGGAAAAGTTCTTGTAGCCGCTGCACGATACCGATTTTTCAGACTTAAAAAATTACCGCAGCAGTCACACCAAGAGTGGATTACGGAATTGAAGGGCTTAACCCGCCAATGTAAATTTACTTGCTCTTGTGGACTTTCTTATAGTGACGTTATGTTGCGAGATGCGATACGCAGAACATTCAGGACCCCAGAATTGGGGCAGCAATTCTGAAACAGTCAGACCCTTCATTAGACAGTGTACTGCAGCTTATAGAAGCGCATGATACTTTTGACTTAGCAGATGTAGAAATGCAAAGCCACAGTGTTAATTCAGTGCGCCGCAACGGACGCTTTCCTAGCCGTAGTTCTCAGTATAGCACTAGTGATTCTTATTTTTCTACAGGCCGTGCTGGACAGACAGTGAACAGTAGCCAGTGTAAAAGTGCGACACAAAGGTCGCCCCGCCGTGTTAGAAACAGTAATTTGAATAACGGGCGCCAACGCTCATTTCAGAAAAATGTACGTAAATCTTGCCCCCAGTGTGTGTCTCGCCACAAGCGTGCTCATTGCCCTAGTCGCAACGCAACCTGTTATCAATGTGGCAAACCGGGACATGTGCAGTCTGTGTGTATGCAAATTAAAAACTCAAAGAACAGTAACGTTAGAAACAGTGCTTCGCAGAGTGCGAGAACAGTTCATTCTGTAAATGTTATACGGGCTGTGGAATTGAACAGTGCTTTCCTTGGATCTCAATTGCTAGAAAGACGTTCTGCGACTATGGCAAAACTATATAGTGCACCACGTAGCAAGCGCCGCCTTCACTACGCGGCCCGCGCAAGTGCGGCAAACAAACCGTAGCAGACGTTGCCCACATTCGCGCACCTGTCGTGCGCCAGAAGCACAAACTTTTTGTAAATCTCTCCATAGAAAATAAGACTGTGCAATTTCAGCTTGATACTGGTTCCGCTGTTACATTAATAAATAAAGATACTTATGAACTTCTGGGTTCGCCAAAATTGTCGCCGTCACAGCAAGTGTTAACAGCTTATACAGGTCAAAATATTCCCGTGCTAGGAAAGTGTAGCCTGCCCGCCTCTTTTCAAGGTGTAACAAAAACAGTTGCTTTTGTAGTTCTTCAGACCAAATCGACACAGAACATTTTTGGACTAGATGCTTTTGACTTGTTTGGTTTATCAATTCAAAGAGATGTGCTTCAAATTTCGTCAATAGTGCCTCAGGATAAAATCAATGCATTGTGTGACAAATATAGTGACTTGTTTTCGCCGGAACTAGGTTGTGCAAAAGACTTCGTGGCACATGTAACTTTAAAAGAATCTGCAGTTCCAAAATTTCGTAAAGCTAGACCAGTGCCTATCGCCTTGCGTGATACAGTTGCCGAAGAACTTAAACGTTGGCAAGATAGTGGTGTGATTTCTCCTGTTTCTGCGAGTTAGTGGGCCTCGCCTTTAGTAATTATACCCAAGCCGTCAGGAAAACTTCGTCTCTGTGCGGACTTTAAATCAACAGTGAACAGTCAAGCAATTGTAAACACTTACCCTCTGCACAGACCTGAGGAACTGATGGACAAATTAGGACAGTCTCGCTTCTTTTCCATGATTGATTTAGCAGAGGCATACTTACAGATTCCACTTGATGACGAGTCAAAAAAGTTTTTCGTCATTAATACTCACATGGGCCTTTTTCAATTTCAACGCCTACCCTTAGGCAGTTCTTCCGCCCCCGCTATTTTTCAGCGTTTTTTGGAACAGCTGACAGTTTCTCTACCGTGTTGCTCGAACTATTTAGATGATATTGTGGTATCCGGACGTACAGTTGAAGAACATTTAGCAAACCTGGAGTGCCTTTTCAAAGTTTTGACTGCAGCAGGTCTACGTTGTAATAAAGCAAAGTGTTCGTTTTTTCAAACTGAAATAGAGTACCTAGGCCATGTGATTAATGCCCAAGGAATCCATCCGTTACAGTCACATCTTAGAGCAATCAAAGACTTGCCTCCTCCTACGAATGTGCACGAATTGCAAGCAGTAATGGGAAAGCTTAACTATTATTATTTCAGATTTATTCCCAATGCCTCTCAGATTGCAGCTCCACTGCATCACTTACGTAGGAAGAGTGTTCCTTTTGTATGGTCTAAAGATTGTCAGGTTGCCTTTGACAAACTAAAGTCTGCACTACTCAGTGATGCATGTTTGATTCCCTTTGACCCACAGAAGCCTGTAGTGTTAGCAGTTGACGCCTCGTCGTACGGTCTGGGTGCCGTTCTGTCGCATCGTATTGGATGTCACGATCGTCCTATTGCCTTTGCATCCAAGCTACTGACGCCGACGCAACAGAATTACAGTCAGATAGAAAAGGAGGCCTTAGCAATCATTTACGGCGTCACAAAGTTTCATCATTATCTCTATGGCAGAAAATTCTATTTGTTGACAGACCACAAGCCTCTCACGTCGTTGTTCTCACCCACAAAGCCGATTCCGCCACGTACGGCACAAAAGCTTCAGAGATGGTCCTTGATATTGTCTAATTATCAGTATGAGATTTTGCACCGACCTACCACTAAACACGCCAACGCGGACACACTTTCCCGACTTCAGGTTGGCCAGGATGTATCATTTGATTCTTCAGAAATGGCATGTTCTCAGATAGACTCCAGAGATGCTTCCGCTGTCGTAGACTTTCCTTTGAACTCTCGTCGGGTTGCACAGGAAACAGCTGCGGATGCAGACCTAAGTGTGGTAGCACGTTTTGTTCGCTCAGGGTGGCCTGCCAGAGCCAAAGACATTGATCGGCCTCTGGTTCGACGTTATTTTGCACAACGTCATGCATTATCTTTAAGTCAGGGTGTACTGTTGTTGCATACCGACAACGACCAAGCAAGAGTGATTGTTCCTCGTTCCCTGCAACGAGAAGTGTTACGCCTCCTGCATCAAGGACATTGGGGTATTGTTAGGACAAAGCAATTGGCCAGACGTCATTGTACCTGGTTTGGTATGGACGCTCAGATAGAGAACATGACGTCACAGTGTACTGTTTGTGCGGAGCATAAGGCGGCTCCTCCGCAACGTTTCTCAGACTGGCCACGCCCCAAGGGACCATGGCAGCGTTTACACATTGACTTTGCCGGACCTTTCTGGAATACGCGCTGGTTAATTGTTGTAGACGCTTTCAGCAAGTTTCCTTTTGTGATTGCCATGAACTCAACGACAACTTCTAGTACAATCAGTGCCTTAACATCAGTGTTTTGCAACGAAGGCTTGCCTGAAACTATCGTCAGTGACAATGGACCTCAGTTTGTTAGTGCGGAATTTCAACAGTTTTGTCGCGTGAATGGCATTCAGCATATCACCTCCGCACCTTTTCACCCTCAGTCCAATGGTGAAGCAGAACGTTTCGTTCGAACATTCAAGTCTCACATGGAGAAGATGAAAGGTCAGCACTCCAGGCAGCAAGCTCTTCAAATTTTCCTGTCTACGTATCGGTGCATGCCACGTGACGGCCCGTCTCCTGCCGAGCTGCTACACGGCCGCCGTCACCGCACTCTCCTTCACCTGCTGCAGCCTCCCACGCACCGAGTCGGTTCGTATGGCGCTACGCGTTTTCAGGTTTCCACGCCGGTGCTGTACAGGGTTTTTGCTGGCAACAAGAAGACAAGATGGATGCCGGGCACCATTCAGCGCGTGCTCGGTCGCAATATGTATGTTGTACGTTCTTCCACAGGGTCGGAGCTGCGGCGCCACGCAAACCAATTGCGCCTGCACAGGCCGCGCGATCCTGTCTCCGGTTTCTTGATTCCAGACCCAGTTCACCGCCAGGGAGCACAGCCACATCGCTCGCCGCCGGGCCCAGCTTCCCCGGGCTACGAGCTCCCGATGGATGTAGACGCGCCTCCTATGCAGTCGGCCCCTTCGCCTCCGTCGCTGCCTCAGCTGCCAGCGTCAACGAGAGGGACTCCGGGACCGTGCGTGCCCCCGCCGCCTGGGCCACGCACCTCAGATGACCTGCTCCCTCTGGGCGGGGGGGGGGGGGGGGGTGCGCCCTTCCCCAGGTTTCGGTGGGTTCCCTGGAGGATCGCAAGGCGGATGCCGGGGCGCGGACGGCGTCTCGATCCCAGCCTCAGCTACGACGCCCGTCCCACCAGTAACGCCCCCGCCCAGGCCCTCCTCCCAGTGCCGTCGCCGTGGCCCTCAGTCCTATGCCACGACGGCGCGGCGGTTTGGGGGGGGGGGAGGGGTGTGGTGTCGCACAAGTACAAAGTGCGCGCCACCTAATTTCGCCGCGCGCCGCCATGCACGCACGGCGCGGCGTTCTCACGACGACAGCCACGAGCGCCCTCTGCTGCAACCCCGCTCGTGGCCACCACTGAAGGACATCGGACTTGGGACTGAGATAGCAACCAGTTAGGACCTTCGTAATCAGATAGGCACCAGTGAAGACTTTGCTATCGTACAGGCACTAGGCAGGCCTCTAACAACTATGTATCAACATTCTGCAGTACTATGTAAAAGTTAAGTATTGTTACATTCTGTGCAATATATATCTCTTTCTAATTTACTCTAGTGTTTATAGTTTCTGGCTGCTCCCCTCCGTACCGGCACCAGCGTGCTGTCTTTATTCCTGTGTCGGTCTCGTTCCACTCGGCCACCGACACCTACGACGAGGCTGGGACACAAAAGCGGCGACGAAGTTGGGACACAAAAATTACAGTATGTTTTGTCACCTTATGGAACGAAACAAAGAAATCTTTCTCGCATTTTAACGTCATTTGAGCGCCTTGTCACATTCGCGACTCATGGCATGAAGCAATTTTAGTTCCTATTTTAAAGCCTGTGAAGTACATTCCTGACTAGCTGCATGGGAAAGGCTTTAGAGCGGATGGTCAACTGCCACCTCGTCTGGATATTAGAAACAAGACAGTTTCTTAGCAGCTTGAAATGTGGGTTGCTTTGATAACCTGGTTTTCCTAGAAGCGTTTATAATAGGCTTTCCTGATTTCCTGATATTTTGATACCGAGATGGCCTACGATACAACTTGGAGGCATTTTATTCTTAGGCAACTACATATGTGGGATAGTCGTGGATGTCCTTTCATTTTTAATAAGCCCTTCTTTTCTGAAGCTATTTTAGGTATCTAGCCGGGTACATCCTCTGATCGTATTGAGCAAGAGAATGGTGTCCCCATAATCATAAAAGAACACCTGGTTTTGGAATCACGAAAGAAGGTTGTATACGTAGAAGAGACCAGGAGACACTGGAAGGTACCAGATAGATTTTATAATGGTAATACATAGATTTTCTAACCAGGTTTTAAACTGCAAGACATACCCAGGGGAAGATATAGACTCTAACCATGTATTATTGGCCATGAACTGTAGGCTGAAACTGAAAAAAAAAAACTACAGAAAGGTAGACAAATAAGGAGATGGAACCTGGATACATTGAAGGAACTTGAAGTTCTTAAGAATTTCAGGGGCAGCTTTAGGCAACAGTTGTCAGAATTGGGAGGAAATAAAACAATAGAAGCGGAATGGGTAGCACTGAGAGATGAAATAGTGAAGGCAGCAGAGAACAAAATAGGTAGGAAAAATAGATACAGCCTACAGGAAAATAAAAGAGCTATTTGGAGATAAGAAAAACAGCTCTATGAATATCAAGAACACAGATGGAAAACCAGTTCTCAGCAAAGAAGGGAAAGCTGAAAGGTGGAAAGAGTATATAGAGAGGCTCTACGAAGGATATGAACTTAGGGGCAATATTGTATGAAGGGAAGAAGAAGTAGATGAGGATGAAACAGGAGATACTGTACTGACAGATGAATTTGACAGAACACTGAAAGACCTAAATCGAAACAAGGCCCCTGGAGTAGATGACATCCCCTCAGAGCTACTGAAGTCTCTGGGAGAACCAGCCATGACAAAACTTTCACCTGGTGTGTAAGACGTATGACACTGCCGAAGTAACCCCAGACTTTAAGAAAAATGTTATAATCCCCATTCCAAAGAAAGCAGGCGCAGGCAGGTGTAAAAATTACAGCACCAGCAGTATAATAAGTCATGGTTGCAAAATTTTAACACAAATTATTTACCGAAGAACGGAAAATCTGGTAAAAGTCGACCTCAAGTAAGATTAATTTGGATTCGGGAGAAATATACGAACATGGGAGGCAATCCTCACTTTATGGCATAGCTACAAAGCTATAAAGGAAAGGAAGGAGAATTTTGGAGAAGGAATTAAAGTTCAGGGTGAAGAATTAAAAACATTGCGTTTTGTCGATGACATTGTAATTCTGTCAGAGACAGCAAAAGACCAGGAAGATCAGTTGAACGGAATGGACAGTGTGTTGAAAGGTGCGTATAAAATGAACATTAACAAGAGCAAAACGAGGGTAATGGAGTGCGATGGTGAAGGAATTACATTCGGTAACGAAACAATAAAGGTGGTAGATGAGTTTTGTTACTTGGGCAGTAAAATAACACACGATGGTCACAGTACAGAGGATATAAAACGCAGAATGACAATGGGAAGAAAAGCGTTTTTGAAAAAGAGAAATTCGTTAACAACGAATATTAATGTAAGTGTAAGGAAGTCCTTTCTGAATGCATTTGAGTGGAGTGTTGCCTTGTATGGGAGCGAAACATGGACGATAAACAGTATGGATAGGAAGAGGATAGAGGCTTTTGAAATGTGGTGTTACAGAAGAATAATGAAGATTAGGTGGGTGGATCGCGTAACTAATGAGGAGGTACTGAACAGAATTGGAGAGAAAAGTAATTTCTGGCATTCCGTGAATAAAAGAAGGGATTGGTTGGTAGGACACATTCTTAGACGTCAAGGACTCGTAAATTTTGTAATGGAGGGGAAGTGTCAGGGGTAAAAATCGCAGAGGGAGACCAAGAGATGGATACAGTAAACAGATGCAAATGGATGCAGGTTGCAGGTCTTATGAGGAGCCGCGGTGGAGTAGCCGAGCGGTCTAAAAAAGCACCTCGCTGCAGAGCGCGCGGTTGCTCGCCGTGGAGGTTCGACTCCTCCCTGGGGCATGGGTGTGTGTGTTTGTCCGTAGGTTAGTTTACCTAGGTTTAAGTAGTTTGTAAGCTACGACTGATGACCACGCAGTTTGGTCCGATAGGTTTACAGACATTTGAACATTTTTATTCTTATGAGGAGATGAAGAGGTTTGCTCAGGATAGAGCAGGGTGAGAGCTGCGTCAAATCAATCTCCGAACTGAAGACAACAACAACAACAACAACAACAACAACAACAAGAACGATGTTAATTATTCAGTGTACCATCCTTTCGAAATGACAACCCGTGAGCTATAATAAGAAAATCATAAAATACAGAAAGCAAGATGGCGTATGCCAGAGAGAGTTTTGGGTGAGGAATGCCTGGTTTACGTAAAATCAAGTAACAGTGTCAAATCACCGTTATTTTTGCGAATATCTCGAAACGGTGCGAGTTATGGTAGTAACATGAGAGCAAAGTTGTTGAGAATGTTCTCCTCTACAAATACGTTTATTCAGTTTTCGTCACATTTGTACGTTTAAGGCGTTATTTGCAATTCAATTTCCTGCTGTCGAAATGCTAGCACTAACGGCCTATTTTTAGTATTTCTAACCTATTTATTTCTCCGAAATATTTGAAAAGCGAGGTTCTGGTCGCTGGCGGTCAGCAATGACGTCTTTAAAATTTGGTGCCTAAAAAGTGCGAACACGTTACAAACAGACAGACATTGTTAAATCGCTGTTGTTTGTTGCAAATATCTCTAAAATGGTGCGTGATATGAAAAAAAAGAAAAAAAAATGGAAACATTACGGTCAAACTTGTAGTAAATTTTCGCCTCTGAAAATTAATTTATTCAATTTTCGTGTCAGATGAACGTTAAGCCGTTATTTTGTTTAAAATTTCGAGCTGTGAAAGGTGATCGCAAAGGCCCAATTTTAGTGCTACTACCGTAACCTAAAGTGGGCCAATAAATATTTTATTTATAAAGCTGTAGAGCTGGCTTTTTGGGACTAGTTTACATTTTTACGAATCTTTATTGGAGCATGGTCTCCGTTCATGAGCCACAATGTATAATCACAGACGCTAAATTGAAAACCATTTTTCTGAAATAAAAACCATTTACATTATACTTTTCCTATAAACTGAAGACAATTTATTTAACAGATAATAACTGTTTACTTCATGTTACCTGAAACGTTGAGGAATGTCATTGTTAAATTGCAACTGTACATAACTGAAATATGTCGATACAAAAACAATTTTAAACTCATGGCAACTGGTTCGTAAATAAATGGTAGTCAGACCAACTGCCAGACTTTGTTTTTAAGTTTTGATTGTTTTTACGCTGTATTGTTCCTTTACTTTATACATTAGCAACTTTACGTTACTTTTATGCTGCAACAGTAGCTCGCTACAGACAAATTTGACCTTTACTTAAATGTGACGCGGTCAGGGCTAGTTCACATAAGCCCCGTCCACTGTAGCTATGAGTTTAATCTGATATCTGGCTGCGATACTGTGCCTTTTAGACGATGTAAAAGCTGGTTTTACACTTTTGAGCTTATGACTTGAGTTATATAGCTCATCATATTTACAACAGTTTCGACGTATCTCAGTAAGTAAATCTTTTAAAAATATTATATAAAAATTGTTTCACACTTTGCACCATTTTTTGGACCCAAATTTAATTAATTTTGTGTTTTACAAATTTTTTGGTGAAAAATTTATATCCTTCTGAAGAAGACACCCGTAGTGGTGTCAAACCTTGGTAAAAAGCAATAAAATATTATCTGAAACTGATTGGCAATGTCACTGTTAATTTGTATATTTCTTAATAGTTTGTGGTAATAGCGATGTTCAAACTGTAAAAGCTTGAAACGTAGGTTTGTCTTTCCTTAACCTATCTTATGTGCGGCTCCGTAGCACAGTGGTAGAGTGCCATACTACAAATCCAAAGGTCGTGGGTTCGATCCCCGTCAGGTCCTGTCACTTTCCACTTCTTTCACCTCTGACAGTGTTGCCCATGTGAAAAATACCGAGTAGCACCGTGGTTCGGAACCCACGTTAAACTGTAGGTACCCCTATAAGTGGCTGGGTAAGTCAGTTCCAAGGTCGGAGGAAGGCAACGGCATACCACCTCCAGACAGGACCATGCCTAGTAAAGCACTATGGTGTTCAAACCAATCTTCGGATTGTTGACTGCTTTACCTTTAACCTATCTTATAAGAAAAGTCGTCGCCGGCCGCGGTGGCCGAGGGGACTGAGGCGCTTCAGTCACGGCCTGTACGGCCACTACGGTCGGGGGCTCGAATCCCCCCCCCCCTCCGGCATGGATATTTGTGCCGTCTGTAATCTTAGCTAGTTCATAAGTAGTTTGTAAGTTTAGGGACTGATGACCCCGTAGTTAAGTCCCATAAGCTTTACAAACATTTTTTTTTTCTACAGACATTTGAACATTTTGAACAAGAAAAGTCGTAATGAAGTGGCGTAGCCACGCCGAGGGAGGGGTGGAGGGGGGGGGGTAATGGGGATGAAGCCCCCCCTCTCAGCACCTCCCAAAGATTTTTTCATTTTATTATTTTTTTATTGTTTTCATTTTTTAAACTCGTCGGCACCGGAAATTTTAAATAGTACACATGTAATAAATCACAATTTGCCAAGTACAAGGGAACGTGTCAGTGGTTCACCAACGTATGCCGCCACTGAGAACGTGTGCTGCTGTTACTGTGAGAGGTTTTAATATCGCCGCGACCAGCTTTCATGCTTTTGCTATTGTTATTGCTATGCTGAAGCAAATAGCTTATAAAGAGCTTTAAAAGCTATTTGGCTGAAATTACGAGTCGATTGTTCATATGCGGCGACCCGCTGCTTAGCAGGTCAGCGGCGCCACCGAGTGGAATCCTATGTGCAACCGTAGCGTTTAGTTCAGATTTTACACGTAGAGCCTCATGTTGATTAAACTGTGTAGACCTTTCTCTGTGGCTTGTAACATAGGAGTTGATTAATTATTTTACGAGCTCATTATATATACTCCATTTGCACCACGTTTCTCCTCTTCCACTTTTAAATTAATGCGAGCCTTCTCACTTTATTTCTTGGCAATTGTTTTCGTAGTATAATTGGTTAAGTTATAAAAAGTGTAAAAATAAGTCATAGATTAATAAATTCAATAGGTTTTATTTAAAAAAAAATCACTGCCACCCCCTGGCTGCGCCACTATCGTAACGTTTTGCCTTACATTCTCATACATTTCTCCTAAATCCAAACTGATCTTCCCCAAGGTCGGCTTCTACCAGTTTTTTCCATTTATTTTTGCCCAAATGTACTACGGTTACAGAGCAGCGTTGGATACGAGCAGTACATTTGCGCCAAAACGTGTTGTAAACAGTTGTATACGTTATGAGTAAGACTGAGAAGTTCGTGACTTTTATGGTACTGGTGAAATAATGGAAAAACGTTTAAGATTGAGGCAAGGTTTGAAAATGGACTGTTCAGCTCGAAACTAGTCGCAAAGAAATTATTTTAAAATTGCAGCTGTGACGGAAGTTCACGTAAAAGAACGAACTTATTTCTACTCTCTTCCACGATATCTGCCTGATGTAATGCTCACTTACCGGCAGCGGCAAAACTGTTGATGAAGGATTCACATTTTCTTATTATGGACTGTCACACGAGTAACTTAAACATATTAGCATCGAATGCCTCTTTTGCAACAGCAGCTGTTATTTGGCAGACATACCTTCAGCGGTAAGCGTATCCATCTTCAAGAGTAAGAGCTCGTAGCGCAGGACCGCAGACAGGCAGACAGACAGATAGATAGAATGATAGAGAGAGAGAGAGAGAGAGAGAGAGAGAGAGAGAGAGAGAGAGAGCGGAGAAGCTATCAACACGTCTCCAAGAATACTTCATTGCCTCCGGCTCGTTAATTTTTCTCAAGCCGTGTTGATCTTCCATAAATCTTTGCAGAGGTCCGCCATCCGTGGGGCGGATGCAGTGAAACATTAAACACAGTGTGCGTAAATTCAATCCATAAATCTCTGTGCAGGAGTGAAGATATTCCTTTCTCTTTCTTCTCTCATTAGTTCTTACTTCGTCGGAAAATTAGTGATCAAAGACGTACTAGGGAATGTCAATAAATTGTTAAAGGACAGCTCAAGTAATTAGAAACTTCTTGAGCGAAGTAAGTAATGGAGTTTCGATTGAATTACAGGAAAGGAAACCTTTTCGTTTCAATTAATGCGTCTTATCGTAGAACACAGCATTTTTTTTTACATGTGGCTCCTGTGTAGATAAGGTAAGACGAGAACAGTGTATATTTTAATGCAGAATAGAATCGTCATCCAAGTCCTTAAAGTTAGGGCTTAAACATGAACTCACACTCCAATATTTTAGAAGTTTTTGCAATCTCAGCAGACCGTCAGTTTATCGTGAAGTAGCTGAGAAAGTCCCGTGAGCTGGCAGAGGTAGCAGAAGCAGTAAACGGTCATTCAAAAGTGCCTCAACTAGCAGTTATGAAAACATACCTAGCGATTTGGTTTCTCTTGGGCCTGCAGCACTATAAATGTCATTTAAAGACATTATGCAATAACTCCTAAATGCTACTTTAAAAATAATTATTTTTATTATACTATAGGCCTATTTCGGCTATTAGCGCCATCGTCAGGTGATTTGCGAAAATGTTACATTATAAATACATCAAATTTTATGATTATCGTAATTGTAAATACTATTACGAAATATTACATACGTCTGTTGGTCCTGACATCCATATACATTGATGGTTATATTGCTGTCAGTCATTTATTTATTGCTTTGAATTTTAATTGCAATAATTCTGATGACTATCATTTACGTTGTTTTGAATATTAATTATTGCAATATTGCTGATGACTTGTCATGTACGTTTTGATGTGACAGCTTTTTGATAACCATCATAGATTACACAAGTACGAAATTTCAGTAGCAAAGATTAATAAATTTATGATACAAAGATCACACATGTCAATGACGATTCGGCTAAGATAACAATATTTCTCGACATACATTAGCAACCTTTCGAACATAGACCATATATAATATAGACTGCGCATGACGTCATTACACTGAAACCAACATCTAAGTCACGTGAGTCGGGGCAGGAAACCCTGTTCATCATTACAAGCAGTGTGAAGTGCAGCTGAGAGTCGCGGTTCTTCTCCTTGCAAGTGGAAATTACGCGTAGATTTCGACAGTAAAACGTCTTATCGTGTTCTTATTACACATTCAGTAGTACAATGGGCGTTAGTTCTCCGTAATTCGCTATATCAATGCAACGGTTACAGTTTTTACTTGTGACTAGATGAAATGTATTCACAGTTCGTTTTAAAAGCAGCAGAACTGCAGTTCTTAAGTGAATGACTGTTTTTGTTCTACTATGAGTCTTTTAGTTTGTAGCTGACACAGGAGACGAAATACTAGTCTGATAGGCAGCTTCAGTTTTCATACGATTCCTCAGCAATATATGTGAAATGTTTTGCCATGCTTTTATATATAACTGAAATCGATTTGCATCCATACAGTCCGATTTTAATATAACACAAGCGATTATATTTTATGACTTTTCAGTGAAGTCAAAACGTAAAACAAGAAAAATATTGGCTATTTACATTACGTAATAATGTGATCATAAAATATTGATGTACATCACAAGAACTGGTTTTATAGGGATAATAAACAGTGTTTATTCATCTTCAGCGTTGTGGAACGCTATTTATGGCAGATCTTCACCAGAAATTACTTACTTGATGACATGTATACTCAGTGAAGACACTACGAAATAATCTTCCATTAAAAACCACGTTGGTCAGTTCGGAAAAAGAAGTAAAAAATTCATAGTGCAACACAAACATTGAGGATCTGCAATTCTGTTGCTTGTAAGCGCTACTGACAATAATTTTCGCCTGGTCACATGTAAAAGAGATACTCACTGCATTAATGTCAGTACAATAATACGGTACCTTTATTTATTACATGTGTAATTGGAATACGAGAAGTCGTTCTATTGTTAAAATCAACGCTTTACTTCACCTGTTAAATAGAAACACTGTGGTTAGTAATGACAAGGCCTCAGTCACGTGACTCGGGGCAATTAGATGTCGGTTTCAAACTGCAATACAGCAGACATAGGTACATGCGCAGTCTATGTTATCTTTGGTCTATGCTTTCAAATACCAGTAGCAAAGATTATCGTAATAATAAACAAACAGTATGTAACCATATTACATCTCTGGTTATCAAAAAACTGAGCAACAAAACTAATTGTTGCTTGCTTAATCACAAAGACAGGAAGAAACAAATCAATTAAAAGCAAAAGTAAAAACATTGTTAATGTAAATGACTTAATAATTATGGTATCCACTCCCATGAACCACAGACATTGCCGAGGTGGGGTGGCTTGCGTGCCTCAACGATACAGATAGCCGTGCCGTAGGTGCAACAACAGCGGAGGGGTATCTGTGGAGAGGCCAGACAAACGTGTGGTTCCTGAAGAGGGGCAGCAGCCTTTTCAGTAGTTACAGGGGCAACAGTCTAGATGATTGACTGAGCTGGCCTTGTAACATCAGATAATGTGGCTTTGCCACACAGCTACTGCGAACGGCTGAAAGCAAGGGGAAACTACAGCCGTTATTTTTCCCGAGGACATGCAGCTCTACTGTATGAACATATGATGATGGCATCCTCTCGGGTAAAATATTCCGGAGGTAAAATAGTCCCCCATTCGGATCTCCGGGCGGGGACTACTCAGGAGGATGTGATCGTCAGGAAAGACAATACTGGCATTCTACGGGTCGGAGCGTGGAATGTTAGATCCCTTAATCGAGTAGGAAAATTGGAAAATTTAAAAAAGGGCAATGGATAAGTTGAAGTTAGATATAGTGGGGATTAGTGAAGTCGGTCGGGGGTTCGAATCCCCCCACACACACACACATTTCGGACGGAGGACTCGAATCTCCGACGGGGAAAAACCGCGCGCTCAGCAGAGGCTCGGCGATTCCACCGCTGCTGCAACGAAGACCGCTTCCAATATCATGCCACACGTGTTCAGTGATGGACAGGCCAGTAATTTTGCTGGTCACGGGAGGACCTCAACATGCTGTAAGCAGTCCGTAGAGATACGTGCTGTTTGTGGGCGCACATCTCCTTCTTACCACACTATCACAGGGTGTGCGCACGCAGAATGCCTGTGACGTATCACTGAGCCGTCTTTGTCTGCCAAAGTGAGACTAGGGGCGACCTGAAGGCATAGCAGTTGTCTTCCTACACCGTGATGCTAGTAGTTAGTGCCTTCTTGTCTCTCCACAACATTGCTCCCTTTGCCCTCGAAGCCATCAAACCCAAACACGGTGGTCATCGGAGTTTTAGGAGAAGTGAAGCTATGCAGCTGTTATGTCGGGGAGTTTTATATCACCTACTGATCCGTTGCGGCTCGTTCTTGTATTTTGGCTATCTCTCTTTCTGATATCGTGGCATCTTAGTTGAAAGTTTTCATTGCGCTGTTTTATTCATAGCTGTTTTATTCAGCTTAATCTCTCTCTCACATGTCTCAAATGGTAGAATTATTAAATATAAGACCACTTGTTAAGACAAATTTGATGAAACGTGTCAACAAAGCTTAATTTTTCAATTTATATTTCTTGTTAGAACAAGTATCGCCATTCATTGAATATGTCACATATTTTACCTATGTTCAGTGCGACCTTCCTATCGGTACTCTCCAATAAGAATTGGGCAATACAAAACTCGTGCTAGTAAAAGGTTTATGGCTCGTCTCTGTTCATACGAGTGAATTATGTATGTCAGCTTCTATGCCCTAAACAGCTACCCAATCTCTTTAAACAAGATCAGTGATTAATCTGTAGTTTAGCCAGTCTATTAATCTGCATATGATGACGTGAAAATATATTTAGCAATCATAAATTAAAATGATATGAAACTTCCTGGCAGATTAAAATTGTGTACCGGAACTGGGACTCGAACCTGGGACCTTTGCCTTTCGCGGGCGTATATCTAATAAACATGGGGTACTGGAACGTGATGGTAGGGGATTGAATAGAAATAAGGATTTGGGAGAATATGGGCTTCACAGTAGGAATGGAAGAGATTAAATATTGGGTTTGCCACTCCTATGAGCCACAGACATTGCCGATGTGGGGTGGCTTGCGTCCCTCAACGATACAGATAGCCGTACCGTAGGTGCAACAACAGCAGAGGGGTATCTGTGGAGAGGCCAGACAAACGAGTTATTCCTGAAGAGGGGCAGCAGCCTTTTCAGTAGTTACAGGGACAACAGTTTGGATGATTGACTGAGCTGGCCTTGTAACATCAGCTAACGTGGCTTTGCCATGCAGTTACTGCGAACGGCTGAAAGCTAGGGGAAACTACAGCCGTTACTTTTCCCGAGGACATGCAGCTCTACTGTATGAACATATGATGATGGCATCCTCCAAGGTAAAAAAATACCGGAGGTAAAATACTCCCCCAGTCGGATCTCCGGGCGAGTACTACTCAGGAGGATGTGATCATCAGGAAAGACAACACTGGCATTCTACGGATCGGAGCGCGGAATGTTAGATCCCTTAATCGAGTAGGAAAATTAGAAAATTTAAAAAGGGAAATGGATAGGTTGAAGTCAGATATAGTGGGGATTAGTGAAGTTCGGTGGAAAGAGGAACAGGATTTCTGGTCAGGTGAGTACAGGATTATAAATACAAAATCAGTTGGGGTATTACAGGAGTAGGTCTGATAATGAATAATCAGAAAATAGGAATGCGGGTAAACTACATGAGCAACACAGTGATCGCATTATCGTAGTCTAGATAGATACGAAGCCAACACCGACAACAGTAGTACAGGTTTATATGCCAACTAGCTCTGCCGATGATGAGGAGCCCGATGAAATATATGAGGAGCTAAAGGAAATTATTCAGACAATTAAGGGAGAGGAAAACTTAATTGTTATGGGAGACTGGTAGGAAAAAGAAGGGAAGGGAAGATAGTAGGTGGATATGGAGTGGGCAAAATGAATGAAAGAGGAAGCCGCCTGGTAGAATTTTGCACGCAACATAATTTAGTTATAAGAAACACCAAGAATCAAGAAAGAAGGTTGTATACGTGGAAGAGACCAGGAAACACTGGGAGTTACCAGATAGATTTTATAATGGTAAAACATAGATTTCGGAACCAGGTTTTAAACTGTAAGACATATCCAGTGGCAGATATTGTCGCGTTGAAATGGAAGCAGGCTTGACTTCGAAGGCAACTGAACACAGCACTTATACTGAACGCAGGTTTACTACGAATTTAACACACACGCAGCACTAACTGCCTCTCGGGCGGAGTGCTCTGCTATTTATACAAAGACAGAATGTACCAGAAATTAGAAGAACAGGAAACAAAAGAAACAAGTAGAATTTACAAGTGAACATAAGAAATATGTAGAACATTCTGCAATTCTTAATTTCAAAGAAAAAAACTGTTGTCGACGGACGGGATTGAACTGGCGACCTTCAGCACCGCAGTCGGTGACCGCTGTTATGTTTCCTGTGGAGCCAGCTGCAATGTCCTGGATCTTGACCTTGTCATGGATCCTCTGTATGGCAGTTCTAGAGAATCCTCCCCTTCCCCACGATTATCGCCGACAGACGTTCCTACCTGCTCTTCAGGATCGTAGTAAGGCTTCCTGCACAGGACGTGAACAATGTCTCTTTGTTTCTGTCGTTTCGACGAAGGCTCATAATCCTCAACTTCGTATGTGACGTCTGACAGGCGGCGTATGACACGATACGAACCAAAGTATCGCTTCAATAACTTTTCTGACAGTCCAACCTTCCGTACAGGGGTACAAACCTATACCAGATCTCCTGGGCTGTACACAACAGGTCGGTGCTTGTCGTTATACCGCTGACGGTCCTTCTCCTGGGCGTCCAGTGTCCGTATGCGTGCCAGCTGTCTTGCTTCTTCGACCCTGGTGATGAGCTGTTTAACATAGTCATCCTGAGTGTCGTCCGGTTGGAACGGGAACAGCGTATCCATTGTCGTCTCAGCTTCACGGCCATGGAGCAGGAAAAACGGCGTGAAGCCTGTGGTGTCTTGTCTTGCGGTATTGTAAGCAAATGTCACGACTGGCAGAATTGTATCCCAATCCTTCTGCTCAACATCGACGTACATCGACAGCATGTCGGCTAACGTTTTGTTAAAACGTTCCGTAAGACCATTTGTATGAGGATGGTATGCAGTTGTCATTCTGTATACAATGTCGCACCGTGACATTACCTCTGATACTAGTTTTGACTGGAATACTTTTTCACGCTCAGATATCATGACACGTGGTGCTCCATGCTTCAAAATAATGTCTTCTACAAGGAATTTTGCGATCTCTGGAGCTTCTGCAGTCGGCACAGGTTTGGTGACAGCGTAGCGTGTGAGGTAGTCAGTGCAGACTATTATCCATCGGTTACCGGTTGTCGACTTCGGGAACCTCCCTATAAGATCGATCCCAACTCGGTGGAATGGAGCTGCTGCCGGCGGAATCTCTACGAGATGCCCTGTAGGTATTTGCGGCACATGCTTCCGTCGCTGGCACTCTTTACAGCGACTTACATAGTGTTTGACAGATCGGTAGAGACCTTTCCAGTAATACCTGCGTCTGATTCTGTCTAGGGTCTTCACGAATCCCAGATGACCGGATATTGGAGTATCGTGGAAATATTTGAGAATAGCTAGCTGGAGATGAGCTGGAACGACCAGTAGCCATTTTGGGCCCAGTGGATCGTAGTTGCTCTTATACAATGTTCCGTTTATAAGTTGGAACTTTCCATTGGTCGGTTCTCATTTCTCCAAAGCCTCTATCTTTCTTAGTAGTGCTGGATCTTCCCTCTGTTCAGCTAATTCAGTGAGGGCTAAAATTTCATTCATGCCGTTGTGTTCCACTAATGGATTCCTCGAAAGGCAGTCGGTATCCTTGTGTTTGCGCCCGTTCTTGAATACCACTGTGACATCGTGCTCTTGTAGTCTTATTGACCATCTTGCTACTTGACCTGATGGATCCTTCAAGCTAGTCAGCCAACACAAAGAATGGTTGTTTGTCACGACGGTGAATGGTTTGCCGAATAAATACGGCTGGAACTTGTTGATAGCCCAGATAACTGCGAGACATTCTTTCTCAGTTGTAGAGTAGTTTATCTCGGACTTTGAGAGTACTCTTGAAGCATAGGCTATCACTTTTTCAGCACCTTCCTGAACTTGTACAAGCACTGCACCAATCCCATAACAAAAGGAATCTGTGTGATGTTCCGTTTCCGCATTCTAGTCGTAAAAGGCTAGCACTGTTGCCCGGAAAGCTCTTTCTTTTGTCCCATCCCAGTAAAACTTGGCGTCTCCCTGCAGAAGTTGTTGTAATGGACGTGCCTTGTTACAAAATCCTTTTATGAAACGATGGTAGTATGAGCACAGCCCGAGAAAACTTCTCACATCACGAATGTGTTGAGGAGTTGGAAATTCTGTGACTGCCCTTACTTTATCTGGGTCGGGACGGACACCATCTCCGTTGACAAGGTGCCCCAGGATTTGTATCTCTTTGGCGACGAAGAGGCACTTCTTTGGATTGAGGCGGAGTCCTGCAGTCTGAAACACTTCAACACAGTTGACAGACGACTCAGATGTTCTTCAAATGTTTTCGAAAAAACGACAATGTCATCTAAATAGCAAAGACACGTCGTCCACTTAAGGTGTCGAAGCAAGTTATCCATCATGCGTTCGAATGTCGCCGGAGCATTACATAATCCAAATGGCATTACTTTGAATTCATAGGAGCCGTCAGGTGTAATAAAAGCCGTCTTCTCCCTGTCAGCTTCGTCAACCTCGATTTGCCAGTAACCTGTCTGCATGTCCATAGTTGAGAAGTATGTAGCTCCTTTCAAGCAGTCTAAGGTGTCGTCAATGCGCGGCAGTGGGTAGACATCTTTTATTATGATTTTGTTCAGCCGCCGATAGTCGACACAGAATCGCCACGTGCCATTCTTCTTCTTTACGAGGACTACCGGAGACGACTAAGGACTATCCGAAGGTTGAATAATGTCATCGTGCAATATCTTCTCCACTTCCTCCCGAATTATCCGTCTTTCAGCTGGCGATAGTGTATACGAACGCTGGCTAATTGGTGGATGATCCCCAGTGTTGATACGATGCCTTATCGTGGGCCGTTTCTTCTGACTTTTCCCCTGCTGAGGTGTGAATGCACCCGAAAATTGACGTAGTATAGCTAACACCCGTCGGTGTTCTCTGGAGACGCTGGACAGGACCCAAACAAATGGCTAAAAGGGTTCGACAGAGTCGCCAAGTACAACAGGTGAGATCACGCAATGTGCTTGGCCAACGTTTATTTCTACCTGGACGGAATAGCCCAGCAATGGTTCGAAACAACGAAGACAAGTTGAATGACTGGGAAACGTTCCAGGAGGAACTTAAGAAGACGTTTGGAGACCGCCAGCGACAAATCCGCTCGGCGGAAGAACAATTGAAGAACCGGGCCCAACGACATGGTGAGCCGACACAATCGTACATACAGAATGTTTTGGCCCTTTGTAACACAGTCAGTCCGAATATGACTGTGGCCGACAAAATCACGCACCTGATGAAGGGTATAGCAGAAGACATGTACCAAACCCTTCTGATAAAAGACGTCGCTACGACGGAAGAGTTCATCAAGTGGTGCCAGCGTATCGAAGAGATGCAACAAAGGAGGGTTGGACGAAAGAAGTATGACAGACTCCCAAATGAAGTCCTTATGGCCGTTTTGGAAGACCAGCATGACTTCGCTTCCCTCATACGACAAATTGTGAGAGAAGAATTAAACAATTTATGGCAGCCGGGACTATTAGACCGAGCGAGCATCAGATCATGGCCATGGGCGTAACCCCTTTAAGCCGACGGCGCTGAGGAAGAGGTATTAAAGGTAATAGCTCCTGTCTATCTGGCGCTTCCACCAAATAGTGTCGCGTTGAAATGGAAGCAGGCTTGACTTCGAAGGCAACTGAACACAGCACTTATACCGAACGCAGGTTTACTACGAACTTAACATACATGCAGCACTAACTGCCTCTCGGGCAGAGTGCTCTGCTATTTATACACAGACAGAATGTACCAGAAATTAGAAGATTGGGTAACATAAGAAACAAGTAGAATTTACAAGTGAACAGAAGAAAGATGTAGAACATTCTGGAGTTGTTAATTTCAAAGAAACAAATTTTTGCGGCGGACGGGATTGAACCGGCGACCTTCAGCACCGCAGTCGGTAACGCTATCTCCTGCGCCACACCGGCAGTCAGTTTACGTCGTGGCTCGCGGCAATATAAACTCTGACCATATCTTATTGGTCATGAATTGTAGGCTGAAACTGAAAAAAAAACCTGCAGAAACGTAAGAAAATAAGGAGATGGGACCTGGATAAACTGACGAAACCTAAAGTTCTTGAGGATTTCAGAGGGAGCTTTAGGCAACAATTGAAAAATACGAAGAAAAATAAAACAGTAGAGGATACTAAATTTAATCGATGAAAGAAGAAAATATAAAAATGCAGTAAATGAAACAGTCAAGATGGAGAACAGACGACTGAGAAATTGACAGGAACTGCAAAATGGCTGAGCAGGAGTGGCTAGAAAGCAAATGCAAGGATGTAGAAGAATGTAGAGGAAAATAGATACAGCCTGCAGGAAAATATAATTTACATTTGGAGATAAGAAAAACAGCTCTATGAATATCAAGGACACAGAAGGAAAACCAGTTCTCAGCAAAGAAGCGAAAGCTGAGAGGTGGAAAGAGTATATAGAGAGGTTCGACGAAGGCAATGAACTTAGAGACAATATTGTAGGAAGGGGAGATACTATACTGAGAGATGAATTTGACAGAGCACTGAACGACGTAAGTCAAAACAAGGTCCCTGGAGTAGATGACATTCCCTCAGAGCTCTGGGAGAACCAGTCATGACAAAACTGTTTCACCTGGTGTGTAAGATATATGAGACTGGCAAAATACCCTCAGACGTTATGAAAAATGTAATAATCCCCATTCTAAAGAAAGCAGGAAGTATGCAGCAGACCTCAGCTGTTAGCCGAAATCTGTAGAGAGGTCTCTTAGGAAGAAGCAGGTTCTGCTGTTAGGCAGTTCTCATGGCAGAGACATTAGCCAACAGTTGCAGGAAGTACTTGGGAGTGAGTACCAGGTCACCAGAATAGTGAAGCCTAGAGCAGGGTTAGGGGACATATGTAGGAATTTCTTGAAAGAGGTTCAGGTAGTTATATTGGGTGGGACCGGGAATAGTCTTGAAAGGGACAAGGAGTATGATACAGGTGGTGATCTGGAAAGGATAGCATTTCCAACTGGTGGCACGAATGTGCATTTTGTGCAGCTATTTCAGCGTCGTGATAGGCCTCGTCTTAATACGGCTGTCAGCCGTGTTAACTTGGGGCTTGAGAAGGCGCTGATGACGGAGGGCATGGATCACATTGCAGTGGTGCCAGTTCAGACTATCCAAAGGTCGGATTTCACTAGGCACGGTCTGCGCTTCAATAGTTAAGGGAAAGGGAGGTTGGCAAAGCTCATAGGCGACAGTGTAGTAGGGGGTGGGGGGTGTCAGTCTTGGAAAAGTTCCTGTAGTAGTTGGTGTTAGGACTGCACCTTTTTTAGACTGAGGACAGCTGATAGGTATTCCAGCTTAAAGGGAGTCCCACTAAGAAAGGAACCACGTTCGACAAAGTCTAAGAATCTAAGTAATATGGAAATTATTATTTTTCTTCAAAATATGCAGGATATCAGAGATAAAGTTAATGAACTGCTTATTGATGTTGACCCTGGGATTATTGGTATTTCAGAGCACTTTTTAAGTAGTGTGACTATTCAGAGACTTCCCTTGACAGGATACAGATTAGTTGCCTTCTCTAGGAGTTCATTGCAGTGTGGGAGAGTTGCCATGTATGTTAAAAACGATTTTTCATCAGACTCAATCGATTTTTCTAAACAAAGCACAGAAAATATATTTTAATATTGTGCAGGAGTTGTTAATGTTAATGGAACTAAAGAAGTAATTGTTGTTATTTATAGGTTCTCTGACTCAGATTTTACAATGTTTCTGCCCAAGCTAGAATTGGTTCTGTGTTTACTTCATAGGGAGTATAAAAAATTTAGTTGTTTGTGGAAATTTCAACATTAATTGTGTAGGTGATAGCTCAAGAAAATTCAGCTGTTAGATCTACTTAACTCGTATAAACTGATGCAAACAATATTCTTTCCAACGAGAATGCAAGGCAGTAGCAGTTCTACCATTTACAATAGTTTTGTTAATTTTTCGTTATTAGAGGAGTACTTTGTTAGCAGAATAGTAAATCGCCTATCAGGCCATGATGCCAAAATTTTAAATCTAAAAAATATTTGTTCTCAAACAAATGTTAAATATAAATATCGACTACTTAGAAAAGTTAATCTATTTGCAATTCAGACCTTTTTAAGCCTAATTAAGGAACAAGAATGGCAGGATGTTTATAGTGCTCATAATACAGTTGATAAATATAATGCTTTCCTGAACACATTTCTTACGCTGTTTGTTTTGTGTCCCGACTTCGTCGCCGCTTTTGTGTCCCAGCCTTGTCGCCACTTTTGTGTCCCGACTTCGTCGCCGCTTTTGTGTCCCAGCCTTGTCGTAGGTTTCGGTGGCCGAGTGGAATGAGACCGACACGCTGGTGCAGGTACGGAGGGGAGCAGCCAGAAACTATAAACACTCGAGTAAATTAGAAAGAGATATATATATATATTGCACAGAATGTAACAATACTTAACTTTTACATAGTACTGCAGAATGTTGATACATAGTTGTTAGAGGCCTGCCTAGTGCCTGTACAATAGCAAAGTCTTCACTCGTGCCTATCGGATTACGAAGGTCCTAACTCGTTGCTATCTCAGTCCGAAGTGCTATATCTTTCCGTGGTGGCCACGAGCCGGGGCTGCAGCAGAGGGCGCTCGTGGCTGTCGTCGTGAGAACGCCGCGCCGTGCGTGCATGGCGGCGCGCGGCGAAAGTAGGTGGCGCGCACTTTGTACTTGTGCGACACCACAGTTTGAAAGTTGATTTCCGCTAGAACGCTCAAAACATGGTACTTCCAGTAACAGGCAGCCAGGGTGGCTGACAAGGGGGATTAGAGTACCATGTAGAACAAAGCGGGAATTGTATAAAAATGTTAGAAGCCGTCGGAATGAAGATACAGTAGCTCATTACAAACAGTACTGTAAGGTTCTGAAAAATGTCATTAAGAAGGCAAAAAGTATGTGGTATGAAAAAAAAAATAGCATACTCTCGGGCTAAAATTAAAACCATCTGGTCAGTCGTGAATGAAGTGTCTGGTCAGCAGGAGCAGGTAGAGGACATAATGTCAGTGTGTAGTAGAAATGTTTGTGTTTCTAACAAATTAGATACATGTGCAGTATTAAATAGTCACTTTCTGAATATAGTAGGTGAACTAAACAGAACCCTAGTTTCTACAGGTAATCATATAACCTTTTTCGAAAATGCCTTTCCGAGGCTGTTACCTTAAATGGTCCTCCATGATACTTCCAAAGGGGAGATTGAGTCAATAAATTACTAAAGAGTAAGGACTCTTACGGATATGATTGGGTATCTAGCAGATTCTAAAGTACTGTTCTCCATATGTTAACCGAGTACTAAGCCATATTTGTAATTTTTCCATTAAGAATGGACAGTTTTCTAACAGATTAAAGTACTCAGTAGTGAAACCACTAAATAAAAAAGAAGAAAGGGTTAATGTAGACAGAGACATATTTATATGTCACCATTTTTTTCTAAAACTATTGAAAGGGCTGTATATTCAAGATTAATTGATCATTTTAGTGCACATAATTTGTAGTCAAACGTAAAGTTTTGTTCCAGAAGTGGTTTAACGACTGAAACTGCTATATTTTCGTTTCTCTGTGAGGCACTTGATGCGTTAAATAAAACGCTTCGGAAATTAAGCGTCTTCTTGGATTTAACAAAGGCGTTTGATTGTCTTGATCACAAAATATTGTTTCAGAAGTTGGAACATTATGGACTACGAGGAGTTGCTTACAACTGGTTCACCTCTCACTTTAATAACAAATTCTCTACAGTGTTGAAAATGGCTCTTAAGTACAATCCCAATGAGACACAGTTAAGTGTGGGGTGCCCCAGGGGCCTGTTTTGGGACCACTGCTCTTTCTTATTTATATAAATTATATGCCTTCGAGTATAATAGATGACTGTAAAATATTTTTGTTTGCTAATGATACCAGCTTGGCAGTGAAGGATGTTGTTTGTAATATTGACACTAGTTGCCTGGATTTCTTGCTCTCAGTAAGAACCAACAACAACAAGTGTTGTTGTTCGTTCTTACTGAGAATAAGAAATCCACGCAACCAGTTTCGATCCCTATTTAATGGCTATAATACTCCGATACAAGGACCTGAAGATGGCATAGTGGAATGGCGAAACTGGTAATTAAGGAATAAATGTTTCTGTTAAACATACGGCTGTTGGTATCCTACTTCCTACTTTACAACGTCGTGTGGCTGCACGAAAATCATTATTTATCATGGTGGCGTTTGTCTCAGGGTATATACGAGCTGAAATCCATAGGCAGCGGTAATCAGCTGCTGTGGTAGGCCTTGGGCGACCACAACGAGGCACGTTATCGCCAGTTCATGTATGTTTGTAAGTCCTTTTTGCTTTGGTTCACTCCGATATCAGACGCCTGAAAACTTCCCTTGATGAGACTTTCTCCTGGCACAAAGTAAAAATGCAAATACAATAAAACTTCGGAGTTGATCTTCTAGACATGGCGGAGGTACAGTCAATGCAAATAGTGAACTTCCTTCCTCGTGTTATGACTGGAACTGTGCATCTCTCTTACCCACCTCAACACATTGGTACTGCTCATGCTTTGTCATTTATATCTTCGTGCGGGTTTAGCGACGTGTATGAACAGTATAAGCGACTGTGTTCTTGCTGTTATAGACATTTTAACGTCATTGTTCACGAGACCTTGGAACCAAGATCACGCAATACTTTTTGATGTGTGTATTTCTAACAGCGAAACTGTGCTGATCTCAGTTACTGCAAGAAATATAGCTCTAGTTTGATGGAGAGTAATGTTAGATAATCTTTATACTTATGCCAACATAATTCTCACGAATTGCGTCCAAATAAAATTTTCATAGCGAGTAAACGTCCTGTTGGCTGTTTTCACCTGGGGATTATTTCCTGCAGATGAAATTTGCATGACCCGTATCTAACCTGTGTTCGTTTTATTTGAAATTTTTATTGATGCTTAATTTACTTTTAATAGATGCTTAGGATATAGAGAAATTTATTTCTGCATGACATAAGTAACATCTAGTACTATATTCTGTACTTTCATTTTTAAAAATCGCAAGTTACATCTAGAATTAATTTCTTAACTGCTAATATGTGAATTTAAACCAGGTGCAGCTCTTTCTTGAAGGAGATTTAGTTTTGCCTATATCGCTGTAAAACATATACAACGATTTTCAATCGCCATTTTTATATCACAGATTTCTTACAATTATTAGTTGCTTTGCCAGCAGTACACTTGTTTTGCATAAAATTAATGTAAAACGTAAATGTACACACAATGCACAGTTAATCCCACCTAAAATGTAGACAATGATAAAAGGTCTCCTAGGTGGCATAAACCTGTATAAATAATGATGTTTTATCATTATCGAAAGTGTTTTAATGGTATGAATTGTGTTTATTTAAATTTTTTATTTTTATTATTTTATTTTTATTTTATTTATTTATTTATTTATTTTTGGATGAGATGCATTTCTCACATATACCACATACATAAGATTAATATAAAACCGACCTATGGCTTGCAAAGCATTAAGTAATTGTTAAAATTGGTTCTGCTTGCGATCTGCAGATGGTGACCAAAACTCGCTGAAACTAGTCATCGGTATATATTTCATAGCATTCCAGACAATATTAAATCT
Source organism: Locusta migratoria (assembly GCA_026315105.1). NCBI lineage: Eukaryota > Metazoa > Arthropoda > Insecta > Orthoptera > Acrididae > Locusta > Locusta migratoria. Next base: position 7,006,108 of record CM048747.1, read on the forward strand.
TCTTGAAAAAAACAGAAGGTGCTTCATGTTCATGTGTCGAGATCGCCTCCTATACCTGTCAATGCCAGGTAATAGTCATTACTTGAATTTTAACTGTGATACTGACTCTTAAAATTCGCTTAACATTGTGACTGAATGCCCATTAAAAAAAGAAAAAATCTGTAACATTACATGCTATAAATTCTCATATGAGAAGTGTTAGGTGTTCATACACCAGTGTCATGTATAATTCTGTAATTAAATTTATTATGAAGTTCCTGGTACTTTTTTTAGTGCTAAGTAATGCTGCTCTGTATAGTTATTGTCCAGATTACTTCATACAATGAGTAATTATTCTTTTTACCAAGTGATACTATACATTTTCATGTAATTGTGAAACCATCAGAAAAATGTTCGGTAGGTACTCCTAATGTTAAATAATTATATACGTTCTGTAACTATAATACTCCTTCATTTAACAATTCATAGTGTGCATTCCTCAACATTAAACATGCATGCTCCTGTATACTGTAAGAAAGGTGATCGTAGTCTCTTAGAGTGTATAAATCGCTTAAGTGAAAAGCACAAATTTTTACCTATAATTAAACATTTTGTAATTGTACTCTGAAAGTTGTCTTTAGATGGTCAAATTTTTGTTTACTTGAATTTCTGTCAATACCGCCTGTCACAGATTAACATAAAAACGATTCTCATAACAGTCAGTTCCAATTGCTACTCATTTGGCTAGCTATTTAATTTTCTCTGTAAACTATAAAAAAGTAGGATTAGCTTTCACAATGTCTGTGTCATAACCTTATAAGTTTTCATACTTTGTCTAGCGGTAATATTAATTTCATCATTATTGATGTTTTGTTCTGTGTATTAATCTGTCTTTGGTATAGTATTATAGGGCCATTCTGCTTTCTTGTAAGAGTTTGTAAAGCTGTCAACACAGATGAGACTGATGAAACATATACATATTCATGTACTACAATTTTTCTTTCCTTATGGAAGTGATTACTTGGTATCTTTGTTATGTATAGATATGCTAGACAGTGGTTAGTCGATAGTTTGTATTTTGTAAGGCGTTTATTGAAACTGCTTCTTGTGGGTGTTTATTTCAAATAAAACCAATGGATTATTTCTTTTTTTATCTCAAGTAGAATGCAAGTAGGCAGAGAAAAAGTTATGCTACATATTAAGTGCATGAAAAAATCAAATAATAAGTTTATGCAACTGTATATAATATTTAACCTTGTAAATGTTGCATAGTTTGAAAACAACACACACTCTTCACCGTATGATCCGTATTAATCCATAAAGTTCATAAAACCTCACTCAGGAGTTTGGAAATGAGCAGTGGCAAGAAAGTTACATACCAGTCTTATTTCAGATGTGTTTGACAGAAATCTTATCAAGCGATCGTTCACCCAAGGGCAACTGACGTTTTAACATAACAATTCTTTTAATTTTGTAGCCCTTCTTACAGTCCAAGAAAAGTGGCAATTTTGAAATATAAAACTTCCCCAGTGCTGTATTGTTCCATGAAATTTGGGTATTCTACCAATGTTTGTAACTTACTGTAACTTCATTTCTGCTCGTACTCTACTGGTTGTCTACAGATGTATACTGAAAATGGCAAGAAGGACCTGCACTGAAATATCGTGGCAGAAAGTTACAAACATCCCGGAATTTTTTACAAAATTCTATGAAATAAACATCGTTTTACTGAAAAAATATATTACAGGCGTTGATAACCAAAAGTGGCAACAGATGTAAGAGTATGAAAAGTCAAAAAAGTAAGCAACTCCATCATCAAATAACCATGAGAAGCTGTAGAATACATTTCAGTAATAAAGCTACCAATATTAACAACTGCTGGCATCATGTGAGGAAGAAATGAAGTACAATTCACTGAAGGTGACACAAAGTTCTGATATATGTTTGGATAAAACTGGGACCTTGGCTAGAATGACGGTCTAGGATTCCTGACTCGGCTTTGGTACACTTATTTCCAGAGTATATCACTTTTATACCAAGTAGAAGCGTCTGCATCCAGTGGACTGCCACACTCTACTGGAATCCTTGAAGCTGTGACGGCAAGGAAGAAAGACACGCTGAATGTTTGCGGTTCCACTTGCTTTGTTTTTTTTTCTCTTTATTTATTGTTTTGCATTTATCGTTTAAAATGTATCGGTACTGAATACAATGAAGAAATTATAAGTAACACATGTTTGTAAATAAACATACTTTAGTAGTCACTTATTACTTAAAATCGAAACAGAATTTCTTATTGTACATAGATTGAAAGCTTGTGAAAAATTTATGATACATTCGTTTATATGCTGTGAGTGAAATCTGCTGCAGAAATTATGACTAAACATTTATAATGTTTATGGATTAATGAGACGGAGTGTGATTGTAGCTATGGGATCACAAGTCTGAGGAACGCAGTTTTGTTGCTAAACGCCTGAGCCAGTGAAGTGTAATTCAACGCAATTTAAGAACCCAGTGTGGAGTAACAAGGCGAAGTGTAATAGCGACTGCAGATTGTTTGTTTATACATTGTATGTCAGTGTTTTAACGGCACAGGATCATTTACTGTTCATATTTCTTGTATGACTTAATCAAGGTACGACAGAACACTTTCTGTTATAAGACAATTTATTGGTTGTAGACTAATTTCTATGAACCATAACCAGATAGTGTTGCGTTGTATCTTAAATAAAACTGATGTATAGAATGCACCATGACGTCATTCATTCGGAACTCAGCTGATTCAGCAGTGCGAAGTATGAATAGGAGGCGTTCATTAGCTGCAAAAGGAAATATATAGTTGTTTATGCATAACCAAAAGTAACATCATCAGTAGTAAATGTACATAGTTTGAAATATAGAATGAAGTTTTCAATTAAAACATCTTTTTTAATCATTTGAAGGAGATACTCGTTGTTTTACAAGAGATATGATGAATATATCCATGAATGTGAACCTTGAGACTATTGGCAGGCGTGAGCCATCAGGTGGTCCAAAAAATTGAAGTTTCAGATTTCGTCTCCACAAGGCATATATTATGCATTTACGTATAAAAGTCGTTAAATAAGATGTGCAACTAATGGCTCATGAATAATCAATTCGCAAACCGATGTGATCATTCACATGGTTTTATACAATACTGATTCCTGTTATCATTGGCAAAATATGATTTTGGAATTAATAGCTTTTGCCCTCCCTATCTTGTAGATCTCAAGCTTCAGCACCAACAAAAGTAACAATTTGTTTTATATCTTAGACATAGGGTAAGTACAACATACCATTAACTATGTGTTCATTATTGTTTGTATTATCTGTTGAGTAACCTTTATGTTTGCAATGTATGGCCTATCATATTACTTACCAGTTATCCAGTTATGCTGCGAAAGGGTTAGCCATTTTGTCGACCTCAAGCTTGAACACCTCCTGTAACGACACTATGTCTTATAACGTAGACATTAGGTACTACTGAAAGGGTACAATTGTTCCCATTTCATGTCTGAAATTAAAGATAGGGCATTTTGACGCTTGACGTAACTTTCCAGGCAAATATCCTATAACTGTGCACCCTGGAAGATCTGTGGGCAAGTTGTGTCATTCATCACAGTGTGTTGCACCTTAGTTCTCGTTTGTTCTCTTTAATAAATACTAACCGTTTTGGTGTTGGCTTGTGATAATTATGCATGGTTTGAGAGGCGCCTGCTTGGAGTCCTAAATGAGTTCATAGACGTTGCTTGCGCAGTTGTTGCTGTTGGCGGGACAGGGTTGTTCACTGGGATAGAATCCCTCCCCTCACCGGTGTGTACAGCGAAAGTGACTTGTAGGAGGCCATCTTAGGCACTGAGATGAAGACTTTGAACGTGAGAGAACGTACCATGTTGGTGGTCTGTAAATCATTTGACATGGCGTTAAAATAAGTGAGCTGAGATTACCACAAATAATTTATTTTTCAGGAAAATATGTACAGACTTATAATATGCAAATATCTTTGCGAACATTACGGATTAACAGCGCTCTTAAATTTTAATTCATGTAACAAGGCACTCTAGATCGTAAGTCGCAATGTGTAACTGCGATTTTTACTGCATTTTTTCATGACTTATAATATGCACTTTTATTCCGGCATTTTGGATCGGTTTTTGTTTGATTGTATTGAGCATTAGGTCGTTGGGAAATGCACTGAACAAAGGGAGTAGGTAGATCTATGACTTAATATGTGTGTGCGTGAAGATGATAATAATGACATACATAGCTACTAAGAATATATGTCTTCCAGCTGAACACGTGGAGATTCAAGGGTGCTTCACACTTTTCCGCTGTTAGGATTGTTAGTAGCATGAGATATTAAGTAACTAAATTCCAACGCATGTTCCTCAGTTTAATTTGTAAGGGAATAGCGCGTGAATTTTGTCTCACACAGGATCGACCAGGGGTGAGTAGAATATGTCAGTACAAATGGACTTCCACTAGACAGTGAGCAATGCCGTTCCTGTGTATTAAAATCTGTAAGAGGGGGTATGTGCGAAATTCTGAATTACGGTATAAAGTGTGTGAAACAGATCAAGGCAAGTGAGTGATGTCTGAGACAGTCTGGTGCAAATATCGCATGGGTAAGCAATGCTGACAATGACGGCATGATGTCACTTACTAAAGCAATAGGAAATCAATAGTACTAGAACGAGATAAGAGTTGTCACCGTGGGTTTGTAAGGAAAAGCACAAATTGAACTGTTTGAATGTGAGCAAAAGCCGTGCATTTTTGTGGGCTATGTACTAGATTTCCAGGCAATTAACTAGAGACATGCTTTGCCAAGCTCTTCGCTATAAGTTTCAGTATGGTGAATTTTGTATACATTTTTTGAGGTAGCCTTGCATGAGAAAGAATTATTACACGAGGACAATCCCTTCCCGATATCCTAAACATAGAGTTTGAACTAGGCGACTATAGTAATCGAAAGTGTAATGGTCGAAGTACGGGAATGTTCTTATGTTGATCCCATTTCATTGGGGCACTGTTAAAATAGTTTTAAACAGCGAGTTTTGGAAAATATATTTGCGGAATTAAATGTATGTGAGAAGTAATCCTTAATTTGGGAAACCATACTGATTCACCCACAGCTTAGTTCTTTAACCTATTGTCCGCTGTGATTGAGATAATAATGCACATGCAGATTGTAATATGTGAGATGTGCATAAGATATTGAGTACTAGTTTTTAAGATTTTGTTAGTAAATTCGGGTTATTCGGTGCAATCTTAACGTTTCTGCGCAATTTGGCGCCTAATAAAATTAAAATGCTCGGTATCCACCCTGTGATTACGTTTGTAACCCTCAGGGACCAAACTGTACAGGGTTATCTGCATCTACATATAGTCTACAAATCACATCCAACTGCCTGGCAGAGGGTTCGTCGCACCGCTTACACAAGATTTATGTACTGTTCGATTTACCATAGCGCGAGGAAAGAAAAAACACACAAATCTTTCTGTTGTGGATCTGATTTCTCTATTATTATGATCATGTCTTCTATTGTAAGTGGTTCCTTGCAAAATATGTTCGCAATCGGAGGCGAAAATTGGTGAGAGAAATTTCGAAAATAGGTCTTTTTACGACGAATAGTGCAAATCCTTTAAAGATTGCCACGCCAACTCATGCATCGTTTTTGAGACACTCTCTCCCTGTATCTTGGTAATACAAAACGAGCTGCTCTTCTATGAACTTTACTATGTCCACCTGGTGAGGATCCAACTGTACAAAACAAATTGTTGTTAATTGTAATTCCTAGGTATTTAGTTGAATTTGCGACCTTAATATTTGACTGATTTATCGTGTAAATGCAGTTTCACAGATTTGTTTTAGAGCTCATGTGGATGACTTCAGATATCTTATGTAAATCGTTTAGTACCTGTTTGCGATGCTCCAGTGACCTTACTAAGTAATAAAGAACAGCGTCATCCACGAACAGTCGAAGAGAGCATCTCATATTGTCTCCTAACTCGTTTATAGAGATAAGGAACAATAGGGGCTGAATAACGGGTGAATAATAGTTGTTCGTGAATATTATGTGACGTGAGGAGACAACAGTTATTAACTTCATGTTCCATGTCTCTTATCTCAGGCAAGAGAGAGCCCAGATATAAGAGAAGGGGAAGCATTAATTTATAAAACAGTTCCTCTCACTAAATACATTAAGTATGCATTCGTGTAAATTGTTCGTGTCATTGTCAAGGTTAGAGTTTTATATATTAAGAGAAACTGGTGTCTGATACAACTGTGCCTTAACTTATATTTCTTTGGGAACTGATGATATTATTAACATGTTTTTGTACTATTATGAAGCCTGTCATCACGTATTGGACGAAAATGATTTTAGAATTGATACCCACTACCCTTATTGTGTGCAAAAGTAAGTTTTTATGACCAGTCATGGTCCACAACAGTTTATGTTATATGTTTTGTCATTAAGTAAGTTTTGAGTTACAATACTGGAAACAAAGCTGTATATAAAACCTGTATAGTAACCATTATGTTGGAATGTATGACTTGTCATATTACTTAGTAATTATACTAAACCTTTAACACCTACCTGTAATTACAATATATCTTATAATCTGGTCATTGTATAGCTATAATTTACCATTAAGTAGTTGTTCATGTCAATTACTCTCAATGTTAAGATCATACTTCGATGTATGAAAAGACTCTAGCATCTAGAGCACTTGTAATTTAACTTATATTCATTCAGCGAACTGATATGATTAATTATCGCCTGATGGCTATAATCTTTTTTATCAAAATATGATTTTACAATCAATATGTACTATCCTTCCTACATTGAAAAGTTTTTTGCTTCGCCAGTCATGGGACTTAACAATTTTTGTTGCTATTTGTTTTGTCATCTTGTAGACCTCGAGCTACAATAGTGTAAACAATCTGTGCTTAAAAACTATGAAATTGTGTATGTTTCCCGTTTGTAGGATGTGCATCTAGGTAGATATATTACCTTATCATATTCTACATTATGGTGGATCTTGTGCTTAATGAAGTATCTACAGTCTAGATCTATGTTAGCATGTAGATGTTGAACCAAAAGTTTACAAATTACTCTATATAAAAAGTATTCATTGTCAACATTGTGACTGATAGGTGTTTAGTTAGTAGAGTTAGTATATAGGTGCTGAACAACACAAAAATACATTATGTTACACATAGTTTTACAACTTAGAACTGGGAATACCTTCCATGTAAGTATATATATATAAAATCTACAGTATAAACATCTTAACACATCATTATGTATGTTCCTATTGTTTAGTTTTGTCACATATAGATTGTAAATTGTTACTGTATACGTTTAGAGCCTTTATAAAAATGTAATAGTTTTCAAACTACATTACATAAAAACCAATACTTGTGTTAAATTATAGTCCATAGTAACTGGCTTTTCAATAAAAATAATATTTTACGCCGTCTTCCTCTTTTTATAGATTGAACTCGTAAAAGTATTATTGAATTTCACATTAACAATGACAATTTTAAAATATGATTATACTTACATAAAAGAAATGATGTTAAATTCTGGTGACAAAAATACTTACAACATACCTCTGTGACATATTAATCACTTCACAATTACATGTTCTATTGTAAAAATATATTCACTATTTTAATGGCATTGTGCACTCTTCTACCAAAGTACCTGTGGTGATATATAGAATACAACACTAGACAAAACACATATTGCCGTTTCTACACCTATATGAGACTACTTTGTAAAAATACATTAGACTGTTTTAAAAAAGTTTTCTATTCATTTTTATTGTCTGCTATTTTCAGTGATGTCCACAAATACGGACACAGTGATTTCTGTGTTTAAAAATGATCTGAACATGATGATCTTAGTTATCTGGTAATAAATGTGATGAAAACAAATTTAGGATCTTGACAGATAGCTTCCTGCTGGAAGGTTTTTTATATCAAAGCTACAGTTTGGTATAATTATTGAGGAATGGAATAAATCTGATATCACGGTGTCTCTTTGTAACTGTTCAGTTTAGTAGTGTTGATATTTATATTGTATGAATTTTGTGAGTATACATATTTGAGAACATACTTTCTAAATGCCTCCTGAATTTTTGTTTTGTAATTGTGTCTGTGATTTCTTCATTTCTTGGTCGTAGGATATTCCTCATTATTGTACGTTCCTTACCTTGCACTTTTATGTTTGAATTGAAATTTTCTGTAAACATAAATATTTAAATACTCTCTAAAGATTAACTAGTTGCAAAGTTCAGTTCAAATGGTGCATCTTTGTCTTAAAAGTGTATGTATTTCAAATGAAAATTTTGATCCAAAATTTTCTGCTTGCTACTGTTGTAATTCAAATTGTATTTGTCCGTCGGTGATACCTCGAGCAATCAATTGCACGTCGTCTGCAAGCGCTAAACAGTATAATTCTACACTCTTACGTTGAGGCCTCAGTGAGTGTGTTGTTACGCGTACTTTTCTCCGTTCTATGACGAGTTTTCCAAGTGCACAGTAGAAGGGGAACAGTCTGTCCCATATTGTACTTCAGTCTCTATTTCAAATTCCGTGCTCAATTCTTCTATAAATTTTATCTCAGGTTTGGCTCAGAGTGTTTCTTGGTTTTTATCTTTTGATCTAGGCATAATTCAGCTTATACTTCAAAAATAGATTCTCGTTCTTTATTTTCGTATGATTTTATAAGTCAATAAATATAATGATGTAACATTTGTGTTTTTCGGAAAAATTCTCTTGTTTTTTCAGGTTAAAGATTTGTTCTACAGATGATCGTTCTTTCCTGAAATCACCGTAGTATTCGCCGACTTTTGAAAACAAACAAGATTTTGCTCTGTTCAGTAAGGCTGTAGATAGAGTAGGAGGTCTGCTGACACATCCAACCTCAAAAATGTTCAAATGTTTGTATAGCTTATGGGACTTAACTACGGGGTCATCAGTCCCTAAACTTACAAACTACTTATAAACTAGCTAATACTAAGGACGGTACAAATATCCATTCCCGAGGGGGGATTCGAACTCCCGACCGTAGTGGCCGTGCACACCGTGACTGGAGCGCCTCAGTCCCCTCGGCCACCGCGACCGCCATATTATCCAACCTCGGTATGGCCAACATCACCAAATTATTTCTTGATGACAGACTTGTCTGTCGAAGCCTGTGGTTCCCAACGTCCCCAGACTTCACACTGTGTGATTTATCATTTTTGGGTCACCCTAAAAAGCAATAGAAATTAACTCACTTGTAGAATGACAGTGTGCTACCAGTGACGTCATCATATGCAGTCAGCAATGCCTGGATGCCAGTGCAGTGGCGCAGCCATGGGGGGGGGGGGGGGGGGGAGGGCGCTGATAGGGCTGAAGCCCTCCCACCCCGCCCGCAGCACTTCCCAAAGATTTTTTTTTACTTTATTATTTTCTATTGTTTTCATTTTTTATTTTATTATTATTATTTTTCTTAAACAGGTCAGCACCGGAAATTTGAAACAGATATAATAAATCACAACGTAACCATAATTTGCCAAGCACAAGTGAACGTGACAGTGTGTCTGGAACGTAATGCGGCCACTGAGAACGTGTGCTGCTGTCACTGTGAGCGGTTTCAATGCCGCCGCGACTGGCTTTGTTGCTGCCGCTATTGTCACTGCTATGCTGAAGTTACGAGCCGACTGTTCATATGCGGCGACCCGCTGCTTAGCAGGTCAGCGGCGCCACCGAGTGGAATCTTATGAACAACAATACTGTTATTTTAGTTCAGTTTTTACACATAGAGTCTCATGTTAATTAATCTGCAAAGACCTTTCTCTGTGGATAGTAACACAGAAGCTGCTTAATTATGTTACGAGCTATTACATACACTCCATTTCTACCTCATTGCTGCTCTTCCACTTTCAAATAAATGCGAGCCACTTTATTTCATGTGCAATTGTTTCCGTAGTATAATTGGTTAAGTTATAAAAAGTGTAAAAATAAGTCATAGATTAATAAATTCAATAGGCTTTGTTTTTAAAAACTAAGCCCCCACCTCACCTGAACCAAACCATGTGTGCGCCATTGCCAGCGTCCATCACATCTAGCATATCCACGTGTTTCTGAACGTTATTACGAGGTCTGTCGAAAAAATTCCGAAACTTTGTCCACCAAATTTTTCAACGCTTAAGTATTACTTATGTGCATTTTCTCATTCTCCACAATTTTTACTCCATTCCCAGTTCCGAAAGCAGTTGGTATGACTTTTGCTGGATCGCGTGAAGTACTGCCAGAGAATTTTTATCTCGTCTGTAGTTGCAAAATGTTGTACTTTCAGCAAGGTTTTCAACTTTGTAAGTAAAAACAGTGGGCGTGACGCGCCGGCCCTCTTCTCGTCCGCGCTCTGCGGCTGTGCTGCGCGGCGCGGCGCGGTGCTGAGTATTCAGCGTCTGCCCAGGCGGGAGCTGCCGGCGTGTCTCCTCGCTTCTCCGGCGTCTCGCCAAGTTTCCTCGTCGCTAGTTTCTCACCAAGTCCCGCTCGCTACCAAGCTACAGCTTCTGCTCGAATGTTGCGACTCTTTGGCCCTGTGATTGGTGGGTTGGTTTTGCAGTGCCGCCCAATAGCTGATCGCCGTTCCCACGACCACGCCTCTGTCCCCGGTAGAAATTTTCTCTGCGCTGAGGTGAGACTCGCAAACTGGCGCCTTTCCCACGTTTCAAGCGTGTTGTCTTTATCTGCTGCATTCTTGGTTCGAAAAAAACAGTTCCTTGTGGCAGCTGTGTTAGGCATGTCTGGTATGCCATTTATTAGCGTCTTTTTCCCCGCCCAGAAACACTGTTCTAGTGGAACCACTTCCTCTATACTGCAGGCCACACTGTCTCCCACTCACGCACGTGTGCACTGAAGAGGTTTGCTTGTCTTCTTTCCGTCTGCAGGGGTCCACGTTTTGTCTGCGATGCCTTCGCTGTTTTGGCCCACTTTAGGTTACGGTAGTAACACTAAAAGTGGGCCTTTGCGATTGTCTTTTCACAGCTCGAAATTTAAATGAAAATAACGGCTTAACTATTCATCTGACACAAAAATTGAATAACGGAATTTGTAGAGGAGAAAATTCTCTACAACTTTGCTCTCTTATGGTTTTCTCATATCTGGTAGCGTTTCAAAGATATTTACAAAAATAACGGCGATTTTGGGATGTATGTCTGCCTGTCCGTAACGTGTTCCCTGTTTTTAAGACGAACCGTTCAACCGATCAGCACCAAATTTTACAGACATGATTGTAGGCCGCCAGAGACCAGAACCTCAATTTTTCAAAATTTTCGGACAAAAAATACGGCAGTAAAAAAAAGCCGTTTGTAATATAATTGTAATTGCAAACCAACCGTTCATCTGACAAGAAAATTCAATAACGTAATTGGTAGAGGAGAAAATTCTCTGCAACTTATCTCCCTTATGTTTTTTTTCATATCTCGTATCGTTTGAGACATATTTGCAAAAATAACGGAGATTTGACACCCTCCATTGAATCAACGAAACTTGGGCAGCCGTTCGGAGAAGTCACGTGACATTCCTCACGAATTTGATGATTCTCTTATTGTAACTTACACGTTGTCATTTCAAAGCAACGGCACACTGAGGAATTAACAAAAATAAATACGATAAATGATAATGTCTACAAATGTCTACAAATGCCATGTTAACATCAGTTAACGACGGCCATCAATAGTATGAGATTAAAGGACATATCTTTCGACTGATAGCCGTAGCGTAGTGGGCAAGGAGTCAGTGTCAGGTGAAGGTCAGTGGTTAGGAACCCACCACTACCTAAATTTTTTGTTGCTAAAAGGGTATCAGACACTCTTATTAATTAATTATTATTATTTAGATTATTATTTTGGTCCAAAATGTTTACAAAAACTTATAAAACTACGAATCTAAAGTGGGCCGTAAAACACGTCAGTGCGATTATTTTTGGAAACGACTCCTCTGGTGTCTGCCGATAAGGGCTTTCTCTGCCCTGCGTCGGTTGTCGCCGTTTATCTGGACGCTCCTACAGTCTGGCTGGTTTCGCCAGGCTGCCCCCTGTCGGGAGGACGCGGGGAGGCAGGCGGTGCTCCAGGTGAAAGCTGGGCCGCTTCCTGCTGGCCGCCTCTCCACCCCCCACCCCCATCCCCCACCGGTCGTGCGCGAATGCTTCCATCGGCAAACTCCTTGAACAAAAGCGTCCCTGGTCGAAATATTACAATACGAATCTTCCAGAATTTTTGCAACAGACGTCGTATTGATGTCTAAAGAACCTGTTACGGTATTGGAAAACGCTGCTGTCTTATGTTTTTTCCCCTTTATTTTAATGCCGACAGATTCGACAGGCTGGCAGCAGCATCAGGCGCTGCTCTTCAGGCGTGCATATATGTAAATTACAAAGTAAGATTAATAAAACCATGTCATGAGAGTAAAAACAAGAGCAATGAAAAACATGGCACGAATATTGATGAATTGAAAACTGGACTCTGGAGACAATAGTGCAGGCTAAAACACGTGAACAGGCGAGAGAGACAAACACATAGACAGTTAAAAACACTCTGTGCCACGGCGGTAAAAAAAATCACATTAAGAAACGTACTGGACACACGAGGAAGTAACACGACGACACAGGTGAAGAGGAGAGGTTGTTGTTTGACGCACTGTAAACTCACACGGAGACATGGATGCACTGGACACTAGACGACACTGGATCTAAAATTCGTCACTGGGGCCCCCGCAGGGGGACAGGAGGGGAAGGTTAGGAAGCGCGGGGGAGGTTGGAGAGAGAGAGAGGGGGGGGAGAGGAAAGACGGGTGTGATCGAGACTCCATGGTGGGGAAGGGGGAAGGCCAAGCGGGGAAAGGGAGGAGGAGGGGATGGGGAGAGGGGTCGCCGGTGCTACGAGGATAGCATCAGAGTTGATAGGAGGGGTAAATTTCGGGACGAAGGGCGTCATTCGGTAGGGGAAGGGTGTGGAAGTTGCCTTGGGAGAGGACATGTAGCGTTTGCAGGTGGAGAGAGGGGGGAATGCATTGGTGTAGACGTGGCAGAGGCCCAGAGTTGGTTAGGATGGGGTAAACGAGTGGGTTGCGGGAATCTATTTTACGAGTGACATATAGGATTCGGAGGTGTTCAAGATGTTGAAGGAGGTGAGGAAAGGGATGAGTTCATATAGGATCCGCGTGGGGGAGGGAAGTCGCATATGGTAGGCGAGGCGGAGGGCGTGGCGTTCCAGGATTTGAAGGGTCTGATAAAAGGTGGGAGGAGCGGATACCCAGGTGGGGTGGAAGGAGCAGAGGATGGGGTGCACGATGGATTTATAGGTGTGGAGGATGGTGGAGGGGCTTAATCCCCACGTCCGGCCAGTGAGGAGTTTGAGGAGGTTGAGACGGGACATGGCTTTTTCACGGATGGTTTTTAGGTGGGGGGGGGGTCCAGGAAAGATGTCGATCAAGGGTGAGACCAAGGTACTTTAGAGTGCGGGTGTGAAGGATGGGACGGCCTTGGAGGGCTAGGTAGAGGTCGGGGAGGCGAAAGGAACGGGTGGTATCTGTCTTATGCAGCAAGCTAATATTTTACATAACCCTCGCGGTGGTACAGACAACGTGTGTGATGTGAGCAGAGTGTGTGCACGGCAGGCTACTGACCCTCAGGAACGTCTGTCGGGAGATGGCGCAGAACCTGCTGGCGGTGAGGACGAGCGGGCGCTGGCTGCGGCACAGGAAGACCAGCAGCTCCCTCCTGAAGCGCGGGGGCGCGTCCACCCAGGCGCCGCTGTACGCCGACAGCTGCAGCCGCGCGCTCTGTGGGCAACCAGCCGAGGTCAGCCCCAAGACACAGCACGCGCTCCGCTCGGTTTTTATAAGGATGGGGGAGGAAATCGGCCGCACCCTGTCCAAGGAACCATCCCGGCAATTTGTCAGGGACGATGTATGGGAATCACGAAAAACCTAAATGTGTATGGTTGTACGCGGATTTGGAGCCGACTTGTCGAATGCGAGTCCAATGTACTAATCTCGGTCTCTGAGGGCACAACAGGAAGTAACCAAAAAGTATTATCTCTACCGCCTCCCATTCTCGTTTTTTAATTGTAATGTACACTACATGACATATGCCGAGTGATCAAAAAGTCAGTATAAATTTGAAAACTTAATAAATCACAGAACAACGTAGATAGAGAGGTAAAAATTGACACACATGCTTGGATTGACATGGAGTTTCATTAGAACAAAAAAAAAAAAAAAAAAAAAAAAAAAAAAAAAAAAAAAAAAAGAAAAAACCGGAATAAAAACATTAATGAGAGTCGCAGCAGATGACAAGCTCTCACCACTAAAATCCTTCTCAGTCATAGGTTTTACCCTCGATTAATCTGGTGTTGAATGTTTCGGTAATAGTGTATGCACAGGTGCTGTAAACAGTTACTTAAACAAGACTGGCTCAAGTGAATCTTCCGATCGGAACTGATAGTGCCTCACCGTAACTCCGGACATGCTTTACAGTGCTGTTCACAATATTATTCCTCGACTACACCTATTGTTGAGGAATGATGGTGAACATATTGAGCACTTCCTATAAAGAACATCATTTTTGCTTTGTCTTAATTTTTTACGCTAATTATTGCTTTTCTAGTCAGATGAAGCTGCATCTGTCGAACATGTTTTGAACTTTTTTTTGTTCTAATAAAACCCCATGTCATTCCAAGCATGTGTTTCGATTTTTACCTCTCTACCTACATTATTCCGTGATTTATTAAGTTTTCAAATGTATACTGACTTTTTGTTTACTCGGTACTTTGTAGAATTTTAAAGGTGTGTATTAGAAGACATGTATTCGTGTTCCCTAAAGATTGTGATATAATGTTTTGGGTTGTAGCGTAACACCACTCTTCTGAACGTTCCTTGTGCTTTTTTTTATTTTTATTTATTTATTTATTTACTTATTTATTTATTGTAGATCAGACAATGATGCTAACAGAGCCTCGAAATAGGTGGTCATGATTCAAGTGAAATCATGGATCGTGGCTTGAAGCCATTTGTTACTGAACTATTTGATCGCACCATTGCACGTAACACGTGGTTGAAAAGAAAGCAATTTGAGTGTAGAACAACCCAATAATAATCTGTTTCTTTCTTAACAGATAAGAATATACAAACTTTCCAATTATTAACGAAGTGTTATTTGTATGCCCACTTAAGAGGGTAAAAATAATTGCAGTATTTTGAGTATTCCCTTAGAACTGAAAATTTAAGAATATTTATGAAACTACAAGGCTTGGAACTTAAGTAGTGGCAACATTGCTGTGGAGACACTATGCAAAGAAATGTACTATTGTCGCTGATAGCACACGTTGTTGACATACCTACCTTAACTCCGAGCAAATTGACTCGTCCGATTACGTCACTGGCGTGCACACAATCGAGAGAAACACAGTCTCTTGTGAGCTAGCGGTCTGACGTGACGATGTCACTATGTTTCCGAAACAGGAACAACGGAGTTGGATCAAGACTGAATGTCGTACTGCACGACAGTGTCGTCAAGGTCTTCAAGAAGCATGGAGGGAATCGACATTGCCGTACAGAACAGTGGCACGTGAGGTAAAAGCCTTCAACGAACGTCGCCAAACTGTGGCAGACATGCATCGAGCAGGTCGACCTAGCGGCTCTGAAGAAGAAGTGCGGACTGTTGCCGCGTTAGTGGACAGTCATTGATGCCAGACGATTTGTGAGCTCGGCCACTAAAGCGGATTAGCGTATACGACTGTGCTTCGCATCCTGAAGGACCGCCAGGGGCATGAGAAAAATTGCATCACGATGGGTTCTGCATGAATTGACGGAAATGCAGAAATGGATGCGTTACGAGCGCTATGAGCGCGAAGGAGACGCTTTCTTATGCCGTATCCTAACACTGGATAGACAAGGGCCACTTCGTACGATCCAAAACTGAAACGCGAATCCAACGAATGGCGTCATTATGGGTCGCTGCAAAAGTCGAAAGTACCGCAGAGCCCCAGTATGGTGAAAGTTATGGTGATTCTCGTGTACGACTGTGATGGTGTTATCCTAACGCATTGCGTTCCTCCACGGCAGACCGTCAATGCACAGTATTACTGTTCGTTTTTGGAGCATCACTGCGACCAGATTTGCGAAAGAAACGGCAACTCTATCTGTGAAACCCAGCCGTCATTTTGCACGACAATGCGCGGCCGAATACAGCGCAAGCTATGGCTGCTCTGTTCTCTCGATGGGACTGGGAGGTACAGTACCATCCACCATACTCCCCGGACTTAAGTCCTTGTGACTTTGATTTAATTCGGAAGATGAAAGAACCACTTCGTGGCATTCACTTCAGGACTGTTCCAGAGATTTGACAGGCAGCAGACCGCTCCATTCCCACTGTCAACAGAACAGGCTGTGCTAACGGTATACTATGCCTTCCACATCGCTGACAACGGGTTCTACTCAACGCTGGTGACTACTATGAAGGACTGTAGCAAGTGCAAATATGTAACACTTTTGTATCGGTTGTGAATGAATAGTTGCCACTATTTAAGTTCCAACCCTCTTATAAAATTAATAACACGTTCACTGTAGGAGGCGCGTCATCTGTAACTGTTGATAAGTTGAAAATCTTTCAAATGGAGGCACTAAATGAGATTTCTTTGTCTCAAAATAGCGGAAGGTCATGGGTTCTGACCCGCCTAAGTGAGATGTGTTGGGTTATGTAACTGTCACGCTGTTGCAGACATTTTGCTAGCGACTTACTAATATTCTGACACTTGTCGAACTCAGTATTATTCGTGAAGACTTTAATTTTGTGGAGATAGCACTGGACGAGTTATCTGATGAAGTTTGAAACTTATTTGTTGTGAAGCGGGAAAAAGTGAAATGAAGGGTTTCGGATGTACCACATGAATTAAACATGAAGCTTATTACTTAAATGAATGAATGAGTAAACATTGGGCAAAGGAAACACAGTAAGATGTACACCATATACTAAATTAGTGATAAAGGCTCAAAATTAATTCCTAGGTTTCAATTTGAGCTGACTGAAGATTTATTTATATGAACTCACCTGATCACATTAACAAATTAAAGTGACTGGTACCTTGCTATACTCCTAATGTGATAACTTAGTATTCTACTTGAAAGGCTCACACATGATTAAAGCGTAAGAGGGAAACAGGAATAACTTAATAGAAGTAAACAAACACGTTATAATAATAATAATAATAATAATAATAATAATAATAATAATAATAATAATAATAATAATAATAATAATATAATACTAACAAGAGGCAAGAGAAAGAAGAAAACTAAGAGAAATACAGCAGGCACTACACGTATGTAAAGACAGAGAGAACACTTTCCAGTGGTCTGCGCAGCGTGCAAATGTACTTATTGGAATGGTACTGATGGTCTAGCCGCGGCGGATTAGCCGTGCGCACTGGGACGCCGTGCTGCGGTGCGCACGGCCATTCGCCGTCGGGGGTTCGAGTCCCCCCTCGAACGTGGGTGTTTGTGTTGTCCTTAGGTTAGTGTACCTTAGTTTAAGTAGTTTGTAAGCTACTGACTAATAACCCGTAGTTGAGTCCGATAGATTTACGAACATTTGAACATTTTTGAACTGATGGTCCAGGAGTAATTCGGATTAACGATTGATACAAATTTAAGTAAAAAAAAATAATTCTAACGGTGACGCGAACATAACCACGTGTCCCAAGTCAGACAAAACACGATCATGCAAAATTATTTAATTCAAAGATGCATTTAAATCGGTAAATAAATTATATCCAAAGACAAATCATTGTTAACCTGAATTTGTTTAACATTGTACTGATTACTTATAGAACGAAAATGTTAAACGCGCCTCTCGTAAAGAACAAAGCCATACATTGCCAAGTGGGCATGGAATACGGAACATAACACAAAATGTAGAAATACTTTGGAATCACATATACGCGCACATTTACACTGGGAAATCGTAATCCTGGTTAGTCACGCATGCGCCCACAGCTGTCTTCTGAAAGAACAAACCTACTGTTCGAAGGACTGAGTAATTACTAAACGCTTATTATTTAATCAAAGCAAATTACTCTGGATGAGTATTGGATCATAAACTGCCAGAGAATAGGATAGAATGAAATATACACAACTACCACGTGCTCTTGCGGCTAGCCTCTCAGGAGCCCACGACCAACCATTCACTTTTTCCAAAACTGGGGCCTCCACACAAACCGCCGGAAGTGTGGCGAATACACAGAAACGGCGGCGTGCCGACTTAGGATAATAGCGCTTCGACCAGAGGAGAATGAAACCTCTTTCCCCGTCCCTAATGTAACAAAAAAGATTGGCTAAACTACCGCAGTAGCAGAACTTTCGCTCTCTAGTATTGGTAAAGGAGGACTAGTTCAATATGAGCACATCGTAATAAAGTGTGGCACAGTCACGGAAGTACAGATAAACATGAATATGTTTAATAATGCAGGTGTCAAGCAGACGCAGACTAAATATAATTCATGTCTTGAATTGTGACTGATAGTAACTACCTGTGATGATACATGAGGCAGGAAATATATGGATAAAAAGGAGATTAGGAGAGATCAAAAAAATGTTCAAATGTTTGTTAAGCTTATGGGACTTAACTACGGGGTCATCAGTCCCTAAACTTACAAACTACTTATCAACTACCTTATACTAAAGACGGCACAAATATCCATGCCCGAGGGGGGATTCGAACCTCCGACCGTAGTGGCCGTGGAGACCGTGACTGGAGCGCCTAGTCTCCTCGGCCACCGCGGCCGGCTTAGGAGAGATCGATTTCTTTTTAATTTGAGAAAGAAAATCATAATTAATTAATTTACGATATATTTATTGTCAATTAAAAACCCACAGATAACTCATAAAATGAATAAGGTAAAGATAAACTTAAAGAACAAAAAAGAGTGTTTCTTTCTAATGTTTTAAAACTTAAAGGTGGAGTTAGTATTCTTTAGTTATCTGAAGTGGTGGGAGCAAGCCAGCTTTGTAGAAGTTTCATTTATCAACGTGAAATAAAGGATCACGGTTACTATGAAATTTTAACTCTTTTCATGTATTAGTGAAGAATGTAAAATGGATTGGCCAACCAAAACGCCCTGAGAGTCGCCAAAAATAGAAATTGTCGGTGATAATAATACCATAAAATTAATTACTTATTTTCAATTACTAATTTTTGAACCAAATAATGTTCTCACACATAAAAAATTACGGAATATTATAAAAATCGTTTAATTTTCATTATGTATCAATATAAATCTGAGCTGCTCACTCTTTTCGTGTCCTTTTAAAGCACGCACTGAGGAACCAAAGATGGAATACTAAGAGTCAAAGTGATGTAAAATTTACAGAAGTCTTATCAGGTGGCTCTTACATATACCGTACCTTTCAAACATTAATAGATTGACTGAAAGCCCATCCTGGCCACATGTCAACGCATATTGCAAAATTGTTCTTTGAGAATACATCAACTGACTGATATTTCATTAAATATGAAATTCGGTCATAAACCTTGTTACTTTATATTGTTGATATGTGTCGTTGACTCCAAGGTTTAAAAAAATGTTCAAATGTTAAGCTTATGGAACCTAACTGCGGGGTCATTAGTCCCAAAACATACAAACTACTTATAAAGTAACATACTAAAGACAAAACAAACATCCATGCCCGAAGGAGGATTCGACCCCCGGCGGGGAAACGACCTAACATCCAGGTTTACAGGATTTAGTAATTTCAGGGCGAGTGTAAAGCGTAAGTGAAAATTTTTCTTTGAGATACCTAGATGGCCGTAAGCTCATAGCCCCCAACTGTGAATAAACTCCCAGTAGGTGTTAGATTGCAACGGAAACGAAGAGTTTCTTGGAAAACTGTAAGGTGGGCGAACCGATAGTGATTTGAAGGCAGGGCACATAGTATTACCAACAGTAGCCAAAAATCTGCGTGGCTGGCGGACTGCTGGAAAAGACATGCCACGTACCTCCGTTAATATGTCGTTCCCGAACCAACAGAAGAGGAACATGTGCTCGATTGTGCCAGACAGGTAAGAGCCGTACTTCAGCAACCATCCCGAGTCCGCTTTCTGTAACAAGAACAAAGTATTTCTGTTTGCCTTTGAAACAAGCAGAACACATTTTACTTGGTAGCCACCTTGTGGTCGTCGTAAGTATTCCTCAGCCATAAGACATGTCTGAACATTTCAGTACTTTTCTGAGTACAATCATACTGTAGGTGGTACTTCTTTACCTTCTTACGATTTTTAACACTCATATTCAGAAAATTATAGGCAACTAAAGCTTATCGATGACTACGAATCATGGTGCTGCTTGAGAAAAATCCTTGGTTTGACTGTGCACTAAACGAAAATAACAATAACAATAATTAACCAATTCGCTGCTGTGTAATATTATTTATAATAACACGACGATCCCGTTTCGGCTTACACTGCCATTGCGGTACAAAGTTGGAGGTATTTAGGAGGAACAAATTATTATGTTGTAGTATAATATTACAAATATAGAGCTTAAAATTCACTTAAGTATGTCTCTAAATATTCTACCATACATGGGACATCTAAGACATCTATATATTAAATATCAAAATTTGTTGGTAATTTAAATCCTGATTTGGTATTTTGACAGTTGTAGCCAGGATGTCGTATGTTTACAAAGCATGGGAACGTCATATTTATTTCATTATGATTTGTGTAATCTTTGGAAATATTTAATTGCATGGTAAGAATTTATACGTGCTAATAACATTGATGCATTTTGGTTGTTTCATATTGTACATAGTGATTTTGTATCTTTTTTCGTAAATTTCTATATTAAATTTTCGTATTATTATAGTGAAGGTATTTCTGTTTATGCAACTGATTTAATAAAATATTTTATTGCCATATGCATTTCGACTTTATTTGGAAGGCATCATCAGTGACCTGTAATATATACATGATTATGTTTTACAATATTTGATATTTACATTTCTCAGTATTTTTAGGTTATGAACAGTTATGATGCGTTATTTAAGTATAGTATTGATATCTGGATGTTGTACTTACAATATTTCATGGATATTGCTTTATATCTAGTGCATCCAGGAAATATTGTAAGTACAAGATATTTAATTGTGTGTGTGTTTGCCCAGGAGAGTCTGCCGGCAGCGTTCTCGTTGATCTTCCCTGCGCCTCCGAAGTCGGTAGACTCTGGGATATTTCCTTCTTCCTCTTCTTATTTCAGGTGATTGCGGGTTCCCACGCCTTGCTAGGGAAATAACCGTTGTCAGGATTTATTTGTGGTTACCTTTCTCTGATCTTTACGGCTTCTCTGATGACACAATTCCAGTATTTGAAAGTCTGTGTCGGGTCTTTGGTTGGTCATAAACTATGCTGTAGAGTTTCGACAGGCAACGTCCAGCGATTGTTGACTTACTACGCTGTTGCAGTCTACTGTGCCGTTGATGTTCTTGTCATCGGTTCTTTATGATACGAATGGTCTGACCTATGTGATGTATATACCAGTCGCCGGCCATCCACCGGGCAATACGTCAGCGTACCTGATGATGGCAACGTGGTCGATTGACGAAATATTGAGTCCTAAGCACACTCATACCAGGCTGTTCACCCGAGATTTATTTCGTCATAAAATACACCTGGAGAAATTGTTTTCTGTACATCCAATGTAATCTTTAACTCATGTGTGGGAAGTTCATGGGTACCTGGAAAGACTTTGTAGATGCAACACCTGCAGCAATTAACAACAAAAACCGCAATGAACATTATCAAACATAAGAACATGCCACAAACAAGCAAGCAGCAACACCACAGTTCGAATGTAAGTAAGCCACTAATCAGCCACATAGAACGATTGTCCAACATAACTTCCAGGCGCATGTACAATAAATCAATTAGTTTTCGTATACACAAATGTCTTGTTCTTTGCAGCTGACAAGCTGTGAATACTTGTCATTCCTCAATTAAAGCAGATACAAATCCAGCGAATGACATACAGTAACTTTCGTAAATAAATTAGGCCTAACATCTAACAAAGTTATCAAATAAGACAAATCGTCAAAATGACTGTATAACCAAAATCTGTAAAATGTTATTCTAAAAAATAAATGCCAAAAAGCCACGGAAGATGGCACAATAAGAGCCGAAACATGTTTATGTGTTAAAACAAAACAAAGTGCATTGCATAAGGTGGATTTGACCACACATCCAAAAGATAGATGTATAAGGTAGCAATTTGTGTGATAAAAATGAAGTGATGATATCATAAAGATGCAAGGAATTACAAAATACAGAAACAAAGGTTTAATTGGTATTGAAGTATAAGGTATATGTATATCATGTATATTTACGTTTTTCAATACGGTTTTCAAGTAAAGACTGAAGTGCGGAAGAAGATTTTGTCTCAGTTGTGACGTTGTATACTGTATTATACGTTTAACTTTACAAGTGCACTGTATATTAGTGGAAATACAGTCAAATATTTTCTCTCAGCAATACTGTTGCATATGATCTGAAATTAACCTTGCAGGTACACTGTATATCAGTGGAAGCAAGATACACAAAAGACATATTTAATATGAAAATCTTTCCAGATCTGTGTTCTGTATGTGTGTCTTTACAAGAGATTTATTCAGCAGATACTGGAATTACTTCGTGGATGACACCTGATTTTGAATTTTCAATAAGATGCACCTGATATAATTCATAAGTCACCCTCTTTTCACTATAAATGATAGTTGTAATTATAACAGTGGATTTGCTACGATGTTTATTCTAGTAGTTTAAAATATTGCCTGATGCATGACTGCCATGAATAGTACTCAAATAAGGTTTTCTAGTTTAAGAATGGGTATACCATAATTATTTACTTTGGGTGATCACCGTAATATTCTTTGACCTGTTGTATACGAATTGTACTACTGAACATTCTGGCCACACAAATAAGAAAATAATTCACATAACTGGACTAAAGTCTTTCCATTTATGTGATGTTATTTGAAAGATAATAGCACATGCATTCTATTTCTTTTGCACATTCATTTTGTCTCATTTGCTAGTCAGATGTCATATTGTTGTTATTAACATGCATTCTGTCTGTTTGTAAAATCAATATCTATGCAGTACATGTCAGTTGGTATTCATGTGCAAAAATTAAGCACTATAAATCAGAGACATTTAACTTTGAGCAGAATGCAGTAGTAGTAGCCGCGTGTGGACGGAGTTGCTAACAAGCAGTCATGTAAAATGGAAGCTAGCCTGTCCTAAAAATGAAGCAACGGTTATTTGAGACAATTTTGTGGAGAATATTTTCACAAAACAGACGATATATATGTTATTCTGTGGAACAACAAGAACAATGAGCTCATTTTTATATCAGTAATTGTGGAACTATGTTAGTCACGGTTAGGCGAACGTATAAGAGTTAATTTTGCAGCAATAATTTGGTAAATAAAAATACGATTCCTAGTTATGATGGTAAAAAATGTCTAAGAAATAACTGAATATAAAAAAAACACCGAAAGGATTTTTATGTGATTAGTCAGAAATGATAGTGGTGCCCAATGTGTGTTGTTAATTTTTTCAGTGAAGTATAGCTAAATAGAAGATTTTAGTTTTCATTTCTATGAGACATGAGTATCTGCTTTCTACCTTTAATTATTTCTGATTATTTTTAATTTCTATGTTTTGCACCATATTTCATGTGTTGTCCGTTGGTAATGTAATTGCATTGTATCACGCAAGTATGGTAATGAAATTTAATTGTTTTAATAAATTTCATGGCATCAAACTTCAAAAACGATAATTTGCATGACTAAACGAGTAAATTAGTTCAAATAGTGAACATAATTTCAGCTAACCAATTGCATAAAACCTTGAACCAGGTTTCAGTAAAAGTAATTTTGCCTTCTTCAGAAGTTACACTCAGCTCACATTGAGGTAGTTATTGAATAAAATCAAGTGGCCATTTGTGGCTGACTCCATGTCGTGAAATAAAATATAAAATTTTAAAATTAATGTACGCAAATTGTGGAGCAACGCCACACACAGGTCGAGTGAGCCCCGTGTACTGTAATGCAACGTGACTTATTTGTCAATGGGATGCTTACTAGCATCGTGGCTACAAAGGCACTGGCACTGATGGTGACGATGTCCGTGAGGAACTGCCCCAACATGACGGGGCCCAGCAGAGAACTCAGTCGCTGTACACACCTGAAACGTACACAATACATGGAAACATGTAACTCTGAAGTGAAGTATCACAGTATAATGCCTGACTGTCGTGTAACTACCCACCTGTCTATGTCATTGTGGTAGCGGACGCACTCCCTGAGCCGACTCCTCATGTTCTCCTCCATTTCTGGAGAGCCTCTGGGAATCTTGGCGTCGGCCTCGCTGCTCGACATGTTGGCCACCATGAAGTTCAGGAAGCGCAAGTGCGCCCCGACGTAGATGATGAGCGACCAGAAGAAGCCGTCCTGAGACGTGAAGATGATGCAGCCGTAGAACAGGCCTATCGAGAGGACGGCGTAGATCACCTGCGGACAATACAGTCTGCTGACAATTCCTAGGGACAGTCACTTGGAAAGGGGGGACTGTCGACCTAGATGTTTAGTCCCCTCAAAATCACCACAACAACAACTTGGAAAGGGTCTCTACATGTATTTCTGGTTTACAGGGGACACATTGGCAAGATTTTAAGGAGTCACAGGACAATTCGTAGCAATAACTGTGGTTGAATATTTGAAAGTGTTGTTAAAAGATGTAAGAGGCAATGTGACATAAAACTCCAATCACTCTCTCACAATCTCACCGTTGGTTATCCACACAATCAATATTACTTCATATTACTTGACATTCTCAGTGAATACGGAAGTACACTCCAAAAGGCTGCGATTGTTGATTATTATTTACTGATTGCCAGTTTCGGCGAAACTAGATTGTCATCATCGGATCTCAGGCTTATACATCACAGTAAAAATCCGACATCTGTAAAAAATGTCAAATTGTAACAAGTCAAATACATGAACATGAAGTACGTGATACGTCAGTTTGTCAAAAAATGTAAAATTACATTAAATGCCACACATATTGCACTGAATGCACGAGCTCATATCCAAACAACAGATGAACGACGACTCCCTCATCTGTTATGTTCATGGATTGTCATGTTACAATTTAACACTACACTTACTGCAAATGATAGGTTTTTAATGAAATTTATAAGAATGATATCAAATGATGGTAACGTAATTTAGACAAAACAGGTCATCAATACAAAATAAATAGCGATATAGTCTTTTTGACGTTTATATCTGTGTTCATTCTTACCTCATATATGATAGTGCATAAATGGTGATATATTCTGAAATATAAGTAATGCAAGAGGAAAGATAAAAGAATTATACCAGGATCAGGCACCTGAAGTGTTACACGATTCATCGGGTAGGTCACAGTTTCAATTTTACTGCGACTCAGTGTCTTTCTTTCCGCCACAAAAGATACCTCGCTGGTTGACTTTCTTTTATTCCCTCTCTGCGAAAGAGAGACGTTCAGTCTTTGTCTGTTCTGCTCGTTCCGTTATGTTGGAAGGATGTGTGTATTTCCGCTCCTGTAAATGCCCCATTTTTAATGTGAGTGTGCCTGTTTCCGAGATTAATGTGAATAGATTAGGTTTAAAACTTCCTTTATTATTTTTTTTTTCAGTCACATATTTTCCCAACATTGGCGTTAATGTTTGAGTCTTATGGTAATTCGAACACCATTATGGTGAGATGTATCATGTACAGTCCGTTACAATATTTCGTGAATAATAACAGCAATTCCCTACTTCTCATTTACAATACCGGTAGAACCTGCAATTATTCATTTTTGCTGCAATTTAATTTCTTTCCGAAGTCTGATAGGTATTCATTAAGAATTTTTTTCTAATTTCCATTGTTACGATTTGATCGCGAGCACTTACACGGTCCTATTACGCATGATACAATACTAATAACTGGTCTGAGTAACTCTAGGATGAAGTTACCAATAAAAATATATTAAATTTACAGCATAATCGACGGCAGAATGTTGCACAAGCAGTATCGTCTAGATCAATGAGGTAACGTTTGGCCCACTTTAGGTCGTCTTTTGACAGCTCGAAATTTAAATGAAAATAACGGCTTAACCATTCATCTGACACGAAAATTGAATAGCCGAATTTGTAGAGGAGAAAATTCTTGACAACTTTGCTCTCTTTGTTTTTTTTTTTTTCATATCTCATATCTTTGCAGAGATATTTGCAAAAATAGCGGCGACTTGACGATGTCTGTCTGTCTGCAACGTGTTCCCACTTTTTAGGTCGAACCGTTCAATCGATCGGCACCAAATTTTACAGACATGATTGTTGGTTAACCAGAACCTCGCTTTTTCAAATATTTCGAACAAGAAATACGTTAGTAACACCAAAACCAACCGTTTGGAATGTAATTTTAATTGCAAATAAACCGTTCATCTGACATGAAAATTGAATAACCGAATTAGTAGAGGAGAAAATTCTCTACAACTTTACTTCCTTAGTTTTTTTCATATCTCGTATCGTTTGAGAGATATTTGCAAAAATAACGGATATTTGACACCCTCCATTGAATTAACGCCAACCAGCCGTTCGGAGATGTCACGTGACAAAATGTTTCAAATGTTTGTATAGTCTATGGGACGTAACTACGGGGTTATCAGTCCCTAAACTTACAAACTACTTATCAACTAACTAATACTAAGGACGGCACAAATATCCATGCCCGAGGGGGGATTCGAACCCCCGACCGTAGTGGCCGTGAAGACCATGACTAGAGCGCCTCAGTCCCCTCGGCCTGTCACGTGACATTCCTCGCCCAGAACTCTCTCTGGCATACGTCATTTTGCGTATTTGATGATTTTCTTGTTGTAACTCACACGTTGTTATTTCAAAGCAGCGGCGCACTGAATAATTAACAAAGACACGTAGTTCTTCGTACGATAAATGATAATCTAGTGTCTATTAGCATCAGTTAACAACTGCCATCAATAGTACGAAAATAGAGGACCAGTTTCGCAACTGATCGTTTCTACCTATGTAAGTGGGAGTAAACAATATATTTTCTCATTCGGAGGAGAATGTTGGCGATTGGAGTTTCGTAAGTATCCCACGCCGCAGCGATAAGCGGCGTTGTTGTAATGATTCCCATCCTAGATCCTGTTTCATTTCCGTAAGGCTGTCTCCCCTGTATCGTGACAATACAAAACGAGCTGCCCTTCTTTGGACTCTTTCGATGTCCTCCGTCAAACCCAGCTGATAAGGATCCCACACTGGGCAGAAATACTCCCAAAAAGACGGACAGACGTAGTGTATGCAGTTTCTTTAGTAGTTCTAAAGTAGTACGTTGTTCTGGACGGCGAGTGTTCATCAGAGACGGGTGTATCGTCAATCGTGCTCCAGGGGAATGTGATAGGACCACTATTATTTTCTATCTGTATAAATGATCTGATGGACAGAGTAACTTGTAATTTGCGGCTTTGGTGTATGGGAGGGTGTCGTCTTTAATTGACTGTAACAGCATACAAGATGACTTAGGCAAAATTTCTAGTCGGTGCGAAGAATGGCAGCTAGCTCTCAATGTAGAAAAATGTAAGGTTATGAGCATGAGTAGAAAAAACAATCCTATAATGTTCGAATACAGCATTAGTAGTGAGCTTCTTGATGCTGTCGCGTCGTTCAAATATCTAGGCGTAACATTGCAGAGCGATATGAAATGGAACGAACATGTAAGGACAGTTGTGAGTGGTAGTTGGGAGTGGAATAGGAAAGGAAATGCCTGGTAGTGGTACAGTGTATTCTCCGCCACGCGCCTTACGGTGGATTACGGAGTATGTATGTAGATGTAAAACAGACAGACACGTCTCCTTGGCTGTTACGTTTCTCGTAATACCCATCTACCGTGGCACCGAGCGAAATTACTTCTCCCTTTTGGTGGTACAGGTATCTTGATATTCTGAAAAACTTTATTTGGTGACATCAAGTATTACGCACTTAGAACTCAAAGAATCCATGGATAGGATTTAGAAGCTGCAAGAAATTTCATTTGGTGATTTACTCTTTCTCATTTATTTTTATTTTTTCTACATACCATGCTCGCAATGATGGATATATTGGTTACCCGGTTATCACTTTCGACCAGTTAGAACAATACAAACCAACAATATAGGCTGTAACGATGCGGAAGGGGCAATGGCGTGGCTGTCTATACCGATTGTTGTGGAACGCTTCTGCTGTTAGACACGCAGCTGCTTTCATTTCAGGTGTTTCCGGTTCAACAACTTCGGTTATTTGTAAATTTTTTCAGCAAAGGAAGCCATCAGCTTAAGCGCCCCTACCAAAGAATATTTACACGTAAAACCGCTAGAAGATATTGGTTGCTTTTCCTCACCGCGTTTATTGGAGAGAAAACTGTAGTTGTTGCTTAATTGACAGCTCATCAATTATTAAACTACATAGCAATTTCGCGTTGTGTAGAAAGGTAGCTTCTGCTTCCGATCCTGTCCTTATCAAAGCAACTCCTGTTTCTTGTGAAATATCACCAACAAAACGACAGCATTTATGGCTACTGGGCATCTTCCAAATAAAATCTCTGACAAATTTGTAACCTTTCGGTAAGCAGTGTTGCCAAATGACGCAGTTTTTGACTACTTACTCACTTAAGCGAGGTAGTTGTTTATTAAAATTTATTATTTGATCCAGCAAGAATTCCATTTTAGTCGTTTTAATTCCTTCTGTTATTAATAGTTCCAGATTTTTATGTCACTCTGACAACACTCGATTTTACGTTCTTTGCTCTTTAGTTTGTTGTCCAAATCTCCATGTCTTCTGTGTCAGTTCTTATTCCAAGACTTTTACTCTGGAAAACATTTCGTGTTCTATTTTAATTCCAGCTGCCGTAACTGCATTTAATGAAATATAGTGTGGTTTTATTCTTAGAGTGGAGGCAGGAGTGGGCTTTTTCTTGGATGGTGTGGAGGTGGGGAACTCAAGATACGGTGCAATCAATAGAGGGGCGCTGGTATTTTTGGGGGGGGGGGGAGGGTTGAAGTGGTTGGGACGGTTATGGAGGGTGAGGCAGAAATCATGGGGAAGAAGAACGGTTGCACCAAGTGTGTTGTTAGAGAAAACAGCTACGATGGGCGAGGGTAGGACGTAAGGCAAGGAAGGCAGTGTCATCCGTGTATTGGAAGAGCTGTATGGGGGGTGGGGGTGGGGGCTGGTCAGACTTGGGCATATCCAAGGTATACAGGAGACAAACAAGGGGAGAAAGGGTGGAGGCTTGAGGTACGCCAGCAGAGGGATACAAAAGATGGGAGTCGGTGCTATGGACGGTAACATAGGTGGGGCAGTTGGAGAAGAAGGAGGCATTGGTCCAGATGAGGTTGATGGGAAGTGCATTGGTCCAGATGAGGTTGATGGGAAGTGCGTTGGTTTGGAGTTAGAAAAGTATGCTGGAATGCCATACCCAATCGTAGGCCCATTGAAGGTCTAAGGACGCGAAGATGGCGGCACAACAGGAATGAGTTGGAGGGAAAGGAGTTGGGTAAGGGGAAGGAGGTGGTCGTAAGTGGAGAACTTTCACCGATACGCACGAGACTGTTAAGAGCTATGCGCAAAAACACACGTACAGTTGATGCAGTGACTATGAAAAACTACAAGCGACAGTTGTGAGAGTTACCGGGTAGACGGGAGGCTCGGTGAAGGCGAAGGGGTACCAGACGAGCGCGGGGAAGCCGGCGTGGACGCGGCAGTCGGTGGAGTGGCAGGCCTGGGCGCGGATGGCGGGCAGCACCACCCAGCTGAGGTACACCGACACGCCCATCGACACCTGCAACCGGGACACTAGGCGCGCCTGCCGCTCGCACGCGCCGAACACCGCCTCCTTCTCCGCAGCGTACTCGCGCCCGTACACCTGCGTAAAGTGACAAAAATCGTGCAATACCCGTGAATATTTCTTCCTTTCAAAGTGCAGCAACTCAACGTGGCATGGACTCAAAAAGACGATGGAGCTCCCCTGCGGGAATAGACTGCCATAATGTTTCTTTTCCCGTCCGTAGTTACGAATGTGCTGCCAGTAGATGATTTTGTGTAGCAGCTGATCCCTGAGTTACTATTTTATCTACAAAAATGGATATGTATGTGTTTATGTTCCCTATGGGACTCCAAGACCGTTGGAGCAATTTTGATGAAATCTTCAGACTAGTAAAACTTCAGACTAGCCCAGCGGCTGATCCTGTGAAGTTTGGTAGAGATCGGCTCAAAATATTTATTAACATGTACGTAAAAGTGTACGTCTACAGTTTGAAACGACAGTAGTCCCCTGTTGGAGAAAGGAACAGAACTGGTGGGGAGAGTGTGTTTGAGAGGAGTGGAGCGAATGTGCGCAGAAAATAAGGAACACCAGGTCTAGTCTTGGGCGAAGAAGGAACCCCTTGGATGACAGGAGTGATTCAATGAGGGGAGTGTTGAAATTTGCGCAGTGAGCGGTCGTTTCTCAGGCTCTAAATTTGGCGAGAAGTGTACGACAGTGCAGCTGATATCTGTTAACGATTTTACACAAGACCTTATGTGTGTAGAAATGGTCTTCAGGAAAGTTAAACTATTTTGAACTGTTGAGAATTTCATGTTGAGTGCTCATGACATATACAAGAGTTTTATCAGGCTTGATTCTATTCTGCTCTACGATTGGAATCTGCTTGTGTCGTTGACAACCTGTAATTTAGTGTGCTGATTGGTTTGTAACACGGTAGATCGTGTAACCTCTAGACAATGTTGGGATAATTTCAGGTTGACTGACCACTGTATCTGAAATTTTTCCATTCGAATTTGCTCATAGAAGTAAGCTTTATTCACCATGAATGTATCATGATTTTAGTTCTGCTGGAGATGGTTGAACGCCATTACATAGTGCATCAAGTGTGGTTACATTACAACATAGGATTAAACTAAGAACTACAAAGTGCGTCTTTTGCTGCAGTTCAGTCACTGACCACTTAGCTTTTCACATTGTCGCCATTAACTCCTGGCAGCCTCTTAGAACATTATACCCATTATAGCCCGTATCAACAGCATTTCTGAAGAGACCCGCCGTGTTTGTGCGTCGCCTACAGCCGAACAGTAGCCGGCTGCCTAACTGGCAACACTGTAGCACCACGTGATAGACGTCAACTATAGTTTGCGTCAGTTAAGTAGGCATTTCTGCGACAGGGGATGCTTGAAAGGGAGGAGCTACAGCCGAGCGTCAACAGCGGAGCCTCAGGGAGAAACATTGTGAAACTCGCGGCCAGAACAGTAGCCGCCTGCCTAACTGGCAACACTGTAGCACCACGTGATAGACGTCAACTATAGTTGGCGTCAGTTAAGTAGGCATTTCCGCGACAGGGGATGCTTGAAGGGGAGGAGCTACAGCCGAGCGTCAACAGCGGAGCCTGAGGGAGAAACATTGTGTAACTCGCGGCCAGAACAGTAGCCGGCTGCCTAACTGGCAACACTGTAGCACCACGTGATAGACGTCAACTATAGTTGGCGTCAGTTAAGTAGGCATTTCCGCGACAGGGGATGCGTGAAGGGGAGGAGCTACAGCCGAGCGTCAACAGCGGAGCCTGAGGGAGAAACATTGTGTAAATCGCGGCCAGAACAGTAGCCGCCTGCCTAACTGGCAACACTATAGCGCCAAGTGATAGACGTCAACTGTAGTTGGCGTCAGTTAAGTAGGCATTTCCGCGACAGGGGATGCTTGAAGGGCAGGAGCTACAGCCGAGCGTCAACAGCGGAGCCTGAGGGAGAAACATTGTGTAACTCGCGGCCAGAACAGTAGCCGGCTGCCTAACTGGCAACACTGTAGCACCACGTGATAGACGTCAACTATAGTTGGCGTCAGTTAAGTAGGCATTACCGCGACAGGAGATGCTTGAAGGGGAGGAGCTACAGCCGAGCGTCAAAAGCGGAGCCTGAGGGAGAAACATTGTGTAACTCGCGGCCAGAATAGTAGCCGCCTGCCTAACTGGCAACACTGTAGCACCACGTGATAGACGTCAACTGCAGTTGGGGTCAGTTAAGTAGGCATTTCCGCGACAGGGGATGCTTGAAGGGGAGGAGCTACAGCCGAGCGTCAACAGCGGAGCCTGAGTGAGAAACATTGTGTAACTCGCGGCCAGAATAGTAGCCGCCTGCCTAACTGGCAACACTGTAGCACCACGTGATAGACGTCAACTGCAGTTGGGGTCAGTTAAGTAGGCATTTCCGCGACAGGGGATGCTTGAAGGGGAGGAGCTACAGCCGAGCGTCAACAGCGGAGCCTGAGTGAGAAACATTGTGTAACTCGCGGCCAGAACAGTAGCCGGCTGCCTAACTGGCAACACTGTAGCACCACGTGATAGACATAAACTATATTTGGAGTCAGTTAAGTAGGCATTTCCACGACGGGGGATGCTTGAAGGGGAGGAGCTACAGCCGAGCGTCAACAGCGGAGCCTGAGGGAGAAACATTGTGTAACTCGTGGCCAGAACAGTAGCCGGCTGCCTAACTGGCAACACTGTAGCGCCACGTGATAGACGTCAACTATAGTTGGCGTCAGTTAAGTAGGCATTTCCGCGACAGGGGATGCTTGAAGGGGAAGGAGCCACAGCCGAGCGTCAACAGCGGAGCCTGAGGGAGAAAATTGTGTAACTCGTGGCCAGAACAGTAGCCGGCTGCCTAACTGGCAACACTGTAGCACCACGTGATAGACGTCAACTATAGTTGGCGTCAGTTAAGTAGGCATTTCCGTGACAGGGGATGCTTGAAGGGGAGGAGCTACAGCCGAGCGTCAACAGCGGAGCCTGAGGGAGAAACATTGCGTAACACGTGGCCAGAACAGTAGCCGGCTGCCTAACTGGCAACACTGTAGCACCACGTGATAGACGTCAACTATAGTTGGCGTCAGTTAAGTAGGCATTTCCGCGACAGGGGATGCTTGAAGGGGAGGAGCTACAGCCGAGCGTAACAGCGGAGCCTGAGGGAGAAACTTTGTGTAACTCGCGGCCAGAACAGTAGCCGGCTGCCTAACTGGCAACACTGTAGCACCACGTGATAGACGTCAACTATAGTTGGCGTCAGTTAAGTAGGCATTTCCGTGACAGGGGATGCATGAAGGGGAGGAGCTACAGCCGAGCGTCAACAGCGGAGCCTGAGGGAGAAACATTATGTAACTCGCGGCCAGAACAGTAGCCGCCTGCCTAACTGGCAACACTATAGCGCCACGTGATAGACGTCAACTATAGTTGGCGTCAGTTAAGTAGGCATTTCCGCGACAGGGAATGCTTAAAGGGCAGGAGCTACAGCCGAGCGTCAACAGCGGACCCTGAGGGAGAAACATTGTGTAACTCGCGGCCAGAACAGTAGCCGGCTGCCTAACTGGCAACACTGTAGCACCACGTGATAGACGTCAACTATAGTTGGCGTCAGTTAAGTAGGCATTTCCGCGACAGGGGATGCTTGAAGGGGAGGAGCTACAGCCGAGCGTCAACAGCGGAGCCTGAGGGAGAAACATTGTGTAACTCTCGGCCAGAACAGTAGCCGGCTGCCTAACTGGCAACACTGTAGCACCACGTGATAGACGTCAAATATAGTTGGCGTCAGTTAAGTAGGCATTTCTGCGACAGGGGATGCTTGAAAGGGAGGAGCTACAGCCGAGCGTCAACAGCGGAGCCTGAGGGAGAAACATTGTGTAACTCGCGGCCAGAACAGTAGCCGGCTGCCTAACTGGCAACACTGTAGCACCACGTGATAGACATCAACTATAGTTGGCGTCAGTTAAGTAGGCATCTCCACGACGGGGGATGCTTGAAGGGGAGGAGCTACAGCCGAGCATCAACAGCGGAGCCTGAGGGAGAAACATTGTGTAACTCATGGCCAGAACAGTAGCCGGCTGCCTAACTGGCAACACTGTAGCGCCACGTGATAGACGTCAACTATAGTTGGCGTCAGTTAAGTAGGCATTTCCGCGACAGGGGATGCTTGAAGGGGAAGGAGCCACAGCCGAGCGTCAACAGCGGAGCCTGAGGGAGAAACATTGTGTAACTCGTGGCCAGAACAGTAGCCGGCTGCCTAACTGGCAACACTGTAGCACCACGTGATAGACGTCAACTATAGTTGGCGTCAGTTAAGTAGGCATTTCCGTGACAGGGGATGCTTGAAGGGGAGGAGCTACAGCCGAGCGTCAACAGCGGAGCCTGAGGGAGAAATATTGTGCAACTCGTGGCCAGAACAGTAGCCGGCTGCCTAACTGGCAACACTGTAGCACCACGTGATAGACGTCAACTATAGTTGGCGTCAGTTAAGTAGGCATTTCCACGACGGGGGATGCTTGAAGGGGAGGAGCTACAGCCGAGCGTCAACAGCGGAGCCTGAGGGAGAAACATTGTGTAACTCGTGGCCAGAACAGTAGCCGGCTGCCTAACTGGCAACACTGTAGCGCCACATGATAGACGTCAACTATAGTTGGCGTCAGTTAAGTAGGCATTTCCACGACGGGGGATGCTTGAAGGGGAGGAGCTACAGCCGAGCGTCAACAGCGGAGCCTGAGGGAGAAACATTGTGTAACTCGCGGCCAGAACAGTAGCCGGCTGCCTAACTGGCAACACTGTAGCGCCACGTGATAGACGTCAACTATAGTTGGCGTCAGTTAAGTAGGCATTTCCGCGACAGGGGATGCTTGAAGGGGAGGAGCCACAGCCGAGCGTCAACAGCGGAGCCTGAGGGAGAAACATTGTGTAACTCGCGGCCAGAACAGTAGCCGGCTGCCTAACTGGCAACACTGTAGTGCCACGTGATAGACGTCAACTATAGTTGGCGTCAGTTAAGTAGGCATTTCCGCGACAGGGGATGCTGGAAGGGGAGGAGCCACAGCCGAGCGTCAACAGCGGAGCCTGAGGGAGAAACATTGTGTAACTCGCGGCCAGAACAGTAGCCGGCTGCCTAACTGGCAACACTGTAGCGCCATGTGATAGACGTCAACTATAGTTGGCGTCAGTTAAGTAGGCATTTCCGTGACAGGGGATGCTTGAAGGGGAGGAGCTACAGCCGAGCCTCAACAGCGGAGCCTGAGGGAGAAACATTGTGTAACACGTGGCTAGAACAGTAGCCGGCTGCCTAACTGGCAACACTGTAGCGCCATGTGATAGACGTCAACTATAGTTGGCGTCAGTTAAGTAGGCATTTCCGCGACAGGGGAATGCTGGAAGGGGAGGAGCCACAGCCGAGCGTCAACAGCGGAGCCTGAGGGAGAATCATTGTGTAACTCGCGGCCAGAACAGTAACCGGCTGCCTACCTGGCAACACTGTAGCACCACGTGATAGACGTCAACTATAGTTGGCGTCAGTTAAGTAGGCATTTCCGTGACAGGGGATGCTTGAAGGGGAGGAGCTACAGCCGAGCGTCAACAGCGGAGCCTGAGGGAGAAACATTGTGTAACTCGCGGCCTTACAGTAGCCGGCTGCCTAACTGGCAACACTGTAGCGCCACGTGATAGACGTCAACTATAGTTGGTGTCAGTTAAGTAGGCATTTCTGCGACAGGGGATGCTTGAAGGGGAGGAGCTACAGCCGAGCGTCAACAGCGGAGCCTGAGGGAGAAACATTGTGTAACTTGCGTCCTTACAGTAGCCGGCTGCCTAACTGGCAACACTGTAACGCCACGTGATAGACGTCAACTATAGTTGGCGTCAATTAAGTAGGAATTTCCGCGACAGGGGATGCTTGAAGGGGAGGAGCTACAGCCGAGCGTCAACAGCAGAGCCTGAGGGAGAAACATTGTGTAACTCGATGCAAGAACAGTAGCCGCCTGCCTAACTGGCAACACTGTAGCACCACGTGATAGACGTCAACTATAGTTGGCGTCAGTTAAGTAGGCATTTCCGCGAAAGTGAATGCTGGAAGGGGAGTAGCCACAGCCGAGCGTCAACAGTGGAGCCTGAGGGAGAAACATTGTGTAACTCGCGGCCAGAACAGTAGCCGGCTGCCTAACTGGCAACACTGTAGTGCCACGTGATAGACGTCAACTATAGTTGGCGTCAGTTAAGTAGGCATTTCCGCGACAGGGGATGCTGAAGGGGAGGAGCTACAGCCGAGCGTCAACAGCGGAGCCTGAGGGAGAAACATTGTGTAACTCGCGGCCAGAACAGTAGCCGGCTGCCTAACTGGCAACACTGTAGCACCACGTGATAGACGTCAACTATAGTTGGCGGCAGTTAAGTAGGCATTTCCGCGACAGGGGATGCTGGAAGGGGAGGAGCCACAGCCGAGCGTCAACAGCGGAGCCTGAGGGAGAAACATTGTGTAACTCGCGGCCAGAACAGTAGCCGCCTGCCTAACTGGCAACACTATAGCGCCACGTGATAGACGTCAACTGTAGTTGGCGTCAGTTAAGTAGGCATTTCCGCGACAGGGGATGCTTCAAGGGCAGGAGCTACAGCCGAGCGTCAACAGTGGAGCCTGAGGGAGAAACATTGTGTAACTCGCGGCCAGAACAGTAGCCGGCTGCCTAACAGGCAACACTGTAGCACCACGTGATAGACGTCAACTATAGTTGGCGTCAGTTAAGTAGGCATTTCCGCGACAGGGGATGCTGGAAGGGGAGGAGCCACAGCCGAGCGTCAACAGCGGAGCCTGAGGGAGAAACATTGTGTAACTCGCGGCCAGAACAGTAGCCGGCTGCCTAACTGGCAACACTGTAGCACCACGTGATAGACGTCAACTATAGTTGGCGTCAGTTAAGTAGGCATTTCCGTGACAGGGGAATGCTTGAAGGGGAGGAGCTACAGCCGAGCGTAAACAGCAGAGCCTGAGGGTGAAAAATTGTGTAACTCGCGGCCAGAACAGTAGCCGGCTGCCTAACTGGCAACACTGTAGCGCCACGTGATAGACGTCAACTATAGTTGGCGTCAGTTAAGTAGGCATTTCCGCGACAGGGGATGCTTGAAGGGGAGGAGCTACAGCCGAGCGTCAACAGCGGAGCCTGAGTGAGAAATATTGTGTAACTCGCGGCCAGAACAGTAGCCGGCTGCCTAACTGGCAACACTGTAGCGCCACGTGATAGACGTCAACTATAGTTGGCATCAGTTAGGTAGGCATTTCCGCGACAGGGGATGCTTGAAGGGGAGGAGCTACAGCCGAGTGTCAACAGCGGAGCCTGAGGGAGAAACATTGTATAACTCGAAGCCAGAACAGTAGCCGGCTGCCTTACTGGCAACACTGTAGCACCACGTGATAGACGTCAACTATAGTTGGCGTCAGTTAAGTAGGCATTTCCGCGACAGGGGATGCTGGAAGGGGAGGAGCCACAGCCGAGCGTCAACAGCGGAGCCTGAGGGAGAAACACTGTGTAACTCGCGGCCAGAACAGTAGCCGGCTGCCTAACTGGCAACACTGTAGCACCACGTGATAGTCGTCAACTATAGTTGGCGTCAGTTAAGTAGGCATTTCCGTGACAGGGGATGCTTGAAGGGGAGGAGCTACAGCCGAGCGTCAACAGCAGAGCCTGAGGGAGAAACATTGTGTAACTCGTGGCCAGAACAGTAGCCGGCTGCCTAACTGGCAACACTGTAGCACCATGTGATAGACGTCAACTATAGTTGGCGTCAGTTAAGTAGGCATTTCCACGACGGGGGATGCTGGAAGGGGAGGAGCCACAGCCGAGCGTCAACAGCGGAGCCTGAGGGAGAAACATTGTGTAACTCGCGGCCAGAACAGTAGCCGGCTGCCTAACTAGCAAAACTGTAGCAACACGTGATAGACGTCAACTATAGTTGGCGTCAGTTAAGTAGGCATTTCCGTGACAGGGGATGCTTGAAGGGGAGGAGCTACAGCCGAGCGTCAACAGCGGAGCCTGAGGGAGAAACATTGTGTAACTCGCGGCCAGAACAGTAGCCGCCTGCCTAACTGGCAACACTAGAGCGCCACGTGATAGACGTCAACTGTAGTTGGCGTCAGTTAAGTAGGCATTTCCGCGACAGGGGATGCTTGAAGGGCAGGAGCTACAGCCGAGCGTCAACAGCGGAGCCTGAGGGAGAAACATTGTGTAACTCGCGGCCAGAACAGTAGCCGGCTGCCTAACTGGCAACACTGTAGCACCACGTGATAGACGTCAACTATAGTTGGCGTCAGTTAAGTAGGCATTTCCGCGACAGGGGATGCTGGAAGGGGAGGAGCCACAGCCGAGCGTCAACAGCGGAGCCTGAGGGAGAAACATTGTGTAACTCGCGGCCAGAACAGTAGCCGGCTGCCAAACTGGCAACACTGTAGCACCACGTGATAGACGTCAACTATAGTTGGCGTCAGTTAAGTAGGCATTTCCGTGACAGGGGAATGCTTGAAGGGGAGGAGCTACAGCCGAGCGTAAACAGCAGAGCCTGAGGGTGAAAAATTGTGTAACTCGCGGCCAGAACAGTAGCCGGCTGCCTAACTGGCAACACTGTAGCGCCACGTGATAGACGTCAACTATAGTTGGCGTCAGTTAAGTAGGCATTTCCGCGACAGGGGATGCTTGAAGGGGAGGAGCTACAGCCGAGCGTCAACAGCGGAGCCTGAGTGAGAAATATTGTGTAACTCGCGGCCAGAACAGTAGCCGGCTGCCTAACTGGCAACACTGTAGCGCCACGTGATAGACGTCAACTATAGTTGGCATCAGTTAGGTAGGCATTTCCGCGACAGGGGATGCTTGAAGGGGAGGAGCTACAGCCGAGCGTCAACAGCGGAGCCTGAGGGAGAAACATTGTATAACTCGCAGCCAGAACAGTAGCCGGCTCCCTTACTGGCAACACTGTAGCACCACGTGATAGACGTCAACTATAGTTGGCGTCAGTTAAGTAGGCATTTCCGCGACAGGGGATGCTGGAAGGGGAGGAGCCACAGCCGAGCGTCAACAGCGGAGCCTGAGGGAGAAACACTGTGTAACTCGCGGCCAGAACAGTAGCCGGCTGCCTAACTGGCAACACTGTAGCACCACGTGATAGTCGTCAACTATAGTTGGCGTCAGTTAAGTAGGCATTTCCGTGACAGGGGATGCTTGAAGGGGAGGAGCTACAGCCGAGCGTCAACAGCAGAGCCTGAGGGAGAAACATTGTGTAACTCGCGGCCAGAACAGTAGCCGGCTGCCTAACTGGCAACACTGTAGCACCATGTGATAGACGTCAACTATAGTTGGCGTCAGTTAAGTAGGCATTTCCACGAGGGGGGATGCTGGAAGGGGAGGAGCCACAGCCGAGCGTCAACAGCGGAGCCTGAGGGAGAAACATTGTGTAACTCGCGGCCAGAACAGTAGCCGGCTGCCTAACTAGCAACACTGTAGCACCACGTGATAGACGTCAAATATAGTTGGCGTCAGTTAAGTAGGCATTTCCGTGACAGGGGATGCTTGAAGGGGAGGAGCTACAGCCGAGCGTCAACAGCGGAGCCTGAGGGAGAAACATTGTGTAACACGTGGCCAGAACAGTAGCCGGCTGAGTAACTGTCAACACTGTAGCACCACGTGATAGACGTCAACTATAGTTGGCGTCAGTTAAGTAGGCATTTCCGCGACAGGGGATGCTTGAAGGGGAGGAGCTACAGCCGAGCGTCAACAGCGGAGCCTGAGGGAGAAACATTGTGTAACTCGCGGCCAGAACAGTAGCCGGCTGCCTAACTGGCAACACTGTAGCACCACGTGATAGACGTCAACTATAGTTGGCGTCAGTTAAGTAGGCATTTCCGCGACAGGGGATGCTGGAAGGGGAGGAGCCACAGCCGAGCGTCAACAGCGGAGCCTGAGGGTGAAACATTGTGTAACTCGCGG
Organism: Locusta migratoria; assembly: GCA_026315105.1. NCBI lineage: Eukaryota > Metazoa > Arthropoda > Insecta > Orthoptera > Acrididae > Locusta > Locusta migratoria. The sequence continues at coordinate 7,046,059 of CM048747.1, forward strand.
CCAGAACAGTAGCCGGCTGCCTAACTGGCAACACTGTAGCACCACGTGATAGACGTCAACTATAGTTGGCATCAGTTAAGTAGGCATTTCCGTGACAGGGGATGCTTGAAGGGGAGGAGCTACAGCCGAGCGTCAACAGCAGAGCCTGAGGGAGAAACATTGTGTAACTCGCGGCCAGAACAGTAGCCGGCTGCCTAACTGGCAACACTGTAGCGCCACGTGATAGACGTCAACTATAGTTGGCGTCAGTTAAGTAGGCATTTCCGCGACAGGGGATACTTGAAGGGGAGGAGCTACAGCCGAGCGTCAACAGCGGAGCCTGAGTGAGAAACATTGTGTAACTCGCGGCCAGAACAGTAGCCGGCTGCCTAACTGGCAACACTGTAGCACCACGTGATAGACATCAACTATAGTTGGCGTCAGTTAAGTAGGCATTTCCGTGACAGGGGATGCTTGAAGGGGAGGAGCTACAGCCGAGCGTCAACAGCAGAGCCTGAGGGAGAAACATTGTGTAACTCGCGGCCAGAACAGTAGCCGGCTGCCTAACTGGCAACACTGTAGCACCACGTGATAGACGTTAACTATAGTTGGCGTCAGTTAAGTAGGCATTTCTGCGACAGGGGATGCTTGAAGGGGAGGAGCTACAGCCGAGCGTCAACAGCGGAGCCTGAGTGAGAAACATTGTGTAACTCGCGGCCAGAACAGTAGCCGGCTGCCTAACTGGCAACACTGTAGCACCACGTGATAGACGTCAACTATAGTTGGCGTCAGTTAAGTAGGCATTTCCGCGACAGGGGATGCTGGAAGGGGAGTAGCCACAGCCGAGCGTCAACAGCGGAGCCTGAGGGAGAAACATTGTGTAACTCGCGGCCAGAACAGTAGCCGGCTGCCTAACTGGGAACACTGTAGCGCCACGTGATAGACATCAACTATAGTTGGCGTCAGTTAAGTAGGCATTTCCTCGACAGGGGATGCTTGAAGGGGAGGAGCTACAGCCGAGCGTCAACAGCGGAGCCTGAGTGAGAAACATTGTGTAACTCGCGGCCAGAACAGTAGCCGGCTGCCTAACTGGCAACACTGTAGCACCACGTGATAGACGTCAACTATAGTTGGCGTCAGTTAAGTAGGCATTTCCGTGACAGGGGATGCTTGAAGGGGAGGAGCTACAGCCGAGCGTCAACAGCAGAGCCTGAGGGAGAAACATTGTGTAACTCGCGGCAAGAACAGTAGCCGGCTGCCTAACTGGCAACACTGTAGCGCCACGTGATAGACGTCAACTATAGTTGGCGTCAGTTAAGTAGGCATTTCCGCGACAGGGGATGCTGGAAGGGGAGGAGCCACAGCCGAGCGTCAACAGCGGAGCCTGAGGGAGAAACATTGTGTAACTCGCGGCCAGAACAGTAGCCGGCTGCCTAACTAGCAACACTGTAGCACCACGTGATAGACGTCAACTATAGTTGGCGTCAGTTAAGTAGGCATTTCCGTGACAGGGGATGCTTGAAGGGGAGGAGCTACAGCCGAGCGTCAACAGCGGAGCCTGAGGGGGAAACATTGTGTAACACGTGGCCAGAACAGTAGCCGGCTGCCTAACTGGCAACACTGTAGCGCCATGTGATATACGTCAACTATAGTTGGCGTCAGTTAAGTAGGCATTTCCGCGACAGGGGATGCTTGAAGGGAAGGAGCTACTGCCGAGCGTCAACAGCGGAGCCTGAGTGAGAAACATTGTGTAACTCGCGGCCAGAACAGTAGCCGGCTGCCTAACTGGCAACACTGTAGCACCACGTGATAGGCGTCAACTATAGTTGGCGTCAGTTAAGTAGGCATTTCCGTGACAGGGGATGCTTGAAGGGGAGGAGCTACAGCCGAGCGTCAACAGCAGAGCCTGAGGGAGAAACATTGTGTAACTCGCGGCCAGAACAGTAGCCGGCTGCCTAACTGGCAACACTGTAGCACCACGTGATAGACGTTAACTATAGTTGGCGTCAGTTAAGTAGGCATTTCTGCGACAGGGGATGCTTGAAGGGGAGGAGCTACAGCCGAGCGTCAACAGCGGAGCCTGAGTGAGAAACATTGTGTAACTCGCGGCCAGAACAGTAGCCGGCTGCCTAACTGGCAACACTGTAGCACCACGTGATAGACGTCAACTATAGTTGGCGTCAGTTAAGTAGGCATTTCCGCGACAGGGGATGCTGGAAGGGGAGTAGCCACAGCCGAGCGTCAACAGCGGAGCCTGAGGGAGAAACATTGTGTAACTCGCGGCCAGAACAGTAGCCGGCTGCCTAACTGGCAACACTGTAGCACCACGTGATAGACGTCAACTATAGTTGGCGTCAGTTAAGTAGGCATTTCCGTGACAGGGGATGCTTGAAGGGGAGGAGCTACAGCCGAGCGTAAACAGCAGAGCCTGAGGGTGAAACATTGTGTAACTCGCGGCCAGAACAGTAGCCGGCTGCCTAACTGGCAACACTGTAGCGCCACGTGATAGACGTCAACTATAGTTGGCGTCAGTTAAGTAGACATTTCCTCGACAGGGGATGCTTAAAGGGGAGGAGCTACAGCCGAGCGTCAACAGCGGAGCCTGAGTGAGAAACATTGTGTAACTCGCGGCCAGAACAGTAGCCGGCTGCCTAACTGGCAACACTGTAGCACCACGTGATAGACGTCAACTATAGTTGGCGTCAGTTAAGTAGGCATTTCCGTGACAGGGGATGCTTGAAGGGGAGGAGCTACAGCCGAACGTCAACAGCAGAGCCTGAGGGAGAAACATTGTGTAACTCGCGGCCAGAACAGTAGCCGGCTGCCTAACTGGCAACACTGTAGCGCCACGTGATAGACGTCAACTATAGTTGGCGTCAGTTAAGTAGGCATTTCCGCGACAGGGGATGCTGGAAGGGGAGGAGCCACAGCCGAGCGTCAACAGCGGAGCCTGAGGGAGAAACATTGTGTAACTCGCGGCCAGAACAGTAGCCGGCTGCCTAACTAGCAACACTGTAGCACCACGTGATAGACGTCAACTATAGTTGGCGTCAGTTAAGTAGGCATTTCCGTGACAGGGGATGCTTGAAGGGGAGGAGCTACAGCCGAGCGTCAACAGCGGTGCCTGAGGGAGAAACATTGTGTAACACGTGGCCAGAACAGTAGCCGGCTGCCTAACTGGCAACACTGTAGCGCCATGTGATATACGTCAAATATAGTTGGCGTCAGTTAAGTAGGCATTTCCGCGACAGGGGATGCTTGAAGGGGAGGAGCTACTGCCGAGCGTCAACAGCGGAGCCTGAGTGAGAAACATTGTGTAACTCGCGGCCAGAACAGTAGCCGGCTGCCTAACTGGCAACACTGTAGCACCACGTGATAGGCGTCAACTATAGTTGGCGTCAGTTAAGTAGGCATTTCCGTGACAGGGGATGCTTGAAGGGGAGGAGCTACAGCCGAGCGTCAACAGCGGAGCCTGAGGGAGAAACATTGTGTAACTCGTGGCCAGAACAGTAGCCGGCTGCCTAACTGGCAACACTGTAGCGCCATGTGATAGACGTCAACTATAGTTGGCGTCAGTTAAGTAGGCATTTCCGCGAAAGGGAATGCTGGAAGGGGAGGAGCCACAGCCGAGCGTCAACAGCGGAGCCTGAGGGAGAAACGTTGTGTAACTCGCGGCCAGAACAGTAGCCGGCTGCCTAACTGGCAACACTGTAGCGCCACGTGATAGACGTCAACTATAGTTGGCGTCAGTTAAGTAGGCATTTCCGCGACAGGGGATACTTGAAGGGGAGGAGCTACAGCCGAGCGTCAACAGCGGAGCCTGAGTGAGAAACATTGTGTAACTCGCGGCCAGAACAGTAGCCGGCTGCCTAACTGGCAACACTGTAGCACCACGTGATAGACGTCAACTATAGTTGGTGTCAGTTAAGTAGGCATTTCCGTGACAGGGGATGCTTGAAGGGGAGGAGCTACAGCCGAGCGTCAACAGCAGAGCCTGAGGGAGAAACATTGTGTAACTCGCGGCCAGAACAGTAGCCGGCTGCCTAACTGGCAACACTGTAGCACCATGTGATAGACGTTAACTATAGTTGGCGTCAGTTAAGTAGGCATTTCTGCGACAGGGGATGCTTGAAGGGGAGGAGCTACAGCCGAGCGTCAACAGCGGAGCCTGAGTGAGAAACATTGTGTAACTCGCGGCCAGAACAGTAGCCGGCTGCCTAACTGGCAACACTGTAGCACCACGTGATAGACGTCAACTATAGTTGGCGTCAGTTAAGTAGGCATTTCCGCGACAGGGGATGCTGGAAGGGGAGTAGCCACAGCCGAGCGTCAACAGCGGAGCCTGAGGGAGAAACATTGTGTAACTCGCGGCCAGAACAGTAGCCGGCTGCCTAACTGGCAACACTGTAGCGCCACGTGATAGACATCAACTATAGTTGGCGTCAGTTAAGTAGGCATTTCCTCGACAGGGGATGCTTGAAGGGGAGGAGCTACAGCCGAGCGTCAACAGCGGAGCCTGAGTGAGAAACATTGTGTAACTCGCGGCCAGAACAGTAGCCGGCTGCCTAACTGGCAACACTGTAGCACCACGTGATAGACGTCAACTATAGTTGGCGTCAGTTAAGTAGGCATTTCCGTGACAGGGGATGCTTGAAGGGGAGGAGCTACAGCCGAGCGTCAACAGCAGAGCCTGAGGGAGAAACATTGTGTAACTCGCGGCCAGAACAGTAGCCGGCTGCCTAACTGGCAACACTGTAGCGCCACGTGATAGACGTCAACTATAGTTGGCGTCAGTTAAGTAGGCATTTCCGCGACAGGGGATGCTGGAAGGGGAGGAGCCACAGCCGAGCGTCAACAGCGGAGCCTGAGGGAGAAACATTGTGTAACTCGCGGCCAGAACAGTAGCCGGCTGCCTAACTAGCAACACTGTAGCACCACGTGATAGACGTCAACTATAGTTGGCGTCAGTTAAGTAGGCATTTCCGTGACAGGGGATGCTTGAAGGGGGGGAGCTACAGCCGAGCGTCAACAGCGGAGCCTGAGGGGGAAACATTGTGTAACACGTGGCCAGAACAGTAGCCGGCTGCCTAACTGGCAACACTGTAGCGCCATTTGATATACGTCAACTATAGTTGGCGTCAGTTAAGTAGGCATTTCCGCGACAGGGGATGCTTGAAGGGAAGGAGCTACTGCCGAGCGTCAACAGCGGAGCCTGAGTGAGAAACATTGTGTAACTCGCGGCCAGAACAGTAGCCGGCTGCCTAACTGGCAACACTGTAGCACCACGTGATAGGCGTCAACTATAGTTGGCGTCAGTTAAGTAGGCATTTCCGTGACAGGGGATGCTTGAAGGGGAGGAGCTACAGCCGAGCGTCAACAGCAGAGCCTGAGGGAGAAACATTGTGTAACTCGCGGCCAGAACAGTAGCCGGCTGCCTAACTGGCAACACTGTAGCACCACGTGATAGACGTTAACTATAGTTGGCGTCAGTTAAGTAGGCATTTCTGCGACAGGGGATGCTTGAAGGGGAGGAGCTACAGCCGAGCGTCAACAGCGGAGCCTGAGTGAGAAACATTGTGTAACTCGCGGCCAGAACAGTAGCCGGCTGCCTAACTGGCAACACTGTAGCACCACGTGATAGACGTCAACTATAGTTGGCGTCAGTTAAGTAGGCATTTCCGCGACAGGGGATGCTGGAAGGGGAGTAGCCACAGCCGAGCGTCAACAGCGGAGCCTGAGGGAGAAACATTGTGTAACTCGCGGCCAGAACAGTAGCCGGCTGCCTAACTGGCAACACTGTAGCGCCACGTGATAGACGTCAACTATAGTTGGCGTCAGTTAAGTAGGCATTTCCGTGACAGGGGATGCTTGAAGGGGAGGAGCTACAGCCGAGCGTAAACAGCAGAGCCTGAGGGTGAAACATTGTGTAACTCGCGGCCAGAACAGTAGCCGGCTGCCTAACTGGCAACACTGTAGCGCCACGTGATAGACGTCAACTATAGTTGGCGTCAGTTAAGTAGACATTTCCTCGACAGGGGATGCTTAAAGGGGAGGAGCTACAGCCGAGCGTCAACAGCGGAGCCTGAGTGAGAAACATTGTGTAACTCGCGGCCAGAACAGTAGCCGGCTGCCTAACTGGCAACACTGTAGCACCACGTGATAGACGTCAACTATAGTTGGCGTCAGTTAAGTAGGCATTTCCGTGACAGGGGATGCTTGAAGGGGAGGAGCTACAGCCGAACGTCAACAGCAGAGCCTGAGGGAGAAACATTGTGTAACTCGCGGCCAGAACAGTAGCCGGCTGCCTAACTGGCAACACTGTAGCGCCACGTGATAGACGTCAACTATAGTTGGCGTCAGTTAAGTAGGCATTTCCGCGACAGGGGATGCTGGAAGGGGAGGAGCCACAGCCGAGCGTCAACAGCGGAGCCTGAGGGAGAAACATTGTGTAACTCGCGGCCAGAACAGTAGCCGGCTGCCTAACTAGCAACACTGTAGCACCACGTGATAGACGTCAACTATAGTTGGCGTCAGTTAAGTAGGCATTTCCGTGACAGGGGATGCTTGAAGGGGAGGAGCTACAGCCGAGCGTCAACAGCGGTGCCTGAGGGAGAAACATTGTGTAACACGTGGCCAGAACAGTAGCCGGCTGCCTAACTGGCAACACTGTAGCGCCATGTGATATACGTCAAATATAGTTGGCGTCAGTTAAGTAGGCATTTCCGCGACAGGGGATGCTTGAAGGGGAGGAGCTACTGCCGAGCGTCAACAGCGGAGCCTGAGTGAGAAACATTGTGTAACTCGCGGCCAGAACAGTAGCCGGCTGCCTAACTGGCAACACTGTAGCGCCATGTGATATACGTCAAATATAGTTGGCGTCAGTTAAGTAGGCATTTCCGCGACAGGGGATGCTTGAAGGGGAGGAGCTACTGCCGAGCGTCAACAGCGGAGCCTGAGTGAGAAACATTGTGTAACTCGCGGCCAGAACAGTAGCCGGCTGCCTAACTGGCAACACTGTAGCACCACGTGATAGACGTCAACTATAGTTGGCGTCAGTTAAGTAGGCATTTCCGCGAAAGTGAATGCTGGAAAGGGAGGAGCCACAGCCGAGCGTCAACAGTGGAGCCTGAGGGAGAAACATTGTGTAACTCGCAGCCAGAACAGTAGCCGGCTGCCTAACTGGCAACACTGTAGTGCCACGTGATAGACGTCAACTATAGTTGGCGTCAGTTAAGTAGGCATTTCCGCGACAGGGGATGCTTGAGGGGGAGGAGCTACAGCCGAGCGTCAACAGCGGAGCCTGAGGGAGAAACATTGTGTAACTCGCGGCCAGAACTGTAGCCGGCTGCCTAACTGGCAACACTGTAGCACCACGTGATAGACGTCAACTATAGTTGGCGGCAGTTAAGTAGGCATTTCCGCGACAGGGGATGCTGGAAGGGGAGAAGCCACAGCCGTGCGTCAACAGCGGAGCCTGAGGGAGAAACATTGTGTAACTCGCGGCCAGAACAGTAGCCGCCTGCCTAACTGGAAACACTCTAGCGCCACGTGATAGACGTCAACTGTAGTTGGCGTCAGTTAAGTAGGCATTTCCGCGACAGGGGATGCTTGAAGGGCAGGAGCTACAGCCGAGAGTCAACAGTGGAGCCTGAGGGAGAAACATTGTGTAACTCGCGGCCAGAACAGTAGCCGGCTGCCTAACTGGCAACACTGTAGCACCACGTGATAGACGTCAACTATAGTTGGCGTCAGTTAAGTAGGCATTTCCGCGACAGGGGATGCTGGAAGGGGAGGAGCCACAGCCGAGCGTCAACAGCGGAGCGTGAGGGAGAAACACTGTGTAACTCGCGGCCAGAACAGTAGCCGGCTGCCTAACTGGCAACACTGTAGCACCACGTGATAGACGTCAACTATAGTTGGCGTCAGTTAAGTAGGCATTTCCGTGACAGGGGATGCTTGAAGGGGAGGAGCTACAGCCGAGCGTCAACAGAGGAGCCTGAGGGAGAAACATTGTGTAACTCGCGGCCAGAACAGTAGCCGGCTGCCTAACTGGCAACTCTGTAGCACCACGTGATAGACGTCAACTATAGTTGGCGTCAGTTAAGTAGGCATTTCCGCGACAGGGGATGCTGGAAGGGGAGGAGCCACAGCCGAGCGTAACAGCGGAGCCTGAGGGAGAAACATTGTGTAACTCGCGGCCAGAACAGTAGCCGGCTGCCTAACTAGAAACACTGTAGCACCACGTGATAGACGTCAACTATAGTTGGCGTCAGTTAAGTAGGCATTTCCGTGACAGGGGATGCTTGAAGGGGAGGAGCTACAGCCGAGCGTCAACAGCGGAGCCTGAGGGAGAAACATTGTGTAACACGTGGCCAGAACAGTAGCCGGCTGCCTAACTGGCAACACTGTAGCACCACGTGATAGACGTCAAATATAGTTGGCGTCAGTTAAGTAGGCATTTCCGCGACAGGGGATGCTTGAAGGGGAGGAGCTACAGCCGAGCGTCAACAGCGGAGCCTGAGGGAGAAACATTGTGTAACTCGCGGCCAGAACAGTAGCCGGCTGCCTAACTGGCAACACTGTAGCACCACGTGATAGACGTCAACTATAGTTGGCGTCAGTTAAGTAGGCATTTCCGCGACAGGGGATGCTGGAAGGGGAGGAGCCACAGCCGAGCGTCAACAGCGGAGCCTGAGGGAGAAACATTGTGTAACTCGCGGCCAGAACAGTAGCCGGCTGCCTAACTGGCAACACTGTAGCACCACGTGATAGACGTCAACTATAGTTGGCATCAGTTAAGTAGGCATTTCCGTGACAGGGGATGCTTGAAGGGGAGGAGCTACAGCCGAGCGTCAACAGCAGAGCCTGAGGGAGAAACATTGTGTAACTCGCGGCCAGAACAGTAGCCGGCTGCCTAACTGGCAACACTGTAGCGCCACGTGATAGACGTCAACTATAGTTGGCGTCAGTTATGTAGGCATTTCCGCGACAGGGGATGCTGGAAGGGGAGTAGCCACAGCCGAGCGTCAACAGCGGAGCCTGAGGGAGAAACATTGTGTAACTCGCGGCCAGAACAGTAGCCGGCTGCCTAACTGGCAACACTGTAGCACCACGTGATAGACGTCAACTATAGTTGGCGTCAGTTAAGTAGGCATTTCCGTGACAGGGGATGCTTGAAGGGGAGGAGCTACAGCCGAGCGTAAACAGCAGAGCCTGAGGGTGAAACATTGTTTAACTCGCGGCCAGAACAGTAGCCGGCTGCCTAACTGGCAACACTGTAGCACCACGTGATAGACGTCAACTATAGTTGGCGTCAGTTAAGTAGGCATTTCCTCGACAGGTGATGCTTGAAGGGGAGGAGCTACAGCCGAGCGTCAACAGCGGAGCCTGAGTGAGAAACATTGTGTAACTCGCGGCCAGAACAGTAGATGGCTGCCTAACTGGCAACACTGTAGCACCACGTGATAGACGTCAACTATAGTTGGCGTCAGTTAAGTAGGCATTTCCGTGACAGGGGATGCTTGAAGGGGAGGAGATACAGCCGAGCGTCAACAGCAGAGCCTGAGGGAGAAACATTGTGTAACTCGCGGCCAGAACAGTAGCCGGCTGCCTAACTGGCAACACTGTAGCGCCACGTGATAGACGTCAACTATAGTTGGCGTCAGTTAAGTAGGCATTTCCGCGACAGGGGATGCTGGAAGGGGAGGAGCCACAGCCGAGCGTCAACAGCGGAGCCTGAGGGAGAATCATTGTGTAACTCGCGGCCAGAACAGTAGCCGGCTGCCTAACTGGCAACACTGTAGCACCACGTGATAGACGTCAACAATAGTTGGCGTCAGTTAAGTAGGCATTTCCGGGACAGGGGATGCTTGAAGGGGAGGAGCTACAGCCGAGCGTCAACAGCAGAGCCTGAGGGAGAAACATTGTGTAACTCGCGGCCAGAACAGTAGCCGGCTGCCTAACTGGCAACACTGTAGCACCACGTGATAGACGTCAACTATAGTTGGCGTCAGTTAAGTAGGCATTTCCGCGACAGGGGATGCTGGAAGGGGAATAGCCACAGCCGAGCGTCAACAGCGGAGGCTGAGGGAGAAACATTGTGTAACTCGCGGCCAGAACAGTAGCCGGCTGCCTAACTGGCAACACTGTAGCACCACGTGATAGACGTCAACTATAGTTGGCGTCAGTTAAGTAGGCATTTCCGTGACAGGGGATGCTTGAAGGGGAGGAGCTACAGCCGAGCGTAAACAGCAGAGCCTGAGGGTGAAACATTGTGTAACTCGCGGCCAGAACAGTAGCCGGCTGCCTAACTGGCAACTCTGTAGCGCCACGTGATAGACGTCAACTATAGTTGGCGTCAGTTAAGTAGGCATTTCCTCGACAGGGGATGCTTGAAGGGGAGGAGCTACAGCCGAGCGTCAACAGCGGAGCCTGAGTGAGAAACATTGTGTAACTCGCGGCCAGAACAGTAGCCGGCTGCCTAACTGGCAACACTGTAGCACCACGTGATAGACGTCAACTATAGTTGGCGTCAGTTAAGTAGGCATTTCCGTGACAGGGGATGCTTGAAGGGGAGGAGATACAGCCGAGCGTCAACAGCAGAGCCTGAGGGAGAAACATTGTGTAACTCGCGGCCAGAACAGTAGCCGGCTGCCTAACTGGCAACACTGTAGCGCCACGTGATAGACGTCAAATATAGTTGGCGTCAGTTAAGTAGGCATTTCCGCGACAGGGGATGCTGGAAGGGGAGGAGCCACAGCCGAGCGTCAACAGCGGAGCCTGAGGGAGAAACATTGTGTAACTCGCGGCCAGAACAGTAGCCGGCTGCCTAACTAGCAACACTGTAGCACCACGTGATAGACGTCAACTATAGTTGGCGTCAGTTAAGTAGGCATTTCCGTGACAGGGGATGCTTGAAGGGGAGGAGCTACAGCCGAGCGTCAACAGCGGAGCCTGAGGGAGAAACATTGTGTAACACGTGGCCAGAACAGTAGCCGGCTGCCTAACTGGCAACACTGTAGCACCATGTGATATACGTCAACTATAGTTGGCGTCAGTTAAGTAGGCATTTCCGCGACAGGGGATGCTTGAAGGGGAGGAGCTACTGCCGAGCGTCAACAGCGGAGCCTGAGTGAGAAACATTGTGTAACTCGCGGCCAGAACAGTAGCCGGCTGCCTAACTGGCAACACTGTAGCACCACGTGATAGACGTCAACTATAGTTGCCGTCAGTTAAGTAGGCATTTCCGTGACAGGGGATGCTTGAAGGGGAGGAGCTACAGCCGAGCGTCAACAGCAGAGCCTGAGGGAGAAACATTGTGTAACTCGCGGCCAGAACAGTAGCCGGCTGCCTAACTGGCAACACTGTAGCGCCACGTGATAGACGTCAACTATAGTTGGCGTCAGTTAAGTAGGCATTTCCGCGACAGGGGATGCTGGAAGGGGAGGAGCCACAGCCGAGCGTCAACAGCGGAGCCTGAGGGAGAAACATTGTGTAACTCGCGGCCAGAACAGTAGCCGGCTGCCTAACTAGCAACACTGTAGCACCACGTGATAGACGTCAACTATAGTTGGCGTCAGTTAAGTAGGCATTTCCGTGACAGGGGATGCTTGAAGGGGAGGAGCTACAGCCGAGCGTCAACAGCGGAGCCTGAGGGGGAAACATTGTGTAACACGTGGCCAGAACAGTAGCCGGCTGCCTAACTGGCAACACTGTAGCGCCATGTGATATACGTCAACTATAGTTGGCGTCAGTTAAGTAGGCATTTCCGCGACAGGGGATGCTTGAAGGGAAGGAGCTACTGCCGAGCGTCAACAGCGGAGCCTGAGTGAGAAACATTGTGTAACTCGCGGCCAGAACAGTAGCCGGCTGCCTAACTGGCAACACTGTAGCACCACGTGATAGGCGTCAACTATAGTTGGCGTCAGTTAAGTAGGCATTTCCGTGACAGGGGATGCTTGAAGGGGAGGAGCTACAGCCGAGCGTCAACAGCAGAGCCTGAGGGAGAAACATTGTGTAACTCGCGGCCAGAACAGTAGCCGGCTGCCTAACTGGCAACACTGTAGCACCACGTGATAGACGTTAACTATAGTTGGCGTCAGTTAAGTAGGCATTTCTGCGACAGGGGATGCTTGAAGGGGAGGAGCTACAGCCGAGCGTCAACAGCGGAGCCTGAGTGAGAAACATTGTGTAACTCGCGGCCAGAACAGTAGCCGGCTGCCTAACTGGCAACACTGTAGCACCACGTGATAGACGTCAACTATAGTTGGCGTCAGTTAAGTAGGCATTTCCGCGACAGGGGATGCTGGAAGGGGAGTAGCCACAGCCGAGCGTCAACAGCGGAGCCTGAGGGAGAAACATTGTGTAACTCGCGGCCAGAACAGTAGCCGGCTGCCTAACTGGCAACACTGTAGCGCCACGTGATAGACGTCAACTATAGTTGGCGTCAGTTAAGTAGGCATTTCCGTGACAGGGGATGCTTGAAGGGGAGGAGCTACAGCCGAGCGTAAACAGCAGAGCCTGAGGGTGAAACATTGTGTAACTCGCGGCCAGAACAGTAGCCGGCTGCCTAACTGGCAACACTGTAGCGCCACGTGATAGACGTCAACTATAGTTGGCGTCAGTTAAGTAGACATTTCCTCGACAGGGGATGCTTAAAGGGGAGGAGCTACAGCCGAGCGTCAACAGCGGAGCCTGAGTGAGAAACATTGTGTAACTCGCGGCCAGAACAGTAGCCGGCTGCCTAACTGGCAACACTGTAGCACCACGTGATAGACGTCAACTATAGTTGGCGTCAGTTAAGTAGGCATTTCCGTGACAGGGGATGCTTGAAGGGGAGGAGCTACAGCCGAGCGTCAACAGCGGTGCCTGAGGGAGAAACATTGTGTAACACGTGGCCAGAACAGTAGCCGGCTGCCTAACTGGCAACACTGTAGCGCCATGTGATATACGTCAACTATAGTTGGCGTCAGTTAAGTAGGCATTTCCGCGACAGGGGATGCTTGAAGGGGAGGAGCTACTGCCGAGCGTCAACAGCGGAGCCTGAGTGAGAAACATTGTGTAACTCGCGGCCAGAACAGTAGCCGGCTGCCTAACTGGCAACACTGTAGCACCACGTGATAGGCGTCAACTATAGTTGGCGTCAGTTAAGTAGGCATTTCCGTGACAGGGGATGCTTGAAGGGGAAGAGCTACAGCCGAGCGTCAACAGCGGAGCCTGAGGGAGAAACATTGTGTAACTCGTGGCCAGAACAGTAGCCGGCTGCCTAACTGGCAACACTGTAGCGCCATGTGATAGACGTCAACTATAGTTGGCGTCAGTTAAGTAGGCATTTCCGCGAAAGGGAATGCTGGAAGGGGAGGAGCCACAGCCGAGCGTCAACAGCGGAGCCTGAGGGAGAAACGTTGTGTAACTCGCGGCCAGAACAGTAGCCGGCTGCCTAACTGGCAACACTGTAGCACCAAATGATAGATGTCAACTATAGTTGGCGTCAGTTAAGTAGGCATTTCCGTGACAGGGGATGCTTGAAGGGGAGGAGCTACAGCCGAGCGTCAACAGCGGAGCCTGAGGGAGAAACAATGTGTAACTCGCGGCCAGAACAGTAGCCGGCTGCCTAACTGGCAACACTGTAGCACCACGTGATAGACGTCAACTATAGTTGGCGTCAGTTAAGTAGGCATTTCCGCGAAAGTGAATGCTGGAAAGGGAGGAGCCACAGCCGAGCGTCAACAGTGGAGCCTGAGGGAGAAATATTGTGTAACTCGCGGCCAGAACAGTAGCCGGCTGCCTAACTGGCAACACTGTAGTGCCACGTGATAGACGTCAACTATAGTTGGCGTCAGTTAAGTAGGCATTTCCGCGACAGGGGATGCTTGAGGGGGAGGAGGTACAGCCGAGCGTCAACAGCGGAGCCTGAGGGTGAAACATTGTGTAACTCGCGGCCAGAACTGTAGCCGGCTGCCTAACTGGCAACACTGTAGCACCACGTGATAGACGTCAACTATAGTTGGCGGCAGTTAAGTAGGCATTTCCGCGACAGGGGATGCTGGAAGGGGAGAAGCCACAGCCGTGCGTCAACAGCGGAGCCTGAGGGAGAAACATTGTGTAACTCGCGGCCAGAACAGTAGCCGCCTGCCTAACTGGAAACACTCTAGCGCCACGTGATAGACGTCAACTGTAGTTGGCGTCAGTTAAGTAGGCATTTCCGCGACAGGGGATGCTTGAAGGGCAGGAGCTACAGCCGAGAGTCAACAGCGGAGCCTGAGGGAGAAACATTGTGTAACTCGCGGCCAGAACAGTAGCCGGCTGCCTAACTGGCAACACTGTAGCACCACGTGATAGACGTCAACTATAGTTGGCGTCAGTTAAGTAGGCATTTCCGCGACAGGGGATGCTGGAAGGGGAGGAGCCACAGCCGAGCGTCAACAGCGGAGCCTGAGGGAGAAACATTGTGTAACTCGCGGCCAGAACAGTAGCCGGCTGCCTTACTGGCAACACTGTAGCACCACGTGATAGACGTCAACTATAGTTGGCGTCAGTTAAGTAGGCATTTCCGCGACAGGGGATGCTGGAAGGGGAGGAGCCACAGCCGAGCGTCAACAGCGGAGCGTGAGGGAGAAACACTGTGTAACTCGCGGCCAGAACAGTAGCCGGCTGCCTAACTGGCAACACTGTAGCACCACGTGATAGACGTCAACTATAGTTGGCGTCAGTTAAGTAGGCATTTCCGTGACAGGGGATGCTTGAAGGGGAGGAGCTACAGCCGAGCGTCAACAGAGGAGCCTGAGGGAGAAACATTGTGTAACTCGCGGCCAGAACAGTAGCCGGCTGCCTAACTGGCAACTCTGTAGCACCACGTGATAGACGTCAACTATAGTTGGCGTCAGTTAAGTAGGCATTTCCGCGACAGGGGATGCTGGAAGGGGAGGAGCCACAGCCGAGCGTCAACAGCGGAGCCTGAGGGAGAAACATTGTGTAACTCGCGGCCAGAACAGTAGCCGGCTGCCTAACTAGAAACACTGTAGCACCACGTGATAGACGTCAACTATAGTTGGCGTCAGTTAAGTAGGCATTTCCGTGACAGGGGATGCTTGAAGGGGAGGAGCTACAGCCGAGCGTCAACAGCGGAGCCTGAGGGAGAAACATTGTGTAACACGTGGCCAGAACAGTAGCCGGCTGCCTAACTAGCAACACTGTAGCACCACGTGATAGACGTCAACTATAGTTGGCGTCAGTTAAGTAGGCATTTCCGCGACAGGGGATGCTTGAAGGGGAGGAGCTACAGCCGAGCGTCAACAGCGGAGCCTGAGGGAGAAACATTGTGTAACTCGCGGCCAGAACAGTAGCCGGCTGCCTAACTGGCAACACTGTAGTGCCACGTGATAGACGTCAACTATAGTTGGCGTCAGTTAAGTAGGCATTTCCGCGACAGGGGATGCTGGAAGGGGAGGAGCCACAGCCGAGCGTCAACAGCGGAGCCTGAGGGAGAAACATTGTGTAACTCGCGGCCAGAACAGTAGCCGGCTGCCTAACTGGCAACACTGTAGCACCACGTGATAGACGTCAACTATAGTTGGCATCAGTTAAGTAGGCATTTCCGTGACAGGGGATGCTTGAAGGGGAGGAGCTACAGCCGAGCGTCAACAGCAGAGCCTGAGGGAGAAACATTGTGTAACTCGCGGCCAGAACAGTAGCCGGCTGCCTATCTGGCAACACTGTAGCGCCACGTGATAGACGTCAACTATAGTTGGCGTCAGTTAAGTAGGCATTTCCGCGACAGGGGATGCTGGAAGGGGAGTAGCCACAGCCGAGCGTCAACAGCGGAGCCTGAGGGAGAAACATTGTGTAACTCGCGGCCAGAACAGTAGCCGGCTGCCTAACTGGCAACACTGTAGCACCACGTGATAGACGTCAACTATAGTTGGCGTCAGTTAAGTAGGCATTTCCGTGACAGGGGATGCTTGAAGGGGAGGAGCTACAGCCGAGCGTAAACAGCAGAGCCTGAGGGTGAAACATTGTGTAACTCGCGGCCAGAACAGTAGCCGGCTGCCTAACTGGCAACACTGTAGCGCCACGTGATAGACGTCAACTATAGTTGGAGTCAGTTAAGTAGGCATTTCTGCGACAGGGGATGCTTGAAGGGGAGGAGCTACAGCCGAGCGTCAACAGCGGAGCCTGAGTGAGAAACATTGTGTAACTCGCGGCCAGAACAGTAGCTGGCTGCCTAACTGGCAACACTGTAGCACCACGTGATAGACGTCAACTATAGTTGGCGTCAGTTAAGTAGGCATTTCCGTGACAGGGGATGCTTGAAGGGGAGGAGATACAGCCGAGCGTCAACAGCAGAGCCTGAGGGAGAAACATTGTGTAACTCGCGGCCAGAACAGTAGCCGGCTGCCTAACTGGCAACACTGTAGCGCCACGTGATAGACGTCAACTATAGTTGGCGTCAGTTAAGTAGGCATTTCCGCGACAGGGGATGCTGGAAGGGGAGGAGCCACAGCCGAGCGTCAACAGCGGAGCCTGAGGGAGAATCATTGTGTAACTCGCGGCCAGAACAGTATCCGGCTGCCTAACTGGCAACACTGTAGCACCACGTGATAGACGTCAACAATAGTTGGCGTCAGTTAAGTAGGCATTTCCGGGACAGGGGATGCTTGAAGGGGAGGAGCTACAGCCGAGCGTCAACAGCAGAGCCTGAGGGAGAAACATTGTGTAACTCCCGGCCAGAACAGTAGCCGGCTGCCTAACTGGCAACACTGTAGCACCACGTGATAGATGTCAACTATAGTTGGCGTCAGTTAAGTAGGCATTTCCGCGACAGGGGATGCTGGAAGGGGAATAGCCACAGCCGAGCGTCAACAGCGGAGCCTGAGGGAGAAACATTGTGTAACTCGCGGCCAGAACAGTAGCCGGCTGCCTAACTGGCAACACTGTAGCACCACGTGATAGACGTCAACTATAGTTGGCGTCAGTTAAGTAGGCATTTCCGTGACAGGGGATGCTTGAAGGGGAGGAGCTACAGCCGAGCGTAAACAGCAGAGCCTGAGGGTGAAACATTGTGTAACTCGCGGCCAGAACAGTAGCCGGCTGCCTAACTGGCAACACTGTAGCGCCACGTGATAGACGTCAACTATAGTTGGCGTCAGTTAAGTAGGCATTTCCTCGACAGGGGATGCTTGAAGGGGAGGAGCTACAGCCGAGCGTCAACAGCGGAGCCTGAGTGAGAAACATTGTGTAACTCGCGGCCAGAACAGTAGCCGGCTGCCTAACTGGCAACACTGTAGCACCACGTGATAGACGTCAACTATAGTTGGCGTCAGTTAAGTAGGCATTTCCGTGACAGGGGATGCTTGAAGGGGAGGAGATACAGCCGAGCGTCAACAGCAGAGCCTGAGGGAAAAACATTGTGTAACTCGCGGCCAGAACAGTAGCCGGCTGCCTAACTGGCAACACTGTAGCACCACGTGATAGACGTCAACTATAGTTGGCGTCAGTTAAGTAGGCATTTCCGCGACAGGGGATGCTGGAAGGGGAGGAGCCACAGCCGAGCGTCAACAGCGGAGCCTGAGGGAGAAACATTGTGTAACTCGCGGCCAGAACAGTAGCCGGCTGCCTAACTAGCAACACTGTAGCACCACGTGATAGACGTCAACTATAGTTGGCGTCAGTTAAGTAGGCATTTCCGTGACAGGCGATGCTTGAAGGGGAGGAGCTACAGCCGAGCGTCAACAGCGGAGCCTGAGGGAGAAACATTGTGTAACACGTGGCCAGAACAGTAGCCGGCTGCCTAACTGGCAACACTGTAGCACCATGTGATATACGTCAACTATAGTTGGCGTCAGTTAAGTAGGCATTTCCGCGACAGGGGATGCTTGAAGGGGAGGAGCTACTGCCGAGCGTCAACAGCGGAGCCTGAGTGAGAAACATTGTGTAACTCGCGGCCAGAACAGTAGCCGGCTGCCTAACTGGCAACACTGTAGCACCACGTGATAGACGTCAACTATAGTTGGCGTCAGTTAAGTAGGCATTTCCGTGACAGGGGATGCTTGAAGGGGAGGAGCTACAGCCGAGCGTCAACAGCAGAGCGTGAGGGAGAAACATTGTGTAACCCTCGGCCAGAACAGTAGCCGGCTGCCTAACTGGCAACACTGTAGCACCACGTGATAGACGTTAACTATAGTTGGCGTCAGTTAAGTAGGCATTTCCGCGACAGGGGATGCTTGAAGGGGAGGAGCTACAGCCGAGCGTCAACAGCGGAGCCTGAGTGAGAAACATTGTGTAACTCGCGGCCAGAACAGTAGCCGGCTGCCTAACTGGCAACACTGTAGCACCACGTGATAGACGTCAACTATAGTTGGCGTCAGTTAAGTAGGCATTTCCGCGACAGGGGATGCTTGAAGGGGAGGAGCTACAGCCGAGCGTCAACAGCGGAGCCTGAGGGAGAGACATTGTGTAACTCGCGGCCAGAACAGTAGCCGGCTGCCTAACTGGCAACACTGTAGCACCACGTGATAGACGTCAACTATAGTTGGCGTCAGTTAAGTAAGCATTTCCGTGACAGGGGATGCTTGAAGGGGAGGAGCTACAGCCGAGCGTCAACAGCGAAGCCTGAGGGAGAAACATTGTGTAACTCACGGCCAGAACAGTAGCCGGCTGCCTAACTGGCAACACTGTAGCACCACGTGATAGACGTCAACGATAGTTGGCGTCAGTTAAGAAGGCATTTCCGCGACAGGGGATGCTGGAAGGGGAGGAGCCACAGCCGAGCGTCAACAGCGGAGCCTGAGGGAGAAACATTGTGTAACTCGCGGCCAGAACAGTAGCCGGCTTCCTAACTGGCAACACTGTAGCGCCACGTGATAGACGTCAACTATAGTTGGCGTTAGTTAAGTAGGCATTTCCGTGACAGTCGATGCTTGAAGGGGAGGAGCTACAGTCGAGCGTCAACAGCGGAGCCTGAGGGAGAAACATTGTGTAACTCGCGGCCAGAACAGTAGCCGGCTGCCTAACTGGCAACACTGTAGCACCACGTGATAGACGTCAAATATAGTTGGCGTCAGTTAAGTAGGCATTTCCGCGACAGGGGATGCTGGAAGGGGAGGAGCCACAGACGAGCGTCAACAGCGGAGCCTGAGGGAGAAACATTGTGTAACTCGCGGCCAGAACAGTAGCCGGCTGCCTAACTGGCAACACTGTAGCACCACGTGATAGACGTCAACTATAGTTGGCGTCAGTTAAGTAGGCATTTCCGTGACAGGGGAATGCTTGAAGGGGAGGAGCTACAGCTGAGCGTAAACAGCAGAGCCTGAGGGTGAAACATTGTGTAACTCGCGGCCAGAACAGTAGCCGGCTGCCTAACTGGCAACACTGTAGCGCCACGTGATAGACGTCAACTATAGTTGGCGTCAGTTAAGTAGGCATTTCCGCGACAGGGGATGCTTGAAGGGGAGGAGCTACAGCCGAGCGTCAACAGCAGAGCCTGAGTGAGAAACATTGTGTAACTCGCGGCCAGAACAGTAGCCGGCTGCCTAACTGGCAACACTGTAGCACCACGTGATAGACGTCAACTATAGTTGGCATCAGTTAGGTAGGCATTTCCGCGACAGGGGATGCTTGAAGGGGAGGAGCTACAGCCGAGCGTCAACAGCGGAGCCTGAGGGAGAAACATTGTGTAACTCGCAGCCAGAACAGTAGCCGGCTGCCTTACTGGCAACACTGTAGCACCACGTGATAGACGTCAACTATAGTTGGCGTCAGTTAAGTAGGCATTTCCGCGACAGGGGATGCTGGAAGGGGAGGAGCCACAGCCGAGCGTCAACAGCGGAGCCTGAGGGAGAAACACTGTGTAACTCGCGGCCAGAACAGTAGCCGGCTGCCTAACTGGCAACACTGTAGCACCACGTGATAGACGTCAACTATAGTTGGCGTCAGTTAAGTAGGCATTTCCGTGACAGGGGATGTTTGAAGGGGAGGAGCTACAGCCGAGCGTCAACAGCAGAGCCTGAGGGAGAAACATTGTGTAACTCGCGGCCAGAACAGTAGCCGGCTGCCTAACTGGCAACACTGTAGCACCACGTGATAGACGTCAACTATAGTTGGCGTCAGTTAAGTAGGCATTTCCGCGACAGGGGATGCTGGAAGGGGAGGAGCCACAGCCGAGCTTCAACAGCGGAGCCTGAGGGAGAAACATTGTGTAACTCGCGGCCAGAACAGTAGCCGGCTGCCTAACTAGCAACACTGTAGCACCACGTGATAGACGTCAACTATAGTTGGCGTAAGTTAAGTAGGCATTTCCGTGAAACGGGATGCTTGAAGGGGAGGAGCTACAGCCGAGCGTCAACAGCGGAGCCTGAGGGAGAAACATTGTGTAACACGTGGCCAGAACAGTAGCCGGCTGCCTAACTGGCAACACTGTAGCACCACGTGATAGACGTCAACTATAGTTGGCGTCAGTTAAGTAGGCATTTCCGCGACAGGGGATGCTTGAAGGGGAGGAGCTACAGCCGAGCGTCAACAGCGGAGCCTGAGGGAGAAACATTGTGTAACTCGCGGCCAGAACAGTAGCCAGCTGCCTAACTGGCAACACTGAAGCACCACGTGATAGACGTCAACTATAGTTGGCGTCAGTTAAGTAGGCATTTCCGCGACAGGGGATGCTGGAAGGGGAGGAGCCACAGCCGAGCGTCAACAACGGAGCCTGAGGGAGAAACATTGTGTAACTCGCGGCCAGAACAGTAGCCGGCTGCCTAACTGGCAACACTGTAGCACCACGTGATAGACGTCAACTATAGTTGGCATCAGTTAAGTAGGCATTTCCGTGACAGGGGATGCTTGAAGGGGAGGAGCTACAGCCGAGCGTCAACAGCAGAGCCTGAGGGAGAAACATTGTGTAACTCGCGGCCAGAACAGTAGCCGGCTGCCTAACTGGCATCACTGTAGCACCACGTGATAGACGTTAACTATAGTTGGCGTCAGTTAAGTAGGCATTTCTGCGACAGGGGATGCTTGAAGGGGAGGAGCTACAGCCGAGCGTCAACAGCGGAGCCTGAGTGAGAAACATTGTGTAACTCGCGGCCAGAACAGTAGCCGGCTGCCTAACTGGCAACACTGTAGCACCACATGATAGACGTCAACTATAGTTGGCGTCAGTTAAGTAGGCATTTCCGCGACAGGGGATGCTGGAAGGGGAATAGCCACAGCCGAGCGTCAACAGCGGAGCCTGAGGGAGAAACATTGTGTAACTCGCGGCCAGAACAGTAGCCGGCTGCCTAACTGGCAACACTGTAGCACCACGTGATAGACGTCAACTATAGTTGGCGTCAGTTAAGTAGGTATTTCCGTGACAGGAGATGCTTGAAGGGGAGGAGCTACAGCCGAGCGTCAACAGCGGAGCCTGAGTGAGAAACATTGTGTAACTCGCGGCCAGAACAGTAGCCGGCTGCCTAACTGGCATCACTGTAGCACCACGTGATAGACGTTAACTATAGTTGGCGTCAGTTAAGTAGGCATTTCTGCGACAGGGGATGCTTGAAGGGGAGGAGCTACAGCCGAGCGTCAACAGCGGAGCCTGAGTGAGAAACATTGTGTAACTCGCGGCCAGAACAGTAGCCGGCTGCCTAACTGGCAACACTGTAGCACCACATGATAGACGTCAACTATAGTTGGCGTCAGTTAAGTAGGCATTTCCGCGACAGGGGATGCTGGAAGGGGAATAGCCACAGCCGAGCGTCAACAGCGGAGCCTGAGGGAGAAACATTGTGTAACTCGCGGCCAGAACAGTAGCCGGCTGCCTAACTGGCAACACTGTAGCACCACGTGATAGACGTCAACTATAGTTGGCGTCAGTTAAGTAGGTATTTCCGTGACAGGAGATGCTTGAAGGGGAGGAGCTACAGCCGAGCGTAAACAGCACAGCCTGAGGGTGAAACATTGTGTAACTCGCGGCCAGAACAGTAGCCGGCTGCCTAACTGGCAACACTGTAGCGCCATGTGATAGACGTCAACTATAGTTGGCGTCAGTTAAGTAGGCATTTCCTCGACAGGGGATGCTTGAAGGGGAGGAGCTACAGCCGAGCGTCAACAGCGGAGCCTGAGTGAGAAACATTGTGTAACTCGCGGCCAGAACAGTAGCCGGCTGCCTAACTGGCAACACTGTAGCACCACGTGATAGACGTCAACTATAGTTGGCGTCAGTTAAGTAGGCATTTCCGTGACAGGGGATGCTTGAAGGGGAGGAGCTACAGCCGAGCGTCAACAGCAGAGCCTGAGGGAGAAACATTGTGTAACTCGCGGCCAGAACAGTAGCCGGCTGCCTAACTGGCAACACTGTAGCGCCACGTGATAGACGTCAACTATAGTTGGCGTCAGTTAAGTAGGCATTTCCGCGACAGGGGATGGTGGAAGGGGAGGAGCCACAGCCGAGCGTCAACAGCGGAGCCTGAGGGAGAAACATTGTGTAACTCGCGGCCAGAACAGTAGCCGGCTGCCTAACTAGCAACACTGTAGCACCACGTGATAGACGTCAACTATAGTTGGCGTCAGTTAAGTAGGCATTTCCGTGACAGGGGATGCTTGAAGGGGAGGAGCTACAGCCGAGCGTCAACAGCGGAGCCTGAGGGAGAAACATTGTGTAACACGTGGCCAGAACAGTAGCCGGCTGCCTAACTGGCAACACTGTAGCGCCATGTGATATACATCAACTATAGTTGGCGTCAGTTAAGTAGGCATTTCCGCAACAGGGGATGCTTGAAGGGGAGGAGCTACAGCCGAGCGTCAACAGCGGAGCCTGAGTGAGAAACATTGTGTAACTCGCGGCCAGAACAGTAGCCGGCTGCCTAACTGGCAACACTGTAGCACCACGTGATAGACGTCAACTATAGTTGGCGTCAGTTAAGTAGGCATTTCCGTGACAGGGGATGCTTGAAGGGGAGGAGCTACAGCCGAGCGTAAACAGCAGAGCCTGAGGGTGAAACATTGTGTAACTCGCGGCCAGAACAGTAGCCGGCTGCCTAACTGGCAACACTGTAGCGCCACGTGATAGACGTCAACTATAGTTGGCGTCAGTTAAGTAGGCATTTCCTCGACAGGGGATGCTTGAAGGGGAGGAGCTACAGCCGAGCGTCAACAGCGGAGCCTGAGTGAGAAACATTGTGTAACTCGCGGCCAGAACAGTAGCCGGCTGCCTAACTGGCAACACTGTAGCACCACGTGATAGACGTCAACTATAGTTGGCGTCAGTTAAGTAGGCATTTCCGTGACAGGGGATGCTTGAAGGGGAGGAGATACAGCCGAGCGTCAACAGCAGAGCCTGAGGGAGAAACATTGTGTAACTCGCGGCCAGAACAGTAGCCGGCTGCCTAACTGGCAACACTGTAGCGCCACGTGATAGACGTCAACTACAGTTGGCGTCAGTTAAGTAGGCATTTCCGCGACAGGGGATGCTGGAAGGGGAGGAGCCACAGCCGAGCGTCAACAGCGGAGCCTGAGGGAGAAACATTGTGTAACTCGCGGCCAGAACAGTAGCCGGCTGCCTAACTAGCAACACTGTAGCACCACGTGATAGACGTCAACTATAGTTGGCGTCAGTTAAGTAGGCATTTCCGTGACAGGGGATGCTTGAAGGGGAGGAGCTACAGCCGAGCGTCAACAGCGGAGCCTGAGGGAGAAACATTGTGTAACACGTGGCCAGAACAGTAGCCGGCTGCCTAACTGGCAACACTGTAGCGCCATGTGATATACGTCAACTATAGTTGGCGTCAGTTAAGTAGGCATTTCCGCGACAGGGGATGCTTGAAGGGGAAGAGCTACAGCCGAGCGTCAACAGCGGAGCCTGAGTGAGAAACATTGTGTAACTCGCGGCCAGAACAGTAGCCGGCTGCCTAACTGGCAACACTGTAGCACCACGTGATAGACGTCAACTATAGTTGGCCTCAGTTAAGTAGGCATTTCCGCGACAGGGGATGCTTGAAGGGGAGGAGCTACAGCCGAGCGCCAACAGCGGAGCCTGAGGGAGAAACATTGTGTAACTCGCGGCCAGAACAGTAGCCGGCTGCCTAACTGGCAACACTGTAGCACCACGTGATAGACGTCAACTATAGTTGGCGTCAGTTAAGTAGGCATTTCCGTGACAGGGGATGCTTGAAGGGGAGGAGCTACAGCCGAGCGTCAACAGCGAAGCCTGAGGGAGAAACATTGTGTAACTCACGGCCAGAACAGTAGCCGGCTGCCTAACTGGCAACACTGTAGCGCCACGTGATAGACGTCAACGATAGTTGGCGTCAGTTAAGAAGGCATTTCCGCGACAGGGGATGCTGGAAGGGGAGGAGCCACAGCCGAGCGTCAACAGCGGAGCCTGAGGGAGAAACATTGTGTAACTCGCGGCCAGAACAGTAGCCGGCTTCCTAACTGGCAACACTGTAGCGCCACGTGATAGACGTCAACTATAGTTGGCGTCAGTTAAGTAGGCATTTCCGTGACAGTCGTTGCTTGAAGGGGAGGAGCTACAGTCGAGCGTCAACAGCGGAGCCTGAGGGAGAAACATTGTGTAACTCGCGGCCAGAACAGTAGCCGGCTGCCTAACTGGCAACACTGTAGCACCACGTGATAGACGTCAACTATAGTTGGCGTCAGTTAAGTAGGCATTTCCGCGACAGGGGATGCTGGAAGGGGAGGAGCCACAGCCGAGCGTCAACAGCGGAGCCTGAGGGAGAAACATTGTGTAACTCGCGGCCAGAACAGTAGCCGGCTGCCTAACTGGCAACACTGTAGCACCACGTGATAGACGTCAACTATAGTTGGCGTCAGTTAAGTAGGCATTTCCGTGACAGGGGAATGCATGAAGGGGTGGAGCTACAGCCGAGCGTAAACAGCAGAGCCTGAGGGTGAAACATTGTGTAACTCGCGGCCAGAACAGTAGCCGGCTGCCAAACTGGCAACACTGTAGCGCCACGTGATAGACGTCAACTATAGTTGGCGTCAGTTAAGTAGGCATTTCCGCGACAGGGGATGCTTGAAGGGGAGGAGCTACAGCCGAGCGTCAACAGCGGAGCCTGAGTGAGAAACATTGTGTAACTCGCGGCCAGAACAGTAGCCGGCTGCCTAACTGGCAACACTGTACCGCCACGTGATAGACGTCAACTATAGTTGGCATCAGTTAGGTAGGCATTTCCGCGACAGGGGATGCTTGAAGGGGAGGAGCTACAGCCGAGCGTCAACAGCGGAGCCTGAGGGAGAAACATTGTGTAACTCGCAGCCAGAACAGTAGCCGGCTGCCTTACTGGCAACACTGTAGCACCACGTGATAGACGTCAACTATAGTTGGCGTCAGTTAAGTAGGCATTTCCGCGACAGGGGATGCTGGAAGGGGAGGAGCCACAGCCGAGCGTCAACAGCGGAGCCTGAGGGAGAAACATTGTGTAACTCGCGGCCAGAACAGTAGCCGGCTGCCTAACTAGCAACACTGTAGCACCACGTGATAGACGTCAACTATAGTTGGCGTCAGTTAAGTAGGCATTTCCGTGACAGGGGATGCTTGAAGGGGAGGAGCTACAGCCGAGCGTCAACAGCGGAGCCTGAGGGAGAAACATTGTGTAACACGTGGCCAGAACAGTAGCCGGCTGCCTAACTGGCAACACTGTAGCACCACGTGATAGACGTCAACTATAGTTGGCGTCAGTTAAGTAGGCATTTCCGCGACAGGGGATGCTTGAAGGGGAGGAGCTACAGCCGAGCGTCAACAGCGGAGCCTGAGGGAGAAACATTGTGTAACTCGTGGCCAGAACAGTAGCCGGCTGCCTAACTGGCAACACTGTAGCACCACGTGATAGACGTCAACTATAGTTGGCATCAGTTAAGTAGGCATTTCCGTGACAGGGGATGCTTGAAGGGGAGGAGCTACAGCCGAGCGTCAACAGCGGAGCCTGAGGGAGAAACATTGTGTAACTCGTGGCCAGAACAGTAGCCGGCTGCCTAACTGGCAACACTGTAGCACCACGTGATAGACGTCAACTATAGTTGGCATCAGTTAAGTAGGCATTTCCGTGACAGGGGATGCTTGAAGGGGAGGAGCTACAGCCGAGCGTAAACAGCAGAGCCTGAGGGTGAAACATTGTGTAACTCGCGGCCAGAACAGTAGCCGGCTGCCTAACTGGCAACACTGTAGCGCCACGTGATAGACGTCAACTATAGTTGGCGTCAGTTAAGTAGGCATTTCCTCGACAGGGGATGCTTGAAGGGGAGGAGCTACAGCCGAGCGTCAACAGCGGAGCCTGAGTGAGAAACATTGTGTAACTCGCGGCCAGAACAGTAGCCGGCTGCCTAACTGGCAACACTGTAGCACCACGTAATAGACGTCAACTATAGTTGGCGTCAGTTAAGTAGGCATTTCCGTGACAGGGGATGCTTGAAGGGGAGGAGCTACAGCCGAGCGTCAACAGCAGAGCCTGAGGGAGAAACATTGTGTAACTCGCGGCCAGAACAGTAGCCGGCTGCCTAACTGGCAACACTGTAGCACCACGTGATAGACGTCAACTATAGTTGGCGTCAGTTAAGTAGGCATTTCCGCGACAGGGGATGCTGGAAGGGGAGGAGCCACAGCCGAGCGTCAACAGCGGAGCCTGAGGGAGAAACATTGTGTAACTCGCGGCCAGAACAGTAGCCGGCTGCCTAACTAGCAACACTGTAGCACCACGTGATAGACGTCAACTATAGTTGGCGTCAGTTAAGTAGGCATTTCCGTGACAGGGGATGCTTGAAGGGGAGGAGCTACAGCCGAGCGTCAACAGCGGAGCCTGAGGGAGAAACATTGTGTAACACGTGGCCAGAACAGTAGCCGGCTGCCTAACTGGCAACACTGTAGCACCACGTGATAGACGTCAACTATAGTTGGCGTCAGTTAAGTAGGCATTTCCGCGACAGGGGATGCTTGAAGGGGAGGAGCTACTGCCGAGCGTCAACAGCGGAGCCTGAGTGAGAAACATTGTGTAACTCACGGCCAGAACAGTAGCCGGCTGCCTAACTGGCAACACTGTAGCACCACGTGATAGACGTCAACTATGGTTGGCGTCAGTTAAGTAGGCATTTCCGTGACAGGGGATGCTTGAAGGGGAGGAGCTACAGCCGAGCGTCAACAGCAGAGCCTGAGGGAGAAACATTGTGTAACTCGCGGCCAGAACAGTAGCCGGCTGCCTAACTGGCAACACTGTAGCACCACGTGATAGACGTTAACTATAGTTGGCGTCAGTTAAGTAGGCATTTCCGCGACAGGGGATGCTTGAAGGGGAGGAGCTACAGCCGAGCGTCAACAGCGGAGCCTGAGTGAGAAACATTGTGTAACTCGCGGCCAGAACAGTAGCCGGCTGCCTAACTGGCAACACTGTAGCACCACGTGATAGACGTCAACTATAGTTGGCGTCAGTTAAGTAGGCATTTCCGCGACAGGGGATGCTTGAAGGGGAGGAGCTACAGCCGAGCGTCAACAGCGGAGCCTGAGGGAGAAACATTGTGTAACTCGCGGCCAGAACAGTAGCCGGCTGCCTAACTGGCAACACTGTAGCACCACGTGATAGACGTCAACTATAGTTGGCGTCAGTTAAGTAGGCATTTCCGTGACAGGGGATGCTTGAAGGGGAGGAGCTACAGCCGAGCGTCAACAGCGAAGCCTGAGGGAGAAACATTGTGTAACTCACGGCCAGAACAGTAGCCGGCTGCCTAACTGGCAACACTGTAGCACCACGTGATAGACGTCAACGATAGTTGGCGTCAGTTAAGAAGGCATTTCCGCGACAGGGGATGCTGGAAGGGGAGGAGCCACAGCCGAGCGTCAACAGCGGAGCCTGAGGGAGAAACATTGTGTAACTCGCGGCCAGAACAGTAGCCGGCTTCCTAACTGGCAACACTGTAGCGCCACGTGATAGACGTCAACTATAGTTGGCGTCAGTTAAGTAGGCATTTCCGTGACAGTCGATGCTTGAAGGGGAGGAGCTACAGTCGAGCGTCAACAGCGGAGCCTGAGGGAGAAACATTGTGTAACTCGCGGCCAGAACAGTAGCCGGCTGCCTAACTGGCAACACTGTAGCACCACGTGATAGACGTCAACTATAGTTGGCGTCAGTTAAGTAGGCATTTCCGTGACAGTCGATGCTTGAAGGGGAGGAGCTACAGTCGAGCGTCAACAGCGGAGCCTGAGGGAGAAACATTGTGTAACTCGCGGCCAGAACAGTAGCCGGCTGCCTAACTGGCAACACTGTAGCACCACGTGATAGACGTCAACTATAGTTGGCGTCAGTTAAGTAGGCATTTCCGCGACAGGGGATGCTTGAAGGGGAGGAGCCACAGCCGAGCGTCAACAGCGGAGCCTGAGGGAGAAACATTGTGTAACTCGCGGCCAGAACAGTAGCCGGCTGCCTAACTGGCAACACTGTAGCACCACGTGATAGACGTCAACTATAGTTGGCGTCAGTTAAGTAGGCATTTCCGCGACAGGGGATGCTTGAAGGGGAGGAGCTACAGCCGAGCGTCAACAGCGGAGCCTGAGGGAGAAACATTGTGTAACTCGTGGCCAGAACAGTAGCCGGCTGCCTAACTCTCAACACTGTAGCACCACGTGATAGACGTCAACTATAGTTGGCGTCAGTTAAGTAGGCATTTCCGCGACAGGGGATGCTGGAAGGGGAGGAGCTACAGCCGAGCGTCAACAGCGGAGCCTGAGGGAGAAACATTGTGTAACTCGCGGCCAGAACAGTAGCCGGATGCCTAACTGGCAACACTGTAGCACCATGTGATAGACGTCAACTATAGTTGGCGTCAGTTAAGTAGGCATTTCCGTGACAGGGGATGCTTGAAGGGGAGGAGCTACAGCCGAGCGTCAACAGCAGAGCCTGAGGGAGAAACATTGTGTAACTCGCGGCCTGAACAGTAGCCGGCTGCCTAACTGGCAACACTGTAGCGCCACGTGATAGACGTCAACTATAGTTGGCGTCAGTTAAGTAGGCATTTCCGCGACAGGGGATGCTGGAAGGGGAGGAGCCACAGCCGAGCGTCAACAGCGGAGCCTGAGGGAGAAACATTGTGTAACTCGCGGCCAGAACAGTAGCCGGCTGCCTAACTAGCAACACTGTAGCACCACGTGATAGACGTCAACTATAGTTGGCGTCAGTTAAGTAGGCATTTCCGTGACAGGGGATGCTTGAAGGGGAGGAGCTACAGCCGAGCGTCAACAGCAGAGCCTGAGGGAGAAACATTGTGTAACACGTGGCCAGAACAGTAGCCGGCTGCCTAACTGGCAACACTGTAGCGCCATGTGATAGACGTCAACTATAGTTGGCGTCAGTTAAGTAGGCTTTTCCGCGACAGGGGATGCTTGAAGGGGAGGAGCTACAGCCGAGCGTTAACAGTGGAGCCTGAGGGAGAAACATTGTGTAACTCGCGGCCAGAACAGTAGCCGGCTGCCTAACTGGCAACACTGTAGCACCACGTGATAGACGTCAACTATAGTTGGCGTCAGTTAAGTAGGCATTTCCGCGACAGGGGATGCTGGAAGGGGAGGAGCCACAGCCGAGCGTCAACAGCGGAGCCTGAGGGAGAAACATTGTGTAACTCGCGGCCAGAACAGTAGCCGGCTGCCTAACTGGCAACACTGTAGCACCACGTGATAGACGTCAACTATAGTTGGCGTCAGTTAAGTAGGCATTTCCGTGACAGGGGATGCTTGAAGGGGAGGAGCTACAGCCGAGCGTCAACAGCAGAGCCTGAGGGAGAAACATTGTGTAACTCGCGGCCAGAACAGTAGCCGGCTGCCCAACTGGCAACACTGTAGCACCACGTGATAGACGTCAACTGTAGTTGGCGTCAGTTAAGTAGGCATTTCCGCGACAGGGGATGCTTGAAGGGGAGGAGCTACAGCCGAGCGTCAACAGCGGAGCCTGAGTGAGAAACATTGTGTAACTCGCGGCCAGAACAGTAGCCGGCTGCCTAACTGGCAACACTGTAGCACCACGTGATAGACGTCAACTATAGTTGGCGTCAGTTAAGTAGGCATTTCCGTGACAGGGGATGCTTGAAGGGGAGGAGCTACAGCCGAGCGTCAACAGCAGAGCCTGAGTGAGAAACATTGTGTAACTCGCGGCCAGAACAGTAGCCGGCTGCCTAACTGGCAACACTGTAGCGCCACGTGATAGACGTCAACTATAGTTGGCGTCAGTTAAGTAGGCATTTCCGCGACAGGGGCTGCTTGAAGGGGAGGAGCCACAGCCGAGCGTCAACAGCGGAGCCTGAGTGAGAAACATTGTGTAACTCGCGGCCAGAACAGTAGCCGGCTGCCTAACTGGCAAGACTGTAGCGCCACGTGATAGACGTCAACTATAGTTGGCGTCAGTTAAGTAGGCATTTCCGCGACAGGGGATGCTTGAAGGGGAGGAGCTACAGCCGAGCGTCAACAGCGGAGCCTGAGTGAGAAACATTGTGTAACTCGCGGCCAGAACAGTAGCCGGCTGCCTAACTGGCAACACTGTAGCACCACGTGATAGACGTCAACTATAGTTGGCGTCAGTTAAGTAGGCATTTCCGCGACAGGGGATGCTGGAAGGGGAGGAGCCACAGCCGAGCGTCAACAGCGGAGCCTGAGGGAGAAACATTGTGTAACTCGCGGCCAGAACAGTAGGCGGCTTCCTAACTGGCAACACTGTAGCACCACGTGATAGACATCAACTATACTTGGCGTCAGTTAAGTAGGCATTTCCGTGACAGTCGATGCTTGAAGGGGAGGAGCTACAGTCGAGCGTCAACAGCGGAGCCTGAGGGAGAAACATTGTGTAACTCGTGGCCAGAACAGTAGCCGGCTGCCTAACTGGCAGCACTGTAGTGCCACGTGGTATACGTCAACTATAGTTGGCGTCAGTTAAGTAGGCATTTCCGCGACAGGGGATGCTGGAAGGGGAGGAGCCACAGCCGAGCGTCAACAGCGGAGCCTGAGGGAGAAACATTGTGTAACTCGTGGCCAGAACAGTAGCCGGCTGCCTAACTGGCAACACTGTAGCACCACGTGATAGACGTCAACTATAGTTGGCGTCAGTTAAGTAGGCATTTCCGTGACAGGGGATGCTGGAAGGGGAGGAGCCACAGCCGAGCGTCAACAGCGGAGCCTGAGGGAGAAACATTGTGTAACTCGTGGCCAGAACAGTAGCCGGCTGCCTAACTGGCAACACTGTAGCGCCATGTGATAGACGTCAACTATAGTTGGCGTCAGTTAAGTAGGCATTTCCGCGACAGGGGATGCTGGAAGGGGAGGAGCCACAGCCGAGTGTCAGCAGCGGAGCCTGAGGGAGAATCATTGTGTAACTCGCGGCCAGAACAGTAACCGGCTGCCTACCTGGCAACACTGTAGCACCACGTGATAGACGTCAACTATAGTTGGCGTCAGTTAAGTAGGCATTTCCGTGACAGGGGATGCTTGAAGGGGAGGAGCTACAGCCGAGCGTCAACAGCGGAGCCTGAGGGAGAAACATTGTGTAACTCGCGGCCAGAACCGTAGCCGGCTGCCTAACTGGCAACACTGTAGCGCCACGTGATAGACGTCATCTATAGTTGGCGTCAGTTAAGTAGGCATTTCTGCGACAGGGTATGCTTGAAGGGGAGGAGCTACAGCCGAGCGTCTGCAGCGGAGCCTGAGGGAGAAGCATTGTGTAACTCGCGGCCTTACAGTAGCCGGCTGCCTAACTGGCAACACTGTATCGCCACGAGATAGACGTCAACTATAGTTGGCGTCAGTTAAGTAGGCATTTCTGCGACAGGGGATGCTTGAAGGGGAGGAGCTACAGCCGAGCGTCAACAGCGGAGCCTGAGGGAGAAACATTGTGTAACTTGCGGCCTTACAGTAGCCGGCTGCCTAACTGGCAAGACTGTAGCACCACGTGATAGACGTCAACTATAGTTGGCGTCAATTAAGTAGGCATTTCCGCGACAGGGGATGCTTGAAGGGGAGGAGCTACAGCCGAGCGTCAACAGCAGAGCCTGAGGGAGAAACATTGTGTAACTCGAGGCAAGAACAGTAGCCGACTGCCTAACTGGCAACACTGTAGCGCCACATGATAGACGTCAACTATAGTTGGCGTCAGTTAAGTAGGCATTTCCGCGACAGGGGATGCTTGAAGGGGAGGAGCTACAGCCGAGCGTCAACAGCGGAGCCTGAGGGAGAAACATTGTGTAACTAGCGGCCAGAACAGTAGCCGGCTGCCTAACTGGCAACATTGTAGCACCACGTGATAGACGTCAACTATAGTTGGCGTCAGTTAAGTAGGCATTTCCGCGACAGGGGATGCTGGAAGGGAGGAGCCACAGCTGAGCGACAACAGCGGAGCCTGAGGGAGAAACATTGTGTAACTCGCGGCCAGAACAGTAGCCGGCTGCCTAACTGGCAACACTGTAGCACCACGTGATAGACGTCAACTATAGTTGGCGTCAGTTAAGTAGGCATTTCCGTGACAGGGGATGCTTGAAGGGGAGGAGCTACAGCCGAGCGTCAACAGCATAGCCTGAGGGAGAAACATTGTGTAACTCGCGGCCAGAACAGTAGCCGGCTGCCTAACTGGCAACACTGTAGCACCACGTGATTGACGTCAACTATAGTTGGCGTCAGTTAAGTAGGCATTTCTGCGACAGGGGACGCTTGAAGGGCAGGAGCTACAGCCGAGCGTCAACAGCGGAGCCTGAGTGAGAAACATTGTGTAACTCGCGGCCAGAACAGTAGCCGGCTGCCTAACTGGCAACACTGTAGCGCCACGTGATAGACGTCAACTATAGTTGGCGTCAGTTAAGTAGGCATTTCCGCGACAGGGGATACTTGAAGGGGAGGAGCTACAGCCGAGCGTCAACAGCGGAGCCTGAGTGAGAAACATTGTGTAACTCGCGGCCAGAACAGTAGCCGGCTGCCTAACTGGCAACACTGTAGCACCACGTGATAGACGTCAACTATAGTTGGCGTCAGTTAAGTAGGCATTTCCGCGACAGGGGATGCTGGAAGGGGAGTAGCCACAGCCGAGCGTCAACAGCGGAGCCTGAGGGAGAAACATTGTGTAACTCGCGGCCAGAACAGTAGCCGGCTGCCTAACTGGCAACACTGTAGCACCACGTGATAGACGTCAACTATAGTTGGCGTCAGTTAAGTAGGCATTTCCGTGACAGGGGATGCTTGAAGGGGAGGAGCTACAGCCGAGCGTAAACAGCAGAGCCTGAGGGTGAAACATTGTGTAACTCGCGGCCAGAACAGTAGCCGGCTGCCTAACTGGCAACACTGTAGCGCCACGTGATAGACGTCAACTATAGTTGGCGTCAGTTAAGTAGGCATTTCCGCGACAGGGGATGCTTGAAGGGGAGGAGCTACAGCCGAGCGTCAACAGCGGAGCCTGAGTGAGAAACATTGTGTAACTCGCGGCCAGAACAGTAGCCGGCTGCCTAACTGGCAACACTGTAGCACCACGTGATAGACGTCAACTATAGTTGGGGTCAGTTAAGTAGGCATTTCCGTGACAGGGGATGCTTAAAGGGGAGGAGCTACAGCCGAGCGTCAACAGCAGAGCATGAGGGAGAAACATTGTGTAACTCGCGGCCAGAACAGTAGCCGGATGCCTAACTGGCAACACTGTAGCGCCACGTGATAGACGTCAACTATAGTTGGCGTCAGTTAAGTAGGCATTTCCGCGACAGGGGATGCTGGAAGGGGAGGAGCCACAGCCGAGCGTCAACAGCGGAGCCTGAGGGAGAAACATTGTGTAACTCGCGGCCAGAACAGTAGGCGGCTGCCTAACTAGCAACACTGTAGCACCATGTGATAGACGTCAACTATAGTTGGCGTCAGTTAAGTAGGCATTTCCGTGACAGGGGATGCTGGAAGGGAGGAGCCACAGCTGAGCGACAACAGCGGAGCCTGAGGGAGAAACATTGTGTAACTCGCGGCCAGAACAGTAGCCGGCTGCCTAACTGGCAACACTGTAGCACCACGTGATAGACGTCAACTATAGTTGGCGTCAGTTAAGTAGGCATTTCCGTGACAGGGGATGCTTGAAGGGGAGGAGCTACAGCCGAGCGTCAACAGCATAGCCTGAGGGAGAAACATTGTGTAACTCGCGGCCAGAACAGTAGCCGGCTGCCTAACTGGCAACACTGTAGCACCACGTGATTGACGTCAACTATAGTTGGCGTCAGTTAAGTAGGCATTTCTGCGACAGGGGACGCTTGAAGGGCAGGAGCTACAGCCGAGCGTCAACAGCGGAGCCTGAGTGAGAAACATTGTGTAACTCGCGGCCAGAACAGTAGCCGGCTGCCTAACTGGCAACACTGTAGCGCCACGTGATAGACGTCAACTATAGTTGGCGTCAGTTAAGTAGGCATTTCCGCGACAGGGGATACTTGAAGGGGAGGAGCTACAGCCGAGCGTCAACAGCGGAGCCTGAGTGAGAAACATTGTGTAACTCGCGGCCAGAACAGTAGCCGGCTGCCTAACTGGCAACACTGTAGCACCACGTGATAGACGTCAACTATAGTTGGCGTCAGTTAAGTAGGCATTTCCGCGACAGGGGATGCTGGAAGGGGAGTAGCCACAGCCGAGCGTCAACAGCGGAGCCTGAGGGAGAAACATTGTGTAACTCGCGGCCAGAACAGTAGCCGGCTGCCTAACTGGCAACACTGTAGCACCACGTGATAGACGTCAACTATAGTTGGCGTCAGTTAAGTAGGCATTTCCGTGACAGGGGATGCTTGAAGGGGAGGAGCTACAGCCGAGCGTAAACAGCAGAGCCTGAGGGTGAAACATTGTGTAACTCGCGGCCAGAACAGTAGCCGGCTGCCTAACTGGCAACACTGTAGCGCCACGTGATAGACGTCAACTATAGTTGGCGTCAGTTAAGTAGGCATTTCCGCGACAGGGGATGCTTGAAGGGGAGGAGCTACAGCCGAGCGTCAACAGCGGAGCCTGAGTGAGAAACATTGTGTAACTCGCGGCCAGAACAGTAGCCGGCTGCCTAACTGGCAACACTGTAGCACCACGTGATAGACGTCAACTATAGTTGGGGTCAGTTAAGTAGGCATTTCCGTGACAGGGGATGCTTAAAGGGGAGGAGCTACAGCCGAGCGTCAACAGCAGAGCATGAGGGAGAAACATTGTGTAACTCGCGGCCAGAACAGTAGCCGGATGCCTAACTGGCAACACTGTAGCGCCACGTGATAGACGTCAACTATAGTTGGCGTCAGTTAAGTAGGCATTTCCGCGACAGGGGATGCTGGAAGGGGAGGAGCCACAGCCGAGCGTCAACAGCGGAGCCTGAGGGAGAAACATTGTGTAACTCGCGGCCAGAACAGTAGGCGGCTGCCTAACTAGCAACACTGTAGCACCATGTGATAGACGTCAACTATAGTTGGCGTCAGTTAAGTAGGCATTTCCGTGACAGGGGATGCTTGAAGGAGAGGAGCTACAGCCGAGCGTCAACAGCGGAGCCTGAGGGAGAAACATTGTGTAACACGTGGCCAGAACAGTAGCCGGCTGCCTAACTGGCAACACTGTAGCGCCATGTGATATACGTCAACTATAGTTGGCGTCAGTTAAGTAGGCATTTCCGCGACAGGGGATGCTTGAAGGGGAGGAGCTACTGCCGAGCGTCAACAGCGGAGCCTGAGTGAGAAACATTGTGTAACTCGCGGCCAGAACAGTAGCCGGCTGCCTAACTGGCAACACTGTAGCACCACGTGATAGACGTCAACTATAGTTGGCGTCAGTTAAGTAGGCATTTCCGTGACAGGGGATGCTTGAAGGGGAGGAGCTACAGCCGAGCGTCAACAGCAGAGCCTGAGGGAGAAACATTGTGTAACTCGCGGCCAGAACAGTAGCCGGCTGCCTAACTGGCAACACTGTAGCACCACGTGATAGACGTTAACTATAGTTGGCGTCAGTTAAGTAGGCATTTCCGCGACAGGGGATGCTTGAAGGGGAGGAGCTACAGCCGAGCGTCAACAGCGGAGCCTGAGTGAGAAACATTGTGTAACTCGCGGCCAGAACAGTAGCCGGCTGCCTAACTGGCAACACTGTAGCGCCACGTGATAGACGTCAACTATAGTTGGCGTCAGTTAAGTAGGCATTTCCGCGACAGGGGATGCTTGAAGGGGAGGAGCTACAGCCGAGCGTCAACAGCGGAGCCTGAGTGAGAAACATAGTGTAACTCGCGGCCAGAACAGTAGCCGGCTGCCTAACTGGCAACACTATAGCACCACGTGATAGACGTCAACTATAGTTGGCGTCAGTTAAGTAGGCATTTCCGTGACAGGGGATGCTTGAAGGGGAGGAGCTACAGCCGAGCGTCAACAGCGAAGCCTGAGGGAGAAACATTGTGTAACTCACGGCCAGAACAGTAGCCGGCTGCCTAACTGGCAACACTGTAGCACCACGTGATAGACGTCAACTATAGTTGGCGTCAGTTAAGTAGGCATTTCCGCGACAGGGGATGCTGGAAGGGGAGGAGCCACAGCCGAGCGTCAACAGCGGAGCCTGAGGGAGAAAGATTGTGTAACTCGCGGCCAGAACAGTAGCCGGCTTACTAACTGGCAACACTGTAGCGCCACGTGATAGACGTCAACTATAGTTGGCGTCAGTTAAGTAGGCATTTCCGTGACAGTCGATGCTTGAAGGGGAGGAGCTACAGTCGAGCGTCAACAGTGGAGCCTGAGGGAGAAACATTGTGTAACTCGTGGCCAGAACAGTAGCCGGCTGCCTAACTGGCAACACTGTAGTGCCACGTGATATACGTCAACTATAGTTGGCGTCAGTTAAGTAGGCATTTCTGTGACAGGGGATGCTGGAAGGGGAGGAGCCTCAGCCGAGCGTCAACAGCGGAGCCTGAGGGAGAAACATTGTGTAACTCGCGGCCAGAACAGTAGCCGGCTGCCTAACTGGCAACACTGTAGCACCACGTGATAGACGTCAACTATAGTTGGCGTCAGTTAAGTAGGCATTTCCGTGACAGGGGATGCTTGAAGGGGAGGAGCTACAGCCGAGCGTAAACAGCAGAGCCTGAGGGTGAAACATTGTGTAACTCGCGGCCAGAACAGTAGCCGGCTGCCTAACTGGCAACACTGTAGCGCCACGTGATAGACGTCAACTATAGTTGGCGTCAGTTAAGTAGGCATTTCCTCGACAGGGGATGCTTGAAGGGGAGGAGCTACAGCCGAGCGTCAACAGCGGAGCCTGAGTGAGAAACATTGTGTAACTCGCGGCCAGAACAGTAGCCGGCTGCCTAACTGGCAACACTGTAGCACCACGTAATAGACGTCAACTATAGTTGGCGTCAGTTAAGTAGGCATTTCTGTGACAGGGGATGCTTGAAGGGGAGGAGCTACAGCCGAGCGTCAACAGCAGAGCCTGAGGGAGAAACATTGTGTAACTCGCGGCCAGAACAGTAGCCGGCTGCCTAACTGGCAACACTGTAGCACCACGTGATAGACGTCAACTATAGTTGGCGTCAGTTAAGTAGGCATTTCCGCGACAGGGGATGCTGGAAGGGGAGGAGCCACAGCCGAGCGTCAACAGCGGAGCCTGAGGGAGAAACATTGTGTAACTCGCGGCCAGAACAGTAGCCGGCTGCCTAACTAGTAACACTGTAGCACCACGTGATAGACGTCAACTATAGTTGGCGTCAGTTAAGTAGGCATTTCCGTGACAGGGGATGCTTGAAGGGGAGGAGCTACAGCCGAGCGTCAACAGCGGAGCCTGAGGGAGAAACATTGTGTAACACGTGGCCAGAACAGTAGCCGGCTGCCTAACTGGCAACACTGTAGCGCCATGTGATATACGTCAACTATAGTTGGCGTCAGTTAAGTAGGCATTTCCGCGACAGGGGATTCTTGAAGGGGAGGAGCTACTGCCGAGCGTCAACAGCGGAGCCTGAGTGAGAAACATTGTGTAACTCACGGCCAGAACTGTAGCCGGCTGCCTAACTGGCAACACTGTAGCACCACGTGATAGACGTCAACTATAGTTGGCGTCAGTTAAGTAGGCATTTCCGTGACAGGGGATGCTTGAAGGGGAGGAGCTACAGCCGAGCGTCAACAGCAGAGCCTGAGGGAGAAACATTGTGTAACTCGCGGCCAGAACAGTAGCCGGCTGCCTAACTGGCAACACTGTAGCGCCACGTGATAGACGTCAACTATAGTTGGCGTCAGTTAAGTAGGCATTTCCGCGACAGGGGATGCTTGAAGGGGAGGAGCTACAGCCGAGCGTCAACAGCGGAGCCTGAGTGAGAAACATTGTGTAACTCGCGGCCAGAACAGTAGCCGGCTGCCTAACTGGCAACACTGTAGCACCACGTGATAGACGTCAACTATAGTTGGCGTCAGTTAAGTAGGCATTTCCGCGACAGGGGATGCTTGAAGGGGAGGAGCTACAGCCGAGCGTCAACAGCGGAGCCTGAGGGAGAAACATTGTGTAACTCGCGGCCAGAACAGTAGCCGGCTGCCTAACTGGCAACACTGTAGCACCACGTGATAGACGTCAAATATAGTTGGCGTCAGTTAAGTAGGCATTTCCGTGACAGGGGATGCTTGAAGGGGAGGAGCTACAGCCGAGCGTCAACAGCGAAGCCTGAGGGAGAAACATTGTGTAACTCACGGCCAGAACAGTAGCCGGCTGCCTAACTGGCAACACTGTAGCACCACGTGATAGACGTCAACGATAGTTGGCGTCAGTTAAGAAGGCATTTCCGCGACAGGGGATGCTGGAAGGGGAGGAGCCACAGCCGAGCGTCAACAGCGGAGCCTGAGGGAGAAACATTGTGTAACTCGCGGCCAGAACAGTAGCCGGCTTCCTAACTGGCAACACTGTAGCGCCACGTGATAGACGTCAACTATAGTTGGCGTCAGTTAAGTAGGCATTTCCGTGACATTCGATGCTTGAAGGGGAGGAGCTACAGTCGAGCGTCAACAGCGGAGCCTGAGGGAGAAACATTGTGTAACTCGCGGCCAGAACAGTAGCCGGCTGCCTAACTGGCAACACTGTAGCGCCACGTGATAGACGTCAACTATAGTTGGCGTCAGTTAAGTAGGCATTTCCGTGACAGTCGATGCTTGAAGGGGAGGAGCTACAGTCGAGCGTCAACAGCGGAGCCTGAGGGAGAAACATTGTGTAACTCGCGGCCAGAACAGTAGCCGGCTGCCTAACTGGCAACACTGTAGCACCACGTGATAGACGTCAACTATAGTTGGCGTCAGTTAAGTAGGCATTTCCGCGACAGGGGATGCTTGAAGGGGAGGAGCCACAGCCGAGCGTCAACAGCGGAGCCTGAGGGAGAAACATTGTGTAACTCGCGGCCAGAACAGTAGCCGGCTGCCTAACTGGCAACACTGTAGCACCACGTGATAGACGTCAACTATAGTTGGCGTCAGTTAAGTAGGCATTTCCGTGACAGGGGATGCTTGAAGGGGAGGAGCTACAGCCGAGCGTAAACAGCAGAGCCTAAGGGTGAAACATTGTGTAACTCGTGGCCAGAACAGTAGCCGGCTGCCTAACTGGCAACACTGTAGCGCCACGTGATAGACGTCAACTATAGTTGGCGTCAGTTAAGTAGGCATTTCCGCGACAGGTGATGCTTGAAGGGGAGGAGCTACAGCCGAGCGTCAACAGCGGAGCCTGAGTGAGAAACATTGTGTAACTCGCGGCCAGAACAGTAGCCGGCTGCCTAACTGGCAACACTGTAGCGCCACGTGATAGACGTCAACTATAGTTGCCGTCAGTTAAGTAGGCATATCTGTGACAGGGGATGCTTGAAGGGGAGGAGCTACAGCCGAGCGTCAACAGCGGAGCCTGAGGGAGAAACATTGTGTAACTCGTGGCCAGAACAGTAGCCGGCTGCCTAACTGGCAACACTGTAGCACCACGTGATAGACGTCAACTATAGTTGGCGTCAGTTAAGTAGGCATTTCCGCGACAGGGGATGCTTGAAGGGGAGGAGCTACAGCCGAGCGTCAACAGCGGAGCCTGAGGGAGAAACATTGTGTAACTCGCGGCCAGAACAGTAGCCGGATGCCTAACTGGCAACACTGTAGCACCATGTGATAGACGTCAACTATAGTTGGCGTCAGTTAAGTAGGCATTTCCGTGACAGGGGATGCTTGAAGGGGAGGAGCTACAGCCGAGCGCCAACAGCAGAGCCTGAGGGAGAAACATTGTGTAACTCGCGGCCTGAACAGTAGCCGGCTGCCTAACTGGCAACACTGTAGCGCCACGTGATAGACGTCAACTACAGTTGGCGTCAGTTAAGTAGGCATTTCCGCGACAGGGGATGCTGGAAGGGGAGGAGCCACAGCCGAGCGTCAACAGCGGAGCCTGAGGGAGAAACATTGTGTAACTCGCGGCCAGAACAGTAGCCGGCTGCCTAACTAGCAAAACACTGTAGCACCACGTGATAGACGTCAACTATAGTTGGCGTCAGTTAAGTAGGCATTTCCGTGACTGGGGATGCTTGAAGGGGAGGAGCTACAGCCGAGCGTCAACAGCAGAGCCTGAGGGAGAAACATTGTGTAACACGTGGCCAGAACAGTAGCCGGCTGCCTAACTGGCAACACTGTAGCGCCATGTGATAGACGTCAACTATAGTTGGCGTCAGTTAAGTAGGCTTTTCCGCGACAGGGGATGCTTGAAGGGGAGGAGCTACAGCCGAGCGTTAACAGTGGAGCCTGAGGGAGAAACATTGTGTAACTCGCAACCAGAACAGTAGCCGGCTGCCTAACTGGCAACACTGTAGCACCACGTGATAGACGTCAACTATAGTTGGCGTCAGTTAAGTAGGCATTTCCGCGACATGGGATGCTGGAAGGGGAGGAGCCACAGCCGAGCGTCAACAGCGGAGCCTGAGGGAGAAACATTGTGTAACTCGCGGCCAGAACAGTAGCCGGCTGCCTAACTGGCAACACTGTAGCACCACGTGATAGACGTCAACTATAGTTGGCGTCAGTTAAGTAGGCATTTCCGTGACAGGGGATGCTTGAAGGGGAGGAGCTACAGTCGAGCGTCAACAGCAGAGCCTGAGGGAGAAACATTGTGTAACTCACGGCCAGAACAGTAGCCGGCTGCCCAACTGGCAACACTGTAGCACCACGTGATAGACGTCAACTGTAGTTGGCGTCAGTTAAGTAGGCATTTCCGCGACAGGGGATGCTTGAAGGGGAGGAGCTACAGCCGAGCGTCAACAGCGGAGACTGAGTGAGAAACATAGTGTAACTCGCGGCCAGAACAGTAGCCGGCTGCCTAACTGGCAACACTGTAGCACCACGTGATAGACGTCAACTATAGTTGGCGTCAGTTAAGTAGGCATTTCCGCGACAGGGGATGCTTGAAGGGGAGGAGCCACAGCCGAGCGTCAACAGCGGAGCCTGAGGGAGAAACATTGTGTAACTCGCGGCCAGAACAGTAGCCGGCTGCCTAACTGGCAACACTGTAGCACCACGTGATAGACGTCAACTATAGTTGGCGTCAGTTAAGTAGGCATTTCCGTGACAGGGGATGCTTGAAGGGGAGGAGCTACAGCCGAGCGTAAACAGCAGAGCCTAAGGGTG
This sequence comes from Locusta migratoria, assembly GCA_026315105.1. Taxonomy (NCBI): domain Eukaryota; kingdom Metazoa; phylum Arthropoda; class Insecta; order Orthoptera; family Acrididae; genus Locusta; species Locusta migratoria. Next base: position 7,087,624 of record CM048747.1, read on the forward strand.
AAACATTGTGTAACTCGTGGCCAGAACAGTAGCCGGCTGCCTAACTGGCAACACTGTAGCGCCACGTGATAGACGTCAACTATAGTTGGCGTCAGTTAAGTAGGCATTTCCGCGACAGGTGATGCTTGAAGGGGAGGAGCTACAGCCGAGCGTCAACAGCGGAGCCTGAGTGAGAAACATTGTGTAACTCGCGGCCAGAACAGTAGCCGGCTGCCTAACTGGCAACACTGTAGCGCCACGTGATAGACGTCAACTATAGTTGCCGTCAGTTAAGTAGGCATATCTGTGACAGGGGATGCTTGAAGGGGAGGAGCTACAGCCGAGCGTCAACAGCGGAGCCTGAGGGAGAAACATTGTGTAACTCGTGGCCAGAACAGTAGCCGGCTGCCTAACTGGCAACACTGTAGCACCACGTGATAGACGTCAACTATAGTTGGCGTCAGTTAAGTAGGCATTTCCGCGACAGGGGATGCTTGAAGGGGAGGAGCTACAGCCGAGCGTCAACAGCGGAGCCTGAGGGAGAAACATTGTGTAACTCGCGGCCAGAACAGTAGCCGGATGCCTAACTGGCAACACTGTAGCACCATGTGATAGACGTCAACTATAGTTGGCGTCAGTTAAGTAGGCATTTCCGTGACAGGGGATGCTTGAAGGGGAGGAGCTACAGCCGAGCGCCAACAGCAGAGCCTGAGGGAGAAACATTGTGTAACTCGCGGCCTGAACAGTAGCCGGCTGCCTAACTGGCAACACTGTAGCGCCACGTGATAGACGTCAACTACAGTTGGCGTCAGTTAAGTAGGCATTTCCGCGACAGGGGATGCTGGAAGGGGAGGAGCCACAGCCGAGCGTCAACAGCGGAGCCTGAGGGAGAAACATTGTGTAACTCGCGGCCAGAACAGTAGCCGGCTGCCTAACTAGCAAAACACTGTAGCACCACGTGATAGACGTCAACTATAGTTGGCGTCAGTTAAGTAGGCATTTCCGTGACTGGGGATGCTTGAAGGGGAGGAGCTACAGCCGAGCGTCAACAGCAGAGCCTGAGGGAGAAACATTGTGTAACACGTGGCCAGAACAGTAGCCGGCTGCCTAACTGGCAACACTGTAGCGCCATGTGATAGACGTCAACTATAGTTGGCGTCAGTTAAGTAGGCTTTTCCGCGACAGGGGATGCTTGAAGGGGAGGAGCTACAGCCGAGCGTTAACAGTGGAGCCTGAGGGAGAAACATTGTGTAACTCGCAACCAGAACAGTAGCCGGCTGCCTAACTGGCAACACTGTAGCACCACGTGATAGACGTCAACTATAGTTGGCGTCAGTTAAGTAGGCATTTCCGCGACATGGGATGCTGGAAGGGGAGGAGCCACAGCCGAGCGTCAACAGCGGAGCCTGAGGGAGAAACATTGTGTAACTCGCGGCCAGAACAGTAGCCGGCTGCCTAACTGGCAACACTGTAGCACCACGTGATAGACGTCAACTATAGTTGGCGTCAGTTAAGTAGGCATTTCCGTGACAGGGGATGCTTGAAGGGGAGGAGCTACAGTCGAGCGTCAACAGCAGAGCCTGAGGGAGAAACATTGTGTAACTCACGGCCAGAACAGTAGCCGGCTGCCCAACTGGCAACACTGTAGCACCACGTGATAGACGTCAACTGTAGTTGGCGTCAGTTAAGTAGGCATTTCCGCGACAGGGGATGCTTGAAGGGGAGGAGCTACAGCCGAGCGTCAACAGCGGAGACTGAGTGAGAAACATAGTGTAACTCGCGGCCAGAACAGTAGCCGGCTGCCTAACTGGCAACACTGTAGCACCACGTGATAGACGTCAACTATAGTTGGCGTCAGTTAAGTAGGCATTTCCGTGACAGGGGATGCTTGAAGGGGAGGAGCTACAGCCGAGCGTCAACAGCAGAGCCTGAGGGAGAAACATTGTGTAACTCGCGGCCAGAACAGTAGCCGGCTGCCTAACTGGCAACACTGTAGCGCCACGTGATAGACGTTAACTATAGTTGGCGTCAGTTAAGTAGGCATTTCCGCGACAGGGGCTGCTTGAAGGGGAGGAGCCACAGCCGAGCGTCAACAGCGGAGCCTGAGTGAGAAACATTTTGTAACTCGCGGCCAGAACAGTAGCCGGCTGCCTAACTGGCAAGACTGTAGCGCCACGTGATAGACGTCAACTATAGTTGGCGTCAGTTAAGTAGGCATTTCCGCGACAGGGGATGCTTGAAGGGGAGGAGCTACAGCCGAGCGTCAACAGCGGAGCCTGAGTGAGAAACATTGTGTAACTCGCGGCCAGAACAGTAGCCGGCTGCCTAACTGGCAACACTGTAGCACCACGTGATAGACGTCAACTATAGTTGGCGTCAGTTAAGTAGGCATTTCTGCGACAGGGGATGCTTGAAGGGGAGGAGCTACGGCCGAGCGTCAACAGCGGAGCCTGAGGGAGAAACATTGTGTAACTTGCGGCCTTACAGTAGCCGGCTGCCTAACTGGCAAGACTGTAGCACCACGTGATAGACGTCAACTATAGTTGGCGTCAATTAAGTAGGCATTTCTGCGACAGGGGATGCTTGAAGGGGAGGAGCTACAGCCGAGCGTCAACAGCAGAGCCTGAGGGAGAAACATTGTGTAACTCGAGGCAAGAACAGTAGCCGACTGCCTAACTGGCAACACTGTAGCGCCACATGATAGACGTCAACTATAGTTGGCGTCAGTTAAGTAGGCATTTCCGCGACAGGGGATGCTTGAAGGGGAGGAGCTACAGCCGAGCGTCAACAGCAGAGCCTGAGGGAGAAACATTGTGTAACTAGCGGCCAGAACAGTAGCCGGCTGCCTAACTGGCAACATTGTAGCACCACGTGATAGACGTCAACTATAGTTGGCGTCAGTTAAGTAGGCATTTCCGCGACAGGGGATGCTGGAAGGGAGGAGCCACAGCTGAGCGTCAACAGCGGAGCCTGAGGAAGAAACATTGTGTAACTCGCGGCCAGAACAGTAGCCGGCTGCCTAACTGGCAACACTGTAGCACCACGTGATAGACGTCAACTATAGTTGGCGTCAGTTAAGTAGGCATTTCCGTGACAGGGGATGCTTGAAGGGGAGGAGCTACAGCCGAGCGTCAACAGCAGAGCCTGAGGGAGAAACATTGTGTAACTCGCGGCCAGAACAGTAGCCGGCTGCCTAACTGGCAACACTGTAGCACCACGTGATTGACGTCAACTATAGTTGGCGTCAGTTAAGTAGGCATTTCTGCGACAGGGGATGCTTGAAGGGCAGGAGCTACAGCCGAGCGTCAACAGCGGAGCCTGAGTGAGAAACATTGTGTAACTCGCGGCCAGAACAGTAGCCGGCTGCCTAACTGGCAACACTGTAGCGCCACGTGATAGACGTCAACTATAGTTGGCGTCAGTTAAGTAGGCATTTCCGCGACAGGGGATACTTGAAGGGGAGGAGCTACAGCCGAGCGTCAACAGCGGAGCCTGAGTGAGAAACATTGTGTAACTCGCGGCCAGAACAGTAGCCGGCTGCCTAACTGGCAACACTGTAGCACCACGTGATAGACGTCAACTATAGTTGGCTTCAGTTAAGTAGGCATTTCCGCGACAGGGGATGCTGGAAGGGGAGTAGCCACAGCCGAGCGTCAACAGCGGAGCCTGAGGGAGAAACATTGTGTAACTCGCGGCCAGAACAGTAGCCGGCTGCCTAACTGGCAACACTGTAGCACCACGTGATAGACGTCAACTATAGTTGGCGTCAGTTAAGTAGGCATTTCCGTGACAGGGGATGCTTGAAGGGGAGGAGCTACAGCCGAGCGTCAACAGCAGAGCCTGAGGGAGAAACATTGTGTAACTCGCGGCCAGAACAGTAGCCGGCTGCCTAACTGGCAACACTGTAGCACCACGTGATTGACGTCAACTATAGTTGGCGTCAGTTAAGTAGGCATTTCTGCGACAGGGGATGCTTGAAGGGCAGGAGCTACAGCCGAGCGTCAACAGCGGAGCCTGAGTGAGAAACATTGTGTAACTCGCGGCCAGAACAGTAGCCGGCTGCCTAACTGGCAACACTGTAGCGCCACGTGATAGACGTCAACTATAGTTGGCGTCAGTTAAGTAGGCATTTCCGCGACAGGGGATACTTGAAGGGGAGGAGCTACAGCCGAGCGTCAACAGCGGAGCCTGAGTGAGAAACATTGTGTAACTCGCGGCCAGAACAGTAGCCGGCTGCCTAACTGGCAACACTGTAGCACCACGTGATAGACGTCAACTATAGTTGGCTTCAGTTAAGTAGGCATTTCCGCGACAGGGGATGCTGGAAGGGGAGTAGCCACAGCCGAGCGTCAACAGCGGACCCTGAGGGAGAAACATTGTGTAACTCGCGGCCAGAACAGTAGCCGGCTGCCTAACTGGCAACACTGTAGCACCACGTGATAGACGTCAACTATAGTTGGCGTCAGTTAAGTAGGCATTTCCGTGACAGGGGATGCTTGAAGGGGAGGAGCTACAGCCGAGCGTAAACAGCAGAGCCTGAGGGTAAAACATTGTGTAACTCGCGGCCAGAACAGTAGCCGGCTGCCTAACTGGCAACACTGTAGCGCCACGTGATAGACGTCAACTATAGTTGGCGTCAGTTAAGTAGGCATTTCCGCGACAGGGGATGCTTGAAGGGGAGGAGCTACAGCCGAGCGTCAACAGCGGAGCCTGAGTGAGAAACATTGTGTAACTCGCGGCCAGAACAGTAGCCGGCTGCCTAACTGGCAACACTGTAGCACCACGTGATAGACGTCAACTATAGTTGGCGTCAGTTAAGTAGGCATTTCCGTGACAGGGGATGCTTGAAGGGGAGGAGCTACAGCCGAGCGTCAACAGCAGAGCCTGAGGGAGAAACATTGTGTAACTCGCGGCCAGAACAGTAGCCGGCTGCCTAACTGGCAACACTGTAGCGCCACGTGATAGACGTCAACTATAGTTGGCGTCAGTTAAGTAGGCATTTCCGCGACAGGGGATGCTGGAAGGGGAGGAGCCACAGCCGAGCGTCAACAGCGGAGCCTGAGGGAGAAACATTGTGTAACTCGCGGCCAGAACAGTAGGCGGCTGCCTAACTAGCAACACTGTAGCACCATGTGATAGACGTCAACTATAGTTGGCGTCAGTTAAGTAGGCATTTCCGTGACAGGGGATGCTTGAAGGGGAGGAGCTACAGCCGAGCGTCAACAGCGGAGCATGAGGGAGAAACATTGTGTAACACGTGGCCAGAACAGTAGCCGGCTGCCTAACTGGCAACACTGTAGCGCCATGTGATATACGTCAACTATAGTTGGCGTCAGTTAAGTAGGCATTTCCGCGACAGGGGATGCTTGAAGGGGAGGAGCTACTGCCGAGCGTCAACAGCGGAGCCTGAGTGAGAAACATTGTGTAACTCGCGGCCAGAACAGTAGCCGGCTGCCTAACTGGCAACACTGTAGCACCACGTGATAGACGTCAACTATAGTTGGCGTCAGTTAAGTAGGCATTTCCGTGACAGGGGATGCTTGAAGGGGAGGAGCTACAGCCGAGCGTCAACAGCAGAGCCTGAGGGAGAAACATTGTGTAACTCGCGGCCAGAACAGTAGCCGGCTGCCTAACTGGCAACACTGTAGCACCACGTGATAGACGTTAACTATAGTTGGCGTCAGTTAAGTAGGCATTTCCGCGACAGGGGATGCTTGAAGGGGAAGAGCTACAGCCGAGCGTCAACAGCGGAGCCTGAGTGAGAAACATTGTGTAACTCGCGGCCAGAACAGTAGCCGGCTGCCTAACTGGCAACACTGTAGCGCCACGTGATAGACGTCAACTATAGTTGGCGTCAGTTAAGTAGGCATTTCCGCGACAGGGGATGCTTGAAGGGGAGGAGCTACAGCCGAGCGTCAACAGCGGAGCCTGAGGGAGAAACATTGTGTAACTCGCGGCCAGAACAGTAGCCGGCTGCCTAACTGGCAACACTGTAGCACCATGTGATAGACGTCAACTATAGTTGGCGTCAGTTAAGTAGGCATTTCCGTGACAGGGGATGCTTGAAGGGGAGGAGCTACAGCCGAGCGTCAACAGCGAAGCCTGAGGGAGAAACATTGTGTAACTCACGGCCAGAACAGTAGCCGGCTGCCTAACTGGCAACACTGTAGTGCCACGTGATATACGTCAACTATAGTTGGCGTCAGTTAAGTAGGCATTTCCGCGACAGGGGATGCTGGAAGGGGAGGAGCCACAGCCGAGCGTCAACAGCGGAGCCTGAGGGAGAAACATTGTGTAACTCACGGCCAGAACAGTAGCCGGCTGCCTAACTGGCAACACTGTGGCACCACGTGATAGACGTCAACTATAGTTGGCGTCAGTTAAGTAGGCATTTCCGTGACAGGGGATGCTTGAAGGCGAGGAGCTACAGCCGAGCGTAAACAGCAGAGCCTAAGGGTGAAACATTGTGTAACTCGTGGCCAGAACAGTAGCCGGCTGCCTAACTGGCAACACTGTAGCGCCACGTGATAGACGTCAACTATAGTTGGCGTCAGTTAAGTAGGCATTTCCGCGACAGGGGATGCTTGAAGGGGAGGAGCTACAGCCGAGCGTCAACAGCGGAGCCTGAGTGAGAAACATTGTGTAACTCGCGGCCAGAACAGTAGCCGGCTGCCTAACTGGCAACACTGTAGCGCCACGTGATAGACGTCAACTATAGTTGGCGTCAGTTAAGTAGGCATTTCTGTGACAGGGGATGCTTGAAGGGGAGGAGCTACAGCCGAGCGTCAACAGCGGAGCCTGAGGGAGAAACATTGTGTAACTCGTGGCCAGAACAGTAGCCGGCTGCCTAACTGGCAACACTGTAGCACCACGTGATAGACGTCAACTATAGTTGGCGTCAGTTAAGTAGGCATTTCCGCGACAGGGGATGCTGGAAGGGGAGGAGCCACAGCCGAGCATCAACAGCGGAGCCTGAGGGAGAAACATTGTGTAACTCGCGGCCAGAACAGTAGCCGGATGCCTAACTGGCAACACTGTAGCGCCACGTGATAGACGTCAACTATAGTTGGCGTTAGTTAAGTAGGCATTTCCGTGACAGGGGATGCTTGAAGGGGAGGAGCTACAGCCGAGCGTCAACAGCAGAGCCTGAGGGAGAAACATTGTGTAACTCGCGGCCTGAACAGTAGCCGGCTGCCTAACTGGCAACACTGTAGCGCCACGTGATAGACGTCAACTATAGTTGGCGTCAGTTAAGTAGGCATTTCCGCGACAGGGGATGCTGGAAGGGGAGGAGCCACAGCCGAGCGTCAACAGCGGAGCCTGAGGGAGAAACATTGTGTAACTCGCGGCCAGAACAGTAGCCGGCTGCCTAACTAGCAACACTGTAGCACCACGTGATAGACGTCAACTATAGTTGGCGTCAGTTAAGTAGGCATTTCCGTGACAGGGGATGCTTGAAGGGGAGGAGCTACAGCCGAGCGTCAACAGCAGAGCCTGAGGGAGAAACATTGTGTAACACGTGGCCAGAACAGTAGCCGGCTGCCTAACTGGCAACACTGTAGCGCCATGTGATAGACGTCAACTATAGTTGGCGTCAGTTAAGTAGGCATTTCCGCGACAGGGGATGCTTGAAGGGGAGGAGCTACAGCCGAGCGTCAACAGTGGAGCCTGAGGGAGAAAGATTGTGTAACTCGCGGCCAGAACAGTAGCCGGCTGCCTAACTGGCAACACTGTAGCACCACGTGATAGACGTCAACAATAGTTGGCGTCAGTTAAGTAGGCATTTCCGCGACAGGGGATGCTGGAAGGGGAGGAGCCACAGCCGAGCGTCAACAGCGGAGCCTGAGGGAGAAACATTGTGTAACTCGCGGCCAGAACAGTAGCCGGCTGCCTAACTGGCAACACTGTAGCACCACGTGATAGACGTCAACTATAGTTGGCGTCAGTTAAGTAGGCATTTCCGTGACAGGGGATGCTTGAAGGGTAGGAGCTACAGCCGTGCGTCAACAGCAGAGCCTGAGGGAGAAACATTGTGTAACTCGCGGCCAGAACAGTAGCCGGCTGCCTAACTGGCAACACTGTAGCACCACGTGATAGACGTCAACTGTAGTTGGCGTCAGTTAAGTAGGCATTTCCGCGACAGGGGATGCTTGAAGGGGAGGAGCTACAGCCGAGCGTCAACAGCGGAGCCTGAGTGAGAAACATTGTGTAACTCGCGGCCAGAACAGTAGCGGGTGCCTAACTGGCAACACTGTAGCGCCACGTGATAGACGTCAACTATAGTTGGCGTCAGTTAAGTAGGCATTTCCGCGACAGGGGCTGCTTGAAGGGGAGGAGCCACAGCCGAGCGTCAACAGCGGAGCCTGAGTGAGAAACATTGTGTAACTCGCGGCCAGAACAGTAGCCGGCTGCCTAACTGGCAACACTGTAGCGCCACGTGATAGACGTCAACTATAGTTGGCGTCAGTTAAGTAGGCATTTCCGCGACAGGGGATGCTTGAAGGGGAGGAGCTACAGCCGAGCGTCAACAGCGGAGCCTGAGTGAGAAACATTGTGTAACTCGCGGCCAGAACAGTAGCCGGCTGCCTAACTGGCAACACTGTAGCACCACGTGATAGACGTCAACTATAGTTGGCGTCAGTTAAGTAGGCATTTCCGTGACAGGGGATGCTGGAAGGGGAGGAGCCACAGCCGAGCGACAACAGCGGAGCCTGAGGGAGAAACATTGTGTAACTCGCGGCCAGAACAGTAGGCGGCTTCCTAACTGGCAACACTGTAGCACCACGTGATAGACATCAACTATAGTTGGCGTCAGTTAAGTAGGCATTTCCGTGACAGTCGATGCTTGAAGGGGAGGAGCTACAGTCGAGCGTCAACAGCGGAGCCTGAGGGAGAAACATTGTGTAACTCGTGGCCAGAACAGTAGCCGGCTGCCTAACTGGCAGCACAGTAGTGCCACGTGGTATACGTCAACTATAGTTGGCGTCAGTTAAGTAGGCATTTCCGCGACAATGGATGCTGGAAGGGGAGGAGCCACAGCCGAGCGTCAACAGCGGAGCCTGAGGGAGAAACATTGTGTAACTCGTGGCCAGAACAGTAGCCGGCTGCCTAACTGGCAACACTGTAGCACCACGTGATAGACGTCATCTATAGTTGGCGTCAGTTAAGTAGGCATTTCCGTGACAGGGGATGCTTGAAGGGGAGGAGCTACAGCCGAGCGTCAACAGCGGAGCCTGAGGGAGAAACATTGTGTAACACGTGGCCAGAACAGTAGCCGGCTGCCTAACTGGCAACACTGTAGCGCCATGTGATAGACGTCAACTATAGTTGGCGTCAGTTAAGTAGGCATTTCCGCGACAGGGGATGCTGGAAGGGGAGGAGCCACAGCCGAGTGTCAGCAGCGGAGCCTGAGGGAGAATCATTGTGTAACTAGCGGCCAGAACAGTAGCCGGCTGCCTAACTGGCAACACTGTAGCACCACGTGATAGACGTCAACTATAGTTGGCGTCAGTTAAGTAGGCATTTCCGTGACAGGGGATGCTTGAAGGGGAGGAGCTACAGCCGAGCGTCAACAGCGGAGCCTGAGGGAGAAACATTGTGTAACTTGCGGCCTTACAGTAGCCGGCTGCCAAACTGGCAAGACTGTAGCGCCACGTGATAGACGTCAACTATAGTTGGCGTCAATTAAGTAGGCATTTCCGCGACAGGGGATGCTTGAAGGGGAGGAGCTACAGCCGAGCGTCAACAGCAGAGCCTGAGGGAGAAACATTGTGTAACTCGAGGCAAGAACAGTAGCCGACTGCCTAACTGGCAACACTGTAGCGCCACGTGATAGACGTCAACTATAGTTGGCGTCAGTTAAGTAGGCATTTCCGCGACAGGGGATGATTGAAGGGGAGGAGCTACAGCCGAGCGTCAACAGCGGAGCCTGAGGGAGAAACATTGTGTAACTAGCGGCCAGAACAGTAGCCGGCTGCCTAACTGGCAACATTGTAGCACCACGTGATAGACGTCAACTATAGTTGGCGTCAGTTAAGTAGGCATTTCCGCGACAGGGGATGCTGGAAGGGAGGAGCTACAGCCGAGCGTCAACAGCGGAGCCTGAGTGAGAAACATTGTGTAACTCGCGGCCAGAACAGTAGCCGGCTGCCTAACTGGCAACACTGTAGCGCCACGTGATAGACGTCAACTATAGTTGGCGTCAGTTAAGTAGGCATTTCCGCGACAGGGGATGCTTGAAGGGGAGGAGCTACAGCCGAGCGTCAACAGCGGAGCCTGAGGGAGAAACATTGTGTAACTCGCGGCCAGAACAGTAGCCGGCTGCCTAACTGGCAACACTGTAGCACCATGTGATAGACGTCAACTATAGTTGGCGTCAGTTAAGTAGGCATTTCCGTGACAGGGGATGCTTGAAGGGGAGGAGCTACAGCCGAGCGTCAACAGCGAAGCCTGAGGGAGAAACATTGTGTAACTCACGGCCAGAACAGTAGCCGGCTGCCTAACTGGCAACACTGTAGTGCCACGTGATATACGTCAACTATAGTTGGCGTCAGTTAAGTAGGCATTTCCGCGACAGGGGATGCTGGAAGGGGAGGAGCCACAGCCGAGCGTCAACAGCGGAGCCTGAGGGAGAAACATTGTGTAACTCACGGCCAGAACAGTAGCCGGCTGCCTAACTGGCAACACTGTGGCACCACGTGATAGACGTCAACTATAGTTGGCGTCAGTTAAGTAGGCATTTCCGTGACAGGGGATGCTTGAAGGCGAGGAGCTACAGCCGAGCGTAAACAGCAGAGCCTAAGGGTGAAACATTGTGTAACTCGTGGCCAGAACAGTAGCCGGCTGCCTAACTGGCAACACTGTAGCGCCACGTGATAGACGTCAACTATAGTTGGCGTCAGTTAAGTAGGCATTTCCGCGACAGGGGATGCTTGAAGGGGAGGAGCTACAGCCGAGCGTCAACAGCGGAGCCTGAGTGAGAAACATTGTGTAACTCGCGGCCAGAACAGTAGCCGGCTGCCTAACTGGCAACACTGTAGCGCCACGTGATAGACGTCAACTATAGTTGGCGTCAGTTAAGTAGGCATTTCTGTGACAGGGGATGCTTGAAGGGGAGGAGCTACAGCCGAGCGTCAACAGCGGAGCCTGAGGGAGAAACATTGTGTAACTCGTGGCCAGAACAGTAGCCGGCTGCCTAACTGGCAACACTGTAGCACCACGTGATAGACGTCAACTATAGTTGGCGTCAGTTAAGTAGGCATTTCCGCGACAGGGGATGCTGGAAGGGGAGGAGCCACAGCCGAGCATCAACAGCGGAGCCTGAGGGAGAAACATTGTGTAACTCGCGGCCAGAACAGTAGCCGGATGCCTAACTGGCAACACTGTAGCGCCACGTGATAGACGTCAACTATAGTTGGCGTTAGTTAAGTAGGCATTTCCGTGACAGGGGATGCTTGAAGGGGAGGAGCTACAGCCGAGCGTCAACAGCAGAGCCTGAGGGAGAAACATTGTGTAACTCGCGGCCTGAACAGTAGCCGGCTGCCTAACTGGCAACACTGTAGCGCCACGTGATAGACGTCAACTATAGTTGGCGTCAGTTAAGTAGGCATTTCCGCGACAGGGGATGCTGGAAGGGGAGGAGCCACAGCCGAGCGTCAACAGCGGAGCCTGAGGGAGAAACATTGTGTAACTCGCGGCCAGAACAGTAGCCGGCTGCCTAACTAGCAACACTGTAGCACCACGTGATAGACGTCAACTATAGTTGGCGTCAGTTAAGTAGGCATTTCCGTGACAGGGGATGCTTGAAGGGGAGGAGCTACAGCCGAGCGTCAACAGCAGAGCCTGAGGGAGAAACATTGTGTAACACGTGGCCAGAACAGTAGCCGGCTGCCTAACTGGCAACACTGTAGCGCCATGTGATAGACGTCAACTATAGTTGGCGTCAGTTAAGTAGGCATTTCCGTGACAGGGGATGCTTGAAGGGTAGGAGCTACAGCCGAGCGTCAACAGCAGAGCCTGAGGGAGAAACATTGTGTAACTCGCGGCCAGAACAGTAGCCGGCTGCCTAACTGGCAACACTGTAGCACCACGTGATAGACGTCAACTGTAGTTGGCGTCAGTTAAGTAGGCATTTCCGCGACAGGGGATGCTTGAAGGGGAGGAGCTACAGCCGAGCGTCAACAGCGGAGCCTGAGTGAGAAACATTGTGTAACTCGCGGCCAGAACAGTAGCGGGTGCCTAACTGGCAACACTGTAGCGCCACGTGATAGACGTCAACTATAGTTGGCGTCAGTTAAGTAGGCATTTCCGCGACAGGGGCTGCTTGAAGGGGAGGAGCCACAGCCGAGCGTCAACAGCGGAGCCTGAGTGAGAAACATTGTGTAACTCGCGGCCAGAACAGTAGCCGGCTGCCTAACTGGCAACACTGTAGCGCCACGTGATAGACGTCAACTATAGTTGGCGTCAGTTAAGTAGGCATTTCCGCGACAGGGGATGCTTGAAGGGGAGGAGCTACAGCCGAGCGTCAACAGCGGAGCCTGAGTGAGAAACATTGTGTAACTCGCGGCCAGAACAGTAGCCGGCTGCCTAACTGGCAACACTGTAGCACCACGTGATAGACGTCAACTATAGTTGGCGTCAGTTAAGTAGGCATTTCCGTGACAGGGGATGCTGGAAGGGGAGGAGCCACAGCCGAGCGACAACAGCGGAGCCTGAGGGAGAAACATTGTGTAACTCGCGGCCAGAACAGTAGGCGGCTTCCTAACTGGCAACACTGTAGCACCACGTGATAGACATCAACTATAGTTGGCGTCAGTTAAGTAGGCATTTCCGTGACAGTCGATGCTTGAAGGGGAGGAGCTACAGTCGAGCGTCAACAGCGGAGCCTGAGGGAGAAACATTGTGTAACTCGTGGCCAGAACAGTAGCCGGCTGCCTAACTGGCAGCACTGTAGTGCCACGTGGTATACGTCAACTATAGTTGGCGTCAGTTAAGTAGGCATTTCCGCGACAATGGATGCTGGAAGGGGAGGAGCCACAGCCGAGCGTCAACAGCGGAGCCTGAGGGAGAAACATTGTGTAACTCGTGGCCAGAACAGTAGCCGGCTGCCTAACTGGCAACACTGTAGCACCACGTGATAGACGTCATCTATAGTTGGCGTCAGTTAAGTAGGCATTTCCGTGACAGGGGATGCTTGAAGGGGAGGAGCTACAGCCGAGCGTCAACAGCGGAGCCTGAGGGAGAAACATTGTGTAACACGTGGCCAGAACAGTAGCCGGCTGCCTAACTGGCAACACTGTAGCGCCATGTGATAGACGTCAACTATAGTTGGCGTCAGTTAAGTAGGCATTTCCGCGACAGGGGATGCTGGAAGGGGAGGAGCCACAGCCGAGTGTCAGCAGCGGAGCCTGAGGGAGAATCATTGTGTAACTAGCGGCCAGAACAGTAGCCGGCTGCCTAACTGGCAACACTGTAGCACCACGTAATAGACGTCAACTATAGTTGGCGTCAGTTAAGTAGGCATTTCCGTGACAGGGGATGCTTGAAGGGGAGGAGCTACAGCCGAGCGTCAACAGCGGAGCCTGAGGGAGAAACATTGTGTAACTTGCGGCCTTACAGTAGCCGGCTGCCAAACTGGCAAGACTGTAGCGCCACGTGATAGACGTCAACTATAGTTGGCGTCAATTAAGTAGGCATTTCCGCGACAGGGGATGCTTGAAGGGGAGGAGCTACAGCCGAGCGTCAACAGCAGAGCCTGAGGGAGAAACATTGTGTAACTCGAGGCAAGAACAGTAGCCGACTGCCTAACTGGCAACACTGTAGCGCCACGTGATAGACGTCAACTATAGTTGGCGTCAGTTAAGTAGGCATTTCCGCGACAGGGGATGCTTGAAGGGGAGGAGCTACAGCCGAGCGTCAACAGCGGAGCCTGAGGGAGAAACATTGTGTAACTAGCGGCCAGAACAGTAGCCGGCTGCCTAACTGGCAACATTGTAGCACCACGTGATAGACGTCAACTATAGTTGGCGTCAGTTAAGTAGGCATTTCCGCGACAGGGGATGCTGGAAGGGAGGAGCCACAGCTGAGCGTCAACAGCGGAGCCTGAGGGAGAAACATTGTGTAACTCGCGGCCAGAACAGTAGCCGGCTGCCTAACTGGCAACACTGTAGCACCACGTGATAGACGTCAACTATAGTTGGCGTCAGTTAAGTAGGCATTTCCGTGACAGGGGATGCTTGAAGGGGAGGAGCTACAGCCGAGTGTCAGCAGCGGAGCCTGAGGGAGAATCATTGTGTAACTCGCGGCCAGAACAGTAACCGGCTGCCTAACTGGCAACACTGTAGCACCACGTGATAGACGTCAACTATAGTTGGCGTCAGTTAAGTAGGCATTTCCGTGACAGGGGATGCTTGAAGGGGAGGAGCTACAGCCGAGCGTCAACAGCGGAGCCTGAGGGAGAAACATTGTGTAACTTGCGGCCTTACAGTAGCCGGCTGCCTAACTGGCAAGACTGTAGCGCCACGTGATAGACGTCAACTATAGTTGGCGTCAATTAAGTAGGCATTTCCGCGACAGGGGATGCTTGAAGGGGAGGAGCTACAGCCGAGCGTCAACAGCAGAGCCTGAGGGAGAAACATTGTGTAACTCGAGGCAAGAACAGTAGCCGACTGCCTAACTGGCAACACTGTAGCGCCACGTGATAGACGTCAACTATAGTTGGCGTCAGTTAAGTAGGCATTTCCGCGACAGGGGATGCTTGAAGGGGAGGAGCTACAGCCGAGCGTCAACAGCGGAGCCTGAGGGAGAAACATTGTGTAACTAGCGGCCAGAACAGTAGCCGGCTGCCTAACTGGCAACATTGTAGCACCACGTGATAGACGTCAACTATAGTTGGCGTCAGTTAAGTAGGCATTTCCGCGACAGGGGATGCTGGAAGGGAGGAGCCACAGCTGAGCGTCAACAGCGGAGCCTGAGGGAGAAACATTGTGTAACTCGCGGCCAGAACAGTAGCCGGCTGCCTAACTGGCAACACTGTAGCACCACGTGATAGACGTCAACTATAGTTGGCGTCAGTTAAGTAGGCATTTCCGTGACAGGGGATGCTTGAAGGGGAGGAGCTACAGCCGAGTGTCAGCAGCGGAGCCTGAGGGAGAATCATTGTGTAACTCGCGGCCAGAACAGTAACCGGCTGCCTACCTGGCAACACTGTAGCACCACGTGATAGACGTCAACTATAGTTGGCGTCAGTTAAGTAGGCATTTCCGTGACAGGGGATGCTTGAAGGGGAGGAGCTACAGCCGAGCGTCAACAGCGGAGCCTGAGGGAGAAACATTGTGTAACTCGCGGCCAGAACAGTAGCCGGCTGCCTAACTGGCAACACTGTAGCGCCACGTGATAGACGTCAACTATAGTTGGCGTCAGTTAAGTAGGCATTTCTGCGACAGGGGATGCTTGAAGGGGAGGAGCTACAGCCGAGCGTCTGCAGCGGAGCCTGAGGGAGAAGCATTGTGTAACTCGCGGCCTTACAGTAGCCGGCTGCCTAACTGGCAACACTGTAGCGCCACGTGATAGACGTCAACTATAGTTGGCGTCAGTTAAGTAGGCATTTCTGCGACAGGGGATGCTTGAAGGGGAGGAGCTACAGCCGAGCGTCAACAGCGGAGCCTGAGGGAGAAACATTGTGTAACTTGCGGCCTTACAGTAGCCGGCTGCCTAACTGGCAAGACTGTAGCGCCACGTGATAGACGTCAACTATAGTTGGCGTCAATTAAGTAGGCATTTCCGCGACAGGGGATGCTTGAAGGGGAGGAGCTACAGCCGAGCGTCAACAGCAGAGCCTGAGGGAGAAACATTGTGTAACTCGAGGCAAGAACAGTAGCCGACTGCCTAACTGGCAACACTGTAGCGCCACGTGATAGACGTCAACTATAGTTGGCGTCAGTTAAGTAGGCATTTCCGCGACAGGGGATGCTTGAAGGGGAGGAGCTACAGCCGAGCGTCAACAGCGGAGCCTGAGGGAGAAACATTGTGTAACTAGCGGCCAGAACAGTAGCCGGCTGCCTAACTGGCAACATTGTAGCACCACGTGATAGACGTCAACTATAGTTGGCGTCAGTTAAGTAGGCATTTCCGCGACAGGGGATGCTGGAAGGGAGGAGCCACAGCTGAGCGTCAACAGCGGAGCCTGAGGGAGAAACATTGTGTAACTCGCGGCCAGAACAGTAGCCGGCTGCCTAACTGGCAACACTGTAGCACCACGTGATAGACATCAACTATAGTTGGCGTCAGTTAAGTAGGCATTTCCGTGACAGGGGATGCTTGAAGGGGAGGAGCTACAGCCGAGCGTCAACAGCGGAGCCTGAGGGAGAATCATTGTGTAACTCGCGGCCAGAACAGTAACCGGCTGCCTAACTGGCAACACTGTAGCACCACGTGATTGACGTCAACTATAGTTGGCGTCAGTTAAGTAGGCATTTCTGCGACAGGGGATGCTTGAAGGGCAGGAGCTACAGCCGAGCGTCAACAGCGGAGCCTGAGTGAGAAACATTGTGTAACTCGCGGCCAGAACAGTAGCCGGCTGCCTAACTGGCAACACTGTAGTGCCACGTGATAGACGTCAACTATAGTTGGCGTCAGTTAAGTAGGCATTTCCGTGACAGGGGATGCTTGAAAAGGAGGAGCTACAGCTGAGCGTCAACAGCGGAGCCTGAGGGAGAAACATTGTGTAACTCGCGGCCAGAACAGTAGCCGGCTGCCTAACTGGCAACACTGTAGCACCACGTGATAGACATCAACTATAGTTGGCGTCAGTTAAGTAGGCATTTCTGTGACAGGGGATGCTTGAAGGGGAGGAGCTACAGCCGAGCGTCAACAGCGGAGCCTGAGGGAGAAACATTGTGTAACTCGCGGCCAGAACAGTAGCCGGCTTCCTAACTGGCAACACTGTAGCACTACGTGATAGACGTCAACTATAGTTGGCGTCAGTTAAGTAGGCATTTCCGTGACAGTCGATGCTTGAAGGGGAGGAGCTACAGTCGAGTGTCAACAGCGGAGCCTGAGGGAGAAACATTGTGTAACTCGTGGCCAGAACAGTAGCCGGCTGCCTAACTGGCAACACTGTAGTGCCACGTGATATACGTCAACTATAGTTGGCGTCAGTTAAGTAGGCATTTCCGCGACAGGGGATGCTGGAAGGGGAGGAGCCACAGCCGAGCGTCAACAGCGGAGCCTGAGGGAGAAACATTGTATAACTCGCGGCCAGAACAGTAGCCGGCTGCCTAACTGGCAACACTGTAGCACCACGTGATAGACGTCAACTATAGTTGGCGTCAGTTAAGTAGGCATTTCCGTGACAGGGGATGCTTCAAGGGGAGGAGCTACAGCCGAGCGTCAACAGCGGAGCCTGAGGGAGAAACATTGTGTAACACGTGGCCAGAACAGTAGCCGGCTGCCTAACTGGCAACACTGTAGCGCCACGTGATAGACGTCAACTATAGTTGGCATCAGTTAAGTAGGCATTTCCGCGACAGGGGATGCTTGAAGGGGAGGAGCCACAGCCGAGCGTCAACAGCGGAGCCTGAGGGAGAATCATTGTGTAACTCGCGGCCAGAACAGTAACCGGCTGCCTACCTGGCAACACTGTAGCACCACGTGATAGACGTCAACTATAGTTGGCGTCAGTTAAGTAGGCATTTCCGTGACAGGGGATGCTTGAAGGGGAGGAGCTACAGCCGAGCGTCAACAGCGGAGCCTGAGGGAGAAACATTGTGTAACTCGCGGCCAGAACAGTAGCCGGCTGCCTAACTGGCAACACTGTAGCGCCACGTGATAGACGTCAACTATAGTTGGCGTCAGTTAAGTAGGCATTTCTGCGACAGGGGAATGCTTGAAGGGGAGGAGCTACAGCCGAGCGTCAGCAGCGGAGCCTGAGGGAGAAACATTGTGTAACTTGCGGCCTTACAGTAGCCGGCTGCCTAACTGGCAACACTGTAGCGCCACGTGATAGACGTCAACTATAGTTGGCGTCAGTTAAGTAGGCATTTCTGCGACAGGGGATGATTGAAGGGGAGTAGCTACAGCCGAGCGTCAACAGCGGAGCCTGAGGGAGAAACATTGTGTAACTTGCGGCCTTACAGTAGCCGGCTGCCTAACTGGCAACACTGTAGCGCCACGTGATAGACGTCAACTATAGTTGGCGTCAGTTAAGTAGGCATTTCTGCGACAGGGGATGATTGAAGGGGAGGAGCTACAGCCGAGCGTCAACAGCGGAGCCTGAGTGAGAAACATTGTGTAACTTGCGGCCTTACAGTAGCCGGCTGCCTAACTGGCAACACTGTAGCGCCACGTGATAGACGTCAACTATAGTTGGCGTCAATTAAGTAGGCATTTCCGCGACAGGGGATGCTTGAAGGGGAGGAGCTACAGCCGAGCGTCAACAGCAGAGCCTGAGGGAGAAACATTGTGTAACTCGAGGCAAGAACAGTAGCCGCCTGCCTAACTGGCAATACTGTAGCACCACGTGATAAACGTCAACTATAGTTGGCGTCAGTTAAGTAGGCATTTCTGCGACAGGGGATGCTTGAAGGGGAGGAGCTACAGCCGAGCGTCAGCAGCGGAGCCTGAGGGAGAAATATTGTGTAACTCGTGGTCTTACAGTAGCCGGCTGCCTAACTGGCAACACTGTAGCGCCACGTGATAGACGTCAACTATAGTTGGCGTCAGTTAAGTAGGCATTTCCGCGACAGGGGATGCTTGAAGGGGAGGAGCTACTGCCGAGCGTCAACAGCGGAGCCTGAGGGAGAAACATTGTGTAACTCGAGGCAAGAACAGTAGCCGCCTGCCTAACTGGCAACACTGTAGCACCACGTGATAGACGTCAACTATAGTTGGCGTCAGTTAAGTAGGCATTTCCGCGACAGGGGATGCTTGAAGGGGAGGAGCTACAGCCGAGCGTCAACAGCGGAGCCTGAGGGAGAAACATTGTGTAACTCGAGGCAAGAACAGTAGCCGCCTGCCTAACTGGCAACACTGTAGCACCACGTGATAACCGTCAACTATAGTTGGCGTCAGTTAAGTAGGCATTTCCGCGACAGGGGATGCTTGAAGGGGAGGAGCTACAGCCGAGCGTCAACAGCGGAGCCTGAGGGAGAAACATTGTGTAACTCGCGGCCAGCCACGCGCCTGGGGAATGAATGTTATTGGCTGCCAGTGTGGTAATGGAGGGGAATACGCAGAACGGCAGAAAACTGCACCGACTTCCTATGTGACGACGAATATAGCAAGTAATTTTAATCGGACTATAGTGCAGGCGAGGCGTCTAGGCCATGTTGTACTGTTAACTAGGACACTCGAGTCGTTCGTCTGCTGCCATAGACCATTAACGCAAAACCTGGCCTAGGCATACATTCACCATACGACCCACACTGATTTCTGCGGTTATGTCATGCGCTATTTCTCATCTGTTAGAACTGAAAATGTAAACGCCGTGGCCCTCCTTGACGGAGTGCAGGCCGCTGGCTACTGTGCTGAGTGTGGTGAGAGGTAATGCCTGAAAAGTGGTATTCTCGCACACTCGATCTCGAAATATTGAATTTAAGAAGTGTAATATTCTATACGTCCAGGACCAACTATCATCGATCATTCAGCGTTCAAATTTTCTGTTTTTTTCCCCTTCATACAGCTGTAATCAGTTCGAAAACCTCTTGACATGAATCAGCAGCATGCACATCAGCTCTGCTGTTGTATCATTCTTTTACATCTTGCGTACATAACACTATTGCCCGCTTTATCTTATACATCGTTTGGCCATGACTTTTGTATTTTAGAGACAAATAAGTGAAACTATAAAATTCATCCTTTAAGATTAACGGATTAGTGAAAACAAGCGTATTTAAAAATGAAATTAAAAATACTTCACAATGAAAATATTTAAGTTACGCAGTGTAACATTAATAACGTAGAGCAGGGGTTTGGTAAAAAGTAACAAAACATCATAACGGAGCTAATAAAATGTTGTAAAAAAATTGAATCATTCAATCAACATCTTCAGTGCAGATTGGAGTCTAGAGGAATCATATACACCCCATAAAAATTATTTTACAATTAAAATACGTAAAAGACTTGTCAGGTGTGCGATAAATGTTCAACTGGTCTAGCTCAGTTACGCACACCTATGTTTTAACTGTAAAATAATGTTTATGCGGTGTACGTAAGTCCTCTGGACTCGAAACCGCACCGAAGATGTTCATTCAATGAATGGATCTTAGACTAGTACTGACTATTTTTAATTATAACCGTCATGAAGTTGCATGTAATACGTATTTCCTATAATAAGCCGAACTATCTCCGAAAGTCGAGGTCTTTTGCACTGCAAGAACTACCATACTGAAACATCAATTTTCTGTAAGCGTTCTCGATTATCTGAAATCAGTACTTTGTTATGTCTTCAACAACTTGCCTTGCGAGAAATCTACCGAGTTATTTCACATACGTACGCTCATCTAACCTCATTGGTCGTTCTAGAAACGCGTTACAAACTAAAACCCACGTCTCGCAGATGCCTCCAAAGGCCCACTGGGTACTGACCGGCCGCCGTGTCATCCTCTGCCCGAAGGCGTCATTGGCTGCGGTATGGAGGGGGGTGTGCTCAGCGGCCCGCCTATCACTCCCGGCCGTTAAGTCAGTCTTGGTGACCGGAGCTGCTGCTTCTCAACAAGCAGCTCCTCAGTTGGGCTCACAAGTGTTGAGTCCACCGCGCTTGCCAACAGGGCTCGGCAGAGCAGGACAGGACGGTTACCCATCCAAGTGCTAGCCAAGCCCAACAGTGCTTAATTACGGTGATCTGAAGGGAACCGGTGTAGCCACTGTGGCACGGCCGTTGGCATAAGCGTATTATACCGGGAATAAGAAACAACTGGTCACATTTTCTTTATAAAAGAACCAGATGAAAACCCGGCGTTACCCGAGTATTTATTTACTAGTCGACCCGGCAATGCTTCGCAATTGCTAATATTTACGTACTCTTGCTCTGAATGTCAAATGTGCACAATTTTATGGCAATCGTACAAATAATATTGATATCCCAAGGAAAAGAGCTCTTTCAGCTTTCCAAAAATTTTCCCATTTTCTGGCTAACTATTCCAAACTTTTACTTCGCTGAAACCTTCCTCTCGCTTTGAACGTCGAATGTGCAAAATTTTATCGCAATCAGATGAATGGTATTGATATTTCATAGCAAAATCTCTTTCTATATTTTCTGAATTTTCCCATTTTCCGGGAAACTTTTCCAAATTTTTATTTCCGAAGAACGTTACTCTTGCTTTGATCGTCAAATATAAATTTTTTTTTATCGCAATCAGACGAATCATATTCATATCGCATTAAAAAAACTCTTTCAGTTTCTCGCGAATTTTCAGATGTTATGGGTAACTTTCGCAAATTTTTAGTTCATAAGAACGTTCATCTTTCGTTGAACGTCAAATGATCAAAATTTTATCGCAATCGGATGAACGGTTCTCATCTTATATTGTTGAGTACATTTAGAAACACATTTAAAAAGGAACTTGCTTCGAATTTTGCAACTTTCCTTTTTAACTGTCCATATTTTTTTTATATTTTCTTTATTTTTTTAGTGAAAACTTTTCCAAGATAATAAAACTAATAATAAAAAAAAGTTAAAAAAAAACAAAAAAACAAAAAAAGAATTACCCCTCTCCATCGTGCGAATTGTTAGTTATAGTGCTGAATTCAATCGAAAACACATTGAAGAACGCACTTTCAGCTTTTCTCAAAATTTCCGGAAGATTTTCCAGAAATTTATCTCCTACAAACCTTGTCCTATCAAACTGTACTCAAGTGATGCTCTTAAAACCATGTGGCAATTGTTTTTTATTCAAAGAAAAATCGGTTTCGGTTTATCCTAAATTGTCCTATTTTTCGGGCAACTTTTCCAAATTTTTATTTGATGCGAACCTTCCTCTTGCTTTCAACATGAAATGTACAAACTTTTATCGCAATTTGACGAACGGTACTGATAGTTCACTGGAAAAAGCTGTTTCAGTTTTTCCCGATTCTCCTCCTTTCCGGACAACTTTTCCATATTTTATCACCGTTTAAACCTTCCCTGGACTTACACGAATATTTCAAGACTAAAATTAGCCAAATCGGTTCAGCCGCTCTCGAGTTTTAGCGAGACCAACGAACAGCAATGTATTTATGAGAGAATGTATACCAAATAAGGCTGTCTTGCGTAATATACAAAATTTAAGTACAGTATCCAAACAAAGAAAGATAGTAATCAAATTACAAATGATATGTAACTTCATACATTCATTTAATTCACAACTTTACTATAAACAATATTTGTTGTGACTAGTCCAGGATCTAATATGAATAATTTCTTTGGTGGGGCCGCCCCTGAGCTAGTGACATAATGTTGTCCTTGTGAGACTCATGGACATGTCAAATCCACTCCACAGTATTATGTAGACTGCCCTGTGATATATTAATCGAAATAAAAATGCAAGTCTCACTGTAAATTGCAGTATCTTGTAATTAAAAACCAGATCTGTCGACAATAATGGGTATTCATTGGATGTACATTGTTTTATTCGCTTCGTTTCCTTGTAGCTCTATAAAGTCTAGTGCTTTCGCCTCAGCCGTGTGCGCTTCATAGTTCAAAGTTGGTTCAAAGTTGTCAAGAGCAGTAATCCTTCAGGAATTTTCTTAAGCTGTCTGGAATACAGGAGTGTCTTAATGGTAAATACGTAAATATATTAATATGTGAGGCATGATGTGACAGGTTTTTACCCATCGCAGTACATATGACCTCATATTTATTGAATTATATATTGTACAAATTGTATTATTTAGCATTCATATATTCATTTGTATAAGTGCTGTATGTCGGTAAAATCCGTTGCGAACACAGTAAGTTGCTAAGAAGTTATAGATTAAAACGTGATACGTGATGGGGCGGTTTTCCATAAACGTTTCTGTTTATGTCATGTCTCATGAACTACGTGTCTTACTGTGCAACAATTTCGAAAGTACATTGAGGTGTATGAGTATATACTATCTTTAAAATTTCCTGCGACTACAATTTGTAGTAAACTGTAACGTCATAACGAATGCCGTAGTTTTGGTCCATGAACAGCGGAAAAGTATTAAGCGATAAACATTTTTCCTTTAGGTATTTTGATGTTGTTGTGAGCAAGATGAAGTTTAATAAAAGTTTGAAATTATGTTTTAAGTTTGTTGCAAGTCGCTAAGTACTGTCATTCTCGTACAGTGTGTAAATAAAGTCTCGTCGCATTATGTGGCAGTTTCTTGCAACTCATATTGCTTATGACGTTATACCTCCTGAACCATGTGTCGTATGTGGTTCTTACTCCTATAGCAATTGTTATCTCACGTACGGAAAATGTGTACCAAATTTGGTTGAAATCGGTGCAGTGGTTTAGTAGGAAACTAGCTGACCCGTGCGAATAATTCGCACTTTATCCTGGTGAGTCACAGGTAGGTACGATAGTACTGGAGAAATGGCAGATGCAGGTACATAAGTATAAAATTTAATAAACTTTGAATAGTAGTTAGAAATATTTGTCTCATTGTAAAGAAATATATAATTAAATACAATATCATTAATTGTAAAACATGTTGTTGTTGTGGTCTTCAGTCCGGAGACTGGTTTGATGCACCTCTCCACAATACCCTATCCTGAGCAAGCCTCTTCATCTCCACATAAGAACGGCAACCTACATCTGTCTGAATCTGCTTACTGTATCCATCTCTTGGTCTTCCTCTGCGATTTTTTCCCCACACACTTCCTTCCACCGCTAAATTCACAATTCCTTGATGGCTAAGAATGTGTCCTACCAATCTATCCCTTCTTTTAGTCACGGTATGCCAGAAAATAATTTTCTCCCCAATTCTGTTCAGTACCTCCTCATTAGTTACGCGATCCACCTACCTAATCTTCAGCATTCTTCTGTAGCACCATATTTCAAAGCCTTAATCCTCTTCCTGTCCGCACTGTTTATCGTCCATGTCTCACTCCCATACAAGGCAACACTCCACACAAATGCCTTCAGAAAGGACTTCCTTAGGCTTAAATCAATATTCGAGGTTAACAAATTTCTCTTTTTCAAGAACGCTTTTCTACCCATTGACATTCTGCATTTTATATCCTCTGTACTGCGACCATCATTTGTTATTTTACTGCCCAAGTAACAAAACTCATCTACCTGCTTTATTGCTTCGTTTCCCAATCTAATTCCTTCAGCATCGCCTGATTTTCTTACACTGCCCTCCATTACCATAGTTTTGCTCTTGTTAATGTTCATCTTATATGCACCTTTCAGCACACTGTCCATTCCATTCAATTGCTCTTCCAGGTCCTTTGCTGTATCTGACAGAATTACTATGTCGTCGGCAAAACGCAATGTTTTTAATTCTTCACCCTGAACTTTAATTCCATCTCCAAATTTCTCCTTGCTTTTCTTTATAGATTGCTCAATGTACAAATTGAATAACAATGGAGAAAGACTACCACCCTGTCTTACTTCCTTTCCAACTACTGCATCCCTTTCATGCCCTTCAACTCTGACAACCGCTGTCTGGTTTTTGTACAAGTTGTAAATAACCTTACGCTCCCTATATTTTACTCATGCTTGCTTCAGAACTTGAAAGAATTTATTCCAATCAACATTGTCAAAAGCCTTCTCCAAATCTACAAAAGCTAGAAATGTAGGTTTGCCTATTCTTAATCTATCTTCTAGGATAAGCCGTAAAATGAGAATTGCCTCCCGTGTCCCTACATTTCTCCTGAACCTAAACTGATCTTCCCCGAGGTCGGCTTCTACCAGCTTTTCCATCCTTCTGTATATAATTCGTGTTAATATTTTGCAATCATGGGTTATTAAACTGATGGTTCTGTAGTTTTCACACCTGTCAGCACCTGCTTTCTTTGGAATGGGGATTATAACAATTTTCTTAAAGTCTAAGGGTACTTCGCCGGTCTCATACATCTTACACACCAGGTGAAACAAGTTTGTCATGGCTGGTTCTCCCAGAGACTTCAGTAACTCTCAGGGAATATCATCTACTCCAGGGGCCTTGTTTCGACTTAGGTCTTTCAGGGCTCTGTCAAATTCTTCTCTCAGTACAGTATCTCCTATTTCATCTTCATCTACTTCCTCTTCCCTTCCTACAATATTGTCTCGAAGTTCATTTCCTCTGTAGAGCCCCTCTATATACTATTTCCACATTTCAGCTTTCCCTTCTTTGCTGAGAACTGGTTTTCCATCGGTGTCCTTGATATTCATAAAGCTGTTTTTCTTATCTCTAAATGATTCTTTTATTTTCCTGTAGGCTGTATCTATTTTTCCCCTATTTATACATTCTTCTACATCCTTGCATTTGCCTTCTAGCCACTCCTGCTTAGCCATTTTGCACTTCCTGTCAATCTCATTTCTTAGTCGTCTGTCTCCATTTGTCCTGTTTCATTTACTGCATTTTTATATTTTCTCCTTTCATCGATTAAATTTAGTATCTCCTGTGATATCCAAGGATTTCTTGTAGGTCTTGCCTTCCTACCTATTTGTCCTCTGCTACCTTCACTATTTCATCCCTCAAATTTACCCATTCCTCCTCTACTGTTTTATTTTCCCCTGTTTCTGTCATTTGTTGCCTAAAGCTCCGTCTGAAATCTTTAAGAACCTCAGGTTCCTTCAATTTATCCAGGTGCAATCTCCTTATTTTCCTCCCGTTTTGAAGTTTCTTTAGTTTCAGCCTACAGTTCATAACCAACAAGTTATGGTCAGAGTCTATATCTGCCCCTGGGTATGTCTTACACTGTAAAACCTGGTTCCGAAATCTATGTCTTACCATTGTAAAATCTATCTGGTATCTCCCGGTGTCTTCTGGTCTCTTCCACGTATACAACCATATTTTGTGATTCTTGAACCAGGTATTTGTTATAACAAAATTATGTTCTGTGCAAAATTCTACCAGGCGGCTTCCTCTTTCATTCCATTTGCCCAGACCATATTCAACTACTATCTTCCCTTCCCTTCCTTGTCCTACTACCGAATCCCAGTCTCCCGTAACAAGTAAGTTTTCCTCTCCCGTAATTGTCTGAATAATTTCCTTTAGCTCCTCATATATTTCTTCGATTTCCTCATCATCGGCAGAGGTAGTTGGCATATAAACCTGTACTACTGTTGTCGGTGTTGGCTTCGTATCTATCTTGACAATGATAATGCGATCACTGTGCTGGTCATAGTAGTTTACCCGCATTCATATTTTCTTATTCGGTACCAATCCTACTCCTGTGATACCCCGAATTGATTTTGTATTTATAATCCTGTACTCACCTGACCAGAAATCCTGTTCATCCTGCCACCGAACTTCACTAATCAAATGTTTGTATGGTCTATGGGACTTAACTACGAGGTCATCAGTCCCTAAACTTACAAACTACTTATGAACTACTTATGAACTAGGACGGCACAAATAACCATGCCCGAGGGGGGATTCGAACCCCCGACCGACTTCACTAATCCCCACTATATCTAACTTCAACTTATCCATTGCCCTTTTTTAAATTTTCCAATTTTCCTACTCGATTAAGGGATCTAACATTCCACGCTCCGACCCGTAGAATGCCAGTATTGTCTTTCCTGATGATCACATCCTCCTGAGTAGTCCCCGCCCGGAGATCCGAATGGGGGACTTTTTTACCTTCGGAATATTTTACCCGAGAGGATGCCATCATCATATGTTCATACAGTAGAGCTGCATGTCCTCGGGAAAGGTAACGGCTGTAGTTTCCCCTTGCTTTCAGCCGTTCGCAGTAGCTGTGTGGCAAAGCCACATTAGCTGATGTTACAAGGCCAGCTCAGTCAATCATCCAGACTGTTGCCCCTGTAACTACTGAAAAGGCTGCTGCCCCTCTTCAGGAACCATACGTTTGTCTGGCCTCTCCACAGATACCTCTCCGCTGTGGTTGCACCTACGGTACGGCTATCTGTATCGTTGAGGCACGCAAGCCACCCCACCTCGGTAATGTCTGTGGTTCATGGGAGTGGTGTAAGACATATAAAATCAGATATCGAATTTTTCATTTTTATTTTATTTTTTGAAAACGGTTTATTTTACAAAACTTATTTGAAACCAATTTTAGCAGTTATAATGTGATGATTGTCTACTTTTTGGCTGTATGTGTCTTTAGCGCAAACATAAGTATCACTGAATAAGCGAAGTCGTGAAAAAGCCACGTCTTACTGTCCACGCGAAAAAATAGGTTCCGGTAAATATAATAGTGCCTTTTGAAGCGTCTGACATTGTGCCTTATTTATGGTCATAGCGAAGGCCACTTTTATTGGTAATTTTCTTCTTATGCAACAGCTGTTGTGCATCGACATGTGAAATAGAAGTAGCGTGATAAACTAGGTTTGCCTAAAGGATCTAAATAACTGCAAGAGCTGTCGTGCCACTTAGTTAAATTAAATTATTTGTGTATTTTTCATCGTTACATCGACGTGTATAACTGAATCGTGTGATAAAATAGGCATTACATCGATGTGTATAACCAAAATCGTGTAATAAATTATGCTTTGTCTTGGACAAACAAACTAAACAACTCCTGGAGCTGTCGTTCATGTTAGTTAAACAAGATTGTCAATAGAGGGCACCTTGTACGTTGCTTTTATATCGGCTGCGCAAACTATAGTCGAGCCGAAATACGGAAATCCCTGGTGGTTGCGAAAAATCAGCTTTGAGCGCCGGCTGCGGCAGCAGACCGCTGGAGAAGTCAAACGCGAACGTTGCTCTGCGCATGCGCGCGTTCTGCTGTACTGTGCACTTTTGCCAGTTCTGTCAAACGACAGCGACTCTTAACTATACTAAACGGCAGTGAACTAACTACTTGGCAACATGGTTGCAACCGGGGCACTCTCCGAGCCCAGTAGGCGGACTATAAGTTGATACTCGGCGCTGTGGCTGTTGGTTGTGAAATTACTGTTAGATTGCAGGAAAACTGCATTTTTTTTTCAAAATAAAGTTTGTTTTGTGAAGACAATCACTTTAAACTGTGTATGTTTCGTTATTAATGAAGAACGAAACTTTGAAAATGATACCTCAATCATTAATTCTGGATAAGTAATTTCCATGGGGTCTGCGGCGCGCCAATCACGGTCTGCACGGCCACTACGGTCGGGGGTTTGAATCCCCCCCTCGGGCATGGATATTTCTGTCGTCCTTAGTGTTAACTAGTTCATCAGTAGTTTGTAAGTTTAGGGACTGATGACCACGTAGTTAAGGCATATAAGCTATACAAACATTTGAACATTTGATAAGTAATATGGGAGATATCGCGTATCCATGAAAACCACCGATGAAAAATAATATAAATGATGAGCAGCTTAATGCTGCAGTTTTCACACATCTCATTGTTTTTGATGTCACATCTCCTGAATTATATATCGTACGTCATTCTTACACTTACGGCGCCTGTCCTCATGGATTGGAGCTTACATGTACAAAATTTCAAAAAGATTTGTATGCAATAGGTACCCACTGCTTTATGTATAAAGATGTAATTGTAAGGGACCAAACTGCTCTGGTCATCGGTCCCTAGCCTTATAAACCAGTTAAACGAAATTATACTGAGGACTATGTCCGAAGGGGGACTAGAACCTCTGACGGGAGCGGCGACTCGATGGGTAACGTGACGCTGCATAACCCACTGCGAATCCCGCGCGGCCTGTTTTCTTTAGTTGAAATGTGAGTGACAGAGACTTTGAAAAGACGCAGTTCATGATGATGAGCGAAATCAGTAAACTCTTAGCTGACAGTAGGAGTTGGTAGTGCAGAGCAATTTACTTGCAGGCATCTGTCGAGGTCGCGGACGAGGTGCTCGACGGAGGGTCGCATGGCGCGGAAGGCGAAGAACTTGAAGACGGCCATGGAGTAGCTGGAGGTGACGCAGGCGTTGTTGGTGGCGCTGAGCAGGTCGCCCCAGAAGTGCAGCATGGCGGACAGCTGGCTGGCCACCAGGAAGGCAAGCGCGGACACCACGCAGCCGGCGTACGCGCCGTACAGCCGCGCGCGCGCGCCGCCGCCGGGGGTCCACAGGCCGGCCGCGCGCAGCGCCACCGTCTGCTGCCACAGCTGCGTGTGCAGGGTCTGCGACATGGCTGACAGGCGGCGGGCCCACTCACCGACTGCTCAACAGGACACCCACAATACACTACTAAGACATATTTCTAATTTTTCCTTTCAGAATGATTAGTTTCCTGACAGGTTAAAGTACTCAGTAGTGAAATCACTTTATAAAAAAGGAGAAAGGCATAACGTAGACAGCTATGGTCCTATTTCTATGCCATCGGTTTTTTCTAAAGTCATTGAAAAAGCTGTATATTCAAGATTAATTGATCACTTCAGTTCACATAATTTGTTGTCAAATGTACAGTTTGGTTTTAGAAGTGGTTTAACGACTGAAAATGCTATATTTTCGTTTCTATGTGAGGCGCGGACATTAGGCGAGTTCTTTAACAAAAACGTTCGATTGTGTTGATCACAAAATATTGTTGCAGAAGTTGGAACATTATGGAATACGAGGAGTAGGTCACAACTGGTTCACTTTTTACTTTAAAAATAGACAGCTGAAGGTAATTCTTCGCAGTGTTGAAAATGTCTGTGACGTACAATCACAGTGGAGCACAGTTAAGTGTGAGGTGCCCCAAGGGTCTGTTTTGGGATCACTGCTGTTTCTTATTTATATAAATGACATGCCTTCGACTATAACAGGTCACTGTAAAATATTTTTGTTTGCTGATGATACCAGCTTGGTAGTGAAGGATATTGTTTGTAATATTTACACAGTCTCAAATACTGCAGTTCAAGAAATAAGTTCATGGCTTGTAGACAGCAAGTTGATTTTAAATCAGAGTAAAAGTCAGTTTTTAGAATTTCTAACACATAATTGTCGAAAGCTGACAATTTGATGACACATAATGGGCACAAGATGAGATTAAACAGTTCAAATTTCTAAGTCTTCAGATAGTAAACTGTCGTCGAAAGACCATGTCCAAAAATTGTTCAAAAACTAAATTCTGCTTTATTTACCATTAGAACAATATCTGAAATAAGTGATTTTTCAACGCGAAAAGTAGTCTATTATGCTTACTTTCATTCACTTATGACGTACGGCGTTATTTTTTGGGGGCAACTCGACTGTTACACAAAGGATATTTTTGGTTCAGAAACGGGCGGCTCGAGCAATATGTGGTGTAAGTTCACGAACGTCTTGTCGAACCCATTTCAGTGGTCTGAGAATTCTGACATTGGAGTCACAATACGTATTTTGATTAATGTCGTTTGTTCTTGATAATATCAGCTTAGTTTCACGTGTTAGCATCTTTCAGTCGTTGAATACTAGACAGAAGTCGAATCTACATTTGCATCACACCACCTTGACACTTGTGCAGAAAGATGTGCAGTATTCTGCCCTTCAATAAGCAACCACAATAACTCAAAATTCTTAGAACTAACCCACGCGCTTTCAAATCTAAATTGAAGAGTTACCTCACGGCTCACTCCTTTTATTCTGTCGACAAACTCCTGGAAAAGTTAAACAATTAACCAAATTCCTTTTTTTTGTTATTGATTCTTTTCGCTTAGGCTTAAGATTGTCATGTCCACAGAACTACTAGAATTTTTTCTAATACCATTCTTGTCTTAAATTAGATGTATTGAGTTGTTCCATGACCATGGACTCTTACTCGTCAGTTATGTTCTGCGGAACAGAAAACCATACTATTATTATATTATACACCATCGTGAAGGAAGTCATGCAAAGAGGGTGACTGCATTTGAAGCAACGAGAGTTTGATTTCACCCTTTGCGCACATCACCGCCACCAGTATTGCCAGATGCAACTGTCTGTCTAAGCTGTCGACTCCTGGAGCGTGTCTCTGAGACTACGTCGTCCTCCACTCGTCTACAACCCGAAGCGTGCGAAACCCAGCTTGCCCTTGTTTCTCATCACATCTTGCGTGCTATGGATGAAGGGCAACAGCAGACGGCATATTTCTTGATTTTCTTGACGCGGTACCACACTACAGACTGTTAACGAAGGTACGAGCATATGGAATAGGTACGCAAATATGTGAGTGTCTCGAAGATTATTTAAGTAATATAACCCTGTACGTTGACCTCGATGGCGAGTGTTCATCAGAGACTACTTATCGTCAGGGGTACCCCAGGGAAATGTGATAGGACCGCTTTATTTTCTGTCTATATAAATGATCTCATGGAGAGAGTGCGTTGCAATCTGCGGCTGTTTGCTGATGATGCTGTGCTGTACAGGAGGGTGTCGTCACTGAATGGCTGTTCTACGATGCAGGATGACTTGGACCAAATTTAGGATTGACAACCAGCATTAAAAGTAGAAAAATGTAAGATGATGCAGATGGGTAGCAGAATCAATCCCGTAGTGTTCGATTGCAGCATTTGTGATGTTTGACAAAGTCGTGTCAATTAAGTATCTACGTGTAACGCTGCACGCGATATGAAATGGAACGAGCATATAAAGACAGTGGTGGTGAAAGCGAATGGTCGACTTCGGTGTATTGGGAGAGTTTTGGCAAGATGTGATTCGCCTGTAAAGGAGACCGCATATAAAACGCATGACGACCCGTCTTGATATTGCTCATGTGTTTGGGATCCCAACTAGATCGTTTTCAAGAAAGCTATAGAAGCAGTTGAGAAGCGGGAGACTAGGTTTGTAACTGGTAGATTCGGTCAGTGCGCAAGTGTTACTGAAATGCTTCGGGAACTCAACTGGAGTCGCTGTAGGAAAGGCGACATTCTTTTCGAGAAACAATCTTCAAAAAATTTAGAGGGCTGGAATTTGAGGCGGACTGCAGAACTGTTCTAGTGCCGCCAACCTACATTTCGCGTATTAGATCAGAGACATCAGCGCTCGTACGTATGCATACCAGTATTCGTTTCACCCTCGTTGTATATGGGAGTGGACGAGGAAAGCAAGTAACTAGTAGGGGTACTGAGTACCTTCCGCTACGCACCTTGAGTGGATTGCAGAGTTAGCGTATAGATATAAATGTAGATGAACAAGCGGCACAGGACGCCATGGAGGTGCGCCAACAGGGGAGGACGTGCCTTCCACTCCCAGGAGGGGCCACCGGCTGTGTCATGAGCATGTCCCGACGCGCAGTGCAGTATTTTTCCCGAAATCCTGGCCAAAATTATTTTTGATAATTTTTAAATTTTTAAAGCACTCCTACTCACTTTTATCTGATACACTGATTTTATGCTAGCTGAATTTTATGATGAAAAACGTATTTTTGTATACCCATTGGCATTGAAACACAAGGAAAACACGAATTTATATTAGTTTTAACATTTCTTTTTGTTTTAAAAAGTGGTATATGCATTATACCACCATCAAACTTAAGACTGCTGCTGAAAATTTTAAAACATCCTACTTTTTACTTGCAATTCGCCTTTATGTTCTATTCTAAGAGGAAATAATGTTATTAATGTAAAATATTATAAGAGCTGAAACGTTTATGGGACAAAAGTTGTGTAGGAAAAGAAATTAGGCAGCAATGCATTGATACCAATGGCCATCTCTTCGAACACCTTTTGTAAATGGACATTGCTGCCACGTTTTTGAACTTCGTTGACATTCAAAGACCTCACTGTTACATATCATTGGCTTCGTCCCGATAGCCGCTATCAGAAAATAAGTACGAAACAGTAGCATCTCGTAAAATATTATTAATAATAATAGCAACAAAAACCCAACGTGATATACTGGCCCCAATTGTCCCATGAAACTTATGTCCCACAAGCTTTTCAGCTCCTGTCATACTTTCGGAATTATTCTTGATGTTTATGTTTGTGTGTGTCTTACATTGACATCCAAATAGGTGCTTCAGTTTTGTTGTTAGCAGTATTTTTCACCTATTTTAAATTTACGCCGTAAATAAGCGTTTCAACAATACAAAATAGTAGCAGATGGTACGATCATTTTCGTCCAGTGGTGAATGTTCAAATGTTTATCAATGTAAGGGACTTAACTAGGTTGGTCATCAGTCCCCAAGCTTACAAACGACTTACACTAACTTAAAGTAACTTATGCTAAGGACAACACCCATGCACGAGGGAGGACTCGAACCGTCGACGACGAACTCCAATGATAAGATTTTGATTATTCATTTGGAGCAATAAGGCATTATACAGTAATTATTGCGACTTTTGAACATAAGTGAGGCTAATGAGAATTGTGAAGCGCAGTTTCACAGATACGACTGCAACATAGCAAAGAATTGACCCGGCACATAGGTTAAAAGCTTATCCAGTGAAAATTGTGACTTTGAATTTATGTTTCATTGAACATTTAGGGGGGGGGGGAGGAGGAGGAGGAGAGGAGTGTATTCCAAACAGGTGGAGCGCTTGGGTGACAGCGTATAGTTGGTAACGCAGGACTAGCAAGGGCAGGCATCGACTGCATCGTTGTAATGTACGTGTATTACAAAATGTCTGGGTGTGCTCATTCCACATCTCCATCTAAACCACAGGGCCGATTCCTTTCTCTAGGCAACCGTCGCTGTCGGGGTAAGAACCAACTACGAGTCATATTCAGGGGATATGACGTCATAAACAAGGAAATGCGCGAAAAAAGAAACCACCCGACAAACTGCCACATCTTCACCCTAAACTAATGGACCGATTTCAACCAAAATTGGTACATACATTCTTTACCGTCATACAACAATACCTGTTCGGTTAAGAACGACCTACAACACCTCGTTAATGATGTTGTTATGGTCTTCAGTTCGAAGACTGGTTGCATGCAGATCTCCATTTTACTCTATCCTGAGCAAGTCTCTTCATCTCCACATAAGAGTAGCAACCCACATGCATTTGAATTTGTGTAGTTTATTCGTCTCTAGGTCTCCCTCCGTGATTTTACCCAACTTTCTTTCCTTCAAAGCTAAATTCATGATTGCTTTATCTCCTACCAATCGATCCATTCTTTTAGTCAAGGATGCCAAAAAATTCCTTTTCTACCCAATTCTAATCAGTACCATCCACCTAATCTTGAGCATTTTTCTGTAGCACTACATTTCAAAAACTTCTATCTTCTTCCTATCTGAACCATTTATCGTCCATACTCCCGTACAGGGTATGACATGACAGTGCCCCCAGGCTGATGCCGCGCATTTGTATTTTATAGAGCCACACATATCGGCACATTTAAATCGCGCGCGCGAACACGCGCGGGAAATACAAGCTTCGGGAAGTTTGTGACGTAGGGGTTTTTCCGCGGGGCTGGAAGACGGAAGCCGAGTCGCGTGGAGGAAGGGGAGAGTCGCGTGGACTGCCGAGGACGGCGGAGCGTGGTTGCTCGTCGCGGCATTTTTCTGTAAAAACGTGGGATAGCTTTTCGCGGCTGAAGTACCGTTTTTTCGTATGCCTTTTGAGTTAAATGATTCCGGTGTGTGGGCCAAAGTGCGAAGTTGCGTGGGGGCTCGAGTCACAAAAAACATCTTTATAAATTTAAACACGTGCATAGAAAAATTAAACGTATTTAAAACAACATCTGTGTGATGAACATTATTTTTTTCGCAACTCGCCCTGTACGCCCATAAGTCTGTATAATTGGTATGTACTTTTGTTTATCAATTGAAAAATGTATTAAGGCGCACGTGGACGGAACAGCACCAAAGCGGGAATCATTTAATATCATCCCCTAAACGACCACAAAACATTTTTCCACCAGAAACAGGGAAAAGCATGTTCCGCCCCGTCGCATATGGGGGCTCGTCCATTTCGCGAAACAGTGTGTAGTGTGTACTGAGACACGTTCCGACTCGTCCATTTCGTGAAATAGTGTGTTCCGGTTTCGCCCATTTGAAGCGAGAAGTACGTCGCGGCTCGTTCATTTCGAGTGCGAAGTACATTCCGACTCGCGTGTTGAAGAAAATTTTAGCGGCCCACGGCAGCGAGTGTGCGGCAGGCAGCAACAGCGTAACCGGGAGACGCGGCGGCAACAGCCGGTATATTCCAGACCATCACCGTGCGGCGGCAGGACGCGGCAGATACGGCGCACAACAGCGGTGATTTCAGCATCGGAGCTCAGCACGGAAACACGACGCAGTTACGCAGTGGACTTGCAGCACAGACAAAGAGATAAGTGTCGCAGCAGGCTTTTATTTTGTTGATTTCAGTTCTCTTGTCCCCAGCCATGAGTACCGAAACTGATAGGGTTTTAAGTGATAGTGAATCCTTAGAGAGTGGTAGTGGGTTTGAGGCCCCAACGCAAACTAAGGCAGATGAAATGAAAGCAATGATGGGTTGGATGATAACGGAATTTAAAAATACTGTAGGGGGCCTGGAAACAAAAATGGGAAATTCAATTATAAGTATAAAATCTGAAATGGGGAATTCAATTGCTGAAATGGGAAACTCAATAAAAAATTCAATGGGTGTTTTAAAAAATGAAATAATCTCGGACTTTGACAAAAGATTAGAAGATTTGACTGAAAAATTTGAAGTTAGAGAAAAGGATCTGAATGCCAGAATTGGTGCTGTTGAGACTAAGTTGAATGACAGGATAGAATCAGGAAAACAGATTTGTGAAATCAGGAATGAGGACACTAGGCAGGCTTTAATTGACATAAACAAAAGGATTGTGGCTGGTGTTGATGAAACTAAGACAAGTTTGGAAAATACAAAAAGTGTTTTAAGAAAGGAAATAGAACAGGCTGTAAATAAATGTAGTATAGAAAAGGTGAATAGTAGGATGGCTGACTTAGAATTGTGCTCTGCATCTGCAAATACTGGTTGGTTTGGGAAGCAGATACCAAGTTGTAAAACTTTTTCAGGGGAAAATAACTACCATGTAGCAGATTTTATTGCAGCATGCAAAGATCAATTCCTGCCTGGAATGACTGATAATTGCAAAATAAAATACATCAAAAGAATGTTAGAAGGACCTGCACAGACGTGGGCTAACCAATGTGCTGAGAAATTCGTTTCCTTTGAAGTTTTCGAAAAGCTAATTTTAGATAAGTACTGGAGCCAGGCTAAACAAGTCAGGTTACAAAATGAATTCTTAAATGGAGTTGCTTACAAGGGGGATAAACAGACTATGAAAGAATTCTGTCAGGAAGAGTTAAGGAAATTGGTGCACTTAGATAGACCATTAGGAGCTCTTACTGAAATATACACTCTTTGCCGGAGGTTGCCACAGAATTTAAATTTGCAACTTATACACTGCCCTACTGACTCTACTGAAAAATTTCTAGATTTTATAGAAAAACTAGATCATGCAATGGCATATGAACCTAGACATGGGGAGCCTCAACATATAGCTAACCAAAGGGAACATAATAGGAATACCAGAAATTGGGGAAATAAGCAGCATGACCACCACCAAGAAAGGAACGTGAATGAAAATTGGAGAAATAATGGGGGTAGATGGAATGGTGATGATAGGAATCTGAGAGATTCATGGGGAAGAACTAACAGGGATGATCGAAGGTTAACACAGGAAAATGGAGAAAGAAGAAGGGAACAAAATAGAAACGAACAACACAGACAACGTTCGGAAAACTAGAATTTGTTCCAAATGGGGTCCGATTTGGGACGGGATACAAGGTACGAAATAGGACCGAGAGAAGGATAAATAATTACAAGCCAGATAGCAGGGGATCAGATAGGAATAACTATGACCAGAATAGAGAAAAAAGGGAAGAAAGAATATATAATATGGATGCAATATTGGGCAATGAAGAAATGGTTGGGGGATGGTTTACACAGCATGGTAAAAGAAATGCAAATAAGAGAAGAAATCATAAAAATCCAAGTGAAGATTGTAATGTGGGAGATTTGTTTAGTGAAAGAGTAAGTAGTGGGAGAGATGTTGAAGAAAACAGCATTGGTTTGGCTTCTGTATTAGATAAATCAGGTTTGCATATGGAGCATAAGTGTGTGATTGAATGTAAGAGTATGCCAAGTGGATGTGTGAATGGTATCAATGTTGATGATGTGTGGTTTGATGATGTAAATGTAAATAAGAATGTACAAGCACCTATAATTAATGAAAATTGGGAACAGGGTGAGAAGAGTAAATTTAAAGGCTGGGTGAAAAAGATCAATTGGATTAGGAAATGGGCACCAGATGATTGGGCAATTCATAAATATGACTATATAAAAAGATTAGGAGAGCAATGTGGGAAAAATGAGACATATTACAATGTTCTTAAAGAAATATTTGGAGGGGATCCAGAATTTGATGAATTGAGGCGACAAAGCTTATTCTCATTGGAAACTAATAAAATGAATGATGAACATGACTCTGTAAATGATGGATCTAGTGATGAGCAAGAAATAGGGGATGATATACAAACTTTTGTCATCTATAATAGTAAACTGTATGACGGTATGAAAGAGGTGTTTGAAAAAGTATTTGCAGGTGATAACATAGAACCATATAGCCCTAGTAGTGAGGATCAGGTATGCAACATGGTAAAGTACTGCATACATGAAATAGAAGACGACCCGTTAGCAGAGACTGAATTAGAGACAAATGTGAATGAATATGTGCAGCCAATCATAAATGTCACTGTTGGAGGGGTATGTGAAAATGCAATGATTGATACTGGGAGCTCTATTAGTGGCATTGCAGAAGACTTTTACTATCAGATTAGGACTACAGGAACAGTTGAATTTCCAGTCACAGGGGTGAGAATAAAAAATGCAACTGGAACTTACAGCAAGCCAGTGAGTAAGGAGGTTGTATTAGATGTAAATATAGACGGGAAAATGTTTAGTCATGTTTTTCTGGTAATAAGGAATCTCTGTCTAAATCTTGTGTTAGGCAATGATTTCCTGTGTAAAAATGGGGCTTACATTGATTGTAAGGATCAGGTGCTGGAACTACATTCTGGAGGATGCATGAAAAGGGTTAAATTTAGAAGTGCAAGTAATGATAAGGATTTAGTGGCATGTCTGCACATAGCCAAATGTACAATGGATGAGGCGGAGGTTGAGGAAGAGATACGTAGGAAGGTAAACAACACTAAGGGAATTGATGACCGTGCAAAGGGAGAGCTGTATTATTTACTGACAGACAATAAGAATGTATTTTCCAAAAAGCCAGGTAAGGTACCAAAATTTAAATATTCAGTAAGGGTAAAACCACATGAGCCTAGTATTGTGAGGAAAGGTATGGGGTAAGGCAGTCTCAGAGTGTGATCAGTGTATATAGTAGGGTAAGGATTTGTGTAAATTTATTTTTGTAACTTTATTATATATCTGTGATTAATTTATGTGAAGCAGTAAGGACAGGGTTTAAAATTCAGATGTGGTGAAAATATGTACATAAAGAAGTAGATTATGTTATAAAGTACACATGTGAACTGAAGATTTTGAGTTTTACATGTTGACACTAGACCTGTGGATGTCGTTTTTCTAATTAGTCCCAGATTAGGATTAGGCAGTGCAATTAGTTTTAAATATGGTAGTTTGGAATAGGTGAGAATAATGTGGAAATGCACAAAGTTAAAAATATATATACATATATATTTTTTTTTCTTTTGGTGCATTGGGGGTAGAGAAATGTTTGTATAGGGATATTGTGTATCCAAAAGATCATGTTGTGTGTAAGTAGGAAATTCTGTGTGTATCATGTCAGAGTCTCGAAATTTGCAGAAGGGATGTAAGATTATAAAAAAACAAAATAAAATCTATATTTTCTGATATGAAAGATAATTAAATGAATTGAATAGTTTGTCAGAAGTACAAAAAGTTTTCTTAAGAGTTGATTTTGTGAGATGGGAATTTGGCTACAGTATTAGATTACAATCTCTAAATCCGCATACAAATGACAATAACCATGCCACATCTTGAGTTTATTTTCATTGGAGCGGCCTGACGGATATAAAATAAAAGAACAATGACTTCGACTTTTCTGTGTAACTGTATGAAGTTCTGTTTTGATTGTGGTAAATCTGGATAGCAGAGGGGTGGGGTGTGAATCTGATGGATCCCTGGTATAATATATATTTGCCAAAAGAAAAATCATTTGTATTCCTTTTTGTTTTCTCTCTCTCTCCCTTTCATTGCTTTCATGCCAGCTGAGAGGACAAGAGAGCTAAAATCATTGCCAGTAGCCTGAACTGCATCATCTTACAAACTGAAAAAAAAAGACAGAAGTGGAAGGACCAGTGCCCATATACTGAAGTGCAACAGAAGGGATGTTGAAAGTGAAACAGTGCAATGGGAAGTTTATATTAAAAACGATGGTATTCATTCCATAATGAGACAATGACATGGGGCATACCCATGAATATTAGTGATTTTTTTTATTGTATGTTCTTGTTAATGTGTGTCACATATACAAACTTTAAATATGTACAATTTCACAAAACTTAATTTTTGTCTCTAGTTGTAAGATTTTTTGTATTGTATTTTCTTATTTTTGTTTGAGGGGTATATTTGTGTTATGTTTTGGTGCTACTTGCGACATCCTACACTATGTTTGGAAGTCGCAAGTGGGGGTATTATGACATGACAGTGCCCCCAGGCTGATGCCGCGCACTTGTATTTTATAGAGCCACACACATCGGCACATTTAAATCGCGCGCGCGAACACGCGCGGGAAATACAAGCTTCGGGAAGTTTGTGACGTAGGGGTTTTTCCGCGGGGCTGGAAGACGGAAGCCGAGTCGCGTGGAGGAAGGGGAGAGTCGCGTGGACTGCCGAGGACGGCGGAGCGTGGTTGCTCGTCGCGGCATTTTTCTGTAAAAACGTGGGATAGCTTTTCGCGGCTGAAGTACCGTTTTTTCGTATGCCTTTTGAGTTAAATGATTCCGGTGTGTGGGCCAAAGTGCGAAGTTGCGTGGGGGCTCGAGTCACAAAAACATCTTTATAAATTTAAACACGTGCATAGAAAAATTAAACGTATTTAAAACAACATCTGTGTGATGAACATTATTTTTTTCGCAACTCGCCCTGTACGCCCATAAGTCTGTATAATTGGTATGTACTTTTGTTTATCAATTGAAAAATGTATTAAGGCGCACGTGGACGGAACAGCACCAAAGCGGGATTCATTTAATATCATCCCCTTAACGACCACAAAACATTTTTCCACCAGAAAGAGGGAAAAGCATGTTCCGCCCCGTCGCAAGGGCAACACTCTACACAAATGACTTCAGAAAAGGCTTCCTTACACTTAATATTTGACGCCAGTAAATTCCTCTTTTCCAAAAACGCTTTTCGTCGCATTGCCATTCCGCAAATTATATCCTCTGTACTGCAACCATCATATGTTATTCTACTGCCCAAGTACCACTTTTATTGTTTCGTTACCTAATGTAATTCCTTCAGCATCGCCTGATTTTCTAAGACTGCATTCCGTTACCCTTGTATTGCTCTTGTTAATGGTCATCTTATACGCTCCCTTCAGCACAGTGTCCATACCATTCAATTCCTCATCCAGATCATTTGCTGTCTCTGATAGAATTACAATGTCATCAGCAAAACGCAAAGTTTTTATTTCTTCGCCTGAACATTAATCCTTTTTCAACATTTTTCTTTGCTCTCCTTCACACCTTGCTCTTGCTCGACGTGCAAATTAAATAACATCGGAGAAAGGCTACAAACCTGTCTTACTGCCTTCCCAAGCAATGCTTCCCTTTAATGCCCTTAGACTCTAATAACTGCGGTCTAATATTTTTACAAGTTGTAAGTAACTCTCCTTTTCCTGAATTTTAGCCCCGCTGACTCCAGAATTTGAAAGAGTGGATTCCAGTCAACAATGTCAAAAGCTTTCTCCAAATCTACAAAAGCTAGAAATGTAGGTTTGTTTTTCCTTAATCTGTCTTCTAAGTTAAGTCGTAAAGTGTGTATTGCCTCCCGTGTTCCTTCTTTGCCTCCCCCTGATCCAAACTGATCTTCTCCGAGGTTGGCTTCTACCAGGTTCTTCATCCTTGTGTAAATAATTCGTTTCAAAATTTTGCAGCCATACCTTATCTAACTGAAGGTTCTGTAATTTTCACACCTGTCTGCGCCTGCTTTCTATGAAATGATGATCATTACTTTTTTTTCCTAAAGTCAGAGGGTATTTCGCCTGTCTCATACATCCTACACACCCGGTACAATAGTTTTGTCATGGCTGGCTCTCCCAGAGACAGTTATGAAGGAATGTCATCCAGGGGCCTTGTTTCGATATAGGTCTTTCTATACTCTGTCAAATTGATCTTTCAGTATAGTATCTCCTATTTCATCGTCGGCTACTTCCTCTTCCCTTCCTACAATATTGTCTCTCAGTTCATTCCTTTTGTTGAGCCCCTCTATGTACGCTTTCTACATTTCAACTTTCTCTTCTATGCTGAGAACTGGTCTTCCATCTGAGTTCTTGATATTCATAGAGCTGTTTTTCATTTTTCCCAATGTATCTTTTATTTTCCTGTAGGCAGTATCCATTATTCCTCTATTTATACATTCTTCTACATCCTTGCATTTGCCTTCTAGCCACTCCTGCTTAGCCATTTTGCACTTCCTGTCAACCTCATTTTTAGTCATCTGTACTGCATTTTACCAGTTTCATTTACTACAATTTATACTTTCTCCTTTCATCAATTAAATTTAGTATTTCCTGTGATGTCCAAAGTTCTTTTATATATATATATATATATATATATATATATATATATATATATATATATACACGCAGTTGATGTTATATATTCTATGAATATGATAGTTCTTTTGTCGTTATTGCCTTTTTACCTACTTTGTCCTCTGCTGCCTTCACTATTTTATCTCTCAATGCTACTCATTCATCTTCTACTATTTTATTTCCTCCTGTTTCTGCCAATTTTTCCCTAAAACTCCCTCAGAAATTCTCAAGAACTTCAGGTTCCTTCAATTAATTCAGGTCCCATCTCCTTATATTCCTACCTTTCTACAGTTCTTTTCAGCTTCATGACCAATAAGATATGGTCGGAGTCTATATCTGTCCCTCGGTATGTCTTACACTTTAAAACCTGATTCCGAAATCTATGTCTTACGATTGTAATATCTATCTGGTACCTTGCTGTGTCTCCTGGTCTCTTCCACGAATACAACCTTCTTTCGTGATTCTTAAACCAGATGTTTATTATAACTAAATTATGTTCCGTGCAAACTTTTCCCAGGTGGCTTCTTCTTTCATTTCTTTTGGCCAGTCCATATTCAGCTACTATCTTCCATTGCCTTCCTTGTTCTACTACCGAATTACAGTCTCCCATAACAATTAAGTTTTCCTCTCCCTTAATTGTCTGAATAATTTCCTTCATCTCCTCATACATTTATTCAATCTCCTCATTTCTTTATTGATAATACTGCACTCGCCTCTGTCCACCGAACTTCACTAATCCCTACTGTATCTAGCTTCAGCCTATCCCTTCCCATTTTTAAATTTTCTAACCTTCCTACCCGATTAAGGGATATAACATTCCACGCTCCGATCCGTAGAACGCCAGTGCTGTGTTTCCTGATGACGACATCCTCCTGAATACAAATTTCCACCTCAGTAGTGTGGTATAAAATATTTATTTAAAAAATCGCATATCGATTTCTTTGAAACGACTGAACATCATCAATTCTGTAAAAACATGTTCGGCGAGTCACACAGTAAAACAACACTAAAAGGCACAGCAAGAATATTACAACTGTTTAAAGAAATTAAATAATAGCTTCACACCTAGCTATCAAATACAGCAGCTCGCTCTGCTAAAGAACCGTGCCCAGTGACTGGAAAGTTACAGAGGTTTCTCCAAAATTCAAGGAAGGAAATAGGAGTGATCTGTTAAATTATACGCGTATATCACTGACGTCGGTTCGCAGCAGGACTTAAGAACACACACTTTCCTCAAACATGATGAACTTCCTAGAAGAGAAGGACCTATTGAACCACATTCAACACGGATTCGGGAAGTATCGTTCTTGTGAAACACAGCTAGGCTCTTTAATCACATGATGTGGATTCGTGATTT
Source organism: Locusta migratoria (assembly GCA_026315105.1). Taxonomy (NCBI): domain Eukaryota; kingdom Metazoa; phylum Arthropoda; class Insecta; order Orthoptera; family Acrididae; genus Locusta; species Locusta migratoria. The sequence continues at coordinate 7,130,679 of CM048747.1, forward strand.
CCTGTCGAACGAAATTGACGGAAAGCCATCAAGTAAAAGGGAAGTGATATCTGGCATTTCCCAGGGAAGTGTTGTAGGGCACCTACTGTTCCTTATCCTGATAAAAGATTTAGGAAACAATCTGAGCAGCTGCGCGGATGATACTGTCACCAGAAGATCGAAAGGAACTGCAAAATGGTTTAGCTAAGATATCTGCATGGTTCAATAATTGTCAATTAACCATAAATAATGATAAGTTTGAAGTCATCCATATAAGCTCTAAAATAATTCCGTTAAACTTCATTTACCCGATAAACCAGTCATATCTACAGGCCGTAAATTCAAATGAACGCCTAGGAATTACAATTACGAACAACTTAAATTCGAAAGAGCACACAGAAATATTGTAGAGGAGGCGAACCAAGGCTATGTTTCATTGGCAGAACACTTGAAAGATACAACAGGTCTGCAAAAGAAACAGCCTATAGAACACTTGTGCGTCCTATTTTGGAGTATTGCTGCGTACTGAGGGACACCCATCAAGTGGGCCTGACGAATGACTTACAGAAAGTTCAGAGAAGAGGAGGTCGTTTTGTACCATCGCGATACACGGCAGAGAGAATGGGACGGAAATTATACACGAGTTAGGGTGGAAACCATTAAAACATTGGCGTTATTTGTTGTGACGAGATTTATTTACGAAATTTCTTGCACCACCTTTCTTTTCCAATTGCGGATAAATTTTGTTTGTACCCGCTTACACAGGGAGACATGATCATTGTAATAAAATAACAGAAATCACAACGAAAACGGGAAGATTTAGGTCTTTCATTTTCCCGCACGCTATTGGAGAATGCAATGGTAGAGAAAGACCATAATAGCGGTTCGATGAACTCTCTGCCATGCACTTCAGTGTGATTTGCAGAGCATTTATGTAGATGTAGAATTGGTACTGATTACTGGTGATTGGCATAAGTATTGCCAAACAACCATAGTTAACGGAAACAACAATTCTGTACAAATTTATTATTTGGGAACTGTGTTACAATATTAGGTGACATCATGTATACATTGCTATCTATGATTGTGGAGGAGAATGCGCTCGGTAGCTCCACTTGTTTTATGTGTCGTATTATTTACTTAAGGACTTTTAAAATCTGAATAAAGATTGTTAAATAAACACATAGTTTACATTATCTATGGTTGTTTGGTAACACTTATGCTAAGCACATGCAGTTAGTATTGTTGTTACCTGAAACAGATAATCGAAATTATAAATATATGAAATTATAAGTGCTCGTATTAAATAAAATATATGTATAAGCGGAAAGACCATCTTGATAAGAGCAGTAGCAATATGATAGCACGATTGTGACACGTATGCTTTTTTTTCTTAGTTTTTGCAAATGGAATGTGCTTTTTTCACTATTTTCCTTGTATACTATTTGTTGTGATTCGCCATGGTTGTTTAATCTCGTCGTATTACGAAGCATCTTGCCAAATTTCAATCTACTTCTTTAATTTCACCCAGTAGTCGCAAACATCACATGAAGAAAATATTCCCCTTATTTTATATTTTGTTACTCATTAACTGTTAGACGGAATGTATTAAAGCAACCTAAATAAATTGTAGTTTTATGAATGGATATTTTTATATAAGCACGTCAGATTACATGTACTGCGGCTTTTCTGCCAATAGTTTACTACGAAAATTCTTCTTCCAAATAAATTCCTTTGGACGTAACGATTTAAAGAAAATTGTTACACCAGGTATACTGAAAACTTTAAACTTTAACACTGAACGCAAGTAACTTCCGATATTTTAACACATGGTTTAATAAATAATCGACAGAGGACGGTGACATATGTGAAATTCAGCTTTTTAGTGGTTAATCCGGGTATTTTTAAGTTACATTTTCACTTCTTCCTATACATTTAATGTATTTTGCCTTCTCAAATAAAGAGGGCGCCAGGCACCAATTGCCTATAAGCCAAGCTCTGTAGATGAAAGTTAGCGGCTAGCCCAGATTTAACTTGTGACATTCACTAAGAGAGGTCTTTTTAATTATATGTTTTATGGATTTGAATGTTGAAATATTTTATGCGATGTACATGAGTCCACAGGACTCGAGTCTGGTTGTAGGCCTAATTTCTTTATACAGTTGTAATAATCTTGGCGTGTATTTTAATGTTGTTTCAATGTCTTACTCATGGAACTTGTTTTTACAGAACCGATGACATTCTGTCATTTGTACGAAATGGATATGCGGCATTTTTAAATAAATATTTTATATCACAACATCAAGCAGGAAATTTATTTTTATATTGTGGTGGTCTTACACACAGTTGATTATGGAGTCGTGAAAAAGAATTTTTAAATTTCTTTTTCATAATCATCAAAAGAGAGACCAAACTTACAGTAATGTTGCATAAGTACATGTCTGCTTATATGGAGCATTTGAAGACACAAACATATAAAAATAAATTGGATGTGTGTCGCGTATGGAAAGCATGTTCAGTTACCTGTCAGATTCAGTGTTGACAGTACGTATCAAAGTGTGAAAATGACTTCTCCGAGAGCAAGTCTGAAAATCCGAGGCGAAAGAGAATTTATCATTCGCTTTGATTTCGCCGTCCCTCACATAGCCGTCAAAAGAACCGTGTTATTTCTTTACGACTCTGAAGTGGGGACATAATTAAAAACAGACCCTGTGTACACGAAATTACTTTTAAATCTCTATGGGAATAATAAATCCAAATTCTCTTAGATCATTCCGATTCATTCCTCCGTATTCCTTTTGTTGCGAAATCTAACAATCGAACGATACTGCGAGAGTAATTTGAAATTTCCATTTGCTCTTATAAATTCTACTCTACATACGCTCGAGACGGAAAACAAAAGCCGAAGTTCTCGGTAACTGTTATTCGGCAGAAAATATAATTCAGTTTTTATGAGGAATGGATTCTTCTTTTTTTGTGTGCGAGAAGGCACAGTTTAATGGTAGTACATATGAAGCTTCTGAATATTTTAGTATAAAGTAATGAACAATACTTTACGTCACTAACTTCAATCCTGTAGTTTGCCGTGTTATGAAATATTTCAAATGTTATTTACAATGGTGAATGAAACAATTAGTCGAAGTATCTGCGATGGTTTTCTCTCGTTTTAAACTTGGAAAAACTGATATCTCCATCAGAAAATCATTCTAGGCAGCGCGATAGAGGTTCTTGCCACAGCTAGTTATAATTTCTTTTCCTGTCCCATTTGCAAAAGGATCACGGAGAAAAAGGCTGCACGTGTTGCTCTGTAATCTTCTTTCTGCGATTTTCTTGTAATATTTGGGCGACACAAAGGATTTAGGCAGTTTAATCAATGATGGATAAGGTGCCTGTTCTTTCCGACATGTCACAGAAAAGATACTAGGGGAGAGCGGGGCGAGACGGGGTACTTAAGCACTTAACAATTTTTTGTAGGCTTACAAAATGCTCTAGTAAATTACTAGATATTCTACCTTAAACTTCCGTATTTCTAGAGTTTATATAAAAAATAGGACCAAAATTGTTAGTATTTACTATTTAAAAAATATATTTTTCCAGGGTTTACCAAGTACCCCATCTTGCCCTACAGTGAGGGCAGGTGGGGCAAGATGGGTTACCTCAATACTGTATAAGGCAAAGGTAATTAAATTATTCAATGAACACAGGTTTACAAATTTATAAAAAAAAATTATTCTAATATCTAATGAAAATGCATGAAGTAAACATTGTGTGATGTTAAAGTTCAGTTTATTGATATTCAGTTATTATCGTGGCTCCAGGAATTCTCTTCTGTAAGGGGAGCTAGCAACAATAGTTTTTCCTTTTTTGCGGCCTGTTTCTCGGATGTTTTTCATTCCGACATGATGGATCAGGACAATCTGTCCCCAGAAGCCTGCTTGTTTGTAGTGTGGTAATTGGGGTTCTTAGCACCCTCGGCTTAGGCGTACAGCAAGCGCATCTTGCTCTCCAGTACCGGCTTGGTTGGCAGAACCATCGCTTGTCTCTGACATAAACTGCTTATGTGAGCCAACTGAAGACTCTCCTTCGTCATTAGTGACAGAAACGTTAGCGGCCTCACTTGTGGTTAAAGGAGTGTCTATAGTGACAGAAGCCTCAAACACTGAGTCTGTGAAGATGTTTGGTTCGAAAGGGCAAATTCCTGATTCCTGTCCTCTTTTTTTTTTTTTTTTTTTTTTTTTTTTTTTTTTTTTTTTTTTTTTACCGTCTATGGCAGTCAACATGGTTGCAGCTCATGTTATGTCGTGTGGGGTACGTCGTTTGGGGTATATTGTGGGGTACCCCATCTTGCCCTCCCACTAGGTACCCCGTCTTGCCCCCAGGGACCATTTTTACGTTAGGTTAATATTATAGCAACAAGGATACATTCAATTAGTTATAACATGCATTAATTTTTTGCTAAACAAACTGTTTTTTTATTGATTATAGTTAAGAGTATGAGAAAAAATTACTTCTCTTACATTTTCACGTCTGAAAATGACGAAAAATTATATCAGCATTGACGAAAACACGTTTGGAGGTATTCACTCCGAATGGTTTGATCAAAACAGCTTCGAGCACTGCCAGACACTCGCCGTTGTCATATCTGTCGTGGTAGAAATTACAAAAACCCCGTCTCGCCCTCCACCCCGTCTTACCCCGCTCTCCCCTATTGCTTTATTAATCACTCTTTTTGAATGATCCTAAAGTAATATAATTTACTCACAAAAGAAATACCTTACAAAAATCTCTTTCAATCAATGCTGGATTCATGCGTCCCCGCGTAAGATTAACAGCAGAACTGAGAAGAACAGCATTCTGCGGAAGGCACACAGGGATGCTCGTCAAACTCTGCGAGCAGACAATATGAGGTGCGGTCAGGTTTACTGTACAAATATCGATAGCAACCGTAAAATGAACACTGAATAAATGTACGAGTCTTGCAAACGCCCAATATGCATCCACGAAATGACCATCACAAAATAATTCTGGATATTCGAGCTCATGGTGAACTAAACAGGGAAATGTATTGAACATACCATAAGATAGTCTAAGGAGAAATCGTCATCGTTTGCCGGCCGCGGTGGCCGAGGAGACTGAGGCGCTCCAGTCACGGTCTCCACGGCCACTACGGTCGGGGATTCGAATCCCCCCTCGGGCATGGATATTTGTGCCGTCCTAGTTCGTAAGTAGTTTTTAAGTTTAGGGGCTGATGGCCCCGTAGCTAAGTCCCATAGACTATACAAACATTTGAACATTTGGACATTTCGTCATCGTTTCAGTGTTGATCTACAGTTGATACTTCATCGTATTATATGACCAGGCTACTTACAAACCTAACGATAGCTAACAATGAAATAAAATAAATCTGTGAGAAGTGTTTGAAGTACGCTGCCTATCTGATCCGCCAGAAGATCGTTAATAACAGCTAGATACGTGGCGCTGTACTCGGTCGTAGCCAGAACTTCTGAAACAGTGGGTGGCTGTTTATACAGACTGAACAATGTCGCGATAAGTGGCGCAGAATGCATAGTGTTGGTTGCCGCTTAAAGTCAGACCATTTGCAATTATTCCTTATTTAGTATTCATCACAATGAAATCTTCTCCGGTGATCAGTTGGATGGTGGCGTCGTCTTGTTGCAACGTTTCGGTGAGTTTCGTAGCGACCATCTTCAGATTTAACATGAATACGACTTCACTAATCAGCTGATTGACTCCCAAGAAGATTTAATTAAAAAGCAAAAACTCCTGTTGTTCTGCAAAATTATTTATTGAATCACTAATCGACTTGTGGCTTCTTAGGCCATCATCAGGTAACAACTGAACGTTACTAAGATTTGTTCACAGATAAGCGACTTACGAAGATGTTAGTACAGTTGATCAGATCAACGCAGAAGCAAACTCTGGTGTCTGAGCATAGAACTCTAGCGTACCTGCTTGGTACCTGCATATTCATATGTTTTGCACACGATTTCGCATTGGCCGCCATGTTTAAATTTGGCAAACGAATTTCCGTCAGTTGTTACGTGACAAAGAATTACTTGCTTACGTCATGATTTGAAATATGTCAATATGCGCTGTAAGAGGCCAATATGGGAGCGGAATTGAAAAGTATTTTCTTTCTGTTTTCTAGTAATACTTCACAGCAGCCATATTTGAATTTGGCAAGAAACGAAATATTAACATCTATGGCTGGCGCGCTCAGACAGCTGAAGTTGAACATCCAGGTAGTATACAGTTCACTGTAGAAAATACGAGATAGATTATTACAGCATGAGAGAAGCTGGAGATTGAAAATAAAAGATTCAACCTTTGCCGAACATCTGCTCACAGAAAACCATACTTTCTAAGTAGACTGTTAAATCTTACATTCTCTCAAGAAAAGCAGAAAGATGACACTACCGGTTTATTGGCATAATGGAAATCAATAAACATATGACAGAGGACGCCAGTATACTATTAAATAATCAAATCCAGTTCCCTTTTCCCTCTGCGAAGTATGATTTAGTTCTCAACATTAGTTACCATCATTTTGTTAAATATGTCCACTGTTGCCATTTCAGTACTATTTGACAATGCCACAACCCTCCCCCTCCACCATCCTCTCTAATTCCCTCCCGAATTTTTACGATAATATCCAAGCTTTGCATATCCAAGCTCTAAATATGCAAATCATCTATTCATATTTTAGTAAATTAATTCAGAGTCATAAAAATGTAACACTTTCCATTAAAACATTACTCTTTCCAGTGATAATATCTTTGTAAGTCGCACAAATGTTACCGACATTCAGTTGTTATCTGATGATGGCCTAAAAACAGAAAGCCAGTTAGTGACTCAATAAATAATTCTGCAGAACATCAGGAATTTTTCCTTTTTGACAGTTTTATCGTGTTCTGTCAAACACCGACGGAAAATTCAACTACAAAGAAGATTTCTTGATTGGAATACGCTCATAGAGTCTGCACTGCCATATAGTATACACATTTGTCCAATATTCTTGAAATGTTTTATGTTCTTAATTTCTACATATTTTGGAAGATTCTGTGTTTTTATAAACACTTCGGGGATACCCGATATTCGTACAAGTCGCTGCGCTGTCCGTCCAAAGATTTAGTAATGTTCTTGCTGTACATTTGCATCAGTAATTAAAAAAGTATTCTCTTCTGTGTGTTGGTGTGTTGTATTTCGTTGAAGACTCTGTATTGGACTTCATTGTTATTTTAACTTGACAATATCATCATACCTAACAAAGTGATCTCGAATTTTGAAGTAGCGATTTTTAATATTAATTATTCAAGGAGGCCAACAAAACTTACATAATACAAAAGGTGGTTTTCTCATAAATGAGCACGATACAAAAATCATGTGTGTACGTAGCCGTTAAGAGTGGTATTTGGAACTGGATGTTGTCATATCTTTAACCCTGATGTTACCTCAAGGAGATTAGAATACAGGGAGACGCCTTTACGCTGAGAAAGTAAAGCCTGCCTCCGCCATATAGCTAAGTTTTGGAGAAGTGTTCGTATTGTAGAGCTAATGTTTTATGACAATTAAAACAGAAATAAAATGTCGGACGGTTTTGCCATGATGAACAACGTGTTAAAAGAGTTGAATTAGCCGTAAAATATTAAATTTTCAAATATGTCATTATGAGTATTTATTACTATTTATTCAAGAAAGTATATTATTTGAAAGTACATACTTGGCAGTGACTGTCAGTTCAATGCGTTAACAATAAGAGGGTCGACTTAACGCGTAGTGTTAACGGAGAAGTAGCATTCCAAAACTGACCAAGATGGCGCGCAGGCTTCAATTGACGTATGTGCTCGGCATAGATAATGCCAACTCCCTTTATTCTAACCTCCTTGTGTTACCTTTACTATGCCGCATTAAAACCTTCAATTATCATAATAAGTGAATATCGAAAAATGCAGTACTACCAACATCTACCCTGCTTACCGAACAGTTGCTATGGTAAAAAAGTTACCCCGAAAGTAACGATGTTTCTGCGGACGTTAATGTTTAAATATATGCATATCAGCAACTACAGTACACATCGCATTAACAAAGTCTGTTAATAACAATTACTGGCTGTAGTATTTCGCTTTTCTGTAAGAGTAACTTTCTGATCACGTCTGCTTTTCTCAAGGGCCATTATAGGCTACATCTCATCTCCAGAGTTGGTAAACCGCATGATCTGTATGTTTATGCAGAAAAACATGTAGTCAGCCCATAGACATAACGGTAAAAATTGATTTTCTAAGTACGGGCCTATCTTCTGATCTTGCTTTCCACATAGCCTCACATTCCCTAATTGGGGTATCTATTTGATCTAGTTTTTTTCTTTGGAGATTCTAAGTTTGTAAGAGTTTCTTTTTTCCCATTCATTTGCTATCACGTCGTGGAGATTTGAGTCCTCCCTGGGGCATGGGTGTGTGTGTTGTCCTTAGGATAGTTTACCTAGGTTTAAGTAGTTTGTAAGCTACGGACTGATGACCATGCAGTTTCGTCCGATAAATTTACAAACATTTGAACATTTGCTATCAGGCAGCCGCAGGGAAGTGTGGCCTGGTTTAGCTAGTCAAATTAATTGCATATAACGGCTGAACCGTTTGTATAATGCACTGTCCCATTCCGCAGGACACGTATACGTAAAATATAATACTGAATCAATATTTTACGTATAGCAGCATAATGAGCAAAAGCTGAACGGATTATTTGCAATTTCCAAACTAAGGTCTAAAATGCATTTCCTAAATACATTTGGTTATATATCACAAGATCAGAGATTATTCAAGAATATCGCTTTATGCAGCCAGCTGTCAAAAAAATCTAACAAACAATGTTTGTCTCACTCACAGTACTACAATATGACTGTTTTAATTTTCTTTACCAAATATTCGTTAGAGGAAATGTATCCAAACTGTTTATAACGCGCCACACTGGTGAATGTAAACTCTCGAGGAATACATAATACTTGACTGTTAGACGGTAAACAGCCTCAAATTGTGCTACAAAAGCCAGATGAGTTGCAGAACATGCACACAAAATTGACAACTCTTACTCTTGAACAAGCAAATGTAAATTTGACGTGGTTAATGTAACTTACAAATATTCTGAAATACGGCAGCATCAAATTAACATTGAACTTTTCGTTTGTTTACTAATTTGATGTATCTGCTATCTAGATAAACTGTACTTTGTTAACAGATATCTTTTACAACCTGTGTATTAAACGAACTATTATATACATTGGAAACTATTTTGAACTTTGTTTCGCGAACGCTTCTCATAGACAACGAAAGCAGTAACCATGAGAACAGCTGCATTTCTGCACTTCATCAATCAGAAATTACAATCATAGTTCACTTTTTCAGCATTTCAATTTTCTCCTCTTGATGGACACGGAGTTATGAATTCAATGCCTACAGAATTACTGGAAGACATCTGTGAGTTGCACACTCCAGTAATTCAGAATAAAATAAAATAATGTATAATCTTGCAAGCGTCACACTTGTGTATATTTATTTAATAACTGATTTCAATTGATATATATTTATACTGGAAATATAAACAGACCATCATATTCTCTACAGTAAAATTGAAAATGCAAGCGACATGATTTACCTCTCGTATGTTTAATTTAACGTGTCGATTTATTGTAAAATTTGCCAGTAATTTATGTCATGTGCGGTGTAGTTCATAAAAGCTGGTTTGTCTATTTAGTTTTTTCAAGCTTTACGTAATATTAATTGTCGTTTTAGTACTTAAATAATGTACTATTACTAAGGAAGTGGTTTCGGATGGCCAGTTTTTACTTAAAGAAATATCTTATGTTAAAATGTATACGATTTTAGGATGACGATCGACCAATGAGAAAGCGGCCAAGAAAGAGAACTTGTGGGGAGTGTGTGTTTGGGAGATAGGACGTAAGGGAAGGGCGTGCAAGGGAAAAAGACTCTATGTCAAAGATACGCCAAAATATGTTTGCCACAGGTAGCCAGTGAACAGTCAAAGCAGCTCAGAATGTGCATCGAAAACTATTATAAAACAAGCTGACATGTGATAAAAGCCGCGGTGGAGTAGCCGAGCGGTCTAAAGCGTCTCGCTGCGGAGCGCGCGGTTGCTTGCCGTGGAAGTTCGAGTCCTCCCTGGGGCATGGGTGTGTGTGTTGTCCTTAGGTTAGTTTACCTAGGTTTAAGTAGTTTGTAAGCTACGGACTGATGACCACACAGTTTGGTCCGATAGATTTACAAACATTTGAACATTTTTTTTGTGACAAAAATAATATTGTGTACAAAAGCTTAATGACTATTTTGACACTGTACAAATCATTTCTGATGCTCTCTTTCAATCTCCAAAGTGATTACTATTGCGATCAATTAAAATTGGGAATGCCTACATAACAGAATGTTCCTACCGAATGTAGAGTGACTGCATTTATTGTTCTTTTGATATTTTATGTATGTTTTACAAGAGTTTTTAGAGCACATTCTCAGTCATTTTGTTTACTGGCACACGTTGGTGAGCATGTATTGTCGCATCTTTGACATCGTCGTCTACCAGCCAGTATGATGCCTATCGATTCTTGTACGCCATTGCCATCGAAACCAACGGCGTCTTGCAACTTCATCTCTGAAGTTAACACAAGGCACAAAGTTTTCTGTTAACACCACTATATGGCAATCACTGCATCTAGCGCCGATTTTCATGGTTACTTTTGTATAAAATTTCACTTACAATTTTCAATGTCTTCACCTACTTCCTTTAATTTGGTATCGTATCATTTAGGAAACTTAACAATTATTTTTATCGACTTTATTACATGTATTTAATTCCAATTAATACATTTTATGCACTATGTGTCTGGTTAATAGTGACAACAAATGATGGCGGCTGGGTGGGGCTTCCAGTACTTAATTCTGAATACGATATCAGTATGGTGTAAAAATTGGCAATTGACTCTAAATAATGAGGTGTGAAGTCGTCCACATGAGTACGAAAAGAAATTCGTTAATCTTTGTTTATAAGGTAAATCAATCAAAAGTGAAGGCCGTAAACTCCACAAAATACCTAGGAATTACTATTACTTCAGACTTAAATTGGAAAGAACACGTAGATAATTTCGTGGGAAAGGCGAACCAGAGACTGCTTTTTATTGGTAGGATCCTTAAAAGATGCAACAGAACTACTAAAGAAACTGCATACACTACGCCTGTCCGTCCATTTTTGGAGTATTGCTGCCCAGTGTGGGATCCTTATCAGGTGGGTTTGACGGAGGACACCGAAAGAGTCCAAAGAAGAGCAGCTCGTTTCGTATTGTCACGATACAGTGGTGATAGCGTTACGGAAATGATACAGGATCTGGAATGGGAATCATTACAACAACGGCGCTTATCGCTGCGGCATGAGCTATTTACGAAACAACAATCGGCAACATTCTCCTCCGAATGCAAAAATATATTGTTGACTCCCACTTATATAGGTGGAAATGATTATCAGAGTAAAATACGAGAAATCAGAGCTCGAACGGAGAGATTCAGATGTTCTTTCTTCCCGAGCGCTATTCGAGAATGGAATTGAAGATAAATAGTATAATGGTGGTTCGATGAACCCTCTGCCAGGCACTTAAATGTGATTTGCAGAGTATCCCGTGTAGAAGTAGAAGCTATGGCATGGCAAGTCATAGGAAGATTAGAAGCGGGACAGACACAGAGGGAGGTGAGTGCTCCGCGGTGGAGTAGCCGAGCGGTCTAAGGCGTCTCGCTACGGAGCGCGCGGTTGCTCGCCGTGGATGTTCGAGTCCTCCCTGGGGCATGGGTGTGTGTGTTTGTCCTTAGGTTAGTTTACCGAGGTTTAAGTAGTTTGTAAGCTACGGACTGATGAACGCGCTGTTTGGTCCGATAGATTTACAGACATTTGAACTTGAACATGGAGGTGAGTGCAGCTATTGGAGTGCCCCAAAGTCTAAATGCAGGACCTGGACGCGATTTGAGACAACAGGAACCGTTAAAAGAAGGCAAGCCAAGGTCCTCCGCGGGTAACATCAGCAAGAGAGAACCGATATCTCAGTTTAACAGAGCCTTGAGACTTGAGGCTGAGTGCAACTCAGCTGCAACGCACTCTCCAGGTAGCAACAGGACGCGCAGTATCAGCTCAAAGAGTCCAAAGTCGCCTTCGGGAGTGTGTCCTCTGCGCACAGAGTCCTACGGCGTGTGTCCCATTAAAACCACGACACCGTTTAGCCCGCAGAAACTAGGCGGAACAGCATCAGAATTTGAGTCGCAACGAATGGTATCGGGTTATGTTCACACACGAGTCAAGATTTTATGTTCAGCTGAACAATCCTCGTTCCCTCATCTGTAGGGAACGTGTAACGTGTAGGGAACACCACAGTATCATGATGGTGGACAAATGGTGTGGGCGGACCTACGGAGCTCTATGCCGTTCAGAATGGCGCTTTGTCTTCTCAGTAGCATAGAGAAGGGATCCTTCGATATTTCGTTGTGCCCTCCGCTGGTGCAAAATGAGATGGTGTCCTGCTGATGGACGATAACGCTCGTCCCCACAGAGCGATTGGATCAATAGGTGAGGGAATTGAAAGATTGGAACGGCAGTTTTATTCACTTAAACTCGACTGAGCCTATTGGGACGGCACTTCGGAGACGCATTGTAGGCAGACCAGTACTTTCCACGACGGTTGCAGAGTTAGGTATTGCACTCATGGAAGAATGGCCAAATGTCCCACAAGAATTGAATTATAACCTCATTCCTTCCATGCCACGCAGGTGTGCAACTGTACCTGTCATCCGAAGTGATCACACACCATATTACAGGGCAACAGAATAACTTTTTCAGTATTGTGATAGCCCCACTGTGCTTCACTGTAAGTAATCGCCATGTAAATCTCAAGTAAAGAGTCGAGACAGCAAAATATCGTACTGTTGTATCACACACAAATTGCAACTGTAATCAATATCTGAGCAAATACGTTACCAGATGTGTATTGTGTATCATATCTCTCCTGAACCCCTAATTGTTTTGGGCAGTATAGTAACCCATATCCGTTTTTCAATGTAATGCAGTCAAAACTGTCTTTAAAACCTGTGTGTAACACATTCGGTGTTACTGTTATTTTCTGTAATTTTGTTTATGGTGTCATGTCATAAATTTCTGTTCTTTAATTCCTGTACTCCCAGTTGTTTTTCGTGAACGTTTTCTACTTTTAGCTTCACCCTCTCCCTCTCCTCTCATCCCCTTTTACTCCCTCATCACATCTTCAATACTGCGAGTGCTCCGCCATCTTTGGAACCTTCTTTGCGGTTCCGTGTGAGTGCTTCAATAAGTGTGGTGCCTTTTAGTTTATTTTTAAAGCAGTGAACAGCCACCCCGCAGCCAACACCATCAGTTTTAAATTATGTGTTTCTCAGTGGGTGCGATGTGTTTTTCGTTTTAATTCCACAATAGCGGACGGTCAAACCATAGCCGCCGCCCTGAGCTAATTTTAATTGTGTGTGTGCCACTGACCCTCGAGCAGCTATTTTTATCCTCCACCATCGCCGTATCAAATCTTTTATGATGCCACTGCTTTGCTCCATTTTATATACTTTGTGTTATCTCCTCTTTATGTGTCTGTTATCTCCAAAATTTTATCTCCTTTATATTCATGTTTCTCCTGTGTCATATTTTGTTTTATTCCTGTTGGATGAAGAGCGCATTGAGCGCTTCCAGCCAGCCCCTTTTTAGGGGAATTGAAAAAAAAAAATACAGGTAAGCTTATGATATTGAAATAAAAGCATTTCCACTTATCATCAATGAGTTTCTAACTGCAATCAAGAAGCATTTTAGAGCCAGTTTTATTATTTTTATCATGACTTTTGCACACCCCTATAAAGGCCTTTAATCTGGAACAAAATCATTACAGTACGTTCTAGACGAATCTCACAAAGGACAATCCTTGGAACATGGATTCTGTGGAGATATCGGGCTCAAGGTCTTACATTAGTCGTCAGTCAAGATGGATGTACACTTTGGAGGGACGTAATCTGGTCGGACGAATACCGATTTCAACTGAATCATACCGATGGGAGTAATCGAGTAAGGCACAGAACGTATGATTAGATGAATCCAGTCGATGAAGAAGGTACGGTCCAAAGTGGTGGTGCCTCTGTTATAGACTGTATTTTCCTGGCAAAGAAGCAGGCAGCTAGTTGCCCTGGAAGGTACTTTCAATAGTTAGCACTATGTTGACATGTTCAGGCTCCATGCCCATCCAATTTTGTTCCACCATGACGGTTCTATGGTTTGATAACATGCCGCCATATCGATCACACTGCCCGAGAATGGTTCCAGGTACATGTAGGGGATGTTCAGAGACAGATGGCTACTGTGAGCTCAGACTGGTACACCATGGAGCATATTTACGATGTGCCACGGATTCTCCACTCACGAAGAAGCCCGAATGGTCTGCCGCTCTGTGAATGCGTCCAGATGAGTATCATGGACTTCTCGGCTCACTTCGGTGCAGTGCGAAGGCCCAGAGAAGGCCACTTATTACACTGTGCGCCTATGGCGTGACACTGAAACGTAGACAGATTAAGTATCTCTGACTCATATCTTTGGCTCCAAGAGGGCAGTCTTTGGTTCACGCTGTCCCGCGTTGAGCTGTAGTAGTTGTGGCCTGGACTCAGACGAGTGAACTGGGAGAGTGTTATACAAGAAGTAATGGAATGAGGTTAAAATCTGTTGAACGAGCTTAGCTCTTTGCCTTGTGTGTCTTCTCTTTACGTAACGATGTAAAGAAAATAATTGAATTGATCTGTTTCTGGAACATGATGAAGATTAAAGGTAAGGAGTATTTTAATTTCATTATTGGACGTGTTGCGTAGTTGTAATCCATGATTGTTGTTAAACTCAGGAAGAGTGTAATGCAGGAATTTCAATATCCCACTTGATAGCCCAGAAAGTAAGGATGGTTTTGTTTTACAATTATGGTTTTAGTGAAAAGATGTAATGAACAGACTTGTAAGAAATTAACTGACAAAATTGTAAGACATTGTCTAACTTATATTTGCCTTATGTGATAATGGATTTCAGTTTGATAAAGGATTATGTTTCAAACTTTCTTCATATCTGTGTCGACTTGATCATTCACCTAAAAAAACTATTAATTTAATTTTTCTTTGAAGACAACAAACATGGACTATATTTGTGTGGTGGTTAGTGAATTCGCGTGGCACTGTCGCGAATTCTGTAGTTAGTGTTATCTTACAATAATTTGTAGAGCAGGTGCACAGGAAGCTTATCCTTGCGCATAGGTAGGCCATAAAAAAGGACAGTGTTAACAGTTGACAGAAATATTTCAGAAATTGTTGTTGTACGTCCATATTCTTATCAGTGAGTCATCTCCGAACCTATCTCTAATCATATTGTTCAAATTATGTTTAACATTTATTACCATAGGTATTTCATGAACACAGTTACAGGACCCGAATTTGCTTTATTGCGTAATTATGTTTTGTTGTTTGCGTTTCAACGTATACTTTAGCCAACTTTACAAAACAGTTAGATTGACGAGTTGTAGTTGAAGTGTAGAATTAGTCTCGGATGTATACATCCAAGAATTACACTCCGCAACGCAAGTAAAAACTTGTTTGTGAAGTTACCAAATCCGAGTCAGACAACATATTATTAATAAGCTGCAATTGCAACACTAATCGTTTGATAATTAATTTTGTTAACAACTTTCGTTATTATTTGACAAATTCCTACAACAACGACAAAGCTGCTAAGATTATTTGACAGGTGTCTCTCACTTAGCAAATGCAATACAATTACTATTATTACCATCACTATACTTTTTATTATCCACTTTGACTCAGCAGAAGCATAATTATTATCATTATTACTATCATTCATGACTATGCGTTACCAACTTTCAACATCTGCATTCATTGTTCGCCCACGCCATTAATTTCAAAGTACATGAGTTATACACGGACTCTTTGGTATGATCAGTCTAGTCGGAGATTACTGGCACACATATATTAATATGTGAATATAGATTGTCATACGGTAAACTTATGATGTAAACTTCTTCGGTTCCTTGCTGGGTGCCAATGTTCGTAAAACCAGGAAGTTACTGTCAGTGTCATATTGCCGAAGTCTTCGCCAGAAGATAATAACCCTCGGAGAAACGTCGCGGTATATCAACACTGCCACCTGGCAGGGAACACAAGAACGGTCCAACAGGTATTGATGCTAAAGTGACAGTGAAATGTGATACTTTCGTTACATATTGAAACATAAAAACATTAATGTCCATAGGTCTCCTTTAGGTATAGCATCATACTTCATTCGCTGCGATTTTCTTTTCTGAATTTTCCCCACCATATAAATGTTTGCCCCAAAGATACCTTTGCAGCTGACGCTACGACCGCGTGCGGCTGCGGCCCAGCCGGTCTGAGAGAAGAGAAGAGCAGTCCAGACGCAGCCGCGAAGCAGAACGCGACAGCGTGTCCGAGGGAAAAGTACTGTTCACGGCGGGGGAAGATGAGAAACTGGTGGAAATGGTTTCTAAATTTCCTTGTATCTACAATGTATGGTAACCAGTATACAAGGACCAAACCGTGAAGGATGAAGCTTGGAGAGCCGCGGTGGAGTAGCCGAGCGGTCTAAAGCGTCTCGCTGCGGAGCGCACGGTTGCTCGCCGTGGAGGTTCGAGTCCTCCCTGGGGCATGGGTGGGTGTGTTGTCCTTAAGTTAGTTTACCTAGGTTTCAGTTGTTTGTAAGCTTCGGACTGATGACCACGCAGTTTGGTCCGATAGATTTACAAACAGTTGAAGCTTGGAGAGACATAGCGGAATTCGTGGAAAGAACAAGTAAGAAAAGTACTTTATACTTTGTGTTTATTCATAATGTTTCTTACTTAGTTGTCAGGCAAATAATGCATATTGTAATAAACAAGAATAAGTAGCATCGTCCCACATAATATACAGTTATTACTATAATAATGAAGTGTACGCAAAGTGAATACAAAAACCTGATGTATGTTATACAAGTTCCATTTATTATAATGTGCATACAAATTTTTATTCAGTAACGCTAGGGAGTTCGAAGCCTACTGAGTTCTGTTAACATGATCACTTTGCCACGGTGTTAGCCCTGCACCTGCACGACTGTTAAGTATTCTGTAAATGAATCTCGCACAGAAAATCCATCAGCATGCGCATAACCGTCACTCCTCGCTAATGGTCCAAGATTTTCAATAGGTAGTGGTTCACTTCTGTTTAATTCAAAATGAGGCTCGTTATTTTTCTCTAAGAACGCATTTCTAAGTAAATTATCAGTCGTTTTTGGCTTCAGACTGATCTACGAAAAAAATATGCGAAATGCTTAACAGAGCGAAGGCATTTTCAGAAACTCTACGAGCTCGTGAAAGACGGTAGTTAAAAATAGCTTTTCTTCTTCTTCTCGTCAGTACTAGCAACTCGAAGAGAGAAAGGTTTCATTATGTTTGGATGTAATCAAAACTACTTAACCAGTTCAAGTAATCGCATGGAAAGAGCTGTTAAACAGATAGATATTCTGTTCAGCAATAAAATCACTAGTATTCGTTGCTTGTGTTACATTTCTCTTCGTCATGTTAAAAATTTAAAGACATCATGCACTACTGGCCATTAAAATTGCTACACCAAGAAGAAATGCAGATGATAAACGGCTATTCATTGGACAAATATATTATACTAGAACTGACACTACTAGCCATTAAAATTGCTACACCAAGAAGAAATACAGATGATAAACGGCTATTCATTGGACAAATATATTTTACTAGAACTGACATGTGATTGTATTTTCACGCAATTTGGGTGCATACATCCTTAGAAATTAGTATGCAGAACAACCACCTCTGGCCGTAATAACGACCTTGATACGCCTGGGCATTGAGTCAAACAGAGCTTTGTACAGGTACAAATGCCCATGCAGCTTCAACACGATACCACAGTTCATCAAGAGTAGTGACTGGCTTATTGTGACGAGCCAGTTGCTCAGCCAACATTGACCAGACGTTTCTATTTGAGAGAGGCTGGAGAATTTTCTGGCCGGGGCAGCAGTCGAACATTTACCGTATCCAGAAAGGCCCGTACAGGACCTGCAACATGCGGTCGTGCGTTATCCTGCTGAAATGTAGGGTTTCACAGGGATCGAATGAAGGGTAGGGCCACGGGTCGTAACACATCTGAAGTTTTAGGCCACTGTTCAAAGTGTCGTCGATGAGAGCAAGAGGTGACCGAGACGTGTAACCAATGGCACCCCATAACACCACGCCGTGTGATACGCCAGTATGGCGATGACGAATACACGCTTCCAGTGTGTGTTCACCTCGATGTCTCCAAACACGGATGCGACCATCATGATGCTGTAAACAGAACCTGGATTCATCCGAAAATATGAAGTGTTGTCATTCGTGCACTCAGATTTGTCGTTGCGTACACCATCGCAGGCGCTCCTGTCTGTGATGCAGCGTCAAGGGTAACCGCAGCCACTGTCACCGAGCTGATAGTCGATGCTGCTGCAAACGTCGTCGAACTGTTCGTGCAGATGGTTGTTGTCTTGCAAACGCCCCCATCTTTTGACTAAGGGATCGAGACGTGGCTGCACGATCCGTTACAGCCATGCGGATAAGATGCCTGTCATCTCGACTGCTAGTGATACGAGGCCGTTGGGATCCAGCACGGCGTTCCGTATTGACGTCCTGAAAGTGCGACCAACGCGAGCAGCAATGTCGCGATACGATAAACCGCAATCGCGATAGGCTACAATCCGGCCATTATGAACGTCGGAAACGTGATGGTACGTATTTCTGCTCCTTACACGAGGCATCGCAACAACGTTTCACCAGGCAACGCCGGTCAACTGCTGTTTGTGTATGAGAAATAGGTTGGAAACTTTCCTCATGTCAGCATGTTTTAGGTGTCGCCACCGGCGCCAACCTTGTGTGAATGCTCTGAAAAGCTAATCATTTGCATATCATAGCATGTTCTTTCTGTCTGTTAAATTTCGCGTCTGTAGCACATCATGTTCGTGGTGTAGCAATTTTAATGGCCAGGAGTGTATCTATTCTTACACCACATAGAGTTTTCAGAGGAGTATCTAACAAAGAAATATATCTGGTGAGGTTTTAAAAACTGTGTACTCTATGGACTCTGCAAAGGTCGGCTAAAGTTATGGTGGTGGAAGCAGTGATTGTGTTGTGTTTACAAACTAATCTTTTGTTGAAAGTGATCTAAAAACCAACCGTATATGAAATGTCGTAATAATTTCTATATTTGTGTATACTTTTGTACTATAAAACATTTAAATACCTTGTTTGAAGTGGTCTGAGCGGTTTCGAAGTCAAAGGACGTGAAGGGGGACTCCGGAGAAAGAGAATTTTATGATTCCCCAAGAATGTAAAGAACATAACACCACTTTCATCCTTTTATTTCATTATAAGCAATTATTACAAATCTATCGTGAGAATTATTGTTTTAGTACCTGTACTAAGTGATATTGAAAGTTATTTTCATTGCTTGCAGTTCATAAATTCAGATCAGGATTTTGGTATTAATGCATGGAAGTTAAATTATGCAGGAGAGATTTAATTTCGTATATCTTCAATTCAATCATCTTTTCGGCTAAAAGAATAAATACGATTTAATTCTGGAAATAGCTAACATTGCAATATTGTCTCACATTAAGTATTTTATGTGAGCTTAGATATTGATTACATTGACAGTAATTAATTGATAAAATATTTGTAACACACAGCTGCTGACGTTTGGCTTGAAGCACGTACTACGCTACATTGGTTTGTGTGCAGATGCTGGTGGTTCCGTCGCTCGTCACTTGCTGCTGATCTCCCGCAGCACCGCGAAGTACGACACTGAGGCGTTCATCAGCTGCAACACACACACACACACACTACATTATAACAGGCCTTATTACTTCTGTAGGGCATATAACCAAAGTTACCAGTCTAAACTTACACTAAATTTTTTAGTCTATGGAATTCAGATGTAAAAATAGACCTCAAGTTGACATTTCAATAACTACATGATATGATTTAAACTTAACGAGTCGTATAATCTACCATAAGTAATCTGATACACAGTTGGCAGTTGTGTAAATTCCGAAGTGTAACTACTAACTATTCCACGTTTCTTGTTTTCTCTTTGTAGATACAAGGCTATCTGCTGCTCAGCGATGTCAGAGATTTGATGTTTTCGCCGATTCCCGATATTCACGCTGCTCTCGAGAAATGGTCGTACTGAAAATATCCATCCCATCTCGCGTGCTCCAACATTAACACCACTCTCAAACTGACTCAGATCGCTATAACTAGACAGAGGTGCAACGCCTGCGCCAGACGCCTGTAGTCTTAGACGTGTGTTGACGACCGCAGCATCGTTCTCTTAGTGTTCTCTCTCCGTGTTTAGATACGCATGGCTATTCTAGTTTCCTTGGCTCTCCAGACTTCTTACCATTAGGTGATATAGAACAATTGCTTGTTTTGTACTCACCATCTTGACATTAACGTGTATCCACCACAGTTACATTTTAAATTGTGTTGCAATTTAATCTTTTCTGTTATACACTTTTTACTTTAAGCGAGGCTCCATGGGGCTACCATCATAGTGAGAAAGCCATACTCGTTGCCCTCCATTATGGTGTATGATGGCCTCGGACGGCCAGTGGCATGGACATTATGAGGTTATCAATCAGCTCTTGAGGGATCTTTGGCCATTCTTCCACGAGTGCAATATCCAGCTCTGCAACCGTTCAGGGAGGCGCTGGTCTGACTGCAATGCGTCTACCATCTGCATCGCAGACATGCTCAATCCGTCAACAAGCTGGCCATTCGTTCAACTCCCTTTTTTATTATTTGATTTTATGTTATTTTATTTTTTTAAATAAAAATTCATCTTCATTGTAGAAGCAGTTGCCATTCAGAAATTCCTTTAATTTATTTTTAAATACTAGTTGGCTATATGTCAGACTTTTGATGCTACTTGGTAAGTGACCAAAGACTTTTGTGGCAGCATAATTCACCACTTTCTGAGCCAAAGTTAGATTTAACCTTGAATAGTGAATATCATCCTTTCTCCTAGTGTTGTAGCTATGCACGCTGTTATTACTTTTGAATTAGCAAGGAAAAATTAAGAATGGGATTAAAGTTCAGGGGGAAGAAATAAAAACATTGCGTTTTGCTGATGCAATTCTGTCAGAGACAGCAAAGGACCTGGAAGAGCAGTTGAATGGAATGGACTGTGTGTTGAAGAGAGCGTACAAAATGAACATTAACAAGAGCAAAACAAAAATAATGGAATGCGGTCTTAGAAAATCAGGCGATGCTGAAGGAATTAGATTAGGTAATGAAACAATGAAGGTGGTAGATGGGTTTTGTTACTTGGGTAGTAAAATAACATATGACGGTCGCAGTACAGAGGATATAAAATGCAGAATGGCAATGGGAAGAAAAGCATTTTTGAAAAAGAGAAATTTGCTAACATCGAATATTAATTTAAGGGTAAGGAAGTCTTTTCTGAAGGCATTTGTGTGGAGTGTTGCCTTGTACGGGAGTGAAACATGGACGATAAGCAGTGCGGACAGGAAGAGAATAGAGGCTTTTGAAATGTGGTGCTACAGAAGAATGCTGAAGATTAGGTGGGTAGATCGCATAACTAAGGAAGAGGTACTGAATAGAATTGGTGAGAAAAGGAATCTTTGGCATACCCTGACTAAAAGAAGGGATCGCTTGGTAGGACACATTCTTAGACATCGAGGAATCGTAAATTTAGCATTGGAGGGAAGTGTGTCGGGTGAAAATCGCAGAGGGAGACGCTAAATTTACGATTCCCCGATGTCTAAGAATGTGTCCTACCAAGAGATCCCTTCTTTTAGTCAGGGTATGCCAAAAATTCCTTTTCTCACCAATTCTGTTCAGTACCTCTTCATTAGTTATGCGATCTACCCACCTAATCTTCAGCATTCTTCTGTAGCACCACATTTCAAAAGCCTCTATTCTCTTCCTGTCCGCACTGCTTATCGTCCATGTTTCACTCCCGTACAAGTCAACACTCCACACAAATGCCTTCAGAAAAGACTTCCTTACCCTTAAATTAATATTCGATGTTAGCAAATTTCTCTTTTTCTACTTTTCTTCCCATTGCCATTCTGCATTTTATATCCTCTGTACTGCGAACATCACATGTTATTTTACTACCCAAGTAACAAAACTCATCTACCACCTTCATTTTTTCGTTACCTAATCTAATTCCTTCAGCATCGCCTGATTTTCTAAGACCGCATTCCATTATTTGTTTTGCTCTTGTTAATGTTCATTTTATACGCTCTCTTCAACACGCTGTCCCTTCCATTCAACTGCTCTTCCAGGTCCTTTGCTGTCTCTGACAGAATTGCATCAGCAAAGCGCAATGTTTTTATTTCTTCCCCCTGAACTTTAATCCCTATTCCAAAATTTTCCTTGCTTTCCTTCACCGCCTGCTCGATGTACAAATTGAATAACATCGGAGAAAGGCTAGAACCCTGTCTTACTCCCTTCCCAACTGATGCTTCCCTTTCATGCCCTTCGAGTCTAATAACTGCGGCCTGGCTTTTGTACAAGTTGTAAATAACTCTCCTTTCCCTGTATTTTACCCCTGCTGACTTAAGAATTTGAAAGAGTGTATTCCAGTCAACATTGTCAAATGCTTTCTCCAAATCTACAAAAGCTAAAAATGTAGGTTTGCCTTTCCTTAATCTATCTTCTAAGATAAGACGTAAAGTGAGTATTGCCTCCCGGGTTCCTACGTTCCTCCTGAATCCAAACTGATCTTCCCCGAGGTCAGCTTCTACCAGCTTTTCCATTCTCCTGTAAATAATTCGTGTTAAAATTTTGCAACCATGACTTATCAAACTGATGGTTCTGTAATTTTCACACCTGTCTGCGCCTGATTTCTTTGGAATGGGGATTATTACATTTTTCTTAAAGTCTGAGGGCATTTCGCCAGTCTCATAGATCCTACACACCAGTTCAAATAGTTTTGTCATGGCTGGCTCTCCCAGAGACTTTAGTAGCTCTGAGGGTATGTCATCTACTCCTGGGGCCTTGTTCCGACCTAGGTCTTTCAAGGCTCTGTCAAATTCATCTCTCAGTACAGTATGCCCTATTTCATCTTGATCCACTTCCTCTTCCCTTCCTACAAAATCGTCTCTAAGTACATTTCCTTTGTAGAGCTGCGCTATGTACTCTTTCCACCTTTCAGCATTCCCTTCTTTGCTGAGAACTGGTTTCCCATCTGAGTTCTTGATATTCGTAGAGTTGCTTTTCTTGTCCCCAAATGTCTCTTTTATTTTCCTGTAGGCGGTATCTACTTTTCCCCTTGCTATACATTCTTCTACAGATTTGCATTTGGCTTCTAGCCACTCCTGCTTAGCTATTTTGCACTTCCTGTCAATCTCATTTTTTAGTCGTCTGTACTCCATTTTGCCTGTTTCATTTACTGCATTTTTATATTTTCTCCTTTCATCAATTAACTGTAGTATTTCCTGTGATATCCATGGACTTTTTGTATGTCTTGCCTTTCTACCTATTTTGTCCTCTGCTGCCTTCACTATTTCATCTCTCAATGCTACCCATTCCTCTTCTACTGTTTTATTTCCCCCTGTTTCTGTCAATTGTTGCCTAAATCTCTCTCTGAAATTCTCCAGAACTTCACGTTCCTTCAATTTATCTAAGTCCCATCTTCTTATTTTCCTACCTTTCTGCAATTTTTTCAGCTTCAGCCTACAGTTCATGACTAACAAGTTATGGTCAGAGTTTATATCTGCCCCTGGATATGTCCTGCAGTTTATAACCTGGTTCCGGTACCTATGTCTTACCATTATAAAATCTATCTGATACCTTCCGGTGTCTCCTGGTCTCTTCCACATATACAAAATCATTTACAATTTCATCAGTTAATTCCTGTTTGCCAGGTGTGATAGCTGTACTTGTATCATCAGCAAAAAGTACTAGCTTAGCATATTCGTGAATGTAGAATGGCATGTCATTAATACATATTAAGGACATCAGCAGAAAAGCAGTACTTATAGGCTGTCCTGGGCAGTGGCCGTTAAGGGGACGCAGAATGGATTGACGGGAACGTCTCTATGCCGGGTATCACCGCCGCGACCTAACTAGGCAGCACGCCACCGACAGCGGGCGTCGAAGTGAGGACCTTCAGCGGCGCGGCTCTGGCAGGCCGCCACTCCTCCGACGTCACCTCGCGGGTCGGACCAGCGCGTGTCTCCAACGGCAACCTCAGACAACCTGGCTCCTGAAGGGGTCCTCACACGTTCAATAATATTGTCAAACCGTCAATATACTGGCCGTCTGAGGGCGCATATTGACGTATAGTCAATACTTAAAATTGGCCACAAAAATATTTTCAGTGTTGTCAATATATATTGAGCGTCTGAAACCCAAGAGGCCAATTCACACTGTCCGTCACGTCAAGTCACGTCACCGTCCGTCAGAACTTGACGTGACGGACAGTGTGTTCAAATGTTCAAATGTTTGTTAAGCTTAACGGACTTAACTACGGGGTCATCAGTCCCTAAACTTACAAACTACTTATGAACTACCTACAACAACTAAGGACGGCACAAATATCCATGCCCCAGGGGGGATTCGAACCCCCGACCGTAGTGGCCGTGCAGACCGTGACTGAAGCGCCTCAGTCCCCTCGGCCACCGCGGCCGGCCGGACAGTGTGAATTGGCCTCTTTTCAATACTGACGGTTTGACAATACTCGCCTTGACACTGTCCGTCACCGCACGTCACGTCAAGCTTTCTCGAGAAGAATGTTCTGACGGAATGGCCGTCTGCTAACATTGGACGTTAACCTATTTTCGTCACGCGAATTACATGTTGCAGTCGACGATTTCACTGTTTATATGAAAATGTGTTTTATTCATCTTTATTTTGTTGTTATACTTCTTTTTAGGGGTAAATCTCAAATGTTCCATGACGACTTAAATATTTTTGTCGATTGAGTGCCCCCTAAAATCGAAGACGGATATCAGAAAAAAAAAAGAAAAAAAAATGGTTTATGTTACGTAATATTGTAACAGAAAAGACTGAATCAAACTGTTTATTTGAATAAGATTCTAATTTGATTACGCATTTTTCATTAAATAACATTTTAAATAAAAAAAGTCAGTTTTGTTGTTTACGACGGTATTAACAATGTCAATGGGCAAATTGTAACGGATAAAGTAAACAGGCGCTATTTATGTAAGTATTGTTTGACGTTTTCATGTGTTTATTTGTTCGCTTGAAAATAGATGTCGATGTTTTGAAATGTTATTTCAGTTCCCAGTAAGTTGGCCAAAAACATACACTGTAAAGTTTTCTTTGGTCGTCAATAACATTCAGCATTGTTGTTCCCTCAATTCTAGTGTTAAACTGTGACTTTCTACATAACAGATCGCCACTCATAACCTCACTTTCAACATCATGTATCGAGATGGGCGAATTGACGTGACGGACAGTGTGAATACAACTTGACGTGACGGTGCCGTGACGTGACGTGACGTTGACGTGACGGACAGTGTGAATACAACTTGACGTGACGGTGCCGTGACGTGACGTGACGTTGACGTGACGGACAGTGTGAATTGGCTTCTCTTTTCAATACTGACGGTTTGACAATATTCGCCTTTCAGATGTTGGCACAGCTTTAAAGATGCACGCAGTACACAGCTGATTTTATATAGCCTTTGTGAAACGACACAAGTTTGTAGTAAATGTGAAATGGAAGATTTCCTGAGACACTTTGTGTTATCACCATACAGCAGTTCTGACCACTGCAAGTGAAAACAAATATTTCGGGAAGTACAACGCATGCAGGACTTGAGACAGCGAAATGTTTTGTTTTTTATAGATTAAATTACCTGTATGTATCCTTGCAGAGCAGATACAATTGCTTCACAGGTTTCAATGACAATTTTAATAATTGTGTTAGCAGACATGACTGCGCTGAACTTCAAACATTCAAGTTACCTTCCTGTGGCCAAGAACCGTAAAGTGACACTTAATCTTTCATCGGCAGGAATCGCGGATCTCATAATTGTGTCTTTTTTCAATTTTGTCCCGCATCATCGTGAGTAATTTGTCATGTGATTCTGGGCTCTTTCTAAAATAAATTAAAAAATCTTTTGGGTCAGTAGTTCGGATTTCCGTAAGCAGATTCACATGCGAAAAGTCGTTCCTTTTCTTTAACCACTCACGAACCCATTTCCTCCTGTTCGTCGTTCTCGGTTGTCTTTCTTTCGCAGCCATCGCTAAGATGATTCATGCAGACGCTTTCGGACATGTCGGACATGTTTACTTCACGAAATCGCGTCGCCAATTGAAAGCGATGACAATGTTATTGATGGTGTGAGGACCACTGAAATGTATTGAAGGTTTGGCAATATATTATTGACCCATCCAATCCGCTACGGTCGTTTCCGTTACATAGGAAACAAAAGGTTGCAAGATCTCATCTCTATACCTCTGAGCTGTCAAAGCGCCATTGTGAATGACATAGAAGTCCCTACGTCTGTAAATACTGACTCCTGTTCACACCGTTCGTCCACCACCGTATGTAGTGATGTTTCTTGCACGTAATCAGAACTGTTCTCAGTTCCACGTTCTCTGCAGATGACGGAACGACGATTGTTCGGCTGAGCACAAAATCTTGACTAATGTGTGAACAGAAACCGGCTCCATTCGTTACGACTGCAATTTTGATGTTCCTCCGTCCGGTTTCTGTGGGCTAATGAGTGTCGTGGTTTTAATGGGATGCCTCCTTGCATAGAGGCCAAAGGCGATTTCGGACTGTTTGTGTTGACATTGCCCGTCTTGGTGCGTAGATGGTGAATTCTAGATGAGTTGCATTCAGCTTCCTGTCTCGAGGGGTTATTAACTGGAGATGACGGTCATCTCTTGCTGATGTTACCCGTGGACGACCTTGGCCTTGCCTTCTTTTAACGCTTCCTGTTGTCTGGAATCCCAATAGTTGCAGCCAACTCCAGCTGTATCTGTCTTCCTACTTTCTATGGCTCTCCATAACACAGATTGGGATGAGTCACGTTGTTGTTGCTTTGATCTACGATCTCACTTCACTATAAGAACACAACTTCTCGTGTAATTCGTTTTTTAGAGTAAACAAAACAACAACAAACCCCTCTGCAGCAACTTTCTGTTATTATCACTATCTCGGTTACTGTAATGTTGTTGCCACTGTGTCGAGCCGACAGACAGACGTTAAACCATTTAGCTCATTCCTCCGATGGCAACACTTTGTAGCACCAATATCTTGGGCTACCTAACTGCTGAAGGAAGGCAGATGCACATGACAGTTAGTCCATCCCTGAGACAAAGGGAGAGTGCCATAATAAAGATAAAATTAATTCCGTGATTTTGAAAGCAGTTTCGGCCCTTACGTGAAATTACGATTAGAATGATATCGGTCGCTGGCTGATCGGCCCAGTACTTTACAAGTAGCATAATTCAATTGCCAATTTAATTACATAAAGTGAATTTTCTCCGACAAGTAAGATGCTCCATAGGCTTGGCTGACACCTAAACTCCCTACTGGCGGAGGATTTATAATTTTGTCATGTCCCGTTTAATTAATACGGAAATGAAGCAATATGGCGTACTCTTGGAAGCCCCGTTTAGCCGTTATTTTAAATTCGCTTCTTCCTCAACAACGGCGGAGGGACACACGCCATCGCGCCGTTTGGCTGCAGAACCGCTGGTCCAGGTGTCCCAACCGCCCAGGGCGCCGACCCTTGCCGCACGGGCCGGGGGAAGGGCGCAGAAGGCGCGTTGTCAGGTTGGCTGCGGAGCCCCTCTTTAGTCCAGTCAGTTGGTGCTCAAAATAGCGTGTTTAGTAATAAAATTCCGAAAGTTTTTTTCTCAACGGTCCTATATGTTTTTGGGGGCGCTGAATTCGAATTTCAAGTTTGCTGCCTCGTAGGAGGTCGCCTTCACAACTAAAAACTCAGAAAACCTCACAATTTTCGCACTTCTTTCAGTTTACTGCTTATATCTCGAAAACTATGCGTTTCTCGAAGATGTTCCTTCTAAGCAAAATTAAAGTAGACAAACTTTCCTACAAAATGCACTACACATGTTTGATTTTCTGACGAGCCTTCTAACAGGTCCCCTCCAGCCACTTTCGACAGTCTAGAAGCCCATCTGATCTATCTTGCGTTAGTTTAGTCAGGTCAGAGTTGCCAACGTGTTGTGGTCGGATCTTTAAAGCTGCAATATATATATATATATATATATATATATATATATATATATATATATATATATATATATATATACTTTTCATTGTCAAGTTTTTATTGTATGTTCGTGCATAATGTCTCCTGCAGAAAATTGTAACTTGTGACAAACTGTTAGAAGATGGGACACAGAGGAGTGTTGTGAGAGAAAAAGGTTTGAAATCTTTCATTCAAGCCAGTAAGAAGAGACAGGATGGTAAGTTTCTAATATTTAAAAGGAACACTGAAATTGAGTTTTATGAAAAATGTAGGAAGAATTATGTGATACGAAAGTCTATTGCTGCTTATTTAAAGAGGGATCTAGAAAATCCTGAATCAAAACCGTTACGTTCAATTATACCTGAGTTTGCCTTTAAAACGCACTGTTTCTTATGTGGAGGGGAGGTGCATCTGGACTACGCCAAGATACAAATAAAAAATCCCCCCTCAAAACGTAATTTGGTATACCTTGTGAAGAAATTAGCCGTTAGAGAAAATGTGCTTAGACTGGCGAGAAACTTAATATATTTGGGCGCAGTATAGTACGAGGTGTAGAGCCAGTTACTGACTTGGTAGCAGCTGATGCGCTGTGCCATTTCCTGTGCATGAGAACTCTACACCAGGCTCCACCGTCTCTTCATGGAGTTGGCAGACCCTCTGGAGGTGAGGTGGAAGATGCTATGCAAGCAATTTACTGTTTTCTAGAAAACAACGACGAGGAATGTCAATTCACCATGGAAGAATAGATGGAGCAGATTGAATGTGAGCACCGTCCACCTCAGAGCACTAGCAGAAGACACCTGTTTCAGAAGTATGGCAACGACATTTTAATTACAACAAGCAAACCCTTACGTTTTATGTTTCAAAGTCACTGGACACAAAATCATTAATGAATCCTGGTATCGAGATATTTACAGGCTACCAGAGAAAGAAGAAAAGCGTGTCATAATTGAAGCAGCTGCCATAATTGTGGTAGACATAAGATCGCAAGTATACAATGTGACTGAATACCCCGCTTCAGAAAGTTTTCTAGAGGAAACTGAGGATGTCATTCCTGAGACTCTTCGAGTTTTCATGGAAGCTGTGGTGCTGAGCAAAAAGCGAGGGGATCTAGAGCTGAAGTATAAGCAATACGTCAAATCAGCCTATCAGGCAACAGCAAACATGGCTTCCATGCCCCCCACTGCAGCTGCGGCTCAACAATACACATTCAGAGTTTTTTTTTTTTTTTTTTTTTTTTTTTTTTTTTTTTTTTTTTTTTTCGGGTGCAGCAGTGGACTGGAAACTACTTGGATCCGCAGCAGTGCGACTGGAAGTTCACAAAAAGTGGGTTGGCTCCCGTTACCACACTGAAACCCCCGGCTCCAACTTATATCTCGCAAATGCAAGACGGATTGTCACATAGTTGGTGTGGGTGCAGGCGAGCAGGACTTTTCTGCACGAAACTGTTCCAGCAAAGTGAAGGATTGTGCTCGAACATTGACGACACTTTAAATACAGAAGACGAAGAGGACTCGGACGTGCCACTTGCAGCACCACTGTCTGAAGCAGCTAAGGAGAAAGAAGATATTAAATCATGTAATATTTTGCAGAATTATGCGTCTTTATTAATCAGTTTTTCTCTGTCTTAATATTAATTATTCAATTACATTTTTTCAGTTGAAGATCAACTACTGACTGTTCAGCCTGGACTTTGCAAAGCCCCTGATAGTTTACCTGGAACTTAAGTTGCTCGAGATCCTTTACCTGGACCTTCACGTCACCAAAAAACATTGCCTGTGCCGAAAACACCCAAATGGAGACGAATAAAATAACTGTGCATATCACACCAGTACAGGTATTTCTTCATACAAATATCGCTACATAACTCATTTGTCTTTTGTAACCATATTCTAACACTAAAGACACTCTTTTTTCAGATGGAAAACCTATAGGAAGAGATGACCCAATCCTGAACTCGTCATTCAGTCATTTCATGATACATGTACTTCATGTTACTATGTAACTTCAGCTTTCTGTTCAATGGCATGTACCTAATGTGATCTAAATATAATTTGATAATGTTATTTTCAAACATACTTTCTCTTTAATCTATTCAAAACATCACTTTTCAGTGCAACACATCGAAAATATAGCGCCGGCGAGAGATAGGCAGGTGGGAGGGGGCGTTACACTATAGGGCGCAGAAAGCATTGCTCGTAATTTTCTTTTTGGTGCTTTCCCCCATTACGAGAAAATGCAATATTATAGACGTACCTTGTAGGAAATTTAATGTACTTTCACGTGGTGTAGGGATTTTGTTGACAACACGTACATTTCTCGAGTTGTAGGGAGTGCAAGTGTCCGTTTTCGACGTTTTCGCAGAAGCCCAAAAATTTGCTCTTTTCATTGAGTTCTAGCGCCTATAGTGCTCGTCAGAAAATCAAACATGAGTAGTGCATTTTGTAGGAAAGTTTGTCTACTTTAATTTTGCTCAGAATGAACATCTTCGAGAAACGCATAGTTTTCGAGATATACGCAAGAAAGGCAGAAAACTTGAAATTCGAATTCAGCGCCCCCAAAAACATACAGAAACGTTGAGAAAAAAACTTTCGGAATTTTGTTACGGAAAAACTACTATTTCACTGGGGTACTTCTCCTCGGCGGAGCAATACAGTGTCCTGGAGTGACGGACATAGAACTGACGGGAGACGCTACCGACGCCAGTCTTGCGCAGTTCTACGCCAGTGCTAGTTGAGCCAGCAGTCGTCCGCTAATTTTATCGGTTACGTTTCCGCCGGGACGAGGAAACGTGTTCGCCAAGCAACGGGCGAAAGTGTACGCGAGGTTACCGTTAAGGCTGTAGCCGTTGCCCCTGCCTGGGCTGTTCCGTTAACTCTCAAATATACGTAATGTTTTTCAGCGCACTCTCTCTCTGCTACGGGTTGGACTATTCGAGTTTGAATGAGTTTACTGAATAGACTTTCATAGTGTCTCGGTCCTGCAGCGAGACTTATTATTATTACCTCACATTCTTCTAGTTCAAAAGAACAATACATACATTTATACAGAATAAATGTGTTCGCTTACTTCGTCTGTAACTCCTCCACTGCTGTCCTGTTAGTAAGGTTCAATAGCACTGAAACCCTGCTAGAAGAGACGGAGTTCGATGCCAGCCACGGTCGGGCAGCAGCAAAAGTACAGGCGAGATGTATGATCGCCTCTTCTCCAGGGGGAGGAAGTAGCAAGCAGTCAATTCCAAGGTTCGAACGTTCCCGCCATACACCCTAAAGGGCTACAACTTCAGAACCTAGATGCCTCAAGTGATTCCCTGATTGTTTAGACCAGTGTATTGTACATGTAAAAAGAATTCTTTTATAATACTTATGTTGAGCGCAGTGGTGGTTTACCAGCAGGAAGGTCTCCCTGGAGATGGTGTAGAACTTGCTGGCGGTGAGTCTGAGCGGTCGGTGGGCGCGGCACAGGAAGACGAGCAGTTCCCGGCCGAAGCGAGGCGACGCCGACACCCACTGGCTGCTGTACGCCGACAGCTGCAGCCGCTCGCTCTGCAACAGGGGCGAGGCTGAGGGAACAAGTAGCAAGACTGCGCTGCTCCACACCTCTAGTTCAAATGTTTGTAATTCTATGGGACCAAACTACGTTGGTCTTCAGTCCCTAGTCTTACAAACTACTTAAACTAAGTTAAACTAACCTAAGGACAACACACAAATCCATGCCCGAGGGAGGATTCGAACCTACGACGCGGGAGACACCTGTAGTGAAACTTACAGCATGTGTTCCCGGCTACGAGAGACGCGACTCAACTGCATTTCAGCGGAGCGCACTCCACGGACGCCTACAGAGCCAACTGCAAACGCTTTACATGAGAGGGACTGACGGTCGTGTGGACGTACTGGAATTGCTTCCGATACGTAATTAGCAACAACTGCTAAATATTTTATACTAGCTGAAAACAGGCGTTGCCCGGGCATTTATTTATTCCTGCCTGGAGTTAGTACTTCTCCTACCCTCCTCTCTCTGTCCATCTTCATTTTCTAAAAATATGTTATCTTTATGGGAGAACATAGATGAAATAACGCTGGATAATGTACAAAATTATAAGCGCATTATTCAAACAAAGAAAGGTAGAAGTCAAAACATAAATGACATATAAAATTCGCACGATGTCATATTTATTCAGTTATATGTGGTACAATTGTATAATTTTTGAGGTATGTATTCATTTGTATAAGTGCTGCACATCTGTAAAATTTCTTGGGAATACAATTGCTGTTAAAGAAGTACTACTTGGTGCGTGATAGGTCGGTTTTCTATGAACGTTAGTTTTTTGTGCTCATACCTCATGAACTACAGGTCGCACTGTGCTACAATTTCGAAGGCACATTCAACGATATATGTGTACATTGCCTATAAAATTTCCTGTGGCTACAATTTGTAGTGTAGAAATTATAAATTGTAACGTCATACCGAATGCCGTAGTTTTACTCCATAAACAGCGCAAAAGTAGCAAGCGAGAAACTTTTTTCCTTTCATCATTTTACTATGATTGCCAGTGAGAAAAAGTTTAATGAAGGTGTGAAATTATGTTTAAAGTTTGTTGCAAGTCGCTAAGTACTCTCACTCTCATATAGTGTATTTGTAAAGTCTCACCGCATTATGGCAGTTTCTTTTAACTCCTATCGTTTATGGAGTTATATTTCTTGAACCATGTGTCGTATGTGGTTCGTACTCCTACAGAAGATGTTATCTCACGTAAGGAATGTGTGTACTAAATTTGGTTGAAATCGGTCCAATGGTTTAGGAGAAAATGAGCAGCATTGTCGCTTATGGCAGCAGTTTTTCGCGCATCTCATTGTTTATGACGTCATATCTTTATGACGTCATATCGTATGTAATTCTTACACTTACGGCGACCATCCTCATGGATTGAAGCTTGCGTGTATAAAATTTCATAAAGATTGGAACAAAACTGTAGATTTGTATGCAACACGTACAAATATACGGACACTCTGCTTTATATATTAGATAGATGGTGCATTTTAACCATCATCTGTTTTTATTAAAACCTTTATTATCTACAGGTGTAGGCAAGTGTGAATATTATAATTTAATTTGATGTTTGTAAATCTATGAGACTTAACTTCTCTGGTTACAAACTACTTAAACTAACTAAGAAGAAACACTGACACCCATGCCCGAGGGAGGACTCGAATCTCCGAAGGCGAGCAATCCCGCGCTGCGCAGCAATGCGCCTTAAAGCGCTCGGCCGCTCCACCGCGACTGAAAATTCAAGAACTGTCACTTCAATCAGTTGCAAACTACTAACACGAATTATTTACAAACAAATGGAAAAACTTAAACTTCCTCGAAGATTAAAATTGTGTGCCGGAACCGGGATTCTAAACTTGGGACCTCTGCCTTTTTTTTACCGTCTGAGCTATCCCAGCACGCTTCATGATGCCGCCTCACAACTCTATTTCCGCCAGTACCTCGCCTCCTACTTTCCAAACTTCACAGAAGCTCTCCTGCAAACACGCAAGACTAGCACTCCTGGAAGAAAGGATATGATGGAGACATGGCTTACCCACAGCCTAAGGGATGTTTCGAGAATGAAACTTTCACTCTAACGGAGTGTGCGCTGATATGAAACTTCCTGGCAGATTAAAATTGTGCGCCGGAAAGTAGGAGGCGAGGTACTGGCAGAAGTAAAATTGTGAGGACGGACCGTGAACCGTGCCAGGATAGCGGTAGAGACCTTGCCCGCGAAAGGCAAAGGCCCCAGGTTCGAATCCCGGTTTCGGAACACAATTTTAATCTGCCAGGAAGTTTCATATCACCGCACACTCCGCTGCATAATGTGAAAACTGCTGCAATCTGTCACAGGGAAAGATGAGTTCGGATTTAGGCAAAACGGCGGAACACACTAGACAATACTCACGTTACGAATTTTCTAGGAAGATAGGTTAAGAAATGGTAAACCTACTTTTTGGTATATCTGGAGATGCTCTTGACAATTCTGACTGGAAATTGTTAATGTCAGCAGGGGCAACATATAGGAAATTCAATGTTAAATTAAACTTGTACAGAAACCAAATGGCAGTTATTAGAGTACAAAGGCGTGAAAGGAACGTAGGGATTGGGACAAGAGTAAGACAGGGTTGTAGTCTTTCCCCAATTTTATTCAATTTTACATTAAGGAAGCTAGGAAGTAAAACAAGGAGATATTTCGAGAAAGAATTAAAGTTCTGAGTGAAGAAATAAAAAATTGCCAATGACATCGTAATTCTGTCAGACAGCAAACAACCTCGAAGAGCAATTGAACGGAATGGATAGTGTCTTTAAAGGAGGGTATAAGAGGAACATTAACAAGGGTAATGGATTGTAGTGTAACAAACCAGTTCGTGCTGGAGGAATCAGAATAGGTAATGAGACAACAAAAGGAGTAGATAAGTTTTGTTATTTGCGTAGCAAAATACTTCTGATGTCAGAAGTAAAGATACAAATGAAGAATGGTTATGGAAAGAAAAGCATTTCTGAAGAAGGGAAATTTGTTGACATCCAATATTAATTTATGTGTTATGAAATCTTTTATGAAAGCGTTGTCTCGAGTGTAGCAGTGTCTTTGATGATATGTGGACGTTAAAGAGTTCAGACAAAAATATGACAGAAAATTTCAAATGTGATGATACAGGCTAATGGTGAAGATTAAATGGGTAGATCGCGTAACTAATGGAGAGTTAGTGAACAGAACTGGGGAGAAAAGAAGTTTCTGGAATAACTTCTCTAAGAGAAGGGATCTACTGATGGGATATATTCTGAGACATCAAGAAATTGTCAGTTTAGCATTAGAGGGAAGTGTGTAGGACAAAAATCGTAGAGGGCTACCGAGAGGCGAATACACTAAGCAGGTTCAAATGATGTAGGTTGTCGTTGTTATTCCGAGGAAAAAAAAGAAAAAAAAAAGGTAGCACAGGACAGGATAGCCTGGAGAGCTGCCTCAGGACTGAAGACCACAGCAACAACAAGTCTATCAGTTTCAGTCGTTGACCATCATTATGTATTTCGTTTTACTACTTTTATCCTGTGATGATGGTCAGTGACCGAAACAGGTAGATTATAAAGGTTTTGTACCAGAAAATCACTTGGGAAACAATATGCAAAATACTTTTAATAAGTGCAAACGTAAGCTTCCGCGGCAGTTGTCACTATCAATAAAATTCTTCTGGGTATTATACCGCGTCGTCAGTTTGTAAACTTTGCCGACGTTTCGGCCACTATTGCAGGTGGCCTTCATCAGGGTCTGTGTCTGACACAGACCCTGATGAAGGCCACCTGTAATAGTGGCCGAAACGTCGGCAAAGTTTACAAAATGACGACGCGGTATAATACCCAGAAGAATTTTATTGATACTTTTAATAAGGTTGAAAAAAAATCCTGGACATCCTTAACCGATTAACTGTCAAAACATGTGTTAGTTCTATGGAAGTACTAATATTAGTTATAAGATGTATACAAAACCTAGTATATTGTGTGGATGCAAAGTACTACTCTCAACATAAACAAGATGATTGGGGAGGAAAGGTCACTATTTTATAAACTGATAGAATAAGAAATTCTGATCAGAAAATGTTATATAAACATAGGTCCGCAAATGCTTCGTTAGAGACTACGGATATTGAAAGGGACTTTAATTCTGCAAAACTCATGTGCACATAGTGAACGTATTCGCAATACAGCTGAAACCTAACGTTTCTTTCTTGGAAACAATACTGGGTAATTTAGAGTAGTCATTGCTTCCAAACAGACTATTCACTGATGTAGCCCAGTTTTCACGATACGGAATGAACAATACACGCAGTAATCTTCGATAGTCACGGGAAAATACACGCCTTTCAGTGGAATCTCATTTCAAAGTTAGTTTTAACATAAATGTGTGGCCTTTCCACTGTGTTTAGGCAAGTGGTCTTTAGATTTATTGTCAGTTATTAATTTTATCGGTTAAGTTTGTTATTTGTTATTCTTACATGTTCATGCCGTTAAGGTTGAAGTTGTTTAGATTTATGGTCAGTTATGCATTCCATCAGTTAAGTCTGTTATTCTTATGTGTTCGTGCTGTTAATCGGAGCCTGTCTCTTTCTATACGTGGGCGTTGCTGGGCAGCTGGTGGCGGTTGATCGGTGCAAAACGCAAATCCTCTGGCATAGGTCACTGATGCGTGCGGTCAGAAATTTTGAGTATTTCTTCTTCTCTGGCTGGTTCCGGCCGGTACCATCAATAACCACTCGACATATCTTAGTCTTTTCTTTGCTCGGTGAACGACTCTGAGCATCAGAGTACGTGGGAACGTAGAAAAAAAGGAAAAAATTATTTCCTATTCTAGTCACTCTGGTCGCACCTGCTTCTTAGGTTGTCTTTGTTGTGATTATCAGTTTATTTCGGTGCGATTAGAGATCAAGGTATTAGCTCAGTCTTTTTGTTACTTAGGGATTTGTCTTAAATAATTTTTTTATTTGTATTTTTTAAGCAAAGGTTTTGACATATCATGTTTTACTTCTTATGTATGATTCAATGTTTCATTATGATTAATGTACTTTTAATGCAGCCCCCATTAGAGAGACAGTTAAGTCTTTAATTAATTGATTATTGGTGCGTTTCATTGCGAGCCTTGGTGGCCTCATCTGCTGTAAATTTTGCCTACTTGTGCCACTCACAAGGGAATGGTCAGACTTGTCATGTCGAAACCTGTGTTGCTATTTTTACCACTGTGAGTTAACATTGAAGGAAGTCTGTATGCAGACTGTTAGCTGCTGACATGATCTGGAAGTCTGTAAAAACGTTTATGAAATATGACGTTATTGTCGCATGGTTTCCGCGCTTATAACTGCCTGTTGTACAACCCTGACCTCCCTCGCTACGTTATACCAACGCCATCTAGGGACAAGGTGGCGTTAGCTACGCGCCGCTCTCCTGCCACAGCAGTGAGAGAGCTGATTCGCCCAGTGAAAGCGATCGTACGATAATTTATAAATACGATAATAATAAGAAACTTCCTGGCAGATTAAAATTGTGTGCCGGAACCGGGACTCGAACCTGGGACCTTTGCCTTTCGCGGGCAAGCGCACTACCGACTGTGCTATCCCGATACGACTCACGATGCCGCCTCACAACTTCACTTCTGCCAGTACCTCGTCTCCTACTTTCCAAACTTCACAGAAGCTCTCCTGCAAACACGCAAGACTAGCACTCCTGGAAGAAAGGATATGGTGGAGACATGGCTTAGCCACAGCCTAAGGGATGTTTCCAGAATGAAACTTCACTCTGCAGCGGAGTGTGCGCTGATATGAAACTTCCTGGCAGATAAAAATTGTGTGCCGGAACCGGGACTCGAACCTGGGACCTTTGCCTTTCGAGGGCAAGCGCACTACCG
This sequence comes from Locusta migratoria, assembly GCA_026315105.1. Taxonomy (NCBI): domain Eukaryota; kingdom Metazoa; phylum Arthropoda; class Insecta; order Orthoptera; family Acrididae; genus Locusta; species Locusta migratoria. The sequence goes on from CM048747.1 coordinate 7,168,474, forward strand.
ACTGTGCTATCCCGACACGACTCACGATGCCGCCTCACAACTTCACTTCTGCCAGTACCTCGTCTCCTACTTTCCAAACTTCACAGAAGCTCTCCTGCAAACACGCAAGACTAGCACTCCTGGAAGAAAGGATATGGTAGAGACATGGCTTAGCCACAGCCTAAGGGATGTTTCCAGAATGAAACTTCACTCTGCAGCGGAGTGTGCGCTGATATGAAACTTCCTGGCAGATTAAAATTGTGTGCCGGAACCGGGACTCGAACCTGGGACCTTTGCCTTTCGCGGGCAAGCGCACTACTTGGAAACATCCCTTAGGCTGTGGCTAAGCCATGTCTCCACCATATCCTTTCTTCCAGGAGTGCTAGTCTTGCGTGTTTGCAGGAGAGCTTCTGTGAAGTTTGGAAAGTAGGAGACGAGGTACTGGCAGAAGTGAAGTTGTGAGGCGGCATTGTGAGTCGTGTCGGGATAGCACAGTCGGTAGTGCGCTTGCCCGCGAAAGGCAAAGGTCCCAGGTTCGAGTCCCGGTTCCGGCACACAATTTTAATCTGCCAGGAAGTTTCATATCAGCGCACACTCCGTTGCAGAGTGAAGTTTCATTCTGGGACGATAATAATAAATTCATTGGCAAGTGTAGCTGATGTGTTATCTACAAAATTCTTTCCAAATAGCTATGAAATAGACACAAATACATACACGGTTTAGAACACGTCAAACTTTCATTTCTTGTAATTACCGCAAAAATGCGAAATATTGATACAATGTTAAAACATAGGTTTTTTGTGCACCAAGAACATAAAGGCAAAGACGACATATGACAGCCCTACGAATCACAGACGTTGTTAGACGTCCGTAGACAAAACTCGGGCGGTGTTAGGAAGGAATCAGACCTAATATCAATATATTCCGAGGCGAGCCACGCATATTTAATCACATTTTAAAACCGCGGGGAGGAAAACTGATAAAGTACGACTGATTGCAACTTGAGAATATTGTCACGGTGATACACAGGAAACTTCAGTGATTTGCCCACAATAATTTTCTCTGTTAGTTTTCTGTAAAATGCCTTTCATTGGCGGAATATTACGTTCGTCGTGCCGGGTGGAATCTGAAGTATCTCTACTTCTTTGTCAGGATGAGCTCGAAATACAGCTTTTAATAAATTAGAACTTTTTTGACCTGACCACGAATCTAGAAGGAGAACAGATTTGTTCCCGCAGAACGGAAGAAAAGCATGACGCATGAAAAGTGTAACGTTATCATTTCCCATTTTTTCAGACTTCGATGCGTCTACCACAAGATTGTCTGTGTAGAATATTGTTTGTTTGACACGTGGTACAAAACGTCCAGTTGGTTGTTGAAGACACACATGTAGTTTAGAGAGCAATGAACCATCCAGACTACTTATGGGCATTATAGTGTGTGAATGGGTGAGTGCACTCGTGGACTGCACAATTGCCTCAATATGTTTTTCCCCTTTAAATGACAGCGTTCTTTTCGCACGCATTTCTTTTTGAAAACCTGACTGATCTGCATTGTAGACGTTAGATTCACTAAAACTGGCGATCTTATTTTCTGCAGTCGTAAGAAATGCTTCTATCATTTCCATTTGAGTCACTTCATTTTCCGACCTGTTTCTCGATACATTTTTATTTTTTAATTTTTCGTGCCACAATTTTATGAGATCTTTTGAAGCGACTAATCCAACTCTGAGAAGCTGTAAATTCTTTAGCGCCTATTGCGTTGGCAATCTCTAACGCCCAATCACGCAAAGTTGTGTCGCTGACACTCAATGTCTGTCGTCTGGCATCGGCAAATTACTCAAAAAGTCGCGCATTTATCTCCGTCGCAATTTCCAGTAAGTCGTCCAGCGACTTCCTTTTTCCGTCTATACGATTGACGTCCAGAACGGACAAAGCGATACCTATTTTGAACAGTACTGACACGTAGGCGTTTCTTACCACTTTCGTTCAACCAATACTTCGCCGCTTTTTCTTTGTCTGATAATATACAGTTGCTGGTGTTGCTTTCGGAGATAACTGCTGATGGTACGTGGCACTACCACTCGGAGAGTCTTCATGTGCGCAACTTTCTTCCGTTTCTTCTCCGTCTGTAGATTCCCAGTCTTCAATATCGAGTTTCTAGCCACATGTCTGCGCTATTTACATGCTCGTCTAGAAGTTTAACTACCATGTCGCACATCACAGGGTCTTCACGCGTGTTTTCTGTTGATTGCTTCATTTGGCGTCTGTGGTATATTTCCGTGGCAAGCAGCATAACATTTACAGGGTGTGCCATCACCTGTGAGGGGAGATTGAATGTTCACCGCAAAGTGGCTTGCGGAGTATAGATGTAGATGTACAGAATATCTTTCACATCTCTAACCAGTTTCAGTACGGTATGTTTCAAAATAAGTACCAGAAATGAAAAGAAACGAATATTCGTTTCCCCTTTCCAGCAAAACCGTGTAACGATATTCCTCACAGCTCGCGACTCACCATTTCCAGGGGTGGCCAGCCGTCACCGCAAGCGCCAAGTGGGAAAAACAGCCGTTTTCGTGATTTTTTAGGTGACTTCCAGGTCATGTCAGCGGCTAACATTCTGCATACAGACTTCCTTCAATGTTGACTAACAGTGCTAAAAAAATCAATACATGTTTCGACATGACAAGTCTGACCTCTCCCTTGTCAGTTGCTCTTTATCTGGAATACAGCGTCAAGTTGTAGGATCTTGCTGTTGTAATTATTAAATAAAATTGTTGTGCAAACTGAGAAGTGATCCTTCTTCCAAACTTTATCAGGAGTGATCACCAAGAACTGACTACTTGTAACTGCTATCTATAATCCACAATTCAGTAGTAAGTCAATAATCTCATGTGAACATAGCGGTTGAAACATGGTAACGCCCGATAGATAAGCAACACACATAACGTACACGTAACACGGGTAGCATCATAACTGACTATTCTAATATACGAAAACTAACGACGTCTAAGGTTATTTACAGTATTGATAGTCTACGATAGTATTACAACTCTAGTCCTGTGCTTTACCCTCAAGATTCACAATCGTAGGAAACAGCATACTTGTCAGTTATCACTTACGACTAACACACGCAAGTTAAGAGGTAACTGCTCTTTCCAACTATTTTGATACATTTCACATCGGAATTTAACTGATGATTAACTCAACAAAAATATGAATGAGCGGATCGTTTCATGAATATTTTCACATTGAAAATATGGAACTGCGACCGCCAAGGTAAAACTAAGATTAAGCAATGACTGAAAATACGATAAAACTTTATGAGTTAATTTTGTTACACTGAGATGCCTTTCAACAGCGCATATGGTCAATTGGATTATTAAACTACTAAATATGTAAACGTTTCTTCTACCATTGCTTATTATAGACATTTGTTAAATTTACTTAACGGAGCAAACTTCTGCATTTTAGTAATTTTAGCTGTTTATTTATATTGCAAATCGATTTCGACTACATTAGTAGCCATTTGCAGTGCTGAAATACAAGAAAACATTACAGGTAAAAAATTGAATATAGAAGGTACAGTGATAGAGCACAAAATAAATTTAACGAAAAGATATGTAAATACATACCATGTAAAAACCAGTACGGGGAATTTAAGCATAATAGAAAATACAAACCCAGTCATACTGCTCAAATAAAAAAAAGTTGATTTATCATAATCGTAAGTATAACTGAAGTTAGACACGAGAAGAAAGATGTTTAACATACTTATAATAAGGCACAACCGAGAGAGCTGTTTACAGAACCTACGAAGGAGTCTTACATGGTAGGTAGCGCAGTAAACTTACATATGTGAAAGTAAAAAATAGTAAAGTAGGGTAGAAGAATGCATCAAAAATGCTAATTAATTATTTTTGGGTGATGATATCTGTAATTTCAGCCCCCTTTTGTTCTCCTTGTAGACTTACATAATTCGAACTCCAGAAAAATTAATGCACAAAAATTCCTTTTCTTAGTCTGTCATTAGTCCAAATTCTAATTAGTTGGCCAGTATATAATTTTTGTTTCCAATAGACGCCAGATGTCTCCCATCAAAGTGAGACGAGATGAGAAACAAGTGACGATTAAATTTACCAAATACAGAAAGGAAAAACAGATTATAATATTTTACTAGGTGCTTTTGTCGGAAAATTTTGAAAGTGCTTTCGTGCTGGAAATATCTGAATAGAACCAGGATGTAAAACTATCACAGCAAAACAAAAGGTCATTATGTGGTGAGTAAAAAGAGGATAACTAGCTAATCGATTTATCTGACAGCTTCAAAAGCTTTTAAATCAAAGAATCTTCACATATGCGTGATTGCGTAAACCAGCGTTATTCATAACGTGACACATGGCATAACATCATCCAACATTGCATTTCTCCGTGCAGTATGAGACTAGTCGCAGTGAAGTTTAGGATGCGTGAATCCGCACTCTTGTATACCTTCTATTACAGATGCAGCACACACGAGAGATCAATGTGCCGCGGAATCAGGGTTAACTTATAAGAAAGCGCGATAGTGTCAAGATGAAATGTTTCTGCAACTTCTGCACGATAAGCTAGTTCTCTTGTTTTACATCTTTGACTCTGGTCAGGGCAGTTCACCTTCTATCGAGTTGTGAGAGGAGTAGTTTTGATTATTCTGGAACCAAACCTTTATTCAATCATAGTTGATTAGCCGTTGTAGTTGACTGCGGTTGTGAATCAGGTGTTCAAAATTTCGCCAAGGAAAATTACACTAAGAGCCTCTTTATGGTTCCTCTACTGCACTTAATTAAATTCTTACATGAAATTATGGTATAAACAACGAAACAATTGCTAAATGACGAAGCCAGTATAAATTTGAAAACTTAATAAATCACGGAATAATGTAGAAGGAGAGGTAAAAATTGACACATATGCTTGGAAAAAAAGCTGACAAGCAATATTTATTATAACATATTAAGACATAGCAAAGATGATGTACTTTACAGGAAATGTTCAATATGTTCACCATCATTCCTCAACAATTGCTGTAGTCGAGGAATAATATTGTGAACAGCACTGAAAAGCATGTCCGGAGTTATGGTGAGGCATTGGTGTCGGATGTTGTCTTTCAGCATCCCTAGAGATGTCGGTCGATCACGATACACTGGCGACTACAGGTAACTCCAAAGCCAATAATCGCATGGACTGACGTTTGGGGACCTGGGAGGCCAAGCATGACGATCACGGTAGCAGTTACAAAACCAGAATCACGTGCCACGTGTTGTACATTTTTGAACCTTTTTTTTTTTTTTTTTTTTTTTTTTTTTTAAATAAAACCCCATGTCATTCCAAGCATGTGTGCAATTTTTACCTATCTATCTACATTATTCCGTGATTTATTAAGTTTTCAAATTTATACTGACTCTTTGATCACTCGGTATTATCAAGTTTAAAGCCAACACTGTCTGGACGTCCGAGGTTCAGCACGTGATGAATTTAGCTGGAATAAAAATTTAATCTCATCTTAGCAATGAATAATTATTATTTGATAAAATAAATTAATTTTGATCTTATTCATGTATATACCATCGTAATACGCATCAATTGATTCGTACAAGTCAGAAGTTTAAAAGAGAGGTCCTTCAATAACGTCCGTCCCCGAAGCACCGGTTTTTGCACGTTTCTTACAAACGGTACACATCGAAAAGTGCCATTAACTGAGCATTAATTTCAGCCCAATTGACATCCTTTGCAAAAGGACTTCATAATATGTTGCCGTAATTTTCCTGTGCACCAGTTCCATCGTCCAGACTATGATTTCAGAGGTACTGCAATATAGTCGTAACGTCTAATGGCCATTCAGATGGGCACTGGTGCCAGTTAAGCCAAAAAATTATCACCCTACGATTGTAGCTCTAACAGGTATGGAACACCAAAAATCCCCATAACATCGACTATGCACGCGATTGAAACATGTCTATTTAGAGCCTTATTGCGCTGTAATGATTGAACCCTAGGAACTCTTGCAGGCAACATATCGAAGTCTACAGGCATCCAAACAGAAAGTATTTGTTTCATAAAATTTCGAAAGAACCCCCGAATATCTGTAACTTCCTGCCCCAATATTTCGGCACATAGTCTTCTAGCCATCTTCAGGTGAATACTGCCGATGCACTGCCGAAGACGCACTGGGCTCTTTTATTGAAGACCGCGTGAAGCACTTGCGCTGTGTATTCATACGACGTTGCGCATGCGTGCGGTTTCACTACAGCGAGGTCTCGGTGGTGCAGATGTGACGCATCGATATCAAACTAATTATCATCTTCACTCAGAGAACTAGGCCGGCTACGAAGTTTTTCTGTTATTTATTTAATAACGACGATGCCGCCATGGGAAGTCTTTGTCTCACCTGGTGCACAACTACAGTTGACGATACTTCTACAGTGTGGTCTCATGCTATCGACGAAGAGTTGTTTTTTTTTTTTTTTTTTTTTTTTTTTTTTTTTTTTTTTTTTTTTTTTTTTACGTTTTATGAAGTCCATACACGGCGTTTACTACGGATGTAGACAAAGATGGTTGCATGCCGTTTCTAGACTTTTTGGTGCGACGTAAGGGTGATGGCACACTTAGTCATTCATCATACAGCAAGACCACTCGTACAGACCTGGATCTGCAAGCCACTAGTTGCCACCACCGAACACAAACGATGGGCGTTCTGAAGACCTTAATCCGCCGTGCTCGTACTATCTCTGAAGCAGAGAAACGAAAGTGAAGCATTGCATATATTTTGATGATGAATTATTCCACTAAGCAAGTGAACAGAGTGAGGCAGATATATAAAAGATAGAGAAAAGAAGAGGAAGAGGCCTATTTATCACAAATCTGGAATGCTTCACCACAATTAGGCAGAATTTTAATGAATTATAAAGAAAATTTATCGCCCTCCTTCCAAAATTACTCGTTGCTGGGATCTCTCAAAGTTGATCTGGGGCTGCGTGAAGCAAGTGTTTCCAGGATTCCATGTAAATGCGGCAAATCCTATACTGATGGCCATTAAAATTCATACACCACGAAAAAGAGGTGCTACGCGAAATTTAACCGACAGGAAGAAGATGCTCTGATATGCAAATGATTAGCTTTTGAGAGCATTCACACAAGGTTGGCGCCAGTGACGACACCTACAACGTGCTGACATGAGGAAAGTTTATAACCGATTTCTCGTAAACAAACAGCAATTGATCGGCATGTAAGGAGGAGAAATGCGTACCATCACATCTCTGACTTTGATAAGGGTCGGATTGTAGCCTATCGCGATTGCGGTTTATCGTATCGCACTGCTGCTCGCGTTGGTCGCGATCCAATGACTGTTAGCAGAATATGGAAATGGAATCGGTGGGCTCAAAAGGGCAATATGTAACGCCATGCTGGATCCCAACGGCTTCGTATCACTAGCAGTCGAGATGACAGGCATCTCATCCGCATGGTTATAACGGATCGTGCAGTCACATCTCGATCCCTGGACTATCAGCTCGGACACCGTGGCTGCGGTTACCGTTGACGCTGCATCACAGACAGCAGCGCCTGCGACGGTGTACGCAACGACTAACCTAGTGCACGAATAGTAAAACGTCTTTTTTTCGGATGAATCCAAATTCTGTTTACAGCATCATTATGGTCGCATCCGTGTTTGGCGACATCGTGGTGAACGCACATTGGAAGCGTGTATTCGTCATCGTCATACTGGCGTATCACCCGGCGTGATGGTGTGGGGTGCCATTGGTTACACGTCTCGGTCACCTCTTGTTCGCAACGACGGCAGTTTCAACAGTGGCCGTTACATTTCAGATGTGTTACTACCCGTGGCTCTACCCTTCATTCGATCCCTGCGAAACCCAACATTTCAGCAAGATAACGCACGACCACATGTTGCAGGTCCTGTATGGGCTTTTCTGTATACGGAAAATGTTCGACTGTTGCCCCGGCCAGCACATTCCTCAGATCTGTCACCAATTGAAAACGTGTGGTTAATGGTGGCCGAGCAACTGGCTCGTCATAATACGCCAGTCACTACTCTTGATGAACTGTGGTATCGTGATGAAGGTGCATGGGCATCTGTACCTGCACACGCCATCCAAGATCTGTTTGACTCAATTCCCAGGCGTATCAAGGCAGTTATTACAGCCAGAGGTGGTTGTTCTGTGTACTGATTTCTCAGGATCTATGCAGCCAAATTACGCGAGAATGTAATCACATGTCAGTTCTAGTATAATATATCTGTCCAATGAATACCCGTTTATCATCTGCATTTCTTCTTGGTGTAGCAAGTTTAATGGCCAGCAGTGTATATAGGGCAAATGACCTCATTGTTGACCATCAGCAGCAAACTCGCCTTCATCAACCCACATAGTCCGGAATCGCCGAACATTGTATTCCCGTAGGTCAGTCAATGTATTACAGTCACGTAATTGTCGCTCCTACGCCAAACTTTCAGAAATAATCTATGAAAATGGGACAGCGACAGGCTAATCAATCGACATGGCGGTTTCGAGATAAATTCTGCTTGTAATCCTTAGAATAATTCCGTAGTCGGCGTTGTTCTGTGATACTGAGTAAACGTCATAATAAATATGGGTGGGCCTGCAATGCACAGAACTGTGGTGAAAGCCCATGTGTTTCACGAGAGTCGCCCTCAAAGTAAGTTCCGTTTATATTTCTATCCGCGGCAGCGCTGCGATCGCAGTTCCGAGCATGCGCGGCAGTTACTCTAACTCAAGGAGAAGACATGGTCGCCATTTTCAGATCGCTGATGTCGACGTATGCTTTGTAGTGCTTTTTTATAACGTCAGCCGTAATTGAAAATGCCGCCGCGTGTGAAATCAGATCTGCGATTCGTTTTCTAAATGCAAAGAAAGTTAAACCAAACGAAATTCATCGGCAAATCTGCGAGATTTACGGACAAAATTCTATGAGTGATTCAGTGGTTAGAAGGTGTGTAAGACTGCTCAATGAAGGAGGTGATCAAGTGCACGATGAAAAACGAAGTGGACGCCCGTCTGTGGTTACTGATGAACTGGTTCACACACTTGAAGAGCAGATTAAGCACAACCGTCGTTGGTGGTCGACACTTCAACGATGATGACGAGTTGAAATAACATGTGGTTGAATACGCAGGCGGCAACTTTTTATGAAGAAGGCAGACAAAAACTTGTGCCACGCTGTGACAAGTGCCCACAAAATTTCGGAAGCTATGTAGAAAAGTTGTTTAATAGTTGAAGATTTTTGTACAATAAATGTTTTTCTATCTGTACAAGTTTGTTTTATATAAGCGAACGATACTTACTTTGTGGACATATCTGGTATACAGAGTGAATATAAATTCGCGCTATCGAGCTTCTCAGCGCAATTCTTCACATGCTAGGAATAAAAAAATGTCTGTCACAAAATTTCGTCCTGCGCATATTTTCGGCAGTAAATAGACGTCGAAGATTGAGATGGGTGTATGTCCCATATGTCAGGGTGTTTCAGAGTTAAACTACTACACCAACAAACTTCTAGAGGATGTGGGAGGTGTCTTGAGGAGCAAAGTGAGCATAGAAACCCATGTCCGGAAACGACATCCAATGACGCTACAGAGCGTCCAAGTTTCTGGAGGGGATGTCTAGCGGCAGGAGCTGGTGCCTGTAACCTGGACTCTCCGTAGCGTCGTTGAATGGCGATCTCCCCTAGAAGTTTGTTGGTGTTCTAGAACACACTGACATATGAGACACATTCCCATCTCAATCTTCGACGTCCATTTACTGCCGGAAATATGCACAGGACGAAATTTTGTCACAGATTTTTTTTATTGCTAGCATGTGAGGAATCGCGCTGCGAAGCCCGACTGCACGAATTTAGACTCACCCTGTATAGTATTAAATAGCAGAGCTCACCACGTCTTCACCAGTACTACATTGACCTGAAGATGGCCAGAGGACTCTGTGCCGAAATATCTTGGCAGGTATCTGGCAGTTCTCCGGAAATTTGCTGGAACAATGTGTACGCCGGCAAAGTGTTAAATTAGGCAGAGAGTACCTGCGTGATGATGTCCGTCCCGAACCAGCAGTAGAGCAGCAGCTGCTGCACGACGGAGGACAGGTAGGACGTGTACTTGAGCAGCCAGGCAGAGTCCGCGTTCTGCAACACGGGCGGGAACAACAACACGTGAAGCTGCTGCTGCAGTCGCCACTAATAGCAGCGCGAGGAGCACAGTGTCCTGTGTAAGGTTGGGTGTGGCCCTTAAAACTGCCTCTTTAACTTCTAACATATAAAGCAGAGTGTCCGTGTATTTGTACGTGTTGCATACAAATCGACAGTTTTGTTCCAATCTTTATGAAATTTTGTACACGTAAGCTTCAATCCATGAGGATGGACGCCGTAAGTGTAGAATCACATACGATATATAGTTCACGAGATATGACGTCATAAACAATGAGATGCGCGGAAAACTGCTGCATTTTGTGACAATGCTGCTCGTTTTCTCCTAAACCATTCGACCGATTTAAACCAAATTTGGTACACACATTCCTTATCGTGAGGTAACAATTGCTGCATGGTTCAAAAGATATTACGTCATAACTAATAGAAATCGCAAAAAATGCCATATAATGTGGCGAGACTTTCGAAATACACTGTATGAGAATGACAGTACTTAGCGACTTGCAACAAACTTTAAACGTAATTTCAAATCTTTACTAAGCTTTTTCTCGCTGACAACCATAGTAAAATGATGAAAGAAAAAAGTTTCTCGCTTACTACTTTTCCGCTGTTTATGCTCTCGGTATGAGGTTACAATTTATAATTTCTACACTACAAATTGTAGTCGCAGGAAATTTTACACACAAAATACACTCATATAGTTGAGTGTACGTTCTAAATTGTATCTCAGTACGACACGTAGTTCTTTAGATATGAGCACGTAAACAGTACGTTCATGGAAAACCACCCCATCAAGCTCCAAGTTTTAATCTATTATTCCTTTATAACTAATTGTATTTCCAAGAGATTTTACAGACATTAAGCCCTTATACAAATGAATATATACCTGAGAAATTGCAGGAATAAATAGATAAATACCCGGGCAACGCCGGTTTTCAGCTAGTAGTTTTATATATATATGAGGCTAGACAGGATTGCGGTCGACAATCCAAGTATCTCCAGTGAAAAAGAAATGAACATTAGATCTTCCTAATACCCTTTCTGATCTAGCAACTGGAGGAGTTTCTACCACCCTGTATATTCCAATGATGCCAGCCGATTTACCCTTCGAAATTAAAAGACTTCTATTCCCAGAGATATCTTACAATAACAATAAATAATGGTCAAAGCAGAGCGGTGGAAAGAGGGTATGTTCCGCAGCGAGCGCCGAAATTCTTCGTTTTTTAAGGTGAAAAAAAAGGCTTTTGTTTGCTGCAAGTGATTTTATTTCTTCCAAACGCGTTTCGTCTTTTATTTTAAAAGCATCTTCAGTGGGATCTACAAGTTTTTGTGAGATGAATTGTTTACAGATTATAAACAGTTCACGAGTTTTTTTTCCACAACGGAACTGGAAATATGCTCCAAAATTCTACAGGAAACTGATGTCAACGATATTGGCCTGTAATTATGTGAGAACTGACCCACACAATTACCTGCCAATATCGTTGACATCAGTTTCCTGTAGAATTTTGGTGCATATTCTCAGTTCGAATATAGTAAATTTCCTTGAAACGGAAAAGCTTCTTTCTACGAACCAGCACAGGTTCAGGAAACATAGTTCACGTGAAACTCAGCTTGCCCTTTTCCCACATGACATCTTGCGAGCCATAGATGAAGGGCAACAGGCGGATTGTATTTTTCTCGATTTCAAAAAGACTTTTAATGCGGTGCCACACAGCAGACTGCTAACGAAGATAAGAGCTTATGAAATAGGTTCACAGATTTGTGACTGGCTGGAAGACTTCCAAAGTAATAGAACGCAGTACGTTGTTCTCGACGGCGAGTGTTCGTCAGAGACGAGTGTATCGTCAGGCGTTCCCCAGGGGAGTGTGATAGGACCGCTATTATTTTCTATCAATATAAATGATCTGATGGACAGACTAAGTTGTAATTTGCGGTTATTTGCTGATTATGCTGAGGTGTATGGGAAGGTATCGTCTATAACTGACTGTAATAGCATACAGGATGACATAGAGAAAATTTATAGTTGTTGCGAAGAATGGCAGCTAGCTCTCAATGTAGAAAAATGTAAGGTGATGCGCATGCGTAGGAAAAACAATCCCATAATGTTCAAATACAGCATTAGAAGTGAGCTTCTTGATGAAGTCGCGTCGTTCAAATATCTAGGCGTAACATGGCAGAGTGATATAAAATAAAGGAGAGCGCATTCAAAACACTTGTACGACCACGTCTTGAGTATTGCTCAAGTATTTGGGACCCGCAGCAGATCGGTTTGAAGAAAGACATAGAGGCGGTTCAGAGGCGAGCAGCTAGATTTGTTACTGGTAGGTTCGAACAATGCGCGAGTGTCACGGAAATGCTCCGGCAATTGGGGATCGCTGGAAGAAAGACGACGTTCTTTTCGTGAAATTCTGTTGAGGAAATTTAAAGTGCCGGAATTTGAAGCTGAGTGTAATACGATCTTGCTGCCACCTACTTACATTTCGCGTAATGATCACAAAGACAAGATAAGAGAAATCAGGGCTCGTACGGAGGCATATTGGCATTCTTTTTTTCCTCGTTCTATTTGGGAATGGAATAGGACGGGAAATGCCTATTAGTGGTACAGTGTACTCTCCGCCACGCACCTTACAGCGGATAGCGGAGTATGTATGTAGATGTAGATGAAGTTTTTTCGTACATTTTCGTTGTCTCTTCAGCTATATTCTGACCAGATGGAGGAAAAAGCACAAGATAGCTGAGAGCCAACGAAAATGTAAGTAAAAATTCCTTCCCTTATAAAAAATACATGACCTGTTTATAATCTGGAAACATATCGCACAATAAATTGTACTTATAGATACCACTGAACATGCCTTTGAAATAAAAGGCGAAACGCGTTTGGGAGAAATCAAATCAGTCGCATCAAATAAAAGCCCTTTTTTCACCTTCTAAAACGGAGAGAGAGAGAGAGAGAGAGAGAGAGAGAGAGAGAGAGAGAGAGAGAGAGAACGTACATGGTGAGAAAGAGGGGAATAACAAAGACAGGGGAGTGTAAGTTATGGGCAGAGAGAACGGGGGAATGAGTTTAGGAATCATATCTGTTTGCCAAATGTATTTAGCAATTTCGAAGAGTTGCTGGGTTCATTAGTATAATTGTAAAGATAACCAGTACCACGTAAAAACACCAACAAAGTTGTATTATCCATTGAAATAGCATCATAAACTACCATTAAATATTTTTATTAATATCGAATTTTATTTGAAACTTCTTATCTTAGATTTTTAGAAATGTTTTCACTGACCTTGTATTAAATCCTAGCCAACTATATTATATGGGTGAAACAGTTTCTTGTCTAGCACTTGAAGGCCAGTGGTTGATTGTTGTAGCCACACTATTACGGTAGGAACAAAGAGACTGCTTACGTTGGCTATGGCGACGAACGCGGTGGCGCTGATGGTGACCATGTCCATGAGGAACTGCCCCAGCAGGATGGGCCCCACCAGCGAGCTCAGGTGCTGCACGCAGCTGCAACGACAAACGTGCCTCACTGTTCACAAGTTCCTGGTATAGCTCAAATGTTTGTTAAGCTTATGGGACTTAACTACGGGGTCATCAGTCCCTAAACTTACAAACTACTTATCAACTACTTACAACTAAGGACGGCACAAATATCCATGCCCGAGGGGGGATTCGAATCCCCGGCCGTAGTGGCCGTGCAGACCGTGACTGAAGCGCCTCAGTCCCCTCGGCCACCGCGGCCGGCGGACTGGGTGTGTGTGTGTGTGTGTTGCCCTCAGCATCATTTGCTTTAAGTAGTTTGTAAGCCTAAGCAGTTAAGGCCACTAGATTAAAAAAAATTTTGATTTGATTTTGAACTCTAAGGTCCTCGACAATGCATTTAGCATGGAAATGAGGCTAATCTGCAAATTCAAATGTTTGTAAAGCTACGGGAGCAAACTGCAGTGGTCATCTGCCCGTAGGCTTGCAGCTACTTAAACTTATGCTAATGACAGCACACACACACACACACACACACACACACACACACAACCACACACACACACACACACACACACACATATACACACACAAACACACATGCCCATGGGACGACTTGTACCTCCGACGGGGAGCAAACGCTGTAACTCGACTTCTTTATACTGATTTTGGTGGTAATTCGTCGTGGATGAAAAGGCTCTAATATAGGTGGGTATGCCTGATAATCTTTCGTGATAAAACACTGTCTCTTATTTAACTTGATACAAGGCGTCGTATTTATCTTTTTTCTTAGCCTATTTGTTAATTTAAGACTTTTGTAATGAATGAACATGAAGATTCTTTTTCTCGGGGGCTTCTAATTTGATAATATAATATTTGAAATATTTTTTGAAAAGTCCCGGTAGTTCATTTATGAGGAAGGCAGTTACAAAAGAAATAGTTTGTGCCTGATTTTATCATGGGATTGATCTTACAGATTCGATTTTAGGTAAATTTCCTTTCACTACGTAGCTAATAAGCTTTTCTTCCATATACATTTAGCGATTTATTGAAAATCAAAGGCATCATCTATGCCATGAAGGGTTCTAATTAGTAAAACAAATTAAAATCTCACTAGTTTCTATATGCTTCAAAATATCACAGTTTACAATAAATGCACTCTGAGAGAGCTGAACTCAAAGAGGGCTAAACTTAGAGAGAGAGAGAGAGAGAGAGAGAAAGAGAGAGAGAGAGTAACCCAACTGCGGGTACTATTTATACTAATATTCTGACAAAATATTACTGTAATTTAAGGTGTTTTGACTATCTTATTCTATGGCCTTTATTACTCTGATTTACGTAGATGTTAACTGATTTCTTTAAATTTTAGAAAAGTACATAATTTATGCCTCGTAAAAATAATGAAATATTTACAAATGACGGAAAATGGCGATCCTAATGCTACGACCGCGATGTAGTGTTTCAACAGATACTCCGCAGCAAAGGGGCCTTAGCGTGCTCGGCCACTCCCGTGCGGCGGCTAATCTGCGTTTATTTATTTACTAGCTGAAAACCCGGCGTTGCCCGGGTATTTATTTATTTATTCCTGATATTTTTCAGGTATATATTCATTTCTATAAAGGCTGTATGTCTGTAAAATCTGTTGCGAATACAATTGTAAAGAAGTAATAGATTAAAACTTGATGCATCATGAGGCGGTTTTTCATAAACGTAACTGTTTATGTGCTCATATCTCAAGCACTACATGTCGTACCGTGATACAATTTCTAAGGTACATTCAGCTGTTTGTGTGTGTACTGTCTGTACAATTTCCTGTGGCTACAATTAGTAGTGTACAAATTATAAATTGTAACGTAATACCAAATGCCGTAGTTTTACTCCATAAACAGCGGAAAAGTAAGTAACTTTTTGCCTTTCATTATTTTGCTATGGTTGTCGGCGACAAAATGTTTAAAAAAGGTTTGCAATTATGTTTAAAGTTTGTTGCAAGTCGCTAAGTACTGTCATTCTCGTACAGTGTATTTCGAAAGTCTCGCCGCATTATATAGCATTTTTTGCGATTTCTATTGGTTATGACGTAATATGTTTTGAACCATGTGCCGTATGTGATTCTTAACCATGCAGCAATTGTTACCTCACGGTAAGGAATGTGTGTACCAAATTTGGTTGAAATCGGTCCAGTGGTTTAGGAGAAAATGAGCAGCATTGTCGCAAAATGCAGCAGTTTTTCGCGCATCTCAGTGTTAATGACGTCATATCTCGTGAACTATACATCGTATGTGATTCTTACATTACGGCGACCGTCCTCATGGATTGAAGCTTACGTGTACAAAATTTCATAAAGATTGGAACAAAACTGTAGATTGGTATGCAACACGTACAAACATACGGACACTTTCCTTTATATATTAGATTTAATGTGTACAATGAAATTCATACTTAAGTGCGTGACAGAGGTTTCATCTAACCACTGTAAGACCGCAGATTAAGACTGTGTCACAGTGGGATTCGAACCCAGGTGTTGGACTTCAGTCCCGGTCTTGCACGCTGTTTCATCCTGCGAGGAAGTTTCGTCAGTGCAAACTCCGCCACAGAGTGAAAATTTGGCCGTGGTGGAGTGGCCGAGCGTTCCAAGGCGTCTTGCTGCGGAGCGCGCAGCTCTCGCCATCCTCCCTCGCGCATGGGTGTATTTGTTGTTCTCACCATAAGTTAAAGTAGTTTGCAAGTCTCGGGACTGATGACCAGAGGAGTATAGTCCCATAGATTTAGAGCACTTGGTGAAAATTTCATCCTGGATCTCTCAGACTATTTATCTACTATACTGTTCACTTATACCGCCTAGAAAGAATCTACAACGAAATCTCTCCGTTCGCGTTCTGTTTTATTACAATGATCATTTCTTCTTATGTAGATGGTATTAAACCATACGTTTTCTCATTCATTGGAGATATTTGGTGATTGAAATGTCGTAAGTAGATATCGCGTTATGAAACATACTAACGCTGTGATGATTTGTACCTCAACTCGTGTATCCGTTCTGTGAGACTCTCTCCACTCCATCGCGCCCATGGAAAACGAACTGCCCTTCTTCGCAGTATTTCGTTGCCCTCTGTCTATCCCACATGTTAAGGATCCCACACCGCGCAGCATACTCTAGAAGAGCACGGAAAAGCGTAGTGTAGGCGTATCATTTCTTTATGGGCAACTCTCACATTCATTCAGAACTGTAATTTACTCTGAAACCAGCATGAGACAAGCAATGGGAGCCGTTCCGCTGCAAACACCTTTTTATACTTATTATACGAATAACAATGTAGTATTACAATCCACGTAGATCCTTTATTCTCTCGGTAATTTCTCATCCCAGCTCATCCATACCGAACACCTCCGCATCTCCTATACTATTCAATAATCCTATTATTGCCCCCGTAAGCCGTCCCTTTACACTCAAACTGAACCATCCGCCCGACTCCACACACTACTTCACGAATCCAACCAACTTCAACAAACTTCCCCTTCCAGACAATGAATCCGTTCCGATATCTATCCATCCTACCAACTGTAATCCTTCCCTGCCTCTCTCAGCCAATGTCAGGGGTATCTCCTGTCCTACCTCATCCCTCCTCGTCTTGCTTCCTTGCTTTTAGATAGCATGTTAGGCATAGTTCTGGAAAGGTCTGCTACTGATATTTTCATGGACATTAATACATGGTTTGAAGCGAACTCAGTGACATTAACTTTGAAAAGACTCACTACATGCAGTTCAAAACATGTAAGAAGTTTCCACCCATCATGTGCATAAAGAGTGAATAAGAGCAGATAGAAGAGGTTGACGGTATTGAATTCCTGTGATTACAACTTGACAATAAATCCAGTCGGGAAAAGCACACCACCGCACAGCAGAATCGTCTCAAAAATATATATTTGTAGTTCGAGTTTTAGCGCACATAACAATAAAAAAAGCTTGCTTACTTCGCTTACCTTCATTCCATAATGTCATATAGTATAATATTTTGGATAACTCGAAAAGTCAAACAAAAGATTTCAAAGTCCAAAGCAATACATATTATTTGCGGAGTAAATTCAGGGCATTCTGTAGAAACCTCATCAAAGTAGTGGGTGTAATAGCTACTGCCATTCAATACATTCATTCCTTAATTAAATCTATCATAAATAATTTTTCGCTTATTACAAAAAACAGCTCAGTTCATACTTACAGTACTAGGAACAAAAACGATCTACTCGAGAACTTAAGCCGACCGCAGTGGCCGAGCGGTCTGCGGCCTGCTGCCTGACACTCACAGTCTGCACAGCCGCTACGGTCGGGGGTTCGAATACCCCCTCGGGCATGGATGTTTGTGTCGTCTTTAGTATAATGTAGTTCCTAAGTAGTTTGTAAGTTAGGGGCTGATGACCCCGTAGTTAAGTCCCTTAAGCTTAACAAACATTTGAACATTTGTGAATTTTAAATTTCTCGCATTAAACTATCGGTTTCGTGCCCCAATAAGCACCATCTTCACAACTCACACAGAATACGACGCTTACAGATGAACAGTCGCGATTAAGTAGGACCCACTGTGAGAACAGGCCACATTCGAAATCTTCAGTAGGCTTGTGCTACCACATGCATCAAAATTCAATTGTTTGTAAGTCTATGGGATTTAACTACTGCCGTTATCAGTCCCTAGGATCACAAACCACCTAAACTGACTTCCACTAACCAAAGGATAACATAAACATCCATGCCCGAAGGAGGATTCGAACCTGCGAAGGGAAGCAACTACGCACCCCACAGAAAAGATCCTTATTTATTTATTGCACATTTTTATAACTTGCTGCCTAATATTTAAAAGCAGACCGTACGTCCCATAATATAGCGGACAATGGCATACATTCTTTCACATTATTTAGTCTAACGAGCTATAACATGAAATAGAAAAATAACAAAAGAAAAGAGAAAAAAATAGAATGATAATTAGAAAATTACATGCTGTTCGTTAGTCTCGCTAAAACTCGATAACCGATTTGGCTAATTTTGGTATTGAAACATCCGTGTAAGTCCAGGAAAGGTTTAAACGGTGATAAAATATGGAAAAGTTGTACGGAAAAGAGGAAAATCGGGAAAAACTGAAACACCGGTTTTCCAGTTTTCCAGTTAGCTATCAATATCGTTCGTCTAATTACGATAAAATTTTGTACATTTCATGTTGTAAGCAAGACGAAGTTTCGCATCAAATAAAAATTTGGAAAAGTCGCTAGGAAACTAGAAAAATTTAGGAAAAACCGAAAGCGATTTTTTTTTTCTATGAATAAAAATGAATTGCCATATGGTTATAAGAGCATCAATTAAGTACGGCTTGACAGGACAAGGTTTGTATGAAATAATTTTTTTGGAAAATCTGCCGGAAAATTGGAAAATTTGACAAAAAATGAAAGAGCGTTTTACAATGTGTTTTTGATTGAATTCAGCACTATAACTGACTATTCGCACGACGACGGAGAGGGGTAATTCGTTTTTTGTTTTATTCATTATGATCTTGGAAACGTCTTCATCAGACGACATGGTTGTGATGGCAGAAAGTGCAAAAGAGATGGAACAAATGTTACATGACCTAAATACAAAATTAGAAGAATATGGAATGAAGATTAACAAGAAAACAACAAAAAGCATGGTAATTGGAGGAAGGAACAAAAAATGTCGTTTAAAAATAGGAGGAGAAGAAATAGAGAAAGTGCACAGCTAAAATACTTGGGAAGTATGATAATGGATGATATGTACTGCACTGCAGAAATTAAGAAAAGAATTGCCATAGCAAAAGAAGGATTCAAAAGGAAACAGAGATTACTTTGTGGGCCATTAAAGATAGATCTGAGGAAAAGACTTGCCAAGTGTTATATCTGGATTGTTGTGCTGTATGGTACGGAGACCTGGACGTTGAGGAAGGAATATGAAAGAAGATTGGCGGCACTAGAGATGTGGATATGGAGGAGAATGGAACAAGTGAAATGGGAATACCGAATAAGAAATGAGGAAGTGTTAAGAAGAGTTGGAGAAGAAAGAAACATGGTGGAAGTCATTAGGAAAAGAAAACGAAACTGGATTGGACATTGTCTGAGGAGGGACTGTTTACTGAAGGAAGCAATAGAAGGAATGGTGAAAGGAAAAAGAGGAAAGCTAAGATATCAAATGCTGGACAACATCCAAGGAAATAAATATGAAGAAATTAAAAGATTGGCTTTGGACAGAGAAAAGTGGAAGAGGATCAAGCCAAGACAAGAAGGGGATCAATCCATGACAAGACCTGCCACAAGGCAGATTACACTTGATGATGATGATTCTGCTCTTCGTTGAGGTAGTAATATTCTTGTTTCTTGATGTCTATTCTAAATAGGCTTAGGTTGCTCCCCAAAATTCCAAATCAGCTGACGAGGTCACTAATGCACCCAAGCGTATTTAGAATAGACATCAATCACTGCTAGTAAATATTTATACCCTGAATGGTATTTGTGATATGCTATGAGATCCATTAAATCAGCTTGAAGTAAATCATAGACTCCTTTCATGATGATGCTTTTCTTGGGTTAAATTTTGCGTGATGGACGGGGTAGTTCTTCAGCTATTGCAACCTGCATGGTTGAATGTCCACATCAGAATGACATATTTACTTATATATGTCACAGGAAGGGAATATATAAAAATGATTAAAAAGATACATTATTATTATTAGTATGAAATATGGTTCCAACATTTATGCAGTAATTTTACGTTTTGATCTTGTTGGTCAACATCCGAAAGACAACATCCTTTGGAATAAATTGATTATTTATGACACGGAATCCTTGGCAATCAAATATGACTGTGTACATATTTCCATGAAACCTAGTTAGTTGATGGTGTCATCTCAATAAAAGAGACGTGAATAACCAGACAGTATGCAATTGTATTCTTCAGAAATGGATTTTGTGTCCACATTTCAATTTGCATATTAATGGGAGAAGATTTCGGGTTTTCTTCTTGGCCTGAGCAATCAATGATATGAATTGGACATGTCTGAAACTCTTTACGACTGATGAGAGGATTTGCAATTATTCATCTTGTTTCATAATACACAGACTGAAATTTGCTATACATGGCATACATTTGCGCCATTTTCTTTTTGTAAAGCTAACCGAGTAGTTATCGTCGGGGTATTTTGATAAGTTTAGATGTATCTTTAAATCTGTCAAATCTATGGCGTCGAAACCATTCTTCTTATTTGGCCCTAAATACAGCCCCTTGCCTTTGCGAAGCGCTATGACCTCCATAGTTTGGTTATGTCGTTGCAACTCCGACAGCTCTTTGCGAGCATTTTTTGCACCTACAATGCCTTGGCAATGCCTGCTGCACCTCCTGCCAATCCACCAAGTGCTGATAAAGCTGCGAAATTTAGAATGAGGGGCAAAGAGCCACCTCTCTTGGGAAGTGGTAATATGCGTTCTTTAATAGTACATTTTTCTTGCTTTTGGAGCTGCATTCGAAGCAATTTTATGAGCCACTTTCACTGCCCCCCAGAAATTAATACCAGGTTTCATCGACTTAAGACCAAGGGACGAATTATGTTAGTAAACTTGTAACCCTCGTTGACACTTATTGGTCTGTGGGAATTATAACTTTTCTATATGCATTGGTGGCAAACAAGAGGGGAGCTGATTGCTTCCATGTGAAAAGCAAGTTCTGGCAAGCTGTGGGGTTCTACAGCCGGCTGGCTAACAATTTGGACCAAGTGACTGAAACACAGGTCGTTAGGAGAAATCTAATCTGCTCGGAAACGGCGGTCTTGGATTAGTGAGGGTGGCTATCCCAGATTGCATTTGAAATACAATATAGCCACACAAATTATTCTCAAAATCCATATAATATCAGGGAATGATCATACGGCAAATATAATTATACTAGCTGAAAACCCGGCGTTGTCCGGGTATTTATTTATTTATTCGAACCGTGAGTTAGTACTTTTCCTACCCACTCTCTCTCTGTCCATCTCCTTCAGAATGTATAAGAAATCACAGGTAAAAATGCACTCGTTTTGAAGAATTCAATCACGAAATTCAACAATAATGATTGTAATAATATCACTGATGGATCACTTGATGTAATGCAGGAAACGTCAAATAGATTTTTTTAAAGAGATGCATTAAAAGAAATTTCTTTTTTACTACTTTATTTATTTATTCTTATATTACCTTATTCGTATGCTTATCCTTACAGATAAAGAGCTGAAGACATTGTAGCACGCATAGACCAAAGATATGGTCTGTGGCATCACGTTTTGCTGTAAGTAACCTCCTTGCTATAGAGTCGCATACGTCATCGCTGGCCTTCAGTCCGAATTTTTTTATAATTTGATGACTTTCAACCACCATATCTTCCACCTCCTTATAGCTGTCGGCATGGAACTGCTATGCTGTACAACTGGAGACTTCGGACAACAATTACACACACACCATTCGTTTGCGTACTGTAGTTTTCGCTGCAGAGCGAAATATTAACAAACACACACGTATAATTTTATATACACCGATAACTTTCCATCCCAATATACTCCACCCTTTTATCATTATCAACCCTCAAGCAACAATGCAATGAATAAAACCATTTTCACTGCACCAGGCACTGCTAGGGCAAGCTATTTTTTCACTGAACTTCGCGTCTGAGGGCTTTATTCTTTGTATTGCTTTATCTGCAAGAATCAGTTCCGCTCTATCTTTGTCAGACAAAATGTGTGGGTGTTTTGCATACATATTATCGTATTCTTTGAAAGCTGAGTCTAGTTTATTGATTCCAACGTCACCTCTTTGCAGTCGTTTTGCTAACTTTGTGTCAGGTCGGCAATAGGAGTAACCAGGTATATGTAGTTCGACAGGTACGCGATTTCTTGCGCTATTGAGAAGTGATCCACCACTCTTTCTTCGTGCAACTTCGAACATATGAATATCGTTACTCTTCTGATTAACTTCAAGATGCGCTTCAAGTAGCACGCACTTCTACTCCCCATTGCTCCTATTACCGAAAAGAATGATGGGGCATCAGCTGCATGGAGTCACAAACATAGCGATCTATTTAGAGACACAATTAGATGTATTATATCTGGCTCTTGAAACTGTGAAAAACGAATGTAATGATTAATCTTCTTTTGTATGAGAATTGTCTGTCATTTAAGAACGTTTATCTAATCTCCAAATCTTTACAGCAATATAAACACAAATTTCTGGCTCAAGTGATTAACGGCATTGGAGATATTGGATATTTTCCATTCACGAGTAATGATGAAGTAAATCACCGGATAAAGCACTTCCACAATCCATTTTCATTTTTGATGACATTGGTTGGGACAAACAGGATAATATGTGAGGATACTTTTCAATGGGTCGCCGTTATGGCGTAGACTGTTTTTACTTAAGTCTGACTTACTGCAAAATTCCATAGCAGTTAATTAGAGATAATGATAATATTATTGTTCTCTTCAAACAAGATGAAGGTAATATGCGACACATTTTTAGTGATCACCTTAATCCTGATATGACATTTAATGCATTCATTGATTTGTGTAAAGATATGGAGTGTTAACGCGCAAAATTTCCTGGTTATAAGTAAACATGATGATTAATATAATGTATGTTATCGCTGTAATTTTGATAAGTATATTTGTATTAATGTATAGGAGTTGCATTGTGCAGGGTGTGTGTGTGAGTGTGGTGCTACCCAAGGACGTTTTAGAGGGGCACGCTACAGACATCTCGGGTAACCTCTTAGCAGATTGTCCTCCAGCAGAGAACAGGTAGTTAGGCATGGATGATAGTAAGATATCCTAGTCTCCATTATAAAAAAAAGTCCAATGTTTGTGTGTGTGTGTGTGTGTGTGTGAGTGAGTATATATAAGTACAAATATGCGTTTATAATCTCAATGCCATCATGTTGCAGCACAATTGCATTGATGCAAAGATAAATCATAAAAATCGAGTACTGAAAGCTCGACGTACTAAGCACAAGAAACTGGCTTTACTACAAAGGTGTGCTAAACGCAAGAAATTGGATATGCTAGAAAGACGTGAAACAGAAAAAAAGTGAGACCATGCCCCAGCACGCTCGCTTTACGGAGAAGATAAAATCTAACAAGCGAGTACTGGAAGCTCGACACACTGTACACAAGAAATTGGCGTAACTACATAGATGTAAAGCAGAAGCTGAGAGTTTACTGAACAAAGTAATGAAAGCAGTAACTCAACCGCTGCAGATATTGATTCAAGATACCCAGCAGCTCAGGCCTGGAGTTGTGGATAAAAAAATGAACTTGAAAACATTGATGAGAAATGTGCATGCATAAAACCAGATGACACAGCTCTAGATGCAAAAGAATAATAATAAGAAGAGGAGAGAGATTTGGAGGAAGAAGGAGGAGAGAATGATGATAATAATGATAGTGCTCACGAGAATGAAGACTGCAAAATTATTTTTTCATAAACCGCAAGACAGAAAAACAGCGGATCCTACCGTATATATGGCATTAGGTTTGATGATGAATTAAAGACATGGGCGACTGGAAATTCCACAGTAGGAGTTGATGGAGATGATTTAAAAATTTATAAAGTAAAATATTCTGGAATGAATGGATTTTATAATCTGTTGTTTAAAAAGAAACCCAGTAAATACAGTTAGAAAGCTATGGATCTTCGCAATGGTGCTAAAATACTATTTGCCACCAATGCATATAGACAAAATTATAATTCCCACAGACCAATAAATGTCAACAAAGGTTATAAGTATACCAACATAATTCGCCCCTTGTTAGAAAAAGAAGGTGTGATGACTAAAGAAGGTGTGATGACTAAAGAAGGAAAGGGGCTGGACGGATATGTTGAGAACGAAAATGATCTCAAAGTTAAAGATTGGAAAACTATTACTGAACATGTACATTGGAGTGAGCCAAGGTGGAACGTTGCTAGCGTCCAAGGGACCTGCGAATACACCTCACGATAATGAAATAAGAAGAACTTTGAGAGGCTTCAATTATTGCTTGAAATTAGAGGTTGTACTCGAAAGTACTAGTTGAGAGAATTCACTGTCATCTTACGATCTTGGAAGCTGTCATGACAGAATATATATTGTTTCATGATCTTCCCACATATGTCTGCAGCCACCGCCATCTTGTTGTTTATGTCCACTATCTTGCAGCACTAGGATGGAAGATGGGTGACCATTATTAGTGTGATGACCTCAATGGTCAGTGAGGTGATCACATTGTTGACCTACTGGCCTCTGTGAGGTAGGCAACTGGACAGTCAAGAGGTTAATGGCCTAATGATTGAAGGTAAGATGTCAAAGGTCAAGGTCAAGGTCAAACCTCAAATTTGATCTTAAACTCCCATAGTGTACCTATTAATGGACCTTGTTTGGTTGTGGTACAATGGCTGTAAAGGAATTGTGGACTAAATTTAAATGTATTGTAAATAAAGGGTTAGAGAAATAATTGCCTGTAAAGTCGATTAAGGATGGAAAAGATCCACTGAGGTATAATGATAATGTTAGAAAGCTACTGAGAAAGGAAAGTCTGTAGCACACTCAGTTCGAAAAAGAACACGCAAATGATGACAAGCAAAAGTTAGTAGAGATTCGTGCGTCTATAAAAAGATCAATGCATACAATAATTACCTTAAGCAAAAAATCTTTCCGAGAACCCGAAAAATTCTGGTTGAATGTAAAATCGATAAGCGGTTCAAAGCCCACTTTCCAGTCACTCGGTCTCATTCCAGGGCAGTAATAAAAGAAAGCAAGCGGAACGCTGAAATTCTAAATTTAACCGTTAAGATAATGTTTCATGCAGGACAGCACAAATGTACTATCATCTGATCAACGTACTAACTCCCAAATGGAGGAAATAGTAATAGATATTTCCGGTGTAGAGAAGCAGCTGAGAGAGTTAAATATAAACGTACCCTGCTCCGGATGGAATACCAGTTCGGTTTTACAAAGAGTATTCTGCGGCATTGACCCCTTACTGAGCTTGCATTTATCGCGAATCTTTAATTCAGCGCAAAGTACCTAGTGATTGGAAAAAACCGCAGGTGACTCCCGTTTATAAGAAAGGAAAGAGAACTGACCCACACAATTACAGGCCAATATCGTGGACATCAGTTTCCTGTAGAAATTTGGAGCATATTGTGAGTTCGAATATAGTAAATTTCCTTGAGATGGATAAGGTTCTTTTGTATGAATCAGCACAGGTTTAGGAAACATCGTTCATGTGAAACTCAGCTTGCCCTTTTCTCACATGACATCTTGCGATCCATGAATGAAGGGCAACAGGCGGATTGTGTTTTTCTCGACTTCAGAAAGGCGTCTGACGCGGTGCCACAATGCAGACTGCTAACGAAGATACGAGCTTATGAGATAGGTTCACAGATTTGTGACTGACTGGAAGACTTTCTAAGTAATAGAACGCAGTACGTTGTTCTCGACGGAGAGTGTTCATCAGAGACGAGTGTATCGTCAGGCGTGCCCCAGGGGAGTGTGATAGGACCGCTTTATTTTCTACCTATATAAATGATCTGATGGACAGAGTAACTTGTAATTTGCTGCAGTTCGCTGATGATGCTGTGGTGTATGGGAGGGTGTCATCTTTAATTGACTGTAATAGCATACAGGATGACTTAGACAAAATTTCTAGTTGATGCGAAGAATGGCAGTTAGCTCTCAATGTAGAAAAATGTAAGGTGATGCGCACGAGAAGGAAAAATAACCCTATAATGTTCGAATACAGCATTAGTAGTAGGCTTCTTGATGCAGTCACCTTGTTTAAATATCTAGGCGTAAAATAGCAGAGTGATATGAAATGGAACGAATATGTAAGGACAGTTGTGAGTAAGGTTGACAGCCGACTTCGGTTTATTGGGAGAATTATGGAAATGTGTACTTCATCTCTAAAGGAGACCGCGTATAAAAAGCTTGTACGACCACGATTTGAGTATTGCACAAGTGTTTGGGACCCACAGCATATGGGTTTAAAGGAAGACATAGAGGCGAGCAGCTAGGTTCGTTACTTGCAGGTTCGACCAATGCGCGAGTGTCATGGAAATGCTCCGGAAACTCGAATGGGGATCGCTGGAGGAAAGATGACGTTCTTTTCGAAAAATTGTTGGGGAAATTTACAATTTGAAGCTGAGAGTAGTAAGATGTTGCTGCCAACTACTTACATTTCGTGTAATGATCACAAAGACAAGATAAGAGAAATTAGGGCCCGTACGGAGGCATATAGGCATTCTTTCTTCCTCGTTCTGTTTGGGAGTGGAATAGGAAAGGAAATGACGAGTAGTAGTACAGTGTACGTTTCATCACGCACCTTATGGTAGATGCGGAATATGTATGTAGATGTAGATGACAGCAGGTCCTGTTTAATCCGGAAATGGAATTATCAGTTCGTATGTAGGGTCTGTTGATTGGTACACACTCTTTCAAATTCTGAAATAAGCAGGAGTAAAATATAGGGAACGGAAGGTTATTTACAACTTGTACAAAATCAGACACTGGTTATCAGAGTTGAAGGGCATGAAAGGGATGCAGAGGTTGGGAATGGTGTTAGACAGGGTTGTAGCCTTTCACCAATGTTATTGAATTTGTAGACTGAGCAAGGTATAAAGGAAAGGAAGGAGAAATTTGGAGAAGGAATTAAAGTTCAGGGTGAAGAAATAAAAATCTTGCGTTTTGCTGATGATATTGTAATTCTGTTAGAGAGAGCGAAGGAAGTGGAGGAGCAGCTGAATGGAATGGACAATGTGCTGATAGGAGCAAATATGATGAACATTAACAAGAGCAAAATAAGGGTAATGGAATGCAGTCTTACAAAATCAGGCGATGCTGAAGGAATTAGATTAAGTAACGAATCAATGAAGGTGGTAAATGAGTTTTGTTATTTGGGCAGTAAAATAACTAATGAAGGTTGCAGTACAGAGGATATAAAATGCAGAATGGCAATGGGAAGAAATGCGTTTTTGAAAAACAGAAATTTGTTGACATCGAATATTAATTTAAGTATAAGGAAGTCCTTTCTGAAGGCATTTGTGTGGATTGTTGCCTTGTATGGGAGTGAAACATGGACGATAAACAGTGCGGACAGGAATAGGATAGAGGCTTTTGAAATGTGGTGCTACAGAAGAATGCTGAAGATTAGAGGGGTGCATCGCTTAACTAATGAGGAGGCACTGAACAGAATTGGGGATAAAAGAAATTTCTGGCATACCTGACTAAAACAAGGAATAGATTAGTAGGACACATTCTTAGACATCAAGGAATTGTGAATTTAGCATTGGAGGGAAGTGTGTGGGGTTAAAATTGGAGAGGGAGACCAGGAGAGGAATATAGTGAGCAGATTCAAATGGATGTAGGTTGCAGGTCTTATGAGGAGATGGAGAGGCTTGCTCAGGATAGAGTAGGGTGGAGAGCTGCATCAAAACAGTCTCCGGACTGAAGATCACAACAACAACTTCTAGAGCCTAAAGCTGGTGCTTTTGAAGCTCAGAAACTGGTAACCTGATGCATTAAAGTAGCTATTGGACATTATTATCTGCAACCTTTCAGCTTCAATGGTGGAGGTCAGCGCCGCTTACCAGTCGATGTGGCAGTGGTAGGAGACGCACTCCGCCAGCTGGCGGTGCATGCGCTGCTCGGCGCCAGCAGACTCCTCCGCCAGCCTGCGCTTGCTGCCTGGGCTGGTTGGTGGTCCCGGCTGGTAGCACTTCTCGGTGCCCACGGCGGCCAGCATCAGGTTGAGCAGCTGCAGGTGCGCCGCCTGGTAGATGATGAGCGACACGAAGAAGGCGTCCACGATGCACGAGATGAGCGCGCCGCTCAGCAGCCCGCCCGCCACCACCGTGTACACCACCTGCCGGAGCAACAACACACTGCACCTCACCGTGGGACACTACAGATACAGGGGGAAGCTGATTGTTGCCATGTGAAAGGCGGGTTTGGCCAGGCTGTTGGGTTCCCATGCCGGCTGGCGAACAGTTTGGGCCTAGTGAATGGGATACAGGTAGTCAGGGTTTCTGAACCTTGTTACATGGTTGGAGTGTTCCTTTGCTATGGACTGACTGCAGCCATTTGATCGATGCTCATTGGTGCAGTTGATAAGAGCGGGCGAGGAAAAAGAAAGAGTCTCTCTGGCGAGCAAGGAGGTGGTGCTTTGCGTGCAGGACCGGAGTGGTGGTGGTCTTTGACACCTGCGAAGGGCAGAGGGACGTTCATGTGTGATGCATCGACAGAAACTTTCGGGAATTCTGAGCAAGACATCGGCATGCTGTGTAGAATGACGGTATGTCGCCTTGCAACGTCTGAAACCCGAATTATCCCCAATCAAGTGATATTGTCATTTTGTGATACTGCTGTGATGTTTACTAAGAGGGGAGAATATGGACAGCACCAATAAGGAGTGAGTCGTTTGGTTGGCCGGAGCTAAGGCACGAGCTGTTACCTGCGGTCTTAGTTGGACAACATTTTTTGATCTGGAAGTCAGTCCTGTAACGAGGGGTACCTGTGGTATGAAAGCGTGACCGGTCTGAGGGATGGGTAGATGTAAAGTAATGTTAAGTCAGCTTAGTTTGTATGTGCTACTTTAATCAGGTTTTTGTTACTGTAACATCTCAATGTGTGCTTGTGTTGGTAGAGTAATAATTACAGATATCACTGAGAGCTCTCATGATAAGGTGTTGATTGAATTTCTTCTGAAATGTATGAAAGCGTGACCGGTCTGAGGGATGGGTAGATGTTAAGTAATGTCAAGTCAGCTTAGTTTGTATGTGCTACTTTAATCAGGTTTTTGTTACTGTAACACCTCGAGGTGTGCTTGTGTTGGTAGAGTAGTAATTGCAGATATCACTGAGAGCTTTCATGATAATGTGTTGATTAAATTTCTTGTGATAAACTGTTAAAATAAATATTGCATGAGAATAGAAGCAGTGAATTTTCTGGATGAGCTTGAAAGATGGCTCTCTGCCTCTTTTCATTTATGTCAATGTTTGCTCACCTCCCTTTTAAGTTATAGAGGCTTTGCACTTGTTAGATTCTATTTTCAATTTAAAAACCTATTGATTTATTGACTATAAGTTAAAGTATTGACTTGCATTGGCATGGAGTTATGCTGCGCAGCCTGTATTTGCCCTGTGTATGAGTGATACGCTTCTACTGCGTTCTGCGCTTGCCTCGTTTCGCCGCAGGGAGCTCTACTGTGAGTCGTTCGCTTGTGCCTTGTTTCCACTAACTAACGCTGGGAGCGTTCGTGTGCGCTTCGCGCCTGCCTCGTTCAGCCACCTCCCACTAGAGGCGCTGCACCGATCGACCTTGTGCAGGCAGCTAGACTCTTTGTGTGAGTACGGTATGTCTCTGCCACGCTCTTTGGGTAGCTTTGGCGCGAGGAATCGTACGTATCGGAGTGGCGTTGTCACTCTCTCTCCGGTTTGGGCTTAGGTAAGATGTTCGTATGGTCTCAATGGTGAGCCACAGCTAGGTCCATGCTACGCTTTGTTGCAGTAATACGTTATGTGTGCTTTAGGTGTGTGTAAATTATGTTATTCTCGGGACATGGCGTATTCCTCTTGTGTATGTTTTCCGGTGTGACTTTGATTTCTGTTAAAACGGTAAATGATGATTAGTGAGTTTTAGTTTGGTGTCCGTTACGGCATGTTGAACAAAGACCAATTCTTTGTTCAACGTTTTCCAGCCCTTCAGGCGTTGAAATAATGCTGCCTCTTACTATTTCCGTAATATCTTTCCGTGTCCTTCTGGCTTATCAGTTCACTCGTGTGTAAGGTTTGTGTGAAATTTAGTGTCCCCTTCCGGGTATTGGAAGTGGAACAGAGTGCACGTGGTTATGAATATCGTAACTTGGCAGATTCGCCTTATCTGCCTGGTTGTGCATTGTGATGCGTTTCACATCACAGTCTTCTGCGAGTGTAAGTGTCGCAGCTACTCACTTGTGAATGATTGTGTCCCATGTCCTAACAATACTCCTGTTCCTTATATGTTTTACATTCTCGTTTTTGCTTATCTGACCCCTCTTGGTGTGTGAACCAAATTAGTACGTAATAAATTACAGTGTGATGCACTTTTATTGTGTGTTTAAAATAGGCGTTGCCCACATTTCCATGTAAACTGGCAATAAACCAGCTTAGTTAAATTTTCCCTTGTTTGTAATTTAACCTTAGGACAAACACCCACATCCATGCCCCAGGGAGGACTCGAACCTCCGATGGCGAGCAATCACGTGCTTCACAGCGAGGTGCCTAAGACCGCTCGGCTACTCCACTGCGGCACACTTTAACACCCAGAGGCCTGTCAACCCACAAAAACAATCATTTGGCCAACTATTGTATTGTAGGCATTTATTTGGTGTGTAAAGAGCTATTTCTCAACTTATCTGTGTTGGTACTGTCTTGCCATATATACGATAATGTAACATATTTTACTATGTATATGGCATATTTTCTTACTGCCATATCCAATATAACAGACACCATAGTTAAAAATTACAGCCGTAAATGGGAACCGTCAGTGTCTATAGTATGCGATAAGTTGATAATTTCGGCAGCTCTGGAAGCGTTCCTGGATAGCCTGAGCGGTTAAGGCGACCACTAGCCTGAAGTGGGAAATCCAGGTTCGAACACGTCCAGAACAAATTTTCATCTTGACCATATAATTTATCCACACAATCACTCAGACACTCTCATCCACACATCTTAGCCATCTCTTGCCGCCCGACACACTCTGACTCACGGCAAGCGCAAGAGGTGGGATGGGGGAGAGGGAAGGAGCCGAGGAGGGGGGGGGAGTGGAGAGGGAAGATAATAGTGGGGATACAAGAAGAGGCGATGTTAGACGGAAAATGAGACTTTACAAAACCTCATCTGCATGGCACAGACATCCCTGGAACACCTCTGCTCCCACCTCTAATTTGCAATCCACTGTACATACATCCTATATCCAAAGTTGATTCCATTGGTCTCCAGCAACTGGAGCAGCATCCAAACACCACCTCCACTAGTTA
Source organism: Locusta migratoria (assembly GCA_026315105.1). Lineage (NCBI taxonomy): Eukaryota > Metazoa > Arthropoda > Insecta > Orthoptera > Acrididae > Locusta > Locusta migratoria. The sequence continues at coordinate 7,200,213 of CM048747.1, forward strand.
TCCAGCCTGCTGACATCCTACTGTCACCTTGGTGCACCACTGTCCCATCCTTATCCTACTCACAGTACTGCCCGCCCCCATTTTGAACCACCCATAGCACCCAAACCTGGTCTTACTGGCCTTCTCTCATTACCTCATCCTCCCAAGCTTCCCACCAACACCCCACAACATCCGCAGCCGAAACAATCTCAGAACACTGTGGTCAACCTATCCAGCAAACTCTCCATCCCACAAAAGTCTCAGTTCTTTCCAAAGGTCTCACCTTCAGCCCCAAACCAAAATTTAATCATGTTTGACTTGTCAAAGACCTCCTCTCCTCCCAATCCCTTCAGTGATAACACTACTTTGCCATCAATCCCTCCAACCAAAACCAACCTAATCCTGACATTGAACCCTGCATCTCTCAGTTCATACCACGATCCAACTGTGATCCATCCCCACTCCCACCCAACAACCTTCTTGTCACTTTTCAGGACTTCCTCACCTCCAACCTGGTATTACCACCCTTTCCTAAGTCCCTTCCTAAGAATGTCAACCTTTCAGCAGAAGAAACCAGAGCCCTACACAACCTCAAGAAAGATCCCAACCTAATCATCCTTCCTACAGACAATCATTTCACCACTGTAGTGTTAAATCAGTGACTATGTGGCTGAAGGTTTTCACCAATTGTCTAATTCCTCCACCTACAAGGTATGCCCGGATGATCCCATTCCAAAAGTCCAGCATGACGTTGACTCCCAGATAAAATCCTATGGCCCTTTCCAGAACCTCTCACCTGAATGCGTCTCTCTCCTCACTCTCCCACACACCTTCCTTCTACATGCTTCCTAAAATCCACAAACCTAATAATCTGGGACACCCAGTTGTGGCTGGTTACTGTGCTCCCACTGAAAGAACCTTTGCCCTCATTGATCAACACCTCCAATTAATTGTACAGAATCTACCCTCCCACATCAAGGATAACAACCACTTCCATCACTGACTATCACCATTCCCCACTCCTCTACCTCCTGCATTCTTATTCATCGTTTCAGACTCCAAGCCCAATATCTCATTATAGCCCTTGCCAACTAGATCCTAACCAACAACTAAGTTTCCTCTAAGAGAAAATTATACAAACAGATCTGCAGCACTGACATGTGCACACGTATGACACCTTCATATACCAACCTGTTCATGAGGCATCTAAAGGAAACCTTCTTAGCCTCCGGAATCCACAAACCCCTGGTCTGGTTCAGGTTCATTAATGACATTTTCATGATCTGGACTCAAGGCCAGGACACCCTATCCTCTTTCCTCAACAACCTCAACTCTTTCTCACCCATCCGTTTCACTTGGTCCTTCTCAACCAGTCACCTCCTGGATGTTAATCTGCATCTCTCTGATGGCTCGATCCACACCTCTGTCTACATCAAATCCATCAACTTTAAACAGTACCTTCACTCTGATAGCTGCCATCCTTTCCACATCAAAAATACCATATAGCCTCACCACCCATGGAAGGCATACCTGCAGTGATGAGAACTCCCTTAAGCAGTATGCCAAAAACCTCACAAAGGCCTTCACAGACAGAAGTTACCTACCAGATCTAGTCCATAAACAGATTTCCAGTGCCATATCTTCACACACCAACAGTACTCCCTTCAACCCTACTAAGCAGCCACAAAGGAGTGCCCCCCTTGCCACCAAATACCATCCTGGACTGGAAGAATTGAACCATATCCTACGTCAGGGCTTTGATTATCTGTCGACATGCCCTGAAATAAGAGACATCCTACCTAAGATTCTCCCCCCCCCTAAAGTGGTGTTCCATTGCCCACCCAACCTCCACAACATCCTAGTCCATCCCTATGCCACTCCTACTCCAAACCCCTTACAACAGGGATCACATTCCTGTGGAAGACAACGATACAAAACCTGCGCATTCCACCCACCCAGCACTTCCTATTCCAGTCCCAACACAGGCTTGTCCTACCCCATCAGAGGCTGGGCCACCTGTGAAAGCAGCCATGTAATATACCAACTCTACTGCAATCACTGCCCTACATTCTACATTCGAGTGACAACTAACTAGCTCTCCATCAGGATTAAAGGCCATCATCAAACTGTAGCCAAGAGCAATGTGGACTATCCTATGGCGTAGTATGCAGCAAAGCACAACACCTTGAACTTTAACAGCTGCTTCACCACCCGAGCCATCTGGATCCTCTCCTCCTCCACCAACTGTGGAGATGGGGGTTATCCCTGCAACACATCCTATGGTCCCGCAACCATCCTGGCCTCAACCTCAATAACCTAACATCCTACATTCCATGCCCCACAGTCCCCCTGCCTCTCACATCCTACAGTTCCTTCCGTTTCATGCCTCTTTCCCTACTGTGTGCATACTGTTGTATTTTTAATTTTTATTTTATTATATTAATTTCTGTATATTTTTGTTATTATTTTTATCTCTCTCTCTCTCTCCTTTTTTCATACTGCATCTCATTTTCCGCCTGACATCGCCTATTCTTGTATCCCCACCCTTATCTTCCCTCTCCACTTCCCCTCTCCTCCGCTCCTTCCCCCTTTGCTGCTGATAGGTGTTGTAATCTAAGAATATGGAAATTTGAAAATTTGGGACAGGGACAGGGCTCTAATTCCAAAGTTGTGCTAGCCCTAGCACCACCGAATTGTTAATATTGTAATTGAACATGTCAACGACTGATGGTTCTTTCATTGTGGATGCTAACAAGACCACTCTCCTGGAGGGAACACAGAGTTTGCAGAAAACTAAAGATTACAAAGTAAAAAGTAGCAGCACATACGGAGATTTGAGTCAGTAGGGGTACGTGCTTTAGTAGTCTGTGCAGGTGCATGCTGCCCAAGTGGCCAGGTAATACAACTGCCTGGTAAACCGAAGACCCAGGTTCGAGATCTGGCCCTGTCACCTGCAGAATTCTTTCCAAAGGAACAGATGCCAAAATTGTTGATGGTACAAAAGTTTGTTTTCCTGTAGCTGAAGTGGCACTACATGTATGCGACCGCTTGAGACCTGATCTAGTTCCCCTCCTGTACAAATTTTCATTTGTCACACAATGTGAAACACGTCCACTAATTGTGTGGTCGTGTTCCATTTAGATTGATTCATTGACCTAAAGTTTTCTGCAACATTAGTACTATCTATTTGTGTGTTAATTATTTTATTCTTTTTATTAATGATCAATGCCCCATGTTTATGTATGTTTGCCCCACATTTATATATGTTTCCACCCTTGTGATTTAACTAGTGTGTTCATGTGAATTTTAATGTGTGGTCTTAATATTGACTGACTGCAGCACAATGGCTTACAGTCGTCGCCTCCCACTTTAGGCCTCATTTTGCTGCAGTGAAGAACACATGGCTTCGTTTTTCGTTTTTGCTAGCGTCTGCTAGGTGGCCAATGATTTAATTGGCATGGTAGCGAGATGGCTGTGTTCTTAGTGTCATACCAACCTAATCTTGGATGAAAATGGTGACAGGTGACCTCTCTGGGAGCGGTTGTGAAGGGAATTGTCTTGGCCAGGTAGCAAGGGTTGGTAAACACTAGTCTCTGAACGCACACTGCGTCGCTTTTAGCACACTCTAGATCTAGTGTATGGCAGGGGGAGGTTTTTCCGAGGCCTTAGAGCTTCAGTCTTCACTCTTCATTCTGGCTCCAACGACTGTGGAAGTAAGTACTCCGCCGAATCATGCTCAGGGGAGGCATGCTGTTAGGACTTTGAATTATTTGTGATCAGGCAGTCTTGGTTTCTCAGTGATAGTTCTCTTAATTTTTTCGCTATGCGAGGCAAAGTGTTTCTTAGTTTACAGAACTCGAGTAATCTCAGTGTAAATTTATTATTTGCATTTTCATTCCAGTTATGATTGTGTGTCCGGTTTTGCTCAAGTTAGAATACATGTGTGTGGACTTCAGCCTTTGTGTAAATTTAGTGGGTTTGAATTTCCTTGATGTTTTTAAGTAACGTTTTCACGTCATTTCTGTATCCACGAGTATGCTAAATATTTCTCAGATTTTCTGATTTGATTCTGTCGTTCTTGTCTTGTATGACCGATTGCACCTTGTCCTTTCATAGTGGTCGTTACTTTGGCCTTCAGGCATGCTTTTGTTAATACTAGCTTTCTTCTATATAAATTCACGCATGTGCTTTACTTGTTTATTCTAGATTAATTTCTGTTTGTAAATGCTATGAAATTCGACGTGGTCACACATCATGTGTGCCTCACCACATATGAGTTCGTTCAGTGCACAGTATATTTAAAAATTTGTGATGAAGACACCTGCCATCTCGTCAAGACACTGCTGACACTTAGCTCAACAGCTGCTTTCAGGTGTTCCTGGAGAGTGATGTACCGCAAAGCATTATGCGCGTGTCTGTGAATGAATGAATGTGCTTTCAGCTACCCATTGTGTATTTGCAAATTTTCCCCACGTTACCTCCATATTCATAAAGGGCAGAAACAATTTTATTACTGGCAGTAATTATATGATTTCATTCACTTTTGTACAAGGTGTGTGCTTAATTTGGTGTCCCCACATTTATTTGCTTGTTATTTTACTGAATAGATTATGATTTTAAAGTATCAAACCTTTGCTTTATGATTTCATGCTCCCTGTCCCATGTTTAATTATCTAGTCATTTATTTTTTAACATTGATTTTCTGTTTGTTAAAACGTTGGCTGCTCCCTTGAGGAGTTAGAAATTAGATAAATTTCCATTGCGCATGTACTGTGACCACTCAAAGTAATTTAGAGTAGCAGTGAGTATTTTAACCTGCATTTGCAGATCTCGACTGCCCGAGATCTTGCTAGTTTTAATAATCATGCTTAGGCAGGTTTAATAATATTGTTGAATAAATATCTGATTAAACAAACATTTAGTAAATAATCAGCTATCACAGAATGAGGTTTTCACACTGCAGTGGAGTGTGTGCTGGTTTGAAAGTTACTGGCTCCCAAAAATTGCTGGGGAGGGTTTTAAACCTCGGACCCATGCCATTCGCAAGTGAGCATTCTAATACTGTGTTATCCTGGCACCCCTCATGGCCCATCTCTAAAACCTTTGGCACCTTTTCACGAGGCAGTGTTGCAGAGATTAATGGATGTAGCTACCTCGTAGACGGGCGTGTGTGTGAAGTGGAAGGGGTACCAGACGTGTGCAGGCAGCCCCACTTGGTCACGGCACTGTACGGTGCCTCCACAGGCATGTGCTCGTGCGGCCGGCACCACGGCCCAGTAGAGGCAGCCACTCAGCGCCACCAGCATGCGGGCGACTGACACGATGCGGCTCTTCAGTGCTGTCCACTGGAACACCGCCGCCTTCTCCATCTCCAAGCTCTGCCCGTACTCCTGTGGACATGAGGTGTTGCTGACTGCGTGGCTCTGCTGTAGAGATCATGCTGGAACAGCGCTACTAATAATCAGGTGACGCAGCACTCTGCACACTGATTGTCGATGCAGCAGTACCAGGTGATATCCAACATCCACTTATGGAAAAGTATTATTCAATGAAAATCTTTCAGTAGGTGCATAGATAATTTATCCTGCTGGAGAGGGTTCTGTTGTGTTAAGTGGGCTTCAGTTGTATTCAGGGGGTTCAGTTGTGTTTGTGTTTGGGGGGGGGTTGTAGTAGTGTTCTGGAGGGGGGAGGGAGTTCAGTTCTAGAGGGGGTCATCAGTTGTGTTTTGGGAAGGGATGCTTCAGCTGAGTCCTGGAAGGGGGGGTCAGTTAGGTTCTGCAGATTGTGTTCTGGGGGGTTCAAGTTTATCCCAGAGGTTCAGCTGTTTTCTGTAGGTTCAGTTGTGTTTTGGAGATTCCGTTATGATCTACGGATTCAATTGAGTTCTGTAAGTTTAGTTGTGTTCTGGGAATTCAGTCATGTTCTATGGGTTCAGGCTTTCTGGGGGTGCGGGATGGCAAGTGTTCAGGGGCGTTCAGTTGTATAATGGGCCATTCATTTGTGTTCTGGGGGACAAGTTATTTTCTGGGGGTCAAGTCGTGTTCTGGGGGTAAAGTTGTGTTTGGGAGTCAATTTGTGTTTAGGAGTCAGTTTGTGTTTTGTGGTCAATTTATGTTTGTGGATGAAGTTGTGTTTGGCACTCAAGTTCTGTTTAATGCTCAAGTTCTGTTCGGGTAAGACGTGTTTGGGGGTGAAGCTGTTTTAGGGTGTGAAGTTGTTTTTGGGTGTGAAATTTGGAGGTCAAGTTGTGATTGGTGGTCAAGTTGTGTTTTGGGGCATGTTGAGTTTTGAGGGGCAAGTTGTGTTTCAGGGGGCAAGTAGTGTTTCAGGAATCAAGTTGTGTTTCAGGTTCAATTTGTGCTTTGAGGGTGACATTGTGATTTGGGGGGAGGTGACATTAGGTTTTGGCAGTAAAGTTGTGTATCAGGGCTGATGTTATATTTTGGCAGTGACTTTGTTTTTTAGGGGTGACAATGTGATTTGGGGGCAATATGTTTTGGACATGGCTTTGTGTTCTGGGGGGGGGGAGACATTTTGTTTTGGGTGGTGATGTTGCATGGGGGTGACACAAAGTTTTGGGGGTAACCTTAGTTTTGGGGGTGACATTGTGTTGTAGGGGTGATGTTGTGTTTCAGGGATGACATTGTGTTTTGGAGGTGATCTTGAGTTTTGGGGGTGATATTGTGTTTTGTGGGTGATTTTCTATTTCATGTGTGTTTCTGACTTGATCTTGTGTTTCAGGGATGATCTTGTACTTCAGGGGTGATCTTGTGTTTCATGGATGCCCTTGTGTTTTAGGGGTCATTTGTGTTTCAGGGGCGACATTGTGTTTCTGATATGATGTCTGTTGGTAGTATTTATAGGGTATTGTTGCTATTGTTTTGGCTGCTTGGTAGTGTTATGGGGGTCTATAGTGTTTTGGTTGGTCATTACTGTTCTGGGGTGTGGGTTGTAATGTTCTGATGAGGGATTCAGTTTTCAAGCACAAGCAGTGCATTCAAGTCCATAGCGGTATTTGAACACAGGTTGCATTGTGAGAGACATTTAAAAAACCAAGGATATGGCTTTTGGGGAGGTTGGATTGGCTCCCCTGTATTTACTCCCCTGGGTGGCAGTGATAATGTACTGCGACATTTTGGAAATTGCTGTACCTCCATTTTCTGGCTAAGTGTCGATATCTATGTTTGTCCAGCAGAGCGCCCCCTCAACCTCGCTGGGTTGGGAGGGTGCAGTGCTGGAGATAGTATTTGTCCCAAAGGAATTGCAGCAGTGTCTTGTGTGGTGCTGTCGTTTTTCTGCCAGGCGCGGATTGCATGCTACACTCACTTTAATCACCTGATTACAAAACGGGATGACAGCGTCAAGGTCGTCAGCAGTAACAGAACATTAACCTCACACCAGTAGGGTGTTGCAACCTCCTCTGGCCGCAATGCATGACCTTATGTGGTACTAAATATTGTAGATCCGCCATTTAGTTGTCCCATGAGCCCATAGTTGTTTCAGATTTTGCTGTTTCGTATTGGGACTTCACCAAAGAGGATCAACCAATCCCACTGCATTAAATAGAAGCATTGATAAAATTTCTTTTCATCCATACGTCACTTACGACTACATAATTTCATATAATATATTAATAATAATTTTGACTCCTTCCATTATTAACCCACATGTTCTCAATGATAGAGAGGTCCGGCGTTGGGATTGGTGACCATGTTGGATCTCAATTTGATAGCTACACTTGCCATATACAGGTATGCATTGTTTTGTCACAGGGTGTTGCACAGCAGTGGCTAGGACGAGCGGTCGCAGAATATATTACTGTGCCGTCAGTGTCTCAAGAAGCACAACTAGAGGCGACGTCAACCAACACCACCTAGAAGACAAGGCCTTACAACAGGCCGTGGCTACGTCACACTTAGAGGCCGCGGCCGCCATCTGACTGGTCGGCCGCTGCGCGGCGTTGGGCGTGCCCCAGCGGCCAGCCAGTGAGGTGGCGGCCGCGGCCTCTGAGTGTGACGTAGGCAAGGCCTGTTGTAAGGCCTTGTCTTCTAGGTGGTGTTGCGTCAACACAGCTCCTAGTACTGCTGTAGCAAGGGCTCATCTCTGTCTCTCCAAAATATTGGCAGGAACACGATGGTCATAGATGGTTACAGAGAAGTAAGACTCGCCAGTGAACATGATTCAACGCCATTTATCCTCTGTTAATGCCTCCCAGGGCGGGACCACTTCAAACACGGCATTGGTATTATCGATGCCGCGGCGGGCCGAAAATGTTCAAATGTTTGTAAAGTCTATGGGACTTAACTACGGAGTCATCAGTCCCTAAACTTACAAACTACTTATGAACTAGCTACAACTAAGGACGGCACAAATATCCATGCCCGAGGGGGGATTCGAACCCCCGACCGTAGTGGCCGTGCGGACCGTGACTGAAGCGCCTCAGTCCCCTCGGCCACCGCGGCCGGCCCGCGGCGGAGCGGCCGAGCGCATTGAGGCGCTATGCTACGATGCGGGAGGCCATTTCCCGTCTGGGGTTCGAATCCCTCCATGTTTGCTATAAGCTAGTTCATAAGTGTGATGCATTTTTTGTATTATCGATGGGGAGATAGGACGCCAGTCCGACTTATGAGGGTCATAGAGAGACTGTGGATATTTTAGGGCCCTCCCATATTGCTCGGTTGACCATATAATGATAATCCCTTGGGACGCCAATTTATTTATGGAGGACTTTGAAGACAGGGCACTGAGGACAGCTCGTCTGAAACCTACCTGTTTCTGGAGATACGTGGATGACACGTTCATGGTGTGGCCTCATGGACCGGATGCTCTTAATCGGTTCCTGGATCATTTTAATTGCCTCCACCCCAACATTAAATTCACGATGGAAGTGGAGAGAGATGGGAAGCTTCCATTTTTGGATGTTTTAGTGTACAGGAAGGACGATGGAACCCTAGGACATAGTGTGTACAGAAAACCTTCGCACACAGACCGATATCTACATGCAATGAGTTGCCACCCACCGAACCAACGCACAGGCGTCCTGAAAACTTTAGTTCGAAGAGCTTATGCCATATCGGATGCAGATACCTTAACACAGGAACTAGAACATCTGAAGTTGGTGTTTAAGGAGAACGGGTACACAGAGAGACAGATCCGTCATGCCATGCAGATTGGGCCGTCGCCAGAACCAGAAGAGGACAAATGCACATCAGTTGCCTTGTGTCATCAAAAATTGTAAGGATTTTCAAAAAGTTTAATATAAAAAGTGTGTTTCGACCACCTGCCAAGACTAGGGCTCTTCTTGGCACAGTTAAAGACGATTTGGAGCTGAGAAAACCTGGTGTTTATAAGATTCCTTGCCACTGTGGGAAAGCATATATAGGACAAACGATTCGCACCATCAATGATCGATGCACCGAGCACCACAGACATACACGTTTGTTACAACCTGACAGGTCTGCAGTAGCGGAGCATTGTTTAACCGAAGGACACAGAATGAAGTATGACGAAACACGTGTACTTGCTTCTGCGTCTCGCTACTGGGAATGCGTTTTAAAGGAATCTATTGAGATTAGGTTGGCGGACAATTTAATAAATAGAGATAAGGGGTTCCCTCTTAGCAACATGTGGAATCCAGTTTTGTCTAATTTCAAAAAACAGCGTGCTCTTTTCTCCACCTGTGACAACTAGCGCATGTAAGCGATACATCGTTCCTGCCAGTTTTCTCCACTGAGGCGCTGCACCGGCTGCTTGCGGCAGAGGACGCAGCCACGACTCTCTGGCGCACGCGCCGTTAGCACTTCGCGGCGTATATAAGGCCGCCGGGCACGGCAAGACTTCAGTTTCCTACGAGACGCAGCACGTGAAGATGGCGGCCAGGTGGTCCGTTGAAATATTGTGTCAAGATGACTCGATGATCCGGCTGGAAACCCGACATGAATATCAACAATTTATACGCCGGGAAACTCTACGTAATCAAATCCCTTGGGATGGTGTTTCTTGGCCAACTCAAACCTTACAATGTGTCAGTAATTATTGGGTCCCACGTTTGGCCACTGTGACGTCTGCATGGCCCCCATTACTGGACATTTCACGATACTACCATCCCACTTCACGCAATCCAGTGATATGGTCTCTGCCAAAGCATTAATTTAGTAGATATGGGGTCTAAATATATGCGAGGCATCACAGGTGCTTCATACTGTGCGCAAATGTCTTATTTCAATGTTCGACTCACGTCAGGGTACTATTATCAAAAACAACAGGGCCTTGATATGAATACGCTCTGCTGGGCAATCTGCAGATTACTTACTCAATCATTTAATCATAGATAAATGTAGTGCAAGTATACCGCAATGCCATAATATTGAACCACTATTTGCGGGTTCACTCGTTGGTGTACATAATGGCCCTTCGACACATCGAAATGTACAACTGTGATGCACAGAAATATATTTATGAAGTTGCTGTGCCAAGCTACTCGATTTTTTGGAAAGTATTATTAAAGAGGTTGTTTGTTTGATTATAATGTTGTGAACAACTGAAAGTAACCATCACACGAAGAGCAGCACTGTCCACAACACAAGATACTGACAGAAAGCTCAAGCTGACACTGCAGTGCAAATGTTTAATAGTTTATAAACCTACTGGAACAAACTGCTAGTCATCAGTCTCTAGACTCACAAACTATTTAAACCGCGCGCTCCGCAACGAGGTGCATTACAACGCCTGGCCACACTACCGCAGCCACTCGAGGGCAGCCATGGGGATGGCAGGTTACCAACAGCTCTGTGCCTTCCCAGCCAAGCCTCTCAAGATTTATTATTGAAACTGTGCATGTGGAGTGTGCATGTGGAGTACAGGTCCATCCGGGCTGAAACATCTATATTGGTATGTTGTGTAGCCTCTAGGGGCAGTGGTGCGTTTCATACGTCCATACAGATGGAAAATGCTGTCTTGGGACGCATTATTCCATACCTGGTGGACCTGCTCACGTAGTTCTGCAAGAGTGGTGGGTTGAAGAGTCACATTTGTCTATTATCATATCACATCATTGAATTAACAAATGCATTTCATTGTGGTAATGACAAGATATTGGTTTGGTTGATGGGTGGTTGGGACCAAACAGCTAGGTCATCAGTCCTACCACAAGATATTCTTGAAGAAGTTGGAATATTGTGGATGAATGGGAGTAGCTTCCAATTGGTTCACTTCTTGCTTTTTAATAACAGACAGCAGAACCTCTGCAGTTTGAAAACGGCTGTGATATGCACTCTCAACACTCTAGTTAAGGGGGGGGGGTTGAGGAGGGTAGCCACAGGGTTCTGTTCTGGGACCACTGTTGTTTCTCATTTATATAAATGATATGCCTTCAAGTGTAACAGGTAGCAGTAATTATTTCTGTTTGCTGATGACATTAGCTTGGTAGTGAAGAATGTTGTTGATAATAGTGATGTAGTGTCAAATTAAAGAAAGAAATTTGTAGTTTGTAGAAAATAAATTGATGTCAATAACAGTAAGACTCAGTTTTTGTAGTTTATATCACGCAATTCAACAAAAACTGATTACACAGAATGGATACATGATTAGTGCGACTGAGGAGATAAACGTTTAGGCGTTCAGATAGATAATAAGCTGTTATGGAAAAGCATTGTTTAGGACCTTGTTAATAAAAATAAATGCTGCATTGTTTACCGTTAGAACAGTTTCTGAAATAAGAGTTAGTTTACTTTGCGTAGGTTCATTCGCTACATGACATACGGTATTATTTTTTGGTGTGACTCTCCAGATTCTATTTATTGCGCAGAAACATTACGAGCAGTTTGTGCTGTAAGCAAGTGTGCCTCTTGTTGAATCGTGTTTAGTAGCCTGGGATTTCTGACATTGGCCTCTCGATATATATATAGAAAGATAATGACATTTGTTGTTAATAACATTTGGTTATTCCCAAGACTTGGCAGCATTCATTCAGTTAATACAAGACAGAAATCTAGTCTGCGTTTGCAACACACCTTCTTCACCCTTGTCCACATAAGTGTGCAGTATTCTGCCACATCCATTCTTAATAAGCTGGCACAAGAATATAAAGAGCTTAGTAGTGATCCACGCACTTTCAAGGCTAAACTGAAAAGTTTCTTCATGGCTCACTATTTCTACTCTGTCATGGAATGCCTGAAAGAATCGAAAAATTAAGATAATTTGTGTGTTACATTGTTGCTTCTTTTCATTTATGCTTAGGCATTTCGTGTGCTTAAGAATCCGATACGTTTCACTTCACAAATTTCAACTCCTTTGTTACAATCCGATGTACTGACTCGTTCCATGACCATGGAGGCTTGCTGTTCAGTTCTGTCCTGCGGAACTTCATAAATGTAAATCAGAAGTTAAAATAATAGATTCAAAACCTCAAAACAATCCTCTCATATAACAGCCGAGGTGGACATCCCTGAGTAGCCATTATAGTAGAGTTCAAAAGGCACACGACTCAGTAGATCGACATGCTCTCTTCCCTTCCCTTTGGGAACTAAGCCTAGAGGAGAAGACTACAAGAGTGGTGCAGGCTACCCTGAATAACACCATCTCCAAAGTAAAGTTCAGGGGTTTCTCTCCGCGACCTTTCCCATCCAGCTAGAAGTCAGGCATGGGGATGGCCTCTCGTGCATCCTCTCCAACTGTTTAATAAAATGCATCTTTAACCATCAGCTCTTTATTAAATCCTTAAAATCGACTAGTTTACGTCTAGGGTCATCATCATAGGTAAAAGGGTATTAAAACAGGTTGGTCAACAGCATTAAATCTGGCTGAAAACAGCAGTTGGGAGAATGGATTTCAGCAATCGAGAGCGAAATCCTGGCCATAGGCGCCAGGTGCATCAAGTTAGTTAGGGCCTATCATTCCTGTAAGAACATGTATACCTCCAAGTACCTATCCAAGAACATAAACCTAAAGGAATCCATCACGGTAGTAAGACGCTCCGCACTCTATGACTCTGAGTACCTCTTGATGAATCTTAAGGACCCACTCAGGAATCTAGAAATTAAAGAGAGAGAGATCCTCAGGAGAATACTAAGACCCATAAGAGAGGTAGACGGTACCTACAGAATCAGGCCCAATGAGCCCTATGAAGATCTGGAAGACATAGTGACATGTATGAGGAAAAGGCGACTGGCCTTCTATCGGCACATGACCCGCCTGAATCACTCCAGGCTTACCGAGAAGATCCTCACAGTGACAAGCAGCGGAAAGGCGTCCAAAGCCAAGTGGTTAACCTCTGTTAGATCAGACTTAGAGGAACTGCAGATCCCATACAGACAACCGAGAATTTATCTCAATAGCGTCAGGCCATCCTACAGGGAGTCTTCCCACTGTCTCTCACAAGCAAGAAGTGTACAGGCACCACCAGACCTAAATGTACGGATGAGAGCAAGCAGGCTCACAGCCAGACGATGAAGGCATACTGAGCCAAGAAAAAGCAGAATATTAGCTGATAGTTAAGTCGAGGCACGTGGTCCCTAGTAAGCCGAAACGAACTGGGGGGAAAAGTCCAGGACGCGGCACACAATTTGCAGTGTACATGTACGGTTCGAAGAACAGCAGCATGAGTTTACCACACACTCCACCCAGTAACCTACCCGTATTTTGACGGAACTAAGCGTACTATTGATACAACATAACGTCGAATGATTGGGCGTACGTTTGGCCGAGACCGGTGGCTCACCTGCATGCACCTGTCGAGCTCCCTGATGAACTCCTCAGCAGAGGGCTGCATCTTGAGCAGAGAGACGATCTTGACGATGTTCATGAGGTAGACGAACATGAGGCAGGCGTTCATGGTGACGCCGAGCATGTGTCCCCAGTAGTGCAGCATGGCGAACAGCAGGCTGGCCACGAACAGCAGCAGGACGAGCACCACGAGGCCCGAGTAGGCGGCGTACAGCCGCGACCACGCGGACGTCGACGGCGCCCACGCGCCGGCCAGCCGCAGCAGCCACAGCTGCAGGCGCAGGTCCGTGCGAAGTCGGCCGGCGAACGCGTCTGCGCATGCGCGAGGCAGCAGCACAAAGTCAGCCGCGACCAAATGAAAATACTGCCATTCATCAGTAGTACTGCAAGGTAGCTGAATATGTCGCAGTGTTGATGACGGTGCATGAGGCACAGCATGACTATTATTTACTAGCTGCAAGTACCCGGCTTTGCCCGGGTTTAAAATAATAAGGTTTTCACGTTATTTGGTTGTCTGGATTTTGAGTTATAAGGGAACAGACAAACACACAACAAATGCGTCTTATATGTATAGACATTGCAATCGAAATCTGTAAGAAAACTACTCTCCCCCATGCACCGAACGAAATTTTATGTTGACAGTAACCTTCATCTTGTTTTCAACGTCAAGTGTACAAAAATTTCATAGAGATTGGAGCAAAACTGTGGATTTTGGCGAAATCCATAAGTACCCTCCACCATGCACCGAACGAAATTTTATGTAGAAACTGCCCTTCCTCTTGTTTTGAAGGCCAATTGTGCAAAATTTCACCAAGATCAGTGCGAAGATGTAGTTTTACATGGACACATTGATAACGCACTTTCACTTTTTCTCAAATTTTCCGGTTGGTTTTCAAAAAAAAAAAAAAAAAATGGAAGGAAACCTGTTAAAGAACCTTACCAATGTAATTTTGTGTACGTGTACCAAATTTCACGTTATTTGGTTGTATGGATCTTGAGTTATAAGGGAAGGCAGACAACAAATGCGTCTTATAAGTATATTATTTATAATGTGCTCCATTTGATCTATCATCAGATATGCATCTCTACCTGAGTGCCAGCTACACATCATGTTACAGGTGTTAGGTACACTACACTCCATAAGTTTGGAAAAACCTAGTAATTATAGACAATGGAAAGGAAATACAGTATCAGATGCATTTTGTTGTTTTCCAAATGTTATTAAGCTCAAATAATACACAGGAAGATGCAACAATTGAATGTTCGATTCCTCAAAACAGGCACCATTTGCTCTCACCACTGCCTTGCTCACTCTCGGCATGCGCTGCTTCAGTTTTGCCGAGGTTTCAGTTGGAATTGCTGCAGGGATTCCCACAATTGTGTCCCACTCATGATTTCCTCTTTTCGGATCCTCCTGTCCAATTCATCTCATAAAAGGTCGATTGGGTTTCAATCAGGGAACTGGGGCGACCATTCCATTTTTTCACCATTTTACGAACCTCCAGAGACTTCACACAGTTCTGACACAAGTGAGACGTATGTTTCGGGTCGTTGTCTTGCTGTAAGACAAACCTTTCACAATCAGACACAAACCACATGACTTAGCTTGTCGCTGGAGAGTGGAATGATAATCCTTTTGGTTCATTTTACCATCTATTTTCACTTCTCCGACTTTCTTACCACCAAAAGGATCCCCATACCATCGCAGAAACCCGTCCATGCTTTACAGTTGGAATTACACATTGAGGATTCAAGCGTGCACGGGGTAACTAGCGTACAAATTGACGGCGTTTACTTCCAAATATTTCAAACTTGGATTCATCAGTGAATAAGACTCTTTACAAATCCACCGCTATCCATTATTGCTGCGTCTATCCCACAGAAGCCTCCTTGTTAACAGAGCGTCGTCTCGCGGTTGACTCACTCACCGGTGTATCCCTCGCTGCGTTTAGTTCAGCAGTCAATTCACGGACAGTTTTTAATCTGTTACTTTTACCGGTCACTACCAAATACTTTTCCTGGCGTTCTGATATTTTCCTGGGTGATCCTGAGCGAGGACGAACTTCATGGGAGCCCTTTTTCGACGGTTTTATACGGTTTCGACAACTCCGCTGATGGAAATTTTCAGTTATTTATTTATTTAGGATCTTTTATTTCTTATTTGTCGGGCACTATTTGCTTTCTTGGTGCAAAGTGATTACCATTACCTGTGATTCATTAGGTATCTGACAGTTTGGCGTCGTTTTCAGTTACTTTCGTGGCTTGTTGTACCTTTATGCAAACGCAACTACAAGTGAACAGAACTGTAAACAACGTAGAGTACCTCTACATAGCCATGCCGTCTACTCCCGCCACCTGGCTTTTTTAGTAGTATGATTGGACAGGTTACATCGGTTTACATAAAACGGAGCAATAGTAGTATGTTCCAATATGTATGTATATGCACGATAATTAAGTGTACAATACTGTGTCATTGTTAGCCGTTATTCAAGCTTGTTATTCCATATTCTAACCAATAACTCACATTGATCACTTCCATCTAGCTCCGTTGTAAAACGCAGCATGGTGATTCCAAACTTACGGAGGGCAGTGTACATATAGATGTTCGTTGTACAGACATTTGCAGGTAATCCGGCAGTCAGCTAACGTCTTTACGACAAACATCTACACTCCTGGCCATTAAAATTGCTACACCACGAACATGACGTGCTACAGACGCGAAATTGAACAGTCAGGAAAAAGATGCTGTGATGGCAAATCATTAGCTTTTCAGAGCATTCACACAAGGTTGGCGCCGGTGGCGACACCTACAACTTGCTGATATGAAGAAAGTTTCCAACCGTTCCCTCATACACAAACAGCAGTTGACCGGCGTTGCCTGGTGACACGTTGTTGTGATGCCTCGTGTAAGGAGGATAAATGCGTATCATCCCGCTTCCGACTTTGATAAAGGTCGTATTATAACCCATCGCGATTGCGACATTGCTGCTCGCGTTGGTCGCGATCCAATGACTGTTAGCAGAATATGGAATCCATGGGTTCAGCAGGGCAATACTGAACGCCGTGATGGATCCCAACGGCCTGGTATCACTAACAGTCGAGATGAGAGGCATCTTATCCGCATGGCTGTCATGGATCGTGCAGCCATCTCTCCATCTCTGAGTCAAGAGATTGAGACGTTTGTAAGACAACAACCATCTGCACGAACAGTTCGACGACGTTTGCAGCAGCATGGACCATCAGCTCGGAGACCATGGCTGCGGTTACCCTTGACGCTGCATCACAGACAGGAGCGCCTGCGATGGTGTACGCAACGACGAACCTGGGTGCACGAATGGCAAAACGTCATTTTTTCGGATGAATCCAGCATAATCATGGTCGCATCCGTGTTTGGCGACGTCGCGGTGAACGCAAATTGGAAGCGTGTATTCGTCATCTCCATACGGGCGTATCACCCGGCTTGATGGTATGGGGTGTCATTGGTTACACGTCTCGGTCACCTCTTGTTTGCATCGACGGTACTTTGATCAGTAGCCGTTATATTTCAGATGTGTTACGAGCCATGGCTCTCCTTCATTCGATATCTGTGAAACCCTACATTTCAGCATTATAATGCACGGCCGCATGTTGCAGGTCCTGTACGGGCCTTTCTGGATACGGAAAATGTTTGACTGCTGCCCTGGCCATCACATTCTCCATATCTCTCACCAATTGAAAACGTCTGGTTAATGGTGGCCGAGCAACTGGCTCGTCACAATACGCCAGTCACTACTCTTGATGAACTGTGGTATTGTGTTGAAGCTGCATGGCCATCTGCACCTGTACACGCCATCCAAGCTCTGTTTGACTCAATGTCCAGGCGTATCAAGACCCTTATTATGGCCAGAGTTGATTGTTACGGGTACTGATTTCTCAGGATCTAGGCACCCAAATTGCGTGAAAATGTAATCACATATCAGTTTTAGTATAATATATTTGTCCAGTGAATATCCTTTTATCATCTGCATTTCTTCTTGGTGTAGCAATTTTAATGGCCAGCAGTGTAGTTACTGAATAGTCTGCACGTAGCAGTCGTTCAAGTATAGATCCATCTGTGATGATGCATAAAATCCGAAATGCATCATAAATAATAAAGAGATGCCGTGATCGATGTACGATCATCAATACTGCTACCTATTCAACTTGCAGTTGGCTACTAATGATTAATGTTCCATGCCTCGTATACGATGATACGTAACAATTACAATATCCTGTGATTTGATCATCACACAAACTCTCAAATTGAGGGTATGGTAATATGCATCACCTTGGTATAGAAACAGAAGAGAGAGCGGAGAGAAAATGTCGCTAGGTCGGGATGAAACACCAACACGGTGTTATAAACCAAAATGTACGGCACTGACACGTTATTCAATTTGCATTTACCGCGACTTTTTTGATCCAGCCTAAAGTCCCAAGTGACTCGAAAAAAGCGCAGGGGGTTCTAGTTAATAAGAAACGCAAAAGAATCTATCCACACAATTGCAGACTAATATCATTCAAACTTTGTATTCGGCAGCAATCTGTAGTCGTTGACATTTTCAATGATTATTTAAACAAACCTAGATTTCCCCAGTAACTATAAATGCATACACTTCAAACGAAGATGTTAAGTATTTTGTTGCACGCCGTACAGTTCGTTTAGAATATCTTACAACTGTTTATAGACATGTGTACATTATTAATGATTAGTTACTGGCTAAAAATTGGATTTACATAGATAGAGATGAAAAATTTTAATGGCGACTGATAGCTGCTAACTACCCAATTTTGAAATTCATACAAGCAGTGGTATGGCGTACCCTCCGCCACGCACGTTACGGTGGACCGTTGATTATGTACAGATGTAGACATGCGCAACTTTCTGTGCGTGAACTGGAATATCGCTAAGCCTGTCTCCAAACATTCAAATGTTTGTAAAGCTAAGGAACGAAACTGTCGTGGTAATGACATGAAATGATAGCATGGTTTTTCGTGGTCAGGATATCCCCATAGGCGTTCGGCCGCCTGCTGCAAATCTTTCAGTTGAGGCCACTTCGGCGACTTGCTGTCGATGATGATGACAAAAGTGATGATGAGGACAAACCCAGTCGAGAATCGAACCCGTGCCTCTTGCATCGGTGGTCAGCGTTTGAGCTACGTAGGCGGACACTGTTGCGGTCATCTGTCCGTAGCTTACAAACTACTTAAACTAACTTATGCCAACAACAACACGCGCGCACACACACACACATACACCTGAAGGAGAACTCGAACCTCCGGCGGAGAGCGGCCGTGCAATCAGCGGCAAGACGCCTTAGACCACGCAACAATTTCCGCGCGATCAGCATGTCCCAGATGACTGTGAGTTGTATTGTCTGCGAAGTTGTTGGTGAGTATAGTTCCATTTTTGTGTGTTGATGAATTAGCAATTTGGTAGTGACAGACCTAAAAGAGCAGCATGTCTGAACGCAGGTTCATTTTGAACTGCGAAAGCTTTCGCAGACTACCACTTATGGCTCTGTTCCTCTCTCTATGTATGTTTGTTTCTCTCTCTCTCTCTCTCTCTCTCTCTCTCTCTCTCTCTCTCTCTCTCTCTCTCTCTCTCCCTCACACACACACAAACACACACTCACTCACAAACACACATTTAGGGATCTGATTATGCAAGATCGTACACTTAGATTGCCAGATGTCTGCAAAATTTCAGGATTTCGTTGCCCATTTTGTATTCTGTCAGAAGGATTGGGAACAAAAGGAGGAGGGATAGATCGGTAGGACACATTCTGAGACTTCAAGGAATTGTCAACTTAGCATTAGAAGGAAGCGTGTGGGGTAATAATCGTAGAGGGAGATCGAGGGACGAATACAGTAAGCAGATTCAAGAGGATGTAGGTTGCCGAACGTATTCTCAGATGAAGAGACTTGCACAGGACAGGGTAGAGTGGAGAGCTGCATCAAACCAGTCTGCGGACTGAAGACCAGAACAACACAACAACAACAGAAGGATTGTTGTGAAGTATACACCATGACCGTATGACTATGACAAGACGATCAGAAACATCACATAGAAGTTTGTTGAGAACTTCAACTTGTTTTAAAGGTTTCACAGTGGCGAAATTAGACTTTGTGGCTGTGACCCCTTACATTACAAGGACTCCTAGCAACAAATAATCCGGAGATAGTAAAGAGCATCAACACAAATACAGGGATTAGCGAACATCGAGTTGTAGTAGCGAGACTGAATGTCGAATTTCCCAAATGCACCAAAAATAAACTAAAAATATATCTATTCAATAAAGCAGATAAAAATTCGTTTCACGCTTTTCTGAGTGATAGTCTCCAGTCCTTCAAAACTAAAAACGCGAGTGTGGGATCTGTTGTGGCTTACTTTCAAAGACACAATATCAGTAGCAATCGAGAGATTTATACCAAATAAATTAATAAAAGAGGGGGCTGACCCCCCGTGGTACACAAAACAGGTCAGATCACTGTTGCAGAAACAAAGAAAAACGCATGCAAAATTTAAAAAGACTCAGAATCCGCAAGACTGGCAATCTTTTACTGAAACTCGCAACCTAGCGCGGACTTCAATGCGAGAAGCCTATAGTAGTTACCACAACGAAATCCTGTCTCGTAATCTTGCAGAAAATCCAAAGAAATTCTGGTCATATGTGAAGTACACTAGCGGCAAAACACAAACAATACCTTCACTACGCGATAGCAATAGTGATACTACCGACGACAGTACTGCTAAGGCAGAATTTCTAAACACAGCTTTCCGAAATTCGTTCACCAATGAAGACGAAGTGAACACTCCAGTATTCAATCCAAGAACAGCTGCCAGCATGCGAAACTTAGAAGTAGATGTTCCTGGAGTAGTAAAACAACTTAACACTAAACAAAAATAAATCTTCCGGGCCAGATTGTATACCAACTAGATTCCTCTCAGAGTATGCTGATGCAATAGCTCCGTACTTAGCTATAATTTACAACCGAGCACTCAGCGAAAGATCCGAAAGACTGGAAAGTTGTCCAAGTTACTCCAATATTCAAGAAAGGCAATAGGAGTGATCCCCAAAATTACAGGCCAATCTCATTGACGTCGATTTGCAGTAGGATTTTGGAGCATATACTTTGTTCGAATATTATGAACTACCTCGAAGAGAACGACCTATTAACCAATAGTCAACACGGATTCAGAAAGTATCGCTCTTGCGAAACACAGCTTGCCCTTTATTCACATGAAGTGTTAAGTGCCATCGACTAAGGATCTCAAATCGATTCCATATTTCTGGATTTCCGGAAGGCTTTTGATACTGTACCCCACAAGCGGCTTCTAATGAAATTGCGTGCTTTTGGAATATCTTCTCAATTGTGCGATTGGATTCACGATTTTCTATCAGAAAGGATACAGTTCGTTGTAATTGACGGTAAGTCATCGAGTAAAACAGAAGTGATATCTGGCGTTCCACAGGGAAGCGTTATAGGTCCCCTACTCTTCCTCGTGTTTATAAACGATTTAGGAGACAATCTGAATAGCTCCCTTAGACTGTTCGCGGATGATGCTGTCATTTATCGGTTAGTGAAGTCAACAGAGGATCAAAAGCAACTGAAAGCGATTTAGACAAAATTTCTACTTGGTGCGAAAATTGGCAATTGACACTAAATAAAGAAAAGTGTGAAGTAATACACATGACCACCAAAAGAAATCCGCTGAACTTCAATTACGCAATAAATCAGTCAAACCTTAAGGTCGTAATTTCTACCAAATACCTAGGAGTTACAATTACGAACAACTGCAGAGAACACATATAAAATATTGTGGGAAAGGCGAATCAAAGGTTACGTTTCATTGGCAGAACGCTTCGAAGATGCACCAGCTCCACCAAAGAGACTGCCTACATCACACTTGTGCGTCCTCTCCTGGAGTACTGTTGCCCCTTGTGGAACCCTCACCAGGTGGGACTGACGGAAGATATTGAGAAGGTTCAGAGAAGGGCAGCTCGTTTTGTTTTATCACGTTACGGGGGGGGGGGGGGGGGGGAGCGTCACGGAAATGTTGGACGATTTGTGAAGTTTCAATCACCGACTTTTACTTATGAATGTGAATATATTTTGCTAGCACCCACCTACTTAGGGAGACATGACCACCCCAATAAAATAAGAGAAATCAGATCGAAAACGTAACGATTTAGGTGTTCTTTCTTCCCGCGCGCTGTTAGCGAATGGAACGGTAAAGAAAAGTTATGAAAGTGGTTAATGAACCGTCTGCCAGGCACTTGAATGTGATTTGCAGAGTATCTATGTAGATGTAGATGTAGATGTAGATGAATAGAAAATAATGAAATCCACAATTTTCTATGACTTACTCTGACTTTATTTACAGAGTTATTTATAGTTACACACCTTCAATACAAATGCTCGCGTTATTTATGGTCTTTTTCCAAATATCCGAAAGGCGTCGTAAACAATCTGGGTACCTCTTTCTATTAACGTCCCATGCTGACCACTGTGTGGCGTGGATAATGTACTCTGCGGTGGTGTAGCGGATCCCTCGCAGCGGTTCTTTCATTTTGGCCCATGCCGGGTGAGTACTGGTGCATTATCTCGTAGAATATCTCACCGCTGAGGCTCTCTTGCGCCGCGTTGGCAATGGGAGATTCAGCCACTCACCCGACGTGAATCCCTGTGGTTATCATCTCTTTGTCAAATTGTAGGAGCCATTCCGAGGGACCCAGTTCAACACCACACACGATGTTTTCCTTGAATAAAGGATATCAACAGGAAAAGAAGAGCAGGTGGTATACGACGTCTTTCGCACATTTGACAAAATGTCATAAATAACTCTGCTGTTTATAATGAAGGTGTGTAGCTACCAACACCTCTCTCAATAAAATTAATTCGGAGAAAGGTAGCAATTCTTAATACTGTTCATCCAGCCGTTGTAAATTTACAGTTTCAATACAATAAACGTTTCTCCTTATCTTAGTCGGAATAAGAAAACATTTTCGCCTTAGGAGGAGAGTAAAGTACATTTTCATGGTGACAAAGTAATCATGGTAATCTTGAAGTAATTATTGAACCATATTTCTTTCAGATAAAGTAGGACTGAAACATGTAATAGAAAAATGAAGCCAGTTCCTTGTACATAGAAAAATTATTTCACTATCTGAGGTACAATGTGCATTTATGGTAACTTTTGTAAACATTAATCATTTGAAAATGCCGGAAAACAGCGCTGAAACTTGTAATTAATAAAGAATAAATAAGTGATTAAAATTTAAAAATTGTGACTTGAGGCATCGTTTTATATGACATCTAGAAGCAATTTATGAAGTATTTCAATCGCACTCCTACACCGAATAGAAAAAAATATCGCGTAATAACTTCTTCCATAGATTGAGAACATTTACTGATATGTTATTGTGGCGTCTCAATGAAAAAGAACTTTTCCATTCCCCTTCCCTATCCCTCCCCGTACCAAGAGAAAAAGTCTTCGGAATCAAGAATGACAAGTGTTATGTTGTCTTTCCTGTAGAGACGGCCAATGAAGAGACCCGTTCCGATACTCGTTTAACGAATAACATGGGAGAAAAAAAAATCGACATAAGAGGTGCACGAACAGCTGCGTATTTCATCGTGAGGAGCACGACCGTATTGCACCATAGTCGGAAATTACTGGCTGACAAATGAATCAAATGCCAAATGGAAGTAATAAAATAAAGAGTACAGAATTGCGTGACAGTTTATTTATTTATTGCCAGTTAAAGATTATTGAATTAGCAGTCATTTGTAACATTTCACACAGAATGTATCTTTAGAAAAGCAAATACTTTTCATATGAATGTACACAGTGTGACTAAAAACCGACAAACCGACAAACTTGAGCGGATGTAGAAGGTGCTCTGATGTCCGGAACTGTTATTCACTCCTTATTTTTGACAATGTGAATCAAATTCCTTCTAATGGAAATTGATTTCCATATTTTGGAAGTAAGTATTTGGATTAAAAGAAGCAGAAAATGCATAGTAAACATACATACATTAAGAGCTATGAGCACTTGATCTGTAGAAGAGAGGCGTTTCCAGTATGGAAGATAAGGACGTACTCGTAGCTCTTAAGGTAATACATAATCCATGTTTACTGGAGTTTTTTTCCCCTTACTTTAGTCCACACTATCTCCTCTCAAAATGAAAAGCAAAGAGTCTGCCACAAGAGAGATTTGCTTCACAGTGTCAAAGGTGAATAGTATTCATAGCGTCACTGGTTGAAAATTCCGAACACTGATGCGAATTCCCATTTTGTTCCTCACAATAACTTCTATATTCCGTCTAAGTTTCACGGTGTAATTTTCAATCACAATATATGGGTTGTGATGACATGATACCGCTCGTCATACACGAACGATAGAGGAAGTGATCAAAAAGTCAGTATAAATTTGAAAACTTAATAAATGAAGGAAATAATGTAGATGTAGAGGTAAAAATTGAAACACATGCTTGGAATGACATGGGGTTTTATTAGAACAATAAAAAAGTTCAAAAAATATTCGACAGTTGACGCTTCATCTGATCAGAAAAGCAATAATTAGCATAACAAATTAAGACAAAGCAAAGATGATGTTCTTTACAGAAAATGCTCAATATGTTCACCATCATTCCTCAACAATAGCTGTAATCGAGGAATAATGTTGTGAACAGCACTGTAAAGCATGTCCGGAGTTATGGTGAAGCATTGGCGTCGGATGTTGTCTTGTAGCATCTCTACAGATGTCGGTCTATCACGATACACTTGCGACTTTAGATAACCCCAAAGTCAATAATCGCACGGACTGAGGTCTGGGGACCTGGGAGGCCAAGCATGACGAAAGTGGCGGCTGAGCACACGATCATCACCAAACGACGCGCGCAACAGATCTTTCACGCGTCTAGCAATATGGGGTGGAGCGCCATCCTGCATAAAATTCGTAAGTTCCAGCAGGTGTTTATGAGCCAGGCTGGGGATGATGCGATTCTGTAACATATCGGCGTACTTCTCACCCGTCACGGTAGCAGTTACAAAATTAGAATCACGCAGTTCATGGAAGAAAACAGGCCCGATAACTTTTTTTTGGTTCTAATAAAACCCCATGTCATTCCAAGCATGTATGTCAATTTGTACCTCTCTATCTACATTATTCCGTGATTTAGTAAGTTTTCAAATTTATACTGACTTTTTGATCTATATACGCCACTACTGTACCACTACTAGGGAAAGAAGAATGTCTATACGGAGAGCACTAATTTCTCTTGTCTTTGTGACCCTTACGCAAGATGTAAGTGGGCGGCAGGAAGATCATTCTACACTCAGCTTCAAATACCGGCCCTCTAAATTTTCTCAACAGATTTTCTCGATAAGAACGTCGTCTTTCTTCCAGCGATCCCCATTTCAGTTCCCGGAGCATTTCCGTGACACTCGCGCATTGGCCGAACCTACCAGTAACGAACCTAGCTGCTCGCCTCTCAACTGCTTCGGGTCCCAAACACTTGAGCAATACTCAAGACGTGGTCGTACAAGCGTTTTATACGCGGTCTTACAGATGGAAGTAATCTTCCCAAAATTACCCCAATAATCCGAAGTCGACTGTCCGCCTTAGTCACAACTGTCCTTACATGTTCGTTCCATATTATTACGCCTATATATTTGAACGACGCGACTGCATCAAGACGCTCACTACAAATGTTGTATTCGAACATTATGGGATTGTTTTTCCTTCTCATGTGCGTCACCTTACATTTTGCTACATTTAGAGGTACCTGCCTTCACATGAACTAGAAATTTTGTCTGAATCATTCTGGTTGCTATTACAGTCAATTAAAGACGACACCCTCCCATACACCACAACATCATTAGCATACAGCCGCAAAGCCGCGTGAGAGTAGCCGAGCGGTCTGGAGCGCCACGTTGCGGATCGCGCGGCATCCCGCGTCAGAGGTCCAATCCTCCCTCGGGCATGGATGTTTGAGTTGATTTTAGTGTGAGTTCATAAGTAGTGTGTAAGTTTAGGGGTTGATAACCCCGCAGTTAAGTCCCAAAAGCTTTACAAACATTTGAACATTTGAAACAGCCACAAATTACCTCTGTCCATTACGAACAACTGAAGATGGTGATCTATGTACATATATGACATCCAACGTTCTGTGCTGTTACCAGGATTGGAGTGTTGAGGTATCAGAGCAGTAAGAAGAGAATTTTAATTTAATTTAATTTTCTATTATTATTAAAAAAGGAGAGAGAAAAAATTAATAATAATAATAATAATAATAATAATAATAATAATAATAGACAAATATTAATTAATGTTGTGAAGAAAAAATTCATCTGTGGAACTAAAAGAGAAAAACTGGAAGAGCAGTGTCTTTGCTTGTTAATTAGCAGTCAGTCAGTCTTGTCTTCTCGAGCAGTTAGAAGTGAGGAGCTGTCTCGCTTCCCCCCCCCCCCCCCCCCCCCTTGTAAACTTTCAGCTGTGATGTAAATGTTTTTAGAAAAATACAAATCGTTCTCAAGAGTGAAAAGTTTCGTCTTAGTTCACTACTTAGGCCTTAAAGTGAACCACATAATGACCCTGAGATGTGATGAAACAATCAACAATGAGAAGACATTCAGAAAACTGTCGGTATTTTTTTTACATGAGTTTATTCTAAAGTTTCTCTGAAGTTTATTAATATTGACTGCAGTTCTTCTTTGCTAAGTTTCATTAACAATTTTTAAAATATATATAATGTTCCACAATATAAAAATGTTTCAGTTCTTACACACGTTCAGAGTTGGAGGGATCAACGTCAGCGGTTGCACAACACTCGCCGCAGCGTACGTGGACTTGCACGATGTCTGCTTTGCGCTGCTCAGTTTCGGAGTTGTCCTAACGCCACACAACGCCTTGGAAGTTATACATGCCATTTCAAGGAATTCCGCTTCCTAAGCGTCAGAGTAAAAGTTTATGTTTGTTGTCGATTAAAAGCCCATGTCAGTTGCTGAACTCCTTAACGCAAGGCAGTGGCGTTCTGTGGCCTGACAATATAACTTATTCTAATTTTTTCATTACTACTCCAGGTTTGATATCCTTTGTGGTACCCTAATCTGTCGAGGGCGCAGTCCTAGAATGAGCACGGAGATAAATATTAATTTCCTAAATGTTGACGCAGTAGTTAATGAGATAAAATAAAATAACGTATTGCCTCTACATACTCTTTCTTTACGTATCGCTCTTAGTTCAATCACGGAGGCACTTAAGAAGTAATACCGCAATTTTAGAACAATTTCAGTAACGTCAAAATAAAATTAAGTAGCATTCAATTCTTTATAATTAACCTGTTCGAAGTCCATGAATTGTGTTTTATCTTATTCTTGAAGTATATGAAGTGACCTTTTTACCAACAAAATATAGATGTGTACAGTAATCGCTGTAGTAATTTCATTTTAACCATCGAACAAAATATCACTTGTCTTACTTCCAATAAAAGTTGTAAACTAACTAGATCAAGCAGTTATTGTCGTACGAAGGTGTCAGAGCTGTATTCCGTTACCACTCACCGACTTTCTGAACCTTCTCCATGACCCGGCGCAGCGTTCTAACCGCAAAGTCGTCTTGAGAACGTCTGAGAAGAATCTGTTGAGAAGCCAGGCAGCTCTGGGATTCTCTTTCTTCCGCGCTGCGCCAGCAATACATGAATAATTTCAGAAGATGAGGCTCCTCTTTACTTCGCGGAAAAGGAGTTGAAACTTTGACTGCAGCAAACACCAAATCTGTCATTAAAGGTGTGCCAGTGTTGCACACAAATTGTTTGCACCAAGCTTTTGTCGTTACTTTAAATTCGGTTTGTCGGAAAATTCGACAACCAGCTTTCTGTAAGAGAGTCGTTTTAAATATTTCATGTGACTCTCGCCTAATTAGAAACTCTTGCACATCCCATCTTCAGGGCTAAATTACAGGCGTTAGTGAAAGTGAAAAAAAGAAAAGTTTCTCGACAAATGATTCTACGTTCTAAACGCCTGCAGTACCACGGTACTGGCTCACTGGAAGTTAATCTGTGAGCAAGTGTTTCCAATCATTTAATAGCCGAGATAAGTATGCTTCATTGTTGTATAAGTAATTGACAGCAGGGGAAAGAAAGCTAGGAACCGAGACAGTTAGAGATAAGTGGCGGTACCTGTTACGATTCCGTTCCTCCTCTTGCCCCCCCCCCCCCTTTCTCTCTCTCTCTGTTACACACACACTAAATACAATGTGTGCTTAACTCAATGTTAGCGTCCAATAAATGCCCAGAATTTTGTTCCTAACAAAGTCTAATACACCTATATAAAACTGTATGCTTGTTTGTGTGCCGAACCGTTCATCCGATTACGATGAAACTTTGTCAAAATGTAAGTTGCACTTTCGCGAAGATCATAGGTATATCACTGCCACGTAAAAAATTTGGAAGGCACTTTACCTACGAACGTCGACAAAATCTAAAGTATTATTCCGATCCTGACGTAATTTTGAACACTTATCCTTCAAAACAAGAGGAGCATCCCCATCTACTTAAGATTTCAAACGGGCCATGTTGGGGGGTACTTTGCAATACACTGAGACTATACATCACAGATCAGCATGAAAATTAACAGAGCTAAATAATTATGTTTATGGAATATTCCGTCGGTGCTTGGAGGAACAAAGACATATTAATAACTTAGATATGTAGTATTTTTGTTCCACAATATTATTTATTTGCTTGTTATTAGCAGCTTTCGGCTTCCTAGGCCGTCGTCAGATAACTTCATACTAAACAGATAGTCCACACGCAACATTGAGGTTACATATACAAAGATGGTTTTTTAAAGATATGTGAACTGCAAATTAATTATGTCTATGAATCGATACTACATAACAAACGTACTCCTACAATACAAATGAATTTTAAATGAACATTTCTTGGGCTACAATGGCATTAAAATATTAAAACTGTGTAATTGTATAAGAAAGTATTGTCAGCAGGTGATGGTAGAAACAAAATATGGGTTTGTTATAAATAAGTATCAATACCGCAGAACGAGCGTAATAATAATAATAATAAAAAGAAAAAAAAACACAAATGGGATCCGAATGGGTCCATCGTACATCACTTAAGGTTACAAATATTATAAATGTCCAGGTGAGCGATGGATGATTGTACAGGCAAACTGTAAATTATGGCAAGGAGGAGAAAAGTATATGGCGTATTGGTAAGGAACACATATGACAAAATTATTTACACACAATCACTGCAATGGACTGAGGACTTCGAGGAGTACCACAGAGAAAGGGGAAGGTGCGGATGGACAAACAGAGAGCTAGGAAGAGGTGAACAGAAAGACGGGGGGGGGGGGGGGGGTGAGCAGATGAAAAGAGAGAGAGGCGGAAATGAAGAGAGAGAGAGAGAAAAGGGAAGCAGGGATGGAATAAACAAGTACCTGGACAACGAAAGGGGAGACTGAAGGAGATTATGGGTAGATAGAAGGAGGAGGAGCTAGATAGAGGGGGAGCAGGACATGAACAGAGGGATGGAATGGGGAGTAGATGAACAGAACGAAGATATTAGGCACTCCACTTGATTTACAATAAATAATGACTTTCTGGGAAAATATCTTTTTTCTTTCTTTTCATTGGATATAGCTACAGCAAACTAAAGGGGGATAATGATTTGATCGATGTGTTTCCTTGGTGATTCCATGTTGCCAAGAGTTCTTTTAATTACTTTCCTGCACATTTTACATAAAAATGAGCCACGGTGAAGCGGGGACCGCTTTAGCTAGAAATCTTTTATATTAAAAGAATCTACGAAAACTAAAGTCAGTCGGCCAGACCAAGCTAACCGTCCGATTTCCTTCATGTTTGTTTCAAACGAAAGGCATTCGTCCATAGATTTTTCATCAAGTACCATAATTTACATAACTCTCGTCTTCCTTTTTCTATACTCAAACGCGATTTTCTTCTGTATATTTCTGATGGGGATGTCCTTGCTGTAAACTAAAGTCAGTCGGTCAGGCCCTTCTATCCGACCGATTTTCTTCATTTTTGCTTTAAATGAAAGGAACTCATCCACATATTTGTCATCGGGTATTAGAATTAACTGAAATCTCTCCAATCTTTATTTTGATTCAAACGCGATATCCTTCTGCCCTTGCATTGAATACTTTAATACATTTGTTTTACGATATCTTTCGTTCTAAATAAGGTACGCAGTTATTTTTGACCTAACAACACTCAGTGGATCAAGCTCTTTTATTTGCGCTTTCAAACACGTGCATTGATTGATTATGAAGAAAGCTATACGTGAATATTCAACTTTATGTCCTCTTTTTTCTCAACTTTACTTCCATTTTTTTCTGTACTTGTTTCTCATTCCAGTAACGGTGCGAAGTATTCGTACGGGTCCTATACTTATAATTTATTAACTCTAGGGCTCGCAACATCGCTTGCAAACAGTTTTTTAGACAGCGCTTACACTCCGTCGGTAGTATTTCACATGGTATCTCCTCTACACGAGCCTGATTTGGTGGTGAGAGGGAAGAAACCGTTGTCTTTCAATCTATGCAGCCTTCTTTCAGAAAAGTCAATATTGCCATTATTTCTTAGTGAATAGTGTGCCTAACGTTAGTAATCTGCTGGGCCTATCTGCGTACGCACGTATCATGTTGGCATCGTTGATGACGGCAGGCTAGAGGCGCCTTCTGGTTCAAATGTTTGTAGAGCTTATGAGACATAACTAGGGGTCTTCAGTCCCGAAACGTACAAACTACTTATGAACTAGCTTATTCCCCATGCCCGAGGGGGGGGGGGATTCGAACCCCCGACCGCAGCGGGCCTGCAGGCCGTGACTGGCGCGCCGCAGACCGCTCGGCCACTGCGTCCGGCTTACGGCTTCTGGCTGACATGTTTTCTGTAGCAAGTCAGGCCGCAGTTGTGCCACATTAGCCACGCTCTCGGACAAGACACTGACACGCAACAACAGTATTTCCCGTTGTGAAATTGTGTGTGACACATTAAAATTGCGTTTTATAGTAAAAGAATAATAATGCAAATTACGCTGGGAAGCTTTTAAGCGAAAAGTGGTTATTGTACTGTGTTGTTTTGTTTGACATTAAATATCAATATGGTGAAACTTATGAAAATTATGTATAGTAGTTACACTGCTGTCGCTAATCAGTTATGTAATCTCATTTTCAACTTAAAATTTTGTCCTGCCGTTTTCTTTTCATATCTCATCATCAAAAAATATTTCACAACGTTGTACAATTACTTCACGTAATATAATGTTAACAAGAAACCAGTTTTTAAATTGTAAGACATATTCAGGGGCAGATATAGACTCTGACCATATCTTTTTGGTTATGATCTGTAGACAAACTGAAGAACCGTAGGAAAATAAAAAAAACGGGACCTGGAGAAATTGAAGCAACTTCTTGAGAATTTCAGAGGGTAATTTAGACAGTAATTGAAAGAAACATGGGAAAATAAAACAGTAGAAGAGGAGTTGAGAGTTGACAGATGAAATACTGAGGGCAGCAGAAGACCAAATACGTAGAAAAGCAAGAAGAAGGAAAGAAAACAGAGAAAAAACTTGGATGCCACAGGAAAATTAATTGACAAAAGGGGAAGATATAAAAACGCCTTAAATGAAGCACGTAAAAAGGAGTAAAGACGACTAATGAATGAGATTGACAGCAAGTGCAAAATGGCTAAGCTGGAGTGGCTAAAAATCAAAGGCAAATGTCTAGAAGAATGTATGACTAGGTGAAAAATAGGTACCACCTACAGGAAAATATTAAAAAAGAAAAAAAATTGGGACAAGAAAAGCAGCGGTATGAACATCAAGAACTCAGATGGAAAACACGTTCTAAACAAAGATGGGAAAGCTGAACGGTGGAAGGAATAGATAGAGGAGTTCTACAATGGAAATTAACTTCGAGACAATATTATAGGAAGGAAGGAGGAAATAGATGAAGATGAAGTAGGAGATGTTACACTGAGAGATGAGTTTTGAAAGAAAGTAGAAACAAGTGTGCTGGATTAGACGTCATTCCCTCTCCTATTGAAGTGTCTGGGAGAGACACCCATGACAGAACTATTCCACCTGGTGAGCAATATGTTTGAGGGAAGCGATATATGTGTACAGATGTAATGTATCATTAGACGTCGCGTTGGAGTAGCCGAGCGGTCTAAGGCGCCTCGCTGCGGAGGTTCGAGTCCACCCTGGGGCATAGGTGTGTGTGTGTGTGTGTGTGTGTGTTGTCCTTAGGTTAGTTTACCTTAGTTTAAGTATTTTGTAAGCTACGAACCGATGGCCATGCAGTTTGGTCCGATAGATTTACAAACATTTGAATTTTATCATTAGACTTACGACGCAATTGACGCAGTCTTTTCTTTGTGGTCAGACAAATCGAAACGAGACCCCGGAGTAGATGAGATTCCCTCAGAGCTACTGAAGTCTATGTACACTGAGAAGCCTGTGAAGGAATCAAGGAGAAATTTTAAGAAGAAATTAAAGTTCAGTGTGGAGAAATGAAACACTGCGTTTTGCCGATACCTCAGGAATTCTGTCGGAGACAGCAAAGGACCTGGAAGAACAATTGAACGGAATGGTCAGCGTGTTGAAAGGAACATTAACAATAGCAAAACAAGGGTAACGGAATGCAGTGTAAGAAAATCATGCGATGCTGTAGGAATTAGATTAAGCAACGAAACAATGAACGTGGTAGATAAGTTTTGTTACTTGGACAGTGAAATAACATATGATGTTCGTAGTACAGGAGACATAAAATACAATATGGCAATGGGAAGGATAGCGTTTTCGAAAAAAGAGAAATTTGCTAACGTCGAATATTAATTTAAGCACAATGAAGTCATTTGTGAAGGCATTTGTGTAGAGTGTTGCCTTTGTGCGGGAGTGAAACATTGACGATAAATAGTTCAGACAGGAAGAGGATTTGGGCTTTTGAAAAGTGGTGCTACCGAAGAATGCTGAGGATTAGGTAGCTAGATCGCATAAGTAATGAGAAGTGCTGAACAGAATTGGGGAGAAGAGGAATTTTTGGCATACCTTGACTAAAAGAAAGTTGCTGGGACGAATTCTTAGACACCAAGGAATCGTAAATTTAGCATTGGAGGGAAGTGTGTGGGGTAAAAATCGCAGAGGGAGACCAAAAGATGAATGTAGTAAGTAGATTCAAATGGACGTGGGTTGCCGTCCTTATGAAGAGACTTGCTCAGGATAAAGTAGGGTGGAGAGCTGCATCAAATCAGACTCCGGAAAGAAGACCGCAACAACACCGACTTCAGTATAAATATAGGGACCACATGGAGGCCATACTATTTGAATGTTATACAGAGCCTGTTTGTGCCTGCTTGCGAGGTTGTTGAGAATTGAATCAGTTACATCACACCATTAACTTCACCATGTACTTTGTAGATGAATGAAAATTGCGGGCCACGCTTTAATATTTAGATACAGTTGGTAGCGGACTGTAGAGATGAGTAACAGTTCTTGTTGCCCATAACCTGTGTGTACATACCATAACCTTTCTTAAAAGTATTGTATTACGCCAAAGACTAAATGAGAACAAACAAAACAGTTTGACTGTTGAGCGCTGCATGTGCAATGTAGTTCACATACTGGTAAATACTAGCCAGTTCTACTGCGATTTTCTTTATACACACGTTTTAAATAGTTTCATGTTCACGCTAGTATAATTCTTTGCATTTTGCATAATAATGTGAAGCATAGGTGTTTTTTCAGGATTTACGGGTACTGCTGCCCTGTTCTTTATTCATTTTATCATTGAGAATTTTGTGTATGGAACTTTCTACAGCTCTCAGCAAGAAGTACCTCAGAAAATTTTGTATGAGATACAGGTAACGGTTGCTGGTTTACAGCATTTCTTTAGGAAAGAGCGTGTACTGCAGTGTAGAGGTTCGTTTTTCTTGGAACAAGGAAAATCGCTGGTGCGAGAAGTGGAAAAGGGAGGACGGTTCTGGTTGATCTGCGAGACAGGACGGACGCAGTGGCTGCAGCAAAAGGTCTGTCGGAGGTCGATAGCAGTAAGCACACTGAGGAGAACTCGTACCGGTAATCGATAAAATGAGGAAATACAATAAGAGTAACGTGACGTTTTTAGTAGTTTTGTTTAAGTTGATGTGCTAAAGAAAGTTCTAGTTACAATTTCAGTAATCTTGCAGGTAGAATTGTTAGAGTGTGAGTAATGTGGGTATTGAGCAATTTTGCAGATAAAGAACAAATTCAAAAAATTTGCAAAATAAATTGAATATAATTCACGCAGAGCTAAGATTTCGATTTTAATTAATAACATTTTTTAAGAAACTATGAATACAAAAGAGACATTTTTAATACGTGATTGTAGGAAGAAAAGTGATTTTTTAATTATTAGTAATGAGTTTTCAGTAAATGAGAAAGGAAATTCTTGTTCTTTCATAGTAAAGAAATTTCGAAGCTAACAGTAACTTTTAGAGATAAATGATATTCAATTTGTTTCCTATAAGATTAATGTAGCGGTAGCGTTTAATCTGAAATTGCAGCTTGCAGTTTTCAGATCCAGAAATTTAGTCTTTGTGTTTCATGTATTCGCAAGGCGAGATACATTATTCGTTCTAGTGAGGTGCCACAAATAAATATTGGTTCCTAGCTTGCTGACGAATTCA
The DNA here is from genome assembly GCA_026315105.1 of Locusta migratoria. Taxonomy (NCBI): domain Eukaryota; kingdom Metazoa; phylum Arthropoda; class Insecta; order Orthoptera; family Acrididae; genus Locusta; species Locusta migratoria. The sequence goes on from CM048747.1 coordinate 7,234,651, forward strand.
TAACGTAGTCAGATTATACAGTTTATTGAATACTGCAAATCAACAAAATAATTATGTTCAGTTTAAGAGCTACTGTAGTACATTTAGGTTGTTCTGTCATACAGAAGACGTAAGTTTTTTCAGTTCATGAAATAAGAAATATTTTGTGCACTAAATGATTTTGCAATAATTTTAATGTATTATTCCTTTTGATTTAATGTCAGTATTTCAACCTGCCGTGCTGCAGTTTTTGCGTTAGGGTAGGTGAAGTGACGATGTTACGTTTTGACAGAATTTTTTGATCAGTATGCAGAACGGTTAGCGTAAATAGTTTAAGTATGCTTTGCACACATTGCAGTAAGAGGATACATAATAGAACGGCAACAGTTAACTTACGAACGGCACACCAAGGAATGAAGTAATCACGTTTCATGTATTTTCCAATACTCAGATTTAATTCAAACAACGTAGATAACTTTCAATGACAAATTTATTTTTTTGTGAGATACAACAAACGCAAGTTTCAATTTTTATATGACACCAAGAAATTCTACAACTGAGGTTTACAGTTAGTTATATTGACAACTGAAAATACATTTCTAGTATGCAGTGTCGCGTATTGTTCTGACACCAAAGACAATTACACCAGTATTGGTACAGCCACAGCTATACAGACTGTTGGTACTGTCAGATCCCAGTCTCCCGCAAGAGGCCACGCATTACGGGCATAAGGGAGTGCGTAAGACTTAACTGGTCGAAGCGCAGTAAGACGGTGTGTGTTTCCATGCAGCGGTGTTCATGCACCCAACAGAACTGAGTCTTCACTTTGACGTAGTGCTTCATGGCATAGGGCAGTCAAATAATATGTGAAGTATTTACTGGGCTTTCAGTTAATCGGTCGTCAATGATTGTACGAGGGTTGAAACAGGTCTCTGGAGACACTATGCTATGGAATCTACTATTGTCGCTGGTAGCACACGTTGTTGACATACCTACTTTACCTCCGAGCAAATGGACTCGCGCACCGGCATGTGCATAATCGAAGTAAACACAGTCACTTGAGAGCGGCCGGCCGCGGTGGCCGAGGGGACTGAGGCGCTTCAGTCACGGTCTGCACGGCCACTACGGTCGGGGGTTCGAATCCCCCCTCGGGCATGGATATTTGTGCCGTCCTTAGTTGTAGGTAGTTCATAAGTAGTTTGTAAGTTTAGGGACTGATGACCCCGTAGTTAAGTCCCTTAAGCTTAACAAACATTTGATCAACTTGAGAGCAAGCGGTCTAATGGAATCTCTATGTTTTCGAAACAGGAAGAACGGAGTTGGATCATGATCGAATGTGCTAGAGAGCGTACAGTACGACAGTGACATGAAGGTCTTCGAGAAACGGTAACACTTTCTGCGCAACCCATCCACCATTTTGCACGAGAATGCGCGGGCGCATACAGCTCAATCTGTGGCTGCTCTGTTCCGCCGATGGCACTGGGAAGTACTGCACCATCCACCATACTCCCCGGACTTAACTCCCTGATTCCGAAGATGAAGAAATCGCTTGTGACATTCGCTGCAGAACTGTTCCAGAGATTCAACAGGCAGCAGACCGCTCCATTCGCACCATCAACAGAACAGGCTCTGTCACGGTATACTACGGCTTCCACATCGGAGGCAACGGGTTCTACACAACGCTGGTGACTACTTTGAAGAACAGTAACAGGTGTAAACAAATAACTCTTTTGTATCAGCTGTGAATAAATAGTTGCCACTATTTAAGTTCCAACCCGTGTACTTCTCCATTGGCCAAAGTTGAGTATTTATTTATTTCTAACAGAAGCCATGGTTACCAAAGTCTAGTTATTTCTGTTAAAAATATCTACGCTGTCTTATCAGTAACATCCCCACAACAGCAGTCTGGATAACCCCAGTGTCAGGATTGTGTCATATCTCAAAATTTGTGCCGCACCCTGACTCTAACTTAGATTTCCACTTGTTTTAGTCATTGCTTTGCGTTCAGAATTGGAATTCCCACTGCACTGTTAAAATTACCACCCTCTCTTTTAATTTCACCCAACTCTGTTTCTACCGTCCTGTATGCAGAGTCAGTCCTACCGACGATCATTTCGATTCCTTTAGATCTTTCCGGCAGTCACATCACCCTGTTTTCCTATTTATTTTATTCCTACGGGCTTCTATTTCTCTATGCCTGAATTTCCCTGAACACTTTCATTCTGAAGTACTTACTCCGGTGCCCATGTTTTCTCCGCGTTTGTCTCCCCATGGTTTGCCCTTTTCATGTCAGCTGTCTACTCTGGCATTCATTAACGCCGTTTCCACAACCTTCTAGGATTTAAAAAGCATCTCATCATTGCTCACATCTGTGGTGTCTCATTTATTTCAACACTCTCGGGCCCGGCGGTATTGGGGTAAAGCGCTAGACTGGAAACCGAAGGCTCGGGGGTTCGAAACCCGGTCGGACCTCTACTTTTTTCAGTCTGCACCTCTCAACGATGTGAGGAGTCGCCAGACACGACACGTGGTTCAGATTCCACGTTAAGCTGTAGGTCCTCTTTACCTGGTTGGGTATCAGCCGCATTATCTTAGGGTAAAGCGCTGCACTGAAAACCGAAGGCTCGCAGGTTCAAAACCCGGCTGGACCTCGAATTTTTTCACGCTGCACTTTAAGTCATCCTTCACCTTTCAACGATGTGAGGAATCGCCAGTAAGAGCCGGCCGCGGTGGCCGAGGGGAGTGAGGCGCTCCAGTCACGGTCTGCACGGCCACTACGGTCGGGGGTTCGAATCCCCCCTCCGGCATGGATATTTGTACCGTTCTTAGTATAAGGTAGTTTATAAGTAGTTTGTAAGTTTAGGGACTGATGACACCGTAGTTAAGTCCCATAAGCTTTTCAAAAATTTCAACATTTTTCAATCGCCAGAAACAATACGTGGTTCAGATTCCACGTTAAGCTGTAGGTCCCCTTTACCTGGTTGGATAACTGGGGTAGGCTAGGGACACGCAAGTCGCCGAAGTGGCGTCCAATTGAAAGACTTGCATCAAGCCAATGAGCCGCACGAAATTATTATTATTACTTCAGCACTAGTTCTTTCGAACGAGTCTCTTAAGCTTCAGTCTATTTTTCATCATTGCATAATTGTAATCTGAATCTATATCGGCTCCTGAGAACTCTCTACAATTCTGTACCTGATTTCTAAATCGCTGACCATGAATATGTGACATTACTTGATCTTCATGCGTTGCCATAACTGTGGTGTACTGGCCAATCATCACATTCATATTTTTGGCTATGTGCAACTCTGTTAAAGGAATATGCCTCGATGTACTCTTTGGTTCGAGCAGTACACATCTGATTACATGCCTAGCAACGATATTATCTGCAAATAATGGCTTGTACATATGATCCTACGCTCTATGCATACGCTATTATTTTCGAAATAATAATGAAATAAAAAATAAAGATATATTAGATATATTATTAACTAATAAAGAAGGTTTTATTCAAACGTTTTCAAATGATATAGACAACACCAGAAGCATAATGTTTATTCAAACACATGTATTGATGTATTGGAAGTAGACCTACACGAAAAGTAATTAATTAGAAATAAACCTTTTGCAATCATCAGAAAATAGATGCTTTAACTGTGTTATGAAAATCGTAACAAAAATCCGTAGCTAAGTAATCATCGAGTAAACTCAGATACTAAATCCATTTTGCGATCACACAACGCGAATAATCGTCTGCTCAAAATAGTTCAAATCATAGTCTGACGAATAACGTATCATTTTCATTTATGTTCTGCACAGAGGCAGGTTTTCTCATGGAAACTCTCCATGCTATCCTGTTTCTGCTATCTTCTTCAGATTTGCATATTTTCTACTTCTCTTTACATCATCTATCAATCTTCTCCCACTATTAGTCCTTCTAAAGCGTTTGTTATTAGAAACTTTCGTCACAGCTGACGTCCCATCCGTTTCTTCTTCCTTTGTATTATGACCTGCAACAATCTTCTCCTCTCACCAACCCTTTGCAAACACTCTTTCATTGCAGAGTGCGTGTCCGTAACGTAACAAAATATACTTATGTCTCCAGATCTTTCCAAATTTTCCCACTTGTGATGTTTTAACTGCACTACAACTAGTCTACTCGCACTCTGAGAAAACATGTTTTGGCTTTTCACAATTTGCTTTGCGTTCAGTCCCTTCATGACAGTGTATCCCTAACACCCGGCGTTTTCAATTATCGTCTCGTTCGAATGAAATGGCTAATCCATTGGGCTACTCATATTATTTGGAATGGTACACAGGGTGATAAACCTAAAACTTACGTCGCACTTATTGCGGAAATGGAAATGCGGTTTTCACTGCATGGATTAATGACTCACTTTAGTAGCCAATAAATAGATTTCAATAGTAAATATCATATTTGTTGTGGAAATCAACACTTTTTTAAATGAACAATATTAATTGACATTAACAAACTAAAAGTTGGGTAACCCTGAATGTCGGTGGAGATCGTTGCACGACTCCAGGGCTAGTTGTTTACCAGATATCGTACTGTGAAAGTTTCCACAGAAACATTTGTAAATACCTTTTGTAGCATACACCAAAGAACAACCCAACTGCATACACTAGTGTTGTGGATACTGACCAGTAAAGAGACAGTCTCCCATCACAGTGCTCAAAATGTCCTCCGACAGCGGCAGTACTCGTAAGCGCTTCCAGGCTGGTATGGAAAGACCGCTGGATACGCGTTAACATTTCACCGGAAATGTCCCAACAGGGAGCAGTAATACGTCGCTGCATTCGTATGTTTGTGTAGAAAATCTCTCTCAGCTTTCCCCACCGAAAAAGTTAAATCCGACGAATCAGCCAGTCCTCCGTGTACAATCCAACGAACTGAAACACAATTCGTGATGAAAGACTGTAATAATCCATACACTACGGACTGGACAGCTATCATGTTGTTACCACAAGTTCTAAAATAGTCTGCAGAGGAACCTCTTCTACTAACTGTGATAGATGGTCTGTTCAGAGCACTGTTATCTATACTACTTGGATGTTGAACTTCTGCTGCCTCTGCCAGCCATAGATGTTCATATTTCTTTTCTTAGAAAATTATACGAAATGTTACTAGCTCATAAAAAGAAAATAAGTTTATATTCCCTTCCCATTGTAGCCTATTACATCAAAAGAAAATAAGTTTAAATTCCGTTTTTATTGTAGCCTCATACATCATATAGTCAAATGAAGTTCGAAACAAGAAGTAAGGAAATATTTATTTCTTAACTACAAGTTATGGAAACACTCATGTCAAATGAAAACATGTGCAAAACATACGAATGTGTAGGCACGCTGCAGTTGTATGCTCAGAGACCAGACTTATACATCCAGTATGTATAGCCAGCACAGGTTAGCTGAGATACTTGTAGACGTTCAGTATACCATCTTTGAAAAGTGGACCTAGAGCTGACTGTTAACCCACACGGTCTGCACGGCCACTACGGTCGGGGGTTCGAATCCCCCCTCGGGCATGGATATTTGTGCCGTCCTTAGTATAAGGTAGTTCGTAAGTTTAGGGACTGATGACCCCGTAGTTAAGTCACATAAGCTTAACAAACATTTGAACATTTGAACGTTGACATTCCACATGACGAAGCCATCGGTGATTGTCAACAGACCGATAATGCATGTTCCAGCGGTTTACCTGCCCATGATTGGTAAATGTTGCTTTACTGCTAAAATAAGATACATTATGCATTTGCAGTATCTTGTCATGTTGCCCATGTATATAAGGTAACAAGATTCTCTTAATACCTGTAGATGCAGTGAGATAAGATACGTTGTTGTTTGTGTTATGATCTTCAGTCCGGAGACTGGTTTGATGCAGCTCTCCACAATACCCTATTCTGAGCAAGCCTCTTCATCTCCTCATAAGAACGGCAACCCACATCCGTTTGAATCTGCTTACTGTATCCATCTCTTGGTCTCCCTCTGCGTGTTTTACCGCAAACACTTCCCCCCACTGCTAAATTCACGATTCCTTGATGTCTAAGAAGAATGTGTTCCACAAATCTATCCCTTCTCTTAGTCAAGGTATGTCAGAAATTCCTTTTCTCCCCAATTCTGTTCAGTACCTCATTATTTACGTGATCCACCCACCTAATCTTCAGCATTCGTCTGTAGCACCACATTTCAAAAGTCTTTGTCCTCTTCCTGTCAACATTGTTTATTGTCCATGTTTCACTCCCATATAAGTCAACACTCCACACAAATGCCTTCAGAAAGGACTTACTGACGTGTAAATTAATATTAGATGTTCACAAATTTCTCTTTTTGAAAAACGCTTTTCTTCCCATTCCCTGTCTACTAACGTGCAGATAAACTGCAACAGTAATAGTAATGCGGTAATGGCGGTTCTTCTCCAAGACAAATTTGCCAGATATTCTCCCCCCCTCTTTGGCCACCTGTAAAACCGATGTGGCAACGTCTACTGGGATCTTTGAATTTTCTTCAAATATAATTGGTCAAAACATCATTGTTTTGTAGGAAAAAGCTATAATTTTAACCATCAGATGCCAGTACCACAACCCATCCACTCCCTTCCCCACTGTGAATTTGTCAGTAAACTCCTTGACTCTGCTCCAAGACATAACCGGGTGACAATGTTCCCCAGCAGCACCACTACCACCTCGCTGCACATAAGTATTGTTTACAAACATTCAAGGACAATTGTTTAAACAAGTATCACTGACATCACATTTTAGAGGGAACTATGTTAGCATCAATTATTTCCGAAAACATTTAGTTTTTCACGATAGTTTACGACCTACTCTCTGGGCAACTTTTGATGTAGAGATAGATCTTCCCTGGTAAACTGTTCATTGTGCGTGTCGTTCATTTTACAATGTATCGGTGGTGTTACAGTCGTTTATGGGGCGTAAGAATGGCTTGGCAAGGAATGTGAAGTGTTGTGAAACAGCAGAAGGTCTGTTCATTTTGTAACTTCTTAATTTACATGTGGACGTTAATAAATGGATAGAGAGAATCACTCTATGGGGTGAGGATATCGAGTACTTAGTGTATGGGTGGTTGTGGAGGTGAGAAATTATTGTGTATTACAATGATTATCGACCGTAACTGAAGGGTGTGTCATCAACATGGGTGTGTGATGTCCATAGTCACCAGTAGGTGTTATTCAAAGCGACTTGTTCGAATGAACGATCTTTTTCTGTACAAGTGACGTACGAAGCAAGACTTAGGATGAAAAGAAAACCACTAAGAAATATCAACCGTTGAACTGTGCATGGCGTAAGATATTGTATCTTTTGAAGGTCTATGTGTTTCTAAGATAATCATAAACATAATATACAGTTCATGTTCCACAGAACCTTAAAAATGATAGATAAAACTTTTGAGTGTTACATGCCTTTATTGAGAGTAAGGAGTTCTGTGTTATGGATTATAACAAGGCTCTAGCAGTTGTTAAGTGTTCATACAGCGACTTCCTGGATCTTTCAACTGGATGTTGGCAATATCAAACTGTCTGTTCAAATGGAATGACAGCGACTTATCAACACTTTATTACATGAAGTTAGAATCACTCTAAGCATTGTCAGCATGGGTTTGACAGTTATGAACAGCTATGAAAGGTTTGACATAAACACAATGTGTCATAATTTTCGTTGCATTGGGATCTGCATTATACTGGGATGGTCTTCGTTGTTGATGATGTGCTTGATGTCGGCAGTAACTTGTGTGTAGGGCGATAGAACTGGTGGAAGTGTGTGGAATTTGGTATTAGATGGATCTGCGTTCATGCTGAAGAGGTCTTTGTCTGCAGTAAGATGCTTGTCTCCAGTGTAATGAAATATTGTGGAAGTGGGGAAAAACGTTTGTAGTAGGTTAAGGATGCAGATTCAAATGTTCAAATGTTTGTAGAGTCTACGGGACTTAACTACGGGGTCATCAGTCCCTAAACTTACAAACTCAGTCCCCTAGGCCACCGCGGCCGGCAAGGATGTAGAAATATATTGTTCTGTCAGTGGGATTGTAGTAGTTAGGTCTGTCCGTTTAGTACACTGAAAGAAAAAAATTGAGTTATGCATAACGTTTTTAACTCTTGCAATATCTGGCTTAAAGGGTAGATGGATAACACTTGTTTGTTATGGGATACACGAACTGGAAGAAGTGACAACCGTTTCTTGTATAGTTGGATGCCGTGAAGATAGGTCGGGAAACAGGTTCCTAAACGCATTCATCATGAGTGCATCTGACCTTCTTCAAGTGTACTTTTGAGCGAGGGATACTCTTGTTTTCCATATTTGTTTAAGGCAGAAGTGTCTGAAAGGGCGGATCGATGCCTGGAATAATTCTCGCAGGGGTACATTAGAAGTGTGTGTGTGAATGCTGCAGTTTACGTAACGATATATCGGTAGGTTCAACGCACCTGTAGTGTAAGCAAAAGCGGTGTTTGATGTCTGTTAGTCTGTCAGAAACTTGATGTGCCTCTCGCACTGTAAAATATTGCATGGCTCATGTTACGGAGTATGTGCTATATAAATTCATTAACAGTAACAGTGATTCTAGGACGGACAAAATAGATTGTGTTTAATTGTATTAGGATCTCGGCTGCTTTGTGAGTAGTAGAACCATCAAGAATAGAAGAGGAAGCATATTTCTCCAGTACAGAAACCTTGTATCAATACGTGCTCTCTTGTGAATCTAAAGCTTATGTAGATGGGTCGTGATATACGTTTTAATCTCTGGTACTGTACTTAGAAGTTTGGTGGGAATGTTGTTGATGTGTTGGATTGGGAGCTTGTTTAACCCTTGAATGCATATTGTAGCTGATCAGCTACATACAATTTTTTTCCATTATCTCTCAAACTGATCAACATTTTACCACAAACTCATTTTTAGCTGCTTGTTACATATGTAAGAAGCACGTCCCAGAAATTATAAGTCGCAGAGTGCTACCGAATCACTTCGACAGTTAGCTGCATTGAGTTACTCGTAACATATGCGTTTACCTCCTTTTCCAGGCAAAAGTAGTCAGTCACATACTACCGCTGCATTATGAGATACTGTCTGGAAAGATGAGAGGGATAATAATGACATTTACTGCATCGAGTACATCGTGGAAGCACTGTGCAGCTTACCAGCTGTGAGTGGTTTGTTGCTGGTAGTGAATAATAATTGTAAGGTATTTTTTAATAATATTTTTCTCAGTATATACTCACTATATATTAATCGTGGTAGTTTTTATAGCTTCAAATAAAAAAGTCATGCATTAAACAGAAGGGTATGTTGATGATTGTTCGATCCCTAGGGACTAATAAATTCGAAGTATAGATTTGATTGGTTGGTAGGTGTTATGGGAGTGCTTCCATGTGGAAAGGATGATGGGGAAAAAAAGATTATTTGCGATGTTACTGATTCAGATATAAAACATTTATTTTAGGACATTTTGTATATGCGATTTGTTTTCTTAAATAGGAGAGAACAGTTTGTAAAAAAAATAGTAATGCTTGAACAAACATGTTTCGTCGCTGCCACAATTTTGTGCAAAAATATTTACTAGATAACACTATGGCGTTTAAGATGGCACAATACTGCGGATTACGGAGTACAGGGGAGCTATTGACCACATTCCTAACAGTGTTGAAAAAGGGCTGCTGCTTGTCGCTTGAACATGTTAGCCATCGCTGGCGGCTAACCGTTGGCCGCACGTGTCTGCCTCAAGGTGGGATTCCTCAGCAGCGTCTGACGCATTCGCTTCCACTGTGCGTCTGCCGCACTGCTCTGCTACAGACGGTGTTATACCAGACGGGGCCGTGTCCCATGCTGCATGCAGCTGACGCTACGGCCCCTGCGGCTGCGGCCCAGCCGGTCTGAGACAAGAGCAGTCCAGACGCAGCCGCAAACCAGAATGCGACAGCGTGTCCGAGGAAAAAATGCTGTGCACGGTGGTGGGAGATGAGAAACTGCTGGAAATGGTTTCTAAATTTCATTGTATCTACCATGTATCGTTATCAGTACACAAGGACCAAATTGTGTAGGATAATGCTTGGAGAGAGATAGCGGAATTCGAGGAAAGAACAAGTTAGTAAAGTACTATATATTTTCTGCTTATTCGTAATTACTTAGTTGTCAGGAAAATAATACATACTGTAATAAACAAGAGTAAGTAGCATCCTCCCACAGCCGGCCGCGGTGGCCGAGTGGACTGACGCGCTCCAGTCACGGTCTGCACGGCCACTGCGGTCGGGGGTTCCAATCCTCCCTCGGGCATGGATATTTGTGCCGTCCTTAGGATTACTTAGTTCATAAGTAGTTTGTAAGTTTAGGAACTGATGACCCCGTAGTTAAGTCCCATAAGCTCTACAAACATTTGAACATCGTCCCACACAATATTCAATTACTATTATAATAATGAAGTGTAAACAATGTGAATACGAAAACCTGATGTATGTTATAAATGTTGAATTTATTATAATGTACATACATATTTATAAATATTATTCAGTAACGCTAGCAGTTGAAAGCCTACTGAGTTCTGTTAACTTGATCACTTTGCCACAGTGTTATCCCTGCACCTGCACAGCTATTGAAGTATTCTGTGAATGAATCTCGCACAGGAAATCCATCTGCATGTCCATCACCGTCCAAGATTTTCAGTAGATAGTGGTGCATTTCTATTTAATTCAAAATGAGGCTCTTATTTTTCTATGAGAATGCATCTCTAAGTAAATTGTGTACATACCTCAATGTTAAAGCTAGTTATTCATTTGGTGTTATAGGGTATGGATATCTGGCAGAGGAATCCTTCCTGATACCTTCTTTGACGAGATCTAGAACATAGTTAAACTGCGATATGTTTAATCTGAAATACTCTCTAAATTTCTGTTTTTTTTTATTTATTTTTTTTATTTTATTTTATTTTTTTTTTTTTTTTTAACAGGTGCTGATTGATGAGTTGTTCAAAACAACCTTCCTCAGTTCTTGTGATGTAAATCTGATGTGTTTCAGCATTTCTCTCACATAGTTGAAGCCGAATTTCTTCAACGTCTTCTAACATGAGATAAAACAACCAATCGCGCTCACTCATCGTTTCGGCACAGGCGCTGCAGACCAACTGGAAACACTGCGCGGCTGCCGCTCCCTAGGAACCGCCAGCCAGCAACGAGTCAGCCGCGCTTTTTTTTTTTTTTTTTTTTTTTACAAATGCGTGCACTACTCCATCAAAGTAGAGCCTGTTGTATCTATCGAATGTATCGAAGTAATTTAGTGTAAGGTTCTGATGTATGTGAGGTCGCTTGGAGGGAAAAATAAATACAACAGTGTCTGACGAATAAGTTTATATTTATGTTTTTGAGGGAGAATGCTTAACAGAAATGTTTAAATATTTAGCAATGTTTATATGGCGGTAAGAATGTTTATGTTACTTGCTGTGAGTAGAATGTATTGAACTGTATTGATAGCATGCGACATGAGTAGATTGACACATGAGGTTTTAAAAATCAAATGTTTGTAAGGCTTATGGGACTTAACTTAAGCTTACAAACTACTTATGTAGTGCAGGAAGAACGTCACCTCTCTGTCTGCTGGAGCGATGAGAAGGCTCTCATATCCATTGCATGCGTCTTCAATTGTAATTAACATTATAATTAATAGCAGAAGTAAAGTACATATCTATTGTATTACATTACTTTCTTGACGTCCTATCTAAATGTACATGCAATTTAGAATGCAGTATGACGTATGATTAAGATCTAAGTTACCCAAACTGAGTATACACCAGCAGCTTCACACTTTTTTTTTTTTGCGTCATTACCACTCACAGAAAAACTGACCGGGGAGTGCTAGTTACCGGGGACGGCCCTTGTAACATCAGCCAATGTGGCTTTGCCACACATTTACTGCGAATGGCTGAAAGCAAGGGGAAACTACAGCCGCTGCTTTTCCCGAGGACATGCAGTCTACTGTATGAACATATGATAATAGTATCCTCTCGGGTAAAACATTCCGGAGGTAAAATAGCCCCCCATTCGGATCTCCGGGCGGGGACTAGGGGACTACTCAGGAGGATGTGATCATCAGGAAAGACAACACTGGCATTCTACGGATAGCAGCGTGTAATGTTACATCCCTTAATCGGGTACGAATATTAGAAAAATTAAAAAGGAAAATGGATAGGTTGAAGTTACATATAGGGGGAGGGTGAAGTTCGGTGGCAGGATCAACAGGATTTTAGGTCAGATAAGTACAGAATTATATATACGCAATCTGTTGAGGGTGTTACAGAAGTAGGTCTGATAATGAATAAGAAAATAGGAATGTGGGTAAACTAACATGAGCAGCACAGTGCACAGTGATCGCATTATCATAGTCAAGATAGATACGAAGCCAACGCCGACAACAGTATTATAGGTTTATATGCCAACTAGCTCTGCCGAGGATGAGGAGATTGAAGAAATGTATGAGTGTGTTGTTATGGTCTTCAGTCCGGAGACTGGTTTGATGCAGCTCTCCACCCTACTCTATCCTGAGCAAGCCTTTTCATCTCCTCATAAGAACGGCAACCCACATCCACTTGAATCTGCTTACTATACGCGTCTCTTGGTCTCCCTCTGCGATTTTTACCCCACACACTTCCCTCCAATGCTAAATTTACGATTCCCCGATGTCTAAGAATGTGTCCTACCAAGCGATCCCTTCTTTTAGTCAGGGTATGCCAAAAATTCCTTTTCTCACCAAATCTGTTCTGTACCTCTTCATTAGTTATGCGATCTACCCACTTAATCTTCAGCATTCTTCTGTAGCACCACATTTCAAAAGCCTCTATTCTCTTCCTGTCCGCACTGCTTATCGTCCATGTTTCACTCCCGTACAAGGCAACACTTCACACAAATGCCTTCAGAAAAGACTTCCTTACACTTAAATTAATATTCGATGTTAGCAAATTTCTCTTTTTCAAAAATTCTTTTCTTCCCATGGCCATTCTGCATTTTATATCCTCTGTACTGCGACCATCGCATGTTATTTTACTACCCAAGTAACAAAACTCATCTACAACCTTCATTGTTTCGTTACCTAACCTAATTCCTTCAGCATCACCTGATTTTCTCAGACCGCATTCCATTATTTTTGTTTTGCTCTTGTTAATGTTCATTTTATACGCTCTCTTCAACACACCGTCCATTCCATTCAACTGCACTTCCAGGTCCTTTGCTGTCTCTGACGCCTTGTTTTTATTTCTTCCCCCTGAACTTTAATGCCTATTCCAAATTTTTCCTTGCTTTCCTTCACCGCCTCCTCGATGTACAAATTGAATAACATCGGAGAAAGGCTACAACCCTGTCTTACTCCCTTCCCAACTGATGCTTCCCTTTCATGCCCTTCGAGTCTAATAACTGCGGTCTGGCTTTTGTACAAATTGTAAATAACTCTCCTTTCCCTATATTTTACCCCTTCTGACTTCAGAATTCTGCTCTGAGGGTATGTCATCTAGTCCTGGAGCCTTGTTCCGACCTAGGTCCTTCAAGGCTCTGTAAAATTCATCTCGTAGTATAGTATCTCCTATTTCATCTTGATCTACTTCCTCTTCCCTTCCTACAACATCATCTCTAAGTTCATTTCCTTTGTAGAGCTGCTCTATGTACTCTTTCCACCTTTCAGCTTTCCCTTCTTTGCTGAGAACTGGTTTCCCATCCGAGTTCTTAATATTTGTAGAGTTGCTTTTCTTGTCCCCAAATATCTCTTTTATTTTCCTGTAGGCGGTATCTACTTTTCCCCTTCTTATACATTCTTCTACAGATTTGCATTTGGCTTCTAGCCATTCCTGCTTAGCCATTTTGCACTTCCTGTCAATCTCATTTCTTAGTCGTCTGTACTCCATTTTTTCTGTTTCATTTACTGCATTTTTATATTTTCTCCTTTCATCGATTAATTTAGTATTTCCTCTGATATCAAAGGATTTTTTGTAGATCTTGCCTTTCTACCTATTTTGTCCTCTACTGCCTTCACTATTTCATCTCTCAATGCTACCCATTCCTCTTCTACTGTTTTATTTCCCCCTGTTTCTGTCAATTGTTGCCTAAATCTTCCTCTGAAATTCTCCAGAACTTCACTTTTCTTCAATTTATCCAAGTCTCATCTTCTTATTTTCCTACCTTTCTGCAGTTTTTTCAGTTTCAGCCTACAGTTCATGACTAACAAGTTATGGTCAGAGTCTATATCTGCCCCTTGGTACGTCTTACAGTTTATAACCTGATTCCGGAATCTATGTCTTACCATTATAAAATCTATCTGATACCTTCCGGTGTCTCCTGGTCTCTTCCACGTATACAACCTTCTTTTGTGATTCTGAAACCACGTGTTTGTTACGATTAAATCATGTTCGGTGCAAAATTCTACCAGGCGACTTCCTCTTTCATTCCTCCTGCCCAGTCCATATTCACCTACTATTTTTCCTTCTCTTCCTTTCCTACTACCGAATTCCAGTCTCCCATCACAATTAATTTTTCCTCTCCCTTAACTGTCCGAATAATTTCCTTTAGCTCCTCATATATTTCTTCGATCTCCTCATCATCAGCAGAGCTAGTTGGCATATAAACCTGTACTATTGTTGTCGGTGTTGGCTTCGTATCTATCTTGACAATGATAATGCGATCACCCGAGAGGATGCCATCATCATATTTCCATACAGTAGAGCTGCATGTCCTCGGGAAAAGTAACGGCTGTAGTTTCCCCTTGCTTTCAGCCGTTAGCAGTAGCTGTGTGGCAAAGGCACATTAGCTGATGTTACAAGGCCAGCTCAGTCAATCATACAGACTGTTGCCCCTGTAACTACTGAAAAGGCTGCTGCCCCTCTTCAGGAACCACACGTTTGTCTGGCCTCTCCACAGATACCCCTCTGCTGTGGTTACACCTACGGTACGGCTATCTGCATCGTTGAGGCACGCAAGCCACCCCACCTGGGCAATGTCTGTGGTTCATGGGGGTGGATGTATGAGTAGTTGAAGAAAATTATTCAGACAGTTATGAGAGACGAGAACTTAATTGTGTGGGGGACTGGAAACCGGTAGTAGGAAAGGAAGAGAAGGAAAAATAGTAGGTGAATATGGATTGGGGAAACGAAATGAAAGAGGAAGTCGCCTGGTAGAAGTTTGCATGGAACATAAACAGTTGGTTTAAGAATCATGAAAAAAGGTTGTATATGTGGAAGAGGCAAGAAGTCACCGGAAGGTACCAGATAGATTTTATAATAGTAAGGCATAGATTTAGGAACCAGGCTTTAAACTTTAAGACATATCCTGCGGCGAATATTGACTCTGACCATATCTTATTGGTCATGCACTGTAGACTAAAACTAAAAAAAAACTGCAGAAAGGTAGGAAAATAAAGAAATGGGACCTGGATAAATTGAAGGAACCTGAAGTTCTTGAGAATTTCAGAGGGAACTTGCTGCTATTGACAGAAACAGGGGAAATTGATGAAATTCTGAAGACTGCAGAGGACTAAATAGATATGCAAGACCTACAAAAAAATCCCATGGATTTCACAGGAAATACTAAATTTAATTGATGAAAGGAGAAAATATAAAAATGCAGTAAATGAAGCATGCAAAATGAAGTACAGACGACTAAGATATGAGACTGACAGGAAGTGTAAAGTAGCTAATCAGGAGTGGCTAGAAGGCAAATGCAAGTCTGTAGAAGATTGTATAACAAGGGGAAAAGTATATACTGCCCACAGGAAATAAAAGAGTCATTTGGGGAGAAGAAAAACAGCTTCAAGGATATCAAGAACTCGGATGGAAAACCAGTTCTCGGCAAAGAAGGAAAAGCTGGAAGGTGGAAAGAGTACATAGAGGAGCTCCACAAAGGAAATGAACTTAGAGACAATATCGTAGGAAGGGAAGAGGAAGTAGATGAAGATGAAATAGGAGATACTATACTAAGAGATGAATTTGACAGAGCCCAGAAAGACCTAGATCGGAACAAGACACCGAGAGTAGATGACATTCCTTCAGAGCTACTAATGTATCCGGGAGAACCAGCTGTGACAAAACCTCGGGCATGGATGTTTGTGCTGTCTTTAGTATAAGGTAGTTCGTAAGTAGCTTGTAAGTTTAGGGACTGATTACCCCGAAATAAAGTGCCTTAAGCTTGACAAACAACACATGACAAAACTATTCCACCTGGTATGTAAGACGTATGAGACAGGCGAAATACCTTCTGACTTTAAGAAAAATGTAATAATCCCCATTCCAAAGAAATCGGGCGCAGACAGGTGACAAAATTACAGAACCATCAGTTTGATAAGTCATGGTTACAAAATTTTAACACAAATTATTTTCAGAAGGATGGGAAAGGTGGTAGAAGCTGATCTCGGGGAAGATCAGTTGGGTTCAGGAGAAATGTAGGAACACGGGAGGCAATACTCACTTTACGGCTTATCTTAGAAGATAGATTAATGAAAGGCGAACCTACATATCTAGCTTTTGCAGATTTGGAGACAATGTTGATTGAGATACACTCTTTCAAATTCTGAAATCAGCAGGGGAAAAATACAGGAAAATGAGGATTATTTACAATTTGTAAAAAACCCAGACCACAATTATTAGAGTCGTAGGGCATAAAAGGGAAGCATATATTGGGGAGGGAGTAAGACAGGGTTTTAGCCTTTCGACACTGTTATTCAATTTGCACATCGAGTGAGCAACGAAAAATTTGGAGTAGGGATTAAAGTTCAGGGTGAAGAAATAAAAACATTGCGTTTTGCTTATGACATTGTAATTCTATCAGAGACAACAAAGGACCTGGAAGGGCAGTTGAATGGAATAGACAGTGCGTTGAAGAGACCGTATAAAATGAAAAATAACAAGAGCAAAACGAAGATAATGGAATGCAGTCTTAGAAAATCAGGCGATGCTGAAGGAATTAGACTAGGTAACGAAACAATGATAGATGGGTCGATTTCGTAACTAATGTAGTGATACTGAACAGAATTGGGAAAAAAAAGGAATTTTTGGCATACCTTGACTAAAAGAAGGGATCGCTTGGTAGGACACATTCTTAGACATCGAAGAATCGTAAATTTAGCATTGGGGGGAAGTGTGTGGGGTAAAAATCGCAGAGGAAGACCAAGAGATGAATACAGTAAGCAAATAGATATGGGTTGCCGGTCTTATGAGGAGATGAAAAGGCTTGCTCAGGATAGAGTAGGGTGGAGAGCTGCATCAAACCAGTCTCCGGTCTGAAGACCACAACAATTGTCCAGTTTTGAGTTGGGGCATTTCGAGTAGCAACCTATACAGAGAACAATGTCTTCAATTTTACTTTACAATTGATACTAAACACTCTTCCAAGCAATAAATAATCAGCAGCTGAGCGTCTGTAAGAGGTGACGTATTGAAAACATTTATAAATGAATGTTCAACGCTACTGATTCTATGTTATAATAAGGCATCAGGTAAGAAACGGATTGCCATTTCCCCAATATGGTGAATATGATTTTACAACATTTTGAACTGTTTCACTTGCTCACTTTTTATTTCAATGTGTAGCCCTGTTCATTATATTACCACTGTTATTTACTTATTAAGCTATACGGTTGAGTAAGTAAGTTGAAAGACTTCATAATAGGAATGCTTGACTGAATGAAGACAGACTTTTTTTTTTCTTTCTGCAGGTGATGTCTTTTATTTTGGAAAACCTTTGTTGTTGGTCACTGTGCATGTTGTTACGTTTATGCAAACGTGCAAAAGTCTTACAGGAAACTATTATTGTGTGTATCAGTCAATCTTACAGAGCTGCTTAACTCCTACGATTTGTGAAGAATTTAGTTGCAAAATTATCACGTTAGGACCACAACTATTGAAGGCCTAGAACAGTTAGATGTTCATGCACCTCCAAATCTAAGCTAACTTAATGACAATGATCTGCAAACATAAAGAATGTGATGCACATTCTTGGGCAAAATATTTGTGTGTAAACAAAAAAGAAAAAAGAAAAAAAAGTTTAAATGTTTGTAAATTTAAGGCACTTAACTACTGATGTTATCAGTCCCTTCGCTTAAAAACTACTTAAACTAACATAAACTAAGGTAAGGACAAAACACACTCACCCGTGCTTAAAGAAAAACTCGATCCTCCTTGCGCTCCAAAGCAAGATGCCTTAGATTATATTATATTAATACTTATTCCATAGTTCATGAATACTAGATTTTGTGATGACGTGGAACGTAGAAGACAACATTACATTATATACCTTTTTTTCTATTTCATTTCTTTTTCTATTTCTTTTATTTTCTTTCTTCCTTTTTGTATAGTTACTGACTCCTAAGTAAACATCCATCTACTGAGTAGAAGGAGTTTAAATTTGTTTTTAATGCTGTTTGATTATCCGTCAGACATTTGTTGTTGTTTGATAAGTGACCAAATACTTTTGTGGCAGCGTAATTCACCCTGTTCTTTAACAAAGTTAGATTTAACCGTGAATAGCTGGTGTTGTAGCTATGCTCATTACTATTACCTTTGAATTGGGTTGGGCTATTGACAACAAATTTCATAAGAGAATGAGTATATTGTGAATCTACTGTGAAGATGCTTAGATCCTAAGTAAGTGTCTACAAGACGATCTTGGGTGGGCTCAAAAAAGTATTCTGATTACAGAAATTTGTGGAATGATCACTTTTTTACTCAGTGATGAATTATCAGAAAATATGATGCCATAAGAAAGCACTGAATGAAAATATAGTAAGCACATTTACTGTTATGTTTGTCACCAAAATTTGCAATAACCCTAATAGCGTAAGTTACTGAACTGAAATGTCCCAGTAGGTCAACAATGAGCTACTTCGAATTCAATTTGTCATCAATGTACACACCTAAAAAATTTGAATTTTCTACTTTAACTACAGACCTGTTCAGACTATATTTATCAATGGAGTCATGCCATTTACCATATGGATCTGTATAGACTGGGTTTTATCAATATTTAATAAGAGTCCATTTGTAGAGAACAAATTAATAATTTTCTGAAAGGCATTATTTACAATTTAATCAGTTAACTGTTTTTTGTTGGGTATTATTACTATAATTGTATCATCAGCAAAAAAGAAGTAGATTCGCATAATCATGAATATAAATGGTAAATCATAAATATATATCAAGAACAGGAAAGGAACCAAGACTGATGCATGTGGGACCCCATTCTTGATATCTTCCCAGTGTGAGGAATGAGATGATTTTTTGCAGTTAAACTAAACCACTTATTTCAACTTAAACTCAAGCATTCCGCAGCAGCTATTTGAGTTTCTATCACATATTAAATAACGATAGAAGTGGTTTTCAATATTTTCGGGAATATTCATCTCGCTAACCTAATTTACCATTTTAACAGTGCACATGTGTAGGTACTGCTATCTGAAACGATGCAGCCAGTGATTCCATAATGCATTTAATATATGCATATCTGCACTGATGTTCAGGGAGAAAAAAAAAAAAAAAAAAAGAAAAAACTGAATCCCTCGAATGACTGTAAATTTGGCGTTGTGCAGCTACATGGAAATGGTTGTTATGAACTGCTTTTGCCTATCACCTTTCACCTCAGACAGGAAGTTTTACTTACCTGCTTATATGCTTTCGCTGACCGGACTTCTTCTGAGCAGCTGTTTACTTGCCTAATCAACAGCTTCACTAAAATAAGGAGGGACTGTGGAAAGTTACAGGAGGAGTAGATAGTAACTGAGATACAATTTGTATGTATTGCAGGTGAACAGCATAAACATCTGAGATATAACTGTCACGTGTTTTCTACAATTCACTCACTAAATTGCCTCGCTATAGGACAAGGAAATGGTTCAATAAAATTACATAAAAATACGTGGTAAGTACACAATCTACGCACAGTCCCTAGAGAGATTGGAGATTGCTTCAATAACGGGATCTGTATTACAAAAACTGGAGCAATGGCCCAAATGACCAAGCTTACCTCATTGCAGTTTGTGAGGTCACGGTAGTTGGTAACAAACCTGCAAGCGGTAGAACTGTTCGATAGCAACCCGCATAGCTACTGGAAGCTTGTTAACGCGAATCACTGTTCATCTACGCGGTTCTATCACAGGTGATCATTTACACCACTTCTAACAATATTGCGGCAAATTCCGCCATAGACTATCCGCGAGACGAATTCTTCCAAGGTCTGCAACCGAATGGGACTGGTCCCTGGCTGTCGGTCATATTTGGAACTACAGTTCACCGCTGTTCACAAGTAGTTTCCTGTAGCCAACTTGACAGAGGGAGGGATGAAGCGCTTGGTGCAGCTTCTCCCCTGCGGGCGGCGCGGTCTCCTTTGTCGCTCAGGTTGGGAGGCCTGTTTGGGCTCGGAAAGAGGCCGAGCTATTACGCCTGCTCCACGGCATAGTTTCACGTTGCATTCAAATCCAACAGCCGCGAAAATTTCGAGTAATTCGCAAATATGAGCAATTTATATGTTAACCAAATTGGTTACGCAGAAATTACATTGCCCTTTGCTTCTTCATGTCAGCAGTCCTGCCGTAATTCTACTTGTTTGAAAAAGGTTAACCGTAGAGCATATGTTGATGTATTTAATTTGATTACTTATTACTTAAGCATCCGTCCGCTCCGAGATCGGTATCAATGATTTCTCAATCGGCACTAAAGGTTGAAGAAATCAGTTAGTTACTGATTTGACAATCATATCACAAACCACCGTAGAAAGTTTCCGGCGTTTCCTATTGTTATGTGGTGAGATACGAATTGTGTTCTGTTCAACGTTTGCAAATTTTGCCAATTCAATATATTTAAATCTTGTACCATATATTGCATTTCTTTGGAAATACTGTTAATTCTTCACTTAAAATATGTTTTAGTAAAATTCAGTGTATTTTTAAAACCAGTTTTCATAACGTCTCGTCGACGATTAAGTTATGTTACATCTTTTCCGCTGAACCGAAGGAAGGTCCTCTACTGTGGAATCCGTTTTATTTTTCAATGAACTGAAGTTCTTTAATGTCTTAACAATTTTCTCTTTATTGAAACTGAAAATTCAAATTAGTTACTAACTGCCCATCTTTCAAAGGTGTTTTGTCAATTCTTTTTAATCTAACTTCTGTTTACTATAATAATAATATAAAAAAATAGACAACTGATTGTGTATTGATGAGATTTGATTCGTTGCAACAATTTTAAATTTCAAAAGTATATACAGGGAGAATTTAAATTCACGCACTCGGACTTCGCAGCGCGATTCCTCGCGTGCTAGCAATAAAAAAATAATGTCTCTCACAAAATTTCGTCCTGCTTATATTTCCGGCAGTAAATGGACGTCGAAGATTGAGATGGGTGTGTGTCCCATACGTCTGTGTGTTTCAGAATTACACTACTACACTAACAAACTTCTAAGGGATGTGGGAGGTGTCTTGAACAAAGTGAGCGTAGAAACCCATGTCCGGAAACATCATCCAATGACACTACAGAGCGTCGAAGTTGCTGGAGGGGATGTCTAGCGGCAGGAGCTGGTGCCTGTAACTTGGACTCTCCGTAGCGTCGTTGAATGGCGTTTCCGGGCATGGGTTTCCATGCTCATTTTGTTCCTCACGACGTCTAATACATCCCTTACAAGTTTGTTCGAGTAATTATGAAACACACTGACGTATGGAACACACAGCCATCTCAGTCTTTGACGTCCATTTACTTGCGGAAATATGCGCAGGATGAAATTTTGTGGGAGACATCTTTTATTGTTGTCAGGTGAAGAATTGCGCTGCGTAGCCAGAGTGCGCGAATTTAGATTCACCCTGTATATACACCTACATACATAACGCATTGCACCTGAAAACAGATTTTCATACCTGGAAAAATCTTATTCTTCAGCAAAAAATTTCGTAACTGCAGATAGAGACTAAACTATACATTAATTAACTGTAATTGTTTTAAAAGTAGGAAAAGAAAATATAATGCTATTACAAGGCTAGTTGAGGTTAAAATGTGAAAAGTGTGTCAACATACAAATTGTTTCCTATCCAAGAGCCGCCGATTATGCTAACAGTGGCCATGCTGTATTTATAATGTAGGTCCTATAAAAATTAAGTTCCAATATGACACATCACGAGAGTATACACTTGGTAAATTACTTTTCTGTCATTCAGGAAGTTCATAATGTTAAACAATTACCTTTATTGAAACATTCTTTAATTATTTGTGTAAAAATTGAAATGAACTGCAACTTGTGATATTTTTAAGTCTTCTAAAGCACATGGAAAGCTGATCTGTGCGGTATCTATGCT
Source organism: Locusta migratoria (assembly GCA_026315105.1). NCBI lineage: Eukaryota > Metazoa > Arthropoda > Insecta > Orthoptera > Acrididae > Locusta > Locusta migratoria. The sequence goes on from CM048747.1 coordinate 7,256,959, forward strand.
CCTTGCTCGACAGATGAAGTGCCGCTGCTCCAAGTCTCGTTCACTTGGCGTTGATCTCCCTGAGCACCGCGAAGTAAGACAGGGAGGCGTTCATCAGCTGCAACGAAACGTAACGGTCACTTATTATAATGACAAGCCGTTCGACGTAACGTGGATACTGCTAATATTGCATGATTTATTAAAAATTCTGATATTACTCCAAGAAAAATTTTCTTTAGGTATAATAATGAACGAAATACTGAATAATGTAAATTAATCAACACCGTTAGAGAGTGTTCAGCAGTGGAAACAATGAAAAATTAAACCATGCTCTTGCAACAATCTGGCATTACATGTGGTTTATGCCATAATAATTAATGGTTTACATGATTCTACGATCAATGTCATCCTGATTAACATTAATAGACAGGCTGCATTAAGTGATTTAAATTGATCGCATATCCTTTTTCAGTCTCTCTACGAACAAATTTCGGTTTCATATTTTTCAGAACAAAAATTATATAAAGAACAATAGAATAATTCAATTTTTGTCTCTATACGAACAAATTTCGTTTTCATATATTACAGAATTAAAATAATATAAAGAACAATTGAATCATTCACTATTGATAATTTTGATAGTCATAATAAATCTGATAAAAATAACAGTCCAGTTCGCAAATTATTTTTACAAATTATTAATATAGGTGACCGGTTTCGATCTAGGTTTCGATCATCTTCAGACCTATGAAAATTCTATTTTCATAGGTCTATTCTATTTTCATAGGTCTGAAGATGATCTAAACCTAGATAGAAACCGGTCACCTATATTAATAAATTGTAAAAATAATTTGCGAACTGGACTGTTATTTTTATCATTAAATAATAAGTTCGCTGTTTATTCCAAGAAAGGAAACAATGTTTTCCAAACTGATCATAATAAATCTGTTGTTCGCCACACGTGCTGATTAAAAAACGCCAGCGGCGATATTCGAGCCATGGACCTCACATGGAACTAAGTGCTCAGGCAGTCGGATACTCATTCTTTGCCAGCAATTGTATATAGGCAAGCAAAAGCCTTTAAAACTCGATTTACTCGAAAGCAGTTGAGAGTTACTTCTATCTCCTCGGATATTTTGGAGGTCGTGTCCATGCTCTACACACCCTACCAATCAAATCGGTGATGATCACCTTGAAAGCCCTTCTCTACTCGGTCCGTAAACGACCCTCCTAGCTCTCTCCTGCTACCGAGCCCTGCTACGTGCGGACTCAAACAATTTTACTGCAAAAAGTCTCGCATTGACAATCCTCTCTCTCTTCCTTATCATTTTTCTCCTCAGGTTAGGAATGACCTCACTGTCATGTTCAAATAATTCGTTCAACAACAATATGGCCAAGATCAAACACGTACTGGATCCCAACGACTGAATCTTAATTTCGCCAGTGGCGGAAAGATGGTCTTGTGATATCAACTACCCGGACAAGAGAGCTCAGATGGATTTAAATTAGAGATGGCAACACATGTCGTAGTTAAGATTCGCTGTTAGTTGACCTATAAAAGGTGTGAAAACTGTCATAATGAAGGATTATTCCTAATTATACCAAGAGGTTGATGACTGCAACTCGATGGTCTTATGTGGCCATGGAAAAAGTTTAACTGTAGCAATGGTGAAGAAATTTATCGCCACTGCAACATTGCCGCCTCGTACCGTGAACTACCAATCCAAGGCACAGTTGAATCCCCGTCCCTTCGCCGCGCGGGAGTAGCCGAGCGGTCTGGAGTGCCACGTTACGGATCGCGCAGACTCACGCGTGACTCCCTTGGACTTGGATGTGTGTGTTGTCCTTAAGTTAGTTTAACCTAGTTTAAGTAGTTTGTAAATCTAGGGACTGGTCCCGTAGAATTACAAACATTTGAACATTTCCGCGTCGTTTGTGGCTTTTGGGGAGGACTAAGCATGTTAGAGGCCCCTGCTCATACTACTAACCCCGTCCCCACCCGTTACCAGCCCACACCAAAACCGATGGGCGGAAAATGGTGCCTGCATGTAAATGTTGCCCTTTATGTGTATGAACCTAAGTGTCCATGCATTTCTCATCCAAATAGAATGTACTAGAAAATTTGCAGATAATTAGAAATGCCCTTATTTAGTTTTTGGAACCTCTTTATACACCGTAATACGTAGTATTTATAATGAAGCCTGATGAAGAATAGAAGAAAGTAACACCTAATGCGTCGTTGAGAATTTGTACGGGCGGACTGTTTGGGTTTTTCCCGATCTGACGGGTATTCTTCGAGAATTCCAAACGCAACCCAGAGCGAAGTCTGGAATCAGATAGGCACTAGTGAAGACTTGGCTATCGGATAGGCACTAGGCAGGCCTCTAGCTCAACTATGTATCAGCATTCTGCAGTACTGAGCTATAAGTATTACTAAGTCTATAAGAAATATATATCTCGTTCTAATTTACTCTAGTGTTTCTAGTTTCCACTGTCCCACTGGTTGGTCACCTCCTACCTGCACAAGCGTGCATCCTTTATTCCTGTGTCGGTCTTTCTACTCGGCCACCGACACCTAGGACGGAAACGAGACACAAAAGTGGCGACGAGGCTGGGACACAAAAGTGGCGACGAGGCTGGGACACAAAAGTGGCGACCAGGATGGGATACAAAAGTGGCGACGAGGATGGGATACAAAATATAGAGTGACTGCCCTGTTGCTATTCTGTAATAATTAAGTAAATTGTTCCTCCCACGAATGAAATCACCACATCATTTCTCTGTTGCTCGGCTCTATTATTTACGTTTCGCGATGAAGCCGCCATAGAGGGAGAGAGGTGCACCCCTTTAAGGCGCTGATATTATTTGCGATAATGAATGTGTTTAGCAGAAAGCAAGTTAAAGAAAAGTTTTCCTACAGTTATTTCTGACATATAAAATCTAGAGTAATGTTGATCTTAATGTCTACAGCAGGTAAAACAATTCCAAACATCTAGATACATCTACCCTATTTGATCTAGTTGGAATTTCATATTTATAAATAAAATGTACAATAGCAATGTATAACTTCTAATAAAGTAATTTTTATGATGTAAGAATTTAAGTTAAAAATTAAGTCGCTGGTAATCTCTCCTCTTCATTTATGCACGCGTTTTATACTGTACTTATACTAGACCTCTGTGATAGCACAGACATCAAAAAACGTTTCGTGTAGAATAACCGTTCGTAGCCCAAAATAATGCGTAGAATTCAACTTCCATGCAACGTTTTACGAAATTCTGAAGACACCCATAGAGAATTGCCATCGTTTGAAAATACGTAACTAAGAACCTATAGGTACACTGTGTGATCAAAAGTATCCTGGACACCTGGCTGAAAATGACTTACAAGTTCGAGGCGCCCTCGATCGGGAACGCTGAAATACAATATGGTGTTGGCCCACCCTTAGCCTTGATGAAAGCTTCCACTCTTTGTCGTGTAACAACTCCGCCACACGCAGTGCATTATGAACAGGTGGTCGATGTGTTGAAAGATGCAACCGCCATCCCCGAATTGCTCTTCAACATCGGCAAGCAAGAAGGTCAAAAAACATCACTGTAGGTCTGTGTTGCGATAGCGCCACGTAGAGTAACAAGGGGTTCAAGCCCCCTCCGGCCACATCAATAACAGCACCGCCTCCAAATTTCACTTTTGGCACTATACACGTTGGCAGATGGCGTTCACCGGGCATTCGCCATACCCAAATTCTGTAATGGGATCATCACATTGTGAACCGTGATTCGTCACTCCACACAACGTTTTTCCACTGTTCATTCGACCAATGTTTACTCTCCTTACACAATATCAGGCGTCGTTTCGCACTGATCCGCGTGATGTGTGGATTATGGGCAGCCACTCAGCGAAGAAACCTAAGTTTTCTTGCCTCTCGCCTAGGTGTCATACTGCTTAGTGACTCCTGATGCAGTCTGGCTTTCCTGTGTGATGGTCTGGATATTTTCCAGCCCATTACACTGTACGACCCTCTTCAACTGTCGGCGGTCTCTGCCAGTAAGCAGACGAGGTCGGCCTGTGCGCTTTCGTGCTGTACGTGTCCACTTCACTCTCACACGAGACACAGTGGACCTAGGGATGTTTAGGAATATGGACATTTCCCGTTCAGACTTCTGACACAAGTGACCTAATCACCTGATCTCCTTCAAGCTACCCATAGTGTGCTTGCAAATTTACTCCCATGTTACCTCCATATTCATAAAGAGCAGTTGTTGTCGTGGTCTGCAGTCGGCAGACTGGTTTGATACAGCTTTCTAGAGCTGCATGTCCTCGGGAGAAGTAACGACTGTAGTTTCCTCTTGCTTTCAGCCGATCGCAGTAACTGCATGGCAAAGGCATGTTAGCTGATGTTACAAGGCCAGCTCAGTCAATCATTCAGACTTTTGCCCCTGTAACTACTGAAAAGGCTGCTGCCCCTCTTCAGGAACCACACGTTTGTCTGGCCTCTCCACAGATACCCCTCCGCTGTGGTTGCACCTACGGTACGGCTATCTGCATCGTTGAGGCACGCAAGCCACCCCACCTCGGCAATGTCTGTGGCTCATGAGGAAACAATTTTAATACGGGTAGTAATTTTATGATTTAATTCACATTTGTACAAGATGTGTGCTTAATTTGGTCTCCCCCATTTATTTGCTTGTTCATTTTTTTGAATAGATGATCATTTAAAGTATCAAACCTCTGCTTTATAATATCATGTTCCCCGTCCCATGTTTAATTATCTATTCCTTTTTTAACATTAATTTTGCGTATGTTAAAACGTTGGCTGCTCCCTTAAAGAGTGAGCTGTTAGATAAATTTTCTTTGCGCATGTACTGTGGCCACTCGCAAAGTAATATAGAGCAGCAGTGAGCGTTTTAACTTACATTTGCAGATCTCAACTGCCCGAGATCTTACATAGAAAACTTAACAAGCTACTTCCAATCTTCATAATTTTGATGGTCCTTTTCAAAATAGTTTCCCATTAATGTTATGCACTTGTTCCAACGTTTCTGCCAGTCTTCAAAGACATGCTGGAGACAATTTTTGAGAGGTCCTTCAAACTCGCCTACAAAGCCTTTATCACTACTTTCGATGATGGATAATGCCTCCCACAAAAGCGTTTTTTTCAAGTTAGGGAATAGAAAAAAAGTCACATGGGGCTAAATCCGGACTATTGGGAGAGTGAGGGGTACACTTTGATTTTTGCAAGACGTTCAGCAACAACATTGACAATAGGTGGCCGTGCATTACTGTGGTGCCGCGTCGAGCCTGCTTCACGGAAATGTGGTCTCTTGCGCCTGATGTGGACTTGCAATGTTTCCAGGACATGTATTGTTCAGTTACTGACGTGTGTGCAGATACGACATGCTGACAAACCATTCCATGAATATCAAAGAATAAGGTGACCACAACTTTTCCAGCAGAAGCAACCCCTTTTACTTTTTTCGGGGTGGCGATGAAAGAGATTTCCACACTGAGCTCTGCTGTTTGCTCACAGGATAAAAATGATGTAGCCAAGTTTCATGAGCAGTGATTACATTTGAAAGAATCTCCGGATCTTCCTCTAACACCAACAGCATGCATGCCTGCACGCTGATGTCCTTTTGTTCGGGAATAAACAGTCTTGGAACCCATCGGGTACGAACACGTCTCATGTGTAATGTTTCTGTAACCAAAGTGTGTGTGGCACCCAATGAAATGTGCAGCACTTCAGTAAGTCATCTTAAGGTAATTAGTCGATCCTCTTTCACAATGACAGCAGCAGTGTTGTTTTTTTCTTCCGTAAGAACAGTAACTCGAGCATCGGGTCCACTTCCTTTGAAATTAACGGTCTCCCCTCTTTACACATTTTAAACTACCTTCGAGCTATGCTGTACGGAAGAACAGACTCTCCATATGGCTCCTGTAACACTGTATAGGCCTCAGCTGAAGATTTCTTGAGACTAAAGCAGAAATCCGTAGCCGCGTATTGTTCCTCGCGTGTCACCTCCACTGCAAAGATAGGCGATACCGAACATGACTGAACTTGTCTGCCTCTGACAGGTGGGAACGGGGAGTCTCAATAATGAAACTACTTGGGAGGTGATTGTTTTATATTAAGCTCACAGAATATCATGAGGGTAAATTTTAAAGGAGGAAATTAAGACTCTAAATTAGTAATGTGTTAAATATCAGTATAAATAAGAATTTATAACCCCTGAGACTGTTTTTGGACACGAATATGTCAAAGACATTAAAGATAAAGGTGAAGCATTGAACTAAAATTTATGATGTGACCGGGAACCGACGTCTTACCAATAGACCACCGCACCACTACTGATTAAGGCGCCATGGAATAGTAAACATGGAGGTCCGGGTTCGATTCCTGGCCGCATCATAAATTTTAATTCAATACTTCACTTTTATCTTTAATGTCTTTGACATATTCGAGACGAAAAACACTCTAAGGGTTTATAAATTTCCATTTATATTCACATTTGTATCATCTTAGCCTAAGGTTAAAGGCAGGAATGTTCCACTATGTCAATTGCCGAGGTGCTATTCCCCTGCATGGAGAGCCTTGACAGTGGCGACAATTATATATGGCATACAGAAGTTGAATTAGAGTTTGTGACGTGGAGGGAAGTCGTGCTTGGACTATTCCAAGGCGCCTTAATCACCAGTGATGCGGTGGTCTAGTGGTAAGACGTCTGTCTAGTAAGCATAGACGTCCGGGTTCGATTCCTGGCCGCATCACGAATTTTAATTCAATGCTTCACCTTCATCTTTAGTAGTGTACTGTTTGACACAGTCGTATAACGTTGCAGAACGGTGTGAAATGTAATAAGCATGTTAGGACAGTCACGGGGAAGGTAGATCGATTTACTGGAAGAATTTTGATGAAATGTGGTTCTTGTGTAAACGAGATCGCACATAGAACACTAGAGCTAGCCCTTCTTGAGTAATGCTCAACTTTTTTGGATCCCCCACCAGATTGCTTTGAAGGCAGACATAGAAGACATATAGAGGCGGGCTGCTAGGTTTGTTACTGGTAGGTTCGATGAAAGCCACAGTGTTAAACAGATGTTTCTGGAACTCAAATGCGAATATCTGAAAGGATGGCATTTTTCTGAGAAAAACTATTGTGGTAATTTATAGGGCCGGAATTTGAAGCTGACTGTAGAAAGATTCTACATCCGCCAACTTACATTCTGCATTAACACCAAAATCATAGGAGAAATTAGGGCTCGTACAGAGGAGTAAAAGCATTCGATTTTTACCCTTTCTCTCGGGTATCTTCCGCCACGCACTTTATGGTAGATTACGGAGAATGTATGTTGATGCGGATGTAAAACCAACAGTGAAAAAAAATCATTTATGAGTCGCTTTTTAACATCATTCACGGAATTTTGAGCATGAAAAAATCGCCCCACGTGAATTGCGTCACTGTTCACATCCGTTTCAAATGTCCGCCAAATCGAGACTGTATCAGATTTGCTGCTGCTGTGTGGTGCTGTCCCAGATGACTTTCCTGTTCACCTAATCGTCATGTAGGGAAGCTGGGTGCATCATTAAGATACCGACGCCAAGCAACAAAGTTAGACACGGAAATGACGAAGACCGGCCGCCACAGGATAACTTGATACTGTTTCTAATGTGTGACACAACCAATGTGCTCTTTAGAGACAAAGACAGTATTCTTCCTCCATGGTGAAACACGTCCAATGATTGTGTGGTCGTGATCCATTTAGATTGATTGATTAACCTAAGGTGTTTCTGCAACATTAATGCTATCTATTTGTGTGTTAATTATTTTATTCTTTTTATTAATGATAAATGCCCCGTTCTTATATATGTTTGCCTCACATTTATATATGTTTACAGCCATGTGATTGAACTTGAGTGTTCATGTGAATGTAAACGTGTGCTCTTAATATTCAATGACTGCCACGCAATGGCTTACAGTCGCCGCCTCTAACTTTAGGCCTCGTTTTGCTAGAGTTAAGAACGCATGGCTTCGTTTGTCGTCTGCGCTGGCGTCTGCTGGCTGGCCAGAGACAAGCGTACTTGGCAAGGTGGCGAGGTGGCCATGTTCTTAGTGTCGTACCAACCTAATCTTGGGCCATGTTCTTAGTGTCGTACCAACCTAATCTTGGAAGAAAGAGATGACAGGAGACCTCTCTGGGAGCGGGGTAAAGGTAATTGTCTTGGATAGGTAGCAAGGATTGGTAAACACTAGTCTCTGAACGCACTCTGCGTCGCTTTTTAGCGCGCTCTACATCCGGTGTATGGTAGGGGGAGGTTTATCCGTGGCCTTAGAGCTTCACTCTTCATTCTGGCTCCGACGACTGTGGAAGTAAGTACTCCGTCGAATCATACTGAGGGGAAGGCATGCTGTTAGGAATTTGCTTTGTTTGTGATCAGGCAGTCTTGGTTTTTCAGTGGTAGCTCTCTTAAGTAATTCTTTCACTATGTGAGGCGAAGTGTTTCTTAATTTAATTATTTGTATTTTCATTCTAGTGATGATTGTATGTCCGGTTTTGTTCAAGTTACAATACATGTGTGTGGCCTTGAGCCTTTGTGTAAACCTAGTGTGTTTGAATTTCCTTCTTGTTTTTAACTAAGTTTTCATGTCCCTTCTGTATTTGCGAGTATGCTAAATATTTTCTCAGATTTTCTGCTTTGATTTCGTCTTTCCTATCTTGTATGACCGATTGCACCACGTTCTTTGGTCGTTACTTTGGCCTTCAGCCATGCTTTGTTAATACTTCTATATGAATTCTCGCGTGTGCTTTACTCGTTTAGTTTAAATTAATTTCTGCTTGTAAATGCTATGAAATTCGGCATGGTCGCAAACCACGTGGCACTTAACAATAGTAAGCCAGTGCCTCCCCAAACATGAGCTCATTTAGTGCACAGTATACTTAAAATTTGTGATCAAGACACCTGCCATCTCGTCAAGATGCCGCCTCTTTTCGCTGCTGCTTTCAAGTGTTCCCAGAGAGTAATGTACTGCAAAGCATTGTGCACATGTCTGTGAATGAATGAATGTGCTTTCAGATACCCATTATGTGTTTGCAGATTTCCTCCCACATTACCTCCATATTCATAATGGGCAGAAATAATTTTATTACAGGCAGTAATTATATGATTTAATTCACTTTTGTAGAAAGTGTCTGCTTAATTTGGTCTCCCCACATTTGTTTGCTTGCTATTTTACTGAATAGATTATGATTTTTAAGTTTCAAACCTCTGCTTTATGATTTCATGCTCCCTATCCCATGTTTAATTATCTATTCATTTATTTTTTAACATTGATTTTGTGTTTGTTAAAACGTTCGCTGTTCCCTTAAGGAGTGAGGTGTTAGATACATTTCCGTTGTGCCTGTACTGTGGCCACTCGTAAAGTATTTTAGAGCAGCAGTGAGCGTTTAACTTACATTTGCGGATCTCAACTGCCCGAGACCTTGCTTATTTTAATAACAGGCTACTTGCAATGGGACCCAGTTACTTCTTCCTCCTTTCTTTACCATTTTGTGTGGCAGGTATTTACTGAATGACGAGGTCGCAATGGGGATGCGCCGTTTTCTGAATGACAAACAGTAGACTTCTATAACCAATGAGTCCACCACGTAAACCATCGGTGGGAAAAATGTCACGTAGAGGAGTACCGTAGTCGTAACGCGATTGTTTCTCAGTGATGGCTGAAAACCTTACATCTCACTTCGTACATTATTACGTACTCTTGGTGTGTTAGGCGCAGAAAACAGCAAAACTTCAGCAAACATTTTTCTTATTTAACGCACTTGGGTAAATGTAGCAGAATATGTTGAGTAATATTTAATGCAGCGCACTGACCATGAGGAAGGTCTCCCTGGAGATGGTGTAGAACTTGCTGGCGGTGAGGCGCATGGGGCGTTGCGCGCGGCACAGGAAGACGCGGAGCTCCAGGCGGAAGAGAGGGGAGGCGTCCACCCACTGGCTGCTGTACGCCGACGTCTGCAGGCGCTCGCTCTGCCCAACACCGAGCATTTATCTCATTAATTACCAAAACTATGATAATAAAATAAAAATAAAGTTCGTTAAGAGGTTGCTGATTGGAAGAACACACTACTGTCCATTTCTAAATGATTGACCCCTCACTTTGAGCTCATATTCTGATCACATCGCACGACGAATATCGATGTTTTGTACCTCGTCGGAATTGTTGAAATGTCTACTTTTATTTGGTGTACGAATATTACATTTTATTTGAAAAGGGGGCGACAAACGCGGTAATATTTAAGAAAGAGCGTGCTTTTTCTGGCTTTTTTCAACGAATGTCTATGGATGCACAGAAATCAGACTGTAATTAGGAGAACGTTTTCCTTTGCACAGTTTAAGGATCCAACCTTGTTCTATTTACAGACGGAGTTTCGTTATTTTCTGATTAGTTGTCCTAATAAGGGTAGGCGTATACCGCTGCAGTTCGCCTAATTATGTTACGTATTAACAAGACGAAAAGTGCAAATGCAAGCTCTGCCCTTGCCTCTCACAGCTGTTATATCTGTATGCTCATAAATGTACACCAAGCGCTAATATCACATCATTAATTTGTTTGCTTTTTCGTTCCTATGCGCTACGTGTGCTGTGTTGCCGTTCTTCACAACTAAATAGGCGCTTCTGGCGCATTGCAACAGTAGCGGTGCGCTAGTGTGACAACTACGCTCCGCCATAGCGTCCATATACTGCAGCCACTAACGCAGTTCTTTACAAAGTCTTAACTGACAAACACGGAGACAATTTATTAGTAATGACATCTGAAGTCACCAACAAAAGTTCAGGCTTAACAGCAATGCCCTCTCCGTCTCATTAGCTGCAACGGTAAGCTTAATCGCAGCTTCTTGCATTTTATATTATAGCGACGAAACGGGTAATCAGAAAATAACGAAACTTTGTCTGTAAATAGAACAAGATTGTATCTTTAAACGGTGCAAACGAAAACTTTCTCCTAATTACGGTCTGATTTCTGTACACTTTTAAAACCAACATTCGCCGAAAAAAAGCCAGAAAAAGCACGCTTTTTCTTAAATATTACCACGTATGTCGTCTCCTTTTCGAATAAAATGTAATATCCATACACCAAATAAAAGTAGGCATTTCAATGATTCCGGCGAGGTCAAAACATAGATGTTCGTCTTGCGATGTAACCAGAATATGAGCTCGAAGTCGGTGGTCAATCATTATGAAATGACAATAAGCAGATACTCTTTATTATGTGTGTTTCAAAGAAACTGGTGTTGGCGGTGGTCCGCAGCAGATATTCATATATCCTTGTATATACTTCGCAAATCGCGAAATTTTGCGACGTCTGCTGCTCCTGTAAAGATGGACAAATGATCTGCAACTCATGAAAATTTGTGCCGGACTCGAACCCGGGTCTCCCGCTATTCCCAACGGTCGCTTTAACCACTCGGCCACCCGTGCACGCTCCCCGGCAAGACCCAAACTACCGTGTGTTGCATGTGAGAGATGGAGACAAGTGCAACACATGGAAGTTTGGGTGTGGCCGGGGAGCGTGCACGGGTGGACGAGTGGTTAAGGCGACCGCTCGCGAAAAGCGGGAGACCCGGGCTCGAGTCCCGATCCGACACAAATTTCCATGTGTTGCAGATCATTTGTCCATCTTAGACGAGCAGCAGACGTCGCAAAATTTCGCGATTTGCGAAGTATATACAACAATAAGCAGATACTTAACGTGAATCTGAATCTAATATACAGGCAAGTACAAGATAAATTTAATAAACTGAAGCAAGAAACTGACAGAAAGTCAAAATATGTCGCTCCTAGTGAGAAGCCGGTTACACTTACAAATGAAGAAGTCCTCTCTCTGCTACGCTGTGGTCGCGATGACTGCCACCGAGCGACGGCATTACAAGAAACCCAAAAGAAAATACCTTTCGAATCCGCTCTGATACCAGCCTGTTACATCGCATATTGACGCAAAATTTCAAAACCAGAGGTGATGGAGCAAATGTTTGTCACGTACTAACCGAAGGACATTCTTCTGACTAATTACAACACGGCGAGCAATGCAAAATCCTGTGCAAAACATATGAAAGGGCGGGAACGCTTCGGTGCTATTACAGTGCTATGCTCAGGCACCAGAGATTCACTGCCAGCGTATACGGAGATAATTAAGCTTCAAAAGTGAAACGGCAAGATCGCAATATAATTATTTATTTTATGACGACTAGTTTCAGTGGGCTATGCCACAATCATCTGGTCATATTACATTTTACAAGTTGGTCACCTTATTTAAAACGCGAGATTAAATAGTACGTGCAACGCAGCACTTAGTCTAAATATAAAAATATTTAAGTTAGAACACCAACAGTGTCTTACAAGCTGATGATGTTTTAACTTAAATATTTTTATATTTAGACTAAGTGCTGCGTTGCATGTACTACTGAATCTGCATTTTTTTAAATAACATGACCAACTTGTAAAACCTGATATCATCCGATGATGGTGGCATACCCCTCTGAAAAAGGTCGTCATATAATAAATAAGTATATTGCGACCTTGCCGTTTCACTTTTGGAAATTATTAATCTATCAGATCGACACCACAACCTGCGATGTCAGGTAATGTTATACAGCAATCATTGTGCACTGAAAATTCTTCCTTCTGTTTCGATCTTGAGAGCTATTAGTAGTAGCTATATACTCAGCTTAATATATTTCTCAATTATTATTTTTAAATCTAAGGGACTTAACTACATAGGCTTACAACCTACTTAAAATAACTTAAACTAGCCCCCCACGGTCGAGCGAGGACTCGAACCTCCGACGGCGAGCAACTGCGCGCTTGGCAGCGAGGCGACTTAGAATGCTCGGCCACTCCACCGCGACTATTTCTCAATTATGAATTGTTAAATACGTAAGAAAAATACAAGAGTTTGAGGTTTAAAATTTTTTATTCAATGAGATGATGTGTGAGAGATTAAGCTGCTAGAACATTCATAAACTCCTCAAATATAATTTATCATTGTTCAGGAGTAAAAAGTTATTTTACTATTGGTAAAATCTAATTTCGTTCAGCAAGGCAGTCTTCACTTAAAATACTTTTCTTTAAACATTTCACCTGAATTGACTTACGTTAAAATGCCTTGAAGTGATTTTCTGTATCAAATTACTAACATTTTTCTGCATGACAATGGAGATCAGCGATAACGTCACAAAGTAGTAATGAAAACTCTCTGGTGCTCTTCCATCAATTTTTGCTAGCCGGGAAATACTCATTCAATTTAGCCAGAAATTACACTGAAAAGCTAAATTTATTCAAACATTTCATCAAGAGGTTTCATAAAATAAAATTCTACTCAGGTTCAGTTGTACGACCACTGGATAAATCCAGGGATAGATAACGGAGGAATAGGCTAACTACGGAATAACTTCCACTAGAAGGGGAAGTTGTTCGGACACTGCGGTGGTATTTACAAAAAGGATAATTTCTAACAGAAAACATATTGGAAAATATTTTGTGCTATTGACGTAATGTGGTAGAAATTAGGGTCACTGATGTTCTATAGAACTGTATGCAACATGAGAAATCGTAATGGTTTTATCTAATATTGTCAAATATTGAAACAATTTTCAATAGAAATACCACCCATGTCGGGTGTTTTTTTTTTCCGGTTTGGTTACGTCTATCATGGCACTTTCTGCTAAAAAAAAGATATAGTTTTTCCACTACTGGAGCAATTTCAGGCCTAATAAACGCCAGATAAACAAGATTATTTTGAACCGGATCGTTATTTTTATGTGACTAATTTACGTAAAGAACACGCCAGAATTCATGAAATTCCTATATCAACAGCATATTACTACAAACAAATAGTATTATTTCGAGAAGCAGACAAATACTCTCACCTGTCCGTCCTATGCTCCAGTTTCTCACGCACAAGACTGAAAAGACGAACTACTGCTTTCTTTGATAGACGAAATCATTATACATATACAAAAATGGAACGTGGGACGTGTGTCGGCATAATTCGGGATGGGGATACCACCCGTCAGCTTTGATCAATGACGTCATTATTCAGAGGCGTTATATGCGTGGCTATCGGACGTATCCCAAAGAAGTTGATATATGCTCTTAGGAACAAACACATCATGGAGGTAAATGAAAGACATAAATTAATGTATGTATGTGGTTCGAAAAATTTGAGTATTGATAAAACCGAAGATATATAATTATCTCTGGAAATAACGTAATTTTATAAGCTAACATTACATACGCGATATATACTATGAATTTATTGTAGATATTCATATGATGAAATTGCGGAAAATAAATATCACACGGAAAAAATTAAATCACTGTATCGAGTATATCGCAATAAAATCGGTGTTTTGGATGTGGAGATAAATAATAAAAAACACGAAAAACAAAATCACGCACCCATTTAAACACACTATACATTGTGGATGATGAAGAGAATGACACTAACGGGACTAGCGCGGGAATATGGGGGTTTTGGGCGGGGACGTTCTAATAGGTAAACTGACGATATAAATAAACTAATACCACGAGAATATAAATTATAAAAAAGTGTTAAGATAAAAATAACGCTGTAATAGCGTAAAAATCGATTAAAAGGGTATCGGATAGTCAAACAGATCTGAATTACAGACAGGGGTACCACTACCGAAAATTAAAAAAAAATCGTATCGAAAACTCGAATTGACCTATATAGCTCACTTACAGGCAGGGATACCACTGCGAAAAAGTAAAGGAAAATGCCGAGTAAAATGGTATCGTGAACTCGAATTGACCTATATAGCTCAATTGGAGAAGAGGATACCAGTATTAGGTTACTTAGTTATTTAAATTGTTTCATGAAAATGGATGTTTTTTAAAATCAAATAATAATAATTGACGGGAGAGATAATATGTGATCGGTATCGGACACTGGAATTGACCTATATAGCTCACTTACCAGCAGGGATACCACTGCGAAAAAATAAAGAAAAATTACGAGCAAAATGGTATCGTGTACTCGAATTGACCTATATAGCTCAATTGGAGAAGAGGATACCAGTAGTAGGTTATTTAGTTATTTAAATTGTTTCATAGAAATCGATGTTTTTTTTTAAATCAAATAATAATAATTGACGGGATAGATAATATGTGATCGGTATCGTACACTCGAATTGACCTATATAGCTCATGGCAAAAAGTACCCTAAGTGCACTCTTAAAGGTTAGTATCACAATTAATAATCGAGCATTCTACTCTGCATTTCCACTTCATTGTCTCTTTTTACGAAATTATCTCTTTCTGTGTGAAGGCTGGCTGTCAACTAAAGCCGAAAAATATGGAACATAGATGTGACACTGTATCTGGTTTTGGACAAATGTGTCTACTTCTCGATAAACTAAACTGACTTGCTGTACACTCTTCAGTAAAATTTTACGACTCTTCTCGCCAGGCTCCAGTGTTTATGTTGGCAACAGATGAACAATGAAGTGTAGAATTGCGTTAATATTTTTCACGAGCAACATAGTAAATGTTATTGCTGCTCGTTTCACTCGCAGCAAATTCAATACTGTACCTCTCTATGGTCGACAGTTTCTTGTATATACCCTTGTCCGTTCAGAAAATAATAATGTTCGTTTTAATTGCAGTTGTCACGAAAAAACATTTATTGATCATCTGAGTTGCCGTCAATACCTTTGCTGCCAACATGACCACTGCAGCCCGGCGAAAAGCGTTGTACAATTTAACCAACGCCACCTAGACGGAAGGCCTGTGCGCTGAGCAGCGCCCCTGCCAAGAGTAGTCATAACAAGTCTTCGCCCAAGAGCGGTTTCTACTGGAAAGCCTTATTCTGACTGAACAATGTACTTCTATTGCAGTACAGAACTGTTTTTAAATAAATTCACTCTTTTTTTCAGTTATTTTATGTGCTAATACCCTGAACCTACCTGATACAGAAAGTCCAGAACTTTCGATGAGACAGATGGTTTAATCAGGCCTTAAAACAAATTGGCACGTAAAAAATGAAAACTTTTTTTTGGTGTGTGTTGCACCTTCGCAATAACGAAAATCTAAAACTTGCAAAATAAATAAATAAAAAATAAAAAATAAAATAAATAAAAAGCCAAATTTCGAAAACTGTCTGACTTACTTATTCAATTTCTTATCAGATTTAATAATGATGCTTAACTATAATCATAAAACATGCTCCTTTTTTTAGAAGTATATATGATTGTGTGTGCAAATTTTCATGATGCTATTCCAAAGCGAAATATCACAACTATTCAGGCTAGTTAATAAACAAAGTGGGCCAAAAGTTGAAACAAAATTGTGTACTAATTAAGCAAACTTCTGCATATTATTTTAAAAATGTAGTAAACGAGGCAAGACAAAAAAACTAAATATGTAAGTTGCATTTCATGCTGAATAAATATAATTTAGACCTAGTGTCTTATTTTCAAAGGCAAATTTCATATTAAAAAAGTTCTAGTATTGATTTCCCTATCCACAGGTTTGCTGGGTACGTACTGTATCTTTCATGAACATGCATTGACTTGCCATTATGTTGTTTTAATAAAGATATACCTAACAAAAAGGATTACATCTTCATTAAAAAAACATGATGGCAAGTCAATGCATGATCATAAAAGATTTTAGGAAATGTAAGAAAACTGTACAGACAAACCAAATCCACACATCCAAAACTGGAATCACGAAATTAACTGTGTCAAGGTAAAAATGCATTACAATTTGTGGTAGTGGAACACACTCACTTAGGCCTACCACTCATCCAGTTTTAAACACACAACAATCCTAATTAAACATTTAAATTTGCTGAACAAAATTCCTTCTTAAATTACTGCGAGCAGCTAAGTTGAGATAGTAATAACACCCTCACGGGTAGTGCTGTTAATCATTAATAAAACGATCTCCCTAAGAAAGTTGCGTTTAGTTCTGTTATTCCTTAGAAGACTTCAGGGTAAAAGTTTACGACGCTTCTCGCCGGGCTCCAGTGCTTATGTTGGCAACAAATAAACAAAGAAGTGTAGAATTGCGTTAATATTTTTTTACGAGCTACAGAGTAAATGTTGTTGCTGCTCGTTTCACTCGCAGCAAAATCAATACTGTACCTGCTCTATGGTTGACAGGTTCTTGTATGTACCCTTGTCCGTTCAGAAAAAATTTCGTTTTAATTGAAATTGTCAAGACAAAACATTTATTGGTCATCTTGAGTTGCCGCCATTAACCATTGGTGCCAACATAACCACTGGAGCCCGGCGAGAAGCGTCGTACAATTTAACCGACTTCAGTTTCATGGCAAGCAAATAACTAACTATGGGCAGGTAGAAATAATATGCAGTAAATAAAAAGTCGCGGGCACAGAGTCGAGCAAGAAATGGCTGTTTAATGTTCCGAAACGTCCGTGAACTCGGCAACAATCAGTCGTTAAAAAGAACAAAACTGCGAAGAGGAGTGTTCACACTTCATTCACCATGTTTAGTTTCGATCTCCCATTACAAAATTTAAGATACGTTAGTGACGATAATAATAAGCGAATACTGCCAAAATATCATATGATACGTTATGTTTCACGTTTTAAACTTAATACTACTATGTAGCTGTAAAAGATAGTTGACTGACTTACTTTTGTTGTTTTATTGATGATCAAGTTTTCCAGTGGGATAGCTCGTCTCCATTATTCTAACAATTCTTCTTCTTTTGGAAAAGAAAAACTTGCACTTTTGGGCCTGTCGGATAGTTTCCTTTACGGCCGGTCACACAACATCTGTAGGGCATTTTGTCTGCTACTAACAAAATGCTATGCGTTTAACACCCAACAAGCCACATAAATAACGTTATAAAAGTAGAAAACAGTCACAATGTGTAACATTCACGTCTTTTCAAACTCGTCACACGCTACACAACACAACTCGCTTGCATTGTTATGACTACTCTTGGTATACCCAGCATGCCTTTCGAAGGCAGCGCACAGGCCTTCCGTCTAGGGGGCGTTGATTTAACCCACGTGTAACACTGCCATCGGAAAACCATAAATTTGATAGAATTTCAACCGCTTCCAAAAACGCGTGCGTTTAAATACGATATGAATCTTTATTTTTTAGTTCATTAGAAAAAAAAACCTCACACAGGATGCATACATATCTATATTTTACTGCAATCACAGGATTGCCCAGATTAATGTCTGGGCAGTCGTATTTGCCTGTTACCGCGGCGGGAAAATGTAGTATCGAATGACTACTATTCGCTGATTAATGCTATTACATTGTGCTGTGGTTGGCTGACTACACCACGTGGCCTGTGCCAACGCCACCTGGACGGATGGCGTTGCCTGTGCTCAGTTAGCGTAACAAATGAACATAGCGTAGCGTAACCTTTTATTTGAGGTACTGTACCGTATTTGACGGATTTCGTATTTAATATTACTTAGTACGAAAATTTAGAGGGAAAATGAAACATCGCATTAAAAATATTTCCAAAACACGCATTTTAAGACAAAGTATGCTGAGCAAAAGTACTTAGAAGTGACATTTACATACAGTAAAATTTATCCGAAGAAATTAAATTAAGGATGATTCTATTTACACTTCGATAAAATCAGATGTGACGTCATTATGACGTATCCACACTATCGATGCCCAGAAGAGCGGCGAATCGACTTTTGCGATCGTTCGAGACGCTGGTTTTGGGTGGGACAACATGCTTAATTCGACATTCTTTCTGAACTGCATACTTTTTTCCTTCGTAGTTTAGTGGCAAAACTAGGCCTTACTTAGTATTGGTATCATGTTTTGGAAAGCACTGACGGAAATTTCAGTAAATGTAAATTGAAAATTATGTCAGAAATAACGCAGACCGAACCTTAGAGAACGACAACTTCACACATTTTCAAAGAAAAGAACTGGCATGTTGCAGCAACTTGGCCGTAGATGAGTACCCAGTTTTACGAAATGTTTTACCTGATGTTCGCAGAGCCTCTGTAACAAATGTCTGTATTAATATCCAGCTCATTTGATTTATAGTTTCGGCGAAAACATACATATACCTACGGCGACTATATGCTGTTTTTGTATATGTACATGTCCAAGTACACATTGTCGCTTCATAGCCTGGTAACCGTATTTTGTCCTCTTAGTTTAACGTAGACTCCGTACTACAATGCAACTCGGTAGCATTTTTCGCTTAGAGAAAAAGTTTCCATTAGTTTTAAACACAACCTTCACAAATGGTCCACGATGACATCAGATTTGGCTGAATAACGTTTCAGAGCTCACAGTGTAGGTCCTTTTTCGGAAAGTTTATATCTTCTTACTTTCAAAAAAATAAAGCAAAGTTATAGCTTCCGAAACTATAATGAATATACCATTACCAACTGAAGATATTATTAGCTACGCCTTTAATTCGTCTGCTACAATTGCAACCGCAGTTTTGCGTTTACGACCACACAAGTCGATCATGGCTCCAGTCGTCTTCGATAGTGTGGATACGTCATAATGACGTCACGCCTGATTTTACCGAAGTGTAAATAGAATCACCCTTAAATTAATAACAAAGATGTTATTTACTTATATTCGAAACATCAGGACACAATGACGTCATACAGCACAACACGGCTACGTCACGGGTCAAAGCCGACGAGTGGTATCCTCTGCTTGAATTGACCCCGTGTGTCTGTATATTTCACTTGGTAGCCAAAATTATTCACTGCAGCCCAATGGCGGCTATGCATGAAAGTAGCCTTTAGGTTCGCGGTGTGCACTATGTTGTTTTGGTCGCGGTGTGTGGCGGTGGGTGAGTCTAGCGAACAAAAATCCCTAAAATGTGGAGCAATACGACGATCAACAGATGCTCAAAGATAAAAAGATTCAAAGATAAAACTCTGGAAAAAACAGACATACATTAATGAGCATCAACTACACCAGTGAACTCAATATAAAAACTGGAAAGACAACTGTAGCGGTTACGATCAAAATACTGACAACTGGATTAGAGAGACAAATAGCCTATACGTCGAGCGTCACGATTTCATAACACATAGTACCATCTCCATATTATCTTTGAGCTCACTTCAGTACACAGACTGTAAACATACGTTAATGTATGTCTGTGACGGAAAGTTCGTAAGTCATAGGTTACTTTGGTTTAGTGGACAGCATCGCGTTACTACAAGATTAATACCGTTCAGTTTGGTGAGTAATTAACATCTGTGTTTGTATTCTTTATTTTAGCTTTTCTAGAGAAATAAATAAATGGTTGAACTGCATTTAATGCGGCTCGGCTAGCGCTCGCTAGGTGGCGTCGCGTGTACCGATTCACAGGGAATGAGAAGATTACTAATTCACTAACCGGACAAGGGTACTAGCCAACTATAGAGCAGGAACAGCAAAACGAATCACAGGAAATGAGAAAAAAAAAATGTTTGTTAAGCTTATGGGACTTAACTACGGGGTCATCAGTCCCTAAACTTACAAACTACTTATGAACTACTTACGAACTAGGACGGCACAAATATCCATGCCCGAGGGGGGATTCGAACCCCCGACCGTAGTAGCCGTGCTGACCGTGACTGGAGCGCCTCAGTCACCTCGGCCACCGCGGCCGGCCAGGAAATGAGAGGATTGTCTTTATGCCACCTAGCGAGCAGTAGCCGGGCCGCATTAAATGCAGTTGTACCAAATACTTTTAGGAAAAGCTACGTACTCAGACACTTACGAAGTTTATTGTACATGTGAAAATACAGTTACTGTGTAATTCTTAAATCGAAATAGATTCAAAGGGAAACACAGACATACATTAACTACACAGGCAATACACAGACTGTAGACATGCGTTAATGTATGGATGTGATGGAAAGTTCGTAAGTCATATAGTATAAGTATATGCTACTCAAGTGGTAAAATTGCATTGCCAGTTCCAAAATTACCTCCATGTGAATTCTTGAATATATTTACATAAGACTTCTTTGCAAGGAAAATCGAATTTGTGTAGTTTTCTTTCCCATTTCGGTGTAGGCCTATCCTCATTAGATTTTGAGTTCGTTATGTTTAGGAATGCGTAGAAAACGCCATAGTACAGGAAAGGACAAACTGAGATGTTAGTTACATAGCACACCAAATAACAGATGCCGATGCTTCGTTTTTTCATTCTCATAACTGTGGTGTAATACACAAAAACAAGGGGTACAATTTTACTTACGGCATCGGCGTAGTGTGCTGATGTTGGCAACGTCCGTTCACTACTTTTTGAAGAATCAGTCACGTAGAATGAGGGAAATAATTCTTTATGTTCACGATGAAATAAATAATTTATGCTATTATGATGAGTAAATTAATAATCCTTCTAAAGCGAATAGTTCGTTGCCAACGATAGCAAACTAAACCGCTGCAACTGTAAGAAGTGCATCTTTCGACGGGTATAATTCGAATTTAAGAAGTAACGACGTTCCTTCGCGTTTATTGATGTTTTCATTTAACGAGAATTCTTTGCAAGGAAAATCGAATTTATGTAGTTTCCTTTCGGATTTCGGTGCGTGCTTATTAGATCTTGAGTCCCTTCTCTTTTGAAATGCCTAGAAAACGGTTTTGTACAGTAGAGAACAAATAGAGATCCTATTAGTTACATAGTACACCAAATAACTAATAGAAGCCAATGCTTCCTTTTTTATGCTCATAACTATGGTGTAGTTCTCTACAAGTGATTGTATCCTTTCTTTAATATCAGTTGCGAAGCACGGGTGTACAGCTATTACAAATCTTTAATCTCCTAAAGTACTTCACGGATTTACGTTGGGCTACTTCGTTTCATAAAAGGGGGATCACGGAAAAAGAAAGATATCTAAATTTAAAGTTTTGTATCTACGAACGTTATGTCTGTCTCTTAGAACACGTTTATCTCCAAAAGTACTTGACGAATTTTCGTAGGATTTTCAGCCGTAGCTTGAGCATATCATGCTGTTGGATACACGTTTCATTTCATCAAAATCGGATCAGAGAAATAAAGATATCACAATTTAAACATTTGTCTAAAAGCAATCACTATCTGCAAAAGCCAGTCTCCAAAAGTGCAACATGAGCTTTCATGGGGGCTAAAAAGCAAAGGATACATGGCGCTGTTATTATTACTACTATTTCTCATCTAAACAATATAAGTGTTTTCAGTAGTTTATGCCAAACAATTACACACCGCAGTCTTAACTTTATGAAAACAACCTAACATTGAATTTACATCGTTCCGGAGTATGCATTGAAATTAATTTCAATTTTTGTATGAAAAACTTTATGAACGTACATCGATTTCGACAATGACTTCTACTTAAATTTGACATCTTGGCTAGGAGAACTGAGTTTATTGACAGAGTGATCCAACAAGGATTCTGTTTTTGCTGACCTAAAAAACCAAGATATACACAAGTCTCTCTTTAACAACCGTTGCGTAGCACGGGCATGTAAGCTAGTCTGGATATAAATTCTGAATCATCGAATTCATCGAAATAATTGGGACGACGTCTCACTTTTTTTCTCCTTCCTCATTCTAACAAGTAAATCAGCCAAAATCTCATCATCGCTATCTGAACCAATAAAACTATTCCTGCCATCTTGAAAACTTGTTCCAGTTTTGTACAACGCGTTTCTCACGCTGCTCCGGAAATAAAGCCTAACCGGCTACTAACCGGAGATTGTACAACTGCCGTCAATGACGTGAATTGTGTCCGTCTGCCTTTTGAAAGAAAAGTGTCAGCCTCAACATAATCCAGTCTCTGATTATATAAGTAAGATGAAGATCAAAAATATATTGCCTAAATTTTTGCTAGGTTGATGCCCGATATCTGCAAACTACAGTTACTGTGCCGTTAGCTACCGTCATGTTATAACTTAACATGCCTTATAACTTCCTTGGGTTTCCCGCAGCTGATTTCAACGGCCGTTAGTGAACTATGAGATAACTACTCCTTCTGTCCATGATAATAGTTCGTCTCAACAGATGAAAGATGCCAATACTAACGAAACGCGCAATTACTCGAATTTTATAGATTATTAACGGAAAATCGAAGACGCATAATAGTTTTTATAGCTGTCACGCATTTTATGTTTCTATTTAGAAACGCAATGGGCGACAAGCGAGGAAGAAATTTTACTCTATTTGAGATTTTTTTTTTTTTTTTTTTTTTGAACGACGTAGTTTTAGAAAGGAAATCAGTCGTAGAATATAGACCGATGGCTCGACTATTTTGGAAAAGCAACACGCCCTGTAAGGTTTCTGAAAACTGTACAATTCCTTAAATCAAGAGAGAAAACGGTAAGGCATCTCAAAGAGCTTCATTCTGTTTTAAAAAGAAAATCCGAGACAAACAACAAAAATTGGGTTACTAATAAAAATCATATGTACTTTTTCTGTTGTCAACACCTATTTTTAAGAATGAAAGTGTTTCCTCCTCCCATTGTTGTGCGAATGTGTCAATACTTTTTACAGTACGAGCTGATTAATTTACATCCACCCATCCACGCCCCATGTTTTAATGCGAAACACTAATCACTGGAAGCATTGATCGATCGTAATGGCAACTGCATGCCAGAACACTATTGTAAAGGGAAGTATCTTTGTGGTTAACTGAAAGCTTTATTATGAGAGCATTGTTTTGTGCATCGTAATGTGATAAAATTTTACACCCGGATCGGCGATAATGTTGGCCACTGTTGGTCTGTGTCGAGATGTTGCTTGACCAATCGCGAGGGAGATGCATACGTCACCCGTTGCCAACTTATCTCTCGCGACCGCTGACCATGATGTAAAATTTAACCAGGAATGTTATTTTTCGCGTTTTTTTCCCGTTTAGTATGACCTCGACAACGATTTTATTCGTTAGAATTTTTTTTAATTATTTATTTTTATTTATTTTGGTCCTAAAGCATATGAAACTCCCTGTCATTATATAGATCAAATGGTTGTGATCTAACACTAAAAACGCGTCGTGGTCTTTCAACACTGCCGAGTACACATAAGTTTTCCTCTTCTGAAGAAATGTGCGTAGAATCAAAAGAAGGAAAAGAAGATGGTAATGACGACGACGAAAGAATTTCCATTCTTGAGCTTCAAAACTTCAAAATTGCGCGAAAATTACACGGAAGGCGCGAAAATTACACGGAAGCCAGTCATAAAAACAAATAACAACTGTTAAATAATTTACCTACTTGAATTTGGAAGCCACTAGCGCTACGTAGCGGATATAGTTAAAACTAACGTTAACGTGTAGGTAACCCCAGGGGAACGCGCATTTATCTTTAACGGACCGGTAACTGCGGCTGTGACGGTAACTGTTGCCTCGGGAACCCATTTTGTACTTAACGTTCAGGTAACCCAGAGATAACTATGACGGGACAGGTAACGACTGTTTCAGAAACCGGCCTTGAGTGTCGTAAGGGACACCTTCCCCTCCCTTATTATAATACACCAGAATTATTTTACAACCATCACATCCTACGCAGCTACAACATCAACTTCATGCGTTGCCTGCACCACACCTGCAGACACAGAGAAAAAAATAAAAATAAAAAAAGGAGTGTAGGAGTCTTGCTACAGTTGTCATTACTACGGTGTGTCCACTATATTAACACAAATGTGTTTTAAAAACGACTGACGTCACTTACTGAAATAGCTGAGACCAAATAAGAGGTTTTCATATCTGGCTACGAACTACACATTTCATATTAATCCACACTACGTAATGTTATAAATGCGAAAGGAGTTATCTCTGTCTGTTACGCTTTCACGACTAAACCGCTTAACCAATTTCGATTAAATTATCCATAGAGATAGCTTGAACGCTGAAGAAGAAGAAGAAGAAGAAGATAGGATACTTCAGCAAGTGTGTAATTCGTGATATTTGTTAATTTTAGGTACATAACTCGAAATACGGAGCAGCTGGTCATTAACGTTTCTCATATAGCTTCTGAGACGCTTGAAGACTCCTTCGAACAGCTGTTTATTGTTTGACGTTTGACATTTATCACATTTACTAAAACAGTTTTAAAGGTTTATATGTAGTACGTAATGCGATTCGACATGATGAATACAATGCTTACACAAGACATCAACGTCTTCAAACTGCCGAACCGATTTCGATGACATTTGAATCCTGAATAATTTAAACGTTGTATATAGTGTACCTTCTACAGACAGCGGTTTCGTCACTATATAATAAACAGAGTTTCTTTTCTTACGTAATAATACCATAGTCTAAAATATACAGTCACAACACTCCCACAGATTTTTCTTCTACGCTGTGACAACAGCGCTCCAAGCGGCGGGTAAGCTACATTTCTGTATACGATATTGAATGAGTGATAACAGTAACGTTTATATTGATTTCAGTGTACTTTTTACAGTAGGGACCGTATGTAATGCCGTAAATATAGTTAGTAACTTAAAAATAGCTCCAAATTTGTCTTTTTTAGATTTCCCAAGATCACTGACAAGGTACGAAACTATACATTCCAGGACAGTCTATTTGCAATTATCTTGTAACCGGCAGGCTTTTCCAGAATAATTTAAATTTCTATTGCAAATAAAAATGGCTAGAAACATCAGCCACTCCCATGAACCACAGACATTGCCGAGTTGGGGTGGCTTGCGTGCCTCAACGATACAGATAGCCGTACCGTAGGTGCAACCACGGCGGAGGGGTATCTGTGGAGAGGCCAGACAAACGTGTGGTTCCTGAAGAGGGGCAGCAGCCTCTTCAGTAGTTACAGGGGCAACAGTCTGGATGATTGACTGAGCTGGCCTTCTAACATCAGCTAATGTGGCTTTGCCACACAGCTACTGCGAACGGCTGAAAGCAAGGGGAAACTACAGCCGTTACCTCTCCCGAGGACATGCAGCTCTACTGTATGAACATATGATGATGGCATCCTCTCGGGTAAAATATTCCGGAGGTAAAATAGTCCCCCATTCGGATCTCCGGGCGGGGACTACTCAGGAGGATGTGATCATCAGGAAAAACAATACTGGCATCCTACGGGTCGGAGCGTGGAATGTTAGATCCCTTAATCGAGTAGGAAAATTAGAAAATTTAAAAAGGGAAATGGATAGGTTGAAGTCAGATATAGTGGGGATTAGTGAAGTTCGGTGGCAGGATGAACAGGATTTCTGGTCAGGTGAGTACAGGATTATAAATACAAAATCAATTGGGGGTATCACAGGAGTAGGATTGATAATGAATAAGAAAATAGGAATGCGGGTAAACTACTATGAGCAGCACAGTGATCGCATTATCATAGTCAAGATAGATACGAAGCCAACACCGACAACAGTAGTACAGGTTTATATGCCAACTAGCTCTGCCGATGATGAGGAAATCGAAGAAATATATGAAGAGCTAAAGGAAATTATTCAGACAATTAAGGGAGAGGAAAACTTAATTGTTATGGGAGACTGGAATTCGGTAGTAGGACATGGAAGGGAAGGGAAGATAGTAGATGAATATGGTCTGGGTAAAAGGAATGAAAGAGGAAGCCGCCTGGTAGAATTTTGCATGGAGCATAATTTAGTTATAACAAACACCTGGTTCAAGAATCACAAATGAAGGTTGTATACGTGGAAGAGACCAGGAGACACCGGGAGATACCAGATAGATTTTATAATGGTAAGACATAGATTTCGGAACCAGGTTTTACAGTCTAAGACATACCCAGGGGCAGATATAGACTCTGACCATAACTTGTTGGTTATGAACTGTAGACTGAAACTGAAGAAACTACAAAAAGGTAGGAAAATAAGGAGATGGGACCTGGATAAATTGAAAGAACCTGAGGTTCTTAAGAATTTCAGAGGGAGCTTTAGGCAACAATTGACAGGAACAGGGAAAAATAAAACGGTAGAGGAGGAATGGGTAAAATTGAGAGATGAAATAGTGAAGGTAGCAGAGGACAAAATAGGTAGGGAGGCAAGACCTACAAAAAATCCTTGGATATCACAGGAGATACTAAATTTAATCGATGAAAGGAGAAAATATAAAAATGCAGTAAATGAAACAGGCAAAATGGAGTACAGACGACTAAGAAATGAGATTGACAGGAAGTGCAAAAGGGCTAAGCAGGAGTGGCTAGAAGTCAAATGCAAGGATATAGAAGAATGTATAAATAGGGGAAAAATAGATACAGCCTACAGGAAAATAAAAGAAACATTTGGAGATAAGAAAAACAGCTCTATGAATATCAAGGACACTGATGGAAAACCTGTTCTCAGCAAAGAAGGGAAAGCTGAAAGGTGGAAAGAGTACATAGAGGGGCTCTACAAAGGAAATGAACTTCGAGACAATATTGTAGGAAGGGACGAGGATGTAGATGAAGATGAAATAGGAGACACTGTACTGAGAGAAGAATTTGACAGAGCCCTGAAAGACCTAAGTCGAAACAAGGCCACTGGAGTAGATGATATTCCCTCAGAGCTACTGAAGTCTCTGGGAGAACCAGCCATGTCAAAATTGTTTCACCTGGTGTGTAAGATGTATGAGACAGGTGAAGTACCCTCAGACTTCAAGAAAAATGTTATAATCCCCATTCCAAAGAAAGCAGGTGCAGACAGGTGTGAAAACTACAGAACCATCAGTTTAATAAGTCATGGTTGCAAAATATTAACACGAATTATATACAGAAGGATGGAAAAACTGGTAGAAGCCGACCTCGGGGAAGATCAGTTTGGGTTCAGGAGAAATATAGGAACACGGGAGGCAATACTCACTTTACGGCTTATCCTAGAAGATAGATTAAGAAAAGGCAAACCTACATTTCTAGCTTTTGTAGATTTGGAGAAGGCTTTTGACAATGTTGATTGGAATAAACTCTTTCAAGTTCTGAAGCAAGCAGGAGTAAAATATAGTGAGCGTAAGGTTATTTACAACTTGTACAAAAATCAGACAGCAGTTGTCAGAGTTGAAGGGCATGAAAGGGATGCAGTGGTTGGAAAGAGAGTAAGACAGGGTTGTAGTCTTTCTCCATTGTTATTCAATTTGTACATTGAGCAAGCTATAAAGGAAAGCAAGGAGAAATTTGGCGAAGGAATTAAAGTTCAGAGGGAAGAATTAAAAACATTGCGTTTTGCCGACGACATAGTAATTATGTCAGATACAGCAAAGGACCTGGAAGAGCAATTGAACGGAATGGACAGTGTGCTGAAAGGTGCATATAAGATGAACATTAACAAGAGCAAAACTTGGGTAATGGAGTGCAGTGTAAGAAAATCGGGTAATGCTGAAGGAATTAGATTAGGTAATGAAGCAATAATGGAGGTAGATGAGTTTTGTTACTTGGGCAGTAAAATAACAAATGATGGTCGCAGTACAGAGGATATAAAATGCAGAATGGCAATGGGTAGAAAAGCGTTTTTGAAAAAGAGAAATTTGTTTACATCGAATATTGATTTAAGCCTAAGGAAGTCCTTTCTGAAGGCATTTGTATGGAGTGTTGCCTTGTATGGGAGTGAGACATGGACGATAAACAGTGCGGACAGGAAGAGGATAGAGGCTTTTGAAATATGGTGCTACAGAAGAATGCTGAAGATTAGGTGGGTGGATCGCGTAACTAATGAGGAGGTACTGAACAGAATTGGGGAGAAAAGAAATTTCTGGCATACCTTGACTAAAAGAAGGGATCGATTGGTAGGACACATACTTAGACATCAAGGAATTGTGAATTTAGCATTAGAGGGAAGTGTGTGGGGTAAAAATCGCAGAGAAAGACCAAGAGATGGATACAGTAAGCAGATTCAGACAGATGTAGGTTGCCGTTCTTAGTGGAGACGAAGAGGCTTGCTCAGGATAGGGTATTGTGGAGAGCTGCATCAAACCAGTCTCCGGACTGAAGACCACTACAACAACACAGAAACATCAGAAGACCTTACTTTTGATAGAAAGACGTCGCTTTTCTACTTGGTAACGTTAAGGTTTCTTCACGACAATTCCAGTAAAATTGCTATAGACCTGACTTTTGATAGAAAGACGTCGCTTTTCTACTTAGTAACGTTAAGGTTTCTTCACGACAATTCCAGTAAAATTGCTATCGGTGGAAAGTAGGAAACGTATTTAGTATTCGGTAACTGCTGTATTTAACGTACCAAACCAGTCACCACAGCTGAAGGAAAAACGTCACAGACGTGGCAATAAAACGGCAAAAGCAAGGAAACTGTTTTCCAATGAAGAAGAACACCATTCCGTAATTCTTGCTACACCTGAACCACAAACGGCAAGAATCTTCAAAATATTGTATTTTTAAGCTAAAGTAAATACAATGAAAAGAATATGCACGTACAAGAAAGACGAATGAGATGTAAAAATGTGCTACTCCACACCGAAATGACAAAGGTAAAAAAAAAAAAAAAAAAAAAAAAAAAAAAAAAAAAAAAAAAAAAAAACCTGTTATAGCAAGAACGAACCATAATAGATATTTGTGTTTCTATTTATATTCCACTTTCTTTCACCGGAATAAGCTGCAAATATACACATATTTTTAAGTATTTATTCATGACGAAGTTGTTCTTTGTGCCAATGAATCAGTTAAATTCGGCTGTTTTACATTAATTTCCATACTATATTTGTATCTTGATATTTTACTAATGATTATAAAGAAAAAATTATCCTAACTATATCGTTAATTACGTACAAACATCACTCCTTCAGCGGCTTGCCCACTGCTGGAGCGCTAGTGTCGTTTCCATTGTCAGTTGTTAACAACTTTCACAGCAGAGAGTGGCGCGACTGTATATGTTAGACTGTGATAATATCTTTATTTTCATGTTGACAAAGAAGGACAGCTTTTACCGTAATTCTACGCACGGTTTATATTTAAACCGGAAAATTGAAAAGCTTTCGCCGCGGCTGAGTGGCCGAGCGCATTGAGGCGCTATGCTCCGAGGTTGTTCCCCGTCGGGAGTTAGAATCCTCCATCGGGCATGGATGTTTGTGTTGTCTTTAGTATGAAGTAGTCTATAAGTAGTTTGTAAGTTTAGGCACTGATGACCCCGCAGTTAATCCCCATAACCTTCACAAACATTTGATCATTTTTGAAAACTTTTCTTTTATGTAGATGATCCTGGTCATAAAGAACAAATCTGTGAAATTATTTTACTTTCGATAGTCATTGAGACGTATGAAAAGACATCAGCATGAGCTAAGCAGCTCACGGTCTGCACGGCCTCTACGGTCGGGGGTTCGAATCCCGGATATTTGTGCCGTCTTTAGTGTTAGCTAGTTCATAAGTAGTTTGTAAGTATAGGGACTGATGAGCCCGTAGTTAAGTCCCATAAGCTACACAAACATTTGAACATTTTGAGCTAAGCAGCGGGGAAAACCTAGTATCCTGTACGTGACAGGTATAAATTGTTTACTGGAATGGCTCTGGTTTTGGAAATAGTAGACTTCCAATTACACTATCCTATCTTATACCTAACACCAGAGGTCTGACGGTCAAATCGTCACAGGATTCATCTTACTCCAAATTTCATACAGCCTCTCCACCTATAGCATGCTAGAATGTCTTTCAAAATAGCTGTGACTCTCTAATAAATATCTGTAACAGAAGACTGATGTGAGTCATAAATCTCTTCGTATGTGATACGAACCTCTGTAAGAACGTCAGTTCCGAACCAGCAGTAGAAGAGCAGTTGCTGGATCACGGCAGACAGGTAGGACGTGTACTTCACCAGCCACGTGGAGTCTGCGTTCTGAAAGCGAATCACACCATCAAAGCAGTTGTCTTCATTTGTTATAGTAAGTTCATTACAACAATTAAATTCAGTTGTATGTGTATCATATTTATTTAATGTCATCCAACATAAGTAAAACTATACCACACTTCTTTTACTGTCGTCACTCTTTTCCTTCGTTATGGATGTTTACGGTTTAAAATCGTGATATTTATGAATTTTTGAAATACAGCTCATGACGTGTTACAAAATGTTTTATCGTGGTTCCTGTTGTTTTCTCTTGTAGAAATGTTCTCTTATTCTCTAATGTATATCTTCGGTTATAAAACAGATGTTGCTAGTTTGGAAAATTACTGGCTCATATCCATTAACGCAACATCAAGTTGTTTTCCTCAATAAGTCATCGGATTTTGGATGATGCCAATACGTGAGATATTAAACTTTTTTTCTATATTTCCCTCTTTTTCAGAATTAGATGTGCTGAAAGTAATTCCATGTACTTTACGTGGATACTGACGCTATGCATTGAAACAAAATAAATATGGTACTGGGTAAGGTATGATGCAGGAAAGTTAACTGCTATCCATGGATGTGAATTGCAGTTGTCCTACAAGTCATTCTGAGACGAAAACTTCAGTTAATAACTTCAACTCTTATCCCAACGGTATGAATTATGAGCATATGTGAATAATTCCTTCAGACTTATTCTGAATGGTGTATAACTGACCTTAGCAATGGCGACGAAAGCCGTGGCGCTGATGGCTATGATGTCCATCATGAACTGGCCCAGCAGGATTGGTCCAAATAACATACTCAGGCGTTGTACACTCCTGAAACGGCAAACAGTTTGTCACGTGATCATAACAAGCAGTAATTTTAAGTGTATATATATGGCAAAGTGGAAACAATGATGAATGTGTAGCCTAAGTGGCATTTCAGTATTAGAGCGTAACATGGTAAACAGTAATTTTTAAAAATTCTGTTTTGCGATAATTTCTTCGTATTTGCCTATTTTTATGCTTATAATTGCTTGCCCTCTCTCGGCAAAGTTTTCTGCAAGGTACCTTCTGTCACATACCATACAAACATTTATGTACTCAGTGATCTTCCTCATGGTTTAAAGGTCATGTGTGCAAAAATTCATAAAGATTGGAGCAAAACTATACACTTTGTAACATTCCGTAAGTTAAGTACCCTCCACCATGCACCGAACGAAATTTTATACAGTGACATTCCTCTTGTTTTTAAGGTAAAGTATGCAAAATTTCACAAATATCGGAACAAAACTATAGATTTCTATGCAATAGTAACGCAGGATCACATTGAAAAAAGCACGTTGTTGTTCTCAAATATTCTAGTTTTATTTCATACGACCCCTGTTCTGAGAATAACGAAAACAACAAAAAAGGATCTGTGAAATCGGTCGAGCCGTTCTCAAGCTATGGCGCGATTACGGTATTTAGGGATCCATTTTTATGTTGCAAAGTACCCTCTCCCATGCCCAGTATGAAACATAAGGTAGACGGTGACGTTTCTCTTGTTTTGATGGTCAAGCGTACGAAATTTCGTGAAATTCGGAATTAAACTGTAGAGTCTGTAGGATAAGTATGCTCCTCCATGCACAAGTCACAAAATACTTTCTTAGCTGACGTTTTCTACCTGTAAACTACATTCTTACCGAAACTACATTTTTCATAAGTGAAGTAGCTTACGAGATTTCGTGTTAAGTCAGTGAGTGAATGAGTGTCCTTTCGCTTTTATATAGACAGAGATTAAGAAAACAGATTGCTTAATTTTGGATACAAGAGAATTAAGGGAATCTTACAGACCAAAATAAACAAAACATGCAAAGACGTAAAAATTGACACACGTGCTAGGAATGACATGGGGTTTTATTAGAAAATAATAATAGTAATATTATTGCTAGACGCGTTGTAAACGCACTGTAGGCTACATCTTTGACTGTCTGAATCATATCGATTGTCGGTCACGTCCAATGGAGTCGAGTAAAATAAGAGCAGCAGTTGGTGTGCGTAGATGAGAGCGGGCAGAGCTAGCCAACGCGGCAGTGGCACGAACGATGTGGTTATTATTGAAGCTGGTGCAACTAATTGAACAGTGACTTACTGATGAGCCACGCTAAGCTATCGTGTATCTTTACAGTCAGTGAAATGTGTATTTCTGTCAAAGTGTGCGCTAACGTGTGTCGTGTCGTCGAGAGAAACAATCAACCGCGTCGCTACGGTAACGGTTTTTTATATGGACTGGATCTAAATGAAAAAGATCTGACTAACGTAGAACTATGATCTCGTAAAATACAAAGTGTCGTCGCTACCGTGATATCAAGAATATCGGGCAACCGCGTCGCGATCAGACGTGTCGAACTGGCATTTGCTGTAATTGAAGTTGGACTGCCATTGCACGTGAATAACATATTCGGTTAGCATATTGTGTAATATGTGTTTTTACCTCAAGCTATTCTTTATTCTGGAACAGGACAATCAATTACTCGCTTGTGTACTGTTGATTTGGGACGATGTGTGAACCTTCAACCTGTCCGTTATTCTCTTTGTTTTACTACATTGCAACCAAATATTATTGCATGAGTTTCAATACACTGATTCATTGCTGAATTAAAGTGTGTTATTGAATGAGAATCCTTTATTGACGATATTGCATCAGAGCAGTGGCGTAACTAGGACATGTCTTTGGGGGGGGGGGGGATAGACATGATGAGGAGCAAAATTTTAGTCACTTTCCAGACAGACTACCATCTACCACTCCCATTGAAGAAAGTAATTCACTACCACTCAATGAAAGCTTATGGTAAAACACCCCAAGTTTCCAATCTTTACCTTTACCAGATTGCTGTTGTACATTTTTTATTTTTTTTATTTTTTTTTTTGGGGGGGGTGGTTCTGGGGGAAGGGGCGTTCTATCCCCCTCATCCCCCCTGTAGTTACGCCACTGCATCAGAGTGAAGTGAATAGTTTAGAAGTAGGGTGTATTAATGGCTCAGGGGAATAACGTGGGCAGGTACACGGTCAGTTCCAACTACAGATCCATCCACAATCATCTAACGATCATAATCAAAGCAACATTTCATAACTAACGTAATATACGGTATATACAAATATTTATTCCCGGAGCCCATTACAGCGTGAAAGATCTCTTTCGCATGTCATTTGGCGATGATCGTGTGCTCAGCCGCCACTTTTGTCATGCTTGGCCTCCCGGGTCCCCAGAACTCAGTCCGTGCGATTATTGGCTTTGGGGTTACCTGAAGTCACAAGTGTATCATGATCGACATACATCTCTAGGAATGCTGAAAGACAACATCTGACATCAATGCCTCACCATAACTCCGGATATGCTTTACAGTGCTGCTCACAACATCATTCTTCGACTACAGCTATTGTTGAGGAATGATGGTGAACATAATGAGCATTTCCTGTAAACAACATCATCTTTGTTTTGTCTTTATTTGTTACTCTAATTATTGCTTTTCTGATCAGGTGGAACGCCATCTGTTGGATATTTTTGAAGTCTTTTTTTTTCCTTCTTCTTGGGTTCTAAAAAAAGACAAGTCATTGCAAGCATGTGTTTAAATTTTTACCTCTCTATCTATATTATTCCGTGATTTATTAAGTTTGATCTTGTAGGGTGCAGGCTTTTACTGAATAATTTCATTTTCTATTAAAAATAAAGAATGGCTAGGAAATACCAGAAGACCAGCTCTTTGACAGAAAGACGTCACTTTTCCACTCAGGAACGTTAACGTTCCTTCACTATAATTCCAGTAAAATCGGTGAGGGTGGAACGTAGGAAACGAGTGTAGATGCAATAACTACAGTATTTAACATACCAAATCAGCCACCACAGCTGTAGCTGAAGGAAAATCGACACAGACATAGCAAGAAAACGAAAAAAACAGTCAAACTCTTTTCAATTAGCAAGAACCCAAATACACAATTGTTGCTACAGCTGAACCTCAAACAGCTAGAATCTTCAAAATATTGGCTTTTCAATCTAAAGTAATTACACTAGAAAGAATATGCACGTATAAGAAAGACGAGTGAAGCGTAAAAACATACTAATCATTAGACTCCACACCGAATTGATACGCGTCAAAAAACTCTTTGTGATAGTAGGAATAAATAAAGCATGATAGAAATTTATGTTTCTCTTATGTTTATATGGTACTTAGTATCAGTGGAATAAACTGCAAATATAGACATATTCGTAAGTGTTGCTTCATGACAGCGTTCTTCACTGTACCACTAAATCAGTTAAGTTCGGCTGGTTTTACTTTAATTTCCGTATGTTGCTTCATATTTTACTAATGCTTGTAACGCAAAAATTAGAAGTACCATTTCATTGATTACGTACACAAATAACTATAAACAAACATCACTCCTTTGACGACTTGTCCACCACTAAGAGCTCTAGAACGATGCATCTGTCAGTTTGTAGCAACATTCACAGCAGTGAGCGTCACCATTGTGTATGTTAGACTGTGCCTGAAAGCGAAACCGTGGTGGGAATCTCAGTGGTGATAATTCTCCAATTGACACTCCCAAATCCATAGCTAACTTCGTGACTCACATATAGAAGAAGAAGGCTACCTGTCGATGCGGCAGTGGTAGTTGACGCACTGCGCGAGGCGCCACCTGCAGAGGTGTTGGCGGTGGCCAGGTGGGAGGCCCTTGCTGCCGTCCTGCGGCTGGTCGACGCACAGGTTCTGCAGCATCAGGTTCAGCATCTGCAGGTGGGCCGCCATGTAGATGAACAGCGACACCAGGAAGCCGTCCATGATGGACGACAGCAGCGCGCCGTACATCAGGCCGGCCGCCACGCCCGCGTAAATCACCTGCGGGCCATAGACACGATAGCTAAGTCCACTAAGTGTCACTGTGTGAAATCATTAACATTCGTAATTTCTGTTGTCAGTCATTTTGATAGTTTACGCTCAACTTAAAATAATGCAAAGCGATTGAGCATGTTCTGCTCATCCTCAGGCACTGTTAAATATAGAAAATTACTTAGATAAGGTTGTCATAGACGATTCTGGTGTAATATCCTTAATTGTTGTTGGAGTGGTAGTTGCGGTATCTGGCGGGGTGGGGGCAGTCAATAGCCAGAAACTGAAGAGCCGCATGGGAGTAGCCGAGCGGTCTGGAACGCCACGTTCCAGATCGCGCGGCCTCCCACGTCGGAGTTTCGAATCCTCACTCGAGCATGAACGTTTGGTTGTCTTTAGTATAATGTAGTTCTTAAGTAGTTTATAAATTTAGGGACTGATGACGCTCCACTTAAGACCCATAAGCTTTAGAAACATTTGAACATTTTTGAACAAACTGAAGAGGAGTGATGTTCAAAATGTTCAAATGTTTGTAAATCTATCAGACCAAACTGTGTGGTCATCAGTCGACAGCTTACAAACTATTTAAACTAAGGTAAACTAACCTAAGGACAACACACACACACACACACACACACACACACACACACACACCCGACGGAGGACTCGAACCTCCGACGGCGAGCAACCGCGCGCTCCGCAGCTAGGCGCCTTAGACTGCTCGGCTGCTCCACCACGGCGAGGAGTGATGTCTTCTGCTGCTCATAATATTAGTTCTGAATTTTATCACCACATGTGTGAGATGCAGACAGGTTTCTTTACTCTGTACATTAGACTCTGAGACATAGTGCCCATTTGGATGCACTTGAAAATATCATAAATGTCATAAGTACTCATGTCTGGGTGTATGTATTTTGAATTTCGCTTTTATATATAATGATGTGTGTCTATGACATACATCATAGACTTCAAGAAGAATACACTGCAAGTGCAGACATATGTCAAAATTGTAGAACCGTTAAGTCATGATTGCAAAATACTAACAGAATTATTTACAGACGAATGGAAAAATTGGTAGAATCCCACCTGGGAGAAGATCGCTTCGGATTTAGGAGAAATATAGGAACACGCGAGGCAATACCTATGACTTATCTCAGAAGATAGGTTAAGGAAACGGAAACCTACGTTCTTGGCATTTGTGGATCTGGAGAAACCTTTTGACAATGTTGACTGCAATATACTCTTTCCAATTCTGAAAGTAGCAGGGGTAAAATATAGGGAGTGAAGAGTTATATCAAACTTGTACAAAAACCAGACTGATGACCCCATAGTTAAGTCCCATAGACTATACAAACATTTGAACATTTACAAAAACCAGACAGCAATTAGTAGAGTCGGAAGGCATAAAAGGGTCACAGTAGTTAGGAAGGGAGTAATACAGGGTTGTAGCCTTTCCCCAATATTGTTCATTCTGTACATTGAGCAAGCTGTGAAGGAATGCAAGGAGACATTTGAGAGGGACTGAATGTCCAGGTAGAGGAAATAAAAATCTTGCAGTTTGCCGACAACATAGTAATTCTGTCAGAGACAACAAAGGACCTAGAGAAGCAATTAAACGGAGTGGGAAGTGTCTTGAAAGGAAGATGAATATTACATGACTAACACGAGGGTAATGGAATGTAGTGTCAGAAATTCAGGCAACGCTGATTGAATTAGATTAGGTAATGAGACAATAAAAGTAGTTGGTGAGTTTTGTCATTTGGGTAGCAAGATAACTTGTGATGGACGAAGTAAAGAGAATATAAAACGCAGAATGGCTATGGTAAGAAAAGCGATTCTGAAGAAACGAAATTTGTTGACCTCCAGTATGAGTTTAAATGTTAGGAAGTCCTTTCTGAAAGCGTTTGTCTGCAGTGTAACATTGTATGGGAGTGAAATGTGGACGATTAGGAGTTCAAACAGAAAGATGATATAAGCTTTCGAAATGTGATGCTACAGACGAATGATGAAGATTAGATGGGTAGATCACATAACTAATGAGGAGTTGCTTAACAGAATTGGGTAGAAAAGGAGTTTGTGATATTCCCTGACTAAGAGAAGGAATAGGTTAGTGGGACACATTCTGAGACATCAAGGAATTGTCAACGAAACCTTAAAAGAAAGTGTGTGACATAAGAATCGTAGATGGTGACCCAGATTCGACGACAGTAAGCAGATTCAAAAGGATATAGGTTGCCATTCGTATTCTCAGATGAAGAGGCTTGCACAGGACAGGGTAGTGTGGAGAGCTACACCAAATCAGTATGCAGACTGAAAACCACAACAGCAACAACAACGTCTATGATACAAATTAGTTTTATGGAGAGTTTTTAACAAAGCTTTGCCTTCAAAACAGACGAAAAGTTGAAACGCATAAGACATCAATAAAATGATAACTCTGGTGATAGCATTTGTATTATTTTCAAAGAAACAGGTTTGCAGCAGATATTGCGATGGAATTATCGCGAGATTCACTTTTATTATATGTCAGTTGTTGAGTTACGATTTTCACGTTCCATAATATCGTTTGCAT
This sequence comes from Locusta migratoria, assembly GCA_026315105.1. Lineage (NCBI taxonomy): Eukaryota > Metazoa > Arthropoda > Insecta > Orthoptera > Acrididae > Locusta > Locusta migratoria. Next base: position 7,295,121 of record CM048747.1, read on the forward strand.
GTATGGTATATTGCTGAAGTCACTGCATAATATTACTCCCAAGACTCAATCCAGGATCCTGTTTCGTAGATATGGTGCTTACGTGTCTGTGAACAGTGTATGCATGCTGAAATAAAAATCTCTGGGAAATGCAATTACATGCATCGGCTTCTTCGATGTATCAGAGATGCAGAAGAAATTGTGGAAGTAATCAAGTATCTAACATGTAATAAAAGTGAATCACGCAACCATTACATCACAATATTTGATGCCAACATGTCTGAATCCCACACAGGTGGTTATATGAAACAGCCTACATCAAGAACACCAGAAGACACGCCAGTTTACGAACCTTTACTGCTACCACTCCCACAGTTACCACCTCAACAAAAGTTGCATTAGAATAATTTAAGATTAAGTCATTTTCAGCATGAAAACAGCAAATTATGATGACCAGAACAGCTCTAAACGAGTAGTGACTGTAGCAGAAATTGCGAATTTTTGTCGAGACATTTGAAATTCAGCAGGTACTACGACTACCTCGTAGACGGGCGACTGCGTGTAGGAGAAGGGGTACCAGACGTGCGCGGGCAGCCCCACGCGCGCCCGGCACCGCACGGTGTCCCCGCAGGCGCGCGCGCGCACGGCGGGCATCACGGACCAGTAGACGCAGCCCATCGCCGTCACCGATAGGCGCGCCACCGACACGATGCGGCTCTTGAGCGCCGTCCACCCGAACAGCGCCGCCCTCTCGCTCTGCTGCTCCCCGCCATACTCCTGCGACAGAGACGGCGTCTGACTCAGTGTTCACCAAAATCAAGCGCTCCTGCACTGCTCAAATGGAACAAGGTGAAAAAAGTCAGCCTCATACTTACTGGATGCTTGAGACCAACCAAAGTGGAGCATCTGTATTATCTAGCAGATTCAGTACCGCCTGGCATCAGGAGTGAAACAGCTGCCCAAGTAGAAAGTAAGGCCCTTACCTTTCATACTCACCCACATTTTGTCCCCACGCCTGCATCATCGCACTTGAAAACAGTTGCGTAAGAACCTGTGTCAGCAACAACAACAAGTGATAGAGATGTCGAAAAAGAAAATAAAGAACGCTCCTTTAAGACGGAGAAAACCTAAAGAAGAACTACGTCCTGGTCAGAATGACAGCTGATGGACACGGAAGTCCCTCAACAGGTTGTGAAATGGTATGGTGTTGGGCAAAGTGAGTCTTGAAAAATGGGGAAGACAGTGAATTTGAGGAGGAGCAGCCAATGATGCATCTGCGAAACTGCCATTTGTTCCCATCATCCTTCACTGATGAAGATCCAAAGTAATAAAAGTAAGTAAGTAATAATAGAAATCTAGTGATATTCATAGTTGCTTCCACAAAATATATATTCTATCATGAGATTTGTTAGTAATAACCCAACCCAAATCTAAAGTTACAGTAGTGTGCTACAACACTAGGAGATAGGCTGCTCTACACTACTCAAGGTTAAATTGAAATTTGGCGCAGAAGGTGGTGAATTATAAATCAGTTTTTGGCCCGAAGACATAAACAAACAACAACATGGCAGTTGTTGATATGCCGATAACACATCTCCACTACCTCGTCTACTTCTTCCTGTCGCAAAATGCAGTTTGACGTATATATATTTCTGTGCGGGAGTAGACATGTGGTCTAAGGCATCGTTCTGTGAACTAGGCAGCTGTTCTGGCTGGAGGTTCGAGTTCTCCTTCGGGCATGTGTGTGTGTGTGTGTGTGTGTGTGTGTGCTCCTTAATGAAAGTTAGTATACATAGTATGTAAGTCTATGGAATGATGATGATAGTAGTTGGTGCTAAAGGTTTACATAGATGTTTCTATAAGAATGGCATAATGGAGCATACCTGCATACAGTTGTCGAGCTCATCGATGAATTGGTCGATGGCAGGTCTCATTTTGAGGAAGGCGACGATCTTGATGCTGTTCATGACGTAGGTGAACATGAGGCAGGCGTTCATGGTGACTCCGAGCATGTGGCCCCAGTAGTGCACCATGGCGAACAGCAGGCTGGCCACGAACAGCAGCAGGACGAGCACCACGCAGGCCGAGTAGACACCGTACAGCCGCGAGCAGACGGCAGGAGCCCCACGATGCGGCGCCCACGCGCCCACGAAGAACAGCAGCCACTGCTGCAGCCGCAGGTCTGTGCGCAGCCGCCGGCCGCCGCCGCCTGCCACAGTAGCACACCACCTGGTCACTTCTCACCAGCAGGCAGCAGACAATAGCTGTCCATTAACGTTCAGTTTAAATCACACAATTTTATTTATTTATTCATGCCAGAAGTATCTTATAACTTATACATGTGACACATTACATGGCTGAAACACAAATACAAAAATGAAAATCAAGAAATATAAATACACTACTGGGCATTAAAACTGCTACACCAAGGAGAAATGCAGATGATAAATGGGTATTCATTGGACAAATATATTATACTAGAACTGACACGCAGTTTCGGTGCATAGATCCTGAGAAATCAGTACCCAAAACAACCTCCTCTGGACGTAATAATGGCCCTGATACATCTGAGCATTGAGTCAAACAGATGCACATGCAGCTATAGTTGGGCAGTCAGCTCCTGAACTGATTCTAAGAGCCAGATCCTTCTAAGGAGTGAGTCATGGATAAATCCGAAAAAAAGAGTGGTAGCTCATCTGAACCGAAAAGTCTTTGTGGTGACAGCAATGAGCTGCAACAACACCCCATGGCTCTTGCTTAAAAAGTTTTTCAAGCTACAAAATAAATGTGCGATAGACAATGTGCATGTATAAAACTGCAAAAAATTGGTGCTTAAACACGTGCAGTGCCACCACGCTGCGAGACAGGAATCGGTGAGTGGAGCGCCGGTGAGTCGCGCAAGCAGCAGGATTTGGTGATTGCGCAGTTCCCAAATCTCGCTGGTTGCTGCTGCATGACTCCAGCGATCGGATCCCCAACTGAGTCGGTGAGTTAACTGGTTCACCAGTTCACCAGTTCGCCTCTCTGCCCCACTCTCCCAACTCTGCTGGCCTGCCGAGCCGCCTAATGGAGCACTGCTCACGGTTTCCCCCACTCCTCTGGCGAATCGCATGGCGCAGAACAAAGCGACTCTGTGCATCACTCCTTTCTCTCAACTCCTGTGTTCTGATAAAGCTTGCAGCACACTTACAGAAACGATCATCTGAAGCAACAGAAACCGTCATATAGACAAATGTCCTACTCCAATAATAATAATTATTATAATAACAGAAAATCTGGAGTCTGTAGCAAAAATGTACAAAATTAAACCATATAAAATTTCCGCGAAAAAGATCCTAATCATTTTTTCTCGAAGACTTTTAGTTTGCATGAAGGCAGCATGAGAGACAAAGTCTTGTGCAATGTGCATGTTCTGTTGCTTAAATAGATTTTGTAAGCTCACATTACGCAGTTTCCTGACTTCATAGACAAGTGTCCTGTCTTTTATGAAGCTACACTATGTTGAAAACAATGACTATATAACCGAATAACAAAGAAAATAACAATTTGCATTAATGTTTTCTATCTCTGAATCCATTCAGTTTACGGAATATGTCCATTTGACATTTTTGCTGCTGGCATCAAATCTTTCTTGTTTCACAAGAGATGGAGAGAGAGAGAGAACAGTAGGATGTCAAACGAGATGTGTCTAAAATTACGTATCTGAGTAAAATATCTTGCTTTAATGTTTCGTTAGGAATTTAATGTGTTCGGTACAGTGGGATATGTATGTTTGCAATTAAAGATAAAATATATTAGGAAGCACATACAAAATAATTTGCGTTGCTCTGTATAGAGAATATATAAAACTTCGCACAGATGACAGGTGAAGGGGTTGTAATTAGAGGAATTAAAATATAAGATGGAACTGAAATCATACCAGCAACTGCAAAACTTACAATTCAGGGGCCCAGAATGCTACCCCGGTACTACGCCAACTGTAAGATTATCATCACAGTTTTAAATTATTTACCTAATTATTTATTTCGGTAAGACACTCTTTGTACTTAATCAGTTATTGATGGTTTGTACTCACAAAAGAAAAACTCATTGACGACATAGTCAGAATTATCTGTACTCGTCGTCTTATTTTCGAAGAATTTGGCTGGAGATCTTCACAGTCTTTTTTTCGTATTTGAAGTTGTAAATGAAATAGTCCACGAACATTTCTCGCTTTGTAAATTTAATGGACATCACTCTTTTGACGCCTTATTTCTTAGATGAAATTAAACTTTATTGCTTACTCTGGAGCTATCATTATTCTACTGTTTATGGGTGCCAGACTTTAGATATTAGCAGCCATTTTGCAGTGGGAAGCTGTCGTTCACGTAGGACACCCGGCTGTGTCACCACGCTATCTCGTTTCATTCAACTCGTTCAAACTTGCAAACTACTCACGGTATAAATTTGGAACTAGTATCATTTTATTCTACGAAATAGGGTATTTTTTGTGAATGAAAGTATAAAAATATAAAAATGATCATTTCTTATTTCCCAATTATTTCACCTGCAAATATATTTAAATTCTGTTATTACATTTTTAATTTTTACTGCAGGTGTAATAATCATTCTAATTCTCGAAACTACTAAGGACACAATAAAATTATTACTCTTCTTTCTTCTTTTACAATATGGCCAAATCAGATAAAGGTATAATGACAAAAAAGCAATGTGACATCATTTTACGTTTTTTATCAGTTTCTGAGTCGGTGAGTCACGAAAAAGAACTAGTTCACCCCAGTGAGTGACTATTTCTGATCCGATCTCTGAAAAGATCGGTTTTGCCCATCTCTACATGTAGCTTCAACACGATACCACAGCTCGGCCACCATTGACCAGACGTTTTCAGTTGGTGAGATATCTGGAGAATGTGCTGGCCAGGACAGCAGTCGAACATTTTTCGTATCCAGAAAGGCCTGTACAGGACCTGAAACATGCGGTCGTCCATTATCCTGCTGGGATGTAGGGTTTCGCAGGGATCGAATGAAGGGTAGAGCCACGGGTCGAAACACATATGAAATGTAACGGCCACTGTTCAAAGTGCCGTCGCTGCGTACAAGAGGTGACCGAGACGTGTAACCAGTGGCACCCCACACCATCACGCCCGGTGATACGCCAGTATGGCGATGACGAACACACGCTTAAAATGTGCTTTTACCGCGATGTCGCCAAACACGGATACGACCATCATGATGCTGTAAACGGAACCTGGATTCATCCGAAAAAATGACATTTTGCTAATCGTCTACCGAGGTTCGTCGTTGCTTACACCATCGCATTCGCTCCTGTCTGTGATGCAGCGTCAAGGGTAACCGCAGCCATGGTCTCCGAGCTGATAGTCCATGCTGCTGCATACGTCGTCCAACCTGTCGTGCAGATGGTTGTTGTCTTGCAATCGTCCCCATCTGTTGACTCAGGGATTGAAACGTGGCTGCACGATCCGTTACATTCATGCGGATAAGATGCCTGTCATCTCGACTGCTAGTGATACGTGGCCCTTGGGATCCAGCACGGCGTTCCGTATTGCTCTCCTGAACCAACCGATTCCATATTCTGCTAACGGTCATTGGATCGCGACCAACGCGAGCAGCACAGTAATTTCGCTATACGATAAACCGCAATCGCGATAGGCTACAATCCGAACTTCATCAAAGTCGGAAATGTGATGGTACGCAATTCTCCTTCTTACACGAGGCATCGCAACAACGTTTCACCAGGCAACGCCGGTCAACTGCTGTTTGTGTATGAGAAATCGGTTAGAAACTTTCCTCATGTCAGCACGTTGTAGGTGTCGCCACCGGCGCCAACCTTGTGTGAATGCTCTGAAATCTAATCATTTGCATATCACAGCGTCATCTTGCTGTCGTTTAAATTTCGCATCTGTATCACGTCATCTAAGCATAAATTACTGTTTTATAGTATGTAAAAATGGATGTTTGTTTTTATTTACATTTTTTTGTTTTTTATGCGCTGCCGTACCGTTCATACTAAGATGAAACATATTCCTTACACTTGCGCAAAAGTCTTGGACAAAATTATATCACTGTACGAAACATAGTTCAGGAAATATGTCGTCATAATCACTTATTTGCATTAAAAACCGACGCACTGACGTTTTAATACATATCCTGTTTACTACTAACTGTATTTGCAACATATCTCGTAGATAATATCCAAATAAACTTTCATGACCCTGCAAACTTGTATTACTGTACGACATATCATTCTAGAGATATTATAATATAGCATTCTTTCTTATCAATCCTAAATTACTGAATTAGCAAGATAACTGTTTCAATTCACATTCCCAAAATTATTTCTTTTACGGTAGCAAAGCGCTGGCTATGTGTGTGTGTGTGTGTGTGTGTGTGTGTGTGTGTGTGTGTGTGTGTGTGTCTTATGTGCACAATGTAAGTTCCGTTTGGTTGTATAAAACAAACATGTACAGATACAGAAAAAATATTTATTGTACAAAAATCTTCAATCGTTAACTACTTTTCTACATAGCTTCAGAAATTTTGTAGGCATTTGTCACAGCATGGCACAAGTTTTTGTATGCCTTCTTCATAGAAGGTTATTGCCTGTGTTTGTAACCATATGGTAACTCGTTCTTTCAGCTCATGTTATCATCGTTGAAGTGCTGACCACCAAGGACACATTTTATGTGCACTAAGTGTAAGCTTACGGTTGTGCTTCATCTGCACTTAAATTGCGTGAACCAGTTCATCAGCAACCACAGACAGGCGTCCGCTTCGATCTTCGTCCTGCACTTGATCACGTCCTTAATTGAACAGTCTGATCCATCTTCTGACCATTGAATCACTCATACCATTTTGTCTGTAAACCTCGCAGATTTGCCTGTGAATTTCCTTCGGTTTAACTTTCTTTGCATTTAGAAAACGAATCACAGATCTGATTTCAAACGCGGCGGCATTTTCAATATACGGCTTACATTATAAAGACGCACTACAAAGCACACGTCGGCAGCAGCGATCTCAAAATGGCGTACATGTCTTCTCCTTGAGTTAGAGTAAAGCCCATTCTACACGGCAAGTGAGAGATTACAAGATTATCTACGATGCACCGATTACGCCTCCCCCGTACCGCGTAGACGCGTCCACTTCCACAATACGCGTACGATCGCTAGTAGACGGAATAGGATGGATCCTATTCTCACGCGTATGGAAGTGCTTCGCGCATGCGCAGACGACCGAATGGGGAACCCAGCTGACGAACGGAGCCAAGGCGTGAATTTGTTTGAGAAATGTCAACTTGTCTCCTGCTCAGGGGAACGTAGTTGTTCGACTCATATATCTCTACATATAAAAATGAATGTTTGTCTGTATGTCCTCTATAAACTCGAAAACGGCTGGAGCTATCATGATGACGTCATTGTACAATATTCAGATAAGCCCAGAGAGTGTACCTCTTAAGTTTGGTAGCGATCGGATCAAGATTTTTATTGATTTGAAGATATTTGCTGCTTAGGGCATAATGCGACAGCGTCTGCAACATACGGATCGTGCTGGTTGCGTATCCTCCAGGCGTCAAGTCTCCGGCGGCTTAATGTGCTGATGTTCATAACGAAATATTCGCTTTCCGAGGACAATTATTTTACTGATCCGACAGGGATACAAGCAAGAACCTGTCACCCAACCAAACACTTTTTTCTTTCCATGTCATTGTAAAGTATGTCAAAGCAGAGTGTCCGTATGTTGGGATGTACATATTGCAAACAAATCTACAGTTTTGTTCCAATCTTTATGAAATTTTATACACGTAAGCTTCAATCCATGAGGACGGTCACCGTGAGTATAAGAATCACGTACAACAAAGAGTTCACGAGATATGACGTCATAAACAATGAGACGCGCAAAAAATTGCTGCATTTAGAGACAATGCTGCTCATTTTGTCCTAAACCACTGGACCGATTTCAACCAAATTTGCTACACACATTCCTTACCGTGAGGTAACAGTTGCTGCAGGGTTAAGAATCACGTATGACACATGGTTCAGAAGATATGACGTCACAAACAATATAGTTGCAAGAAACTGCCACATAATGCGGCTAGACTTCATTAATACACTATATGAGAATGACAGTACTTAGCGACTTGTAACAAACTTTAAACATAATTTCAAACCATTAATAATCTTTTTCTTGTTGATAACCACATTAAAATAATGAAAGGAAAAAAGTTTCTCGCTTACTACTTTTCCTCTGTCCATGGAGCAAAACTACTGCATTCGGTATGACGTTACAATTTATAATTTGTACACTGCAAATTGTAGTCGCGGGAAATTTTACAGACAGTATAAACACATATAGTTAAATGTACCTTCTAAATTGTATCACAGTACCACACGCAGTTCATGATAGTTCATGAGATATGAGCACATAAACAGGAACGTTCATGGAAAACCGCCCAAACATGCACAAAGTTTTAATATATTACTTCTTTACTACTAATTGTATTCCCTAGAGATATTACGTACATACAGCACATATACAAATGAATTTATACCTGAAAAATTGTACAATTGTATAACTCAATAAATAGGACATCGTACGAAGTTATATGTCACTTGTATTTTGATTATTATCTTTCTTTGTTTGGATACTGCACTTACAATTTTGTACATTATGCAAAACAGCCTTATTTCGCAGGCTGTCTTAAGAGCAGTTGTAAATAGACAAATTGCAACAACAAAAAATCCATATAACATATGAACATTTTTATTGAGAACAGAGATATAGCTGTTAACATTAAATGCAAACAAACCTACAGCAAGTGTAAAAACATTTCACTGATTTTCAGTCGGTTCTTGGTAGAACAACATCATACTGACTTCAAAGTACAATTTTGTGTATGTTCTGCAAGTTCATTACCATTTAGTTAACCGGTTTTCGGCTAAAAAGGTCACTTTCAGACTTTAAAGTAAGTCGAAAATTGGTTATTTATATGAAAGTCAATACCGTGGTTCGGAAGAAAACTTAAACTGTAGGTCGCCCTATAACTGGCTGTGTAAGTCAGTTCGAAGGTCGGAGGAAGGCAACGGCATACCACCTCCAAACAGGGCCATGCCTAGTAAAGCACTGTGGTGTTCAAACCGATCTTCGGATTGTTGACTGATTTACCTTTATGATACCAGGAGCCGACGAAAGTGTCAGTCAAAATATTCAAATTTGCATTTCCTTTGCACGCAGGCGGTTGATAATGGCAAAATGCTGAAAAAGCGGTAGCAATAAATAATAAACTGAAAGCAGTGCTTCTGGATCTTTTATTACCACACCGCATGCCCAACATTCGGGAAGTTAAAATGCTTTATGTTTGTTTGGGTTAAATACTAAGATCTATACCCACTAAAAATTGAACTCACACTATATAGCATTTTTATTGCAATTCGTCTTTATTACCATCTTATGAAATACTTGCTATTTCTCCTGAAACATTCTTTAGTTAACAGGTGAAATATTTATTTTTGAGCCTTATTTGAAGCTGTATCCCAGTGAAATGTCTGTGAATAGACAGAGTTTCATAGACGCCTGAGCTTAACCATGATATACATAAGCGCCTGAAACGCGCGGCCTGGCAGTATTTAATCGCCTTTTATAATGCGGACTTTTACACAGGTAAGCAACGTAGCTCCACATGAACTACATGGAAACAGTTAAATACAGAAAGGCAGTCTAAAGCACAAATAAATATTTTAATCATTACAATAATCACGATATATTTGACAGTCTCGAAAAATGATCTTGGCGATTCATTTTCTCTAAGTTGACAACAAAGAAAGTAAACATCTGAAGCAGACGGCACGACAAACGCTTACCGAGTGAACGCTTCTTTTTAGTGCGGTGGTCTGTCGCCAGGAGTGCTGCAGCTAACAATGACTTTCTTGTGCGTGTCGCACGTCCCGTATACAAAGGGCTTAACTGCCGCACTTGCTCAAAACTAGGTACGCAGCGATGCCGCGGATAGAAATAGAAACGGAACTTACGTGCCGGCCGCGGTGGCCGAGGGGACTGAGGCGCTTCAGTCACGGTCTGCTCGGCCATTACGGTCGGGGGTTCGAATCCCCCCTCGGGCATGGATATTTGTGCCGTCCTTAGTCTTAGCTAGTTCATAAGTAGTTTGTAAGTTTAGGGACTGATGACCCCGTAGTTAAGTCCCATAAGTTCTACACACATTTGAACATTTGGAACTTACGTTGCGGACGATCCTCCTCCAATTATATACAATATGTAATACATTATAAGAAATTATTATAGCCGGCCGCGGTGGCCGAGGGGACTGAGGCGCACCAGTCACGGTCTGCATGGCCACTACGGTCGGGGGTTCGAATCCCCCCTCGGACATGGATATTTGTGCCGTCCTTAGTGTTAGCTAGTTCATAAGTTGTTTGTACGTTAAGGGACTGATGACCCCGCAGTTAAGTTCCTTAAGCTATACAAACAGTTAAATATTTTGAATTATTATAAGAAATCAATGACTTTTTGTAAAGGAAAAGATAAGCTTATATTCTAAATAAAGGCCTTTGTTACAGCATATATTCTAAATACGATCATATTCGAAATTATCTTGACCATCTACGACTGGAGGAGCTGAGTCCAGCTTTATAGGGCTATAAAAGAAACATGTCTGCTGCTATTACGGTAATGGAGGGATTTTGGGTAACAACTAAATGTAAATCAACTAAGAAGACGGTTTAGAGAAACACACAGACGTTAAAGAGTTAGCTGCCCCATCCGGTATCACGATTTTAGGTTAGGTAGGTACAGACATTTAAGGTATCAATTTTAGTGCCTCTGTTGGCAAAAACCTGAAAATTCCCACTCAGACGCACAGTGAAACCATTCTAAAAAGTGGCATCATGTAAAATGTCGGCTTCAGTGCAATATGTGTCGGGGAAAGCTGTTGAACCCGTAATTGTAATATGATTTGTGCAAACATACTATTACCTTAACAAACTGTATGAGGTGTTAGACATTGTAGTATATCTTACCGAATCTGTTTGGTTGTTGGAGCCACGTATTCTCGAACACATGACAATTATCAAAACAAAATTTAATATAAAAATTAGGAAATAAGTAAATAGGCCTACATAAATACAACTCACAAAAACGAGACATAGAATAAAAGGGAACTAAAACCAAGACAAAAAAATTATCATTGCAATAATAATCAGTATAATAAAAAATAAGGGTAGTGTCGAAAGATGTTTTTCCACTAGAATGTAATGACTGCGGTAGAAAATTAATAAATTGTAAATAAATAAGTTCTTTTGAACTGTTGTAGTTTCGGTTACGTAAAAAAAGAGTGACAGTGAAAACCGAAAAAAAAAGTTTTATAAAAAAATATATTCCAATATTATTTCGTGAGAAGTAATTTTCTTTGCGTATACAGAGTCAGTCATCACTTAACTGATATTGTCAGCGGGTTTCTGATCCATAATCAGCGAGTGTATAGCCCACGTAGTAGTTGCTTTCGTGGTTGCCGTGCTTATATTGACTGCTCGTTCGTGACTGCAGCAGGAACTTGCAGTCTTTACAGACGCCAGTTCATTAACGCATATCTGGCTGATCATTCATTAAACTTGTATTCCTACACCACAGTGTTTTAGTCGCGGTTCGAATTTTGTAGTTCCTACACGACTGCAGCACGGGGCGCATCAAGGTACCACAGATCGCCGTACGAATGTACATTAATATACTTATAATCTAATTTGGCAATCTGCCTTAGGCGCCAAAGAGTACTTGCTGTGTGCAGCGGAAGTCTTCCACACAGATATCACGCGACTTTGCGATCTTCACATCGCATTTTCAAAATTAAAATGTTCGGCAAGCCAGTTAAGATGAGAAGGAACATTAACATACTTCTAATTTAATTTGGCTGTTCGTAGTACGCTCAGGAACAATTGGTGCTGTTTACACTGGATACCGCACTCATAGCAATCACGATCACGCGACAGAGCGATCTGAACCCCCTATTATCAAAATTAGTTTGGAATATCGGACGGTGATGAGTAGCAGTGAGGCACTCCTAGTTATTAACTTCCTTCCCAGGGTAGGCACCAAAGCCATGCGCTCAACGTCGACAAACTACAGTTCTGAAGCGGCACACACGCGACGCGACCATCACCCACTCACACGCTCTACGCTACGCACTGCTTTGCTGCTGTGCTCGTAAGGCGACGTACGTACACGTCAGGCACCTTTAGTAACACGTGTGAAATTTATCACAAAATAGCTGAAAACCCGGCGTTACCTGGGCATTTATTTATTCCCAACTCTTAAAGTCCGTCTCCCCTCCAGTCCTCTCTCTCTCTCTCTCTCTCTCTCTCTCTCTCTCTCTCTCTCTCTCTCTCTGTCCATCTCTTCCGTCTCTCTCCCCATCCCCTCTCTCATCCCATCTACAAATCTATATTTCAGCTAAACACATTTTAGTGCATGGCGGATGCTTCATCGAACACTTTTGTATTATTTCTCTACAGATCCATTCTCTAATAGCGCAGGGAGGAAAGAAACTTCTTAAATTTTCCGTTGTCGAACTGACCTTCCTTACTGAGATGTTCGTTTGTCCCAATGTAGGTGGATGCTAACAAAATATGTTCGCATTTGGAAGAAAAATTTGGTTATAGAAATTACGCTAATAAATCTAGCCGCCACATATAACGCCTTTCCATCTCAACTCGTGCATCATTACCGTGGCACTCTCTCCCCTATATCACCATAATACAAAACGAGCTGCCCTTCTCTGAACTTTCTCTAAATCGTCTGTCAGTCCCATTTGGTGGGGATCCCACAATGCGCAGCAATACTCCAAAGTAGGACGCACAAGTGTAGTGTAGACAGTTTCTGTAGCAGAACTGTTGTATATACTAAGTGTTCTGCCAATGTAATGTAGCCTTTGGCTCGCCTTCCCTACACTATTTTCTATATGTTCTTTCCAATTTAACTTGATCGTGATTGTAATTTGTGGGTATTTTATTGAATTTGCGGCCTTTAGATTTGAGTGATTTATCGTGTGAATGAAACTTCTATTAGTAGTCACATGGATGACTTCACACTTTTCATTGTTTAGAATCACTTAACAATTTTTGCACCGTGCAGATAACTATATCAATTTACAGCTGCTTTCGAGTTTCTGATGACTTCACTAATCGATAAACGGCCGGATCATGCACAGACAGTCTCAGAGAGCTTATCACATTGTCTCCTAAAGTGTTTATGAAGATTAGGAATAGTAGGGGCCCCGTAACATTTTCCTGGGGAACGCCAGATATTATTTCTATGAAGATTGCAACTTAAATAATGACAACCCTATGTTCACAACGGATACAAAAGCGTTACATGTTTTCACCTGTCACTGTCCTTGAAAGTAGTCACCAGCGTTATATAGAACCCGTTGCCAGTGATGTGGAAGGCGTAGTATACCGTTGGCAGAGCCTGTTCTGACAGCATTTTCTACACGTCGCTGGTGACTACTTTGAAGGACAGTAACAGGTGCAAGCATGTAACCCTTTTGTATCGGTTGTGAATAAATAGTTGCCACGATTTAAGTCCCAACCCTCGTATTTTACTCGATGAATTTCTGTCAGTTACTACGTATTGTGTCATTTCTGACACGAAATCGCGAATCCAATCGCACAAGTGCGGCGATATTCCATAAGATCACAATTTGATTAGAAGGCGCTTGTGAGGTGCAGTGTAAAAAGTCTTCCGAAAATCGAGAAATATGGAATCGATTTGACATCCACTCTGGATAGCACCCGTTACATCAAGTGAGAAAAGAGCCGTGTGTCACAAGAACGATGCATTCTGGATCTGTCTTGACTGTGGGTCAATAGGTCGCCCTCTTCGAGGTAGTTCATAATATTTAAGGAAAGTATATGTTCTAAAATCCTGCTGCAAATCGACGTCAGTGATGTAGGCTCACAATTTTGTGGATCACTCCTATTGCGTTTCTTGAATATTTCAGTGATTTGATTAACTTTCTAGTCATGTATGGATCTTTGAGCCAGCGGTTGTGCATGATAGTTAGGTATGGAGCTATTGAATCAGCATACTCTAAAAGGAATGTATTTGGTATACGAGGTGCGACAATAAAGTAATGAGACTGATGTGAGAAAAATGTTGCTTACCATTTTAGTCAAGTATAGTGCTGTCTCCTTCAAAGCAGTTCCCTTCTGATTGCTCACACTTCAGCCATTGATGGTAGCATTTCTGGAACTCATCTTCTGTAATATCCTCGAAGTCCCTCGTCACTACTGTTTGGACATGTTGTGTTGTTTGAGAATGGTGTCCCTTGTCCGCCGTTTTGACTCTTGGAAACAGAAAAAAGTCGCACGGAGCAATATCTGGTGAATAAGGTGGCTGTCGTGAAACTTGTTTTGAGGTTAAAAATTGCTGTATTGACAGCAGTATGGGATGGCGCATTATCGTGATGCAGAATCCAATTATCAGCAATGTTGGCACGAACACGAAGAACCCTTTTACGAAGTCTTCCTAAAATTTCTGTGTAGTAATATTGGTTAACTGTTTGTCCAGGAGGCACCCACGATTTACGAACAATTCCCTTAGAATCAAAGACGTTGATGGTCGTCCACTGTGGTCTTCATCTGCAACAATCGTTCTGCCTTCACTAAACATTTTCTGCCAAGGTCGAACGTGACTTCTTGTCATAACCTCCTCTCCAAAAGCCTTCTGAAGCTTACCGTAAGTTGCCGTCGTATTTTTACCCAGTTTAACGCAAAAAGAAATGGCATACCGTTGTGCAATATTATGCGATTCCATTTCCGTGACGAGAGACACGAAGACGTGTTGACTTATTACAGCACAACTCACGACTGAGCAGTTGCATCGATGTACCACTTGGAGTAGAAGCAGCTTATAGATCGAGGTCAAATATATCGCGGGTTTGCAAGCCTGCAGGGTTGCCACAACTTGCAAAGAAATTAAGTCTCATTACTTCATTGTCGCACTTCATACAATCAGGACTGGAAGACTTGTTTTTGTTAAATTATTTTAGTTGCTTTAATACTCCAGGGGTATCTACTTCTAAATCAAGCATACTGGCAGTTGTTCTTGTATCGAATTCTCGAGTGTTTGCTTCGTCTTCTTGGCTGAAGGAATTTCGGACAGCTGTGTTTACCAATTCTCCTTTAGCGCAACTGTCATGAGATGGATCACCATTGCTATCGCGTAGTGAAGGTATTGATTGTGTTTTGCCGCTAATGTACTACCTCCATCTCTCTCCGCGCATCTCCTTCCCATATCTATTAAAACTTATATCTATCAACTTTCGTGGTGATGAATGTAGCAATGGAAAAATGCATTGCAATGTACCCTTTGCCAATCATCATACTTTTCATTTTGGTTTATAAAAACCTTCTCTATGAAAACATTCATACATGTCCGCATAACTTCTTCACTACTAATGCTACTCCCGCCACATTTTCTACGTTATGTATCTACATATATAACTAAATGCACCTGTACAATTACCACTGTACAGGAAAAGTTTAAAAGATGTGACGTCATAAATGATGATGTACCTTCAAAGGAGCGTATAAGATGAAAATTAATAAGAGCAAACCAAGTGTAATGGAACAGAGCCTAAGAAACACAGGCGATGCTGAAGAAATAGATTAGGTAACGAAACAATAAAGGCGGTAAGTGATTTTTGACATTTGGGCAGTAAAAAGCCATATGATGGTCGTAATAGGGAGAATATAAAATGCACAATGGCAATTGGAAAAAAAGTATTCCTGAAAAAAAGAAATTTGTTAATATCGAATATTCGTTTAAATGTTTGGAAGTCGGAAGGCTTTTGTGTAGAGTGTTGCCATGTATTGGAGTGAAATATGGACAATAAATACTTCAGACAGGAAGAGGAGAGGCTTTTGAAATGTGGTGCTACAAATGAATGTTAAAAATTAGTTGGGTAGATCACGTAACTAATGAGAAGGTACTGAGTAGAATTGGGAAGAAGAGGAATTTCTGTCATTTCTTGGCTAAGAGTGGGGATAGATTGATACACGTTCTTAGACATGAAGGAATCGTAAATTTAGCAAGGTGTGGGGTAAAATCGCAGAGGGAGACCAAGTGACGAATTCTTATGAGGATACACCACTGTTATTGTTGCAGTGCCAATAACATTATATCGAGCAGCACAACGGTTTTTATATTCTCCTTCCAACATTTTTTTGTCAGGAAAGAAAACGGGTTCGGTCTCGAACGGGCATTTTACTGCTATACCATATACCGGAAAGTAGCTTTTAACTTTTACTCCTCCAAAGACCAAGACATTTTAAAATAAAAGTTTGATCTTTCCTTCTTTTATAAGAATGTGGTAGGGTGATATAACTGGGAAACCATGGTCGTTATCTTATTCTGCCTCGATCACACAATATTTGTATTAATAATCACACAATATTTGTATCTGTAATACAATATTTGTTTTTGTATTCTAACAAAATCATCCTCACAACAAAATAGACGCTGTAAAATACAGTTCTTTCAAGAATTTAGTGCAGTTCGTTACAGACGCTGATCGAGTGTAACATTTTTAAAATCAGTATTTGTCGTTGCATCAAAACTTTTTCACGAAAACAGAATTGAAAGAATACTTTTATTTAATGAAACCTCATTGTTAACAATATATTTACATACAGAGTTCTCCATCTGGAGCCACGTGCTTAGCGACCACATTAATGACGTTAATAATGCAGGAAACAGCTTTGGTTGCATGAAGTCTTTATTACATATCGGTTTCGGTCACTGAGTGGTGATGTGCACTCAATATGCCCCACAATAAGCAATAGTTCAAGTAATAAAGATTTTATGCAACTAAAGCTGTTTCCTGCTTTATTAACAATATATATTCCACTTTCAGGTAATATTTTTACATGTGAGTATGTTGTTACTGATGACAGCACGATGTCTTTGCTGTTTTACCACTGATCATCGAAGTGTTTTTCATATCGCGCATTAACACGTTCGGGACGATTGAGTGGTGATTTATTTTCACTTGGGCCTGACTTCTTTTGTGACGTAAACTGAACCTTACGTGCCCAACAATGCGATATATACTCAGAAGAAAAATTTGATACATTAGGATATTTTTGACGTCACGCTACAAAGGCGTGCGCAGGCCGCTAGGATAGACACTGGCGTTACGGTAGGCACACCCACATAACGAACAACCAGTATAACAATCTATATCGCAGATTTTTGTTTTCCAGTTTGAATTCATATTTTGAACGGTATATTTTATCTTCTGATCTATTTTGTAACGTTACTAATTTTTATTTTTTATTTTCATACGATACTTATCGCTCAAATTTAGACATGTGAGTTTCAGGAAATTGGTGACAAGTAATAATCGATGTAAAGGATCTATTTATCATAAAGGAAAATAGTTATATATAAAAACAATTGTAAATACATGAAGGAAAAATAGTAATAGAAGAAAATCACTTCCACTGATGTGTGTAAATCTATAATCAAAACAAACCTACATTTCAAAACTTTAATGAATGTACACAAGAATGAATACGTATTAACTACTCATCACCGATTTCGTCTATTACTTATAGCGTACGCAATGCCCGACTAGATATGAAACAGATAAAAGGGGGAACTCCAGATGGCCAATCGTTTCGAAAAGAATAACATATTTGATACTGGACATTAGGAGGAGAGTTATTTGCGTTAGAGGCGCCGTTTTCATCGTAAGACCAAGAGAAGAAAATTTTTCTCGCTATATTTTATACGTTATAAACACCGAATTTTGTCAGTTACGTAGTTTTAAAGTTTATGTACAAAAACGGACTTGATTTACATTCTTTAAAGTTTCTCTCTCAACGGAAACTTTGGCAGGAAGCAACGCGTGTTGCAGTATGCCAAAAATTAACGAGAATTGCTGATTATGTACAATGTAATAAGCGTAACTGTGCAGTTACTGATTACGTTGCCTAGTTGACGCAGGGGCGTAGACAATGTGGGAGGGGGTTGGCGACCAAACGCTGTCAGCCGCTTATACTGAAAATACTGATCCGAACGAACTTGTTAAGAACTGGCACCCCCACGTCCTCTGAAAGACAAAACTGAATTCTCTCTCCCCCAACCCCAAGAACGCCCGTAACCGGACGATAAAACAGACGTCGCGGGGTTGCACTAACGGTGTGAATTTGTTACTGGACAATCTTCTCATTCCTTCTCTCCCCTTCATGGTAACTTATTTGCGATTTTACTCCGTAATTTCTTCTCTTCTCTCTTATCAAAATAATAATAATAATAATTGATATATTGAGTACTATTTCGGCTAATTGTCCTTGCAAGTAAGGCAGAGTAAAGTTGTCAATCGTAAGGTAATTATAAACACCACACTGCTGTACTACGCAAGATTCCTTTACTAGGCGTGGTCTCTCTCACCGTTGAACTGACTTCTTGGTATACAAACGTAGTTTGATTCCTGTAACGTCCAAAATTTTTCATAGTACGTAGCTTTCCTGACGATTTTAATCTTTAAATGACATCTGAGAGGATGATACGCATTTTAGCTCCCTGAAAATTCTGTATGGAACTCTATAAAGAAAGTATTTCGTAGCCTAAAATTTACGATTATTTAGCCGATCTCTTCACAAGTTAATTTGACATACCTATGATAATAAAGTCATCATTACTGTAACCAAAATCAGGACATTCTGAAATATGGTTTGAAAATACAGAGATAATCAGATTATTTAAGTCACCAGAAGATTAAAAGCAGCTACAATAGATTTAGATAAGATATGTGCATGGAAGAAAAATTGGAAATTGACCCTTAATAATGATAAGTGTGAGGTCATCCACATGACCACTAAAAGAAATCCGTTAAACTTGAGTTACACGATAAATCACTCAAACCTAAAGGCGGTCAATTCTACTAAATACCTAGGAGTAACAATTATGAGCAACTTAAATTGGAAAGAACACATAGAAAATATTGTAAACACACAGAATATGCAACATTTCTACTAAAGAAACTGCCTACAATACACTTGTGCGTCCTAGTTTGGAGTATTGCTGCGCATTGTGGCATCCACACCAGGTGGCACTGACGGACGATTTACAGAAAATTCAGAGAAGGGCAGCTCGTTTTGTACTATCGCGATAGAGTGGAGAGAGTGTCATGGAAGTGATGCACGAGTTGGGGTGGAAATTATTAAAAGAAAGACTTTATTTGTTGCGGCGAGATCTATTTCCGAAATTTCTTTCACAACTTTATCTTCTGAATGCGAACATATAATATTAACACCAAGCTACATACGGAGACATGATTGTCATCATAAAATAAGAGAAATCAGATCGAAAACAGAAAGCTATTACAGAATGGAACTATAGAGAAATATCATGCCGGCCGCGGAGGCCGAGGAGACTGAGGCGCTCCAGTCACGGTCTGCACGGCCACTACGGTCGGGGGTTCGAATCCCCCCTCGGGCATGGATATTTGTGTCGTCTTTAGTATTAGTTAGTTCATAAGTAGTTTGTAAGTTTAGGGACTGGTGACCCCGTAGTTAAGTCCCATAAGCTATACAAACATTTGAACATTTAGAAATATCATAAAACTGGTTTGATGAACCCTCAGCCATGCACTTCGACTTGCAGGGTATTTCTTTCCTGCAATTCACTACTATCATATTCGCTTTCTGTGGAGCCACAGTCATGCATAGTTTTTTAAAGATTTCGTCGCCATTTCACTATTTTAGCATTCTTTTATTTCACTATTAAGATTTCGGCCCTAGGGTATTTTCAAGTGCTACAAAATGATAAAAGTCTCAGATTAGTGTCTGACCGAGCCATTGGCGAAAATGCTGATGCGATTAAAAGCCAATTTAAGTATCTACTCAGATCTTCGACAATGGCTTCCGTCGCACTCAAATTTATGGTCTTATGTTTTGAAAATGGCTTAAGGTCGAAATCTAGATATCAAAATAAAATAACACTAAAAAAGTCAAATGGCGGATAATTTTTTTAAAATTCAGTACTGTTATATGTGCTGATGATTACGACTCATTCTCAAACAATTACTGAATATCTGAAACCCAAATAGGAAAAATAAATTACAGAAATATATTTTTTATATATTTATATATTTCAAAGTGATAAACGGTGTAGCTCTACTCCGAAGTTGGAACACAGAGTACAGGCACAAATGTAGTTCCTGCACATCGTGTACTGCAGTTTGAGAGTCTTACCTGCCTTCTGAACCTTCACCATGACGCGGCGGTCTGGTCGTCGTACGAACGTCCGCAGCCAGAAATCGCCGAAACTTAAGAGCAGTGCGCGACTTGTCAATTCTCTTTATCCCGCGACCCGCCGCAGATATGTGAATATTAACGGGACAAGAAGCCCTCCTTGGGAAGGTCGTGTAAATGAAATGAAACATTGAACTCAGTAAGCATGAAATGTTGCCGAATTAATCTGGCGTACCTTTCGTCGTTATTGGGAATTCACTTTGTTGGGAAATCCGAGAGCGAGAAGAAAGCAATTTTTAATTCTTTAAAGGCTTCCTGGCTAATTAGAAACTCTGGAATCTAAGCTGAAGACTGTAAAAGAAGAAAAACGAGTTTCTTGGCCACGATACCTTGCGAGAAGTCGTTTAAAATCTCACAGTAGCAGCGTGAAAACGTTCTGTAATTGGAGGACTGACAGGAAAATGAAAGCAGTGACGTCGATGCACAACCTCGACCTGTTAGACGCATTTACGTAACCGTGCAATCTATAGCGAGGAAATGCTACAGAGAATCGTAATTTGTAATATTATCTACTAGCTGTAAACCCGGCGTTGCCCGGGTAGTTTTTTTTATCCTACACTCTCGTGATCCACATCCCCTCCCTTCCCCCATCTCCCCCATCTCTCTGTTCGTTTACACCCTTCCATCCCTCGGCAAAGGTACCCCCTGTCATGTACCATACAAACATTTATGTACCCAGTGATCTTCCTCTCTGTTTAAAGCACAAGTGTGCAGAAATTCATAAAGATTGGAGCAAAACTATGCATTTTGTAGAATTCTGTAAGTGAAGTACCCTCCACCATGCACCGAACGAAATTTTATACAGACAGTGACATTCCTCTTGTTTTTAAGCTAGAGTGTGCAAAATTTCATCAATATCGGAACAAAATTATAGATTTCTATGCAACAGAAACGCAGGGTCACATTAAAAAACGCACTTTGTTGTTCGCAAATATTCCAGTTTTATTTCAAACAACCCATGTTCTGACAATAACGAAAACAACAAAAAAGGAACTGTGAAGTCGGTCGAGCCGTTCTCAAGTTATGGCGCGATCAAGGTATTTAGGGATCCATTTTTATGTTGCAAAGTACCCTCCTCCATGCACCTATGAAAGTTAAGGTAGACGTTGACCTTCTTCTTGTTTTGAAGGTGAAGCGAGCGAAATTTTGTGAAGATCGGAATGAAACTGTAGATAACGTGAGTCTGTATCAGAAGTATGCTCTGCCATGCACCTATCACAAAATACCTTTCTATCTGACGTTTTCTACCTATAAACTACACTCCTGCCAAATTTCAGCTTCATAGGTGAAGTAGTTTTCGAGATTTGGTGTTCAGTCAGTCAGTGAGTGAGTGTTCATTCGCTTTTATATAGATAGAGATTAAGAAAACAGATTGCTTAATTTTGGATACAAGAGAATTAAGGGAAACTTTCAGACCAAAATAAATAGTAAAATGCAAATCCAAAGATTATTTGATACAAGGCCATGCATGTCGTGCTCTTTTGTTTTACGCCATATGCAGCGAAACTGTTGGGAACGGTAGACTTCTTTTCGTTTCATCATTTTGTGGGGAGGGGAATGGGGTCAGTTACATAACGCTTCATAAACGTTCGAAATTACATTCAAACTTTTTTGTAGGTTCCTAACTACTCCCATTTTCCAATAATTGACGAATAAATCTGAGTATTATCTCGCGGTGGCCTCTCATTATTTATGACGTATTATTTCTTGAGCTATGTGTCGTGCTCTTTTGTTTTTGGGTAAGGAACCTTCGTGGGCGTACGGTGAACAGTTCACTAAATCGAATGAATGGTTTATGAACGCATAAAGAACATATAAACAAACATTCATATATATTCAGAGAAAATATTGTTTATTACAAGCCCTCCTGCTATGTTTAAAAAATTGGAGAACGTCCTCTTGGCTCTGTTTGACAACCGTAGTAGCAATACTATTCCCAAGAGTAGAACTGCTTCAAACGTCTCGTTTCCTAACGATTTATTTAATGTGCTAATTAGTTAACTTTATTATGTAACGGAGAAAAATCCTGTAGATGGTTTGAATTGTGCTAAAAGTTTGCTGGAAGTAACTAAGTGCTTTCATTATCAAACACTGTGTTTATATAGGGTAATTTGTGCTCCGTTTTGCCAAAGGCGAGTTGTTTAAGCTTTTCAGTGTCTATGAAGTCATATCTCCTGAATTACACTACCGCTCATAAATTTCAATACACCCAATAAATGGCACCTAGTTCTCCATAGATAAGATCTAATACCGTGGGTACCGTTGAAAGTAGTCTGTTAAAATGCAAGGTCTCAGGCAGTTGAGATCTGCAAATATAACTTAAAACGCTCAGTGCTGCTCTAAATTACTTTACGAGTGGCCACAGTATTTGCGCAATGGAAATTTATCTAACCGCTCACTCCTTAAGGGAGCAGCCAACGTTTTAACAAACACAAAATTAATGTTAAAAGAAAATGAATAGAAAATTAAACATGGAACAGAAAGCATGAAATTATAAAACAGAGGTTTGATACTTTAAATCACTATCTATTCAATAAAATGAACAAGCAAATAAATGTAGGAAGATCAAATTAAGCACACACCTTGTACAATAGTGAATTAAATCATGATGTTACTGCCCATAGTAAAATTGTTTCTGCCCTTTATGAATATGGAGGTAACGTGGGGGGGGGATTGCAAACACACAATGGATACATTAAACACATTTATTCATTCAAAGAATGCTTGCAGTACTTTACTCAACCAAGATCACTTGATAGCAGCATCAAATGAAGCGTCGGTGGTGTTTTGACGAGATGGCAGGTATCTTGAAGCACAAATTTAAAATCACTATGCACCAAACGAACTCATGTTCAGGGAGGCAGCGGCATCCTATTCATAAGTACTACATGGCATGCGACGACGCCGAATTACATAGCATTTACCAACAGCAATTAATTTAGAATAAGCAGGTAAAGCAGAAGCGAGAATTCATATAAAAGAAAGATGGTATTAATAAAAGCATGGCTGAAGGCCAAAGTAATGGCCACTATGAAAGCGCGTGCTGCAGTTGGTCATACAAAACAGGAAATAAGGAATCAAACTAAAAAATCAGAACTATTTAGTATACTTGTGGATACAGAAGTGACACAAAAACATTAGTTATAAAACAACAAGAAAATATAGACATACTAAGTTTACACAATGGCTAAAGGCCACACATGTGTATTATAACTAGAGTAAAACCGGACACAAAATCATCACTGGAATGAAAAATGAAAGTTCTAAATTCACACGGAATTATTCGAGTTCTGTAAATTAAGAAACACTTCACATCACATTGCGAAAGAATTACTCAAGAAAACTCCAAATCCATGACTGCCTGATCACAAAGCAAGCAAAGTTCTAACAGCATGCCCTCCCCTGAGCGTACTTACTTCTGCGGTCGCAGCAAGAGTGAAGCCCTAAGGCCACGGCAAAACCTTCCCCACCACACACCAGATGCAGAGCGTGCGAAAAACCCATACAGAGGTCATTCAAAGCATAGTGTCTTCCAACCCTCTCTACCTGAGGAAGATAATACCCACTTTAACGGCTCCCAAAGAGTCTCTTGTCATCTATTTCGTCCACGATTAGGTTGGTACCACACTAAGAACGCGGCCACCTCGCCATCTTGCCAAGTAAGCTTGTCTCTGGCCACCCACCAGGCGCCAACGCAGATGGGCCATGCGTTCTTAATTAAAGTGAACGAGGCCTAAAGCGCGTGGCGGAGACTGTAAGCCATTGCGCGGCAGTCAGTCAATATTAAAAGCAACCTTCCACATTCACATGAACACACAAGTTCAATCACACGGGTGGAAACACACGTAAACATGGTGCATTGATCATTAATGAACAGAATAAAAATAATTAATATGCTAATAGACAATATTGATGGTGCAGGTTAAAGAATAAGTTAAAAATGGAACACGACCACATATTCAGTGGGCGTGTTTCACCGTTGAGGAAGCAAAGGAATAGTACAACAGTTGTCCATATATCATGATTTTTGTTTGTGGTCATCAAGAGACAGTAGTATCAAACGAACAATGTTGTGTACATAAGCGTTATGTAACTATCTAATACGTTTGTTTACCTATTTGCCGAGGATTGTCGTATTTGCTCCATCCGTGTTGTTCCCTGTAGTGTTGAGGTGTCCGCAGCGAACGTCAGGCTGGTTCTTGCATGTGACTTCCTTCGTGACAGTTCAAGTGTAGACATCGCTAGTATGGCTCCACGAGTGGAGATATGCATAGAGAAACGTGCTGCAATTGTAGCACTTAGCCAAGCGGGCTTATGTATTCACCAAATTGCGATACAGCGTAGTGTGTCTCAAGGGGGAGTGCAGTACATCCATCGCCGCCAGAAGACAACATTCCACGACCAGGACAACCTCGTAAAACAACTAAAAGTGATGATAAATATATCAGAGCTACCCGTAAAGGAAATAGATTGAAAACAACGCCCTAAATTCGTGCAGAATTGGTAGAAATTAACGCGACAACAATATCTGTTGCAACAGTAAACAGGAGACTAACTGAAGCCGGCTTGAAAGGTTGTGTCACAGCAAGAAAACCCATACTAAGGCCCATAAATAACCAGAAGAGACTTGAATGGGCTAGAAAACATCGTAATTAGACATCGGAAGAGTGGTCAAAGGTGTTATTCACCGACGATTCGAAGTTCGAGATTTTTGGAACCAGAAGGAGAACATTTGTTCGTCGCTTTTTAAGGGAAAGGGTAGTCCAGCAGTGTCTTCTGGCTACAATTAAACACGGTGGAGGCTCTGTCATGGTTTGGGGATGTTTTGCCGGAGAGGAGTTGGTGACATTGTGAAAACAGAAGGATGTGTGGCTCAGAAGCAGTATCACCACATACTTCAAAATCATGCAATACCAAGTGGATTGCGCTTCGTAGGGAAGGGGTTCATCTTACAACAGGATAATGAGCCTAAACATCGGTCGACATACTGTAGGAACTGCATAGCATCAAAGGAAAAACAGAAAGATATGGTATGGCTGTCCCAAAGCCCCGACTGTAATCCCATAGAAATGGTCTGGGATGAAGTAGACAGACGTATCAGTGATGTTAATATATTGTAAAGTGGCTACTGAATGGAAATATCCTACCTTAAGTTTTGGGATTATATATGTTGGCAACAACATATATATACATCTTTGTTGGGTCCGCAAGGATTATCTTTGGCAGCCGGTAGGCGGGGTTTGCTCGATGTTGCCGGAGAGTAGTAGCGGAGCGTGACGGTTGCACTGGAGCTCGCGGTGGACACAGTCCGGAGTTCTTCATGATGCTGCTAATTTTTTGGTAATTTACTTTAAATGTTTTTCGCATTGCGCATGGTCGTTCATTGCATTTTATTTCATTTTATATCACTCTCCATTCAGTAGGAAACTATGCACAACCTTGATTAATTCGTGGCTCGTCACTGTAATTGTAATAACATAGATAGGGCATTAACCAAACGTAATAATAAAAAAGCAGTTCCTTTCACTTTTTAATTTTTTTATAATTAATCCTTTCCTGGCGGTAGGGCTGCATCCCTGTTTTAGAAACTGCCTCATTGCACGACTTCGCAATAATATGCACATTCTTCATTTTTACAGTTTATGTTACTCGTGTCGAATTTGCTGATTGCTAATTTTCTCATATCCTTTAATACATATTTATTCAGTTTGATTGGTTTAATTTTGTTTGTGATTATTCTTGACGCTGTAAGTGATTGTAAGTTAATGGTTTTTAAGTACATTGTAGCAAGTGGGTGACATGAACGATATGAAGTGAAGAATGTGTGTTGGTGTGAAGCGAGGTATCACTTCCCTTTTTACAACAAAAAATATTTCTTGCATGCATTCACTTTTTGCGTATGCAGACTGTTTGTATAGTAATACTAAGACAGGGCCAACAAGTACAACACAGTACTACATTCCTTTATTGTTCTCGAAAGTGGCTATCATCCAACCAAGATTTTGCATCTTTTCAATCCTTCTAATATTGCAGTCAGATAGCGTAGATTTCGACGTGCCCAAACGTGCCTTACGTAGATCAGCATTACGTTGCGCCCTAATTGTCAAGTTAACTCTCCTAGTAGTATTGCAGTCACATCCAGTATTTTAATATCCTGATACGATCTTTCATTTTTGTAGACCTCTGTTAGTACTGAAGGCAATACACACACACACACACACATATTAAGTAGCCCCCTTACACACACATCAACCAGGCCCGTTGCAATATCCAGCAAGGAATATCTCTGAGAAATTGTTAAAGATGTTTGGAATCATATAGATTCACGATACCTACCAAAACTGATTGAGTGCATGCCTCGAGTTTGTGAGGCAGTTATTAAATCCAACGGAGGATACTTTGATGAAAGTAAAATATAATTATTGTGATTTATTATATATGTGTAAGTTAATACAATTATATTCTGTGAGAAATAACGTTTGATTTGTATTGTAAATCTGAAATACCAGGGTGCATTGGAATTAATGAGCGGTAGTGTATGTGTCATAGCATGATATGATATTGATATTCACTGACAAGTAAATATTATCTGTAAGGCTTATTGCGAATAGAGTAATTAGTTACTCTACAGTTACATTATGTAATAGCTCGCGGGAAAAAGGAATACATAAGTCTTTCTGTTTTCTATCTAATTTTTCTTATTTTATTATGATAATCATGTCTCCTTATGTAGGTGGATGCTACCACATTATGTGCGCATTCTGAACAGAAAGTTGGTGAAAGAAATTTCATAAATAGATCTCGCCGCAATGAATAACGCCTTTCTTTTGATGATTTCTATTCCGACTCGTGAATTATTTCGTACATAACTAGGAATGTGTGGTGTTCACAGCATCTTACATAAATACAATACTCAGGTTTCGATCTTTCTCTTACATTATTTATTAGACAATAAAATTGCATTTAGTCTTTTGTTACTTCATTTAAGTACAGTTTGAACCACTAAGGTACTCGAATAATTATCAGTAACTGATAAAACAACAACAAGTGTGAAACGGGTTCAAATGTCCGTAGGCATACTATTTTTCAAATTTATCAAATAAGAAAACCTTTAACCATTTTAAAGTTACAAATAGATGTTAACAGACAAAGCAACAGACATATTTATATTACTTAAAACAATCATTCATGTCAAAATTCTAGAGTAAAAACACATTTCAGTAGGCTACTGAACATTTTCAACATCACTGGAAGAAGATTCTGAATTGATACATTTACTGCAGATGTTTTCATATAATTTAAACACATAAATTGCTTACACTTGTAACACAACAACTTCTCCAGTGTTGTTGAAAAGGAGGATGCCGTATCTTCACCAGTATCGTCGTCAAATTGATCACTTGCTGTTTCATTATCGCTTCCTTCCCATTGCTCGTCTTCTTCATTGTCATCCGAATCTTTACACTCTGGAATCTCGTAGTCTTCATCTTCATTAAAAACCTCCTTCAACAGCCTTCTAAGACGTTTCTAGTCGTCCTCATATGACATCATGATGTGCACTGCTAATCACAGGAAGTCGCACTCCTAGATAGGTAGGGTGTTATCAGCACCCCAGCGTTTCAAATTTGTTGTATACTGTGTTCCACACTTTTAAAAACAGGAGCAATGCTTTCTCAAGAATGTGTATCCATTTGAACTAAGATAACAAGCCGCTCTACGGTGTAACCAACCTGCTTCACAAAACACCAGTAAACTTTTACATCTGGGGTGCTGTGAACGCCCCATGTCCCCAGTTAAAGGTTTGGGACCACCTTCAATGAACTATGCGGATATCTTATCTAAATCATTTTCATCTCCTAGTGACTTTACTAAGCGATAAATGACACCATCATCCGCGAATAATCTAAAAGAGCTACTCAGAGTGTCTCCTAAATCGTTTGTATAAATAAGGAATAATAGGGGCCTGTATAACACTTTCTCGGTGAACGCCAGATATCACTTCTGTTCCACTCGATGACTTACTCTGTTTCTGACAGGAGATCGCGAATCCAATCGCACACCTGTGGCGATATTCCATAACAACGCAATTTGATTAGAACACGCTTGAGAGGTATAGTGTCATAAGACTTCCGGAGATTTAGATATCTGTAATCTTCCCTTGTCGATAACACTCATCACATCTGCGTTTCACAAGAAAAATACTTTCTGAATCCGTGTTGACCATGGGTCAAAAGGTCGTTCTCTTCGAGGTAGTTCATAATATTTGAGGACAGTATGTGTTCTAATATCCTGCTGCAAATCGACGTCAATGAGATGGGCCTGTAATTTTGCGGATCACTCCTACTACCTTTTTTGAATATTGGAGAGACCTGTGCAGCTTTCTAGTCTTTTGGAAGGAACTTACAAATGATAGCTCGGTATAGGACTGTTGCAATAGCATACTCTGAAATGAACCTAATTCGTATATAATCGGGTCCGGGAGACTTACTTTTGTTAATTGATTTAAGTCGCTTTAGTACTCCAGGGGTATCTACTACTATATCACGTATGCTGGCAGCTGTTCTTGATTCGAATTCTGGAGTACTTGCTTCGTCTTCTTCGGTGAAGGAATTTCGGAGATTTACGTTGATTTGCTTTAGCAGAACAGTTATCAGTAGCCTCACCATTTCTACCATTAGGTGAAGGTACTGATTGTGTTTCGCCGCTAGTATACTTTACATACACACAGAATTTCTTTGAATTGTCATGGCTGATGTTAAAGTTTTAATACATGAACGGCGAACGGGGTTGGAACCCTTGCGCGGAGTGACACTTGCGCGGAACCCGGGGCCCTTGGGGTGGCTAATGGCTTTTCCTGGGTACAGGCACACCAAGAAGTCTAGCACTGCTGTTCTCAAGTTTCCACACTGTCAACATAACACGAAAATCAGTGAAATTGCACAACCCTTTGCAAGCTGAAGAGCAATATAGTAACTTGTTCTAACTACATATTAATCCGTTGAGTGTTCCTCCTGTAAACAAAAAATGTATTTTAATAGTGATAATGTTTGGAGAGTTAGTCTCTGCTACTACAAGACTGACTTTCCACAGTCATACCTCCTAAAACCATATTATTCAGAACACTAAGCATATCAAGACACCTGCGCAAGCAATAAATATATTAGGCATCCTGCACAGATAGGTTGATGTAATTGACCGATATGTGGTTAACCCCACTATCACGCAACTTCCATTTGTTTAAAAATAGCTACTATGCTTTTTAATAGGAGATGCAACCTTAAACCTTCAATTAAAAAACGTTAATAATAAATCAATGAGTATTTTACATACTTAAAGCGTTTATTCGTAGACCCCAAAACGATTTGGCTGTATTCGAATTACAAATACATCTAAGAAATATATGAAATACGGAATGTATAAGGGAATGTCACACACCGAAAACTGCTAAAGATAAATTCTATTTTCCATCACCGTCATATAGAACCATTTTTACTCCGAACTTGGCATAAACCAACAGGGAGAAACAAGTTGCAAGACTTCCAGGAAAAATGAAGCGAAATTGGCAGCCAATAGTTGGTTATAAATTACATTGCCTGTTAACTGTATAAATATAAATTACAAATACGCGGAACTACTGTTCAGTACAGTCAAAAAGGTCTAAGGTAATAGGTAGTGGTTTACAATCAGATATCCGTATCACTCTCCTCCTCAAGAAGTCTGTGTGAAGATTTATATTCAGAACATTCAAGAAAAAGGCTACTGTGGTGTTGAAACTACAAGTAGCAGCTCATTGACTCAGGAAGGGAAAACGTTATGGTGCCCGTAAATTTGAATGGCTGTATCTCTTGTAGTAACATTTAATTTTTGATAAAATGTTAAAATCCAATATACCAGAATTTTGTTTTTCCAAAGTCAGAGCCAACTTTTTTTTGTCGAAATTTTTGCAGGAAGTAGTCTTGACGTGATTTCATACTTGTATGCATTAATATTATCAAACATGTAATTTGTGTCACAAATTGCGCGGCCGGTCCGGTCGGAGGTTCGAGTCCTTCCTCGGACATAGGTATGTTTATTTGTACTTGGCCTAAGTTATTTTAAGTAAGATTAAGTAGTGTGTAAGTCTAGCGACCAATGATCTAAGTAGTTTGGCCACATAAGACTACACATATACACGTAATTTATTTATTTCATAACCACATTTAAGTACTAATAATTAAAGAAACTTAAAAGAGAAATTTGAAGTAAACACTGAAAACAAATGATTGATATTTCTAATAAGATGAATGCACACAACCGTTGACTTATGTCTAGTGAATGTACCTACAAATTCTGCCATATGAAAATTTTAGTGAGAGTCCTAAATTTGTTTTTTCTATAATAACATTAAAAACATATTAAAAATTCAGAACTCGAAAATCAGTGAAGTTTTGGACTTGAAGCGTTTTGTGTTGCTACATCTTTACATAGTAGACACGATTTTAAAATTTTGTTGCTATCGCCAAAGTAGACGAAACGTTAAATTTTTTGGTGTAATCTTCGCCGTGTAGACTGTATGTTGTAGAAGTCTACGTCGAACCTAATCATACGTCTGAGGAGAGAACGTTGTTTGCACTTCTCCTGCGTTTCCAGTCGGCTGTGCTGTGCTACGTAACGATATCGTACCGTTCCACTTTACCGAGAGCTATATATGTATTGGTGTGATGTCTGTTCTTTCGAAATAAGACATCACACCAATATATGTATCATTTAGACGCAAAGATTCTGGGTTCTGTTTACGCGATTAACAACGTTAGACCTCGTGTGTAAACAAAATGTTCAAATGTTTGTATAGTCTAGGGGACTTAACTACGGGGTCATCAGTCCCTAAACTTACAAACTACTTATGAACTACTTACGAACCTAGGACGGTACAAATATCCATGCCCGAGAGGGGATTCGAACCCCCAACCGTAGTGGCCGTGCAGACCGTGACTGGAGCGCCTTAGTCTCCTCGGCCACCGCGGCCGGGGTGTGTAAACACTTAAAGGTTATGAGTGCCACTGGAAATATGCATAAGTAACACCTGTTGTTTGAGACTCGAAGATGACCTGAAATTAGCCGAAATCGATATCTCATAATAAACATAAGGTGTAGCTGTCTACATTTCATAATGATATTCCTAACATATTTAAAAGCTGCTCAAAACCACCTACAAAAAACCTTTATAATGAGATTGTATATAATTCCACGATCAAATTGTGTTTTAGTTATTTGTAGTAATACACCCAAAGATCTGCCCTTGCTTTTAGTGCCTTGATCAGCTGTTTATTTTTAGAGGTATTACTAGGGACAGGAAAAATTTGCATTTGCGATAAAAGCGAATATAGATGCGAATTCTAACTCAAAATGCAGTAAATCCGAAATTGTAGTTAGCAACGGTTGCGCTCAATTCCGATTTCATCACATTCCTCTTCACATGGTGCTGTATTGTAAATCGAGTGATATTTGTATGACGTGTTATCTCCCTGTTGAATGAGGCTGTGATATCTCCGGGCCGTTACTACTGCTCCACCTCGCTCGGTGGGCCTTTCCCTGAATACGGCACAGGTAGCGGCTGGAGGGCGAGGAGTAGGGGTGGTATACCCCTACTTCTGGAACACCCTGTTCACTACCCGCAGCGTCCGGGTCTCCGCGCAAGTGTCTACACATTCCCTTTCCGCGCAAGTGTCACTCCCCGAAAGTGTCACAAACTCCGGCGAACATGTAGTAGGCCTATGTGGATAAACTGTGTTTCTTTTCAAAATTCTGTAGTGCGAGTCAGCCGCGCGAAATGGCCGCGTTGTCTAAGGCGTCATGCTACGGACTAGGGGCCCGTTCCCACCAGAGATTCAAGACCTCTCTCGGAAATGGGGTCTTTTGTTGACTTTAGAGTAAATTAGTTTAACTACTTTGAAAGTCTAAGGACTGATGCCTTATAAATAAAATCTGAATCGATCAATAAATGTGCGAAATCAATTTTTTTTTCGACCTGGAGCCGATTAATAGCTTGCAACAACTCGGCACCGGTTTTCGGTTGGTTGGTGGTTTGGAAGGGGGTGGGGGGGACCTAACTGCTTAGATGGTGGGGAGAGCAAGCAGTGAGGATAGCAAGGGTATCGCGTTGAAATGGAAGCAGGCTTGACGTCGAAGGCAACTGAGCACAGCACTTATTCCGAAAGCAGGTTTATTGCGAACTTAACATACACGCAGCACGAACTGCCTCTCGGGCAGAGTGCTCTGCTATTTATATACAGACAGAATTTACCAGAAATTAGAAGAATAGTTAACATAAGAAACAAGTAGAATTTACAAGTGAACATAAGAAAGACGTAGAACATTCTGAAATTGTTAATCACAAAGAAATAAAGTTTTGCCGGTGGGCGGGATTGAACCGGCGACCTTCAGCACCGCAGCCCGTGACGCTATCCCCTGCGACACGCCGGCAGTCGGTTTCAGGGGCGTCTCGCGGCATTGCTCCCTCTCCTAGAAAAAAAAACAGCGAC
Source organism: Locusta migratoria (assembly GCA_026315105.1). Taxonomy (NCBI): domain Eukaryota; kingdom Metazoa; phylum Arthropoda; class Insecta; order Orthoptera; family Acrididae; genus Locusta; species Locusta migratoria. Next base: position 7,327,965 of record CM048747.1, read on the forward strand.
CCGCTGTTATGTTCCCTGTGGAGCCAGCTGCAATGTCCTGGATCTTGACCTTGTCATGGGTCCTCTGTATGACAGTTCTAGAGAATCCTTCCCTTCTCCGCGATTATCGACGACAGACGTTCCTGTCGTGGCTTCATCAGCAACATTACCCTCCTTAGAGTCCTTGAACAGGAAGCCATTGTCGCCTTACCTGCCCTTCAGGATCGTAGTAAGGCTTCATGCAGAAGACGTGAACAATGTCTCTTCGTTTTCGTCGTTTCGACGACGGATCGTAATCCTCAACTTCGTATGTGATGTCTGACAGGCGGCGTATGGCACGATACGGACCAAAGTATCGTTTCAATAACTTTCCTGACATTCATATCTTCCGTACAGGGGTAAAAATCCATACCAGATCTCCTGGGCTGTACACAACTGGTCGGTGCTTGTCGTTATACCGCTGACGGTCCTTCTCCTGGGCGTCCAGTGTCCGTATGCGAGCCAGCTGTCTTGCTTCTTCGACCCTGGTGATGAGCTGTTTCACATAGTCATCCTGAGTGTCGTCCGGTTGGAACGGGAACAGCGTATCCATTGTCGTCTCAGCTTCACGGCCATGAAGCAGGAAAAACGGAGTGAAGCCTGTGGTGTCTTGCCTTGCGGTATTGTAAGCAAATGTCACGACTGGCAGAGTTGTATGCCAATCCTTCTGCTCATCGACAACATATTGGCAAACGTTTTGTTAAAACGTTCCGTAAGACCATTTGTATGAGGATGGTATGCAGTTGTCATTCTGTATACAATGTCGCACCGTGACATTACCTCTGATACTAGTTTTGACTGGAATACTTTTTCACGCTCAGATATCATGACACGATGTGCTCCATGCTTCAAAATAATGTCTTCTACAAGGAATTTTGCGATCTCTGGAGCTTCTGCAGTCGTCACAGGTTTGGTTACAGCGTAGCGTGTGAGGTAGTCAGTGCAGACTATTATCCATCGGTTACCGGTTGTCGACTTCGGGAACCTCCCCATAAGATCGATCCCAACTCGTTGGAATGGAGCTGCTGCCGGCGGAATCGCTACGAGATGCCCTGGATGTAATTGCGGTACATGCTTCCGTCGCTGGCACTCTTTACAGTGACTCACATAGTGCTTAGCAGATCGGTAGAGACCTTTCCAGTAATACCTGCGTCTGATTCTGTCTAGGGTCTTCACGAACCACAGGTGACCGGTTATTGGAGCATCGTGGAACTATTTGAGAATAGCTGGCTGGAGATGAGCTGGAACAACGAGTAGCCATTTGGGGCCCAGTGGATCGTAGTTGTTCTTGTACAATGTTCCGTTTATAAGTTTGAGCTCTCCGTTGGTCGGTTCTCCTTTCACCAAGGCCTCTATCGTTTTTAATAGTGCTGGATCTTCCCTCTGTTCTGCTGTAACTTCATTTAATTCAGTGAGGGCTGAAATTTCATTCATGCTGTTGTGTTCCACTAATGGATTCCTCGAAAGGCAGTCGGCATCCTTGTGTTTGCGCACGTTCTTCAATACCACTGTGACATCGTACTCTTGGAGTCTTAGTGCCCATCTTGCTAGTCGACCTGATGGATCCTTCAAGCTAGTTAGCTGGTGGTCTGTCACGACAGTGAATGATTTGCCGAATAAATACGGCCGGAACTTGTTGATAGCCCAGATAACTGCGAGACATTCTCTTTCAGTTGTAGAGTAGTTTATCTCGGACTTTGAGAGTACTCTTGACGCATAGGCTACCACTTTTTCGGCACCTTCCTGAACTTGTACAAGCACTGCACCAATCCCATAGCCACTGGCGTCTGTGTGAAGTTCCGTTTCTGCATTCTCTTCGTACAATGCTAGCACTGGTGCGGAAGTTAGAGCCTCCTTAAGTGCTCGGAAACCTCTTTCATTTGTCTCATCCCAGTAACACTTGGCGTCCACTGCAGAAGTTCTTGTAATGGACGTGCCTTGTTACAAAATCCTTTTATGAAACGTCGGTAGTATGAGTACAGTCCGCGAAAGCTTCTCACATCACGAATGTGCTGAGGAGTTGGAAAGTCTGTGACTACCCTTACTTTATCTGGATCAGGTCGGACACCATCTCCGTTCACTAGGTGCCCCAGGATTTTTATCTCTTTGGCGCCGAAGAGGCATTTCTTTGGATTGAGGCGGAGTCCTGCAGTCTGAACACACTTGACAGGCGACTCAGATGTTCTTCAAATGTTTTCGAGAAAACGACAATGTCATCTAAATAGCAGAGACACGTCGTCACTTAAGATGTCGAAGCAAGTTGTCCATCATGCGTTCGAATGTGGCTGGAGCATTACATAATCCAAATGGCATTACTTTAAATTCATAGAGGCCGTCAGGTGTAATAAAAGCCGTCTTCTCCCTGTCAGCTTCGTCAACCTCGATTTGCCAGTAACCTGTCTGCATGTTCATAGTTGAGAAGTATGTAGCTCCTTTCAAGCAGTCTAAGGTGTCATCAATACGCGGCAATGGGTACTGTTCAGCCGCCGATAGTCGACACAGAATCGCCACGTGCCATCCTTCTTCTTTACACGGACCACCGGAGACGACCAAGGACTCTCCGAGGGCTGAATAATGTCATCTTGCAACATCTTCTCTACTTCCTCCCGAATTATCCGTCTTTCAGCTGGCGACACTCTATACGAACGCTGGCTAATTGGCGGATGATCCCCAGTATTGATACGGTGCTTTATCGTGGGCCGCTTCGTCTGACTTTTCCCCTGCTGAGGTGTGAATGCACCCGAAAATTGGCGTAGTATACCTAACATCCGCTGGCGTTGTTCCTTGGCCAGTCCAGGCGCTATTGGCAGTTCCACGTTTGTTTCTTCCAGCGTGTTGTCTGTACTAACAGCAGGGCATGGGTCTTCGTTGATGACGTTGAGCTCACCGTCCTGGATTGGTTCAGCTGTCCCGATACACATTCCTTTGGGGATAAGTTGCGACTGCTCGTGACAATTAGTGATCCAAATCTCTCTTCGACCTCCGGTAATGCTTATGATAACCACTGGCCTTTCTTCAGTGACGCTATCCCCTGCGGCACGCTGGCAGTCGGTTTACGCGGGGTCTCGCGGCAAGGGAGGGGAAGGGAGAGGAAATACAGTCCACGGAGGAAAGAAGGAAGAAAATGACTGCATTAGCTCGGAACCCGTACTCACCAGGCACGCATAGTCACGAAACTAGCGTGAGACCCCTGGGTCGTCGGTTTACGGGTTCCGTGACAAGGGAAACCGTTTTAGTAATAAGGATGTGCTAGCACCGTTAGTGAACCTGTCTCATCACCTTCAGTATAAACTAAACGATCACTAAACTACACTATCCTAATCAACTCCCCGACACTTAGGACGCAAACTGCACATGTAGAGTAATGCAAGAGACACATATTTTAAAAAAAAGTAGTGAAACTATCACATTTTATTTTTTGGCGATTGATGTCAGATAAATGCTATAATGATTCCCCACATAGAGAGAATATAGTCTTTAACATTTTTTAAGCTATGTGCAACTCTATTATACACAGAGCGATGGTGCACGAATCACTCGTATGTATAAAAAAGCTTTAGTTTATAAGAATGTGTAGTTACGTGATGCGGTACTATTGTCAACAGTTCCATACATGATAGGGGTGGAACTATAATGCTCCATCTAAAATCAGGCTTCCCCAAACCGCTGACTAAATGTGGGTTATAAAATTCAGAAGACTACAATTAAAAATCCAATAAATTGAGATGTTACGTACCTAAAACTATTTTTTTTTTAAAATGAGATGTGGACGAGAAACATAACGCACAAGAGAGAGAGAGAGAGAGAATAGGAAGTAAGCTTGCAATGCGAACATGTCATGGGCCGCTACTTCTCAACCAAAGGCAAAAGTTTAACATTAAAAATTTGAATGTAGGCTCAAAATGCGATACACTAAGAAACTAACAATTCATCAAGCAAGTAGCTGTTATGATTTGTATTTAGGTAACTGGAGTAGGCTGACTAGATACATAGTAAAAGAAAGAAAATGTGGAATGCAACCGTAGGCTTCCGCGGCAGTTGTCACTATCAATAAAATTCTTCGGGGTATGACACCACGTCGTCATTTTATAAACTGTACCGACGTTTCGGCCACTGTTGCAGGCGGCCTTCATCAGAGTCTGTGTCTGACTGTCAGACACAGACCCTGATGAAGGTCGCCTGTATTAGATGTAGTCTTTCACTGGTACTGATAATCCCAGTTACTGATTTGTACGACGCTAATTTGACATTCGATGACAGATCACCCATACTGATATTTTTCCATAGTGCTTCACAATCGAAATGTGCATTTGTGTTCTCTATTTTGTTTTCCCCCAAGCTTTCTTTCTACGGTGTAGAATGTCTCCGGCCGTTTATTGTTGTGAACTGATTACGTCAGTGGCACGATGTATGCGCGCAAGTGCTGCAGTCGACGGTTTATATTATGCACATAAACCGGAGCTTCTAGGCTTGCAGTCCTGCAACAGAAAATAATTTCTGTGTTATGCTGTTATTTTATGTGAGATTGGTTGCACTTTTACTAGAAAGTGCCGAGGTCTTCGTTTCTAATATCTACTAATCCTGGACATCCATTTCGGGGATTTGAAGTTATTTGCTTTTGCATGTACTTTGAAATTTTCTCTTTCACATGTGGTTGGTGACTATTGACCTTATCTTTTCGGCAATCGTTGTCGGTAGTGAAAAAAAGTCGTGCTGTTAAATATGCTTTAGAAAGGATGCATTTGTTAATCGAAGTTGCTCTCTAAATTTGGTCGATACTGCGCCGCAGGTTTTCTCTTATGGCTCCAATTATTTTGCTCCATGCATTTCTCCAATTAATAGTCATCATTTCCATTGAATAGATGGTCGAAGTGCGCCTCGGTTGCACAGTGGTAGAGTGCCAGACTATGAATCCAAAGGTCGCCCGTTCGATCCCCGCCAGGTCCTAGGATTTTTATCTGTAACTATCTACTTCTTTCACCTCTGGCAGCGTTGTTCGTGTGAAAAATACCGAGTAGCACCGTGGTTCGGGATCCACGTTAAACTGTAAGTCCCCCTATAACTGGCTGGGTAAGTCAGTTCGAAGGTCGGAGGAAGGCAACGGCATACCACCTCCGAACAGGACCATGCCTATTAAAGTATTGTGGTGTTCAAACTACTCTTCGGATTGTTGACTGCTTTACCTTTAGATGGTCGAAATTCTTCCAAGGGCTTTACATTCCGTGACCAAGGGGGCTTTGCAAGCCCCAGAGAATGAGTTTTCTTGAGTTGTATTTGGTCATTGTTTCCGAAACCGTAAGGTATCTTTGAATTAATGGTGGTAATTTGAAATATCATTAACATTCCTCAATAAGACACCTACCTCAACAGCATAGTCATAATAATTATTTTTGAGAACATTATGAATAATAGCGATCTTACAAGTAATTTTTAATCAAGTATCAAGACAGTGTAGATCGCTATTTCTTTTATTTCACTGGTAACCGGCTTAGGTCACTTACATGGGCATCATCAGACCACAACTGTAATGATACATAGTATATTATCAGAGGGATAAATTATTTGTATATTGAATGTTTAAAATAAGAATAAAATATACCCATAATGTTGTCCACCGGTGAACTGGACCTGCCTAAGGGTTTGATGTTCACTGCTGTAGAAGTAGGTGCAGTCATTTACTGTAAGCTGCACTCTCAAATTTAAATGTTGGCCAATCGGTTATAAGTTTAACGGAAGTTATGCAACAATGGATTTGAAAATGCACGTAGCAAATCATTATATACAATGATTAATCAAGTCGAATAATATAAAAGGATTTACGAGGCGCGTCCAGAAAGTAAGTTCCGTTTCAACTTGTCTCCGCTGCAGCGCTGCGATTGCAGTTCCGCACATGCGCTGTAGACGATGTGTATCAAGGAGAAGAACGTGCGCCATTTGGAGATCGCTGTCAGTTACGTACGCTTTTTTGTGCTTGTTTGAAATGTCGGCGTTGATTGAAAATCCCGCCGCCTGTGAAATCAGGTCGCTGATTCGGTTTCTTAATGCGAGGAAAGTGAAACTAAGTGAAATTTATCGGCAAATTTGCGATGTTTACGGACCAAATGCTAAAAAATGTTTGTAAATCTATCGGACCAAACTGCGTGGTTATCAGTCCGTAGCTTACAAACTACTTAAACCTAGGTAAACTAACCTAAGGACAACACACATACCCATGCCCCAGGGAGGACTCGAACCTCCACGGCGAGCAACCGCGCGCTCCGCAGCGAGGTGCTTTAGACCGCTCGCCTACTCCACCGCGGCGGACCAAATGCGATGAATGATTCGATGGTGAGAAGATGGGTCCGACAGTTCAATGGCGGGCTTAGTGATGTGCACGATGAAGAACGGATTGGGCGTCCACCTTTGGTTACAGAATAACTGGTTCACGCGATTGATGACGAGATCCAGGAAAACCGTAGGTTTACAATTAGTGCTCTCGCAAATTTCACGATCACTGATGCATGAAGACACAGGCGGCAGATTTCTATGAAGAAGGTATACAAAACCTGGTGCCACGCTATGACAAATGCCTGCAATATTTCGGCAGTTATGTGGAAAAGTAGTTTAAGAGTTGTAGAATTTTGTGCAATAAAAATTTCTTCTTTATCTGTGTACAATTTCATTTTATTACCAAACGGAACTTACTTTCTGGACGCGCCTCTTAAAAGTACATTATATATGGTCATATAAAAGACATAGATTTTATAGAAGGAAAACAACTTTTATGGTATGGGCACACAAAAAGAATGTCAAAGGAGAGACTACCACAGAGAATAATGGAATGGGAACCACCAGGAAGAAAGAAGAGAGGGAGACCACCAACTACATGGAGCCGAGGAATTCAGGCGTCTATCCGGAAAAGGAATATAGAAGAAAATTTATAGGTAGACAGAGGAAAATGGAGAATGAAAATAAAATAATGTGTAATAAATAATAATGTAATAATATTTATGTAAAATATTGTAATGTATAATCTTGGGGTACCGGAAAATGTAAAGTACATTGTAAAACCGGACAATAATAATAATATTGTCACGTTGCAATGGAAGTAGGCTTGACTTCGAAGGCAACTAAACACAGCACTTATACTGAAAGCACGTTTATTACGAACTCAACATACACGCAGCACTGACTGCCTCTCAGGCAGAGTGCTCTGCTATTTATACACAGACAGAATTTACCAGAAATTAGAAGAACAGTCAACATAAGAAACAAGTAGAATTTACAAGTGAACATAAGAAAGATGTAGTACCTTCTGGAATTGTTAATTACAAAGAAATAAATTTTTGCCGGTGGGCGGGATTGAACCGGCGATCTTCTGCTCCGCAGTCCGTGACGCTATCCCCTGCGCCACGCCGGCAGTTGGTGTTCGGTGTCTCTCGCGGCAATATAAAAGACATATGTAGTATATGGAAAAACAGAAAACCATGTTATGCTTTTATTATGATTTGAAAAACAGAAATCGGAGATACTATTTTATCATTGTCTGATTATAATGTAAAATGTTATTGTCATTATGTATATTATGAATGACCATATATAATGGACTTTTAAATCCTTTTACATTTTTCGATCTGATTAAACCATTCTATATAGTGATTTGGTCTGTTGCATTTTGAAATCCATTGTTGCATAACTTCAGTTAGAACTTATACTCGATTGGCCAACATTTAAATTAGAGGGTGGAGCTTACAGCGTTAATAGGATGGCTGCACCTACATCTACAGCAGTCAACGTTAAACCTTTAGGCAGCTACGGCTGAAAACCACCGGTGCCCAACATTACGGCTATATTTTATTCTTATTTTAAATAATCAATTTAGAAATAAGATATACCTCTAATAAAGTATTATATATCATTATAGTTGTGGTCCGATGATGGTCATGTAAGTGTTCGAAACCGGTTACCAGAGAAATAGAATAAGTTGCGATCTAGACTGCCTTGTTACTTGAATTAATAGTCATAACAACTGTTTGATGATGTGCTGACGTGAGACCAGTCAGACTGGGGTGAACTCTGCGAAGAAAATGCTCCAAGGAAAAACGAATAAGTAGGGCAGAGATAGGGCGCTTCTGTGAGGATCGCCACGCCTTATCTGGAGCTCCCCAGTAGACATACTAGCGTTAATTCCTGTTGCGACATTCTGTTTTACACTGATGTCACGTTCGTCGAAGCCGTTTTTCCTCATAATTGTATTGAGAAACCTGTGGTCCACAAGGCTGAGGAAGAGCGAGTCGGTAAACAAGACTGCTCGTGGAGGTGAAGGCCGTTATATCCCTGTAGCCCGACATACTGTACTTCGCAGCGCGGGAATGCCGTGCGGTCTGGGCGTCTCGGGGATCAGTGTGTGTAGTCCTCAGCATAAGTTAGACTAAGTAGTTTGTAAATCAAGGGAACTTAGGATTACATCCAGTTGAACTTTTTGATATACAACCTCTGACAGTAAAGTTAGGTGAATAGTCCTGTAACAGTAACGTAGATAAACTATAAACTACACTTACCTCACTGTCCTTCGTAACAGTCACCTCCAATAACTATGCACCACTGAGCTCCGTGATAAACGTCCTGGAAACTTTGCACAAAGTCTTCGTTTGGGATTGTGTTCAAAAACCTCGTCACGTTTCGTTGGATGTTAGGAATATCATCAAATCTCTTTCTTTTCAAGGCAAGTTTCAGGCGTGGGAATAGGAAGAAGTCTGGAGGATTGAGATCCGGCGAGAATGGTGAATGTTGAAGTCGCATGACAAAGCTCGCCCACACACACACACACACACACACACACACACTATCCTCTTCCTGTCCGCACTGTTTATCGCCCATGTTTCGCTCCCATACAAGGCAACACTCGACAGAAATGCCTTCAGAATTGACTTCCTTACACTTAAATTAATATTCGAAGTTAACGAATTTCTCTTTCCCAAAAACGCTTTTCTTCCCATTGTCATTCTGCATTTTATACCCTCTGTACTACGACCATCGTGAGATATTTTACTGCCCAAATAACAAAACTCATCTACTACCTTTATTGTTTCGTTACCTAATCAATTGCGTCCTGCATCGCCCGATTTTCTTAGACTGCACTCCATTACCCTCGTTTTGCTCTTGTTAATGTTCGTTTTATACGCACCTTTCAACACACTGTCCATTCCGTTCAACTGCTCTTCCAGGTCTTTCGTTGACAGAATTGCAATGTCATCGGCAAAAAGCAATGTTTTTATTTCTTCACCCTGAACTTTAATTGCTTCTTTAATTTTCTCCTTGCTTTCCCTTATAGCTTGCTCAATGAACAAATTGAATAACAATGGAGAAAGGCTACAATCGTACCTTACTCCCTTCCCAACGTCTGCATCCCTTTCATGCCCTTTAACTCTGATAACCACTGTCTGGTTTTGTACAAGTTGTAACTAAACTTCCGTTTCCTATATTTTACTCCTGCTAATTTTAGAATTTGAAAGAGTGTATTCCAATCAACATTGTCAAAAGCTGTAAGATACCTGTATACATTTCATATTCAAATGTACCGCGAATTTGAGACCAGTGTCAAGCTAGTCAGGCATGGGTCATTTATCTTTGGTTGCAGGGTTATTTTTCGATGGCAGTACTATCGATATTGGAGAAGGTGATAGTATTGTTGGCGGGAAGTAAGGTTGTTATCATTGAGAGTGCAGACTTTGCTAGGCGCGCGGATGAGATTTCAGAAGCGTGGGGACCGTGGTTGTGTGCAGTTCTCGTTCCGGCGGGATAGCCGAGGAGATGAGATTTTCAGACTTGAATGCTAAGCCAAGCTGTTTGTTTAAGATATGGAGACGAAAGGTACAGATGACGTTGGAGAAACGATCTTTTGAAGTTTTTATAAGGTAAAGTTTTTAATGAAATACTTGGCATGTTTCTATGGCACAACTTCGCGTTGTTAGGCTGAATTGATGGTAACAGTAACGGTCGGGAAAGATCTTGCTGTTAGCTTGTGGTCTCGCAATTCATGCTAGGGACCCCTTTCTGTGTCAGGAAAAGTATTTATTGTAATAATTTAGTTTTCAAATTGCTGTTTTTATGAAATAGGAACTTCATGGGTAGTATTCTTGAAATATGGTATTGTTGTAACTTTGTATAAATCGAGTTAACTTGATTAACAGTAAAGAAATGTTTATCTTTGTTTAAAAATAATTTTCTAGGCAGATTAAATATCTGAGCTACATTTTTCTCTGAAAGATTTTAAAATCATAAACATGACATTGTTAGTAATTTTCATGAAGTTACATCAGTTAGAAAATAAATCAGATATTTCATTTTTAATAATTAGTTCGAGTTTCTTAAACAGACTACCAGTTTATCCCTCCTCACATTTTAATTAAAAGTGCCATAGATGTTTTCTGTAGTTCGTTTTCCAGTAGTTAGTACAGCAGGAAGCAGTTTGGTGTTGCGCAAATTTATGCAGTAAGTGAAGGTGACAAAGAATCAGTTTTTGTCAATCTTACAGTTCAGTATGATTTACAGATTTCAGGGTAGGACAATTCTTACAGTTTGTATGGCCAGTTTGTATGGCCGGTTTGTATGGCCAGAATTATTAACAAAGTGATTTTTAGTATCAGTAATTTTAAGGCAGTTAACTTTGTTACGACACTTTCATACAGAAACAATTAGCAGTTTTTGTCTCATTATAATAAACATTACGCAGTCAGATAGGTTTTGCAATACCTTTATGTTCACATAGAATACAGTTAAAAATACGCAGTCAGATTAACATAACGTTATACAAAGGCATTCAGGTAGAACAAGTTCAAACACACAGCAGACGGAAATTTTGTAAGAGAGAAGGAGAAGCGAGAAACTTTCAAAGCTTTCTCCAAATCTAAAAAAGCTAGAAATGTACGTTTCCCTTTCCTTAATCTAACTTCTACAATAAGCCGTAAAGTGAGTATTGCCTCCCGTGTTCCTACATTTCTCTTGAATACAAACTGATCTTCCCCGATATCAGCTTCTACCAGCTTTTCCATCCTTCTGTAAATAATTCGTGTTAAAATTTTGCAACTACGACTTATCAAACTGATGGTTCTGTAATTTTCACACCTGTCTGCACCTGCTTTCTTTGGAATGGGGATTATTACATTTTTCTTAAAGTCCTATTAATGGATTAATGAAGCTTTACAAACCCATCCTGACGACAGGCACACTTTACTTATATCTAAACAACTTTTTCGTTTGATTTAATCAGTTACCACGTCATCATTGGCTAGCTTTTGTTCGTTTTCTAACTAGAACACGAGAGATGTCTCTGCTGCATGCATTTACACACAAAATATTTGATGATATTACGAATTGTAGGTGTAACGGCTTTTGTTTTATATTCTTGTAGGACGGACTAAGTCCTCACACTATAAACAAATGCTGTACCTCATGTACTCATTTTATTGTTTCATGGTAACCTTTCTTCAGAACTGTGTTGATACCTTCGTAATAAAACATGTGTTCTTTTGTTGTACATAAGTAATTTGTAATCTAGGGAAGGATGAAACAGGCATTCGGCTTTCAGTGCTTTACTGTCATTTAAATGAGTGCAATGGGCGGTCTGCTAGCGGAGATCGTAGGTTGTCAAGATATTCTCTGTATAATTCAAAGTCCCACTTACCTCGTTCAGGACTGTGTACTAATTCTTCCGCTATTGGTTCTCTTTCACTGCAGCATGACTTACGGAAATAATGTTCAGTGTTTGAATGAACAGCTTAGCTTTTTGCCAAGCAGAGGGAGGCATTTTTTCACTATAGAGATCAAAGTCAATGCAATACAGTTGACAGAGGACATAAAAAAATTACTTAGTGAATATTTCATGAAGAATGTAACACGAATTCTGATTCAACTTGCTTCTTAATTCTCTTTTGCTTTTCTCAGTATCTAGGATTTAAGTATTAGTTTTATCGTGTACCGTGTGTGTTGTTATGATACACTGCCACATTGTTTTCGTAAGTCTGAAAAAGAAAATTTTTTTCGAAGGTAAAGTTTTTGACTTGTGTACTTGTGATTGATTGCCAGAAGGCGGTGCAAAAACATTTTGTATCATTGAAACCAATTTATTTGTTTTCAGTGTTCCGATACAGCTCTTAACACATTAATGGGATAGGTTAGGAATTAAGTGTGTTTTATTTCTTCACATTTTTAACTCACATTGCTAACAGTGCATTACATATATGGCTGGCTACATAGATTCTGCTTGTACAGTGACTGGTCAGTCGGAGTTCAGCTGTCTGAGAACAGCATAGTAGGAGAAAGAGGCATTCATCAGCTGAAACAGACCACCATAGTTAATCAGTGTTGGGTAGAGGCGAAGTAGCACGCTGTAGCTAGCTGCACCTTAACTTGTCGACCAAGTTACAATGCTACGGAACGACCTTAATAGTTAAACTGTAAAGAGTACATAATTGGTAGTGGTGCGATAGGGAGATCAGCAATAGAGGTCGAGTGGAAATGGCTGTGGGTTGTGCGATCGTATACATTTATTAAACGAAAACACAATTTATCCGTAATAGATTCTAAAAAATTTATAACAAGTCATACAACTCATTATAACCAAAACAACTTTCACAGAAAAATTATGTAACAGAAAAGAATAGAAAATTTGAAGTTAGATATCCCAGAACAACGTTAAAGGCTTCCCAAATAACGTAGAATAACAAGAATCAGGTTTTCAGTAGTAAAATTCACGGCTAAAAGGCAAGTAATAGCGAATAAAGAGTCAGCAGCGATAATGCTAAAAGCAATAAAATTTACAGCAAGTTAAAATTAATGATTGCAGTTCTCATTGACGAAATGAAATTTTATATTACAATATGTATGCCTATGGTACCAGAGAAATGTTACCACAACAGACCGTAGCGGTCAAAATATGCACAGAAACATTCGCCGTGCTCAGTAGTCTTCACAAAATGAAACAATGAGGAGAATCAACTGCCGCCAAAAGAATTCTATCTTCCAGGAACAAAAGTACGAATAAATCACATTGACATAATTTTCCCGCGCAACATGGCTGTAAGGATTACATGTAAAGACATTACACAGGAGATTCACAACCAGGTGCAACGAATAATACACAAAATCAGTTAACGTCAATATTAGAAAATAGTCATCTTTGCACAGATTCCTTGCATGTTTAGAACATGAAGTATGAGTGCCTGTTCCATTTCCTTCAAATACAGCCGTATAGGGTGTCTCAAGAAAGAAGCCAACAAACTCAGGGCACATTTATTTATTTATTTATTGCACATAGAAAGAAAAATGTGTAGTAAACATTGACTGTAAGAGATGTTTATCTTAAAAGATGTGTAGATATTGTCTTCCCGGCGCATAAACTGGTGAAAGTTTTTTCAAATGTTTGTATAGCGTATGGGACTTAACTACGGGGTCATCAGTCCCTAAACTTACAAACTACTTATGAACTACTTACGAACTAGGACGGCACAAATATCCATGCCCGAGGGGGGATTCGAACCCCCCGACAGTAGTGGCCGTGCAGACCGTGACTGGAGCGCCTTAGTCCCCTCGGCCACCGCGGCCGGCAACTGGTGAAAGCAATTTCAGGAATCAAGTCAGTCATCGTAAATAAATAGCACGAGGTTTGAATTCGGCACATGCCACCCGTCCTCAGGTGAATCATGTGTATAGCGTGCTGTTATTATTTCACGCATTCCTCACATCCCGGTAGCGGACAGACTGGCTGGTGTAACCCGCGAAACTCAACTGTCGTTTCCGCTACTGCTCGACACGTACGTGAATGCTCTCTGTTGTCTTCAACAAGTTCTGTATAACAAAGGTCTGGACACGCAGTCATGATCCTTTGTGACAGCGGCCATTTTGGTTTTTCACTCGTCAAAACAATTCGGGGATCAGTTTATACGTCTATGTTCTGAAGTACTGCCATCCGCAGAATGAACTGAAATGGTTGGACCTTTTTCTGTCTGTTCTACGAGGTGGAGACGACATCACGGCAATCTAGGTAGTGGTAATAACAGAAAGTTCCTCCAGATGGTGTTGGCTTGTGTTTACCAAACGAATTACACAAGCAGTTGGCTTCAGTCAGTGCAGTGAGCAGGCAGTGCAGAGCAACAACAACGTGACTTACTGAAGCTGTGGCATGGAGAGCCGTAGGAAGGTTGGAAGCGGGGCAGACACAGAGGGAGGTGGCTGCAGCTATTGGAGGGTCCCAAAGTGTCATTTCCAGGACCTGGACGTGGCTTTAGACAACAGGAACCTTTAAAAGAAGGCAAGGTCAAGGTCGTCCACGGGTAACTTCAGCAACACATAACGGTTACCTCCGGTTAACAGCCTGTCGAGACAGGAGGCTGAATGCAACTCAGCTGCAACGCTCCCTCCAGGCAGCTTCAGGACGCGCAGTATCAACACAAACAGTGCTTCGGGAATCTGGCCCTTTAAGCAATGTAGAGTTGTGTGTCCCATTAAAGCCACGAGTAGCAGCGCGTTCTGTTCACACGTGAGTCAAGATTTTGTGTTCAGCCGGAAAATCGTCTTTCCCTCATTTGGAGAGAAGTTGAAAGTCGGAACAATCCTGCTATGTGTATGAAACATTAGCAGATCATGGTGGTGGACGAATAGTGTGGGCAGGAGACACTATTGGGGGACACACGGAACTACACGCCGTTCGGAATGGTGCTTTGATTGCTCAGAGGTATAGAGACGAGATCCTTTGACCTTTTGCTGTGTCTTAGGAGATTTACTTCTGATGGACCGTAACACTCGTCCAAACAGAGCTGCACTGACGGTTAACATACTTTAAACTAAGGGAATTGAGCGAATGCACCTGCCAGCTTGTTCACCGGACTTAAACTTGTTTGAGCATGTCTGGGATACGCTTGACAGACGCATTGAAGCGAGACCAGGACCTCCCACAACGGTAGCAGAGCTGGATTTTGCAGTCATGGAAGAATGGTCAAATATCCCTCAAGAGCTGATTGGTAACCTCATACTGTGCATGCTATGCAGGTGTGCAACTGTAGTGGCCGTCCGAGGTGATCACACACCACATTAGAGGACAACGAAAAGGACTATTTCACTATTATGGTACCCCATGGTGCCTTGCTCTTAGAAAACGCCATGTAAATCTCAAATAAAGAGTTGAGAAAGCAAAATATCTTACTATATCACACACAAATTACAATTCTAACCAACATCTGAACACAATTCGTTGCCGTATGTAGAGTCCGTACATCATCTCACCTAATAACATAATTGTTTTGGGCAGTCTATAAAGCATCTGTAGCAGACTGTGTTCGTGTAATGTTTGTCACTATAAACCGTTAGTTGCTGCTTTTTGCAAATGAATGTGTGTAACGTAGGCTTTATGTCTAGCTGCGACTGAACCAGGGCAGAAAAATTTTCCTATGGCCCACTTAGGCCAGATATTTTAGGAATTTACAAGGTTCATCTACCCGGTTCTTCTCACACAGTTTCCATCAATCTTGCGAACTCCCGTGGCAAGACAGCAATGTTGGGCATTGGAATCAACTTCGCTTCTAAACTTAAAAAAAAAAAAAAAAAAAAAAAAAAAAAACGTTCTGTCCCAAACGATGCGTGAAATGGCTGTAGAAAAATGATTTTTTTTCAAAAGCGACTGTCTTCTGTCCTGGCGCTATTGCACAGTGTCGTCTGCTCTAGCCCCAATATAACAGCTCCATAAGGCTCATTGCTATGCGGACCTCGTCTTTGGTCTTCGATATGATAAATTCTTGGACATGATAGTGTTCCATGCGTTATATATCCGGGAGCTGCTGTCACAGTTCATTCGATTATTCGCTCTATGTGTTTCCATGAATTAATTATGGAACCTGAAAAAGATGTTGCTGTGAAAGAGACAAAAGATAGATTAGAGTTTAATGTTGCATCGATGTAGTGAACATTAGAGATAGGATGTTGATGTGGGCACAATTATTGTTTCACCATATTCCCTTGACTGTCTGGTGGGGCTAAAAGGTTTGGCAACAGCCGGCTCTCTTGTTTGTAAGAAGTCGAACATTGTTTTTCCACCGGACACTCAATGGAGTCTCATAAAAAAGAAATCTGGACATTAAAACATCTTTTTGAGATTCCGTTAAAAAAGACTAGCGCAAAACTCATGATTCGTGACAGTGCTACTCTCTAGATAATGTACGGGGCTATATCGTCTCCAAAATTAAATCGCTCAAAAAATCGAAGTTGACAGAGAGCGCCGACAGTCGCGGAGGATAGCTGTCAAAGGGGAAGGCCTCAGATACGGTCAAACAACTGGGGTCAAATTTGGTAGGTCGCTTGTGTAAACCGTAAACAGACTAAAATTTTTGGATCAACACTCCCAACCATAATAATGACGATCAATCGAAAAAAAATTGACAGAATTTATAGATAATTGTAAATAGGGCGTTTTCATCTATAGAAACGCATAATTTTGCAGAAATAGGGAAGAAACTTTTACAACCGCTTAAAATGAATGAGAAGTTACTCATTTTGTGGCCCTCAAGAGGCTTTATACTAGTACATCAGTTGTTGTTGTTGTGGTCTTCAGTCCATAGACGCGTTTGATGCAGCTCTCCACGCTACCCGGTCCTGTGCGAGTCTCTTCATCTGAGAATACGTTCGGCAACCTACATCCTTTTGAATCTGCTTAATGTATTCGTCCCTCGGTATCCCTCTTCGATTTTTACCAAATACGCTTCCGTGATGTCTCGGAATGTGTCCAACCAGTTTATCCCTTCTCTTAGTCAGGATATGACAGAAACTCCTTTTCTCTCCTATTCGGTTAAGCACCTCCTCATTAGTTACGTGATCTACCAATCTAATTTTCATCATTCGCCTGTAGCACTACATTTCGAACTGTCTGAACTCCTTATCGCCCACGTTTCACTCCCATACAATGCTACACTCCAGACAAATGCTTTCAGCAAGGAGTTTCTAACATTTAAATTATTGGATGTTAACAAGTTTCGCTTCTTTAGAAACGCTTTTCTTCCCATAGCCATTCTGCATTTTATATCTTCTTTACGTCGGCCATGAGAAATTATCTTGCTACCCAAATAACAAAATTCATCTAATACTTTTATTGTCTCATTGCCTAATCTAATTCCTTCAGCATCACCTTATTTTCTGACATTCCATACCATTACTTTCGTTTTACTCTTGTTAATGTTGATCTTATGTCTTCCTCTCAAGACACTGTCCATTCCATTCAATTGCTCCTCCAGATCCCTTGCGGTCTCTGACAGAATTACTATGTCAGCGGCAAACCGCAATGTTTTTATTTCTTCTCCCTGCACTTTAATGCCCTCTCCAAATTTGTTCTACCATTCCTTCACTGTCTGCTCAATGTACAGATTGAACAACATTGGTGAAAGGCTACAACCCTGTCTTACTCCCTTACCAGCCTCTGTGTCCCTTTCTTCCCTTTGAACTCTAATAACCACAGTCTGGTTTTTGTATAGGTTGAATATAACTCTCCGCCCTCTATACTTTACCCTGCTACCTTCAGAATTTGGAAGAGTGTATTCCAGTTGACATTGTCAAAAGCTTTCTCCAAATCGAAAAACGCTGAAATCGTAGGTCTCCCTTTCCTTAGCCTATCTTCTAAGATAAGTCGTTATGTGAGTATTGCCTCCTGTTCCTACATTTTTCCTAAATCCAAACTGATCTTCCCCGAGGTCGGATTCCACAAGTTTTTCCAATCGTCTGTAAATAATTGGTGTTAGTATTTATAGGGAGCGAAGAGTTATATTCAACCTATACAAAATCCAGACAGCGGTTATTAGAGTCGAAGGACAAGAAAGGGACGCAGAGGCTGGGAAGGGAGTAAGATAGGGTTGTAGCCTTTCCCCGACAGACACTAAATATGTATAAGGGTAGAACTGATTGATTGTAATGTCGACAACTAATGGGCTGCATTAATCGGCTGCTTCTCCGCCAGTCGCCAGCAGATGACACAGCTACTTACCAGCAGGAAGGTCTCCCTGGAGATGGTGTAGAACTTGCTGGCGGTGAGTCTGAGCGGACGGTGCGCGCGGCACAGGAAGACCAGCAGCTCCTTGCGGAAGCGCGCGGGCGCCGACACCCACTGGCTGCTGTACGCCGACAGCTGCAGACGCTCGCTCTGAAAGAGCCAGCCACTTCAGTAACTATAGGTGGCGTCACGTAGGAAGGCGCGTAGAGGCGGAGCGACAGGGGCAGCGTGGAGGGGAGGGGAGGAGCTACGGCTGAGCGACAACAGGAGAAACTGGCAGCCAGCCACGCGCCTAGATAATTAATGCTATTGGCTGCCAGTGCGGTAATGGAGGGCGGTGCGCAGAACGTCTAAAAATAGTGGGCCGCCTTCCTACGTGACGCCGACTATAGAGCCAGGGGCGAGCAGCTTTTCAAATACTACTACTAGTACAATAGAAACAGACAACATACACTGCGGGAAATGAAAATTATAGGACCGTTTTGTTGTAGACACTTTCTGCAAATAGCTTATATAGATAATAGTAGAACTCTTCATCAAAACGTGTGACATCACTCTCGAGCACCTCCTAGTGGCATGAGTTGTAAACTAAAACTAGGAGTGAAAAGCCGATTAACTCTTTCAGACTCAGATCACTTTCATCATTTATCGGCCTACTTTATAGCAGTAGCAAATGGTTTCTTCAGGTTCCCTAAAAACAGAGGATAGTTTAAGCAGCCTTCCATTAGGCCTATTGATACAGTTTGCTTTCAATAAACAATGTCTTTAACGCTTTGCTTTTTATCCTTTTTTATAAGTTGTTTATAAATACAGACAGTGGGTTATTCGTAAGCAAAGACCTGAGCTGGATAAAATATTAAGGAAGAAAGGCCCAGAGCATTTGAATAAAAGCTACTGCTTTGTGAGAAACGTTTAAGAAATAAGATTTTGTAAAGCCAAGGATAAATGTAATCTGCTCATTGCATGCAGTTTAAAGAAGAATGTTGGTTAATGTTTTATAACAACAAATATTTAACGGCAACATTTATTTCAATCCCTTTATTTAAAGCATAGACAAGGACTTAAAAACATCAGCACAATACCGTCACTGTCAACTGTTTGTATTTAAGAAAAAATTAAATTTTGTGAAACACAAGACTAAACAGAAATTTAAAATGATGTCTGACTTGTTCGTTGTCATTTCCAGTATTTGACTGGATGCACTCTCATCCGTTTTGCTGCCTAACTGCCCATGGAAACTGCGATCATGTATTGTCTATTTTCAGTTCGAATTATGTCCAAATAAACTGTTCGCATTATGAAGGGTATTTTTTGTCCGTCAACGCAACTGCAATAAGTGCGATTGTTTTTCGCCAGATGCGTTTCGTTTCACTAAATATAAAACACCTTCGGTGGTCTAAAGTGAGAGCTATCTAAAGTTTGATTTGTTTTCATAGATCAAAAACGGTTCGTTACAAATTTAAAAAATGTAAATTTTTTTGACTTACTGAAATGTTTTCTTAGATTTTTCGTCTGACATTATGAAGCGCCAAGGCGTTACATTGTCCATGACAGAGACGATTGCTTTAGTTTCTTCTATCCTACACTTAAAAAAATTATTATCTAACATAATATCTTAAATCAATTAGCAAATGGGACTATCACCAAGTAATTTTGATACGGAGAAAAATAAAATGCGGAATCACAGACGTCGCCTACAACTCGAACCAACCGACGACATTGCTGGCTGTGTCACTTGTCAAACGCATATTAAGTGCGAAGGAGTTTCCGCTGTTATCTTTATAAGCTATTTTCTTTCTGAATGTAGCACGTGGATTAAACAAAACCTTATCTCCTGCTGTAAAACGTATAAATAAGATTCAGTCACTGTTGCCTGAGGTTGTCTTCCGCGATACTGAGAAAGAGATGGAGCCAATAATCAAATCACTGAAGAGTAAGGACTCTTATGGATTTGATGTGGTCTGTAGTAGAATTCGTAAGTATTTGTTTCGTCTCTGTTAGTCCAGCCACAATAGTAATTTTTCCTTTCTTAATGCTCAGTTTCCTCACAGTTTAAAATATTCAGTAGTGAAATCATTTTATAAAAAAGGAAGAAAGCGTAATGTAGACAGCTGTAGACCTATTCCTATGACATCAGTTTTATCAAAAGTTATTGAAAAGGCTGGATGTTCGACGTTAATTGATTATTTAAGTTCCAATAATTTGCTTTCAAATGTACACTTTGATTTCAGAAGTGGTTTAACAACTGATAATGTTGTATTCTCTTCTCTCTGCGAGGCGCTTGATGCATTAAATAAACTGCAAAAGCTAGGCGTTTTCTTTGATTTCACAGAAGCGTTTGGTTGTCTTCAGCTCAAAATATTGTTGCAGAAGTTCGAACATTACAGAGTAAGGGGAATAAATCAAAATTGGTCATTTCTTACTGTAATAACAGACAGCAAAAATACCTACAGGAAAAGCTATACTTCTGTGACTTATCAAGTTTACCGTGTATCTGAAAAGACGTTTATCGCTTCATAGGCCAACACTTGAGCGGTTTCGTCGTTCACAATTTCAGAAATATCGAAATGTGACGTCGCATAATGACATCAAATACATCAGTTTTAAATCTCTCAGCCGGTTTTTCTCAATAATCCCTTTATGATAAACAAAGGCACAACATCCATACAAAGATAAAATCGCAACGGAAGAGCAAAGAAAAGTTGGTACCTATTAATCGTTTGCCTCCAGTTCGAAGTCGAGGCGAGTTGTTGCTAATTTGCAAAATACAAACAGCACAGCGATTACTGAGACCAAGAGGGAAAAAGCTCCTTATAAGCGAGATCCTACTCTAAGTACAAGATGAATTGTTGTTAATAGACAAAGATATCTGATGAAAGGCGCAACAATCTTATAGGGTTCATAGACGTAATTTTCCTATGAAATTTGTAGTCAGTTGATAGAAAATAATTATTCGGTCTGATACTAATTGCTGCAGTTCTGCCCGCTGTCCTTATCAGTTTACTTCAGATACACGATGAGTAAGCGGTCAATGTGTACAAGCTGGGTAATAGGGAATGTACGACAAGCCTAAAGGCTGGGTAATAGGGAGTGTACGACAAGCCTAAAGGCTGGGTAATAGGGAGTGTACGACAAGCCTAAAGGCTGGGTAATAGGGAGTGTACGACAAGCCTAAAGGCTGGGTAATAGGGAGTGTACGACAAGCCTAAAGGCTGGGTAATAGGGAGTGTACGACAAGCCTAAAGGCTGGGTAATAGGGAGTGTACGACAAGCCTAAAGGCTGGGTAATAGGGAGTGTACGACAAGCCTAAAGGCTGGGTAATAGGGAGTGTACGACAAGCCTAAAGGCTGGGTAATAGGGAGTGTACGACAAGCCTAAAGGCTGGGTAATAGGGAGTGTACGACAAGCCTAAAGGCTGGGTAATAGGGAGTGTACGACAAGCCTAAAGGCTGGGTAATAGGGAGTGTACGACAAGCCTAAAGGCTGGGTAATAGGGAGTGTACGACAAGCCTAAAGCCTGGGTAATAGGGAGTGTACGACAAGCCTAAAGGCTGGGTAATAGGGAGTGTACGACAAGCCTAAAGGCTGGGTAATAGGGAGTGTACGACAAGCCTAAAGGCTGGGTAATAGGGAGTGTACGATAAGCCTAAAGCCTGGGTAATAGGGAGTGTACGACAAGCCTAAAGGCTGGGTAATAGGGAGTGTACGACAAGCCTAAAGGCTGGGTAATAGGGAGTGTACGACAAGCCTAAAGGCTGGGTAATAGGGAGTGTACGACAAGCCTAAAGGCTGGGTAATAGGGAGTGTACGACAAGCCTAAAGCCTGGGTAATAGGGAGTGTACGACAAGCCTAAAGGCTGGGTAATAGGGAGTGTACGACAAGCCTAAAGCCTGGGTAATAGGGAGTGTACGACAAGCCTAAAGGCTGGGTAATAGGGAGTGTACGACAAGCCTAAAGGCTGGGTAATAGGGAGTGTACGACAAGCCTAAAGGCTGGGTAATAGGGAGTGTACGACAAGCCTAAAGGCTGGGTAATAGGGAGTGTACGACAAGCCTAAAGCCTGGGTAATAGGGAGTGTACGACAAGCCTAAAGGCTGGGTAATAGGGAGTGTACGACAAGCCTAAAGGCTGGGTAATAGGGAGTGTACGACAAGCCTAAAGGCTGGGTAATAGGGAGTGTACGACAAGCCTAAAGACTGGGTAATAGGGAGTGTACGACAAGCCTAAAGGCTGGGTAATAGGGAGTGTACGACAAGCCTAAAGGCTGGGTAATAGGGAGTGTACGACAAGCCTAAAGCCTGGGTAATAGGGAGTGTACGACAAGCCTAAAGGCTGGGTAATAGGGAGTGTACGACAAGCCTAAAGGCTGGGTAATAGGGAGTGTACGACAAGCCTAAAGGCTGGGTAATAGGGAGTGTACGACAAGCCTAAAGGCTGGGTAATAGGGAGTGTACGACAAGCCTAAAGGCTGGGTAATAGGGAGTGTACGACAAGCCTAAAGGCTGGGTAATAGGGAGTGTACGACAAGCCTAAAGGCTGGGTAATAGGGAGTGTACGACAAGCCTAAAGGCTGGGTAATAGGGAGTGTACGACAAGCCTAAAGGCTGGGTAATAGGGAGTGTACGACAAGCCTAAAGGCTGGGTAATAGGGAGTGTACGACAAGCCTAAAGGCTGGGTAATAGGGAGTGTACGACAAGCCTAAAGGCTGGGTAATAGGGAGTGTACGACAAGCCTAAAGGCTGGGTAATAGGGAGTGTACGACAAGCCTAAAGGCTGGGTAATAGGGAGTGTACGACAAGCCTAAAGGCTGGGTAATAGGGAGTGTACGACAAGCCTAAAGGCTGGGTAATAGGGAGTGTACGACAAGCCTAAAGGCCTGGGTAATAGGGAGTGTACGACAAGCCTAAAGGCTGGGTAATAGGGAGTGTACGACAAGCCTAAAGGCTGGGTAATAGGGAGTGTACGACAAGCCTAAAGGCTGGGTAATAGGGAGTGTACGACAAGCCTAAAGGCTGGGTAATAGGGAGTGTACGACAAGCCTAAAGGCTGGGTAATAGGGAGTGTACGACAAGCCTAAAGGCTGGGTAATAGGGAGTGTACGACAAGCCTAAAGGCTGGGTAATAGGGAGTGTACGACAAGCCTAAAGGCTGGGTAATAGGGAGTGTACGACAAGCCTAAAGGCTGGGTAATAGGGAGTGTACGACAAGCCTAAAGGCTGGGTAATAGGGAGTGTACGACAAGCCTAAAGGCTGGGTAATAGGGAGTGTACGACAAGCCTAAAGGCTGGGTAATAGGGAGTGTACGACAAGCCTAAAGGCTGGGTAATAGGGAGTGTACGACAAGCCTAAAGGCTGGGTAATAGGGAGTGTACGACAAGCCTAAAGGCTGGGTAATAGGGAGTGTACGACAAGCCTAAAGGCTGGGTAATAGGGAGTGTACGACAAGCCTAAAGGCTGGGTAATAGGGAGTGTACGACAAGCCTAAAGGCTGGGTAATAGGGAGTGTACGACAAGCCTAAAGGCTGGGTAATAGGGAGTGTACGACAAGCCTAAAGGCTGGGTAATAGGGAGTGTACGACAAGCCTAAAGGCTGGGTAATAGGGAGTGTACGACAAGCCTAAAGGCTGGGTAATAGGGAGTGTACGACAAGCCTAAAGGCTGGGTAATAGGGAGTGTACGACAAGCCTAAAGGCTGGGTAATAGGGAGTGTACGACAAGCCTAAAGGCTGGGTAATAGGGAGTGTACGACAAGCCTAAAGGCTGGGTAATAGGGAGTGTACGACAAGCCTAAAGGCTGGGTAATAGGGAGTGTACGACAAGCCTAAAGGCTGGGTAATAGGGAGTGTACGACAAGCCTAAAGGCTGGGTAATAGGGAGTGTACGACAAGCCTAAAGGCTGGGTAATAGGGAGTGTACGACAAGCCTAAAGGCTGGGTAATAGGGAGTGTACGACAAGCCTAAAGGCTGGGTAATAGGGAGTGTACGACAAGCCTAAAGGCTGGGTAATAGGGAGTGTACGACAAGCCTAAAGCCTGGGTAATAGGGAGTGTACGACAAGCCTAAAGCCTGGGTAATAGGGAGTGTACGACAAGCCTAAAGGCTGGGTAATAGGGAGTGTACGACAAGCCTAAAGGCTGGGTAATAGGGAGTGTACGACAAGCCTAAAGGCTGGGTAATAGGGAGTGTACGACAAGCCTAAAGCCTGGGTAATAGGGAGTGTACGACAAGCCTAAAGGCTGGGTAATAGGGAGTGTACGACAAGCCTAAAGGCTGGGTAATAGGGAGTGTACGACAAGCCTAAAGGCTGGGTAATAGGGAGTGTACGACAAGCCTAAAGGCTGGGTAATAGGGAGTGTACGACAAGCCTAAAGGCTGGGTAATAGGGAGTGTACGACAAGCCTAAAGGCTGGGTAATAGGGAGTGTACGACAAGCCTAAAGGCTGGGTAATAGGGAGTGTACGACAAGCCTAAAGGCTGGGTAATAGGGAGTGTACGACAAGCCTAAAGCCTGGGTAATAGGGAGTGTACGACAAGCCTAAAGCCTGGGTAATAGGGAGTGTACGACAAGCCTAAAGGCTGGGTAATAGGGAGTGTACGACAAGCCTAAAGGCTGGGTAATAGGGAGTGTACGACAAGCCTAAAGGCTGGGTAATAGGGAGTGTACGACAAGCCTAAAGGCTGGGTAATAGGGAGTGTACGACAAGCCTAAAGGCTGGGTAATAGGGAGTGTACGACAAGCCTAAAGGCTGGGTAATAGGGAGTGTACGACAAGCCTAAAGGCTGGGTAATAGGGAGTGTACGACAAGCCTAAAGGCTGGGTAATAGGGAGTGTACGACAAGCCTAAAGGCTGGGTAATAGGGAGTGTACGACAAGCCTAAAGGCCTGGGTAATAGGGAGTGTACGACAAGCCTAAAGGCTGGGTAATAGGGAGTGTACGACAAGCCTAAAGGCTGGGTAATAGGGAGTGTACGACAAGCCTAAAGGCTGGGTAATAGGGAGTGTACGACAAGCCTAAAGGCTGGGTAATAGGGAGTGTACGACAAGCCTAAAGGCTGGGTAATAGGGAGTGTACGACAAGCCTAAAGGCTGGGTAATAGGGAGTGTACGACAAGCCTAAAGCCTGGGTAATAGGGAGTGTACGACAAGCCTAAAGGCTGGGTAATAGGGAGTGTACGACAAGCCTAAAGCCTGGGTAATAGGGAGTGTACGACAAGCCTAAAGGCTGGGTAATAGGGAGTGTACGACAAGCCTAAAGGCTGGGTAATAGGGAGTGTACGACAAGCCTAAAGCCTGGGTAATAGGGAGTGTACGACAAGCCTAAAGCCTGGGTAATAGGGAGTGTACGACAAGCCTAAAGGCTGGGTAATAGGGAGTGTACGACAAGCCTAAAGGCTGGGTAATAGGGAGTGTACGACAAGCCTAAAGGCTGGGTAATAGGGAGTGTACGACAAGCCTAAAGGCTGGGTAATAGGGAGTGTACGACAAGCCTAAAGGCTGGGTAATAGGGAGTGTACGACAAGCCTAAAGGCTGGGTAATAGGGAGTGTACGACAAGCCTAAAGGCTGGGTAATAGGGAGTGTACGACAAGCCTAAAGGCTGGGTAATAGGGAGTGTACGACAAGCCTAAAGGCTAGGTAATAGGGAGTGTACGACAAGCCTAGCAATTGCGAGGCGACGGTCAGTTGGGTAAAGAACGCCACAGATATGTGTGTGTTGGACACTGTACAGTGTGCTTGTGCTTACCTCTGTGAGGACGTCGTTCCCGAACCAGCAGTAGAGCAGCAGCTGCTCTGCGATGGCGGCCAGGTACGAGCCGTACTTGAACACCCAGCCAGAGTCCGTCTTCTGCGAGCACCGGCAACAGTGTTAGTTAAACTTGCGTTAATTGTGGTCCAACATGTGCATCAATACGTGAAGCACGACTCCACCAGCAAACTTTCAGCGGTTATCTGAGAGTTTTGGCACCAGGGATCTATGGCCTATGGCTAATACATACAAATGAATGTTTGTGTGTTCGTATTTTTTGCGCGGCCGTACCGTTCAACCGATTGTGATGAATCTTTGTCAACATATTGCTTGCACTTTCGCGATGGTCATAGGCACCATTATATGACTGTACGACAAAAAGATCAGGAGATATTACGTAATAAACAATGAAATGCACGGAAAAGTGCTGCATCAAGCGACGTCTGCTTCTAAACCACGGAACCGATTTCAAACAAATTTGGTACATATATTCCTTCCATGACGTAACAATTGACGTAGGGGTAAGAACTGCTTACGACATATAGTTCAGGAAATACGACGTCATAAACCATTATATGGTTGAAAACCTGTGGCTTCATGCGACATGCGAATAAGGAATAAAATCTTCATAACATTTTGGACCCTTGACCTTCAAAACAAGAGGAAGGTCACTGTCACATAAAATTTCGGATGGTGCATGACGGAGGATACTTTACATATGGACTTTGTCAGATTCTACTTCAAATGACATTGCGCTGTTGCAGCTGCTCAAACCATTCCTCGAATAAAAGCCCCACGGTGTCAATTTTTCTAAAACTTAATTTACATTACCAAGAAATTCGAAAAGATATAAGGAACTATCTTCTTACTGACTGATTTTGTAATATGTATGTATTCAGAACAACTCCCTTAAAGAATAAAACGTATGTACTGAATTTGTATTCACTCACCTTAATGTTACCACTAGCCGCTCTTCAGGAGATATACTAGCCATATAATTAGTATCTTGTTTTTGTAGATTGTATTCCGATCCTGATGAAATTTTTAAATATGATTGAACAATTCGGTTTATCAGTGCAGTGTTAATATATGCAGATTACCTACAATCATTTCTATTAATTGTTGTTGTTGTTGTGGTCTTCAGTCCGGAGACTGGTTTGATGCAGCTCTCCACAATACCCTATCCTGAGCAAGCCTCTTCATCTCCACATAAGAGCGACAACCTACATCTGTCTGAATCTGCTTACTGTATCCATCTCTTGGTCTTCCCCTGCGATTTTTTCTCCATACACTTCCCTCCAAAGCTAAATTCACAATTCCTTGATGTCTAAGAATGTGTCCTACCAATCTATCCCTTCTTTTAGTCAAGGTATGCCAGAAATTTCTTTTCTCCTCAATTCTGTTCAGTACCTCCTCATTAGTTACGCGATCCCCCCACCTAATCTTCAGCATTCTTCTGTAGCACCATATTTCAAAAGCCTCTATCCTCTTCCTGTCCGCACTGTTTATCGTCCATGTCTCACTCCCATACAAGGCAACACTCCATACAAATGCCTTCAGAAAGGACTTCCTTAGGTTTAAATCAATATTCGATGTTAACAAATTTTTTCTTTTTCAAGAACGCTTTTCTACCCATTGCCATTCTGCATTTTATATCCTCTGTACTGTGACCATAATTTGTTATTTTACTGCCCAAGTAACAAAATTCATCTACCTCCTTTATTGCTTCGTTTCCCAATCTAATTGCTTCAGCATCACCTGATTTTCTTACACTGCACTCCATTACCCTAGTTTTGCTCTTGTTAATGTTTTCTATTAATTAACGTGACTAAACAGCTAATTTTCAGATTTCGGCGAAGTTTCGAATGAAATAAAATTTCTGAAAATTCTAGAAGCTCTCTCTGGAAGTACGTTACATTTTTCAGGGTGATAATCATCAAAGAACCATTTAAAACATAAATATTGTTCACTGCAAGTGAATTTTATGTAAGAAATTTAAAGTAAGATTTTTTTTTTCCTTTTTTTAATATGCTTCAGTGGAAAGCAAACTTCATTCAGATTTTTAAATGACAGTTTTTTGGCTGTCAGCTTTGATGCATACCAAAGCTTACCGACTCACTGGGGTGAAAAGCACCAGCAGAAGGAATTTGTTGTTACCAACAACAATGCGAATTTCACAATTAATACATAAATCTAATATATAAAAATTAATGTTTGTTGTTTTGTTCGTGTTTTATGCATGGCCATACCTACATCCGTTTGCGATAAAACTTCAATTCATTCCTTGCATTCGCGAGAAGGTTATAGGCATACTAAAATTGATGCATGGCGGAGGGTGCTTAATTTGTTTCTTATTCTTTCACGCTGAAATGGCTCAACGAACACGAATGAAATTTTGAAAATAGGTAGCTTATACCCTGCATTAATACATGCGCTACCTTTCGTAAGTCTCCGTAGGTGCATGACGGAGGGTACGTTACAAGAAACACCCAAATTGAAAGTGAGGGAAAAAATGTATGTTTTCGTGAAGGAGATTTTAATAATATGCAAGGCATGGCGTAGGATACCTTGCAATTTTGACACCGTTTTATAGTCACCGCATAACTGTACGTTTTCATATACAGGAGGGAGTAGGTGGAGGAGGAGATGGACAGAAAGGAGGGTGCTTTATAATTAGTTAATTCGTTTTTCATGCCTTCACGCTGAAATGGCTGGACGCATATGAATGAAATTTAGCTTATAACCTGATTAATGCATGGGCTGGCTTTCGTAAGCCACCGTACGGTGCGTAGTGGAGGGTACGTTGCAATAGGTTAGTACGTTTATCTTCACGCTGAAACATCTGGACGGATTTTAATGAAATTTTGAATGCAGATATACCGTGAATTAAAGCATGAGCTGCCTTTAGGAAACCACCGTACAATGAATGGCGAAGGGATGGTGTGGGTTAACAAATCTGTTACTCTTTATGCTGAAACGGCTACATGGAATTGAATGAAATTTGGAATGACGATAGCTTATACCCCTAATTAATACATGGGCTACCTTTTGTAAGCCTCCATAGGTGCATGGCGGAGGGTACGTTTCAACAAACATACAAATTGTTTGACTGGTCACCATGAAAGTCAGCACATAAATGGAGACTTTTATAGTCTGTAAGTCAGTGAACGTACCATGGTGAGGGGCACCTTGCGACTACTTTGAACCCGTTTCACGAGTCACCATGCAACTTGCCGCGTATACATTTAATATATAAGAGTGGGAGAAGTAGGTGGAGGAGGAGACAGACACAAAGGAAAGGGAGAAGACGGACATAGAGGGTAGCGGACGATACGGACAGAGGGAAGAGGAGGAGAAGGGAGATGAACAGAGGGAAGAGGAGGAGAAACGGACAGAGGAAGGGAGAGGGGGAGACAGGGGGAGGAGCAGGTGAACAAAGGGGAGACGAGGATATGAACTGACAGAGAAAGTGATAGGGGAAGGGAGGAGATGAACAGACGAACAGACGTATGAAGAAACCAGTAGGTGATCAGAGAAAGAAAGATTGGAATAAATAGGTACCTGGACGACGTCGGGATTTCAGCTGGTGTCCTATAAATTCGGTTGCCATTATATTAGGTGCGACTGGCGACCATGCTGCGATCACCTGGTTCAAAAGTTCTTCCGTGCTGGTTGCCATTTGGTCGCAGCGCTCCACCCGTCGTTACATCATGTCATTTACGTTCTCGATGAGGATGTCTGGGGAGCTGGCTGCCCAGAGAGAAAGGCTGACGCCCTGTGACAGCGAGAAGGCACGTGTTCGTTCAGAAACACGTGTTCGTGCATTATCTGGCTGAAAATGGCTTCTCGGGTGCCGTGCGGAAACGGCAAGACGACAGGTCGCGGGAAGTCATTGGCATAATTCAGCCTTGTGAAAGAGCCCAGGACACAGTTGCTATAAGGCTTTGAGTTCGCACTGTATGTGTCTGCACGTTAGTCGAAGGTAGGAGGACAAGTTGGCGACGCGCACGCAATCCGATCTTGTGGTCTGGCTGCTGCGGTATGTCTTGTCTCGTCGTGTTCTACGGTCTTCCATGAAGCATTCCGCACAAATCCGTTGTACTACCGAGACACGTCGTCCCTTGCTAACAGCAATTTCTCTAATGAATGCATCACATTCTCCTATGCCAGTAATGCGCCCTCTTTCAAACTGACTGATTTGACGGTACGGTCCACGCATACTGTATGATGCATCCTGCATGTATGTTCAAGTCACACTGATCCATTATCTTCAGTTCATAGCTACAACGAGAGGAACAGACGTGGTTCACATATTTGACATTTACATATTAATTAATGCACATGTGCTATCAATATGAACTTGCTATAGCTGAGTCTACCAACCGGTTCTGCAGATGACGGGCGTGCCGCGGTGGGTACACTGTTTCCCCACAAGATCACGACGTCAAGCACCGTCGGGCGTGGCCAGAACTTAGATGGGCAACCGTCCGGCTACGTCACGCGCTGTTGACTATTTCCCCTCTGCCTTACACTAGAGGCGACAGTCACCAGTCCTTGCACCAATGTCCTGGATTAAATTCTAAACCTCCCTACAGTGCGTCATTGAGTGAGGGCATGGGACACTGTTGATGGTGGTCCGTCCGTCGGATGGAGACTTTAAGATCGGCGGCCCTCTTAGTGCTTTTCCAGATGAGTAGTTTATGTGCCAGCATATCCCATCTCCAACACGACACTACACACGCACCCACTACAGTCACCTACACTTAATATAGACACTTCAGCAAACATGTGCCTATGGGCGGGAAGGATAGGGAAAAACCTTCCCAGTTAGGCGGTTGAACCTGCCCTCCGGGGCCTCCCAGCCATTCATGCCATACAACTGTACTTTTTAAAGTGTTCTACTTTTTTTATGAGCATGAGTGTCATTCCAGATGAGTGGTTATTTCGACAAAAAGTAACCATTGTGTACATTATTATTTTGTCGTCGAATCATGTGCACTGTAACGACCAATAATTAATGCACCATGCAAAGAAATTAACGAAGAGCACAATCAACGCCAATATGGAGTTCAATTAACGATTATGCTTCGTTACACTATGAATAGCTGAATATCCTTAAATATTTGCTATTAAATAATCAATCACGTCTTAAACACCTCAAACGTCTTTTTCAGTAACAGAGACTCCGGAGCAGGAGGTTTATCCTCATCATGATCAAAATCGGGAAGAATGTAGTTGTTACATACTCTACCATTGCTATACTCTCACAGAAAAGACTATTGTTGACTAACAATACGACAATGACATTTTCGTTCACTTCCATTCTCACACTTGTAAGATATTAATTTTAAGATAATGTCGGGCGCAAGAGGTTTTTGAGTTGAAACCGATTCCCAGAGAAGCACTTTTGGGGACTAACTACCATGTAGTGGGTTTCAAGCCTTTGCTTCTCCATTGTCGAACCTGAACAGAAACTCGTTTCGAACGCTGTCTTGCTGCCGTCGACGTTGTGGGATGTCGAAGTGACAGCACATGTTGCCCCTAAATTTAGGAAACGCTGATATCGAAGGGTATCTCAAAGGCGTCATTCCTTTGGCAGTACCAATATACACTGCTTGACTGATGCCTCTTGAACACAGCACTGCGATTATTAAACGCTGAAGTAATTTGACGTAGCTTAGGCTGCGTTTGGAAAAGTCAGAATTATTTTTCTTTCCTTGGCCAACCAAAAGTTTCGTGTCACATCAGGATACAGCTTGCAGAAATAGCATCATTTGACAATCGAAGTGCCTCTTTGGACGGAGACAATACGGCAAGTTCATGAAGGAGAGTTTCTTACAGTTTTTGAAAGTAATGGAGATATTACCAAGATCAAATGTAATTAGAAGTAAGGGTAAATAGATTTTGTGGCGACCACCACAGTTACCTCTTCTAATACCATCAACAATGCTGTTACAATCATCAATGAATCAGTATCAGCTTGTGCTTGCTGTGTCAAGATACAACGAAACATCAGGTGATTTCTTAAACCAGCAATGATTCGTTCCTTATTTTCAAAATGGTTGAGAAACTTCCCAGTGCACATCATAGTTTTTGAGCAGAGTATGTCTCGTTAGTGTCAGTTTGTCTGTCCTCCCATGTGCTCGTAAGTTTTCGTTACGGGCGTAGAATAACCACCAGACAACGCGGTAGTACAAAAATGTTTCTCGGCATGAGTAGAATATAGTTCATAAAACTCTTTTAGAGCCAGACACTGTGTCCAATTGACTCTTCGCTATATGTACACATCATACATTCTTGAAGAGGAGAGAGATTCTTGTCGCTTTGGATACAGTTATCTATCAGACAATAAAGATTCAGTTCAAAATGTTCAAATGCTTGTATAGCTTATGGGACTTAACTACGGGGTCATCAGTCCGTAAACTTACAAACTTCTTATGAACTAGCTAATATTAAGGACGGCACAAATATCGATACCCGAGGGGGGATTCGAACCCCAGACCGTAGTGGCTGTGCAGATCGTGACTGGAGCGCCTCAGTCCCCTCGGCCACCGCGGCCGGCAGGATTCATTTGTTTTTTCTTCCATCTTATAATCATCAGACAGATAAAAGGGTTGAATTGTTAGATCACGTTTTCCACATTTCTCAAGGTTTCACAACTTACGCTGAGGAATAGCTGTAGGTGCAATCAAGTCATCGTTGATCTTGACGCGCTAATCAGACGTCGTAATGTCCACACCTTGTCGTTTTCCCTACAAAACCTTTTAACTAATATTTCATGAACACCCTTTCTCCTGTTGTGTAAGTTATTCATACGTCTACTTGGTGAAACACGGGTAATATTTTAAACTGGCATTGTATTGCTAACTACTGGGTTATTTATTAACAAACTTCAAAAAAAAAAAAAAAAAATAGAGCTGAAAAATGTTTAACTCTGAATAAATGTTTGATGTATGAACGATATTGTTACGCACGGCTAATACACCGCGGCTGTCAGCAATGGAAAATGAACGACGGCTGCAACCGAAACAGAAATATAAGACATAAAAAATTTAATTTAATTTACGTTATGCCATAGACTGTCTAATGTTGTAACAGCGCTGAGGCCTTTTTCAATTGATTAATAGTTTTAATTGCTGGTCGAGGAACTGACGGCATATTTATATGACCTATGTGGACATACAAAAGAGTTATTATCAACCGCTGTTAACGTTCAAATGCTTGTAAACCTATTGTACTAGCCTGCTATGGTTATTAGACCGTAGACTTAGAAACATCTTAAACTAACGTAAACTAACCTAAGGAAACACACACAACCATGCCGAAGAGAGTACTCTACCCTCCGGCGGGAGCGACCGCCCAATCCATAGCACGATGCCACTGCCGCGAGGCAGTTCAAAAAGTGTTTGTCAAACTAAGGGACGAAACTATTAGACTTACAAACGAACTTATATTAAGGATAATATACAGGTCCATGCCAGAGGAAGAACTCGATCCTCCGACGCTACAGGTCGCACGATTTAACATAGAGCCCCACACCACACGGACATTCCCACGTGGCTGCTGGACGTAATTTAGTAGAGAAGTAGTGACTGTGCTGACCCAGTAGTGGGACGTGTTACGTGAGGAGTTTTCCGTGTGACTTTGATTAACAGAATTATAGCGACTGAATTTATGATTAATCCTCGAGCTTAATTTTTTCTGAGCAGGTGGTTTATTCCTTGACTTTTGCAAATTGTGCTGAAATGTAATCGGAATATGAGAGTCCAAAGCGGCCCCCGTCAATAATATTGTGGAATATTTTGTATTGCGCAAATTACAGACTGTCTATATATAAAGACTGAAGGTTGTGGAATTATTGCACAATACATTGATGAATCAACTGAAATTACATTTCATCGAGCAAATTGCGTGGATGGCATAGTATCTCTCTGCCAGTTCTGTCTTGTCTGCAAAAGTGTTTAACTTGATCAGTTTGCTGTGTTGTGGAATTGAAATGGGTTCGAAATCAGAGAAAGAACATTACATTGAGAATTATGAAAATTATTTAGATGTTTGCCAACCGTATGATGCGTCGAATGAATGATTACAGTAATCTAATAGCAAATTATTAAGGGGAAAACACAGTGCTTCAGTTATTGTCTTCTTCTATCTAATATATACAGCAGCGTGTCCGTATGTTTGTACGTGTTGCATACAAATCTACAGTTTTGTTCCAATCATTATGAAATTTTGTACACGTCAGCTTCAATCCATGAGGACGGTCGCCGTAAGTGTAAGAATCACATACGAAATAGAGTTCACGAGATATGACGTCATAAACAATGAGATGCGCGAAAAACTGCTGCATTTTGCGACAATGCTGCTCGTTTTCTCCTAAACCATTGGACCGATTTCAACCAAATTTGGTACACACATTCCTTACCGTGAGGTAACAATTGCTGCAAGGCTAAGAATCACATACGGCATATGTTTCAAAAGATATTATGTCATAACCAATAAACATAGCAACAAATGCCATATAATGCGGCGAGGTTTTCGAAATACACTGTACTTTATCGTGTCCGGACTATTTGAAGGATATCGGCCCAGTACTGGGCTACGTCTATTCAATTAGTATTTGCGAGCCACAAATCTTCGAGGGTACACCGGTGTGAACACTTTTCACATGTAAGAAGGTGTTCCATATTTTGACTTTCTCCACAGTCGCAGTTCACATCAGTTTGGTCGATTATACCCCACTTAAGCATATTTACTTTTACTGGGGCGACACCCGTTCTGAGCCTATTCAAGATCCTCCAGGTTTTAAAATTTAGTTTTTGACCAGTCCACTGAACTTGGGGGAGAGGGAAATTTTCAGGCGGTTCGTCCTGGACGGTTACAAGGAAACTTCTCCTAGACTTCAGTCGTGTCTCTGGTGGTCGAGCTCTGTAGAGGACGTGCCGCTCATATGCGAGTTGTTTTATTTTCTCTACATGTTCTAAAGCGTTTCTGCGAGCTGTGGGATCTGCAAAACCAGCTGCCTTGTACAAGAGTCTGGCCGGCGTCGGTTTCATGCACCCTGTCACTATCCTGCAGGTCTCATTGAGGGCCACATCTACTTGTTTCGTGTGAGCGCATCTATTCCATACAGGGCACGCGTACTCAGCCGTTGAGAAACAGAGCGTCTGTGCCGTTGTTCGTAGCACACCAGGACATGCACCCCATTTGCTACCCGTTAGGTTTCTAAGTATATTATATTTCGTCGTTATTTTCTGTCTCGTTTTGATGCAGTGCTGTTTATAAGTTAGAGACCGATCCAGAATCACGCCAAGATATTTAGGGTGGTCTGTATGTTCTAAGGTGTTCCCGTTCCACGTAATTTGGAGTTTCCATTTGGCTTCTTTCGTGCGAAGGTGGAAAGCACAGACTTGAGTTTTGGAAGGGTTGGGTCTTAAGGAATTTTGATTATAGTACGCAGTCATTGATTTTAAGGCATTTTCAAGTTTTTCCTCTACTTCTTCAAATCTTTTTCCTTGAACGCATATTGCAAGGTCATCGGCGTAGATGAACTGCTTAGTGTGGGCCGGTGTAGGTTGGTCATTTGTGTATATGTTGAAGAGGATTGGAGCTAAGACGCTTCCCTGAGGGAGGCCGTTCTTTTGGTCCCTCCATCTACTCATTTTGCCCTCCAACAATACGAAGAACCTTCTGTTTTGTAACAATGAATGTACGACCCTAACTAGATGGTAATCACCGAGTGTCTCATAGATTTTATGGAGTAATATATTGTGCCTGACGGTATCGTAGGCTGCTGTCAGATCTACGAAGGCTGCCCCTGTTATGAGCTTCCCTTCATACCCTTCTTCAATATGTTCTGTCAGTGCAAGGACTTAGCCGGTACAGGACTTGCCAGGTCTAAATCCTCCTTGTTGTGGAATGAGGTGTTTGTCAATATATTTTCCTATTCTGGACAGAATAAGTCTCTCATACAGTTTAAAAAGGTGAGAGAGCAAGGAGATGGGTCGGTAGCTACTAGGATTCTCTGGATCCTTCCCTGTTTAAGTAACGCTATTACTTTAGATTTTCTCCGGGGTTTTGGGATTTTGCAAGTTTTGCAGCACGTACTGAACAATTGTAAAATCCAACTCTTGGCCCTTTGCCCTAAATTCTTGATTTGTTCAGTGCATATGTCATCCACACCAGCAGCTTTCCCGTTTTTTAACATGTTCATGCCATCTTGAAGTTCTTTCATAGTGAAAGGTGTCCCCAAGTGGTTGGTCTCCCGACTGATATTTCTGGTAATTTTTGGGTACTTTTGTTGTTTCTTGATTTTCCCGTTCAACAGTATTTGGGTGGCTACGTGGTTTGCTGTAACCTTGATGGTAATATTTGTTCCTTAGGGTCGCCGCTCAGTTTCTTAATCAAGTTCCACGCTATTTTGCTACTGTGTGTCATGTCCATTTTTTCCAATGTTTCGGTCCATTTCTCCTTCCTTCCTTGGCTTAATTTTTGGAGTAGGGCTGTTCCACAGTCAACTGTTTCTTCGCTGAAAGGATCAGCAGTATAGAGTGTTTCGTATTTTTTGAGAAGTTCTTTGGATTCACTGGACATTCCAGCGACATACTGTTGTCTGCACCCCCTGGGAATAACTTTCCTAGACGTATTCTTCATTATTTCAGTAAGTTGTTCATAATTTTCTGGTCTTGGTTCAACATGTTGTATCTCAGAATCTATCATAGATGCATAGCTTTCCCAGTTTGCCTTCTTAAAGTTAAATCTCCTCCTGAATGGGATGGTCTGTGGTCTGACTGCTGGATAGATGTTAATACCAACTGGTCTATGCTGTGTCTTTGGTATGGGGCCATATACCACTTTGGTACATCGGTCCTCAAGATCGATATTTGTAAAACATATATCCGGGTTGTATCCCTTTTTCCAGACATTACTTTGGAAGGATGCTGGGAGTTTTGGGTCATGAATTAGTGCAAGACCACTCGTTTCTGCCCAGGTCTCTACGGCATCACCATTTGCATCCGATTCTGCATAACCCCATAGTATGCTGTGACTGTTGAAGTCTCCCAGGATGAGCTGGTTGGGTTGTGACTGGAAGTTAGGTGGAGGCGAAAAGGTAAAGGGTTGGTTTGGGGGTTTATATACCGAGGTTATGGTGCATTTTCCAATTTCGATGGAATTAATTTCTATACCATTTAGGTTAGTTGTTCCCACAGAGGAGACCACAGTTTGAGTTTTCACGAACACAGCGCTCCCATGCTTGTTGTGTGGTATTTCTGCCGTTAATTTCATACCTGAAATGTTCGGTCTTCTGGCAGTTAGGTCTCTGTGAGTCTCTTGAATGCACAATACATCGCACTTCGAGGTCTTACAGAATTCTGATAAGATTTCTTCTTTAGCTGTGGTGATACCCTCGATGTTTATGCTCGCTACAGTCAGTGTTGGTTCTGAGAAGAACCATTGTGGCTTTATGTTACTGCGCGTCATCTTTAGTCCGGTATTGGAAGGATTGGCCGTCTACTAGTAGGCGTTACCAGGGGACGCCGCCGATAGTATTTGCTAACTGCAATTAATGTGGTGCTATCGGCCTCGTGGAGGCTCCTTCCTTGTCCCCCGAAATACACTGTATGAGAGTGACAGTACTTAGCGACTTGCAACAAACTTTAAACATAATTTCAAACCTTGATTAAACTTTTTCTCTCTGTCGAACATAGTAAAACGATGAAAGGAAAAAATGTTTCTCGCTTACTACTTTTTCGCTGTTTATGGAGTAAAACTACGGCTCTCAGTATGACGTTACAATTTATAATTTATACATTACAAATTGTAGCGACACGAAATTTTACAGAGAGTATATACATATATAGTTGAATGTACCTTCTAAATTGTATCATCGTACGACACGTAGTTCATGAGATATGAGCACATAAACAGTAACGTTCATGGACTAAAACTACGGCATTCGGTATGAAGTTACAATTTATCATTTCTACACTACAAATTGTAGCCGCAGGAAATTTTATAGACAGTATACACACATATTGTTGGATGTACCTTCTAAATTGTATCATAGTACGACACATAGTTTATGAGATATGAGCACATAAACAGTAACGTTCATGGAAAACTGCCCCATCACCCACCAAGTTTTAATCTAGTACTTCTTTACTACTGATTGTATCCCCAAGAGATTTTACAGGTGTGCAGCCCTTACACAAATGAATATATGATTGAAAAATGGCAGGAATAAATAAATAAATACTCGGGCAACGCCGGGTTTTCAGCTAGTACTGAATAAATTAAACTCATTGCAAACAAATTACAGGACAGAACTGGAGATAATTACGACTGCATCGAAAGTAGAGATGATTTTGACTACATACTGTATCCATCATTTTTGTTACCTTAACTTTCTGTAAGTGCAAGAATTTTTTACCAAAACAGAAATAAAAATTTGTGTACTTATTGTTTTTAAAATTTGATGTATGTAAATATTTCGTAGATATAATCGCAATTGCAGGAGTTTTTTGGTTGGAGTTAGAGACGAAACGGGTAGGTCATCACTTTCGAAATTATAGGAGTTGCCTTCTGCGTCCAATTAGCTACCGTACATCATCATATATTTCCCATAGTCATTAGCGTTGCTTATCATGAAGTCAACTACTATATTTTGCAGTGTCTATCCCATCTTACAATATTCCTTCATCCACATACGCTTCCTCCTTCGCTGGGGTGACCGCAAAGTGAGGCCAATACCTAAAATAACAGCTGGTATCGGCATCAGCCGTATTTGCAAATCTCGAGATCCTGATAATAATATTGAGCAATATTGATTCGCTGTCTAGCAACGATTAAAACCTATTGTACAACGTTACTTACGACTATTCTAAAAGGTCTAGGGGTCGCTTAACACTCGACCTCTGCTGAATAGTGAGACTAAACGAAAGAATGTTAACGACTTTTGAAAGATCGTTTATGTGTTGCGGAATAATTTGTTGAATAGTTCATCTCTTGGTTTTAGTGGGTTCTTTCAGGGCGCAGAACAAATAATTAGTCTTGCGTATAACTAGAGCACAAGTTAGGCAATCGCTGTAAGCCACAATCCTTTACTTCCAAATGGACGAGAATTCGTTTCTATCCCCGTTACTACTCATAGACGGAACATTATAATACTAATAATTATTGAAATCTTGTTTTCTTCTGTATAATGAAAACAAGCGTAGATATCATTTATTCCGAAATTATTTTCGAGACCGTCGCGAGGCCCTTGGTGTCTTCGATTTTCCTGTCAACTGACGAGTCTTTGACCGTTTTGGGGTCTGCTTTTGTGAAATGTGAGAATTCACTTTATTATTCTTAATAGTAATTGCATCCCAAAATCAACGAAACTGGCTGCAATTCGTAACAGAGTCGTGTCTTTAACGGGCTACGCTATTAACATTTAGCTCCCCGACGAAGTGATGGTAGTATGCAGATACTTATCTGCACAGTTTTTACTGGCTTACGTCTTCTCAAAGTATTCCTTGCTTCTGAACTGCTGGTTGTTTTAAAGACACCTCTCTTTCACACGCGGTGTTTACGTCGCAGCTGGCCACGTACGTCAAGGACATGAGGGCCGAACGCTGATCGCGGTAATGGACACACGGATATGTGCGGACCCAGGAGTGCTCTCGCTCACGGTTAGGACTCTGCTTGTGCAACTGTTTGTTCTCGCTCAAGGCACTCAACGCCGTGGCGTACAGGTGGCTCGAGCAGTGGTTATATTCTCGAAAATGACGTCACCTGAGTAGTACCGCTGTCTTGAGACGAACCAAAAGTTCGGAATTTGTCTGCTGTATCTCTCGTTTGCATATTACTCAGGAATTTACTTCTCTCCAATTTACGCCTACAATAATTTCTTTAGCAAGTTTGATAATTACCTTCCAGAATTATACACACCACAGTACAGTAAATTTGACGTACTAATGAAGAATTCGTCTTTGAATTTCTGTTGCCCGTCTTCTTTCCTGACGGTTATATTGTTAAAGCAAATGTTTGTCTTAAGTCCTCCAATTTCGACTCAAGACGTCTGTTATTTTATAATAAGCAAATGTGGTAAGTTGGTTCCAGAATTTCAGCTACAGTCTACACCGTTGTCACTACCCCCTAATCCAGTCTCGTAAGGTTCGTGGGAAAAATGATTGCCTGTATGCCTCCGTGTAGGTCCTTTCCTGTGTGATCTTATCCTTGTGGTCTCTTCGCGTGATATACGTAAGATGAAGCAATAGTTTGACTGACTGATCATGAAAAGTACGCTGTCACAACTTTGACTTCGACAGCAGCCCGTACCGTGATACAGAACATCCCTTTTCCACCGTCTGCCACTGTAGTTTCCTAATCACCTCCGTGATGCTTTCGCGTCCTCTAAATGAGGCCGTAACGAAGCCTGCTGCTCTCCGCTGGATCTTGTCTATGTGTTCTATTAACCCTACGTAATGCGGATCCCAAACTGAGCAGCAATGCTCAAGCACTGGCAGAACGAATGTTTTGGAACTTCTTCTTTTGTTGATGGACTACACCCCCCGAGGATTCTTCCATTGAATCTCAGTCTGGTATCTGCCTTACTCAAGATTGATTTTATGTGGTCTTTCTATTTCAGATCGCTCCTTACGTCTACTCTCAAACAGTTTACGGAAGTAACTGCGTCCAGAGTTTGAGCTGGTGTTGCACAGTTACATAAAAATGATCTTTCTTTCTATGTAAACACAGAACTTTACACTTGTTTATGTTGAGGCTCAATTGTCATTCTCCGCACCTGCGTCAATACGTTGCAAATCATCGTGCATTTCACACCGTCTTCCAGTCTTGCGACTTCTCGATAAACTATAATATCATCCGCAAAAAGTCTAATTGAAATGCCTATATGATCTACGAGTTTATTTACATATATATCATGAAAAAGCAACGGTCCTATAATACTCTCCTGAGGGTCGCCTGAGTTAAAGTTAATGTACGAAGACTTCTCTCCATTGACAATGACATGACGTTTTCTGTTAGCTACGAACGCCTCAATCGACTCACACAGTTGGTCTGATACTCCGCCGGCCGCGGTGGCCGAGGAGACTGAGGCGCTCCAGTCCCGGTCTGCACGGCCACTACGGTCGGGGGTTCGAATCCCTCCTCGGGCATGGATATTTGTGCCGTCCTAGTTCGTAAGTAGTTCATAAGTAGTTTGTAAGCTTAGGGACTGATGACCCCGTAGTTAAGTCCCATAGACTATACAAACATTTGAACATTTGAACATTCTGATACTCCATGTTCTCGCATTGCCCTCTGAATCTCGTGAATGAATAGCGCGAGTTGTGAATCCCATGATGAGTTGTTTCGGAAACCATGTTCTGTCTTACAAGAAGATTTACGGTCCAGAAATGACATGATACTCCAACACAAAATCTGTTCCAAAACTCAGCAACTGACTGATATCAGAGATATAGGCGTATAGTTTTACGCGTATGATTGACGGCCGTCCTTGTTAGCGTGAATGACCTGCGTTTTTTTCCGAATCCTTAGAAATCTTTCAGTGCTTCGCTCCTTCGTATACTCCGTGTAAAATCGAACTGGTATCCTGTGAGGTCCAGCAGCCTTTCCTCTCTTGAGCGGTTAGACACGGTAACACTAGCTTTTCATTAAATATGTTCTTTCTGCAGACCAAACGCCGTACCATACTTACGATTCTTTCTCATTTCCTTTGGAAAATCAGGTACATAAACTAACTCAATGTGGCAGTACGTCGTTAAACAACATTCAAATTTCTTAGCACAGTACAATGTATTATATGCCATTTTATGACGAAGTAAATATGAATAATTCAATTAAAACCATTGCAATTACATGAAGGGTGTCGTTATAGACGAAATAATGTCATGCACGGACAGTTGGGGTGTACATACAGTATCTCTCGTGTGTAGTGTTGTACATCTGGAAGTGTACGAATGTTTTTCTAAATGTTTGTGAGTTGTGTAACTGAGGCGGGACTTCGGTAACAGCCCGATCTTCACCTAGTGGTATGTG
This sequence comes from Locusta migratoria, assembly GCA_026315105.1. Taxonomy (NCBI): domain Eukaryota; kingdom Metazoa; phylum Arthropoda; class Insecta; order Orthoptera; family Acrididae; genus Locusta; species Locusta migratoria. Next base: position 7,369,784 of record CM048747.1, read on the forward strand.
GGAAACCACTTAAAACCCTATTCCAGGCTGGCCTGCACACGAACTCCTTTCGTTAATCCATCTGGTGGATTGCAACCGGGGCTGGCATACCTCCCCATCTCGGAAAGCGGCTAACCGGTCTGGTATTGTTGTCAAAATTAGTCGAAGGCAGAAACTCTTTCTCTCCGTATATTAACCCATAACTCACAAACTGAAATATTATTTTGTAATTACTGGAGTCTGTCTTTCAGTATCTGTGTATTTTTTGTTCTTCAAGTAATGTGAAACACCCATGGACAGCCCCAAATTTCAGATTCTTCTAAAATTATCTTCTCCACTTCTGATAAGCGACACGTTTCTTGTCCACGATATTTCGTCTTAGAGAAACACTGTTTCAGAAACTTCTTTCGGTGTTCGATATCCCGCTTTGTAGTTGAAACCTATCCCGTGCAAAGCCTTATTCGTTCTTTACGGGCTTCCCCGGTTTTGTTTTTATTTTCTGTCCAGCTCATCGTCCTCTTCATCAGCTTCTTACATGCGTTTATCATTTATGTGCTTAGCACATCCCATTTAATAACCCTCATACAACTTCCTTAGTGACAGGCAGACAATCTATGCTACCTGTTAACCTTAGCACTGCTATCTGTTACTCATGAACCTTTATTCCGAAACTAGGTGAAAGCCCGTCGTTGCCTGGATGTTCAATTACTCTATACTTTCGCAGTCAAATTGCACTCCCCTCCTCTCTATAACAACTATGTCTTCATTGTTGAATAAAATATTGTCTTGGTTGCAAACCTTTTTGTTGAAATGACGCGTTTCGCCAGGTTAGAGGAGCTTCATATTTCTAACAATGAAGAAAAAATGATCCACATTTACAATTTTTTCATGGCAATATTACAAAAAATTTTAAATTTGCTAGCTACAAAACAATGTTGGAATCAGTAATAAGGGGTTGTAGTAATGTAGGTACTGATGTTTTACCTGCTCTGTGATAGTGAGTGTTTAATGCAGCCATAGGACGCCTTACCGAGACAATAACAGTGTAATCCGGTGATCAGCGGTAACACTGGCCGTTAAACAAATTCATACAATGATCAACTGAATGGATATTGAAATAATATTGAAATAATTTAGGGACATAAAAAATGTAAATCTCGGAGTATAAATGATTTCAATAGCCATTCAGTTGATCATTGTATGAATTTGTTTATACCGCTGATTAACGGATTACATTGTTATTGTCTCGGTAAGACATCCTATAGCTGCATTTTGACCTAAACACCCTCTATCACAGAGTAGGTGAAACATCAGTTCCTACATTATTACAATCCCTTATTGCTGATTTCATCATTGTTTTGTAGCTATCAAATTTAAAATTTTTTGTAATATTGCCATGTAAAAATTGTAAGATGTGTATCATTTTTTCTTCGTTGTCAGAAATCTGGAAATGCTCTAACCGGGCGAAACGCGTCATTTCTATAAAAGTTTTTGCAACCAAGACAATATTTCATTCAAGAGTGCGACTTAACACGGTTGCTGTACCACTCCACGCAGAAATGGAATGGGAAGAATTCTTTGTCTTCATTTGTCTACTCATCTCCACCTGCCCCCTCTCAAGGTCGATTTCTTCCACTCCTCCTGCCTCTCGCTTCCTCAGTTCATATCCTCCTCGTGCCCGCCTTTCTGGGAAAACAATCTGTCAACATTCATGATGATCACTGAAACATAACGTTTATTGTAAGGTACCCTTGCAAAGCCCCATACAAGGCTTGCGTATTATAAAAATCCTTTCCAGTAAAATATACGATTACCTTTCATGGTAAATGATAATATGGAGAGGTAACTTCTGTCATGTTCCATATACAACATTATGTAAATCTCTTGTTTTGAACGTCAAGTGTATGAATTTATTTTCTTCAAAATTGCAGTAAAACTGTAAACTGCTGTCAAAGTCTGTAATTAAAGTATCCTCCGCCAAACTCTACGGGAAATTTGTTTTGAAGATCATGAGGCTATCATTTCGTCAGGATCGGAATAAAACTGTAGCTTGATGTTGGAGTCAGTTATGAAGTACCCTCCACCCATTCACCGAGTTATTATGTAGACAGCGACCTTCTCCTTGTTTTCAAACTCAAGTGTTCAAAATTTCATCGACATCAGAAGAAAACTGTTGATTTTGTCGACGTCCGTACAGTAAGTAAAGTACAATCCGCCTTGCAATCGCATTATCAGTATGGCAATGCATAAAATCGGAATATAATTCAAACTCGCAACGTTCATACAAACTCACAAATATCAATTTATTCGAATTTCAAGCGCCACCTACCGGGCTCAAATGTGAATCTAAGGCATCCAGGTGTCCTCGAAGACACACATATGTACAGACGTTTGAATGGATAAAAGAAGATAGTTTTTATGTAGAATTGTTTCAAGCTTCGGTTTTCATACGAACCTTTCACAGGCTATAACGAGTATTAAAAAAAAAAAAAATTAAAAAAAAATAAAAATAAAAATTAAAAAAAATGAAAAAAAAAAGCAAAATGTAGATATGTTCCAGCCGTTTTCGCGTTTTACGCTTACTATTACAACAGAAGTTCATATTTATTTATAAGAGAAAGATGCATAGGGAATTTTTTATAAAAAAATGTGCAGTTTATCTAATTTTTAATTATTAAACGTTCACTATCAAACCATTCGTACATGGATCAACATTCAACGTCGTTCCGTTCTCAAGTTGTGAAGTGACGAACGGAAATATTGATTCATATATATAGTTCTCTATCTTCTTACAAACAAAACGTCAACCATAGTATATATGTTACCTGGCATAATACAAGTTCTGAGTTTTAATTTCCTCGTCCACAATTAATGTTTTTAGGTAACACATATTCCTCTGTGTCTTATCTCTAGCCGTGGTGGAATGGTCAACCAGTCCGCACTTTCCTGCGGAGTGCGCCGTTGCTCCCCGTCTGAGGTTCGAGTCCTCCCTCGGGCATGGATGAGTGTGTTGTCCTTAGGTTGGTTTAAGTACTTTGTAAGCATGGGGACTGATAACCACAATAGTGGATTAAATAGCTGTCTGATTTAATTGTGGGATATAATTGTGATCAAAAAGTCAGTACAAATTTGAAAGCATAATAAATCAAGGAATAATGTAGATAGAGAGGTAAAAATTTACACACATGTTTGGAATGACAAGAGGTTTTATTAGAACCAAAACAAAAAGGAAAAGTTCAAAAAATGTCCGACAGACAATAATTAGCATAACAGGTTAAGAAAAAGCAAAGATGATGTTCTTTACAGGAAATGCTCAATATGTTCACCATCATTCCTGAACAACAGCTGTCGTGGAGGAATAATGTTGTGAACAGCACTGTAAAGTATGGCGAAGCATTGGCGTCGGATATTGTCTATCAGCATCCCTAGAGATGTGAGTCTATCACGATATACTTGCGACTTCAGGTAACGCCAAAGCCAATAATCGCACGGAGTGAGGTCTGGGGACCTGGGAGGCCAAGCACGACGAAAGTGGCGACTGAGCACACGATCATCACCAAACGACGCACGCAAAGAGATCTTTCACGCGTCTAGCAATAGTTTTATTTTTATTTTTGTTCTATAAAACCCCATGGATTCCAAGCATGTGTGTCAATTTTAACCTCTCTATCTACATTATTCCGTGATTTATTAAGTTTTAAAATCTTTACAACCCGGTAGTTGTCCAAATGTTTGGATATTTGGTTTAAAGGTTAATTCGAATGAATCGTGTTGAATTGTTTGTAAAATTGTTGGACCAAACTCCTATGGCCAATAGCCCCTAGATTTACAAACTATATAAAATAACTTACACACACACACGCACACTAACACACACACACGTCTGTAGAAGGCCTCGACCCTCCGGCGGGAACGGCCGCCCAGTGCGTAGCATGACGCCTTATTCAACGTGGCCAATCTGTACGGCGAATGGATCGTGTAAGAGTGAATATGACAGATACCGTGTGACATTGTTCTGACGACCTTGTCTTAGGCTATTGGCCTGCTGCTCTCCTATCGCTACTATCTCGGCAATCAGCATAATAAGCGTCATGTTTACTTGGCAATTTAAAATAGTTTTCTGTTTTAATTGGTTTTGTATTTAGTTTTTAGTAATGTTCAGTCATGTACTTTTGTTCTTTCTTTCTGAATATTTATTTGTGGTTGTATTCTGAGAGGGTATGACTTGCTCCATACAGCCACACGCTGTGCAGTACCTCGACGCCAGAGTGGAGCAGTGCAGTGGTCAGCGATATAAGCGCGCCACGCCACTTACGCCGGTGGTGGTGACGAAGGCGGTGGCGCTGATGGTGACCACGTCGGCCAGCACCTGACCCAGCAGGATGGGGCCCAGCAGCGCGCTCAGCCGCCGCACGCACCTGAAAAATAAATAAATAAAAGAAAAAATATATGTTTGTAAAGCTTAGGCGACTCAACTGCGGGGTCATCAGTCCCTAAACTTACAAACTGCTTATCAACTATCTACTACTAAGGACGGCACAAATATACATGCCCGAGGGAGGATTCGAAACGGCCACGCGCATCGGAGCATAGCGCCTCTAAGCGCTCGGCCACTCCGCCGCGGCGCTAGCACCGCAACACCCGCTCACCTGCAGCACGTGGGACTCACAACCTTTACGTCAAGTTAACTCCTTTTGACGCCATTGTACAATTGTGCTCCAGGTACTGAGGGAAATCTCGCGACCAGTTTTCAATTCAGTTTTTCTCAAAAAGAATTGTTCAAATGTTTGTATAGCTTATGGACTTAACTACGGGGTCATCAGTCGCTAAACTTAGAAACTACATATGAACTAGCTAATCCTAAGAACGGCACAAATATCCATGCCGGAGGGGGGACTCGAACCCCCGACCGCGGCAGAAATATCCATGCCGGAGGGGGGACTCGAACCCCCGACCGTAGTGGCAGTTTTTCTCAATACGACATTTTTCCATAGTACTGTATCACACTATCATGTTCTCAAAAATTAATCTATTGTTAGACATAAGCGGGGGGGGGGTGGTGGAGGGGGTAAGAGGGGGTCGACCCAAATCTAACGTAGGGGAGTCGAGAGTTTCGGCAACTCTCACATAATTTTTTTCCGCAAGAAACAGTATGAAACTGAGACGCAACTGGGTTAAATAAAGTAAAACATGCTTCACAAATAAAATGCGGCTGTATCCTAAACAACAATATTAATCGCGATTATGCAAACACCAAACAGCAGCACAGCAGCCCCTTGATTGTTTATGTAAAGATGCGCTACCTTTTATTGCACGCACGTTTTGTCGGATTTGGAACGTAAGACGCGCGGCGGTAATAGTTATAATCATCCGGCCGCCAGAACGCTGCGTGAATGGAAGCCGAGAGCAGTCCGCACGGCTACGGCCACACCAGCGTTCTTTTCACTCGTCTTTATAAGGCATGTCCGTTACTAGGCAAGACTCCTGCTTATGAAACACATTTAGTCTCCTGGATGATGCAGTCACTACTCCTTTCTTAATTTCTGACACAGTTGAAATTAATCTTTCATTTCCAATCTTCTTTCCCTCTATCCCAAAAAGATCACGAATAAAAATATTACATACTTCTCGCTTAAAATGATATACTGTTACAAGATTTGTTATGAGATAATTTTACACGATATAGTTCGAGAACTGGTTCCCACTTTGAAGTGCATTATCTGTGCGCTGTAGCAGTTAGTCGCGGTATTTTCCACGTATGTGTTCCATTGTTCTCTTTACTGTAAAACATAAAACTATGCACACTTTTTACCTTATGAACGATGTTTACAATATATTAATGTAGATCATTATTTCAAAACTGCACATGATTTTAGAGAATACAGTTAGATCAACACAACCGTGCAGTATCTGACTCGTGGAAAACATAATGTCATAGCGCATAAGAAATACAGTGAAAGTAATAAAGCACAGAATAACGTCTTTATACTGAAATATGCATTTTGAAAAATCTCACGTGAGATTTATGAGGAAGGGGAGGAGTGGGGGGCGCGAAAGAGGCGGCGAGCAATCTCACATCTCACAAGGTGGGGAGGTGAAGAGTGGAAAGAATGCCAAAAATTACTTCACATAATTAATGGACACCGCCTAAGATACAAGCAGTATACTTTATTTTTCATCATAATGCTCTCGTGTAAAAGAAAACATTTGCTGCCATGATGTATGATGTGAGGTATATGCAGCATATCCTGATTTTCATCATAAAGGCCTTGTATAAAACAAAACATATGATTTCTTTTAGACAATGGCTTTACGATGAAGAAGAATGTTTTATTGATGACGTTGCCTACAGGCATAATAAAAATACTTAATGATGGGATAAAGTACTTCCGAAACATGTCCTATTGACAAAAACTTTTATTATATATATTTTAGACGACATTACAGTGAATGAAATAAATCGCAATTTGCGATCAGTTATGGCTTATGGCTTCACTCTACTAGGTATAGATGGAATACCAAACTGTGGCGAATGAACATTTGTGCCCGGTCAGGATTCGAACCCGGGATCTCCTGCTTACTATATGTCGTAAAAAATATATATAATTGTATACAAGCGAGGCTGGGCTCCTGACGACAAATAATTGTGTCTCGATACCCCATGGTCTGTTCTCCCTGATGCGGGAATACAGTATTGTGGCTGCGAGCATTATAGAACAAATAGTCTGTGGTACAGGAAAGAGACTGTGGCGAATGGATATTTGTTTGTGGCGGGAGACGTAGGGAAGAGTCCTCTGCAGTGGGGCTGGTCACTGTGTCCTCAGTGGCGGAGTGCTCAACGCGCGGGCACAAATTTTCATTCGCCGCAGATTGGTATTCCATCTAAACCTAGTACAGTGAAGCCATAACTGATCGCAAATTGAGATTTATTTCATTCAAAAACTTTTATGTAACTGACAACTGGTGCGTGGTTTCCCTCAGTACTTTACAAGAAGCGTGTGAAAACATGTAACGAAATTTACAGATGCTTTGACATCACCTAGTTTTATATTCCATGAGAGATTAACAAAAGAAAAATAAGACGATATAGTAAAGCACTGCCTTGCCGCGGTGGAGTAGCCGAGCGGTCTAAAGCGTCTCGCTACGGAGCGCGCGGTTGCCTCCCTGGGGCATGGGTGTGTGTATGTTGTCCTTAGGTTAGTTTACCTAGGTTTAAGTAGTTTGTAAGCTACGCACTGATGACCACGCAGTTTGGTCCGATAGATTTACAAACATTTGAATTTTAAAGCACTGTCTTAGAGCTGTTCGATAATTTCCTTATGTAAATGATTCATTTTTGTCACATACTCTTCAATTTTCTTTCTAGTAATCCTCCCTTTGAAGTTGACTGATCGAAAGTGATGCAGAATTCCTGCCGTTAATTTCTAGCATTCTCTGCCATGGAAACACCATCAGTAGTTATTGGTTTCTAATTAGTTAAAAGGCAATTTTCTTTTACTTTTATGGCACTTCAGAATCAAATTTGAAGACCTGGGCTTCTCTACCAAGAAGTGGACTTTCCCTTTATCTAAGCGATACTGATAATCAGGAATAATTAAAGTTATATTACACCGAGAGAGAAAAGTTTAGCCGGCCGCAGTGGCCGAGCGGTCTGCGGCGCACAAGTCACAGTCTGCACGGTCACTAGGGCGCGGGTTCGAATCCCCCCTCGGGCATGGATGTTTGTGTCGTCTTTAGTATAAGGTAGTTTGTAAGTTTAAGGACTGATGACCCCGCAGTTAAGTCTCTTAAGCTTAGCAAACATTTGAACATTTGAGAAACGTTTCCGGTACCCAACCAGAACTATTGTGATAATTATAGCCAACATAATCGATTTGTGAGAGTCAGCTACTGAACTAATGTTAAAAGAAGCAATTATTTTTTATTGTCAGCTAACAGTGCGAATGGCTTTCTTTTCAGTGAAATATTTCAATGAAAAACCCGTCTCATCTGTGTTGTGAGGCGTAATCAAATTTTGTATTGGCGAGGGGAACGTACTAGGGTAATTAGAGGAGCTAAATTAGCCGTAGGATGGCTCTTTGGGTAAAACAAGTGACTGCTGAGCAGGAGACCTGGGGCCCATCCCGGTTTCACATCATTTACACTGTGACTCTTATTGCAGATAAAATCGAAACAAAATAAGAGGCCTGTTCAAAAAATTGCGATACTTTGGTAATTCCTCGCAAATTTTGTGTTGCAGCGAAACACGGTAGGCGCCGCTGCACACGCCTGGGTTGAATGTGTAACTGCCGCTAGTTTGATTATTGTCTGCCTGTTAGTTATTGTTCAGTGCCGTAGTGAGTAGAAAGTTGTGCCACACATTTTGCGAATCTGGAGATGACGAAGATAGAGGAGAAACACCTTTGCATTAAATTTTGTGAGAAACTCTGAAGAACTTTTACAGCGATACATCAAATGATGTAGAAAGCATTTCGTGATGAGAGCGTAAGCCATATTTCGTGTTACGAAGTTCACGCGCATTGAAAATGATCGGACGGAGGTTTATGATCCCTCGTTCAGGACACCCTTCGACGTCTGCAGAAGGTGTTCACGTAGGAAACGCGAACGAACTGTGATACCAGTTTAAGACTATCTGAGGGATAATGTACCATTTGAATTGGAACGTCTCATGAATCCTGATACAGCACCTTAAAATGCATCGTGTTTCTGCCAAGTTCGTTCCACGACTCAAAACTCAATAACAGAAACACCCTTGGGTTTCGTACTGTCTGGATTTGGCCACTGCGGACTTTTTTTATTTCGAAAATTCGAAAGCTCGTTGAAAGAACGAAGACTTAAAAAAAGGCAAGATAGTATTCAAAATGAAATGCCAAGATCACATATTAATAATTTATTGACTGACGACCGCTTTCGGTGAAATGTGTCACCATCTTCTAGTATATCTTATCAAAAATGTATATAAAATAATAAGTGCAACGTAGCACGTAGTTACTACATTAAAATACACTAGCTAAAAACATATCTAAGCTGCCACGTTTTTAAATAGTGTGTTTTAATATAGTGACTAAGTGCTATGTTTCACGTATTTTATATCCATTTTTTAACAATATGACCTGCTTGTAATATATGACCAGATGATGGTGACGCAGTTCACCGAAACCGGTCTTCAGTCAATAAATTATTAATGTGCGATCTTGGCATTTCATTTTGAAGACTATAAAACTAACAGATGACCTCCAAACTCGACAATGTCAGGTAATCTTAATAGACGAGATAAAAGAAAATTTGCTGTGGCGTACCAAGACAGCTTCCGGTAGTGGAACCGACGTTGCGTTAGGGGTGGTGCATCGGTTGTGGAGGAAACTAATTCGAAAGAGTCCATGCACGATAAGGTAGAGACATGTTGTGGACAAAGTTCGGCAGTTTTTTTCCTTGTATGTACCGGGATACTTTGAGCTTTTGATGGCGTTAGAGAGCTGCTGCCGCCTCACCTGTCGACGTCGGTGTGGTAGCGCACGCACTGCGCTAGCCTGCCGCGCACCCGCTGTTCAGAGGCCTCGCCTCCTCCTCCGCCTGCGCCAGCGCAGACGTTCTGCGCCATCAGGTTGAGCAGCCGCAGCTGGCCCGACACGTAGATGATGAGCGTCACGAAGAAGCCGTCCAGCGTCGTCGACAGGATGTAGCCGTAGAAGAAGCCCAGCGACACCGCCGCGAACACCAGCTGCAGCACACACGGCGGTTCAGCCAGAGACAGCGTACTGCTCGTCCACTTTACAACTGCCGGCAGCAGGGCGCAGGAATAAACATTGTTTACCGCCATATGGGCGTGCCACAACACACGACAGTACACGATAGACGCACGTGGTGCGGCATTGGACAGTCATGTTTCGTTATAGGACGGCCGCGTATTTCAGCGCCTACTGAAATTGATAGGCGTCGTGCAAATATGCGTAATCAAAGAGTACATTCAGATGGATAGAGTCTACCTGTGGCCGTAATAACGGCCTTGATATGCCTGGGCATTGAATCAAACAGAGCTTGCATGGCGTGTAGAGGTACAAATGTCCACACATAACACGATAACACAGTTCATCAAGAGTAGTGACTGGCATATTGTGACGAGGTAGTTTCTCGGCCACCACTGACGTTTTCAATTCCTGAGAGATCTGGAGAATGTGCTGGCCAGGGCAGCAGTCGAACATTTTCAGTATCCAGAAAGGCCCGTACAGGACCTGCAACATGCGGTCGTGTATTATCCTGCTGAAATGTAGGGTTTCGCAGGGATCGAATGAGATGTAACGATCACTGTTCAAAGTGCCGTCCAAGCGAATAAGAGACGTGTAACCAATGGTACCCCATACCATCACGTCGGGTGATATGTCAGTATGGCGATGATGAATACACGCTTCCAGTTCACTCCTATATAGTGAAACTACATTGGACTTGAGTCATACTAAACTACGCCCTCCTGCAGGACTCGGAAGACGCATCGGTGGCCACCGGGCGCCGTCTTCTCAATGGCAGCCCCTCTGCACTGCCTCACCGTTACCGCCAGAACACCTGAGTTGAGCGCTGTCAGGCGTGTGCTTTGGTTGTTCCCCGTCCGAGTTCTTTACATCTTTGTGCGGGTTGGGTGATATCTATGGAAAATCTAAGGAAACGTGTTCTTGATGACGTCAGTGTTCAGGAGACTTTGAGACGAAGGTGATGCAACACTATTTTATGTGTGTATATAGCACGAAGATCAAAGAGTATAAAGAAGGAGAGGCTAATGAGGATGAGGTCAGCTTCTGTATGACTAGATATGTATGTATAAAAAAAAAGAATATACTTACAGTTGCAACGGTCAGAAACTTCAAGGCAACATTGAGAAATGTGGTAATATATGCGGCTGAGACGTTAACCCTGCACTGAAATGCTGCAGAACAAGTACAGAATCAATATAGAAAAATACTGAGGAACACACTAGTTCTTGCAAGAGTTTGTGAAAGATGGACATGAAGACCCAGGGAAACTGTAAATGAGAACAATATCAGGAGAAATCGGGAGCACTGTTTTATCTATGACATCACTGAATTGCGTAAGGTGGCGTTGCTTACATCATTTGGAAACATTAGAATAAAACCGCTTCAATAAATTAATGCTTTGTCTTTATTTTATAGTTCATTATTTTTTCGTAAGTGACAGCCTTTGCATAGAGTGTTTGACTGTAGCATCACAGATACATGGTACTGTTTCAGCCATTTTAGTTACTGGACACGCCGCGGTGGAGTAGCCGAGCGGTCTAAAGCGTCTCGCTGCGGAGCGCGCGGTTGCTCGCCGTGGAGGTTCGAGTCCTCCCTGGGGCATGGGTGTGTGTGTTTGTCCTTAGGTTAGTTTACCTAGGTTTAAGTAGTTTGTAGGCTACGGACTGATGACCACGCAGTTTGGTCCGATAGATTTACAAACATTTGAACAGTTACTGGAAATGGAAACAGACGTTTACGTTTCGCTCCTGAGACTAAATGATCCACATCACTTGAGCAGAGATGTTCACTGCCCAGTACATATAAGTTGTGGTCGACCAATGCAGCATAGTTTCGTCAACACATACATATTACGCACAGTCGCAAGAGTATTCAATTAACGAGTATTTTTGAAAATGTCTAAGTATAAAACTGATTATGAGAGTCTGAATAGTGATTGACTTTAACGATAGTATAGACAGCTTTTTTCCATTAATTCTAAAAATAATCATATCTTAATACAATGAACGTCCAAAGAAACTGGTCTAGCCCTGGGTATGTAAACATGAAGATATGTAAACACTCAGAGGACGTTGCTGCGATCAGAATGGAGAACAACAGGGAAGGGAAGAAGAAATACACAAACCAAACGGATTGTTGAGCTCCGGAAGGATGGGTTGGAATTGGGGTTCAAGGTGGAAGAATATGGAAACACGAGAAGTAAGTATACAAATGTTCAAATGTTTGTAGAGTCTATGGGACATAACTACGGGGTCATCAGTCCCTAAACTTACAAACTACTTATGAACTAGCTAATCCTAAGGACGTCACAAATATCCATGCCCGAGGGGGGATTCGAACCCCCGACCGTAGTGGCCGTGCAGACCGTGACTGGAGCGCCTCAGTCCCCTCGGCCACCGCGGCCGGCCTAAGTATACATATATCGACGAATTTACTCGGGATTGATGACAGGAAAGGCCACAGGAAAGGTATATAAACCACCTGTGGAGCAGATCAGAGGAGAGAATAGTAAAGATCTCAGAGGAACTGCAGGAGAGAAGAAGAGAAAAGCTGTAATGGGAGGAGAAAATTTCAATTCATGAAAGGGGACCTGTAGTCCCACGGAAGCGGTAACGCAAGGAGAAATAGAAGAAATAATTAGTGCAATCTTTGACGTTTACTCTTTAATAATAGTAATAGACGACAGACTCCACCAACTCTTCTGACCGCAAGAACGGGACCAACAACGACTGAAGATAATCTTTCAACTTGATTGAAGCGCAACTCTTCCGCAAATTGCTACGGATTTTAATGCTGGGAACAAGTGTCAGAGTGCGAACCATTTAGCAAAACCATCGACATGGTCTTTCGGAGCCGAAGGTCCACTAGCGTGCCCTTGGTGACTGCACGGTACAAAGCTTTAGACCTCGCCTAGATCCGTCGACACCGACGTTGGACTTTTGTTGGCTGGTAACATGTTGCCTAGTCTGGGAGTCTTTTTTCCAGTTGTAACGAGCAGATGGACGTGTACCGGTATGAAGGAAGCCTCATGAATTAATTGATTCTGCATGTTAGCAGAGGACTGTTAAAGCTGTGGGGGTACTGTAATGGTGGAAGCCTCTTTAGCAGGAGTGAAGTGGGACTTGATACTACTAGATATGACGCTGGCAGGTGACACATTCGTACACATCATGGCTGATCGTCTGCATCCATTAATTGTCCAATACGACGAACGTGGGTAAATCCAGTAGGACAATGTGACACCTGACTCGTACATGTGCAGAATTGCTACAGAGAAACCACAGAAATAGTCTGCAAAAGACTTCCGCTGGGACGAAACTCAACGGACGAACATGATTGACCATATATGTGATGCCTTGTAATGAGTTGTCCCGGAGAGATCTCAGTGCCCTTGTATTCTTATGTATTTATGGACCGTCCTGTTGGATGCTTGGTGTCATTTCCATCCAGCACTACTTCAGACACTAAATCCATGCCACGTTATGTTTGGCACTTGTGCGAGGTCCCTGAAAGATATGAGGTAGGTTTAACAGTTTCTTTGGTAAATATAAGTTAATTAGAACTGTTGTCGCTTGGAATTTTGAGTGGAACTAAACAATAGGGTCATTAGTGCCCTGCTCAAAGCAACAGCAAAAGTCTAAAAGTAACATTCCGGTGCTCATCATCCATAGGGGCCACCCACAAGGTGTACAGAGCTTCAATGAGCGGTACAGTGATAGAGACAACACTTAGAAGGGAAAACACAGAAGAAATAAATCAAGTAGTTCACATGACAGCAGGAGATCGGGGCTGGCTGATCAGAAGGGTAATGAAGAGCCAACCGCTCTGCACCCACTAAAATCCTCCAAACAGAAGTAGGACAGAAAACATGTAAACATTAAAATTGATGGAGGGATGTGCGATTAGAGGATCGGGCTAAGGTTCCCACCTGTAAATGGAATGATAAAAACCATCAGTGCGGATAAAATATAGAGCAGAGCCAACCATAGAGGCTAAAAGGGGACAGTCCAAAAGGACGTAGACCAGTGTCAAGGTTAAACAGGAACTGGAAATACGTAGGCAGCAGAGAATATGTGGTGTCGCACAAGTCTGAAGTGCGCCACGTACTTTCGCCGCAAGCACGGCGCGGCGTTCTCACGACGTCAGCCACGAACGCCCTCTGCTGCAACTCCGCTCGTGGCCACCCTGAACTGCATCGGTCACTTCGGAAGAGGAAGAGGCACCAGTTAAGACTCTCATCAGTAGGCAGGCTTCTACCTAGTTAACCTATGTCTCAGCATTACACTTAGTCCGCAGTCATGAACTTTGTAAAAGTTAAGTATTATTACATTTCTACGAAATATAGAACTTGCTCTAATCTAGCTTAGTGTTTCTAGTTTCTGCTGTCCCACTGGCTGGTGACCTCAGAGTCTGTACCCGCACACGCGTGCATCCTATTTCCCTGTGTCGGTCTCTCTGTACTTGGCCACCGACATCTAGGACAACCGGCGGCAACGAGACACAAAAGTGGCGACGAGGATGGGATACAAAAGAACAAGTCCCCACGAAAGGCCGTTAGTGAGAATTTCCATGCGTTTATAGTTTCTTCAGCGCATTCAATTTAGACCATCAGAATTCCAAATCCCAAGGACCTTGCAGTTCAATTACAATCGAAGATTCCTTTCCTGGAGACGAATCTCCAGCGGCCATGAGATGGCGGCCTGCTCGGCCAGCCAATCGACACTTTCGTTCCCAGACATGCCATTGTGGCCAGGGGTCCAAACGAAGGTCAATGAATGGCCAGGCTTGCCAAGGTAGGAGACGGAGTCTTGCATAGACCGCTCCAGAGGATGATGAGGAAAACACTGGTCGAGGGCATGAAAGCCAGTCAGGAAGTCAGTACAAATATCAAAAGATTCTCAGGAAAGGCTCAGAGATGGTCAAGAACACGGGCAAGGAATGCTGTTGGACACCATAGACATAAACATACCCAGCACAGCCACCTACTAGGGAACCGTCGGTATAGACAATTTCTGCACCATAGAATGAGCGACACAGATGCATTGCTGAAATTGAGGCTTTTGAGTTATGGGACAAACCCATGCAAAGCTGCGAGTAAGGAGTGGACGAAGAATGGATACGGGAAGAATAGTGGAAACTGGGAGGGGTGGTAAGGTAATGGAGCAGCGCTTACCTCGTAGGCGGGCGAGACGGTGAAGGGGAAGGGGTACCAGACGAGCACGGGGAAGCCGTCGGCGGCCCTGCAGGCGGCGCTGGGGCAGAGGCGGCCGCGCGCGGCGGGCAGCGCCACGCCGCACACGTACGCCACCGCGCCGATGGCCACGTGGGCCGCCGCCACGTGGCGCGACAGCCGGCCGCACCGCGCCAGCACCGCCGCCTTCTCGCTGGGCAGGTCGCGGCCGTACTCCTGCCGAAGGCGGGGGAATGGCGCCAGCCGGGGTAGAAACTCCGGTGTGCGATATGTACACATACAGAGGGCGGTAGTACTGCGTACGCAAGGCGTGACTGCCAGAGCTCTCATTCGTACACCAGTGGCTCATGTTATGATAAACGTACAGGGCGGCACAAAAGTATGGAAACCTCAGAATAACTCTTCAGTGATTGACTTTATTATTTTCACTATTAAAGAAAATGTTCCAGGCGTTTTCCCTGTCTATTAAGTGGCGACCGTGGTATAACCTTCACTGTGAATTGGAAGGTCGTATCGTTAAATTTATTTTTGAATGGGAATCCCCATCTTTATTGTGCATTTCGAAAAGCAGGAAATTATACATTGAAGTATGACCCTGACCATGTCGCAGACCACAGTTGTTCAGGTCAGACATGTCTTCTTATATGGTAACATCTATTTATTAACGTGGATTTGGAAGGAACCATGTTTTTATCTTCATGTGTGACACCCATTGTCATGCTCTTGTTATGACGTGCGCCCTTGCCCATCCCTCTGGTAATGTCGACTGCAATAGCTGCCCTGCGCCGCTGACCAATATGCCGCAGATATTTACTTCCGCCAATAGATAGTGCATCCTCAACAGCGGGCGGACGCGACGTTAAAAAAAATCAACCAATTTATACCACATGTGGTATAAGACAGGGCCTAATGAGACTTTTCTCAACTCTGACCATGGTCACTAATTACCGCAGAGTGGCTGAAAGTTTTGCAAGTTCTTCAAATAATCTTGTCAAAATGACCCTGAAAGACTACTTCAATGCCAAGAGCATCACACCTCAAAATAAACTTGCAGCTCTCTCCAAATCCACAATAGCCACAGGGGTTTCCCATGTGAGAAAACATGTGTGACTTTGGAATGAGCTCGAACGTCACTGTTAAGGACAGCAAGATACTTTAAAATTTACTGCTGTTTCCAAATCTGCAATAAAAATGTTGATTCCAATTAAAGCAATGAATTTCACCTTCGAGGTGATGGTCAAAGTTAAATTTCGGAACCGATTGAAAATGGGTTCATTTTCTATTAAACATTTTTCAAAAATATCCATTTCTGACGAACTATTCACAGGTTTCCATACATTTATGCCACCCTGTATATTACAAAAGTAAATGTACAATGAGCATGTTGCTAAAACTCACAAATGAGTCAAGGAAGTAAAACTACATTGAAGCCATCTAAGGTCCACCCATGTAGAAGGTTCCCCGTTTTACCTGAAGGACGTACTCTAGGAGACATGAGGGACGTGATATTTCACCCTCCAGAAATTTATACGATATTCCAGAACATTCTAGAGTATTCAAGACATTCTACAACATTCCACAATGTTCCATAGTGTTCCACAATGGTCCGGGATTTTCTGGAATGTTCCTGGTATGGAACATTCGGTAAGCCTCTTACATGTTAGGAAACATCCCAGAACATCCCAAATCATTGTGGATCAATCCAGAACACTTTCGAATCCCCGACATTGACAATGAAATCAGCATGTGTACGTATGTTTTATGGAGGTTTTATACTCTGCAAGCCACCATATTGTCCATGATAGTACATAACGTCCAATAAAGTTCGACACCATTTGACCTATATGCATTTTTCTATACGGGATAACAAAGAGATGGACTGTGAGAGACAGAGGCAGAGATGGACATAAAGAGGAGGATGGCGTGGAGGGAGGGGGAGGGGGAGAGGGAGGTGCTGGGCTGAAAGAAGGCGAGAGGAGAGAGGGGACACTGAAAGAGAGGAAATGTCAGGAGGTGGTTAGATGTATGAAGGTGAAAAGTGGAGGAAGAAAAGTGTACAGTCCATCGCGATCCCGAGGCATTTTGTATGCTTCTTATGTTGGAGTTTGTCTCCCTCAAAGCTGCGCAAAACGGCCGCGTGGTCTAAGGCTACCAATTAAGTGGCCATCCAGCCAGAGGCTCGAGTCCTCCCAGAGACATGGCCGTTAGTGTGTTGCCTTTAGAGTAAGTTAAATAGTCTGTAAGTCTAGGGACTGCTGATGACAGCCGTTTGGACCAATGCATTTACAAACACCTAGAAATTTTTTGTCTCCCTCAAAACAAACGACAACGGTTCTATGTGCTAATCTGCTCGATGGATAGAAACACTCCACGTCTGTTTTGGATGTGTTCGGTTGTAGCCTCCATTTGCGGAAGTCTAGAACAGACCCGAAGACGCCATGAATGCAAGCTGCCCACAACTAATGGTGCAAGCTGGGGAGGGTCAAATTACGGAGTAGGTTTTTTGTACATGGAGCAGAATGTCTTCTTGTCAAACTGATCCGAACATTAACTGTGTAAGGACTCAAGTCATTCAGACACATTTTCCTACATATTCGGACCTTTAATACAGTATTGTTGCTCAATTGTTGTTGGAAAGAAGTTATTATTCGAAGTACGGCCTTAGATCGCGAGTGCGTTATTAGCTTTTCTCGAGGCTGAAGCAAGTAACAGTTCAGACATATACACTGAGGAAATATTTTTGGTTGCAATTTATCAATTAAAATACCGTTGCAGACAGTACTTGGCAACGAATTCAGATGGTTAGAAATTATGGTGCAATACTTCGTCATGCGCGAGCACGAGTCTCTGTGTAGCGGCAGGTGACCTTCGAAGCCTGGGCGAGCCGAAATGCAGTGTTAGAGCGTGCATTATGGGCCGGTTCGTGGGCGCGCCTAAGGCCAGACAATAGCGCGTCTCCAGTAGGCGAAACTTCGCTGACGTGGCGAGAGTGGGGGGAGGTGTGTTACGGTGAGCGGCGGCAGCAGTGAAGGACTCCAGCCCTTGGTCTGGTGGCGACAGGTTGTGTCGAAGGCGAGCGAGCACTCTGTGGGCGCAAGTTGCGCATTTTCGAGTGTGGACCGAGAGAGAGAGAGAGAGAGAGGAGAGAGACTCTTTTTCAGTGCTTTACTGAAAAGAGCAGCTCTCTGCAAAGCAAATCTGAAATTACCTCTTATTCAGAGTAATCAAATGGTGCGATATTCGCTGTGCTCGTCAGCCACTTTTTGTCTGACGCGAATACAGACAGAGAGAGATAGTTAACGCCTGTAGGCGAATTGCAGTGGCATCGCGGTGGGTTGATTTATGCAATCAGCATACCACGCCAATAGTGGGAGTAGGAAGAGTTAGGTGTTGTCAACATCATTGAGACATAGGAAATATTTGAATCGACAGACGTTGATCCAGTCAGGCAAGTTAGGTTTGTATCCAGTGACGGTGCACCAGCTTGCAGTAATTTCAGCAAACGGTACTGTCTGTATTGCTTCTGCTTAGATCAAGCATTTAAGGTGACAGCCTCGAACGTATCTGCAGTGCGGTGTTTCAGCCATTTTTGCCGAGTGCAGTTTTCTTTATCTTAAAGTTCAATTAAAAATTCTATTGCTGCAGTTAACAACTTGCTTCTATCCTAACAAATCTGGATTCTTTTGAAATTTAAATTCATTTAATACGCATTTTTTTGGGTAAATAAATACACAGAAATCATGTTTACTTTCAGTAGCTAGTGACGCCAAATTTATACCCCATTTCACCTTACTAGCAATGTTTCGATATATGTTTATCTTACAGGTGATGTTATCTGCGTTGGGTTAAGTGATGTTGTAGGAACATATCTTAATCCGGCGAAGGACATCTCTCCGACTTCTACGCGACTTGCTGTTAGTTTCTTCCACGCAGGAGCCACAGGTACACTGTCAGATAGCTAGCGCAAAAAATCAGTTAGACGTTTGTGCAAAATTACAGCACAGCAAGCAGTTTTGAGTCAGAACTGGAAGTGGCTATGTTTGTCTACTTGGAGACACAAGTTATTCAGGCTATAAAGTCGACATGACTCAGTATTCCTGCTGGGAAATCCCAACATCTTTTTGAGTCGATATGGTGGTGCAACTGGTGGTGCAGAATGATGCCCGATGTGATTTTAGGAGGTACCCCATCAGTTTTGTCAACTCCAAATGTAAGTAGCACTCAGTTTGCAGAGGTGAAGAGGTTTATGTAACATAGATTTTTAGCTGTACCTGCATACACCTGTTGAGCTCCTGGATGAGGTGCTCGGCGGAAGGCCTCATGACGAGGACGACGAGCAGCTTGAACATGGCCATGGTGTAGGTGAAGGTGACGCAGGCGTTGGTGGTGACGCTGAGGATGTCGCCCCAGAAGTGCAGCATGGCGGACACCTGGCTGCCCACGAAGGCGAGCAGCAGCAGCACGACGGCGGCCGAGTAGCCGGCGTACGGCAGCGACGACGACGACGCAGACGGCGACGGGCCCCAGGCGCCCGCCAGCCGCAGCAGCCGCAGCTGCAGCCGCAGGTCCAAGGCGGGGGCGCCGCCGCCACCTCCTGTGCACAGTAGAGAGCTGCTGATGCTGGCGGCACAGCAAGACGAGCTCAAGTTCCATAGAGTGGCCGACAGACAAGCCTCAGCGCTCTCTGTGACAACCTCAGTACACTTGAGGAGTCGGTGTATCTGTTGTGGCGTAAAGTCAGCGCCACACTCCAGACGCTGGAAAACGATCGTGGAGAAGGCAGTGGATGAGCGGCAGCCAATCACACGCCGGCGTCGCTCATCCTGGAGGGAGAAACCTAGATACACGCCTTCTACAAGGTGCCATATCTAGGCCGACGAGCCCATCTGAACTCGGCTCTGAAATAGGCTGTCACCAGGACGTAGTGCAGCTAGCATCGTACAGAAGACGACGCCAAATCTCGGAAAACCTAAATCACGATGGCCGGAGGTGGATTTGAACCGCCGTCCTTCCGAATGCGAGTCCAGTGCGTTACCACTGCGCCACCTCGCTCGGTAAGTGTCATCGATCTACATCAAATAAGAAAGAGGAAATGCAGCATCAGTTACACTCTTCACGGGTTCTGATGTGCAGCCCTGTGCCTCTTCCCGGCACAGCTATTTTCTAGTAGCGACGGCACGGCACGCGGCTCGAGCAATAATAGGCCAATGCTTTCAAGTCAATTCAAATGCTCTGATTACGGCCAGAGCTGGTTGTTCTATGCAACCAAATTCCGTCAAAGTGTAATCACATATCAGTTCTAGTATATTTGTCCAATGAATACCCGTTTATCGTCTGCATTTCTTCTTGGTGTAGCAATTTTAATGACCAGTAGTGAATTTTATGTAGCTCGACGACACTTACTGCGATGTCTATAAGCTCATCAGATAAACATGTACGTCGTCCGAACATTATGAACTACCTCCAAGAGTACGACTTATTGATACGTAGTCGAAACGGCTTCATTCTTATAAAAGACATCTTGCTCTTTACTCAAGTGAGATGATGAGGGGTACCGAAACAGAAACTCAAATCGATTCATTGTTTGTAGATTTCCGGAATGCTTTTGACACTGTACATGGTAAGCGGATTTGAATCAAATCTCGTGTTTATGGAATACCGTCTCAGTCGTACGATCCGATTCGTGATTTCATGTCAGAAATGACACAGTTTGTGGTAACTGACGAAAAGTCATCGAGTAAAATAACTGCGATATCCCAGGCACATATGAGGAGTCAACCTGTGGAGCTGTCTTTGTAGTTTACCACTTATTAAAGTCACTAGAAGATCAGAAGCAACTTCAAAAGACTTTGATAACTGGACGAGACGAAAATTGGCAATTGACCCTTCATAATGAAAAGTCTGAATATTATCCATTTGATCACTAAAAAAATCACTTAATCTTCATACACGATAAATCAGTAAGGCCGTAACGTCAACAAAATTACTAGGAATTACAATTACCAACAACTGTATCCGGAAAGCCACAGAGTGAAAAATTTCATTCTGGAAACATCCCTTAGACTGTGGCTAAGCCATGTCTCCACCACATCCTTTCTTCCAGGAGTGCTAGTCTTGCAAGATTCGCATTAAGAGCTTCTGTGAAGTTAGGAAAGTAGGAGGCGAGGTACTGGCGGAAGTGAAGTTGTGAGGCGGTATCGTGAGTCGTGTCGGGATAGCTCAGTCGGTAGTGCGCTTCCCCGCGAAAGGCAAAGGTCCCAGGTTCCAGTCCCGGTTCCGACACACAATTTTAATCTGCCAGGAACTGCTGTAACTGGAAAGAACACAAAGAAAACATCGCGGTGAAGGCGAACCAAAGGCTGCGCTTCATTGGCAGAACCGTTGTAGTAACGGAACTTCTAATGCTGTCTTACGACCTTTCTTAAAAAGTCTGGACAGACGATTTATTCCAGCTTGTATTACCCGCAAGGATTGATTTGCAATTATTTTTGTATTCTAAAAGCGTGGCTCTGCAGGTGAAACAAATCAGTCGTGACATGCAGCCTTAGACACGAGAAAGCAGCACTCGTTCACATCCCAGACAAGTAAGAGATCCTTAGCTGTGCTCAGAATGAACTGAACGACCACTCCAGTAAGTAGAAAATTAAATAAAAACTGCTAAGGGACCAAGACGGGTACGGGAGTGTGTTGTTAACAGGGCCTCAGTAAAAGAAAGTGCTTTTCTTATGAGAAGTAAGATTTTATTTATTTGTCTTTGGGTTTTCAATTTTCAAGTGGAAAGGAATAGAATACTGAAATGCTATAATAATAAAAAAGAGGTTAAGATTTGACCGTTAACTGTATCGCTTTAATACTCGAAACCTTATACAAAAATTAAACAATTTATTACAGGAGTAATGTCTATCAGAGGGTAACTGACTCCGCGCCTGCAGTTGACTCTACTGCTGAAACATGAACTGACGAAGCCTGTGGGGCTGTCGCAGTAACCGCAGTGTAATGCGGCGCTGTTGTCGGCGCCGTTGCGCGGAAGCGACTTGGCAGAGACGAAAAAAATTAGCTTCACGTTAGCGAGCAATTTACCATTCGCTCCGTCGTCCACCGCTGCGTCCGCGTCTCTCATATTCTATTAAAAACTGCCTGTTCAAATCTGGAAATGAACTAAATCAGCCATAAACTTGTTAATAATCTTGAAGAATACAAGAGCCGCTAACGTCCCTAGTCTAGATTTATGTGACAGGGTACGCTAATTCAGCAAATTAGCCCACCGTCGTGCCCCCTGAATCTTATCTGCAGACACTAACTGCATACATATTGTGGACGGGGCGAAAAGTCCACTGCTCGCTCTGTGGAAGTGCCTTAATGACAGGTGAAGTCTGCAACTCAACGCTGGGCACCGCTAAGGTAGTTACAGGCGCGCTCCACCTGATGGATTGTTTTAGTTCTTATATGGATGACGTCACACTTATCATTACTTAGGGTCAATTACCAATTAATACATCATGCAAATATCTTATCTAAATCCTTTCAGCGATGTATTTGTTACTTTTTTATGAATGCTATTAAACGTAACATAAATGTGATAATCTCTATATATAAGAGGCAATGTCCCGACTGACTGACTGACTCATCATCGCCCAGCTCAAACCACTGAAGATTGAAACTTGAAATTTGTAGGGGGTGTTGATCTTACTCTGTAAGCGTCATTTAAGAAGCGATTTTTCGGTAATCCGTGCGCAAGGAGGTGAAATAGGGGATAAAACATTCTTTTGAAAATACGTTGCTAACAAGCTAATTTTGAAGCCAGAATTACAAAAAAAAAAAAAAAAAAAAAAAAAAAAAAGGCATTGCTTAGTTGGTTGGAATTTAAAAGACATATGTTGGGTACTATTCAACTATTAAGGGGTGTCATAGGGGGTTACAAGTAGTAAAATCAAATGTTCAAATGTTTCTAAATCTTAAGAGACTTAACTACGGAGTCATCAGTCCGTAAGGCTTACAAACTATTGAAATTAACTTAAACTAAGTTAAACTAACTTATGCTAAGGACAACAAAAACACCCATGCCCGAGGGGCGAATCGAACTTTCGACGGCGAAAAGCAGCGCGCACCGCAGCATGGCGCCTCAATACGCACGCCCATTCTGCCGCGGCTACAAGTAGTTTCACAACATTTCACTATGATAGTACTTAAGCTATATCTATGAAAATTTATATTAAGAGGGAGAAACAACTGGTGCAGACCAACCAGCCTACGCATGCGAAGCAGCGGGCGTTAAGCTAGTAATAAATAGACGGCACTTATATCTTCTTTGAGCAAACGAATACAGCAGTCAGATTTTAATAGCGAACCTGCGACAAAACGTAATTTAAGTAGTTTGTAGGTCTAGAAACCTATGACCTCTACAGCTTGGTCCATTATCTTTACAAGTATTTGTACATTTGAACATTTTGAAAACATTCAGTAACACAGCCAGTACTGTTTGTACGTTCCCGCACTTGATTAAAAGTTACGTCACATATTTACCAATTTTAGAGTTTTCGACAATGACTTGGATACTACACTGACCTGATGATTGCCGGCCGCGGTGGCCGAGGGGACTGAGGCGCTCCAGTCACGGTCTGCACGGCCACTACGGTCGGGGGTTCCAATCCCCCCTCGGGCGTGGATATTTGTGCCGTCCTTAGTTGTAGCTATTTCATAAGTAGTTTGTAAGTTTAGGGACTGATGACCCCGTAGTTAAGTCCCATAAGACCTACAAAGATTTGAACCTGATGATTTTTATCGTTTCTTCCAGTGCAGCACATGAAAATCGCCTAAGGCCAAAATCTAGATGGTGCATAAAAGCCTCTCGCGTCGGAGGATTCGATTCCTTCCTCGGACTAATGACCACAGTCGAAAGGTGCCAATAAGGAACACTTAATCAGTTAAACGACGGAAAAATCTTTAAAAACGTTTACTTGACTGTGACTTCTCGGGATGCAAAATCATCAAGCGTAAAAATCACTGCAATTACGTTACATCCTTCATATAAAAGACCTTGGGCGTAACGTTAGAAGTTCTACCTCAATGTTGGCGGCTGATATTATAATGGGAAAAGAAGTCGTGACGCTTGAAAATTGTAGCGGACTGCAGGATGATTTGCAGCAGTCTGACGACTGGTTTATGGAGTGGTAATTAATCCTCAACGTAAACAGATGTGACATAATGCGAATGTATAAAAAGAAATATCACTCTACTGTACTATTTCTTGACTACAGAACAATCACTGAAAGCAGATACTTCCATAAAAAAATGTAGGTCTTTGCATACCCGGCCAGAACTTCACTGATTTGCCACACTGCTGTACTCGATTGACGTGCGGCATTACCAGGTTCCCTCCACAAACGTTTACGACGGTCATCTGCTACCAGACACTTTCTTCACACATCTGTGAATAGAAATTCTGCCTAGATTTAAGAACCGGGACTCTCAATGACCTAGAATTGTTGTTGTTGTGGAGTGTGGAGTGTGACAGTCTTGTTTGACACATGTCTCCCGGAGGCCCTCACAAGGTATTTTCATCATAGTGGCCATCTGGTCGGTATTCTTTTGGATGAGGTCTCTAATACCGGTTGTCTGCAGCAGATCCTCACCACATGACTCTTGACTCACCACTAATCTCCTTGCAGCGTCTCTTGATGAAAGTCCTACCTCAAGAATATTAACAATTCGTCTGCGATCAAACATTGATATTCTTTCCACCTTAGAACGTCCATTCAATGTCTAAAGCGCTCTATACTGATCTACACTGCATGAAGGTGCAAACATAAATTTTACTGCCTGACCTAAATTCAATGATATGGGTATAATTTCGATAGGTGGTGGTACAGGCAAGTTTGTTTATATTTTATGAGCAAAGAAACGAGTCCTTCAAATCGTGCGCACATAGGTCCAGTAGGAATGTGTTTGTGGTAAACACAAGTGGTGAAAAGGTTTTAATTTGTGTGTTTATGGACCCAAGCAACGTACCAGTAAATTTTTCTGTCCCACGCATAGTGTACGCTGTTTCAAGCACGGTTGAAAATCACTGTTATTGTAGAAATGTTTTCAAACGTATTTTCGGACTGCAGATAAATACCAATCAATACTTAAGGACAAATGGTTCCTCCACTTTCGTATCTGCGCAATATATAGCAGTAGACAGTGCGCATTATTAGGTACATAACTTCAGTAACACATCAGTATATAGTCAAAACGTTTTTCTTTTCTTTCGTAACATAAAGAAATATACCCTGTTTCAACGAAGAGGAACTGTAATCTCGAAGAAAGAAAACGGATGATAATTTGATGATGGAAAATAGTTGTAGAAATTCTTATTTTGCACTTTGAGGGCTAATTTTCATTATTACACATGGTTTGCGTTACACTGTAAACAATTCAAAAGTTTGTAGAGCTTATGGGACTTAACTACGGGGTCATCAGTCCCTAAACTTACAAACTACTTATGAACGAGCTTATACTAAAGACGCCACAAACATCCATGCCCGAGGAGGGATTCGAACTCCCGATGGGTAACGGCCTCGCGCATCGTAGTATAGCGCCTCAACGCGCTCGGCCGCTCTGCCGCGGCCGTAAAACAATTCAGACATAATACGATAACACTGCTATTTAGCAAAATTTCGTTAAGATACATTCGTTAGGTATTTCAGGGCCAGCCGGCCGCGGTGGCCGAGCGGTCTGCGGCGCGCCAGTCACGGTCTGTACGGCCACTACGGTCGGGGGTTCGAATACCCCCTCGGGCATGGATATTTGTGCCGTCCTTAGTATAAGCTAAGTAGTAGTTTGTAAGTTTAGGGACTGATGACTCCGTAGTTAAGTCCCATAAGCTCCAGAAACATTTGAACATTTGATTTCAGGGCCAAAAACAACAAATATTATTCATTAAAATAGCTTAATTTATTTACAATATACGGTGTAGATGAGAAAAAATTTGGGATAAGAAAATTAACCGTTGCGTGGTTAGAATAAAACTGTGACAGGTACTTAAAATACGTAGAATATCAATTAGTGTTCAACACATTCAATTTAAGAAGGTCTTAAACACGAAATTCATAAATTAAGCCAGGTATAAGATCACAATTTAACATTTAACGCAGATGAGTAAAGCACGAGATCGGTCGTTGGGGGTACAATCAAACAAGACTGCTGAAGTAACCAGACTTTTGTAGTAGCCAGTAACAACGAGTGTTCAGAAGTATTTACCAAAATATCGGTACGGAAGTCGTACAAAATTTTTAAGAAGCGTATGATTATATGAAAGGAAAGTACGAAAATCAATCCTTGATGAACTGTGGAAATCAACTTTTCGTCTACATAGCAATATTCCCGCATTTGATTTAGATTAAAAAATCAGCCCAGAACCTGGATCGGCATGCGAGAAATATGGAGTTATATCCTAAAAAAGATATACAAATTAATTTTTATATTATTGCCGTTATCTTTTAAGGTGAAAGGTAGATTCCATAGAAAAAGAAAAGGGCCATTTTCCTTGTCCATTCGTCTAAGAAGTTGTGTTCCATATCTCGTGAACTCATTTCGTTTTCAATTAAATGAAAAATAACTTTGCAATACAACACCGCAAATGAAGAGACCAGGATGGAGCTAGTTGTTATATGACGGAGTAAGTAACTGATTAGTGAAACATGCATTAGAAGTTGTAAAACCAGACATCGCCTACAGGAAAATAAAAAAGATATTTGAAGCCGAGAAAACCAGCTGCATGAATAACAAGGGCTCAGATGAAATACCTGTCCCGAACAAAGAAGTGAAAGCTGAAATATGGAAGAAAATATAAAAGGGCTGTACAAGGGAAAGAAAGTCAGTATTGTAGAAATGGAATACAGCGTAAATGAGTAGGATAATGGAGATACGACACTGCGAGAGGCACTGAAAGATTACGCCAAATCAAGTCCCCTGAGTGGCTAATACTCCCACTGAAAAGCTAATATCGTTCAGAGACCCAGTCATAAAGAAATATTCCACCTTGTATGCAAGATGAACGTAATAATTCTAATTCCAAAGAAAACAAATTACAGAACTATTAGTTGGTTGCAAAATAATAACACGAATTATTTACAGGCGAATGGAAAACTGGTATCAGGGATAATATATAGTGAACGACAAGTTATAGGCAACTTATACAAAATCAGGCAACAGTTATAAGAGACGAGCGACGCAGTTGATGGGAAGGGAGTAAATCAGGGTAGTATCCTTTCCCCAATGTTATTCAATATGCAATTGAGTAAGATATAAAGGAAAGCTAGGGAAAATTTGGAACCGGAACTGAAGTGCAGGAAGAAGAAATAAAAACACTGCGGTTTGCCGATGATATTGTAATTCTGTCAGAAACAGCAAAGGACGTGGAAGATCAGTTGGACGAAATGGATATTGTTTTGAAACGAGGATGTGATATGAACACTAACAAGAACAAAATAAAAATAATGGAATGTAGTATAATAAAATCAAGCAGTATTGAAGGAATTGGATTGGAACGTGAGACAGTAAAATTAGTAGATGAGTTTTGTTATTTGGGCAGCAAAATAACTTACGAAGGACGGAGTAGAGAAGATACAGAATGCAGAATGTCTATCGTAAGGGACGTATTTCTGCAGAGAGAGATTTGTTGACATCGACTATTAATTTCAGTGCCAGGAATTCCTTTTGAAGGCATTTGTCTAGAGTGTAGCATTTTACGGAAAGGAAACGTGGACGATAAGGAGTTCAAGCAGAAAAATGATAGAAGCTTTTGACGTTTCGAGATACAGGAGAACGCCAATGATTAGGGGAGACGATCGCATAACTAATGAGAAATTACTGAACAAAACTGGAAAAAAGAAATGTGTGGCATATCTTCACTAGGAGAAGAAATCGATCGATAGGGCACATTCTGAGACATCTAGGAATCTTCAAATTAGCTCAAATGTTTGTAAAGCTTATGGGATTTAACTACGGGATCATCAGTCCCTAAACTTACAAACTACTTAAGAACTACCTTATACTAAGGACGGCACAAATATCCATGCCCGAGGGGGGATTTCAACCCCCGATCGTAGTGGCCGTGCAGACCGTGACTGGAGCGCCTCAGTCCCCGCGGCCACCGCGGCCGGCTTCAAATTAGCATTAGAGGGAAGTGTTGGGGATAATAATAGCAGAGAGAGACCGAGAGACGGATACAGTAAGCAGATTCAAAAGGATGTAGGTTGCCGAACGTATTCTCAGAAGAAGAGACTTGCACAGGACAGGGTAGCGTGGAGAGCGGCATCAAACCAGTCTGCGGGCTGAAAATTCACATCAGAAGGAGCGACCGGATGTGATATGAAAATAAAGCTGGCTGCGCCAAGAATGGGTAAATGGACAAATAAATATAGGACATAGCTATATAACGTACATGAATTGGTTCTAAAGGATTATGATTACCAAATAAATGCTGAAAATCATAATTACTAATGAACCGTTCCTAACAAAGCATCCAAGCGCGCAATTTATTTTATCTACAGGAAGTTCAGTTACGCTGAAGCGAGTGTAAAATCGAAAAAGTGAAAAATGATGTAGTTATAAAACTACATTTTGTCAAAAGAAAATTCTATCAGTCACGAAAGTGATTTCCCTGTTTCCAATTTGCATAATATTCAAATGTTTGTAAATCTATCGGACCAAACTGCGTGGTCATCAGTCCGTAGCTTACAAACTACTTAAACCTAGGTAAACTAACCTACGGACAAACACACACACCCATGCCCCAGGGAGGACTCGAACCTCCACGGCGAGCAACCGTGAGCTCCGCAGCGAGACACTTTAGACCGCTCGGCTACTCCATCGCGGCCCGAATTTGCAAGAAAGAAAAAAAAATTACATTCGTAAATGTTATCTGGACAATCTGCAAACTTACTGAGAGATTCGTTTCTTTCGACTATGTAAGAATTTAAGTTACAATAGACTTCCATATACAAAGAAGTTGGACAGCCACAATCAACAAAAACACAAAAAGTGTATTTTCTTAACTAGTTTCGCAAACCACTATGAGAATATATGATGAAACCCCTTCAAATGATTTTACGAAATTTGTGTTTACAGATCGATGAAAAATTCATAGGAGATCGTGATGATTTCTTGGAAGTCGTTCACTGTGTCTGTAACTTATAAATCATTGACAAAAGTGAAATTATCACGATCTCCTAAATATTTCACATTGAGCTGTCAACGAATTTTATAAAAGCATATGGTTTCATCACATTCTTTTGATTATGACAACATAGTTCGCCAAAACTAGTTAATAAAATATAATTTGTGTTATTTTTACGACTGTAGCTATCAAACTTCTTTGCGTATGGAAGCCTGTTATATCCGATCGCACTCCTTACCGACTACGTCAGCTATTGACGGAAAGAATTACTTTAACGGTTGAATCCAATAAACCAGCTATCATAATGACCCTGTACACTATTGCGGAAAGTAATGTACAAAAAAGGCAACTAGAGAAGATGTACAATGACGTTATTGAATCAGTAGAAAAATTGATACGTCACGAAAATGAATACGATAAATGGCTGGACCGTGGAATTATTACTAATAAAACAGTGACTTAAAATTAATTTTGGAAACTAAAGGCCGCACTCAGATTCCTAACTTAATACTAATTAAAAGTCTATAATCATTCATTACATGCAACAGTTCAATCCAGAAGCTGTGAAGATGTGAAATTGGAACCGAGATATTATAGGACTAGGCTCGTCAACTGCTGAAAAAAAAAAGCGCATATAAATTCCATGCACAATCAGGATTAATGAGATGAAGTCCACATAAAGTGTGGTCTGCCTGATGATTTGTAGGTAATCTGTAAATACGACAGAAAAACCAAGCAGGCGTAAACTCAAAAGTGTATGGATTAGTAAAAGGCCAGAGACGATATTTCACGCTATTTTATAAAAAACTGACATTGTTAGGACCGTGGCTATGGTATTATAATGTTTATAATTAAAACAGCGCTGAGCGATAAGTATAGTATAAAATGTTTATTAACTTAGATCACGACCTGTTTCGGATTTCTTTTTACAAATACATCTTCAGTTGCTTTTAAGATTGTAAGCCATCTGAAGATGGATTTGCAAAAAGAAATCCTAAACCGGCCATTGTCTAAGTAAATAAGCATTTTATATCATACTTGTACCTGGTCGTTGGTTTAATTACAAACATTAACGTCATTTCACTTCCTACAGAACTTCTGGCTTTATTAGGCTAACGGAACTTTTAATTTTCGCTACATTTGTAGAACCAGATTCGATTTTTTTCCGTTGCGAAATCGTAGAGGTACAACAGATGTCCTAGCTGGTATGAGGAACAATTATGGAAATTAGTTAATATGGTCTAATAGTCATCAAAAATGTATAAGGAAATTACAGTTAAAAGTAGAGTTACAAGTAATATTTCTCCTTTCTAAACATTTGCCTCGTTATGGGTGGTCAAACCGCAAAACTATTACCTAAATAAACATAAATTCGTCACTAATACCTTGCTCGATTTCATCCTGCATGGAGTACATTTACTTTCAAATTTTTTAAGTATATTCAATATTCCAAACTTTGAACAGCGCGCTTCCGTTTATCCTGCTTGCACTTCCTCTTAAAGACTCTGTATTCGTATGTATTCTATGATACACACTGCGTTGCGCTGGATGCACGACGCTTATGTAGAAAATTTCCACTAATGTGATGTGCCAGTGGCTAAAATTGTCGCTCAGAACAGTTGCAATCTCACCTCTAACAGAATACTTGGCCATACTGGATCGACGCTCTCAGAGCAGAAAGACGTCAGCAGAAGAACTGGCGGAAATTAAGAACACTCGTCTCCAGAAATATACGAGTCTCTTTGCCTCTCTATATTCATCCGGGCCGTCAATAGAATCATAAAAATTGAGACGTTAACCTCCGCCGTCTTCTCTTGGTGCGGATGAGATAAACTATTGAAACCTGTGTGCACGAAACCCACCATGTAAATAATCACTGGCTGTCCGTGAAGATCGTCTTGGAAACTCTCAGCTTTCGTTACATTGAATTCACTTTGACGGAAAAGTCGAGACCAGGAAGAAACGTTATTAAATGTTTAAGTCCCTGGAAACTAATTAGAAACCATAGGTTGCTAACTTTGGGGAAACTGCTCCAGTTGGAAATTCTACACATTGATTTTTCTCCTTGGAAGCTTTAACAGAATCAGTAAAAGCTGCAGCTTTTTGTGAAGGACGACCATATATTAATAAGGGTACTGGGATTCGTTTTGTTTCATCTATAAATATTACAAAAATGTGTGTGTGTGTGTGTGTGTATGTGTGTGTGTGTGTGTATGTGTGGTTGGTTGGTTGGTTGGTTGTTCCACACCTCGTACTAAACTGTTGGACCGATTTCAACCAGACTTGCTACACATATACCTTGCTATCAGTCTACAACCACTTCGTGGGCAAGAACTACCTACGAGACACATTTCAGGAGATATGACGTCATAAACCACGATATTCGCTAAAAACTGGCTGCTTAGTCTAAGGCGTCATGCTACGGATTGGGAGCCCGTTCCACCGGAGGTTCGAGTCCTCTCTCGGTCATGGACTGATGACCATACCAGTTGGGTCCAATGAGTTTACAAACATATGAACATTTTTGAACTAACCTTGAAAATAATATTGCAGGACACATAAGTCGGGTGATACGTCGTCGTATTCATTGAGCTGCATGTAAACGAAACTGAAAGGGACAGAGAGGAGAGCAGAAAGCGATGAGCATAAAGGAAGGAAGGAGTTGGACTAACATAAGAGAGAAATAAAGACAACGCCGGTAACTATCGCTAGAATCAGTGTATAGTTTGTTACGTAAAGTGTGAATAGTTATTCAAGCAGATTTTCTAGCATTTACCGCTTCCAGTAAATGATGAGCTTATTTTGTACCATCAGATACCATGTAATTGTATGGGAACAAAATACTTGCCTCCTTAGTTTGTAATGTAAATAAATTTTAAGCCAAAATTACTGGGACTTACATAGCATTCTGTCGCAAAGAATCTGTTTATTAATCACAGCCGCGGTGGAGTAGCCGAGCGGTCTAAGGCGCCTCGCTGCGGAGCGCGCGGTTTCTCGCCGTGGAGGTTCGAGTCCTCCCTAGAACATGGGTGTGTTTGTGTGTTGTCCTTAGGTTAGTTTACCTTAGTTTAAGTAGTTTGTAAGCTTCGGACTTAAGACCAGGCTTTTGGTCCGATACATTTAGAAACATTTGAACATTTTTTTATTAATCACAGATCTATTTCGTCTAGGTCACTAGTTATCATCAGTGTCATATCTACAAATAAGAAAACAGGATAACATAATCGGTACATAACATAAAAGAATATCACATTCATGTTTACATAACAAGATTGTAAACATAGTTATAGCGCCTAGCAGAATGCCTCTTTTCAAAACTTTGTGAGATGCGTCTTTCCTTCGAAACTATTCAAGTCGCTGTTGAAACTAACACTAACGGGGAAACTGAGAATCCATACAGAATTTGAATACGGTTGCAGTCCACTAAACTTTTGTAGTTTTGTATATGGCAAATCAGCAGTTTTCTAGCATTGACAAAAATGCCAAGTACGCCCCGAAAAGTGTGCAAGGCAGCTGTATGATTTGCCTTTCTTTTAACAATAATAAGTGACAAACTTTAAAGCAATGGCAATGTCACCTCTCGTTGGCAACATCTGGCTTTTATTATTATTTATCTGCTTCAGATGGTTTATCTGCTGTGATGTTTTTTCTAATGATGTTAGCTCAACAATTTCGATCGCCACTGTTGTGTAGTTAAGACATGCCTATAAATTAAGAATTAGCGAATGACCAGACAACATGAGGTAAAGTGACACTATGCTGCGACTTTATGTGCCCTTCTCATGTTGACCACACCAAGTTGTATCTGTCAAACACACCATACACGTATTGGGCTATGCACGGCTCAGTGAATGAAATAAGGCTCGATATAGTCTAAGGGACGAGCTTTCGTGCGGAGAAACTACAATAGCTGCAAATGATACCGTGTACCTGCGATCCTGCAGTCAAACACAATATACATGGGCTAACATTTGCGAAATAATATTGGTATATAGTATGATTGATTGACTAATGAAAGAGGTTTCATTCTAACGTCTGCAAATGAAGTTGGCAACTTCAGATAATTCAGTTAAATAATGTTTATTCAAACACAAGATTTGTCTGCGGAAGTGGTCCTTCACAAATAAAAGTAATAAATTAGAAATAAATCTTTTAAAATTAGTGATAAATCTTTTAAAATTACTAGATCAGATGCTTCAACTGCATTATGAGAACGGTAGCAAAATCCTCAACTAAGTAATCATTGACAGTGCTAAGATACTAAGTCCATTTCGCGATCACACAACACGAAATAATCGTCAGTCAAAATAGTTCAAGACTTAGTTCGACAAATAACATATCAACAATCTTAATTTCTCGTGTAGAATCACATACACTGTTCAAACTGTGAAATGGAATCGGAAAAACAACTTTGAACATGGCTTATTAACAGCAACCGTAATCCAATCTTTTTAACAATTTTGTGTATCAGCCAACCGGTTGCGTAATTTTTAGGTGCTTGACCTATGTTTCGTTGCCGCTAAGGGCAACTTTATCAGAAGAATAAAAACAGTTACATGAAACACATGACATCAAAAATATTACGAGGAGGATTGCTCAAGTCGATTACAATAAAAATTAGCATTATTGCTTTTGTGTCCCGACTTCGTCGCCGCTTTTGTGTCCCAGCCTCGTCGTAGGTGTCGGTGGCCGAGTGGAATGAAACCGACACGCTGGTGCAGGTACGTAGGGGAGCAGCCAGAAACTATAAACACTCGAGTAAATTAGAAAGAGATATATTGCACAGAATGTAACAATACTTAACTTTTACATAGTACTGCAGAATGTTGATAAATAGTTGTTGGAGGCCTGCCTAGTGCCTGTACAATAGCGAAGTCTTCAATCGTGCCTATCTGATTACGAAGGTCGTAACTGTTTGCTAGCTCAGTCCGAAGTGCCGATGTCCTCAGTGGTGGCCACGAGCGGCGTTGTACCAGAGGGCGCTCGTGGCTGTCGTCGGAAGAACGCCGCGCCGTGCATGCATGGCGGCGCGCGGCGAAAGTAGGTGGCGCGCACTTTGTACTTGTGCGACACCACACCCCTCCCCCCCAAACCGCCGCGCCGTCGTGGCGTAGGGCTGAGGGCCACGGCGACGGCACTGGGAGGAGGGCCTGAGCGGGGGCGTGACTGGTGGGACGGGCGTCGTAGCTGAGGCCGGGATCGAGACGCCGTCCGCGCCCCGGCATCCGCCTTGCGATCCTCCAGGGAACCCGCCGAAACCTGGGGAAGGGCGCCCGCCCCCGCCCAGAGGGAGCAGGTCATCTTCTTCTGAGGTGCGTGGCCCAAGCTGGGGGGGCCCGCACGGTCCCGGAGTCCCTCTCGGTGACGCTGTCATCTGCGGCGGCGACAGCGGCGGCGACGACTGCGTCGGATGTACGTCGACGTCCATAGGGATCTCGTAGTCCGGGGACGAACGATGTGGTTGTGCTCCATGGCGCAGAACTGGGTCTGGAATCAAGAAACCGGAGACAGGATCGCGCGGTCTGTGCAGGCGCAATTGGTTTGCGTGGCGCCGCAGCTCCGACCCTGTGGAAGAACGTACAATAAACATATTGCTACCAAGCACGCGCTGAATGGTGCCCGGCAACCATGTCTTCTTGTTTCCAGCAAACACCCTGTACAGCACCGGCGTGGAAACCTGAAAACGCGTAGCGCCATACGAACCGACTCGGTGCGTGGGAGGCTGCAGCAGGTGAAGGAGAGTGCGGTGACGGCGGCCGTGTAGCAGCTCGGCAGGAGACGGGCCGTCACGTGGCATGCATCGATACGTAGACAGGAAAATTTGAAGAGCTTGCTGCCTGGAGTGCTGACCTTTCATCTTCTCCATGTGAGACTTGAATGTTCGAACGAAACGTTCTGCTTCACCATTGGACTGAGGGTGAAAAGGTGCGGTGGTTATATGCTGAATGCCATTCACACGACAAAACTGTTGAAATTCCGCACTAACAAACTGAGGTCCATTGTCACTGACGATAGTTTCAGGCAAACCTTCGATGCAAAACACTGATGTTAAGGCACTGATTGTACTAGAAGCCGTCGTTGAGTTCATGGCAATCACGAAAGGAAACTTGCTGAAAGCGTCTACAACAATTAACCATCGCGTATTCCAGAAAGGTCCGGCAAAGTCAATGTGTAAACGTTGCCATGGTCCCTTGGGGCGTGGCCAGTCTGAGAAACGTTGCGGAGGAGCCGCCTGATGCTCCGCACAAACAGTACACTGTGACGTCATGTCCTCTATCTGAGCGTCCATACCAACCCAGGTACAATGACGTCTGGCCAGTTGCTTTGTCCTAACAATGCCCCAATGTCCTTGATGCAGGAGGCGTAACACTTCTCGTTGCAGGGAACGAGGAACAATCACTCTTGCTTGGTCGTTGTCCGTATGTAACAACAGAACACCCTGACTTAAAGATAATGCATGACGTTGTGCAAAATAACGTCGAACCAGAGGCCGATCAATGTCTTTGGCTCTGGCAGGCCACCCTGAGCGAACAAAACGTGCTACCACACTTAGGTCTGCATCCGCAGCTGTTTCCTGTGCAACCCGACGAGAGTTCAAAGGAAAGTCTGCGACAGCGGAAGCATCTCTGGAGTCTATCTGACAACATGCCATTTCTGAAGAATCAAATGATACATCCTGGCCAACCGGAAGTCGGGAAAGTGTGTCCGCGTTGGCATGTTTAGTGGTAGGTCGGTAGAAAATCTCATATTGATAATTAGACAATATCAAGGACCATCTCTGAAGCTTTTGTGCCGTACGTGGCGGAATCGGCTTTGTGGGTGAGAACAACGACGTGAGAGGCTTGTGGTCTGTCAACAAATAGAATTTTCTGCCATAGAGATAATGATGAAACTTTGCGACGCCGTAAATGATTGCTAAGGCCTCCTTTTCTATCTGACTGTAATTCTGTTGCGTCGGCGTCAGTAGCTTGGATGCAAAGGCAATAGGACGATCGTGAGATCCAATACGATGTGAGATTACTGCGCCGAGACCGTACGATGAGGCGTCAACTGCTAACACTACAGGCTTCTGGGGGTCAAAGGGAATCAGACAGGCATCACTGAGTAGTGCAGACTTTAAGTTGTCAAAGGCAACCTGGCAATCTTTGGACCATACAAAAGGAACATTCTTCCTACGTAAGTGATGCAGTGGAGCTGCAATCTGAGAGGCATTGGGAATAAACCTGAAATAATAGTTAAGCTTTCCCATTACTGCTTGCAATTCATGCACATTCTTAGGAGGAGGCAAGTTTTTGATTGCTCGAAGATGTGACTGTAAGGGATGAATTCCTTGGGCATTAATCACATGGCCTAGGTACTCTATTTCAGTTTGAAAAAACGAACACTTTGCTTTATTACAACGTAGACCTGCTGCAGTCAACACTTTGAAAAGGCACTCCAGGTTTGCTAAATGTTCTTCAACTGTACGTCCGGATACCACAATGTCATCTAAATAGTTCGAGCAACACGGTACAGAAACCGTCAGCTGTTCCAAAAAGCGCTGAAAAATAGCGGGAGCGGAAGAACTGCCAAAGGGTAGGCGTTGAAATTGAAAAAGGCCCATGTGAGTATTAATGACGAAAAACTTTTTTGACTCGTCATCAAGTGGAATCTGTAAGTATGCCTCTGCTAAATCAATCTTAGAAAAGAAACGAGACTGTCCTAATTTGTCCATTAGTTCGTCAGGTCTGGGCAGGGGATAAGTGTCTACAATTGTTTGACTGTTTATTGTTGATTTGAAGTCCGCACAGAGACGAAGTTTTCCTGACGGCTTGGGTATAATTACTATAGGCGAGGCCCACTGACTCGCAGAAACAGGAGAAATCACCCCACTATCTTGCCAACGTTTAAGTTCTTCGGCCACTGTATCACGCAAGGCGATAGGCACTGGTCTAGCTTTACGAAATTTTGGAACTGCAGATTCTTTTAAAGTTACATGTGCCACGAAGTCTTTTGCACAACCTAGTTCCGGCGAAAACAAGTCACTGTATTTGTCACACAATGCATTGATTTTATCCTGAGGCACTATTGACGAAATTTGAAGCACATCTCTTTGAATTGATAAACCAAACAAGTCAAAAGCATCTAGTCCAAAAATGTTCTGTGTCGATTTGGCCTGAAGAACAACAAAAGCAACTGTTTTCGTTACACCTTGAAAAGAGGCTGGCAGGCTACATGTTCCTAGCACGGGAATATTTTCACCTGTATATGCTGTTAACACTTGCTGTGACGGCGACAATTTTGGCGAACCCAGAAGTTCATAAGTATCTTTATTTATTAATGTAACAGCGGAACCAGTATCAAGCTGAAATTGCACAGTCTTATTTTCTATAGAGAGAGTAACAAACAGCTTGTGCTTCTGGCGCACGACCGGTGCGCGAATGTGGGCAACGTCTAATACATATTGTTTTCTGCGCTTGCGCGGGTTGCGTGCGGTAGGAAGCGGCGCATACTCGGCACACAGCGGATTAATCACACTGTCACTAGATGACACTACCGCCGGATCGGCGTCCGCGCAATGCGAGGCTACTGCACTAAAATTACTTTCAGTATCTACAACAAGTCTACTGTCACTAGCTACACAGTACTGGGCACTATTACAAGGAGCAGTTGCAGAAGGCACTATTTTCACTACAGGAATGCACTGTTCATAGTCATTTTGCTTGTCCCGAACCCTTTTCCGTTGCACTGGTTTACGCGCTCGTCGGCGCTTGCTACGTGGTGCACTATATAGTTTTGCCATAGGCGCAGAACTACCTTCTTGAAATTGAGAACCAAGGAAAGCAGTGTTCAATTCCACAGCCCGTATAACATTTACAGAATGAACTGTTCTCGCACTCTGCGAAGCACTGTTTCTAACGTTACTGTTCTTTGAGTTTTTAATTTGCATACACACAGACTGCACATGTCCCGATTTGCCACATTGATAACAGGTTGCGTTGCGACTAGGGCAATGAGCACGCTTGTGGCGAGACACACACTGGGGGCAAGATTTACGTACATTTTTCTGAAATGAGCGTTGGCGCCCGTTATTCAAATTACTGTGTCTAACACTACGGGGCGACCTTTGCGTCGCACTTTTACACTGGCTACTGTTCACTGTCTGTTCAGCACGGCCGGTAGAAAAATAAGAATCACTAGTGCTATACTGAGAACTACGGCTAGGAAAGCGTCCATTGCGGCGCACTGAATTTACACTGTGGCTTTGCATTTCTACATCAGCTAAGTCAAAAGTATCATGCGCTTCTATAAGCTGCAGTACACTGTCTAATGAAGGGTCAGGCTGTTTCAGAATTGCTGCTCTAATTCTGGGGTCCTGAATATTCTGCGTAATCGCATCCCTCAACATCACGTCACTATAAGAAAGTCCACAAGAGCAAGTAAATTTACATTGGCGGGTTAAGCCCTTCAATTCCGTAATCCACTCTTGGTGTGACTGTTCTGGTAATTTTTTAAGTCTGAAAAATCGATACCGTGCAGCGGCTACAAGAACTTTTCTCTCATAATGAGCGTTCAGTGCATCTACTATTTGTTCAAAGTCTACATCACGAGGAGATGCTTGCGGAAAAAGTTTTTGCAATAATACGAAGGTCTGGGGGCCCACAATCGATAAGAAAAGGTTCTTCACTCTCTGACCTGTAATTTGATGAGCCGCGACGAGTTCTTGAAACTGTGCGAAATAGTCGCTCCATTCTTCCTCACGTTCGTTGTACTGGCGGAACGTCGGAAGCGGTGCGGCGGCAGGTGTGGGCTGCTGATGTGACGACTGTTGTTGTTGGTGAGCAGCCTGTGTCGTCAACTGCGACACGGCCTGGAGCAGTTGAGTGATTTGCGCCGTCTGTAACTGAATAATTTCCATTAAGTTTGGGTTCGGGGTAGTGGCCATGCTGACCGATTAGGCACCGCGTATACAAGTAACTTATAACAAAACACAAATGCAATATGAAAGAGGACTCGCTCTGCAACAAAAAAGTCCACAAAATACGTAACAGAATATGTTCCCCCAAAAATCTTATAATAAGGGTGGGTGGGCGGGAGCAATTTTTTGCGTGCTCCGACTGCTGCTGTCTGGCTGCTGTAAGCGGGCTGGTCCAAGGTTCTATCACTCCTCGTCGCCACTTTTGTGTCCCGACTTCGTCGCCGCTTTTGTGTCCCAGCCTCGTCGTAGGTGTCGGTGGCCGAGTGGAATGAAACCGACACGCTGGTGCAGGTACGTAGGGGAGCAGCCAGAAACTATAAACACTCGAGTAAATTAGAAAGAGATATATTGCACAGAATGTAACAATACTTAACTTTTACATAGTACTGCAGAATGTTGATAAATAGTTGTTGGAGGCCTGCCTAGTGCCTGTACAATAGCGAAGTCTTCAATCGTGCCTATCTGATTACGAAGGTCGTAACTGTTTGCTAGCTCAGTCCGAAGTGCCGATGTCCTCAGTGGTGGCCACGAGCGGCGTTGTACCAGAGGGCGCTCGTGGCTGTCGTCGGAAGAACGCCGCGCCGTGCATGCATGGCGGCGCGCGGCGAAAGTAGGTGGCGCGCACTTTGTACTTGTGCGACACCACAATTGCCATGCAAATAAAAGCTGCATGGTGTGAAGGGCATAAAGCAACACCATACTGGTTTATTTGTATGGCAAGAATGCTAATTTTTATTGTAATCGACTTGAGCAATCGTCATCGTAATATTTTTGACGTCATTTGTTTCATGTAACTGTTTTTATTCTTTTTATTGAAACTCAAGCTCCAGTTGCATTTATTGGTGCTTTATTTAAGCCCACACTACCGGTTTCGGCCTCTATGTTAGGCCATTTTCAAGTGTGACAGACCTGCATATTATGTGTAGCAATAAGTTTACAAAAATTACATGGTACTGGATAGAATGTTACATATATAAAAAGGTACTGTACAGAAGCAGAAGGAAACTTACGTTATTCCGTAGAGAAAGCAACGTCAAGTAATTAAAACAATAGAAATCAGAGAATTTAAAACTTTTGGCGCCCAATGGCGACACGAGAAAAATGGGCGTGTCATATTGCCGCGAGAGACGCCGAACACCAACTGCCGGCTTGGCGCAGGGGATAGCGTCACGGCCTGCAGAGCAGACGGTCGCCGGTTCAATCCCGCCCACCGGCAAAAATTTATTTCTTTCTAATTTACAATTCCAGAAGGTTCTACATCTTTCTTATGTTCACTTGTAAATTCTACTTGTTTCCTATATTAACTGTTCTTCTAATTTCTGGTAAATTCTGTCTGTGTATAAATAGCAGAGCACTCTGCCTGAGAGGCAGTCAGTGCTGCGTGTATGTTGAGTTCGTAAGAAACGTGCTTTCAGCATAAGTGCTGTGTTTAGTTGCCTTCGAAGTCAAGTCTACTTCCATTGGAACGTGACATTGTTTGGTGGAGGCGCCGGGTACACTGTGCAACAACTGCATCACCGTGGCTCCGATTAGACAACGTAAAAGCCGTCGCTTACACGGACTGGAACCGGAATACAAGGGATACACCGAGTACGTCCTTCCTAAAGTCCGTATTATCAGAAGAACGATGGAGACGAAACCAGCAATAAGCCAGCTGCACATCAGACACCCGTCGGTGTTCTCTGGAGATGCTGGACAGGACCCCAACAAATGGCTAAAAGGGTTCGACCGAGTCGCCAAGTACAACGGGTGGGATCATACGATGTGCTTGGCCAACGTTTATTTCTACCTGGATGGAACAGCCCAGCAATGGTTCGAAAACAACGAAGACAAGTTGAATGACTGGGAGACGTCCCAGGAGGAACTTAAGAAGACGTTTGGAGACCGCCAGCGACAAATCCGCTCGGCGGAAGAACAACTGAAGAACCGGGCCCAACGACATGGTGAGCCGACACAATCGTACATACATTGTGTTTTGGCCCTGTGTAACGTAATCAATCCGAACATGACTGAAGCGGACAAAATCACGCACCTGATGAAGGGGATTGCAGAAGATATGTACCAAGCTCTTCTGATAAAAGACGTCGCTACGACAGAAGAGTTCATCAAGTGGTGCCAGCGTATTGAAGAGATGCAACAAAGGAGGGTTGGACGCAAGAAGTATGACAGACTCCAAAATGTAGTCCCTATGGCCGTTGTGGAAGACCAGCAGGACTTGGCTTCTCTCATACGACAAATCGTGAGAGAAGAATTACAACAGTGCATGGCAGCCGGGACT
The DNA here is from genome assembly GCA_026315105.1 of Locusta migratoria. NCBI lineage: Eukaryota > Metazoa > Arthropoda > Insecta > Orthoptera > Acrididae > Locusta > Locusta migratoria. Next base: position 7,411,097 of record CM048747.1, read on the forward strand.
ATTAGACCGAGCGAGCATCAGATTATGGCCATGGATGTGAGCCCAGTAAGTCACGAGGTAGCCGCCGCCGCTGAGGACGAGGTATTTCAAACATTAGATCCTGTCTGTCCCGTCAATCGCACCAGACGTGAAGAATGGCGCCGCCAAACGGCAGCCCATGAACCGGCCGACGCGACCACAGCCAACTCCTCCGGTAACTATGACGCCCCGCAGAAGAACAAACGTCTAGAGGACAGAAGACAACACACCACTGTGTTTCCACTGTGGACGCCCTGGACATGTCGTACGCTACTGCAGAGAGAGGAGGCGAGTATTCGATGATTATTTTGCCGCAAGACGTCAGCCGTCGGAGCAGTTCTATCCAAGGCAGTCACCTGCTGATGAGTTCAGTCGACCTATGGGAAGGAGCCCATCGCCGTACCCGAGACGAGGTCGCTCCCCGACGCGCCGCAGCCGTTCACCGTCGCCGTGCAGAGGTACCAGCCGCTCCCCTAGCCGCCGCGCCCAGGAAAACTAAGCGAGGCGACCATCTACGGAGGTGAGGCCGCCGCAGATGAAAATCCTCCATGGACGACAGTCGCCAAGATGTCGGGAAATCTCATCGACGTCATAATCGACGGCCAACCTATCCGGGCACTTGTTGATTCAGGAGCCTCTTTTTCTGTATTATCTGATAATTACCGCCGCACACTAAAGAAGACAATGTTCTGTGACACGGGCTCAACTGTGCTGAAGGTCGCGAATGGAAAGTACGTCCAGCCAGCAGGAACTTGTGTCGCAAGAATAACCATCAACAACAGGACGAAGCCGTTTGAATTTGTCGTGTTAACAGAATGTAGTCACAATGACATCCTCGGATGGGACTTCCTTCAGGCATCCCAAGCTATCATTGACTGTGGAAGATCTGAGCTGCAAATTGAAGAAGTTGTTCCGCCAGATACACGTAATACAGAATTTTCTGGGAAGTTATTCGTCGTTGACAATGTGACGATACCGCCGTTGACAATGAGAAGAGTTGCAGTCAGAATCACAGATGACTGGTTAAACTGTGAAGTTCTTGTTGATAGTAAAAAGTTTATCAGGCTCACAAAAGAAATTTACATACCAGAGGCTGTCATAAGCATTACCGGTGGTCAAGGAGAGATTTGGATCACAAATCGTCACGAGCAGTCACAACTTACCCCCAAGGGAATGTGTATCGGGACAGCTGAACCAATCCAGGACGGTGAGCTCAACGTCATCAATGAAGATCCATGCCCTGCTATTAGTACAGACAACACGCTGGAGGAAACAAACGTGGAACTGCCAATAGGGCCTGGTCTGACCAAGGAACAACGCCAGTGGGTGTTAGGTATACTACGCCAATTTTCGGGTGCATTCACACCTCAGCAGGGGAAAAGTCAGACGAAACGGCCCACGATAAAGCACCGTATCAATACTGGGGACCATCCGCCAATTAGCCAGCGTTCTTATAGAGTGTTGCCAGCTGAAAGACGGATAATTCGGGAGGAAGTGGATAAGATGTTGCGAGATGACATTATTCAACCTTCGGAGAGTCCTTGGTCGTCTCCGGTGGTCCTCGTAAAGAAGAAGGATGGCACGTGGCGATTCTGTGTCGACTATCGGCGGCTGAACAGTACCCATTGCCGCGTATTGATGACACCTTAGACTGCTTGAAAGGAGCTACATACTTCTCAACTATGGACATGCAGACAGGTTACTGGCAAATCGAGGTTGACGAAGCTGACAGGGAGAAGACGGCTTTTATTTCACCTGACGGTGTCTATGAATTTAAAGTAATGCCATTTGGATTATGTAATGCTCCAGCCACATTCGAACGCATGATGGACAACTTGCTTCGACACCTAAAGTGGACGACGTGTCTCTGCTATTTAGATGACATTGTCGTTTTCTCGACAACATTTGAAGAACATCTGAGTCGCCTGTCAACTGTGTTGAAGTGTGTTCAGGCTGCAGGTCTCCGCCTCAATCCAAAGAAGTGCCTCTTCGTTGCCAAAGAGATAAAAATCCTGGGGCACCTAGTCAACGGAGATGGTGTCCGTCCTGATCCAGATAAAGTAAGGGCAGTCACAGAATTTCCAACTCCTCAGCACATTCGTGATGTGAGAAGTTTTCTCGGGCTGTGCTCATACTACCGACGTTTCATAAAAGGATTTTGTAACAAGGCACGTCCATTACAAGAACTTCTGCAGGGAGACGCCAAATTTTACTGGGATGAGAGAAAAGAAAGAGCTTTCCGAGCACTTAAGGAGGCTCTAACTTCCGCACCAGTGCTAGCCTTGTACGACGAGAATGCAGAAACGGAACTTCACACAGACGACAGTGGCTATGGGATTGGTGCAGTGCTTGTACAAGTTCAGGAAGGTGCCGAAAAAGTGATAGCCTATGCGTCAAGAGTACTCTCAAAGTCCGAGATAAACTACTCTACAACTGAAAAAGAATGTCTCGCGGTTATCTGGGCTATCAACAAGTTCCGGCCGTATTTATTCGGCAAACCATTCACCGTCGTGACAGACCACCATTCTTTGTGTTGGCTGACCAGCTTGAAGGATCCATCAGGTCGACTAGCAAGATGGGCACTAAGACTCCAAGAGTACGATGTCACAGTGGTATTCAAGAACGGGCGCAAACACAAGGATGCCGACTGCCTTTCGAGGAATCCATTAGTGGAACACAACAGCATTAATGAAATTTCAGCTCTCACTGAATTAGATGACGTTACAGCTGAACAGAGGGAAGATCCAACACTATTAAAAATGATAGAGGCCTTGGAGAAAGGAGAACCGACCAATGGAGAGTTCCAACTTATAAATGGAACATTGTACAAGAGCAACTACGATCCACTGGGCCCCAAATGGCTACTCGTTGTTCCAGCTCATCTCCAGCCAGCTATTCTCAAATATTTCCATGATGCTCCAATATCCAGTCATCTGGGATTCGTGAAGACCCTAGACAGAATCAGACGCAGGTATTACTGGAAAGGTCTCTACCGATCTGTCAAGCACTATGTGAGTCACTGTAAAGAGTGCCAGCGACGGAAGCATATGCTGCAATTACCTCCAGGACATCTCGTACCGATTCCGCCGGCAGCAGCTCCATTCCACTGAGTTGGGATCGATCTTTTAGGGAGGTTCCCGAAGTCGAGAACCGGTAACCGTTGGATAATAGTCTGCACTGACTACCTCACACGCTACGCTGTCACCAAACCTGTGCCGACTGCAGAAGCTCCAGAGATCGCAAAATTCCTTGTAGAAGACATTATTTTGAAGCATGGAGCACCACGTGTCATGATATCTGATCGTGGAAAAGTATTCCAGTCAAAACTAGTATCAGAGGTAATGTCACGGTGCAACATTGTCCACAGAATGACAACTGCATACCATCCTCAGACAAATGGTCTTACGGAACGTTTTAACAAAACGTTAGCCGACATGCTGTCGATGTACGTCGATGTTGAGCAGAAGGATTGGGATACAATTCTGCCAGTCGTGACATTTGCTTACAATACCGCAACATAGTCATCCTCAGTATCGTCCGGTTGGAACGGGAACAGTGTATCCATTGTCGTCTCAGCTTCACGGCCATGGAGCAGGAAAAACGGAGTGAAGCCTGTGGTGTCTTGTCTTGTTAAACAGCTCATCACCAGGGTCGAAGAAGCAAGACAGCTGGCTCGCATACGGACACTGGACGCCCAGGAGAAGGACCGTCAGCGGTAGAACGACAAGCACCGACCTGTTGTGTACAGCCCAGGAGATCTGGTATGGATTTTCACCCCTGTACGGAAGGTTGGACTGTCAGAAAAGTTATTGAAGCGATACTTTGGTTCGTATCGTGTCATACGCCGCCTGTCAGACGTCACATACGAAGTTGAGGATTATGAGCCGTCATCGAAACGTCAAAAACGTAGAGATATTGTTCACGTCCTGCGCATGAAGCCTTACTACGATCCTGAAGATCAGGTAGACGACAATGGCTTCTTGTTCAAGGACTTTAAGGATAATGTAGCTAATATTCCTGATGAAGCCACGACAGGAACGTCTGTCGTCGATAATCGCGGAGAAGGGAAGGATTCTCTTGAACTGTCATACAGAGGGCCCATGACACGGTCAAGATCGAGGACATTGCAGCTGGCTCCACAGGGATCATAACAGCGGGTCGCTGTTTCTCCAGGAGAGGGAGCACCACGAACACCAACTGCCGGCGTGGCGCAGGGGATAGCGTCACGGCCTGCAGAGCAGACGGTCGCCGGTTCAATCCCGCCCACCGGCAAAAATTTATTTCTTTCTAATTTACAATTCCAGAAGGTTCTACATCTTTCTTATGTTCACTTGTAAATTCTACTTGTTTCCTATATTAACTGTTCTTCTAATTTCTGGTAAATTCTGTCTGTGTATAAATAGCAGAGCACTCTGCCTGAGAGGCAGTCAGTGCTGCGTGTATGTTGAGTTCGTAATAAACGTGCTTTCAGTATAAGTGCTGTGTTGAGTTGCCTTCGAAGTCAAGCCTACTTACATTGCAACGTGACAATATTTAACATTCCAAATCATTATAATCGGCATGTTCTGATGTGTTCTGATATAAACGTTACAGCATTGCAAGCATTAAATTCTAAACATTAATAGATAAAATGTAACGGTCAATAGTAAAATAATATAAATGTCAGTTAGGATAAAAACGGAATATGTAGCGGCCAATGAGGCTATGTGAAAAGTGGACGTGTCGTCAATTTAAAATTTTGATACAGGAAGTATAATAATTTAGCTTCAGGCCAATTGTATTCGATTTAGTTTACATTAAAGTTGGTTGTATTGTTTAAACAAGGTACAAAAATTCTTAGAATGTAAAATGTTAAATGATAGTTGAGGAGCGGCCTCTAGCGAGTGAAATTTGAACCAGGAACGCGGGCTCCAGAGCAGTTTGGACGCGTCGTTGATTGCTTACATTGTACTGTTTACAAACAGTAGTAGATGTTTCAAAAACAGCCACGAACTTGCGGAGAATTACTAAAAAATTTTGTCCATTACTGGGCGGCAGATATCTAAGAAATTAGTATTCTTTAAAGTTAATTACTCGTTAAGCGTGTCTTCCTTGGACTTTTTTTAGGTGAATGTATATAGCAACCTCTTCATAAAAATCCATGAAATAGCCTTTCTTCATTGTATGGAGTATTGTCAGGTTGTTTTAGATACTGTATACCTTGTGTTCTTTGCGTATAAGGTGAGCAGCGAAGGTGGATCTGCTTTCAGCGTTTTTCCTGCCGGGTTCTGTGTGTTCCTTGTAAAGCGTTTTGAAGTTGCGTCCTGTTTGCCCGATGTAGTATGCATTACAGTCGGAGCGGTGAATTTTGTATATGCCACCCTTTTGATATATGTCCTGCGTTGTATTTATGTCGTGTATTAAAAGTCGCAGAAGTGAGGTTTGTGATTTGTACGCAATTTGCACGTTACAATTTTTAAAAAAATAATTTAGTTTATACGAGACCTGGCCACTGAAGGGAAATGATAGTGTTTCTTACCCGGTTCCATATTTTGGCTCACTTGGTTTTTGTCGGATTTGGCCACGTTAAAAATCTCGTCTACGATCATGCTATGATAGCCGTTATTCCGTGCTATATTTCGCAGGCAGCTAAGTTCTTTTTTTACTTCATTATCTTGTAGTGGCAATTTGAGAAGTCCATGTACTGCTGAACGGAAATAAGTCTTTTTATATTGAGCAGGATGACAAGATGCAGCCGGGATAATAACGTCAGAAGATGTTTTGAACCATGCTGATGGAAATATCTAAAAATTTAATATTGTTATCCTGTTGATGCTCAACGGCAAATGAGATGTTATTGTGGATTTCGCTAAAAGCGTTTGCAAATTGGTCTATTTCTTGTTGGGAATATCGTCAACATACCGTTTATAGTACACTTTTTTAGCGTTAATTTCAGGATGGTAATTAAAGAATTTGTTTTCTAAATGGTTGACGAAAATATCTGCCAGTGTACCTGCCAAGGGAGACCCCATTGCTAGTCCGTCTTTCTGTGTGTAGATTTTGTCGTAAAATATAAAGTAGTTGTACTTTAGTGATATTTCCAGCAGCTCGATCATTTCAATGATTTCCCCGGGAGGAAGTTTCTTGTACATCAGCAAATTATTTTTAATTACTGTTATTGTTTCGTTTATAGATATGTTAGTATACATGTTTGCTATGTCAAGCGAGGCGAGCCTAGCGTTAGCCGGAATTGAGGTGTGTCTAACTGTTTCCACAAGTTCGTAACTGTTTTTTACAGAGCAATTATTTTCAAAGGTGTAACGCTCTCTCAGTAGTTTATTTAGTTTTTTCTCCAGTAAATAACTAGGTTTGTTGATAACGTTAACAATTGACCTAGGCGCATTATTCTTGTGGGTCTTGATTTGTAATCGTAAAGAAGGAGTTCTAGGATGCATTATTTTTAAGCTGTATTTTTCTTTTTTGTCCCTGAATATAAAACAGTTCCTATCTATAGCTTCTCTGCCTGAATCTTGTTTTTTGGATTTGTTCTTCTGATGAAGTTGTCCGTACTGGCAACGAAACCTACAGCAAGCACCTAAAAATTACGCAACCGGTTGGCTTATTTACAAAATTGTTAAAAAAAGAATCAGAAAAAGTTAAAGTTCTTATACCGTCATACATTAGCCACCAGTAGAGTCCCGACACACGGCAGTTTGCCTCACTAAGTCTTACGCTGGAAGGAATTACTTCAGCTAGCCAGACGAAACACATAGTGTCCTTCCAGCCCCCAAGGAGGTCTCCAAACCCACCGTTCAAGCATTTTACTTGACTACGGCAGTCTCGTGCCCAGTCACACTCTCATTGACAGTTGCCGTCCCCTCGAAAAGCAGCAGAGCTCTTAACAGAAAAGATTTGATTTGACTTAACTTTGAATAACTTAAAATTTTACAATATTAAATAGAAAAGTTATAAACATCCAATCACCTTGTGACTATTTACCAGCAGTACAAAAGATGTAGGAATAAATAAATAAATAAACAAGTCGGTTTTCATGAGCTTTTCCGCTCACACTACACAATATTTATGTAAATTCTCTGGCAAAATAGGCAATTATTCAGTAAACAGATATATGAATAAGCAGCTTGCAATTGCTGAGTTACCGTGGATGATACGATAATATGACTGTATTTGATGATAAATTATTGTAACAAGGTGGTAGCTTGATGTAATAAGCTGTCATATAAGACATAGTTTATTGAAATCACATGACGCATTCAAAAGTTGCTAGTTTTAAGTTCAATTTTGCTATATTCAGATATTGTGAAATTAACTTTTGTAGTTTTAAATGTGCCTATTTTTTCAGCGTTCAATGGAACATTTGGATTTTATATAGGCCAATAAGATGAATTATTATTGAACTTTGTATTTGCAAGTATGGCCACCTTTGCATACGCACAGACCAGCCTTGAGCATTGTGCAATTGTCCAGCATCGTTGATTAAGTGACGGGTATTACCCAGGCCCAGGTATCTTTGACAGCCAGAAGGATAGGGTCCTCACCAGCTGCACGCACAGAGAGGCCTCAGGGTCCGACCGGCCACCGTGTCATCCTCCTCCACAGAATGACAACTGCATACCATCCTCAGACAAATGGTCTTACAGAACGTTTTAACAAGACGTTAGCCGATATGCTGTCGATGTACGTCGATGTTGAGCAGAAGGATTGGATACAATACTGCCAGTCATAACATTTGCTTGTAATACAGCAAAGCAACACGCCACAGGTTTCACGCCGTTTTTCCTGCTCCATGGCCGTGAAGCTGAGACGACAGTGGTACGCTGTTCCCGTTCCAACCGGTCGACAATCAGGATGACTGTGTTAAACAGCTCATCACCAGGGTCGAAGAAGCAAGACAGCTGGCTCGCATACAGACACTGGACGCCCAGGAGAAGGACCGTCAACGGTATAACGACAAGCACCGACCTGTTGTGTACAGCCCAGGAGATATGGTAGGGATTTTTACCCCTGTACGGAAGGTTGGACTGTCAGAAAAGTTATTGAAGCGATACTTTGGTCCGTATCATATCATAAGCCGCCTTTCAGACGTCACATACGAAGTCGTGGATTATGAGCCGTCCTCAAAGCGACGAAAACCAAGAGACATTGTGCACGTCCTCCGTATGAAGCCTTACGAAGATCCCAAAGAAAGACAGAAACGGCCTCTTGTTTAAGGACTCTGAAGACCGTTGCGATCATGAAGAAGCCACGACAGGAGGGTCTGGCGCCGGTCATCGTCACCGTAAGAAAGGCGTGCAGGCAGAGTGGAAGGATTCTCCAGAACTGCCATACAGAGGACCCAGGACAAGATCCAGGACACTGCATCTGGCTGTAAAGGGAACCTAACAGCGGGCCGCTGATCTTCCAGAAGAGGGAGCAATGCCGCGAGTCTTCCGACTGAATGAGTGGTGCTGTGGTTAGCATCACAGATGGCTGTGCTTGCGGATTGAAGTTCAAATCCCGACACTGGCAGAAACAAATTATTTGTTTCTTTACTATATCTAGAATGTTCTATATGTTTCTTTTGTTTCATATACTTTTAAGTTCCAGGAAATTCTTTCTATGTATATACAGTAGAGCACTCCAAGTAGGAGTCAGTCTGTACTGAGTGTACAGCTTGTGTTAGCAATAAACGTATTCCAAGAGTAAAGTGTTGTGCTCTATTAAAGACCAGCCTTCGAATTCCGGACCATCTCCAGTTTGCAACGTGACAATATCAGCGACCTCAGTAATCATGAGACATCGTGAGAAAGCAGAATGGTGCGCTCTGCGGGACCCAAGGTCAGGTGATTGGGTGTCACTTGTGTCAGAAGTCTTCTGTACGCGAGATTTCCACAGTCCTAAACATCCCTAGAATCAATGTTTCTGATGTCTGAGTGAGGTGGATACGCGAAGGAGCAAAGCCTACAGGCAGTCCTTTTTTCGTGACTGACAGAAAATCAAATGATTGTAATCCTATGGGTCTCAACGACTTAGCTTATCAGTCCGCCGACATTTGAAGAGGGTCGTACAATGTAATAGTCAGGTATCTATCCAGACCACCACACAGGAAACCCAAACTGCATCAGCATCCAACTCCAAGCACTATGACAGATGCGAGGTGAAAAATCTTGGATTTAATGATGGAGCCACACATCCCGCAGGCATTTGGTTTAAGGAGCGTAAGCAATTGACGATTGAAGAGTGGTAAAACGTTGTGTGGAGTGACAAATCACGGTACACAATGTGGTGATCTGATGGCAGGACGAACGTCATCTGGCAGCGTGTGTACTGCTAACATTAAAAGTAGGAGGCGGTGGTGTTATGGTGTGGTCGTGCTTTTCGTGGAGGGGGCTCGTTATGCGTGTCACTAACACAACACAGGTCTACATTGATGTTTTGATCACCTTCTTGGTTCCCACGGTTGAAGAGCAATTTGGGGATGGCGATTTCATCTTTGAAAATGATCTAGCACCTGTTCATAATGCATGGTCTGTGGCGGAGTGGTCACACGAGAATAACATCTCTGTAATGGACTGGCTTGCACAGAGTGCTGACGTGAATGCTACAGAACTTTGGGATGTTTTGGAACGCCGACTTAGAGCCAGGCCTCACAGACCTACAATCGATGACTCTCCTCAGTGCAGCACTCCGTGAAGAAAAGGGCTTCAGTCCCCAAGAAACCTTCAGCACCTGATTGAACTTATGCCTGTGAGAGTGAAGCTTCGTCTCTAATGACCACGCTGTCGACGGGCCGTTAAAGTCCAAGCTCCCTTCATTCCCTTCTATGTGGAACAATAGTATCTATGAGATTTAATACAGCGTATAGCTGAGATATTCATAACAGTCAAGAATAGAAGGTGTACAAGGTATACATATTCCAGGTAGAAATTATATTACTTTTAATGCCCGCAAAAGTACACATTGTCATGACAGCCACCCCAAGTAGTATGTACTAGTTCAGAAATGGTACAGGCTGACACTTTGACGGGTTATTTTCAGTTTCGCTGCGGTCTGGGGTTGGAATCCTCCCTGGGGCATGGGTGTTTGTCCTTATCGTAAGTTAGTTAAGTAGTGTGTAGGTCTAGCGACTGATGACCACGCAGTTTGGTCGCATAATACCTTACACACATTTGAACATTTCATTTATTTTCTGGTTTCTGAAGTTTCACTTTAATATTTCTGTCGATTGCTACGCATGCGTTCTGAAGTTTCCGAATGACTAAATGGAATTACGCCGTGGTCAGTGCTTCTGTTTGGCCGCGCGCGCGCGCGTGTGTGTGTGTGTGTGTGTGTGTTTGCACAGAGCGGCGGAGAGCGGCGTGAGGCGGCAGTTTGTCGGCGCGTGACGTCATGAGCAGCCCGGCTGTGGGAGCGCTGGCCACCAGAAGCGACGACAGTGGCCGCTGCGCTGGTCACTTGGAGAGGCGGGATTTCTGGACGCGCCAAGGACCGCGGCCGGCGTGTGATTCGGCAGAACTGCCGCTTTGGGAAATACCTGCAGTACTCGCAAACACGTGGCAAGGCTAGCTGCACACTGGCCGCTTGCAACTGAAACGCCGTGGTCCTGAGCCAGTACTTTTCCTTTACGTTAATGAGTGCCTGCTCAATAGCAGCCACCACCAGAAAAGAACAACAATATAGTGTGTTTATCGATTTTAAAAAGGACTTCGTCGTGGTGCCACACTGCAGGCTGCCAACGAAGATACGAGCTTATGGAATAGGTTCACAGATTTGTGACTGGCTCGAAGACTTCCTAAGTAATAGAACGCAGTACGTTGTTCTCGACGGCGAGTGTTAATCAGAGACGAGTGTATCGTCAGGCGTGCCCCAGGGGAGTGTGATAGGACCGCTATTATTTTCTGTCCATACAAATGATCTGACGGACAGAGTAACTTGTAATTTGCGGCTGTTTTCTGTTGATGCTGTGGTGTATGGGAGGGTGTCGTCTTTGATTGACTGTAATAGAATTTCCAGTTGGTGCGAAGAATAGCAGCTAGCTGTCAATGTAGAAAAATGTAAGCTAATGCGCATGATTAGGAAAAACAATCCCATGATGTTCGAATGCAGCATTAGTAGTGAGCTTCTTGATGCTGTCGCGTCGTTCAAATATCTAGGCGTAACATGGCAAGCGCTATGAAATGAAACGAACATGTAAGGACAGTTGTAAGGCGGACAGCCGACATCGCTTTATTGGGAGAATTTTGGGAAGATGTACTTAATCTATAAAAGAGACTGCGTATAAAACGCTTGTACGACCACGTGTTGAGTATCGCTCAAGTGTTTGGGATCCGCAGCAGATCAGTTTAAAGGAAGACATAGAAGCAGTTCAGAGGCGAACAGATAGGTTTGTTACTGGTAGGTTCGACCAATGCGCGAGTGTCACGGAAATGCTCCGGCAACTCAATTGGGGATCGCTGGACGAAAGACGACATTCTTTTCGAGAAATTCTGTTCAGGAAATTTAGAGGGTCGGAATTTGAAGCTGACCGCAGAACGATCTTGGTGCCGTCCACTTCCATTTCGCGAAAAGATGAGAAAGACAAGAGAAATTACGGCTCGTACGGCGGCATATAGGCATTCTTTTTCCCTCAACGTGTTTGGAATAGGAAAGGAAATGCCTAGTAGTGGTCGACCACGCACTGTCGGTGGATCGCGAAGTATATATGTAGATATAGATTTTTCACAACATGTTTAAAACAAGTCCTAGTAGACAAACAAAAAGTCCTTCGTCACTCAAACTCATTACACGAGAACATCAAGTTCACGATGCGGATTGAAAAAGATGGGACTTAAGCATTTCTAGATGTGCTAATACGACATAATGGATCATTGAAGCTGTCTGTACAGAATAATAGGAAAATTTAAGTTCAAGGGAAGTGGTCATGAAATACCAGTGCCCCCCCCCCCCTCTAGGTAGTAGATGCAACTTCCCACAACGGTCGTCTTACTTCACAGATAATAGCATTACGTGTCCTTAGAACACAGGGGCATTACACTTCTCTGGTTTGACAGATACAACTGTGACAGTCCTTTACGGACAGGTAAATATCACTGATTTTGGAAGAATGTGCAGATTCTGAAATAGAATTTAATGAAACTGAAAATATAGTGAGTGAACCTGTAGAGGAATGTGTTGTGCGCGAGTTTTTGGACAGCGATAATCTACGGACCGAATTAGATGAAAGATACGAAATTCATTATTGAAAACAGTTTTACATGAAATATTCAGGTTTTGGATCCTGATTATACATTATTAGATCTTTGAGAAGCCTTTTATTAATATAATTCAAGAACAATTAATGAATAATATTCACTCCTTAAGTTTTTTATGGTGGTCACAAAGTACCCCTTCCCCCTTGGTAATACAAGTTACTGAAAATGGCTTGTTATTGCGAGGGTTAATAGGTCCGACGCACGTAATTTCGCACCATGAAACCCTCCACGCAAAATCAGAACATTTGGAGAGGGTTTGTAAAAAGAGTAGCTGAACTTTACGCCATGCACGGCTAAACCAACAAGAAGCGACACATCGCTGATGACGAGTACAAACCAGTTGTGACACCTGAGCTTCTCCTGCAGTATTGAGTATTCGTGAAACGTTCGTTCATGCAGCGAGGTGATGGAATCGACGACCGCCGATATTTCTGCAGCAGCAAACCCAGCCATTTTCAAGGCAACTGCTTGGACATTTAAAACTTCGGCTTTCAATGAAAATCGGAAACATACCGGACAACAAACATGTAAGCAGCAGCAGCCGTCACACAACCAACTGTGATAAATGTCAGAAACTGGTAGTAAAATCGGGCGAAATTAAATCTCTCCCTCTGTTTATTGACGAGAGAGAGTCAGCAAGATTCCAGCAAAACTGACGTTCGCTGGCGATCGATAAGTGATAAACAATTTATATTTCGACCGATCGCAGTCTTACAAACAATCGCTATAGTTGAAAGTGTATGTCAGAATTTTCGTGTTGTTATATGCCATAGAGTAACCTATGTCCAGGCTATGTTCTGCAATATCAGATTTACTAGGTTGTTGTAAAAGTGTATGACGCTTATGTACGGTCCTCCACAGTACTGATAGTCTGACCACAACGGCAAGGTACAAGGTAGACATTAGAGATGCAGCTTACGCAAACCAGAAACATGCTTTACGTAGCCGAACAGTGCGTTAATCTTAGGTGGTGGTTGGAAAGTCCTGTTGGAAAGTCCTGTTGGAATCGCTTCCAGCGTCAGTGAAAAAGACTACTTATATGCTGTCGTCATTCACCCGTTGCACAGTAGGGTGGGCCGAAAAAAGTGAATTTTTGAGTATCGAGTTTTAATAGGGCTAGAAAGTTGTGTATTTATGTGCTGATTAACCAAAAAATAATTTAAAAAATCTAACTTAATATGTTAGGTTTTATTTATTGTGATTTGATTATTTAAAGAGATAACATCGTAACTTTGCAGCTCTTCGCCCATTTCACGAGCAAATTTGGTTAAGTGACCCAGAACTCATCACGAGGAGGTGGCTGCAATTAGAGTTCCACCCTACCCAACCAACCAACCATACTAATTATATATTCATATTTTTTATATTTATTTATATTTTTATACCTTTATTTGGACCATACTTTACTGAGGCGTATCTCTTCATATCGAACCAGACTGGCGCATATGTCTTTAGAATATAGTCAACTAAAATCGTGAGTTCATTTGTGCGATTTACTTCAGAAATATACAAGCGCAACACTATTCGCACAAGTCAACCAACGGTAGTGACTAAGAGGTCCAGGATCACGATTAGCCAGGTCTGGAGTACATTTTCCACTTTGAATAGTTTTGACAATATCCAGGAGGTATTGTTGATCTTTGCTTCAATCTATTAAGATTGAAGCTGTAGAAAGATGTGTAAAATTAATAACAGAGGCTGCAGAAAAAGTATGCGGGCAAGATAGAAGAGATGGATTGATTAGGACGACTCTGCTGTCAAGATCAATAATGCCAAAATTTGGACACAAATCAGAATTCAAGCCAACTACATCTTTGACTAGTATGTAAATAAAGGTATAAAAATGTAAATAAATGTATATATTGTAAATATGAATATATAAATAGTATGACCTCCTTGGAGGGTTGGTTGGTTGGGTCGGGTGTGGGTGGAACTCGAATTGCAGCCACCTCCTCGTGGTGAGTTCTGGGTCATTTAACCAAATTTGCTCGTGAAATGGGCGAAGAGCAGCAAAGTTACGAAGTTATCTCTTTAAATAATCAAATCACAATAAATAAAACCTAACATACTTAAAACATACATATAAATACGAGATATTAGTAAATTTCCGTAACAATTTGAACATTTAGAAATATTGTCATATTTCGATTGTTAAGGCCTTTAGCGCGAACTGATTACATACGCTAGGACTATCAAAAAATATTTTTATGTTAAACTATACATGGATACGCAGTTTTTGAGTCTTATTAGGACGTGGTACTGAAAGATATATTTTTATATGACCTTTCGGAAATTCTATAAATTTATGGTTTTTTTTAGAAACTTTAAGCCCTTTGCGCGAACTGAAGATATTAAGTTAGATTTTTTAAATTATTTTTACATTAATCAGCACATAAATACGCAACTTTCGAGCCCTATTACAACACGATACTCAAAAATTCACTTTTTTCGGCCCACCCTATTGCACAGTTGGTCGATAGTGCAACGCTCGTTTAATCTGTCGTTCACTGTAACAATGCTGACGAAAAGTGACTTGCTATGGAACAACTCAGCTGACAGGCATTCAGGGTCTGAAGTGACATGAGCGATGTGCACCTTCACCCGTGTCTTGAAGGTGGCGCACGTCAGCCTGCAGATAAATGTCATTACAGTATAAACAGCTTGTCCCAACGAACGAGCCACCAAGGAAAGACGGCCATCTTTTCCATCTCCATGGTGAAACTATTATTCTGGTGCACTGAATTTAGAAGTTCCCAAAAGGTATTAATTTTTTTTCTATCGTGAGGCCAAACAGAAGTAGTTGAATCGTACATAATGATCGGTTCTACATTCAGCTAGCTCTATATTCACATAATGTGATGAGTGCTACCTACAAGGGATGTCAAATAAATTTCTGTTTCTAGATTTCCGGAAGGCTTTTGACACTGAACCTAACAAGCGTATCCTAATCAAATTGCGTGCTTATGGAATATCACCACAGTTGTGTGATTCGATTCGCGATTTCCTTTTGCGATTCTGGATTTCGCGATGTAATTGACGGTGAGTCAGCGAGTAGAACAGACGTGATATCCAAAGGGAAGTGTTATAGAACCCCTACTGTTCCTTATTTTATAAACTACTTAGCAGACACTCTGAGTAGCTCTCTTAGACTGTTCGCGGATGATGCTGTCGGTTATCGGTTACTAAAGTCACCAGAAGATCAAAAGTAACTGAAAAGTGATTTAGATATCTGTGTGGTTCAAAAATTGGCACTCACTAAAGGAAATCCGTGAAACTTCGTTTACACGATAAATCAGTCAAAGCGACAGGCCGTAAATGCAACAAAATACCTAGGAATAACAATTACGAACAACATAAATACGAAAGAACACACAGAATATATAGCAGGGAAGTCGAACCGAAGGCTACGTTCCATTGGCAGGACACTTAGAAGATGCAACAATTCTACTAAAGAAACTGCCTACACTTCACTTGTGCGTCTTATTTTGGAGTATTGCTACGCATTGTGGGATCCGCACGAAGTGGGGCTGACAGACGATTTAAGTTCAGAGAAGAGCAGCTCGTTTTGTACTATCGCGATATAGGGGTGAGAGTGCCACAGAAATATTGCACGAATTGAGGTGGAAATCATTAAAAGAAAGGCATCATTCATTGCGGCGAAATTTCTTTCACCAACTTTCTCCTCCGAATGTGAATATATTTTTTTAACACCCACCTACATAGGGAGACATGATCATCAGAATAACATAAGAGAAGATAGTTTGAAAACGGAATGATTTAGGTGTTCCTTTTTTCCGCGAGTTATTAGAGAATGGAACTGAGAAATGTTCGATGAACTTGCAGAGTATTTATGTGCATGATTGTGTTGTTATGTGGCGACTCTGAGGAGTAGGACTATTCCATGAATAATTTCATTCGGTATGTAAAACAGTTTTATTTAAGAATTTCATAATAGGTACCGCGTCATTCGAGACGCCTCCTGCACTGCTTCAGATGCTATCTCAACTCATATCCGTACAGAAACAGCACTGACCGATATGAGGTTTAACTAGCATCAGAATCAATGGAGGTTCCGTCTCTAGCGACGCGAAACCGGACGTGACTCTTTTTACATATAGAACGTTTTACTGCTAGAGTGGACTTCTTCAGTTAACTGTTCAAATAAATTTAGCTGCGAATGCTCGCGTTTCCATACACTTTCGTCAAGTTAGGATGATGCCGCGTTGCCTACGTCATGTCAAACGGAAGCGATACAGACGAAACGGTACGGTGTGCCACTGAGTACACACACCTCGACCACGTCATGTTAGCACATCTTCGTGATCTTTCAACAAGATAACGCTAAACTGTGTGCTTTACTGGTCTACACAATATTTGCGCTAGCCATTCATCTCCTGGTGCCGCGGTAGAGTAGCCGAGTGGTCTCGCTGCGGGGCGCGCGGTTGCTCGCCGTGGAGGTTCGAGTCCTCCCTGGGGCATGGGTATGTGTGTTTGTCCGTAGGTTAGTTTACCTCTGTTTAAGTAGTTTGTAAGCTTCGGACTGATGACCACGCAGTTTGATCCGATAGATTTACAAACAAACAAATATTCATCTCCAAATCTCACACTCTTGAGAACTCGGGTTGTCGAAATAGCGGTCGCCAACCATTATAGACTATAAACTTATTTATTGAGGCGGAAAGGAAGAAAGATTAGGAAGGCAAGGCTTGACATAGCTGCATTGGGGCTTTGAAATTATACGATGGCGACAAGCAAAAATGTGTGCCGCGCCGGGGAACGAATCCGGGTTTCCCGCTTCGGGCCAGATATCCGTATCTACCATCACTTTGAATGACCGATTTGTAATGAGTTGATTTGTAAGAGAATATTTACGAACGTAAATTGTATCACAATCTAAAATATGAACATTTTTTTTCAATTGTCAACAAACATTTGCCATGTCGTGGAACCAGGTTTTGGATCCCAGCATCAAACAATTCTGACACATAATGTCACATTCTTTGTAGTGAAGTGACACTCTCATAAACTACTGGTCTTGAAACCTGGGTAAATTCCTGCTGCAGCTCATCAATTGTGAATCTCCTATTTTGAAGTGGAGGACCCGCTCTCATGATGAGTCAGTTTGCCAAAATAGGCGCGTCACTATTGACGAGCTGCATTACAAATTTCCACAAGCTTCAAGATCAGTAGTGCATCATATTAGCACTGATAAATGTCACTACAAAAACGTGACGGTATGTCGGCAGGGTTCATTGACTATGGTGAAAGGGAAGGGTCTTATTAACACTTAAGGACTGCAGAAAGTATAGTTAGGAGATGGAACCTGGACAAATTGAAGAAACCAGAGGTCGTTGAGAATTTCAGAAGGAGCATTAGGCAAGGATTGGCTGAAACGGGAGAAAGTAATACTGCAGAAGAAGAATGGGTAGCTCTGAGAGAGGGGGTAGTAAAGGCCCGAGAGGATCATAGAAAGACAATACCTAACAGAAATCCCTGGATAACACAGTATATACTGAACTTTATTGATGAGAGGAGAAAATATAAAAAATTCAGCAAGTGCAGACTGGCTAAGCAGGAGTGGCTAGAGGACAAATGCAGAACCGCAGAAGAATGTATAACTACAGGAAAGATAGATACCGCTTACAGGAAAATAAAATAGAGACAAGAAAAGCAGCTGTATGAATATCAAGAACTCAGACGGAAAACCAGTACTAAGCAAAGAGGGGAAAGCTGAACGGTGGAAGGAATATATAGAGGGCCTATACAAAGGAAATAAACTTGAAGGCAACATTCTAGAAATAGAAGACGAAGTGGACGAAGATGAGGTGGGAGATACAATACTACGAGAAGAATTTGACAGCGCACTGAAGGATTTGAGTCGAAACAAGGCTCCTGCAGTAGATGATATTCCGTCTGAACTACTTATGTCTGTTGTCAAAAACTACCGACCAATCTCACTTCTGACAACCTTATCCAAAATTCTGGAAAAAGTAATGTATTCTAGAGTAGTTTCACACATAGGTAAAAATAAAGTTCTAGCAAAACGTCAGTTTGGTTTTCAGAAAGGCTATTCACCAGAAAATGCTATATACACCATCATAAATGAAATATTAAATGCTCTGAATAACCGGACATCACTCGTTGTGATTTTTTGTGATCTCTCCAAGGCTTTTGATTGTGTAAATCATGGAATTCTTCTAGATAAACTAAAGTATTGTGGTATGAATGGGACAGTGTACAGATGGTATAAATCATACGTAAAAAGAAGAGTGCAGGAACTTGACATAAGTAAATCACATAATATTCAAAAACAGCTGATTCTTCAAACTCGGGAACAATAAAAAATGGGGTGCCACAAGGTTCGGTCTTGGACCCTTTGCTGATCTTAATATATATTAATGACTTGCCATTCTATATCCATGAAGATGCAGAGCTGGTTCTTTTTGCTGATGATGCAAGTATAGTTATCACACCTGACAGACAAGAAATAACTGAAGAAATTGTAAACGACGGTTTTCAGAAAATCATTAAGTGGTTCTCAGGAAGTGGACTATCATTAAAATTTGATAAAACACAGTACATACAATTCCGTACAGTAAATGGAATCACGCCATTAATAAATATAGACTTTGATCAGAAATTTGTAGCAAAGGTAGAATATTCAAAATTTTTATTTGTATGGATTGATGAGGGGTTGAATGAAAAAAAAAAAAAAAAACACATTGAAGATCTGCTGAAACGTTTAAGTTTAGCTACTTATGCAAATTTTGGTGATATACATCTCAGTATATTAGCTTACTATACGTATTTTCATTCTCTGCTTTCGTATAGCATCATTTTCTGGGGTAATTCACCATTGAGTACAAACGTATTCATTGCACAAAAACGTTTAATCAGAATAAATGCTGTAGCCCATCCAAGATCATCCTGCAGACACTTATTTAAAGAGCTAGGGATCTTCACAGTAGCTTCACAGTATATATATTCACTTATGAAATTTGTTATTACCAATATCACCGAATTCCAAAGCATAGCAGTGTACATAACTACAACACTATTCAATGTTAAATCTTGCTTTGGAACAGAAAGGGGTGAATTATGCTGCCACAGAACTCTTGCTCTACCAAACAGCATCAAAAGCTTGACAGATAGCCAACTAGCATTTAAAATTAAATTAAAAGAATTTCTGAATGGCAACTCCTTCTACACTATAGATGAATTTTTAGATATAAATTAGTAAATCTGGGGGAAAAAATGGAAAAAAATTATGTCAGGTAATATTTAGTACAAAGTAATAATTTGCAACGACACCTTTCATTAACCTTATGTTCCACAACATTACGAAGTGTCGTATTCATGAGCTATGGAACAAGTACTAATCTAATCTAATCTGATATCGTTAGGAGAGCCAGGCATATAAAAATTGTTCAATCTGGTATGCAAGATGTATGAGACAGGAGAAATACCCTCCGACTTTAAGAAGAATATTATAATTCCAATTCCAAAGAAATAAAGTGCAGAAAAATGTTAAAATTACAGAACTATCAGTTTAATAAGTCATGGTTGCAAAATACTAACACGAATTATTTTCAGACGAATGGAAAAACTTGTGGAATCCGACTTCGGGGAAGATAAGTAGTTTATAAACCTAGAGACAATATAGGAAAGCTTGAGGAAATGCCGGCTGACTATACATATTAGAACCTCATACTGCTTCAGCAAACCTTTCACTATAACCATTGGAAGCAGGGAACAGTGGAAGAAAATCGACACTGTTACGGGGTACATTGATTCACTGACCGGTCGAAATCGTACTAAGGCGTTGGGACCGGGATATTCGGGATGCAGCCAAGACTGGAGGGCGTCATCTCTCTAGGGAAACTGGCGTCAGTATTCCACGCCAAAATTACTGCCATCAGGGCGTGTGTGGAGGAGAATTTGCGTAGGTGCTATAAGGACTATATGATCTACATTTATTAAGACAGGCATGAAGCCATGAAATCGCTGGCAGCTCCTGCAAGAAGATCTGTTTGCTGCAGAATGTCACAGCTAGGAGAGCTAGGGGAAAGCAATAGTATGAACCTATTGTGGGTCCCTGGCCACTCGGGGATCGATGGCAACGAACAAGCCGTCATATTGGTCAGGATGAGGACAGAGACTCCATTTTTGTAACGGAATCTGTCCTGAGAGTCTCCAAGGCAATGATGAAAAGAGTTACGTAAGTGGCTCAACAGACAGCACTTAGAGTATTGGACCAAGGTCTATACAAAAGAACATGGAAAGGTAATGATGACAAAGCCGTGTTTTAAAACACACGTGAGGATTCCAGGTAAGTGGACTGAGTGAGTAGGGTTGTGGGCCTGGCATTTGTATGGAGGGGATGATGTACTCTAGCACTAAGACTTCGCCACCTCACCAATGAATGTGGCTGGTTCTTAATCCTTTGGGGGAGATTTGGGTCATTTCTTTCGGCAACACGGTGGTGCTCTGAGCCATGGAACGTTAATAAAAAGACCATTTATATAACCTGGGATATGGGTACTTTCGCCGCTGCGGAACTGATAAGTTGCCCTATGCATCTTGTGGCTCCTTTCCATATGGATTACCATCTTGGCGTGAGTTCCGTTTAAGCGTTGTTTTCCTAATGTTTTGCGGCGCGCATCGTGGTACCTGCGACCGTCTTGCCTTTTCAGCTGAATGTTCATTGTAACCAGGGTATTTATCTGCTTACGTAGCCGCTTGCGAGTCAGTTACCTAGCCTGACTAACGACGTATTTTGAGACATTGTTCCTTCCACCTCTCTAACGATTATTGCCGAGCCAGTGGGTGTATTTTGGCAGTTTAAATTCTATATTTCTCTTTTGTTTCGTGTTCTGCTGTGTCATCTGATTTGAATTTCATGATAAGCGCGACTTTTCAATCTTGCAAGGAGTTCCTCCTGTTCCCTGGCTATTTGGTCTGCTTGGTGTATATCATAGCCACAAGTCGTCCTTCTACCTAACAAAAAGGAATCTGGCTACCATCCCATATATTTGCCCTACTGGATTTGTGGCATGTTGATGTTTAACAGTTGTTGCTGTTGACCGCCTTCAGTGGCTTTTGGCCTTGCATTTAGGTGTAATCATTAGGGCATTTGTGCTGAGAACATCTTCGAATCTAATAGCACTTTAGTGTAACACGTATTTATGTAGTTTGAGCAATCTGTAGGTTTCGTGATAAAAACTGGGTGGCGTTTTTTTCCCCCTTTGTACGTGCTAATAGTGTTTGATCAGATAGGACAATTAAAGCTCGAGATCCTGTCTTCTGGTGCCCTGTTCATTATTGTTTAAAGAAACCTATCTCAGTTTAGCGCCTTTTCTTTGTTCTTCAACATTTTCAATTTATTTACAGTTGGTTAAAGTTTAAATCGTGGGTTCCACCTGCCGGAAGCTTCCTTGTATCAAATTATGTAAAGTCTGTAGACAGACTTCACCTCTGATGTGTGTGTGTGTATGTTTCACTCTGTCATTTTACCTTTCTCTTTTGCACTAGTAATTGTGTATGAAAGTCGTTTAGATTTTGTTTATCTTGTGATTTGAGCCCTCTGCAAAATACAGGGTAAACTATTTGAAGGAATAGTTCACTGAATGGGCTTCTACTTCTGAAGTGTGCTCTGGTTTCTTCTTGTTTTGACCCTTGATAATAAAACTAGGAATATTTTGTAAATTTTTGTAAAGATGAAAACGGGCTTCACCCGCTGAAAGTTATCTAGCTGATCATTGTTTTATTCTTAAATTTAATATAAGCTCTTTACTCAAATTCTTAAGCAATTACGCACGGGCTTCATCCGATGATAAGTTTCAATTATTCAAATTAAAAAAAAAAATAACTTCACTAACGTAGCTACTGATTTTATTAGTTACCCACGCCGCCCATCCATTTTATAGTATTTTTAATCCAAATTTGAGGTCCATATAAAGAAGAATAGAAATTCAGAATCCCTTACGTGACAATCAATTTCACTTTCGGAAATGTAAAGTCGTACATTGTAAGGGGAGAATCACTTCAAACATAACGTCAGTATCATAGCCGCACAGGCTTGGCCATGCCCTGTAACACGTCTTCCATTGGAGTTGCCGGCTGCTCCCCGTCGGAGGTTCGAGTCCTCCACTACAGGGATTGATGACCTCTGCTGTTTGGTCCCATAGTCTTACAAATATTTGAGCATTTTAACATTTTCATGTGATCCATGATACGTCGCAAAATATTATAATTAAAAAAAAGATGAATTAGAAATCGGTAGGTTCCCAGCCATAATCAGTGTTTCAGTGTGTCTGGAGCAGTGATCTGTTATAACAAAAAAATCAAATGTTGCAAATCTAACGTGCCAAACTGCCGAGGGAATAGGTCCCAAGATCTTAACAAATTCTTTAAGCCAACTTATTCTGCTGCGAGGAATTGCCGCGTGGTCTAAGGCGTCATGCTATGATGTCATTATTTTGACTGATGTAATAAGATGAATGTCTTGTCGTTTAAGAACATATGCACAACGTCTACGCTAAGATGAAATATCATTAGAAAACTGTATACTGGGAATCAATAAGAGAGGTACTAATATATATTAGCCTAGCAGACAGAAACGTGGGAAAAGATATACATTTAAAATTGATTGTGCTTTGCTTAACATAACATTTAACTTATGCTGACGACAATATACAACACACACATGCCCGAGAGAGAGGTCTCGAACCTCCGACGGGGAGCAGCCGCGTAGTCCAATCTTGGTGCCTTAGACTATGTGGCCATTCCCGCACGGCTTGATAACAGACTCACAAATCATCAACGGTCGCTACGGCACATTGGACTCAGACGTAAATTTCTTATATCAAGCTAGAAAAAATTTTTGACAGTGGTGCAAGGTGTTCGAAACTCATAAAAAAATAATAATAAGCTGTACGGAAAGGTGGTTAATATACATCACGTACCATAACGGAAAAGGACCAAAAACGAAAGATTCAGTTTTAGATCGAATAAGCAATGAAGGAAATTAAAAAAGGTTTATGAGTTAGTGATAAAATCAAAATTAGTTACTACGAAGTTTGCGAATTCTTCTGTCCTGGAACCGAAATATAGTATGGCGGATAAGGGTAGAACTTAAAATATAAACTGACACAAGCATAGAACGAATTCCTGGGTGAAATGATGGTATTCCTGCGAAATATAATCCTTAATTTGAGGAATGATAGCTAATCGTGACCTACAGCAAAACCTGATAGGAAGGGACCGATGTGGTGCTATAGAGGGATTTTAAGAATGCACAAGGTGCCGAATGAAGAGATTCTACGCAGAATCGATGAAAAAGGACATAGGTGGTACAAAATCAAGACTAAGGAACAGGATTATAGATCATTTACAAGGGAACAGCTTGGATGATACTAGAGGTAGCTGTACACGATAAAAGGTGTAGGGAATGAAAGAGCTTTTAATACACCCATCAAATAACTGAAGAGAAATTGGATAGAAACCAATACATTTCTGATCTACTGAAACGCTTCAGTTCAGCAGCATATGCTATTAGAGTGCTTGCAAATTTTGGTGACAAACATCTCAGTAAATTAGCTTACTTTGCCTATTTGCATTCACTGCTTTCGTAAGTGAGCAAAAATATTCATAACACAAAAGCGTGTAATTATAATAAGTTTTGGAGACCACCCAAGATAATTCTGCAGGCACTTATTTTAGGATCTATGAATCTTCAGAGTACCTTCACAGTATATATATTCACTTATGAAATTGATTATTAATAACCCAACCCAGTTAAAAAGTAATAGCAGTGTGCCTAGCAACAATACCAGGCGAAACGATTATCTACACTATTCAACGTTGAATCTATCTTTGTCACAAAAGGGGTGAATTATGCTGCCACAAAAGTCTTTGGTTACTTACGAAATAACATTAGATGTCTGACAGATAGCCAACCACAATTTGAAAACAAATTGAAACAATTTCTAAATGACAACTCCTTCTACTTAGTATAGGAATTTTTAAACAACTTTATTTGTTTATTTAGCGTATGGCTACATCACAGAAATAATTTTACAAGTATATATAAGGTATATCTAACCACAAACTGATATCCAGCCCATGAATACAGTGATTCCTCGGTCATCACCAAGAACTGGTGCCATTGGAAGCTCTCGGGGAACATTCTTGTACCACGTGACGGCAGTCTGCTTTTCAGCTCCGCAGTCACAGCTTGGAGACTTTTATCTTCTTACATTTGTACAGGAGGTCTGGGCACCTTCCAGTGCTGGTTGTAATGCGGCTGAAAACCGGCCAGTCCTTACGTGGTAGTTCAAGACCTGGAGGCCTAGTTGTAATGCATGGCATCTTCCGATGTTCCACTGTTGCATTAATCTGCCATGTATGTGTCCAGCAGTCCTGATTATTAAAGTTGTTTGCGACTAATGTTCTTACACTTTCAAGGGTAGGTGATAAGATCAAAACCTTCCTTTACTGATGCTTGGTGTGTCTTCAACTACTGGAAGCTGAGGAATTTTCTGTACCTTTTTGAACTCGCAGACCAGTGCATTTTCTTTCGCCGAAGAGATCGGGGTGGTCTGTGGCTAAGTATGGGTAGGCAGACGCCGTGGGCCTGATTGTACCACTTTCAAGACGCCTGCTGTCGTTCAGCTGTGTATCGGCAAGTTTTGTGTGTGCACTGTTCAACCAAGCTGGTGGGTAATATTCTGCAACTGGGTGAAACAGTCCTAGGGCTGAAGTACGGAGTATTTGTTGATGCAGAAGATCATCAAGATGTGCCAGAGAGGTTTCGGAGGATAATGTTAGCAGTTTTAATTATGGCAGCAGTTTTTAATAGGTGTTGCTTATAACTAGCCCGAGGGTTTCTGCTATGTCTTAGTACTCTTCCTCCAAAATGCACCGCGAGTTCTTCGTGTCCATCTTGTTGCTTAGGTGGAACGCCGAAACTTCTGTCTTAGCGGCACTTGGCTGCATTCTCCATTTCTGGAAATATTGACCAATTGGTGGTAAGTCAGTGAACAATATGAGCTCGGTAGCTTCTAGATCTTTATGTCTTGTTGCAAGTGTCCAGTAATTAGCATATCCAAACTTCCTTTTGGTAGTTTCAGGGGTTTCAGGCATATATAATATGTATATTTTTAACAGGAGAGGGCCAAGGACGGATCCTTGTGCCAGTCCATTGTAGTAAACAAAAATATATGTTATGTAATGCTAAACTGACACTTTCCACATCATTACGAAATCTCTTATTCATGAACTATGGAACAACTATTAATCTAATCTGACGACGTAATGAGGAAGTGTTTCTCTGAGGTGAAGCATTTGGCACGAGAAAGAAATTGTTGGCGGTGCGCATCATAAAACCAGTCTGGTGACGACGTTGTTTGTCGCGTTAGAAGGGCGTCTTGCGCAGCGTACGAGCAGACTCCTTATTCTGATGAGAAATCCGCCACTCTTGCTACATAAAGCACACACGTACTCGCCTCCAGTGAATTCATCAGAAATACCAGCCATTGTCGGTCATCACTTGACAACCAGGCGCTCACACGGCAGCAGAGTAGTTATGCCACGTTTCTCAGAAAGAAGCTGCAAGCTGTTTACCGCAATATGTGGTGGCAGTTTCCCCGAGAAAACCACCGAGCTTAGTAGGCAATCAAATGAGTGCTGAGGATAATATTTATTCTTTCTTTTCATTTATATAACATCGGTTTAAAATAAAGGTTAATTTTTATTGTTCTGCCCACAGCCGGTTGACACTTATACACAATCAAACGCTTGCTCTGGATAATTTTCTCTATTTATTATTATTTACATAAGCTAAAATTTTCTCATTTTCTGCCCCGCGATCGATCGAAACTTTTAGCTAACGAAATTCTTGCATGTCTCAAAATATCCACGGGTGTACTGCCGGTCTATAGTGCCCGTTCGACACTTTGACCGGAAGTACATCCGTGGATAGTTTGATTATCAAATACGCCGGAAGAAACTGAAGAATCACATCTTGCATGTATGTTTATTATTATTTAAAGCAGATAGTTCCAAAATGTAGGTTAATTTTCTTTTGGTCATTTTGTGCCCCACATCCGTTTAAAATTAATACTGGTCTAATTGGTACACATTTATTGTGCCACACGATCAGTTTCGTTCTTCAGAACATTATCAGACAGCCTATTTGTGCCACTACTACGATTTCAGAGGTATCGTGAGGTGCAGAAGCTTCGACCACATGATACAAACATACCAGGAAAACAGCTGAGTGGCTGTACACATGGTGCGGTAGCAATATAGGACGACGCAATTGTTGGAAAACATAAACGGATACAACAAACAACTTAGCACAAGAAATTATGCTATTTTAAACTAAGCATAAAATGCGTGTTACGACCGCAAATGAAACTGAAAGCTCTTTTATGCTCAGTGAAGGACGACATTGGTTTAACGAAGCCTATCAGATATCCTGTAGACCAGAGTAAACTGTGAAATGAAGCACGTAGATGGAGATAAGTATATCAAGGGAGGGGTAGTAGGAGGGAGGGGTCTAGGAATGAATAGGAGTGCAGAACGAAGGATTATCGAGTACATAAAGGAACACTCCTTCATAGAGAGGACCGATGGACACTAAAAAAGACATTTTTCTTTAAATAACAGAAACCACTATTTTTTTACAATGTTTTGTGGGAATGGACCAGAAGGGCAACTGAGGTTATAAGGTAAGGGAGGTGACAGAGAGAGAGAGAAAACGACAGAGAGATAGATAGATAGAAAGAGAGAGAGAGAATGGAGGAGAAATTAACAACGAATGAATGCAAGACCAAATCGATTCTTTCAGCATACTTTGTGGAGGCCGTAAAGTGTGGTAATCGATGGAGGGGAAGAAAGAGAGCCTGCCGAGGAGGTCGAGCGGACTGCGGCGCGCCAGTCACAGTCTGCACGGCCATTACGGTCGGGGGTTCGAATCCCCCTGATGACCCCGTAGTTAAGTCCCATAAGCTCTACAAATATTTGAACATATATTTTATTTTATTTTATTTCTTTTTTTTATTTTATTTATTTATTTATTTATTTAAAAGAAAGAGATGCTTTTGAAATAACAAGACGTGCTTACAGCGCTTATGTAAACCTATTACTCTGTATGTATGGAGACAGGGTATTAATGAAATACACGTAGAATAATAAACAACCATGTAACTTCTGCAGGTATATATTAATATAATATAACCTGCAAGGAAACGGAAGAAATAGAAGAAAGAAAATATTTTAAAGGTGAGTCGACGAGTCAGAAATAAAATAAGAAGTGTGTTAAGATATTTAACACGTCAAGATCGACTTTACAGGTATTTAGGCAGCACAAAGTTTCTCTATCAAAATAAATTTCAGAGAAATTTGGAAAATTTTTGGAGCTCTTTTCGTAACGTCATAAGAAAGGGCCTAGAATTAATTCTTGCGAACTGATGTGTTACTATAAAAGGATATTAAACCGGTGACGGGCAATGATCCTATCGTTAGTGGGGAGGGGTGGGCAAAGTTTGAAGCCCTTACTCTTAAGGGAATTAATTAAGCTACGAGTTTGAGTACTGTGGGCAGGGCGAAGCTGAGAATTTGTATCTGAAGGGAGGCGTGCTTAGGTAGTCCTTGCAGGTGCGGTGATCACTGTGTCCCCAGTGGTGTAGGGGTCAGCGCAACTGCCTAGAAAGCAGGAGACCCGGGTTCGAATACCGGGTGGGTACACATTTTCAGCTTTGCCCAATCGCAGTTGATGTCATATATTCTATCAATATTAAATAATAACAACTGCAGGATCAGAAGTGACGTCTGTTCTCTCGCAACAGACGCCACATGTATATATGTTTACATTATTTCCTACAAATAACTGAAAATCCCAAAAGAAGCTTATGATACGGTTGCCTGCTTCCTACCCTCAAGTATGGGAGAGGTTCCGTCAAAACTGTGGCATCTGTACCGTGATATTCAACCGTTTCTATCATTACCACACTAGAAGGTTAACTGTGACATAATATCTCACCACTGTCGAAAGCAAGCTGCTTACTACTACTAACACGTTGTTTGCAAACTCTTACATATTCCATAAAGATAATGCGCCCATTTATATAGCCAAAAAGCTTGGGGCATGTGTTTAGGTAGTGTAATTGAAAATTAGGCGCGGCGGAATGGCCGTGAGAACTAAAGCGACTTGCTGCGGCGCGCGCGGCCTTTCGACGTCGGAGGTTCGAGTCCTCCTTTGCTGTTTTTAGGATACGTTCGTTTAAGTAGTCTGTAAGTTTAGGGACTGATAACCACTGCAGTTTGGTACCATAACTTTACAAACATTTGAACATCTGAATTGAAAATTCCCAAACTTCCCACCTGTGAGTAATATAACAGCAGCTGAGGCAACTGCCTTACGTTCACTTAGGATGGATCCTGACATTGTCATTTTACCTGCGGACAAGGGAAATGCTACTGTTGTTTTAAACAAGCAGGATTATTATCAAAAAATGCAGTGTTTACTTTCTGATTCAGCATATCGTAGGATTTCTGCTGACCCTACAAAAAGTGTTGAGAGGAAGAACAATAACCTCCTTAAGAAAAGTTCTTTGTCACACGAAACTATCAAGAGTCTTAATTCGTATTGTGCTGTACCTCTCAGATTATATGGCCTCCCTAAGGTGCATAAAGATGGGTGCCCTCTTAGGCCTATCGTGTCAAACATTGGTGCTCCCACATATCGTGTTGCAAAACATCTTGCTGGTTTGTTGAGGCCACTGGTAGGCCGTTGTGAACACCACATTAAGAACTCTGTAGATTTCCTACGTCGATTGGAGGGTTTGCACTTGGCTGACTTAGTTAACTTAGTTGGTTTTGATGTGGTTTCTCTTTTCACTCGCGTTCCTCTGTCTGATTCGTTGCAACTGATTGAGGCGAAGTTTGGTACTGATTTAATAAATTTATTCCGACATGTTTTGACTTCCACCTTCTTTTTATTCAATGACGAGTACTATGAGCGGACATATGGAGTTGCGATGGGAAGCCCTTTGTCGCCTATCATTGCTAATTTATTCATGCAGGACTTTGAAGATTGTGAACTGGAGTCAACGGCGTTGAAACCTGCTTGTTTTTTTCAGATATGTAGACGACACGTTTGTTGTTTGGCCTCATGGCAGTGAGAACTTGAATCATTTTTTGGAACATTTAAATTCAATCCACCCCAACATCCTTTTTACAGTGGAAGTGGAAAAGAATGGTTGCCTTCCCTTCCTTGATGTGTTGGTCAGGAGAAAGGCAGATGGTACGTTGGGACATTCGGTTTATAGGAAGCCAACGTATACTGATTTGTATTTGCAAGCTGATAGTTGTCATCACCCAGCTCAACGTGAAGGGATTCTTCGAACCTTAGTGCATAGAGCTCATGTCATTTCTGACCCAGAAAGTTTGCCCGTTGAGCTGTCTCATCTGGAGGTAACTTTTCGACAGAATGGCTATGGTGAAGGGCAGGTTAAAAGAACGTTGCGCTATCGACCACAACGGGCTAGTGATAACACTGAGTCGGCACCCACGTCAGTAGCCTTTCTGCCTTACGTTGGCAGCACTTCTAATAAGATTGGTCGCATTTTCCGTAAAAATAAAGTAAAATGTGTGTTTCGTCCACCTTCAAAAATTAAGGCACTGTTGGGATCCGTTTGCGTAAGGCGGGTTTCTACCGTATCCCATGTAGCTGTGGCATGTCATATGTTGGTCAAACTATTAGGACTGTTGAGGACCGTTGTATTGCGCATAAACGTCATACACGTTTACAACAGCCAAACAAATCTGTTGTGGCCGAACACTGTCTTGACACAGGTCACCCTATGGAATATGACAAAACGGAAATTCTGGCATGCACTTCCAACTAACGGGAATGTGTTATGAAGGAAGCGATATAAATAAAACTAGGTGACAACCTTATGAATAGGGACGGAGGCTTCTGCTTAAATTCTGCTTGGGATCCTGCTCTCTCACTTGTCAAAAAACAGAGGGAGAAAACTAATCCGACCTCATCTGTCGACAACTGATATTTATTGTCAATATTCTGACCGGCTTCATCTTTGGTCGTGTCGGCGCTGTGTGCTTGCTTGCTCGGTGTGTGTTGTCTTTCCTGTTTACTCATTGAAAACCGAGGTTTTAAAGATCGTTGTACATTGCTTTCTTACTGCAGTATGGCCTTGAAAATGACTGGGTGGTCTCCGGCCGTCATCAATTTTGGTACCCGTAAGTTTTTCGAAATATCAACATAACTGTAGTTTTATAGAAAGTTTTAGAGTAGAAAGTGATATTCTTTTGGAATTTATAAGGCGATTTTACGAATCTGCTCCTCCAACAGTTGCAAGTGTTTCCACGGCTAATATTGGGCCAACTTTACATAAATATTGATTCTATGTAAGGTATAAAACAGTTCATTCAGCCAAAATCGCTAAAAAAAATTATTTTATTTTTGTCCCTTAACCGGTTTCGGCGAGCTCAGTCACCATCTTCAGAAATGGTGACTGAGATCACCGAAAGCGGTTAAGGGACAAAAATAGAATAATCTTTTTTTAGCGATCTTGGCTGAATGGAGTGTTTTATATAAACTGTTGATCGTTCGCCAGTGGCGTAAAATGCCTTTTAACTATATCTATGTAAGGTGTTCATTTTATTTTGTCCTACCCCTGTATATATTCTGCAAGACACCGCAAGCTGCTTCTCAGAGGGTACTGGTACGACACTCATTTCCTCTCATATTCCCTTCCCAAATAAAGCGATAGACATATATATGCCTCCGAACGAGTCCTAAGTTCTTATATTTGTGATCCTTACACGAAATGTGATTTGGCGTTAGTAGGACCGTTATGCTGCCAGTTTCCAATGCCAGTCTGTCTGTTTATTAAAGAAAAACGTCTAGGTCATGATCTACCTCTATGGTGATAAATGAAATTCAAATTTCTTTGGAGGAAAAGACTGTAAAGGAGAGTTGCTCAGTGACCGGCGGCGTGTTGCACAGCAGGCACCTCTCAACTATCAAATGTTCAAATGTTTGTAGAGTCTATGGGACTTAACTACGGGGTCATCAGTCCCTAAACTTACAAACTACTTATGAACTACTTACAACTAAAGACGGCACAAATATCCATGCCCGAGGGGGGATTCGAACCCCCGACCGTAGTGGCCGTGCGGATCGTGACTGGAGCGCCTCAATCCCCTCGGCCACCGCGGCCGGCACCTCTCAACTGTAAGTTAACCAGCATCTTCTAGAAGCGACTTATTTTCATTTCGTGCGTGCTTTCTCTTACAGGTCATCAAACTTTCGTGTTCTCGCGTGTTTATTTATTCAGAATCGCGTTTAGTTGACAGATCAGTGTCTGTGATTTATTAGCTCGCGTATATATTTTACAGATTCGCCGTTAATAAACAGTTTAGTGTTAGGTACATATTTTTCGTAGCTCACGCATGTACCATAGGCTGTCGTAGCGGGCCTGCAGTTATTATTATCATTGTTACACAAATGAAAAATTTGGGATCTCTAAAAAAAAAAAAAAAATAAATAAATAAAAAAAAAATAAATAAAAAAAAAAAAATAATAACAACGCACAAATAATTGGAAACTCAGAGAGGGAAAACTGTTTTAAACACCTGGCACGTAGTTACCTCTAGGTCGTCCCTTCTGGTGATTGCCTCAGTCTCGAATGCGTCTCCAGGGTAGTTTGGAGCTTTTCGTGAGCTGCGACAATACACCGTCACACCTTAACTTAGAAAGTCAACTCTAGATACTCATATTTATCCCCATAACCCTGGGTAAGGAAATGATCTGAAAGAAATTCTAGCACAGTTGGCATTAACTTGATCAACCCTTTAACAGCACGATACCGAGTTCAGTTGTGGTTCTCTGACTATCGAAACGTGTTGCAACAATAGTGTTCTCGCTACGCTAGATTCTCTAATCAAATATTTGTACTTTTTTGTTTTGTTTTCCTTCTTAGTTATTTATTCCAAAACACAAACGTCAATTCCGCCTGAGACACGAGTTCCTAGGAACAACTTATTAAAATCTAGGGGGAGCACACTACAGTGTGTGCTTTCGTAGTCCCAGTAACGTCGCGCATTTTTTCAACAGTCTGTTCAGGAATGAAATGTATTAAAACACGTTTAAGATAGCATTTATCCGAAATAAAAAACATACTTCAAGAAATTAAGTAGTGCATAAATTACTGACAATGATGAAATGAGTGTCGTTTGTTACAAACAAATTAACTATAGTTATCAATGACTATAGGAGGCTTCTCTAATTATTCACTACGCTTCTGCTGTCAGGTTATAGTTATTACTGTAATCTTCTAACATTGGCTCTTCAAGCAGCGACTATCATTCCACCTCAAAAATCAGAAATTATGACTGGCACTACTCCAACAAGAAAAATTAACCGGATTACCCAATGACACATATTGGAACAACTACCAACATCATGCTAATAGGCTGAAAACACAGAAAGGCTTTATGCAATGTATTGATGCAGTAAGACAAGACCACTGTCCACCAATCAGTAAAGAAGACTTCGCTCCACCAGTCAGTCCTTCTAAACTATGCCCAGTCATGTTTAGACTTCAACTGAATGAAAAAGTTGTTAAAACAGAAATGAATAAAGAATTTTTTTTTAAAATATGGCTCTAGAAATGATAAATGCTAACTACACGAAAACAGAATGGATATATATATATATATATATATATATATATATATATATATATATATATATATATATATATATATATATATAGATGGATCCTTGAGTAAAGCAAATGGTATCGCTCGTGCTGGAGTTTACACTGAAATATTTTGTTTTTACAAAGCTTTAGAACAGTATTACTCCCATTTTGATGGAGAGTTGGAGGCAATGAACCTGGCACTAAATATTTGTCCGTATCTAAAGGTCACAAAAAGGTTGTTATATTTTGTGATTCAACTTCTGCAATACAGGCAATTGCATCCTTCCCAACACTTCTAAGTGCTTGCATAAATGGAATAAAATCCTCTATTGACTCAATCACCTAAGCTGAAACTGAAATTGTTTTTCACTGCATACTAGCACATACCCAGGTATACATGGAAATGAAATGGCAGACTTTCTAGCCAGAAAAGGAACCAAGATTTCTCAAACAAATTGCCCAAAATTATCATACATCTCCAGTAAAAAAACTCATAAACAACAGTTCCAAGAAGAAGTTGTATGACTACTTGACAACACAAGGGCAAAGAAAAACATGGCTTCTACTGTTAGAAGAGAAGAACGCACTTCCCAAACACCCGCGAAGGGAAACTGTGGCAGCATTTCGAAGAATTACTGGCCACGACTGCCTTGCGGAACACCTGCACAGGATTGGAATCTTACCCTCACCGAAGTGTGTTATATGTGAAAGAGAGGACACCATTAAGAATTGGGAGCATCTAAGAAACTGTGAAAGGCTGTAATATTGTGACTGGATGTCAGATGTTCAATTGTATTGGGAAGTTATCAAATGTCTGAGCATTAAAAATATAAATAAATAAATACATTCGGAGTCCGACTCTTTCGTTGATATATATTCCACCTGAAATCATTTTGAACGTGGCGCAATTCTACAAAATTTCGACGTTGTAAATCTGTTTTACTTAATAAGCGTGCGCTGATATTTACCACAAAATAAGAACAGCACAGCGAGTACTTTGAGGATGCAGCCGTGACTTTCCCACGACCGAGGCGAGACAGGTGGCACGGCATCGCGTGACGGGTGGGCCGCCGCTATCTCAGCAGCTGAAAGCCCTCTTCCACCACGGAACAGCGGTCTCCTTTTTGCTCACGCTGTGAGGCGCATCGTACGTCTTTTCCTGACAGCTTTCATGCTGCAGGTTGACGGCAAATGTACAAATCCTCAAAAACGTAACGCACGCTATCCGTGAAACATGAATGTTTTTTATGTTCAACGGACAAAATATTTATCTCTAGCGAAACGTAGTTTGCACATATTTGTATGATCATCTGTTTAGACGCCATCACACAACTTTTTCACAATTATTACTGTACTTCACGCACCAGTAGTCAATAATAAAATATATATGTCAACACGACATTATCCCATTATCAAGTCATAAAACATATCTGCTGCTAGGAACCATCGTCAAACAATAGTTGTGTATTTACATTGTCAAAAATAAAACTTAGCGCAGTACCACATGTTTGTCTGATGGCTTGATAACGGGATAATGTCGTCTCGAAACATGTCGTGTTGACATATATATTTTATTATTGGCAACTGGTGCGTGAAGTAGGCCTACTGTAATATTTGTATGATCACTGTAGTAAACTACCAGTGCAAGGTCCTGTCCGATGTCGGTCATGTGGTCTTCCTGTGGCGTCGCACAAGTCCAAAGTGCGCGCCACCTACTTTCGCCGCGCGCCGCCATGCACGCACGGCGCGGCGTTCTTACGACGTCAGCCACGAGCGCCCTCTGCTGCAACTCCGCTCGTGGCCACCACTGAACGACATCGTGCACTTGGGACTGAAATAGGAACCAGTTAAGACTTCGGAAACCAGTGAAGACTTTGCTATCGGATAGGCACTAGGCAGGCCTCTAGATCAAATATGTATCATCATTCTGCAGTACTGAGCTATGTAAAAGTTAAGTATTGTATAAATTCTGTGCAATATATATCTCGTTCTAATTTACTCTAGTGTTTCTAGTTTCTGCTGTCCCACTGGCTGCTCACCTCCGTACCTGCACAAGCGTGCTACCTTTATTCCTGTGTCGGTCTTCCTACTCGGCCACCGACACCTACGGCGGAAACGAGACACAAAAGCGGCGACGAGGCTGGGACACAAAACTTCCCATATAAATAGGAGAAAAATGAGTTGTACTGCTTTGTCACTTGCTCTTCCTATTGTCATTCAACAATCAGAGCTTTAATTCCATTATTATTGACGATTAGGATGTAAGTGAGAAAGCGTTGAGATATAATTAAAATGATGCTCACAATTTTTTGGAAGTCACTAAGTACTTTCATTATTAAGCGCTGGATTATAGGATGAGTAACTTGCGATCCGTTTTAAGAAAAAGCCCGCCTCATCACATCTCATTATTTACGACGTCGTATCTCCTGAACTGTTTGCTGTACAGTGATACAATTTTTCAGGTGCATTAACCCATGTCTGTTTATTTGTTTTCCACCGTGTACAAACTTCAAAGTTGTCAAATGTTTGCCGGCCGCGGTGGCCGAGGGGATTGAGGCGCTCCAGTCGCGGTCTACACGGCCTCTACGGTCCGGGGATCGAATTCCCACTCGGGCATGGATATTTGTGCCGTCCTTAGTCTTAGCTAGTTCATAAGTAGTTTGTAAGCTTAGGGACTGATGACCCCGTAGTTAAGTCCTATAAGTTCTACAAACATTTGAACTTTTTTTTTGTCAAATGTTTGTAAATCTATGGGACTTGATTTCGATGGTTATTGGTTTCTAGTCAAACTGACTATAATAGCATACAGGATCACTTAGACAAAATTTCTAGTTGGTGCGAAGATTGGCAGCTAGCTCTCAATGTAGAAAAATGTAAGGTGATGCGCATGAGGACAGTTGTGAGTAAGGCGGACAGACGAATTCGGTTTATTGGGACATTTTTGGGAAGATGTACTTCACCTGTAAAGGAGACCGCGTATAAAACGCTTGTACGACTACGTCTTGAGTATTGGTCAACTGTTTGGGACTCGCAGCAGATCAGTTTAAAGGAAGACATAGAGGCAGTTCAGAGGCGAGCAGCTAGGTTTGTTACTGGTAAGTTCGACCAATGCGCGAGTGTCACGGAAATGCTCCGGCAACTCAATTGGGGATCGCTGGAAGAAAGATGACGTTCTTTTAGTGAATTTCTCTTGAGGAAATTTAGAGGGCCGAATTTGAAGCTGAGTGTAGTACGATCTTGCTGCCGCCTACTTACTTTTCGCGTAGTGGTCACAAATACAAGATAAGAGAAATTAGGGCTCGTACGGAGGCATATAGACATTCTGTTTTTCTTCGTTCTATTTGGAGTGGAATAGGAAAGGAAGTGCCTAGTAGTGGTACAGTGTACCCTCCGCCACGTACCTTACGGTGAATTGCGGAGTATGTATATAGATGTAGATGTAGGTTTAGACAAACGAAGTAAACTAAGATTAACTAACCTAAGGACTACACACACACACACACACACACACACACACACACACACACATGCCCGAGAATGTATTCGAACGTCCGGCGCCGAGTAACCGCGCGCTCCGCGACGAGGGGCCTTAGAACGCCTTAGAACGCGGACACGTGCTCGTAATTGGACAAGGAAGATAAACACCGCAAATTATATAGTTTCTGTTGATCGAGTGATCCAAAGTACAGGACATCCAGGATCTGGAAGAAATGGCAATACGAGAAGCAGATGTATATAGCAGGGACGTGTCTAATAAATAGATGCATGTTTTCACGGGTTTCGAGGTCATAACTAGGCCCGGAACGAAATTATCATGAATCGAAAAGCGGAAAAGTTGGAAAGGCATTCGAAAGTAGCAATATTTATCCAAAGTAAATGTTCCGTATACAAAGATAAAATACATTTAAGGCATAAATTATGTATATGGTGGAATTTCTCACTGAAACACGATATTCAGTTCCGACTGACTTATCGGATTGCAAATTGCGTGTGTAACTATGAAGTACCAAGCAACTGTTGTGCATTGTCATTTAGATAAGATATCTGCGTGGTGCACTTGACTCTTAATAATGATAAGTGTGAATCATTCACATGACCACTGAAACAAATCCGTTAAACTTGAGTTACACTATAACTCAGTCAAAATTACAGGCCGTCAATTCAACTGAATACGTAGGAATAACAATTACGAACAACTTAAATTGGAAAGAACATACAGAAAATACTACATTTAATTGGCAGAAAACTTAGAAGATGCAACAGTGACAGTAAAGAAACAATGTACACTACAATTGTGCATCGTATTTTCGAGTATTGCTGCGCATTCTGGGATCCACACCAGGTAGGACTGACGGATTTAGAGAAAGTTCACAAAAGGGCAGCTCATTTTGTATTATCGCGATATAGGGGAGAGAATTTCATGGACATGATGCACGAGTGGGGAACAAATCATAAAAGAAGGGTGTTATTTGTTGCAGCGAGATTTATTTTCGAAATACCTTTCACCAACTTTCTCTTCTGAATGTGAGCTAATAATGTTAGCACTCACCTACATAGGGAGATATGATCGTTATAAAATAAGAGAAATCAGATCGAAAGTAGAATCAATTATAAATACATGTGGCGTCTGTTCCGAAAGAACAGACGTCACTTCTGATCCTGCAGTTGTTATTTTTTTCATATTCACAGAATATATGACATCAACTGCAAATGGGAAAAGGAGAAAATGTGGACCCAGTCGGGATTCGAGCCCAGATCTCCCACTTTCTAGGCAGTTGCGCTGACCACTACACCACTGGGGACACAGTGATCACCACCCCTGCAAGGACTAGCTACGCACAGCTCCCGTCACAAATTTCCAGTTGATGTCATATATTCTGTGAATATGAAAGAATAACAATTGCAGGATCAGAAGTGACGTCTGT
Organism: Locusta migratoria; assembly: GCA_026315105.1. Lineage (NCBI taxonomy): Eukaryota > Metazoa > Arthropoda > Insecta > Orthoptera > Acrididae > Locusta > Locusta migratoria. Next base: position 7,449,005 of record CM048747.1, read on the forward strand.
TCTTTCGGAACAGACACCTACACCGGTGACGGGCAATGATTCTTTTGTTAGTGGGGAGGGGCGGGCAAAGTTTGGAGCGGGAATTTACTCTTACGGAAATCTGTACATAGTGACTACGAGTTTGAGTACTGTGGGCAGGGTAGAGCTGAGAATTTGAAGGGAGGCGTGCTTAGGAAGTCCTTGCAGGTGCGGTGATCACTGTGTCCCCAGTAGTGTAGGGGTCAGCGCAACTGCCTAGAAAGCGGGAGACCCTGGTTCGAATACTAGATGGATGCACATTTTCAGCTTTGCCCATTCCTAGTTGATGTCTTATTTTGTGAATATGAGAATTAGTTGTTCCTTTTTCCCGCAAGGTATTAGAGAATGGAACTACAGAGAAATATCATAAAAGTGGTTCGATGAACCCTCTGCCATGCACTTGAGTGTGACTTGCGGAGTATCTTTCTAGATGTAGATTGTACATGTGTTCCAGTAGACCATCGAGCACAAATGACAACGGAACTAATCCAGGCAGCGCATTATGGGCAATGATTTCGGGTATAATCTTCATTCATAAAGTACGTTTCGCATATGGCTGATATCAATACATGTACCAATATTCCTGCTATGAGAAATCAAAAAGGAGAAGCGGCCTAGTGGACATAGGCTAGTAAGTTTTGTTGCTCAAATGATTGTTAAGCTTAAAGGACGTAACTGCGGGGTCATCAGTCCCTATACTTACAAACTACCTATGAACTACCTTATACTAAAGACGACAGAAGCATCCATGCCCGAGGGGAGATTCGAACCCCCGACCTCAGCGGTCGTGCATATTGTGGCTGGTGCGTCACAGACCGATCGGCCACTGCGGCCGACCGGCGAATAAGTCATCAGTCAGAAAACCATTTGACTCGGCTATCGACCATAATGCCGCGAACAGGTTAGAGGTAGGCAACAACACGAAGAGTGCAGGCGATAAACTGGTTCTCTCGGAGGAGCGGGCTGGTCATAGAGCACAGAAAAAGCGCGGCATACCGAGAGGTCAGGGGCGCGGCGCCGAGTGGTGAGCCAGGGCTTCGGCCCGCGGAGTCCCGCGGTCGATGACCGCCGAGAGCGCGGGGAAGCACGGCCGCGCCGCGCATCCGGCTGCTGGCCATGACACGTGCAGGGCGGAGCAGACGGCGCCCACCACACACGCGGTCTCCCTCTGACTGAGACCACAGAGTTCTCACACTTCAATGAGGAAGGGACGCAGGAAGCTTAGCTTTGTTTGTTAAGCTTATGAGACTTAACTACGGGGTTATCAGTCCCTAAACTTACAAACTACTTATGAACTACTTACGAACTAGGACGGCACAAATATCCATGCCCGAGGGGGGATTCGAACCCCCGACCGTAGTGGCCGTGCAGAACGTGACTGGAGCGCCTCAGTCCCCTCGGCCACCGCGGCCGGCTGGAAGCTTAGGGTTTAACGTCCTGTCGACAGCTTGTTAGTCAGAGACGGAGCTAAAGGTCGGAGTTTTTCGTAAGGATGGGGAAGGAAATCGGCGGCATCGTTTCAAAACATCCATCCCGGCATTTGCTTGCAGTGATTTAGGGAAATCACGGAACCCCTAAATCTGGATGGCCGGAGGTTTGATTTGAATCATCATCCTCCCGAATGCGACTCTTCGCTCGATCTCAGTCTTCATCTACATCTACATTCATACTCCGCAGTCCACCGTAAGATGCTTGGCGGAGGATACACAGTACCATTACTAGCCATTTCCTTCCTATACCACTCCCAAATAGAACGAGGAAATAAAGAATGCCTATATGCTTCCGTACGACCCCTAATTTCTCTACTTGTCTTTGTGATCACTACGCGAAATGTAAGTAGGCGGCAGCAAGATCGTACTACACTCAGCTTCAAATTCCAGCCCTCTAAATGTCCTCAACAGAAATTCACGAAAAGAACGTCGTCTTTCCCCCAGCGATCTCCAATTCAGTTGCCGGAGAATTTCCGTGACACTCGCGCATTGGTCAAACCTACCAGTAACGAACCTAGCTGCTCGCCTCTGAACTGCTTCCATGTCTTCCTTTAAACTGATCTGCTGCGGGTCCCAAATACTTGAGCAATACTCAATACAAGCGTTTCATACGCGGTCTCCTTTACAGATGAAGTCCATCTTCCCAAATTTCTCTCAATAAACCGAAGTCAACTGTCCGCCTTACTCACAACTGTCCTTATATGTTCCATTTCATAACGCTCTGCAATGTTACGCCTAGATATATGAACGACGCGGCAGCATCAAGAAGCTCACTGCTAACGCTGTATTCGAACATTATGCGATTGTTTCTCCTACTCATGAGCATCACCTTACATTTTTCTACATTGAGAGATAGCTGCCAAATAGAAATTTTGTCTAAGTCATCCTGTATGCTAATACAGCCAGTTATAGACGACACCCTCCCATACACCACTGCATCATCAGAAAACAGCCGCAAATTACAACTTACTCTGTCCATCAGATCATTTATATGGATAGAAAATAATAGCGGACCTATCACACTCCCATGGGGCACGCCTGACGATACACTCGTCTCTGATGAACACTCGCCGTCGAGAACAACGTACTGTGTTCTATTACTTAGAAAGTCTTCCAGCCAGTCACAAATCTGTGAACCTATTTCATAAGCTCGTATCTTCGTTAGCAGTCTGCTTCAAACACAAGCTTCAAAAACACACGTCGATTTAATTTTTGCATAGCCAAGTAAACGTTCTGTGGATTTTTTATTCTGTGGAGAAGTTCTGCGTGAAGTAATAAATCTTCCGATTTATTGAAAAACAAAACCCAAGAAATCACTTCTCTTTTATTCAAACAGAACCTGATTTACTTTTCTTCAAGTAAGCCAAATGTGTAGCAACCTAAAGACTTGCATGACCCATTGTATGAATGGAAACCTGTATGCTACGTGCCTTGCAGCCCACGACGGCATGTTGAACCCAATTCTTCAGTGTCAATCCCACATAACTCCAGTACATTTCATAGGTCTGCGAGACTGCTGTCAACACGTGCTGTTTCATGCACCCACTTTTTCAGTGAGTATGATTTCCTCCTGGAGAGAGGTGCTGTTCCTCGTAAGCAGCAGGTTATGTGACTGCTACATTGTGGTGTTCAAGACTACTTCGCCGTCAAAGCCCACCGACCCTCAACTTCTGATTTTGGGGTGGTCCCAGGACTAGCAAAAAGTAGTGTTTACCATGTGCGATTTACTACAATACCTGAAGTTTCGTGTCAGGTCGTGTACTTCATTTTTGAACAGCGTTTAGAAATTCTGCTTTGGAAGAACTGTAATTAGTAGCATCAGCGTTGCTATCGCTTAGTAAAGGTATTGATTGTGTTTTGCCGCTAGTCTACTTTGCGTACGACCAGAATTTCTAAGGATTTTCTACTAATTTACGTGACAGGGTTTCGTTGTCGAAAATATTATGAGCTTCTCGCATTAAAGTTCGAACTGAATTTCGAGTTTCTATAAAAGATTACCAGTCTTGGGGATTTTTTGTCTGTTTAAGTTCGCAAGAGTGATCTAACCTTTTTTATACCATAGCGGGCCAGTCTAATTTGTTATGCACAAATCTATTAATAGCTATCGATATTATTTCTTTGAATGTAAGTCACGTATGATCTAGGCTCACATTGTTAGTTTCGAAAGACTGGAGATTTCCACTCAGGAAGTATCGAATTTTATCTACTCTTTTCAATAAATGTACTTTTTGTTTAATTTTGGTGGATTTCGGTAATCTGATATTCACTCTACGTTCACTAATACCTGTGTATGTTTTGATGCTCTTCATTAGCTCTGGACATTTTGTTGTTAAGAGGACAAGTCCATCCCTAGGAACCACAGACATTGACGAGGTGGGGTGGCTTCCGTGCCTCAGCGATACAGAAAGCCGTGCGGGGGGGGGGGGGGAGGGGGGGGTATCTGTGGAGAGGCCAGACAAACGTGTGGTTCCTGAAGAGGGGCAGTAGCCTTTTCAGTTGTTACAAGGGCAACAGTCTGGCCGTGTAATGTAAGCTAATGTGGTTTGCCATGCAGTTACTGCGAACGGCTGAAAGCAAGGGGAAACTACAGCCGTTACTTTTCCCGAGGACATGCAGCTCTACTGTATGAATATATGATGATGGCATCCTGACTAGTAAAACATCCCGGAGGTAAAATAGTCCTCTATTCGGATCTCCGGGCGGGGACTACTCAGGAGGATGTTATCATCAGGAAAGACAAAACTGGCATTCTACGAGTCGAACTGTGGGATGTTAGATCTCTTAATCGGGTAGGGAGGTTAGAAAAATTAAAAAGGGAAATTCATAGGTTGAAGTTACATGTAGAGGGGATTATTGAAGTTCGGTGAAAGAAGGAACAGGATTTCTCGTCAGGCAAGTACAGGATTATAAATGCAAAAGCAGTTGGGGGTATTACAGGAGTAGGATTGATAATGAATAAGAAAATAGGAATACGAGACCAACACCAACCACAATAGTAGAGATTTATATGCCAACTAGCTCTGACGATGATCATGATATCGAAGAAATTTATGAGAAGGAAAAGGAAATTAAAGTAAATTATTCAGGCAATTAAGGCAGAGGAAAACATAATTGCTTCTCCTTTATCGATAAACTTAATTGTGATAAGAGACTGGAATTAGTTAGTAGGAAAAGGAAGGGAAGGAAAAATTTTAGGTGAATATTGATTGGGCAAAAGGAATGAAAGTGGAAGCCACCTGGTAGAATTCTTCTGCACGGAACATAATTTAATCATAACAAACACTTGGATTAAGAGACCCTGGAAGGTACCAGATAGATTTTATAATGGTAAGACGTAGTTTTCGGAACCAGGTTTTAAACTTTAAGACATACCCAGGGGCAGATATAAACTCTGACCATAACTTGTTGGTCATGAACTGTAGGCTGAAACTGAAAAAACTGCAAAAAGGTAGGAAAATAAGGAAATGGGACCTCTATAAATTAAAGGAAACCGAAGAGGATTTCAGAGGGAGCTTAAAGCAACAGTTTACAGAAACAGGGGGAAATAAAACAGAAGAATGAGAATTGATAGCACTGAGAGATGAAATAGTGAAGGCAGCAGAGGGCAAAATAGGTAGAAAGGCGAGACCTACAAAAAATCCTAGGATATCACAGGGAATAATAAATTTAATTGATGAGAGGGGAAAACATAAAAATGCAGTAAATGAAGAAGGCAAATGGAATATAGGCGACTAAGAAATGAGACTGACATGAAGTGCAAAATGGCTAGAAGACAGATGCTAAAAGACAGATGCTAGAAGACAGATGCAAGTCTGTAGAAAAATGTTTAAATAGGGGAAAAATAGATACCGCCTACAGGAAAATAAAAGAGGCATTTGGAGACAAGAAAAGCAGCGGTATGAACATAAAGAATTCATATGGAAAACCAGTTCTCAGCAAAGAAGGGAAATCTGAAAGGTGGAAAAAGTATATAGAGGGGCTTTACAAAGGAAATGTAGAGACAATATGTTAGGAAGGGAAGACGAAGTACATGAAGATGAAACAGGAGATACTATACTGAGAGAAGAATTTGACAGAGCCCTGAAAGACCTAAGTCGAAACAAGGCCCCTGGAGTAGATGATATTCCCTCAGAGCTACTGAAGTCTCTGGGAGAACCAGCCATGACAAAACTATTTCGCCTAGTGCATAAGATGTATGAGACGGAGGAAATACCCTTAGACTTCAAGAAAAACGTAATCATTCACATTTCAAAGTAGACAGGCGCAGACAAGTGCGAAAAGCACAGAACTATCAGTTTAATAAGTCATGGCTGCAAAATTTTAACAGGAATTATTTTCCAGAAGAATGGATTAATTGGTAGAAGCCGACCTCGTGGAAGAAATTTCGAGAAGGAATTAAAGTTCAGGGTGAAGAAAAAAAAAACATTGCGTTTTGCCTATGACATTGTAATTCTATCAGAGACAGCAAAGGACCTGGAGGAGCAGCTGAACGGAATGGACAGTATGTTGAAGGGAGCGTATAAAATGAACATTAACAAGAGCAAAACAAGGGTAATGGAATGCAGTCTAAGAAAATCAGACGATGTTGAAGATATTAGATTAGGTAACGAAACAGTAAATGTGGTAAATGAGTTTTGTTATTTGGGCAGTAAAATAACAAATGATGGTCGCAGAACAGAGGATATAAAATACAGAATGGCAATGGGTAGAAAAGGTTTCTGAAAAGGACAAATTTGCTAACCTGGAATATTAATTTAAGTGTAAGGAAGTATTTTCTGAAGCGATATGTGTGTAGTGTTGCATTTTACGGGAATTAAATTTAGACGATAAACAGTACCGACAGGAAGAGGATAAAGGCTTTCGAAATGTGGTGCTACAGAAGAGTGCTGAAGATTAGGTGGGTGGATCGTGTAATTAATGAGGAGGTACTGAACAGAATTGGGGAAAAAAGGAATTTCTGGCATACCTTGACTAAAAGAAGGGATCTATTGTTAGGACACATCCTTAGACATCGAGGAATTGTGAATCTAGCGTTGGAGAGAAGTGTCTGGGGTAAAAATCGCAGAGGAAGACCAAGAGATGAATTCAGTAAGCGGATTCAAATGGATGTAGGATGCATTTCTTATTGAGGAGATGAAGAGGCTTTCTCAGTATAGAGTAGGGTAGAGAGCTGCATCAAACCAGTCTCCGGACTGAGGACCAAAACAACAACAAGAGGACAAGTTTATTTTCACAATGACTTAATATTCTAGTGGGTTCATTAAGTAATTGCATGAGATGATTTTCGGAGATTGCTTTCAGTACAATTTCGGATGATAGCCTCTTGTTGTGAACATGTGGTATTGCCAAGATATCAAGGGTAAGTTACAGTCGACACAAATTAAAATTGTATGCTTTGGGTACATTTTTGATTTTTTACCTAAGCTTTTTGAACCTTTATGCAATCGTAGATTTGAAATCGGCGCGGCCTTCCGCTCCGGAGGTTCGAATTCTCCCTTGGGTTATCCTTAGGTTACTTCAACTTAGTTTAAGTAGTTTGTAAGACTAGGGACTAATGACCAGCGTAGTTTTGTCCCATAGCATTACAAACGTTTAATTTTTTTTTCCAAATCTGCAATAAAATATATAGGGATTGCTATTTGAGAAATGGCAGTCCACCTCCCATCTTTATTAACTAATTTAACGTCATAATAATCATGTAATTAGTTCAGAATGAATCTTTCACTCTGCAGCGGAGTGTGCGCTGATATGAAACTTCCTGGCAGATTAAAATTGTTTTCGAAACCGGGACTCGAACCTGGGATCTTTGCCTTTCGCGGGCAAGCGCTCTATCGACTGAGCTATCCCGACACGACTCATGATGCCGCCTCACAACTTTAAATGACATGTTTGCTAAGCTTATGGGACTTAACTACGGGGACATCAGTCCCTAAACTTACAACCTACTTATCAACTGCCTTATTCTAAGGACGGCACAAATATCCATGCCCAAGGGGGGATTCCTACCCCCGACCGTAGTGGCCGTGCAGACCGTGACTGGAGCGCCTCAGTCCCCTCGGCCACCGCGGCCGGCTCACAACTTTACTTCCGCCAGTACCTCGCCTCCTACCTTCCAAACTTCACAGAAGCTGTCCTGCGAAACATGCAAGACTAGCAATCCTGGAAGAAAGGATATGGTGGAGACATGGCTTAGCCACAGCCTAAGGGATGTTTCCAGAATGAAACTTTCACAATTTTAATCTGCCAGGAAGTTTCATATCAGCGCACACTCCGCTGTAGAGTGAAAGTTTCATTCTGGCAGGTTGTGGCTAAGCCATGTCTCCTTTCTTCCAGGAGTGCTAGTCTTCCAAGGTTCGCAGATCTTCTGGAAGTTTGGAAAGTAGGAGGCGAGGTACTGCCGGAAGTAAAGTTGTGAGGCGGCATCGTGAGTCGTGTCGGGATAGCTCAGTCGGTAGAGCGCTTGCTCGCGAAAGGCAAAGGCCCCAGGTTAGAGTCGCAGTTCAGCAACACAAATTTAATCTGCCAGGAAGTTTCATGTAATTAGTTCATTACGCATTATTTGCTGTTGGTGTTGATGGAATATTCGAGCAGAGTAGTTTTATGTGGGAATAGGGAGTTGTTTAGCTGTTTTGGTATAGGAGGAAGGCCGGCCGGATGGAATTCCAGAGTGGGCCCGACTTCTGCGTTCTTTACCTTCTGACTTGCGCCGGCCGCGGTGGCCGAGCGGTCTGCGGCGTGCCAGTCACGGTCTTTACGGCCGCTACGGTCGGGGGCTCGAATCCCACTTCAGGCGTGGATGTTTGTGCCGTCTTTATTATAAGCTAGTTCATAAGTAGTTTGTAAGTTTAGGAACTGATGACCTCGTAGTTAAGGCCCATAAGCTCTACAAACATTTGAACATCTTGCTGGCTCGCTGCCTCAGGGGTCCGATGGTTGCGTACGCGGCAAAATGCAGCAGAGGTCTCGGGCCGAGGGTTTGTAAAAATGTCCACCGAGTTTGCCAAATTGTGGAAGGAGGAGGGCAAGTATTGTGTGAGCTCCTAAAGAGCCGATTTCGCTGATTTTGAGGAAATATAACACCACGACAGGACGTACCTCTTTTCTCTCGAGGGATGAGCGTCCACAACGTGTTTTCTAAAAAATGACAGCAGAGCGAGGTCAGGATGGCTTTTGCTAGCGAAAACGTTCCTTGGCAGCCCGGGCTGGGAGCGGGTCCAGCGGACGATTACGGAAAGCCTGAGAAAAGCGCCAAGAAGAGTTAAGGGAAGGGGCAGCCGTTTCTTGATTGCCTCCTGGGTAGAACTTAAGATATTCTGAATCGGCCAGGCGTGTGTGAAATTTCACTGGCTAGGTAGCTTTAATCTGATTGGCTTTCTGGAAAACCAGCGTTTATCAGGCGGTCTTGAGCTGCAGACGGTGTTAGTTTTGGGACTTTGCTTGACGCTCTCCTTGGGTATGGATGTGAGGATTTGCTTGGACTTGTAAAAATTTCATAGAGCGCTCTGAGATTTGAACTGGTACTGATAGTTCTTGTTCGGTGAGAATAAGGTCAGCCAGCCATAATTAGTTGCACCGATGCAAAATCAGCTTTCTGGAGTCTTTTAGGCCTCCAGAGCACTTGTCTATCATAACTGAAGTGGCCCAGACTAGGCAGAACTGCTTGAAATCGCAGGCACTGTGTACTACCCAGAACACAATATAGCAAGTGGCAGTTGTATCAGGTTCGCCAGACTAGCATGAAAGTGTTGTTTATAAATCTACCCTGCTCAGAATATATGTAATATATGTAATTTTCATTCTGTTACGAAGTTCATCGTTTTCCAATAGGGGATACATTTACTTGCCAGCCAGTATTAAATTCATGTTGATGGTGATCAGTTTAATAAAGCAATGTCTTAGGTTTTTCTTTTTATATCGTATGTGCATGAATATTGCCGGCCGCGGTAGCCGAGGTGTCTGAGGCACTCCAGTCACGGTCTGCACGGCCACTACGGTCGGGGGTTCGAATCCCCCCTAGGGCATGGATATTTGTGCCGTCCTTAGGATTAGCTAGTTCATAAGTAGTTTGTAATTTTAGGGACTGATGACCCCGTAGTTAAGTCCCATAAACTATACAAACATTTGAACAGTTTTGAACATGAATTTTTAAATGAGATTTTTGAGTTATTGCTTTGTAATAATACTACTATTGTGTCATTTATAATAAACTTATAGCTGAGAAAGTTTGTTTTTCTTAATGCATTCGTTTATTGTTATTTCCTGTTTTAATTCACAATTTTTAGAGGGGAATGTCAACAGTAATTGCTATTGTTACTGATTTGCCTATGGGATAGGAGATGATAGAAGGTTGCTATACAGGGCCAAACAAGTTATTGATCACTGAAAAATATTCTCTCAGCATAATTCAATAACAACTTTATTAATTAAAAACATTAATTATTCAGGTAATTATGGGGGTCAGCCGCACCTCTCCATATTTCCTTGTTCTAAATACCCACCAAACTTTTCATTTAACGTCCCCTGCTTCGATTTCTGTCATTTACGAAATACTTACCCACCTCAAACCTTACAAGATTTCAAAGTGATTACACCCGTCCCGCTTTCGAGGTGAAAAACATTTATTGTAATTTTTTTCATCCGATTTGTATTCATCCAAATATTTCGAGAAATAGTTTTAAGTGCTTCACCTTGAATGTAGTAAGCAAGAGAAACTACTATATTGTCACAAGTATTTATTAATCTCGCGCATATTAAATATTTTCGTGTCCCCTAGGAACGACGAAGGCAGAATACGTATCGCACGGCAATCTTCAAATTCTAGCTATACAGATTTATGTCACCCTTACTGGAATCACGACAGTCCTCTGTTAGAGCTAAACGTTTGTATAAACTGCGTCGTCCGTCTGCATCTCTATACAGAGTGTTCCAAAATTTTGAGGGGTGGTAGCAATCAACGTCCAATAAACACGAGTCCGTTCTGATATAAAAACACGTGTTTATAGGGAGAGTTGCGCGATGTTTTGTTGCAGAGTTGTTGCGCTGGCACTCCGTCAAGTGTTTCGGCGTGGTATTATATTCAATGGTCTTCGTACCTTTAGATAATCTGCAGTCAGTTTTGTGCTTCGAGTTGTGTAACAGGCTACGTCAGTTTTCGTCGTTTTTGTATGCGTTATTGTGCAGCGTTATCAACTGTGGGTACATACAGTATCATGGTGTTTTCCCTTCTTACAAAAACAGATTCACTATTGCCTTACTGTTAATCGCTCCTTAGCAATGGAAGAGAATAAATGAGACGCACTGCCCAGAATTTCTCATTTATGTGCTTTCTGTCTCCCAGGAGGATGTGCCGTCTCAGGAACGGTTAAAGATGTGTTCCATCCATGACGTCGCACCAGCGCACCTCCGCCACAGTGTGAGAGAACATTTGACGCGGACGTTTCAGGACAGCCGGATTGGTCCGAGAGGCCCCATGCCTTGGGCTGCTTATTCCTCAGACAGCAATCCACTAAACTTTGGTTACGGAGACACTTGAAGGAATTCGTCTACGCACCTCCAGTCGAGACGTACAGACACTAGAGGGCCGTGTCTTCAGTGCGTGTCAGCAAGTACTACAACGACAATCGGGCATACTTCAGACGGCCATCAATGGACGAGACTTGAATCACCTCCTATAAACACGTATTTATCTCGGAAAGTAAGCGTTTCCGGACTTATTTTTCTTGCCTCGACGAGTAATACCACCTCTCAAAATATTTTAAGACCCTATATTTATTTTTCGTCTTCTGTCGTACACACATGAAGAAGGCTTCAGACTTGCGTATGTCATTTTGAATTACTCTTGTAGAACCTCTGGCAATAGAGTTTGGTGAATTAAGCCAGAACGGTCGATCGCGAAACACAGGCGAATCGCAAGGCTGCACCTGCGTATCTGACGGTGTTGATAACCTGTACTGCCCCACCATCTAGTAGTCCAGTTGAGCATAGCGTGTGTTCCGTGCTAGAACTGTTGGACGAAACACTTGTTTAGTGCGCTCTTTCTGACCTGTGAACAGGATCAATTTAAAGTTTTGTTTTAAGCTTGGCGATTCACTTAAGGAAACGCATGCTGTGCTGGTACGTGTTTTTAGGACTCAAGCAAATGTTCAAATGTTTGTAGGGTCTACGGGACTTAACTGCGGGGTCATCAGTCCCTAAGCTTACAAACTACTTATGAACTAGCTACAACTAAGGACGGCACAAATATCCATGCCCGAGGGGGGGGATTCAAACCCCCGACCGTAGTGGCCGTGCGGACCGTGACTGGAGCGCCTCAGTCCCCTCGGCCACCGCGGCCGGCAGGACTCAAGCCCTGCAATGAAGTGTGTGTACCAGTGGTTCGTCCGTTATCGATAAGGCCGCGAAACTCCACGTAGCAGGCGACCAGCATCCGCCGTCAGTTATGAAGACATTGAGAAAGTGAGGACGTTAATCATGAATGATCGTCGATTAACTGCGCACATGATAGCGGGTGAACTGTAGATCAACTGTAAACCCGTGCAACCAATCCTTACCCAGAAATTCGGAAAGAGGAAAACGTGTTGTCTTGTGCCACAGCACTTGACTAACGATCAGAAGCAGACACGTTTAAATGCTTCGCAGAATTTAATCGAAACGGTCCGCGGCGAAGTGGCCGAGGGCAATGAGGGGCTGTGCTCCGACGTGCGAGGCAGTTACCCGTCGGAGTTTCGAATGCCCCTCGGGCATGGATTTTGTCTTTAGTATAAGTGAGATCATAATTAGTTTGTAAGTTTACGAACTGATGACCCCGCAGTTAAGTTCCATAAGTTTAACAGTAATTTGAACATTTGAATCGAAACGGCGGATGCGACACCCACTTTCTTGAACCGTATTGTCGCTGACGATGAAACCTGAAGGGAAACGGCGAAGCATGGAACGCCGCTCTCCGACATTAACTTGCCGGAAAAAGGTCATAGCCGAAAAATCACGTATCAAAACGATGCCCATTACCTTTTTCTATAGTCTAGAGATTATCAAATGTTCAAATGTCTGTAAATCTATCAGTCCGTAGCTTACAAACTACTTAAACCTAGGTACACTAACCTAAGGACAAACACACACGTAACTGTTGGAGAGATGTTTTACTGATTTAATCCAAGTTGACCACGGCTAGCACAAAATCGTGTAATAAATTTATTAAATCGACACAAAACAATCCCAGGGCCGTTTTAGCAGAGCTATAAATAAAAAAAGCAATTTCTACGAAAGAGACAGTATTTATCAGCACGTTTTCAACAATTAGTTTCTTTCCTAAAATGGTCGCGGTAACCATAATCGTAGTTTGCTGTAAAATAAAACGCATCTTACATTAGTGATCGGGAAAGAAAAATGAACTTTGATGAAATAAATCCAATTACGATATTAAAATGAAATTATTATTATTAAACTACTTTCACCATCAACACGTACATTTTACGACGGTAGCAATAGCTTCGTAAAATACATGTGAAAACTTCATTAGATTGTTTATCAGAGAGCACTTTTTTATATCGATATAGTCACAGTTCTACTTTCATATTTAAAAATTGTTCATAGCGTCCTACATAATTTTATATAGGAAATGCAAACCATGGCATTTTTTTAATTGTTCATTTTAGCAGTTTTGTTGTTAGGAGGCACATGTAACACTATAGAACGACATTGAACGCTGCATGGTACATTGAAACTTTGACCCGTTTCATGTAACATCTACGCACTTACATGATGCCAGTACGCGTAAGATTCCTGGGTTTTTGTTGATGACAGTGGTCGCACACACGTAGCCAATATCGCCAACCAGTTCATGGCACATACGGATCTCAACCGTCCAAACATCTTCCTGACCCCTCGAATCAAAAGACGCTATGAAAGGAAAGAGATTTGACGATTTTCCTGACATCCGACGAACGCAATCACAAGGGAGAGTTCATGCAAAGTTTCCAGGATCCGAACTTAATTGTCATAGATTGTATATGGTTTCGCATGAAGACCGCAGTACAAGGTGTGGACAAAAATACCTCAGATTCCTTTCGCACCATAAAATCGTATGGAGAAGATTTTGCTTCGGGTACAGAGAATATCGAGAGCAGCTTTAATAAGCAGGATTTATTAACAGACTGCACCGAGTTTTAGCTTTGTCTCTAACGAGCATGCTATCGACGGTACGTTAAACTCTAAGCTTTCCTCTTTTAACAGTCCGCAGACAGTTTAAAGTAGAAAGTTTACAATGAGCGTACATCTCTTATGATTACTCAGTGGACAGCTGGCATTGGAAGGTCAACGTAAATCAGTTTATTCCTACACCATAATGTAGCATATCTCTCTCCCTGTTAACCTGGCTACCATGATAACTTGAAGTCCACCGCTGAACACGTGTGTCCGTGCGGGAGTAGACGGTGCGCTCTAAGGCATGAAAGTGTTGGGACAGGTGACCACAGCGCTACGGTCCCATTAAGTTAATAACATTTGAATATGCGAACAATACTGTGGAGTATAATCATTCAAAATGTATAGGAGAGGAAATCCTGAGCAACAGATTTTGTTCTTCTTGAACATAAGTAAGCAGTGCTGAAGATGTCCAGAACAGAAATATATGGATTACTGCATCGAACTAGAGTAAATATTGTTGGTAGTTAAATTGCGCTGATTTCTATGAACGTAAGATGTTTACGGAATCCACATAAAGCAATGACACGACAGGAATCAGTACTTGGTAAGTTTCAATTTTCTGTAGTCAGTACGTCGCTATTTATATGGCGAATGGACTATACTTCGCAAATCATGGTAGACATTAAGTGATCAGCATTTTCAGCTATTTGGATGCCGGGTTAATAAAATCAAATGTTTGTATAGCTTATGGGACTTAACTACGTGGTCATCAGTCCCTAAACTTACAAACTACTTATGAACTAAGACTAAGAACGGCACAAATATCCATGGCCGAGGGGGGATTCGAACCCTCGACCGTAGTGACCATGCAGACCGTGACTGGAGCGCCTCAGTCCCCTCGGCCACCGCGGCCGGCCCGGATTAATAACTAAACAATTTATATTGTTCTGTAGTTTCAAGAAATTTGATTAAATTCATGCTGTTGTAACAATGCTGATATTTACTACGTTTTTGGTTGTTTGTATGATATTAACTTACGTTATGTAAGTATTATGATTCCATGATATCTCGTGATGTTTGTGGATGACAGTTACATTGTCAGTTTCATTGCCGAAGGTTTGGTTTGTCTTTATCTCATCATGATCGTCATCATCATCATCATCACTATTTGAGACTGATTACGCCTTTCGCCGTTCACTCCGGAGCATAGATCTCCAATAAAATTGCTCTACGATTCCCTATTAAATTCTAATTCTGATATTGCGTCTGTTACTTCAAAATCAAAATCATTCTTGTGCGAATTCAAGTACTTTCTACCTGGTCTATCTCTTCTAGGCCTCTACAGCTCTTAGGTAACCTTCCTTCTCCCTAGTGTGTAACATTAACTCACGATTGTTCGCTCTGACTGCTTCAACTATAGTGTCCATTCACAAATTTAGTTTTTTTCCTCGTTATGGACATTCCAGGCATAGTCAATCATGTATAAATCCGGTGCACAAGCTGGCCACCCCATTCGTTCAATTCTCTCAGCTTGAAGTGTGGTGTCCACTAGTGCAGCACTCTGGGGATGAGTGTTATCGTCCACCACAAGGAACCCACCTCCTATGGCATCAACGTAGGGCACAACAAAAGGTTGAAGGAACTTAATAGCTTTAAGCAGTAAAAGCGCCATTCTGAATGACATAGAGGTCCTTACGTCCGCCAATACGTCCTGCCCACGCCATAGCAATGTTTCCTGCTCATAAGCAGGATTGTTCCGAGTTCCACATTCTCCCCAGATGGGGAAACAACGATTGTCTGGCTGAACACAAAATCTTGCTCATCGATTGTCTGGCTGAACACAAAATCTTGCTCATCGATTGTCTGGCTGAACACAAAATCTTGCTCATCGATTGTCTGGCTGAACACAAAATCTTGCTCATCTGTGAGAAGAACCCGGCATCATTCATGTAGACTTCAATTCGGATGTCCCTCCGCACAGTTTTGCGGGCTAAACGATCGTGATTTTAATGGAACACACACCATAGGGCTCCGTGCGTAGACGCCAGCTTTCCGAAGGTGATTTCGGACTGTTTGTGATGATGACTGCGCGTCCTGTTGCTGCCTGGAGAGTGCGTTGCAGCTGAGTTGCATTCAGCCTCCTCAGCCTCCTGTCTCGGAGAGCGGCCATCTCTTGCTGGTGTTACCACCAGACGACCGTGGCCTTGCTTTCTTTTAAAGCTTCCTATTGTCCGAAATTGAATCCACGTCCAGGAAATTAGACTTTGAGACACTCCAGTAGCTGCAGCCATCTCCCGCTTCCATCTTTCCCATGGTTCTCCAAGCTTGTGATAAGTGACATTGTTGTTGCGTTGCACTACCTGCTCACTGCACTGTCTGAACACAACTGCTTGTGTAATTCGTTTTGGAAACACAACACCAAGCCCCTATGAAGCAATCTTTCTGTTATGACTAGTAACTCGGTTGCCGTAAAGTTGATGTCTCCACTTCGTAGAACCGAGAGGAAGACGTTCAACCGGTTTTATTCATTCTGCCGGTTGACAGTACTATAGAACCTAGATATTTCAACCGATCCCCTAATTGTTTTGACCTGTGTATTTCAGTTCGTTGTAGATTATACTTTACACTCTAGTTTCGTAGTGAGCACATTATATTTCCAACAGTTTGGTGACCAGTGATTGTTAAAATTTTTAACTTTGTCCGTATTAGATCGTAAGTCTTCCAAAGCTTTGCTGAACAACAAAATCGGATGCAATGTGTCTTAAAAACCAACTGCTTCTTCTTCTTACACTCACCAGACAGCTAATTCCTCACGTAGAAGTCTCTTTCCAACCATTCTGACTATTCTGAATTTCAAAGGAGACTTATCTTGGTTTTAATCTTAGGAAAGGTTGGGTGGAATGTATTATATACAAAATTCTCAGTTATGTTTCTTCACATTTATCCTGCAACCATTTCACTTTAATTTTCCACCAGTTTTCTTCATTTTGAATCCCCTGTCACTTATATTGCCTTTTTCTCATCTGAATATGTTTTTATTTCTTTCTTTTACCGACCAGCTGAAGCATTTCTTTTGTTCCCTTCTTCTCATATTTATAACTGTGTCCAGCTTGACCCGTATTATAAATGCCAAACCCTTTCTCTTTTAAACAGCCATCTGTGATACATTATCATCGAATAAAAAATGACCCTAGTATAGCACATCAAAAGTCAAACACGTTCTGTCGTATAGAAAGGTGAACAGGTGGGGCATGACAGCTTTGACATAGTTGCACAACGACATATTTACCATAGCTGTTTATTTTTTCTCAATGCTACCGGTTTCGGTAATTCACTACCATCAGAGATTAGCCAATAGCTTAACATGTCGTAACAATCTCTGCTAACGCTTGATAATGGTGAATGACCGAAACCGGTAGCATTGCGAAAAAAATAAACAGCTATGGTCAATATGTCGTTCTGCAAAAACGTGCTGTCGTAGTCAGAGGTTTAAAAGAGAATTTCATATAAAGTTTGAACAGATACGTGCAAGTTTAAAGTGTTAGAAGACACGGTCTACAAAAATTCTGTTAGAAACATTTTTTCAACGTAAGATTCTAACGATGCACATAAAAACTGTGCCATTAGATCAGCATTAATTTTTGTTCCATTGTCATGTTTTGCAATAGCAATTAATCGTTAAAATTTGACTGTACTTTGGAACATATCTATCGTTACATAATGACTCTGCAAATGGGCACTGCTCCTTGCTAAACCGAAACCTTTTTACCTCATGTTCTTGTCTCAAATAGGAAAGGACCATGAAGACATATCCCCCGGCCCCCCTCCTCCCCACCCCACAAAAAAAAAAAAAAAAAAAAAAAGAAGAACGTTCTACACGCTATTTGTTACAGCACCGCCGCACTGTATTGATATTCTTTATCTTAGAAACTCCAAAGCTCAACATGATTCCGCATTCTTCCGACGCTTCTCTTGAATTCCAATTAAGAACCCCCGGTGCTGGTCGCGGTGGCCGAGGGGACTGAGGCGCTCCAGTCACGGTCTGCACGACCACTACGGTCGGGGGTTCGAATCCCCCCTCGGGCATGGATATTTGTGCCGTCCTTAGTATTAGCTAGTTGATAAGTAGTTTTTAAGTTTAGGGACTGATGACCCCGTAGTTAAGTCCCATAAGCTTAATAAACATTTGTTTTGTTTTTGTTTCAAGAACCGCTGCTAGCATGCGTAATATGGAAGTAGATATCCTTGGAGTATAACAATAAATTGAATCACTTAACAAAAGTAAGTATCCCGGCCCCGACTGTATATCAGTCAAGTACAGAGTATACTGATGCAACAGCCCATAGCTAGCTTTCATACTAGCTGTCACATACAACCGCTTGCTCAGCGAAAGGCCCGTACCCGAGACTGGGACGTTGCACAGGTCACTCCATTATCCAAGAGAGGCGATGGGAGAGGTCCGCAAAATTACAGACTGGTGTCACTGACGTCGGTTTGCAAAAGGATTTTAGAATGTATACTTTCCTGAAACATTATGAACTACCTTGGAGAGAACAACCTATTGACCCATAGTTAACATGGATTAAGAATTTGCTTGTTAGGTGTGGTCCGCCTTAAGCAAAATTGTTTTTAGTTTCTCCCAAACACAAACACGTTTCGCTGGCGTTGCAGCATCATCAGCGGGATAGTTATTTTATACTGTCTGTCAAACGAACAATGAAATGATTGTTACTTTTTGTAAATTAAGAGTAGAAACTACCGATAATTGTGAAACTAATATATATATCATTTCTTATTTTTGTAGGTATACAAGGCCTACCTTAATACCACATGTGTCAAAAATACACACTGATGTTTTGTGAGTTAAAAAACTACAAATACTGCTACATGTATTATTAAGGTAGGCCTAGTATACCTAATAAATAAGAACGATATATATTAGCTTCACAATTATCGGTAGTTTGTACACTTAATGTACAAAAAGTAACAATCATTTCATTGTTCATTTGACAGACAGTATAAAATAAATATCTCACTGATGATGCTGCAATGCCAGCGAAACATATTTGAGAGAAACTAAAAACAATTGTGTTTGCTCAAGGCGGACCATACCGACAAAGCAAATTTATTTGTAAGCAGACACGGATATTGAAGAGCTATTCAAACCTCAAGATGAATGGATTCAGAAAGTATCAATCTTGCGAAACACAGCTATCTCTTTACTCACATTTATGAACGCTAACAACAAGCGATCTCAAAGCGATTCCATGTTTCTAGATTTCAGGAAGGCTTTTGACGTCGTTCCACGTTGGGGGGTTCGAACCCCCACCCCCTAGGGCATGGATGTTTGTGTCTTTAGTATAAGATAGTTCATAAGTAGTTTGTAAGCTTATGGACTCATGAGCCCGCAGTTAGGTCCCCTAAGCTTAACAAACATTCGAACATTTTTGAAGGCTTTTGACACTGTACCTTAAAAGCGTTTTCCAATTAGATTGTGTGCTTCTGAAATATCGCGATAGTTGTGCGAATGAATTTGCGATTTCCTGTCAGAAAGGACACTTTATGTTGTAATTGACGAAAAATCGTACAGTAAAACTGAATTAATATCTGGCCTTTCCCAGATAAGTGTTATAGAGTCCTAGGAGACAAAGTGAACAGCATACCTCGACTATTCGCAGATAATGCAGTTATTTATTCGTTATTGAATTAACCAGATACTCAAAATCAACTGCAAAATTTTTTAGATAAGCTATCTGTACGGTGCAAGAAATTGGCAATTCATCCAAAATAATGATAAATGTGAAGTCATTCATATGAGCACTAAAAGGAATATGTTAAACATCGTTTACACCATAAATAAGTAAAATCTAAATAGTTAGTAGTAACGAGTACGTACAACTTAAATTGGAAATAAGACATATTGTAGGAAAGGCGAACCAAAGACTACATTTCATTGGCAGAACACTTAGAAGATGCAACAGTTCTACTAAGGAAACTGCCTACACTACATCTGTGCGTTAATCTCGGAGTATTGCTGCACCTTGTGGGATCCCCACCAAGTGACGGAAGGTATAGAGCGTGTTCAGAGAGGGGCAGCTCGTTTTCTATTGTCGCGATGTAGGGCAGTGAGTGTCACAGATATAACGCAAGAGTTAAGAGTTGGGTTGGATATCATTACTGGAAAGGCGTCACTCTTTGTTGCGAGATTTCTTTCAAACTGTTATGGGACTTAGCTACGGGGTCATCAGTTGTCTGCGAGAGACAGTATCAGTTACCGCTCGGTACCGATAGACACAGCACTGTTCGCCGTAAGTATATCAGTCCGAGTCGTTGAGAGGTACTTCAAGAGCTGGGCGCTGTCAACGTGTCTTGGATCAGCTGTAACAGCCCAGGCCGTCATAAGTGTGGTCAATTCGTCTCAGAATGGAGCTCACGTTGTGTGGTTTTGTTAGCATCTGCTTCCTCATGTTTTCAACTCGGCGCCTGTGTGCGTTCAACTGGCGTTGTCTGTTTGCTGATCTACATTGCCTTCTCCGTGTTAGCTATGTTTGCGTAGTTCACTGATAGTTAATTGTCTCCGGTAAAGAGTTTCTAAACAGTTATGCTATCCTTTATGGTCTGATAGTTGGTACCCAGAATAAGCATTAAGGGACTGATAGAGTGTCTCCTGTTTTTTAAATCCCTCCGCGAGAGTATAAGCTTCGCGTTGGGTGTGTTATGTGGAGCAATGTTTACGACAGATAGCATTTTGTTATGTATGACCTGCAGGGTGCAGCAAGTAAGTTTGACGTACATAAGCCCAGACTGGGGTAGCGTGCGTCGTCAGAGATACAATTAGTAATATATACCAGGTTTGGAACTATTTACTCACAACCGACTTTTCATATTTGCACCTGTTAATGTCCTTCAAAGTAGCCACCAGCGTTGTGTAGAACCCGTTGCTAGCGATAAGGAAGGCGTAGTATACCGTTAGCAGAGCCTGTTCTGTTGATGGTGCGAATGGAGCGGTCTACTGACTGTCGAATCTGAAGCGAATGCCACAATGTAGTTTCTTCATCTTCGGAATCAAATCATAGCCACAAAGCCCAGGGAGTATGGTGGATGGTACAGTACTTCCCAGTCCCATCGACCGAAAAGAGCAGCCACAGCTTGCGCTGTATGCTCCCACGCATTGCCATGCAAAATGATGGGTGCGTTGCGCAGAAAGTGTTGCCGCTTCTTTCACAAAGCTGGTGGCAGTTAATGCTCCAAAACGCTAGGACGACCTGCCCGATGCATGTCTGCCACAGTTTGCCGACCTTCATTGCAGGTTTTTACCTAACGTGCCACTGTTCTGTACAGCAATGCCGATTCCCCGCACGCCTCTTGAAGACCTTGATGACACTGTCGTGCTGTACGACCTCTGGCACATTCAATCTTGATCCAAATCCGATGTTCCTGTTTGGAAAACATAGTGACGCCGTTACGTTAGACCGCTGCTTTGTGCGCCCGCCAGTGGCGTGGGACGGACGAGCCCATTTGCGTGGAGGTAAGGCAGGTATGTCAACAACGTCTACTGTCAGCGACAATACTACATTGTGTTGCATAGTGTTGCCACTGTTTAAGTTCCAACCCTAGTACATGGGCCAGACATCATCGAGATGGTCCAGGCATCATCGAAATGGTCCAGGCATCATCGAGATGGTACTGTTGAAACGGTACAGCCGATTTCCTCCAACCCAAGAAAAAACCCGATCTTGTGCTCTGTCTGTAATGACCTGGACTTTAAAGCTTAATCTCCCGCTATAAATTAGTATTGCGAACAGTGGTGCAAGAGGCGAGTAATTTTACGGCTGCGACCACCGCGAGCCTGGAGCTTTCCCAGAAGCTCTCCGCCAGTCATTCACAGCGCCACACGCCTCCAGCAGACAAGGCCCTCTGCGCTGAGGCAGGTGAGGTGCCAACTCACCGCCGGACAGCCAACTCATCGCCGGCAACGAGCCACCATCCTGCCTCCTCGGTTCGCGCCTTCTCCAGAATAGCGCGATCACCGCCACCACATGCCGACTGTCCACAGATTCACGCCGCGAGGTTCACGGTCAGGGAACACCCCAAGGACGGCTCCTAACTCGCTCATCTCATTAGCGCCTTTTGCCGTTAGTCCCACCTGCCAAAACGTCGAGAAGCAAAGGTTTACGTGTATTTTCCACTGAGTAGCCAGAGTTTCAGAGATTCTTATTTGCTGGGACAAAGGAAATACGGCCATCATCATCAAGCAAGATGATTATACAGATAAAGGTCAAAATTTCCTTACCGAAATTGGTATGTAGAAGCCAAGTACGATTATACCAGTAAATTTCAAGCAGGATTTAAGAAACGTTTAGAGGAAACTCAATTTTTGTTTACTGAAAAAAAAAAACATAAAAAAAAACACCTCATAGTGATGAACCCGTAATAACTATACTTAGACGACACGATAAAGGCCCACAGAAACGGGTAATCGGTGAGGCCTGCAATCAATGGTAGAAAGGGACCAGGGGCTAAACTAATGAAAAGATTGAGTGAGATGTTAAGGGAATGGTATACTTATAATGAAAGCTTTTCAGTAAAAAATAGTAGTGAAGTGGCTAAGTTGATACAACAGCACGATATGAATGGTGACATCAGATTAGCGTCTTTAGATGTGACCAGCTTGTATACTTCAATACCGGTAGAACAAACAATAGACTTTATAGAAAATAGCTTACGTCAGCATGGCAAAATATCTCAGGTAGATATAGATCAATTCATAGGACTGTTAAGATTCACCATATCATTTAAGTATTTTAAATATAACAGTAAATTTTACATACAGGAAAACGGTTTATCAATGGGTTCTACATCTACATACATACTCCGCAATTCACCGTAAGCTCCGTGGCGGAGGGTACACTGTACCACTACTAGGCATTTCCTTTCCTATTCCACTCCCAAACAGAACGAGGAAAAAAAGAATGCCTATATGCCTCCGTACGAGTCCTAATTTCACTTATTTGGTCTTTGTGATCTTTACGCGAAATGTAAGTATGCGACAGCAAGATCGTACTACACTCAGCTTCAAATTCCGGCCCTCAACAGAAATTCACGAAAAGAACGTCGTCTTTCCTCCAGTGATCCCCAATTGAGTTGCTGGAGCCTTTCTGTGACACTCGCGTATTGGTCGAACCTACCAGTAAAAAACGTAGTTGCTCGCCTCTGAACTGCCTATATGTATTCCTTCAAACCGATCTGCTGCGGGTCCCAAACACACGAGCAATACTAAAGACATGGTCGTACAAGCGTTTTATACGCGGTCTCCTTTACAGGTGAAGTACATCTTCCCAAAATTCTCCCAATAAACCGAAGTCGGCTGTCCGCCTTACAACTGTTCTTACATGTTAGTTCCATTTCATATCGCTCTGCAATGTTACGCCTAAATATTTGAACGACGCGACAGCATCAAGAAGCTCACTACTAATGCTGTATTCGAACATTATAGAATTGTTTTTTCTACTCATGCGCATCACCTTACATTTTTCTACATTGAGAGCTAGCTGCCACTCTTCGCACCAACTAGAAGTTTTGTAAGTCATCTTGTATGCTATTACAGTCAATTACAGACGACACCCTCCCATACACCACAGCATCATCAGCAAACAGCCGCAAATTACAACTTACTCTGTCCATCAGATCATTTATATAGATAGAAAATAATAGCGGTCCTATCACACTCCCCTGGGGCACGCCTGACGATACACTCGCCTCTGATGAAGACTCGCCGTCGAGAACAACGTACTGCGTTTTATTACTTAGGAAGTCTTCCAGCCAGTCATAAATCTGTGAACCTATTCCATAAGCACGTATCTTCGTTAGCAGTCTGCAGTGTGGCACCGCGTCGAAGGCCTTTTTGAAGTCGAGAAAAACACAATCCGCCTGTTGCCCTTCGTCCATGGCTCGCAAGATGTCATGTGAGAAAAGGGCAAGCTGAGTTTCACCTGAACGATGTTTCCTAAACCCGTGCTGATTCATGGAAAGAAGCTTTTCCGTTTCAAGGAAATTTACTATATTCGAACTGAGAATATGCTCTAAAATTCTACATGAAACTGATGTCAACGATATTGGCCTGTAATTGTGTGGGTCAGTTCTCTTTCCTTTCTTATAAACGGGAGTCACCTGCGCTTTTTTTCAATCACTAGGAACTTTGCGCTCAATTAAAGATTCGCGATAAATGCAAGCTAAGTAGGGGGCCAATGCCGCAGAATAGTCTTTCTAAAACCGAACTGGTATTCCGTCCGGACCAGCAGACTTTTTCGTATTTAGCTCTCTCAGCTGCTTCTCTACACCGGAAATACCTATTGCTATGTCCCCCATTTCGGAATTAGTACGTTGATCAAATGATGGTACATTTGTGCGGTCCTCCTGCGTGAAAGATTTCTTAAAGGTTAAATTTAGAACTTCAGCTTTCCGTTTGCTTTCTTCTATTACTGCCCCGGAATGATCAACGAGTGACTGGACAGTGGGCTTTGACCCGCTTATCGATTTTGCATAGGACCAGAATTTTTTCGGGTTCTTGGAAAGATCTTTTGCTAAGGTATGGCTGTGATAATTATTATATGCATCTCGCATCGATCTTTTTATAGACGCACGAATCTCTACTAACTTTTGCTTGTCATCATTTGCTTGTCATCCTTAATCGTCTTTACTTGCACATATTTCTCTAACCCTTTATTAACAATGCACTTAAATGTAGTCCACAATTCCTCTACATCCATAGTCCCGGAATTAAACGATGCCCATTCATTTTCTAAGTGCGTTCGTAACATTTGTTTATCGGCTCTTCCCAACAAAAACACGCTCCTAGCCTTCTTGATTGGTTTATGAACTTTGGTCACCATCGACGCTATGACGATATCATGATCACTAATTCCTGTCTCTACACAGACATCGTTAATAAGGTCAGGCCTGTTTGTGGCTATAAGGTCTAGAATATTTCCATTGCGCGTGGGTTGCCGGTTTAACTGCTCAAGACAGTTTTCGGAGAATGTGTCCAAAAGTAGCTCGCTGGACTGCTTGTCTGTACCGCCTGAAATGTAACTAGTGAGGTCCCAATCTATACTCTTAAGGTTGAAGTCTCCTCCGACTAATATTGCGTGGCCCGGATACCTTTGCACTACCTAGTGTAGACTTTCTTTGAATGATTCTAAAACTGCTACAGCAGCACTGGAGGGCCGGTAAAAACACCCAACTATTAACTTTACTTCTTTTAGACCTGTTATATATGCCCAGATAACTTCACAGTAACTTTCAACCTCGATCTCAGTAGAAACAATATCTTTGTCCACAGCGATGAACACTCCTCCTCCAGTTGTATCAGATTTATCTTTCCGATATACATTCCACGCTTCGCTAAATATTTCTGAACTTGCCACATCATCGTTTAGCCAGCTTTCGGTGCCTAAAACTATCTGACCGCAATAACTTCCATGCAGTGCTGCAAATTCAGGAACTTTGTTTCTGATGCTCTGTAAGTTCGCGGCTAATATTTTGATGTTCGAATTTTTGTTCCCAACGTGGCCTGAATTCGCTGTTTGAATGCTGACAGGCGAGTGCTCATCAGAGTTAGCACCTAGCCTAAAAGACCCCCCATGTGCACTCCACAAGTACTCTGCTACCCGAGTAGCCGCTTCCTTAGTGTAGTACACCCCTGATCTATCTAGGGGCACCCTACAATTCCACACCCGATAACGCAGATCCAGTAAACTGCAGCCATGACTGTCACAGAGTCGGCGAAGCCTCTGGTTCAGACCCTCCACTCGGCTCCAAACCAAAGGACCCCGATCAACCCTGGGAACAATGCTACAAATCGACAGCTCTGCTTGCACCTCGCGTGCGAAGCCAGCAGCCTTCACCAATTCCGCCAGCCGCTCGTAGGACCTGAGGATGTCCTCAGAACCCAAGCGACAAGCGTCATTGGTGCCGACGTGAGCCACGACTTGCAGTCGACTGCACCCCGCACCCTCGATAGCCGCCGGCATGGCCGCCTCCACATCTCTGATGAGGCCCCCCGGCAGACACACCGAGTGCACGTTGGAATTCCTTCCGTATCACAACGCTATCTGCTTAAGGGGCTCCATCACGCGCCTGACATTGGAGCACCCAATAACTAATAATCCCCTCCCCCCCGTGCACCTGCTCGGACCCTGCTGAAGGAGTGGTCACACGTTCACTCACAGGAAGAACGGGCGCGGACGGACGTCCAGCCTCCACATTGGCCTTCCGCCTCGCGCGACGTGAACACCGTACAACCCGCCACTCCCCTTGCGGAGAAGGCGGTTCGACGACGTCCGGTACACCTGAAGGTGCCTCGGTAGCAGGGACAGAGAGCGAAGCGTGAGACACCCGAGGTGTCCCACTCGACACACCAGACTCCCCACCATCGCTGCACCCAGAGACAGCAGCCTGAAGACGGCTGACCGTAGACAACAGCACGCTCAGCTGTTCGCGAACCGTGGCCAACTCCTCCTGCGTCCGCACGCAGAAGGCACACATCCTATCCATCCTATCGATACAATTAGCTGCGGAAAGTAGAAAACTAAATAATCAACTTTTAAGTAGCCTAGTACTCTAATAAAGGCGGCTGGCTGCTGACTGAACTGTGGTCAGTGGTAACTCCAGTGTCAAATCAACAAAACTGAGTCCGGCAGTTTTCAAAATAAACAAGAATATCTGTGGAATACACCGTTATCAAGCGCGCGAGAAAATAAGCTTAGCGCTGTTCACGATGTGGCAGCTGGCACTGGACTGACTGATAACGAGCTTTAATAACGGCCTCTGACTTGTTTTGAAATACACCAGTCAAAGACGAAAACTAAACACAACGGTATTTATCAAATACGAAAGAATAAACTATTAAAACAGTAGTACAAACGAAATCTGCCAAGTACGCGGGAGTAAACCTCTTAAAACAGAAGTACTAACGAAATGAACTAGACTGGCAAATTAAATTTGACACAAATTAAATTAAGATACTTAGCGCTTGTGCGTTGGCAGGTCAAATGACAGATATCTTTTCTAAAGTAAAACGCTAAACATAAACATAAAATCCACATATATGCTAGGTATGTTGATGATATTCTTTTAGTATATCAAGGCTCCCAGGAAGAGATAAATGACTTGGCTAATGATCTCAACAAGATGCATAAGAGCATAGCATTCACAGTTGAACATAAACAGCAAGGAAGTTTAAATTACTTTGACTTGAAGATTGAGAACAACAATAGGCGCTGATATTAATAAAAAGTCATGTCACCCACATAGACACAAAACAGCCTTGTTTAAAGGTGCACTTGATAGAGTAAATTCAGTTCCGTTGACCTCTGAAAACAAGGAAGCTGAAATGAAGGCTCTTAGACAGATAGCCGCAGAAAATGATTATGACGCGGGTTTGATAGATAAATTAGTAAAGACGATAATACATAAGAATCAACTACGTGGTGAAAATTCGCACAAATATAGGGTTATACCATTATCTCCTACAAATTGGCGAGACTGTTTAAAAAGAGAGACGTTAAAATTGCTTTTAGAACAGACAATAAATTAGAAAATACTCTGAAGCATAAGACTGATGCAGGTGAGAGCCGGATGGGAAGAGCGGGGTACACCAGATAAAGTGTAATGATTGTGAAATGAAGTATATAGGACAAACGGAAAGGAATTTTAAGGTGCGGTGTAATGTGCACAGTAATAGTGAGAATGGCTCATCTACAGTGGCAAAACACCTAAAAATTGAACGACATTCGTTGGGCTCCATAAATGATAGTTTGAAAGTCATGCACTATGACGACAAAGGTTGGTTATTATCAAATATCGAAGAAATTGAGATTTTTTGTGCGTTGAGAGAGGATTCCAGCAGCATGCTCAACGAAAAGACAGAAATATCTAAAAACCATTACTGGGCACATTTTAGCAACCTTCTCCTTGAGAAACACTGATGTATTAAATATCGACTTCTTGCTTTTAACTTCCTGAGAAATTTAGAGCGTAGTTCCGTTACAAAACCTTTAATTTAGTGACAGATTTTATGAATAAATGTTAGGTATCTTGACTAGAATATCTTTGGCCACCAATGATAGCGGTTAAGCATAGGGTTAATCTTTGAAGTTGGATCAGATGTCCGTTAGTGCACAACTTGCTGCTATCTGAAAAACATGTGGTACTGCGCAAAGTTTTATTTTTAACAATGTACATACACAGCTATTGTGTTAACGATGCTTCCTAGCAGCAGATA
This sequence comes from Locusta migratoria, assembly GCA_026315105.1. Taxonomy (NCBI): domain Eukaryota; kingdom Metazoa; phylum Arthropoda; class Insecta; order Orthoptera; family Acrididae; genus Locusta; species Locusta migratoria. The sequence continues at coordinate 7,476,941 of CM048747.1, forward strand.
AGTTTTATGGTAGGTAGGAGTTTAGTTTCATTTGTATATTATTATTCTAAGTTTACTTGTTTTACAGAACTTGATAATGGAATAATGTCCGAAACATGTCGTGTTGACATATATATTTTATTATTGACACCTGGTGCGTGAATTACAGTAATAATTGCGAAACAGTTGTGTGATGGCGTCAAAACAGATGAATATATTTAAGTATGGCGACTTAAACCCAACGCTATGAAGATAGAGACAGTTTGCTTTCACCTAAACAATAATCAGGCACACTTCACACCCAGAATCACTTTCAGGAACCATAAGTTGAGAGACAGCGCTCATTCAAAATACCTGGCAGAAACGCTTGACCGACCATTTGGAGAAGACAGCTTACAAAATCAAAACTAGAAATAACGTAATCCAAAAAATAACAGTAAATGGCTGGGGAACTAATCCTATAACCATAAGGACTTCAGTCCTTGCTCTTGTCTACCCACTAGCAGAATACTATAGCCCTGCGTGATTGAATAGCGCCCATACAAGAACAGTAGATACTCAACTGGATACCACTGTGAGGCGGATATCGGGAACCATAAAGCCAGCACCAACCCAGAGGCTCCCTGTTCTGTGCAACATCCATCCTCCACACTTTACGAAGACAGGTAGCACTGAAGAAAGAGTGGCAGAAATGCCTAGCCGACCGTCAGCTTCCTATTCACCAAGACCTCATCTCACAGTCTCGACTAAGGTCTGGTAAACCATCATGGAAGGTGGGAAAGAGTTTAGTAAAAGACAACATTGATTATGCTTGGCGCCGAGGATGGTCTACCTCCAACCCAAGCGCAAATCATCTAATCAAAGATCCGGCACAGCGCCCTGTCAGATTGGAGCTACCAAGAAGATACTGAGCATCCCTCAATCGGTTCCGAATAGGGCATGGAAATTGCCACCACTGGAGGCATAAATGGGGCGTCATTGATAGACGTAACTGTGACTGTGGACACAACAGACAGAACTGCAGCACATCCCCACTGAATCCCCTTTAAGGAAATTCTAAGGCACCTTTCAGGACCTTCATTCGCTTAAGGTAGAAGGTATTACTTGGATGGACATCCATCCCTGAGCAGTGCTGTGATTTAACTTCGGTGATGTAATGGTAACCGGTGTATCCAGTGCGGCATTGCCATTGATACAAATTATTAAACAGGCCAAAATTTTCCCTTCAATATCGGTGACCCTAATGAACTCAGCAATTGAAATCAGGGTTAACAAAATCAACCGATCAGTTTTATTGCTTAAAATGAATGTTCAGTACAAGATTACGTTAATGTTCATATCATATTGTTTTTTTTTTGCGGCTTGTCTTGTCCCGGCCACTAGTTCGCGATATAAGGTCCATTAAAAACCACTACACGCGTATGTTGGGCCAGCTACAGCTCAGCACCTGACTTTGCACAGACCAATCTTCCAGAAGCCGTTAGTTTAGCCACAGTTTTAACTGTAATCAAACATCAGCAAGAAATATTTGCTTATAGAGACACGTCAAAGAAGAGTTCCATCACTGTGAGGTTCGTGCCTATTGCGAGTGCGCACACACCCCTTCGCAACTGCTTCCCATATATGTACCTGAAGTAAATTGATAGTCATTGCTAGACGGCAATTTCGCCGGGATATCAATTTAAGGGAATGGCTGTGAGCGCGGAGCGAGGTCCACTAGCGCGTTCTAGGTCATTGCCAGGGCTTACCATGGGGGTACCTTTGCGCTGACTTCAAAGGGCTGTAGCCGTCCTTCCGCGTACTGTACCAGCAGGTCACCAAATATTCGTACAGTGGCCGCTCCACGCCATCGCTTCGGTGCTGGGAGGGGGAAATTTCTTAAGCAAAGACGGGCGCTTCGACGAGCCGTCAGCGAAACAAGTGAACGTCCTGACACAAAGAGCATGGCCCTAAGGAGATCTGGGTGCGAGCTGCGATAGACCGAATATTGCCGTTTTCTTGTAGCACTCGGCATAAGACTGTCACTGATTCGACCTTTTCGAAATGACTGTCAGTTTTTCAGGGATTTTTCGTATTTCGAGCTAGCCGTGGCAAAGGCAGTCGTTTGACTAACGAGCCATCGTTTGTAGGCTGCTCTGGAGGGTTTTTTCTTTTTTTCTTTTAGATGTGTGCCTTTTTCTTTGTGCATTTCGATCTTGGTAGAAAATTCAGGCAGTGTTCAGAAGAACTTTGTTCACTTCTGATTTATATCAAGATCAGCCGACACGCAGGCTGAATACATCGTGCCGTTTCGGTATTATTTAGATTTTTAGAGCAGTTTTCGCTGTGTGTCTCGTCCGCCGGTGTAGTGCGGCTTCCTACCTCGTTCACTTGAACGACGACTTAATTCAGCTGTCGCGTACTTGTCCATTGTGTTGAGGACTAGCAATTACTACTACTTCAGACTTAATCTGGAAAGAACACGTTGATAATGCCATGGGAAAGGCGAACCAGAGACTGCGTTTTATTGGCAGAACCTTTAAGAGATGCAACAGAACTACTAAAGAGACTGCATACACTACGCTTGTCCATCCTTTTTTGGAGTATTGCTCCCCAGTGTGGGATCCTTATCAGGTAGGTTTGACGGAGGACATAGAAAGAGTTCAAAGAAGGGCAGCTCGTTTTTCATTGTCACGATACAGGGGAGACAGCGTTACGGAAATGATACAGGATCTGGGATGGGAATCATTACAACAACGGCGCTTATCGCTGCGGCGTGGGCTACTTACGAAACTCCAATCACCAACATTCTCCTCCGAATGCGAAAATATATTATTGACTCCCACTTACATAAGTAGAAATGATCATCAGAATAAAATACGAGAAATCAGGTGTTCTTTCTTCCCGAGCGCTATTCGAGAATAGAATGGGAGATAAATGGTATAACGGTTGTTCGATGAACCCTCTGCCAGGCAATTGCATGTGATTTGCAGAGTATCCCATGTAGATGTAGATGTAGGGATAATTGGAGAATCGTCTGTACCGGCAGTCAAGACGCTAATTCACTTGTTGACAGTCGAAGTGAACAAGCGGTGCGCAGCTTCCTTGTTGATCAACTGCGTATTCACTGACCTGTACGTCGGTGTCTCTAGAAGAGCACAGTCACAGGCTGATGACAGCAGCAACTCGTTAGATAAACACCGACAGCGGTCTGCGCGAGACTGCGCAATTTATTTTGCGTCTTCTGTAGCATCCGGTGGCAGTCCACAGCAACGGCCACCCACAGCATTCGACACGGCGTATGGAAACGTACACTTGTGCACCGGTATTGTTACTATTTTATTGACTGTTCCCCTCTATCCCGATATGGGCCGATTTAACCTAACCGTTTATTGTCCAGCAGTGATTATTATTTTCCAATTTTATATGTCGTCTAGTTCAAAGTGACACTATTCATCACGTACACCTTCATTGCAGATGCTTTGCAAACTTCATAGCCAGTATTGTTCATTTGTTGTTAGATTTATGTGTTTTTTTTTCTTTTTCATGACGCATTACCCTACCATGTGGAAGAATGATTTTCGTGCATCCACGAAGGTATTGTTTCGACTCAAACTGTACGATATAGTCCGTTTAACATGTAAATTCTGACGTCCATGGCAGGTCCAACTTTGACACCGTACAGCGAGCTACACCTATGCCGAACAGCATGTGAGATGGGCTCGTCAGAATTGGTATCAAATAGTATTCACAGATGAGAACCACATCTTCCTTCAGTCATCCAATCGTCGGAGGCTTTTTTCACGAGGGAGCCCGTTCAACCTGAATGTCTGAGAAATATTGTCCAACGAGTGCAGCATGATGATGGTTCCTTGGTATACTAGGGCCACCGCATGCCACTGATGGTCGTGGAAGGCAATCAAACGGCTATGCGACACATCCTCAGACGTATAGTGCAACTGCATATGCAGCATTTCGGAGAGGGATTCGTCTCAATGGACGACAATTCTCGCTCTAATTGTGCACATCTTGTGAACGGTGTTCTTCATCACAAGATATCACATGATTAGAATGGCCAGCGTGTTGTCCAGATATGAATCCTATCGAACACGTCTGGGATACACTGAAAACTGCTGTTTTTGGACGACACAACCCACCACCCAATCTGATAGATCTACGCCAAATCTCCGTTGAGGAGTGGGATAATCTGGCCCAACAGTCCCTTGATGAGCTAGTAAACAGTGGCCACGACGAATACTGGCATGCATCAATGCAAAAAGACATGTTACCGGGTATTAGGAGTACTGTTGTATGCTGCAATCTGGAACACACATTCAGAATAGATTATTGTCGAGTAACTTATCAAATTATGTTTTCATGGTCAATTAGAAAAACTGAACTGTTGTTTTTATATATCCATAGTCCATTTTTAAATAAAGAGTCATCAATCCGTGCTGTTGCAACACTTCCTTACGTCTGTAGTTTGATCCTCAGAACACAATAGCATTTACAAGAGAGAAACGTTCTCGAGCAGCTATGTATTCCGAAATAAAACTGCACGGTTAAAGAATCACTAACTGCGTCCACGAAGTTCGTAGTCATAAACGGATGCACCGTCCAGTGATGTTGCGCAAAAATAACAGTAGTCTCAGCCGAGCGACAGTACTTGTAGCTAACAGCCGATTAACAACACGGCTGGGTTCGCTCTTTACTCACTTGTCCTGGTGGGAGGCGTTTTATCGCCGCACCTGCTGCGAGTCACACAGCATCCGGCCGGCTGACCGCTCTGCTCAGTAAACAAACACCACCACCGCAAGCTTACGACACCCCTGTCCCAGCCAGCAACTTCGCTCTTCCCTCTAGTTCGCACAGATAAACCATTTCAAAGGCAGATACCAGAAAGCTTTAGGAAAGTATCATGCCTGCTTCTAATACAGAAAAGCAAATCATAGTTTGGCCTTTCTTTTACTAGCCAAAATAAGGAACTCACAGGCCATTTCTAGTATACATTCTGTTCTACGAAAATTTTCTACGTAGTCCCCACGCTGACTGATACATTTATCCCACCGCGATAGAATTCATACGGTCGACCGTGGAACCACCACCGAGAGGGCTGGAAGAGGGGTAACACTCTGGGAGGACGGCGGTTCGAACCGCCTCCAGCCATCCTGATGTAGGTTTTCCGTGATTTCCCTAAATCACTTCGATTTCCTCCCCCTTCCCTGACAAAATTCATCCGTGCGTCTGTTCCGTCTCTAATGACCACAATGTCGACGGGACGTTAAGCCCTTATATTCCTTCCTCCATTCTAATGTAAAAAGCGTCAGAGTGCTGTCTTGCCTTCATCGTTACTGCCGAATCGCTGAAAAGCGGTATGCACGTTTCATCGCCAGTATGTTTGCTGTGTAGAAACTCGTCATCCTCATTCGAGTGCCATTGCATCTGAGTAAATATATGTCATTTTTAACGGAAGAAACAAAAATGCAACTGCTTCCCTTTTTTGACTGAGCTGTAAAATGAGATATTAGGTTCCACCTTCAGATTTTTTATTAATTATTTTCTATAGTTTACAAAAAAACTTTATATTTCGGAATGCTATTTTGCACAAACTAATACTTGTGGTGAAACGTATATTTCTCCATATGAAACATATCTCCCTTCACTATTGAATAAGTATTTGTTCTCTTTCATTTTTTTACCGTTTCACATTAAAAAAAATTGATCCTACTGTTCTTATTACGTCTTTTGCCGGCCGCGGTGGCCGAGGGGACTTAGGCGCTCCAGTCACGGTCTGCACGGCCACTACGGTCGGGGGTTCGAATCCCCCCTCGGGCATGGATATTTGTGCCGTCCTAGTTCGTAAGTAGTTTGTAAGTTTAGGGACTGATGACCCCGTAGTTAAGTCCCATAAGCTTAACAAATAAATAAAAAAAAAAAAAAACACCTGCTTTCTAATGACAGCTTGCATGGATGTAGTGAGCTGAGTTATTACATTCTTTATTGCGTCCTATAAGTATTAATATCGTGGTTGCTACATAACAAAAATGATCCTGTGAGAAAGTCTGAGAGGGCATGTAACACAATTGTCAGCGAGTGAATATCGTCTATTTGCTTTAATTTTTAATTTTTTTTTCTCATAGGACCAGGAACTACATCTCTGAAAGGTTATTGGTCAGTTGGTTTAATCGTGTAAACCGCGTGAGGAATGCAACGCATTTTTTTCATCAAACCGCTTGACGCACAGTTCGTTCATAGAAGTGCAGCCTTCAGTTCTCGATCTATGAGGTTCTACTATGAGCAAAACAGTGATTTCTCTTTTTATATGTCCACATACGCTTCGGTACAGTTGTATTATCCTTGACGGAGGACATCGAATGAGTCCAAAGAAGGGCAGCTCGTTTCGTATTGTCACGATACAGGAGAGACAGCGTTACGGAAATGATACAGGATCTGGGATGGGAATCATTACAGCAACGGCGCTTATCGCTGCGGCGTAGGCTACTTTCGAAACTCCTATCGCCAACATTCTTCTCCGAATGCGAAAATATATCGTTTGACTCCCTCTTACATAGGTAGAAATGATCATCAGAAGAAAATACGAGAAATCAGAGCTCGAACTGAGAGATTCCCGCGCGATATTCGATAATAGAATGGGACATAAATAGTATAACGGTGGTTCGATGAAACGTCTGCCAGGCACTTAAATGTGATTTTCAGTCCCATGTAGATGTAGATGTAGATCTATACGTTATTATGGGTGCGGATTAGGTTGCACCTACTTGCACCTCATTGCGACCTCCGTACTCCACACTAAACCTCTCACAAACTTATAAAACGCACTGCTTTGTTGTATGCCTTTGCTAAATTCCGCCTCCACGCGAGCATTCTCCATTAATACACTTCGCAGATATTTAAAGTTGTCTACTAGTTCAATACCCTGCCCCTTAATATTAATTTGTCTCTTGCCCTCTGGTCCCCTCTGGTTACAGACATGTTTTGTTTCCATAATTTTCGCTTTTATTTAAAATTGTTGTTGTACTTCCTTTGTGTTTGTTCCCCACGCCATTTCAAACTGCTATTCAATTTAATTATTAATTCCTTATTACTTGGTCAATTAATAATTTAATTTTCTAGCAAATGTGTCTATTATGTTTCTAATGTTAATACATAATGTTTTTTGTTTACCAAATATGTTAATACTTTCATAAAACTTAATTTTTAGATTGACACAGTTGATTTTCTTGAATCGTGGGGTCCCTGTTTACAACAGACGAATGGTTCCTGGCCTAATTAAGGTTGAGCTCCTCTGTTTTATAAAGTCAGCTTTCCGCATGAAAAAGGTAAACTAGTGAAATTTCTTCCACTCCATTTTACGGACAGTGCAGCAACCAGTTTCAAGGATGATATAAATGAACAAACCTGGTGCGGATTTTTATACTGTAATGACGCGTTTCCATTACAGCAGGCATCATCAGTTAATCTACAAGGAAAAATGAGTTTAATTAGAAAATGTACTGGTCCTGATTCGTACTGGTCCTAATTCGTACTAGAATTGCATTTACTATTCCGGGCATGAGCAGTTCCTGAATTATGATGTGGTCACCGAGCGAACACATCAAGAGTGCTTGGATTATCAGATGTTAAATTTACAATTATCGTTGGCGTCGTACAGTAAAATAAATAAATAAATAAATAAAATAAAAACATAAATAAATACACGAAGGAAAGTGGGGGAATAATAAATTATCAGCTCAGCAGCGAGCATCTACAGAAACGATGGTATAATTTACCTCAACCCGGTGCAAGGCACTGCATGCTTCGCGCGAGATAGGTCCAGGCTGCCGAACGTAGAATGATTCGATGTTAGAAAGGCAGGTGGCGTTGAATGCAGTCTATAAGCCAAACGGACAGGTTATGTTATGGCGGGCGAATTGGCTTTAAATTTTAAATCGAAGTTACACCAAAACTAAATGTCAGATTAGACACGATGTAAATTGGTTCTAAAAACTTTATAGATGAGCACCAGTTGGGGTTAGATCACCGCCATAAAGAGTTATGATTAAAAATAACAGTCAAATGTATAAAATTGGAAATGGATCAATAGTTGTACACAGAGGTGACTACAAAAAGAAAAAAAAAATCATATTCATGGAATATTTGACAGTAACTGCCATTGGGTAAAGTTGAAAATGTGTACCCAGGCGGGACTTGAACCCGGGTCTCCTGGGTTTTAAGCAGTTACGCTGACCTCTACGCCTCTGGAGGCACAGCGGCCACCATACCTGCACGGAATTACGCAAGTACGCCTCCCGTCAGATACAAATTCTCATCTGCATCCCTGCCCACTAGAACTAAAAACTCGTATTTCTTGTAAACTAATTACCGTAAATATCAACAATAATACATTTCCTTGAGACAACATTGCCTCGTTATACCAAATGTATTAAACATAAGGAGAGGTATTGAATTAAAATTTGTGCTGTGGGTGGGATTCGAATCCAGGTAGGCGCTTCAGACCTCTGAGGTAACACAGGTTGCAGCCAAAGCGACTACACGGACTGTCTTAAAGCACGTCTCCCCCCACACCACATACTTTAATTCTGCCTCATGTTCCCTGTGAAATGCGTATCAAATTGCCAGGGCTCTCCTACATTGGTATAACACCCCAGCAATGAACGTGAATAGGAACTATCCCGCCTTGTTCCTCAGGCCGAGGTGATGTAAATATCAACAAATAGTACAAGTCCTCGTTATACCAAATGTATTAAACATAAGGAGAGGCATTGAATTAAAATTTGTGCTTTTCCTGGGATTCCAACACAGGACCTCCTACTTGCTAGGAAGGCGGTTTAGATCTCTCAGCTAACACAGAAGTGTGTGGTGTGGAGGGAGATGCGCTTTAAGACGGCCCATGTAGTCGCTTTGGTTGCAACGCTGTGTTAGCTGAACGGTCTAAAGCGCCTGCCTGGATTCGAATCCCAGCCACAGTACAGATTTTAATTCATTGCCTCCCCTTATGTTTAATTGCCGTAAGAGTAAGGGCCTAGGAGTGGCCATCATCGGCATTTATATAAGTGGCGACTGTTCTTTCGGACTTGTCCGAAAGGAATTCCACATGAGTGCGAAAGGAAATCCGTTAAACTCCGTTTAGAAGATAAATCAATGAAACGTGCGGGCCGCAAACTCAACGAAATACCTATGAATTACTATTACTTCAGACTTAAACTAGAAAGAACACGTAGATAATGTCGTGGGAAAGGAGGGCCAGAGACTGCGTTTTATTAGCAGGTCCCCGAGCGGTCTAAGGCGCTTCGCTGCGGAGCGCGCGGTTGCTCGCCTTGGAGGTTCGAGTCCTCCCTGGGCCATGGGTGTGTGTGTTGTCCTTAGGTTAGTTTACCTAGGTGTAAGTAGTTCGTAAGCTACGGACTGATGATCACGCAGTTTGATCCGATAGATTTACATTTATTAGCAGGTCCGTTAAAAGATGCGCTACAGAACTACTACAGAAACTACAAAAATTACGCTTGTTCGTCCGTTTTTGGAGTATTTCTGCCCAGTGTGGGGTCCTTATCACGTGGGTTTGACGGAGGACATCGAAAGAGTCCAAAGAAGGGCAGCTCGTTTTGTTTTGTCACGATACAGGGGAGACAGCGTTACGGAAATGATACAGGATCTGGGATGGGAATCATTACAACAGCGGTGCTTATCGCTGCGGCGTGGTCTACTTGTTGTTGTTGTGTTGTTGTGGTCTTCAGTCCGGAGACTGGTTTGATGCAGCTCTCCACAATACCCTATCCTGAGCAAGCCTCTTCATCTCCACATAAGAACGACAACCTACATCTGTCTGAATCTGCTTACTGTATCCATCTCTTGGTCTTCCCCTGCGATTTTTTCCCCACACACTTCCCTCCAACGCTACATTCACAATTCCTTGATGTCTAAGAATGTGTCCTACCAATCTATCCCTTCTTTTAGTCAAGGTATGGCAGAAATTCCTTTTCTCCCCAATTCTGTTCAGTACCTCCTCATTAGCTACACGATCCACCCACCTAATCTTCAGCATTCTTCTGTAGCACCATATTTCAAAAGCCTCAATCCTCTTCCTGTCCGCACTGTTTATCGTCCATGTCTCACTCCCATACAAGGCAACACTCCATACAAATGCCTTCAGAAAGGACTTCCTTAGGTTTAAATCAATATTCGATGTTAACAAATTTCTCTTTTTCAAGAACGCTTTTCTACCCATTGCCATTCTGCATTTTATATCCTCTGTACTGCGACCATCATTTGTTATTTTACTGCCCAAGTAACAGAACTCATCTACCTCCTTTATTGCTTCGTTTCCCAATCTAATTCCTTCAGCATCACCTGATTTTCTTACACTGCACTCCATTACCCTAGTTTTACTCTTGTTAATGTTCATCTTATAAGCACCTTTCAGCACACTGTCCATTCCGTTCAATTGCTCTTCCAGGTCCTTTGCTGTATCTGACAGAATTACTATGTCGTCGGCAAAACGCAATGTTTTTAATTCTTCACCCTGAACTTTAATTCCTTCACCAAATTTCTCCTTGCTTTCCTTTATAGCTTGCTCAATGTACAAATTGAACAACAATGGAAAAAGACTGCAACCCTGTCTTACTCCCTTTCCAACCACAGCATCCTTTTCATGCCCTTCAATTCTGACAACCGCTGTCTGGTTTTTATACACGTTGTAAATCACCTTACGCTCCCTATATTTTACTCCTGCTTGCTTCAGAACCTGAAAGAGTTTATTCCAATCAACATTGTCAAAAGCCTTCTCCAAATCTACAAAAGCTAGAAATGTAGGTTTGTCTTTTCTTAATCTATCTTCTAGGATAAGCCGTAAAGTGAGTATTGCCTCCCGTGTTCCTACATTTCTCCTGAACCCAAACTGATCTTCCCCGAGGTCGGCTTCTACCAGCTTTTCCATCCTTCTGTATATAATTCGCGTTAATATTTTGCAGCCATGACTTATTAAACTGACGGTGCTGTAGTTTTCACACCTGTCTGCACCTGCTTTCTTAGGTATGGGGATTATAACATTTTTCTTAAAGTCTGAGGGTACTTCGCCTGTCTCATACATCTTACACAACAGGTGAAACAATTTTGTCATGACTGGTTCTCCTAGAGACTTCAGTAGCTCTGAGGGAATATCATCTACTCCAGGGGCATTGTTTCGACTTAGGTCTTTCAGGGCTCTGTCAAATTCTTCTCTCAGTACAGTATCTCCTTCCTACTTATTTTGTCCTCTGCTACCTTCACTATTTCATCTCTCAATTTTACCCATTCTTCCTCTACTGTTTTAATTTCCCCCGTTTCTGTCAATTGTTGCCTAAAGCTCCCTCTGAAATTTTTAAGAACCTCAGGTTCCTTGAATTTATCCAGGTCCCATCTCCTTATTTTCATACCTTTTTGTAGTTTTCTTTTAGTTTCAGCCTACAGTTCATAACCAACAAGTTATGGTCAGAGTCTATATCTGCCCCTGGGTATGTCTTACACTGTAGAACCTGATTCCGAAATCTATGTCTTACCATTATAAAATCTATCTGGTATCTTCCGGTGTCTCCTGGTCTCTTCCACGTATACAACCTTCTTTTGTGATCCTTGAACCAGGTGTTTGTTATAACTAAATTATGTTCTGTGCAAAATTCTACCAGGCGGCTTCCTCTTTCATTCCTTTTGCCCAGACCATATTCACCTACTATCTTCCCTTCCCTTCCTTGTCCTACTACCGAATTCCAGTCTCCCATAACAATTAAATTTTCCTCTCCCTTAATTGTCTGAATAATTTCCTTTAGCTCCTCATATATTTCTTCGATTTCCTCATCATCGGCAGAGCTTGTTGGCATATAAACCTGTACTACTGTTGTCGGTGTTGGCTTCGTATCTATCTTGACAATGATAATGCGATCACTGTGCTGGTCATAGTAGTTTACCCGCATTCCTATTTTCCTATTCATTATCAATCCTACTCCTGTGATACCCGCAATTGATTTTGTATTTATAATCCTGTACTCACCTGACCAGAAATCCTTTTCATCCTGCCCCCGAACTTCACTAATCCCCACTATATCTAACTTCTACCTTTTCATTTCCCTTTTTAAATTTTCTAATTTTCCTACTCGATTAAATGATCTAACATTCCACGCTCCGATCCGTAGAAAGCCAGTATTTTCTTTCCTGATGATCACATCCTCCTGAGTAGTCCCCGCCCGGAGATCCGAATGGGGGACTATTTTACCTCCGGAATATTTTACCCGAGAGGATGCCATCATCATATGTTCATACAGTAGAGCTGCATGTCCTCGGGAAAAGTAACGGCTGTAGTTTCCCCTTGCTTTCAGCCGTTCGCAGTAACCGTGTGGCAAAGCCACATTAGCTGATGTTACAAGGCCAGCTCAGTCAATCATCCAGACTGTTGCCCTTGTAACTACTGAAAAGGCTGCTTCCCCTCTTCAGGAACCACACGTTTGTCTGGCCTCTCCACAGATACCCCTCCGCTGTGGTTGCACCTACGGTACGGCTATCTGTATCGTTGAGGCACGGAAGCCACCCCACCTCGGCAATGTCTGTGGTTCATGGGAGTGGGTGGTCTACTTATGAAACTGCAATCACCAACATTTTTCTCCGAATGCGAAAATATATTGTTGACTCCCAATTACATAGGTAGAAATTACCATCAGAATAAAATAGCCGGCCGCGGTGGCCGAGGAGACTGAGGCGCTCCAGTCACGGTCTGCACGGCCTCTACGGTCGGGGGTTCGAATCCCCCCTCTGAATGGATATTTGTGCCATCTTTAGCATAAGGTAGTTGATAAGTAAGTAGTTTGTAAGTTTAGGGACTGATGACCCCGTAGTTAAGTCCCATAATCTTAACAAACATTTGAACATTTTTTAGAATAAAATACGAGAAATCAGAGCTCGAACTGAGAGATTCATGTGTTTTTTTCTTTCCGCGTGCTGTTCGAGAGTGGAATGGGAGATAAATAGTATAATGGTGGTTCGATGAACCCTCTGCCAGGCACTTAAATGTGGTTTGCAGAGTATCCCGTGTAGATGTAGATGTATAACAGATTTAATGTAAAGCCAGGAGCTTGTAGCCGTGGGCAGCACGTGCGCGGCAGTGGCCACACCTGTGGGACGGATGAGCCCGCCTTCCGCCCCAAGGACGGCGAGTACGCATCGCGTCTTCTCTCCCTGCCGGGGAAGGCCAGCGGGTCGTGCACGCGGTGTCTGCGCCTCCAAGGCTGCCCCGCGGCTGCACGGGGAGGTCAGCAGTCAGCAGTCAGCAGTATAGCCAGCGGTCAGCGGTCAGCCTGAGATAAGCCGGCAGCCCGCGCGCCGGACACTTGATGCTGCTGCTGTTCCTCCTCAGCCGCCGCCAATGACGTCACTCCGCCTGCCGGTTCTTCCCCGCCAGTACTGGCAACCTCACGGCCTCACACCGTACACTGACACACACGCAACACGTTCACTGACTGACGAAACTCGAGGAATAACGATATGCACTGACACATATGGCGGTGCACAGGAACATCTGCTTAATCCATATAGGGGTTTCCGGTAACACGACATTAATCTCCATCACTTGGATCGCTACTAGTCTATCAGCTTTAAAGCCCGGTATAGAGAACTAGCTGAAAACGCAGTGTTGCCCTGGTTTTATTTATTTATCCAAGCCTTGAGTTAGTTCTACGTCTATCCTTTCTAACTCTGTCAGTCCCCTTTTTTCTAAAAACATTTTTACTGGAGGTTCTATAAGAAGTAAGGCTGTCTTGCATAAGGTACAAAATTATAATTGCAGTATCCAAACACAGAATGACAGTAATCAAAATACAAATGGTATGTCACATTCATACATTCATTAAAACTTTAATTAATATTTGTAGTTGCCTCTGTTCAAAAGAAATTTAAAGTTTGATGTTTGGTATAATGTTTGGTATATTCTCCCAAAAAAGAAAAAATATATCTTGTTGAAAATCAGTCAAATGTTTTGTAAACCCCAGATATTGTTCATTGAATCAGTTGTAAAATATATAACACTGGAATTCTCTGTCTTCCAATTAATAAAACTGTTGCTGACTCCCTAAAGTACTTATAAAATCGTAGAAATTCTGTAATAAGTTCCAAAATACAGTTTCACCACAGTATATAAATATTCGCTCTTCTTAATAGGTGAAATAACTGGTTTTCGCCTATCGACACTTGAAGTAAAATTTCACCCATTATCAGCGTAAGTCACAAATTCATATCATGCATAACACAAAATCAGATCTGTCTCGAAAGGACTCAACATAAAGACTGCAACTGTTTATAACATACGTTTCCTAACAGAAATCATTACAATGTAATTCTGTTTTATTTATTGTAGTAGTTGGCAACGCAGCCATGTGCGCTCCACAGTTCAAAGTTGGTTCAGAGTTGTCAGCAGCACTGACATCTTTCAGGTATTTCCTTAAGCTGACTGGAATACAGGAGTGTCTTAGTAGTAAATACGCATATGTACTACTACTGGTGCATTATACGATACGTTTTACCCTCTGCAGTATATATGATCTCATATTTATTGAATTATATGCAGTACAGTTCTATAATCTTGCAGGCAAATATTCATTTGTGTAAGTGCTGTGTGTGTGTGTGTAGAATCTGTCGCGAATACACCTGATGTCTGATGAGGCGGTTTTCCATGAACGTTACTGTTTACATCATCATTTCGCATGAACTACGTCTCGTACTGTGACACAATTTCAAATATACATTTAGCTGTATGTGCGTATACTCTCAATAAAATTTCCTGAGGTTACAGTTGGTAGTGTAGAAAATGTAAATTGTAACAACTTACCGAATGCCGTAATTTCACTCCATAATCAGCAAGAAAGTATTTACCGATAAACATTTTTCCTTTCATCATGTTGCTGTGGTTGTCAGCAATAAAAAGTATAATAAGTACTTTAAATTTTGTTCAATGTTTGTTGCAAGTCGCTAAGTACTCTCTTTCTGATACAGGTTATGAATAAAATTTCGTCGCATTATGTGGCAGTTTTTTTTTTCAATTCTTGTTGTTTTTGATGTCATATCTCACGAATCTTTTGTCATATCTGGTTATTAGCCGTAAAGCAATTGTTACCTCACGGTAAGGAGTAGATGTACAAAATTTGGTTGAAATCGGTCCAGTGGTTTAGGAGGAAATGTGCAGTATTGTCGTGTTTCTTGCATATAATTGTTTATGACGTCATATCTCGTGAACTACGTGTTGTGCGTGATCCTGACATTTTCTGCGACCGTCCTCATGGATTGAAGGTAAAGTGTGAAAAATTCCATAAGGATTGGAACGAAACTGCAGGTTTTTATACAACACGTGCACGCAAACACGTAAGCCCACAAACACGCGGACACGCTGCCTTAAACATAAAAGAAGTAGCGCTAAACTCAGGGACGGCAGCCATTGTTGGGCCATGTGGCTGGCGTGCTTCCATATCCATAGCGTACCACAGGGTTGTTACATTAAAACGAGTTACAAATCACTTTACAACGGACATTACAGTAAAAAAATGATAGCGTGACGGTAAAACTAAATTATGTGATGAAAAGTATCGAGACACCTGGTTTGAAACGACTACACGTTCATGGCGCGTGTATGAGTAACTTTCGATTTCAGAATGGTGTTGCCCCATCCTCAGCCTTGATGACAGCTTCCACACTCACAGGCATACGTTCAATCAGGAGCTGCAAGGTTTCTTGGGGATGACAGCCCATTCTTCACGGAGTGTTGCAGTGAGGAGAGGTGTCGATGTAGGTCGTTGAAGCCAGGCAAGAAGTCGGCGTTTCAAAACATCCCAGAGGTGTTCTATAGGATTGAAATCATAATTTTGTTCAGGCCACACGTTTTCTCACCCCCCGCCTGTCATAGTACTTGGAGTGCATCCTGATGCAGTTTGGAATTCCTGCGTAATGGTCTGCATAGCTGCCTGCCTATTACACTGTACGACCCTCTTCAACTGTCGTCGGTCTCTGTCAGCCAACAGACCAAATCGGCCAGCACGGTTTCGTGCTGTGCGTGTCCCTTCACGTTTCCACTTCCCTATCACATCACAAACAGTGTACCTAGGGAAGTTTAGGTCTGTGAAAGTCTCGCGTACAGACTTCTGATAGAAGTTAAACCCAATCACCTGTCCACGTTCTATTGTCCGTGAGTTCCGCGGAACGCAACCTTCTGCTCTCTCACGATGTCTGATGACCACTGAGGTCGCTGATATGGAGTACCTGGTACCCGAAGGTGGCAGCACAGTGCACCTGATATGAAAACGTATTGTTTTGGGAGGTGTCCGGATATTTTAGATCACATAGTTATTGAGTGATCTTTTGCAGCCGCGGCGGAGTGGCCGAGCGCATTGAGGAGCTACGCTCCAATGCGCGAGGCCGTTCCCCGACGGGGGTTCGAATCCTTCCTCGGGTATGGATCTTTGCGTTTCTTTAATATAAGGTAGTTTATAAGTCGTTTGTAAGTTTAGGGACTGATGACGCCACAGTTAAGTCCCATGAGTTTAACAAACATTTGAATTTTGGATCTTTTGGTATGGCCAAAGTAAGTCATTTATTACATTTAGAGATAGAGTATCTTCTTTTAGAAAGTGATGATAATTTTAGAAAAAGTTCTGAAATTTTTCCAAACATGGATTTTGAGACTAGTGAAACTGACTTCGACTCAGAAACAACTGGCGACGAGAGAGAACTGCAATAAACTGTTCCTAGTGCATTTCTGCATGCTAGTTCAATTCGGATTCCACAATTGTTCAGTGGTAGTATTGCTACAGTTACGTCTCTGAAACAACGTGACGTAATGGTTTGTTTTCAATGTATTGCGGATAATGCTTTGTGCAAAATAACAGCAGAACAGACCAACTTACACGCTCAGCAGTTTACAGCTTCTTAGTCGAATTTAGCACCACTCTCCAGGGTTCGCAGTTTGCAGGATACTACAAATGATGAGGTACAAACCGTTACTGGAATTCTCGTGCTGCAAGGAATTGAATTCCTTGAACAGAAATTCGAAAACGAAAACAGAAAGGAAAACTCTTATATGTACAAAAAGCACGCAGCACCGCAGCGGGCCGCGGTCTAGGGCGCCTCGCTGCGGAGCGCGCGGCTGCTCGCCGTCGGAGGTTCGAGTCCTCCCTGGGGCACGGGTGTGTGTGTTGTCCTTAGGATAGTTTACCTAGCTTTTAAGTAGTTTGCAAGGTACGGACTGATGACCACGCAGTTTGGTCCGGTAGATTTAAAACATTTGAGCTTTTTATTTTTTATTTATTTATTTATTTACTTTTATTTATTTTTTTATTTTGTTTTGCACCGCTGCGGCAGGGCGCGCTGGCACATAGTGTTTGCGCTATTCTCGCATTTAAAGATATTGTCTGTATTTCTTTTAATGACACTGAGTTTCGAGTTTTAGATGTGTAGTTTATAGTTTTGAAACCGTTCGTACCATAATGTGTAGAAAATAAATGATACCCTCAAGCACTTTTTGCCTTCCCTATTTGTGTATTTCTTCTCGTATTGCCATTTTAGTCGAAGCATATTTAGCGACACTTATTTGTGCCTAATATTGCGTTTTCTCCTTTTCTAACTTTTCTTTTACTACATTATGGCAAAGACTTTCCTAACAGTCCGACATATAATGAGAGTGCGGCCGTTCCCGTCGGAGATTCGAGTCCTTCCTTCGGCATGGGGTGTGTTGTCCATAGTGAAGTTAATTGAAGCAGTGTGTTACTCTGGAGAGTGATGACTATAGAACAGAAGTCGGCAACTAATCTTATAGGGGGTCCGGATACTTTTGAAAATGTTTATCGCGGTTCAAATCTGAAACATCATGTTTCTTATTAATTTTAATTTTCAATCACAAAGTAATATGATATACAACAGATAGGCATATCTGAATTAAAAAATCCAGGAAAAATTTTCTTTAATGATTTTTTAATTTTCACTCTCAAAACAATACGAAATCCAATAGATGTAAAATAATGTATAACACTCCAATTATTTGTTATTTGTTTTTCTTTTTTTCACTCACAAAAAGTATGAAATAAAATGGTTAGTCAAACTTTTAGTGAAAAGTCCAGAAACAGTTCATGCATTATACACACTATTTTTTAATTTTTACTAAGAAAGTATGAAATACAATGAAATGTGCGTATATGTGTTTAAAAAAATCCGCGGTAAAAATTACATTTGCAGTCTTGAGCGGGTTCTGAAAGTTAGGTTCACGTGCGGATTAGCTTATGCGAATAATGTCTTCAAAGTGGGTGGCCGTTTGTCTTGAGCGATAATTATTCTCCAAGAAAATCATTTTTGAAAATGAAATTTCACAAACGTATTAGTGAAGCCAAACATAGCAGCCAGGTAGATCGCATTTATTTTTTATTTTTATTTATTTATTTATTTATTTATTTATTTATTTATTTATTTATTTATTTATTTTTTTTTTTTTTTTTTTTTTTTTTTTTTTTTTTTTTTTTTTTTTTTTTTTTTTTTTTTTTTTTTTTTTTGCATTTTTCGTGTTTTTCAGGAACATGCTGATTCACAAATTCTTCAGTGGATACAGTTTGATACGTTTGCAAGGAAATGTCTTTCTGGAATTCTGTTATCTCCATTTGGACTAAAGGCTTTTTGATATATGGAATAACTTCGCAGTCACATCCGTTCATTCTGCTACAGGAGAAACTTCAAAGGGTGATTTTTAAGAATCGTGACAAGTGGTATATTTCTTTGAATCTTACTGCAAATTTCTTCTTAAGATCTGCCAAGAAATTTTATAATATGAAAATGTCTATTTCAGGATTATTTTTATATTCAAAAATTCTCGCGAAATGAAGAAATTCTTAACTTAAAACGTTTCTTTCAAAGAACCAGCTTGCGACGCAATGATGATACACTTCGAAGCAAATCACATTTTATTTTCGCTTTACCTTGTAGCTCAGAGTTGTTATCTACAGAAAAAATGTTTTTAATAATTACAGTATGTAACTTGTACTTTCAAAATACGCCAGTTGCCGACCGCTGCTATAGAAGTTTGGAAACGAGTGTGATAACACGAGGTTGGAGTAAGACAGGGTTGTAGCCTTTCGCCATTGTTGTTCAATCTGTACATTGAGCAAGCAGTGAAGGAATGCAAGGAGAAATTCGGAGAGGGAATTAAAACTCAGGGAGAAGAAATAAAAAGTTTGCGGCTTGCCTATGATATAGTAATACTGTCAGAGACCGAAAAGGATCTGGAAGAGCAACTGAATGGAATGGACAATGTCTTGAAAAGAGACCAGAGTAAAACAAGGATAATGGAATGTACGTCAGAAAAAAATGTTCAAATGTTTGTTGGGACTTAACTACGGGGTCATCAGTCCCTAAACTTACAAACTACTTATGAACTACTTACGAACTAGGACGGCACAAATATCCATGCCCGAGGGGGGATTCGAACCCCCGACCGTAGTGGCCGTGCAGACCGTGACTGGAGCGCCTCAGTCTCCTCGGCCACCGCGGCCGGCTGTACGTCAGAAAATCAGGCGATGCTGAAGGAATTAAATTGGGTAACGAGGCAATAAAAGTAGTAGACGAGTTTTGTTGCTTGGGTAGCAAGATAACTTCTGATGGCCGAAGTAAAGAAGATATAAAATGCAGAATGGCTATGAGAAGAAAAGCGTTTCTGAAGGGGCGAAACCTTTTGACATCCAATATTAGTTTAAAGGTTAGGAAGTCCTTTTTGAAGGCATTTGTCTGGAGTGTAGCATTGTATGGAAGTGAAGCGTGGACAATAAGGAGTTCAGACAAAAAGATGATAGAAGCTTTTGAAATGTGGTGCTACAGACGAATGATGAAAATTAGATGGGTAGATCACGTAACTAATGAGGAGGTGCTCAACAGAATTGGGGAGAAAAGGAATTTCTAGCATATTCTAACTAAGAGAAGGGATAGGTTGGTGGGACACCTCATGAGACATCAAAGAATCGTCAACTTAGCTTTAGAAGGAAGCGTGTGGGGTAAAAATCGTAAAGGGAGACCGAGGGACGAATACAGTAAGCAGATTCAAAAGTGTGTAGGTTGCCGAACGTATTCTCAGATGAAGAGACTTGCACAGGACAGGGTAGCGTGGAGAGCTGCATCAAACCAGTCTGCGGACTGAAGACCACAACACCAATAACACGAAATCTATGATTATTTTTTGCCGGATGAACTGTGCGTTTTCTTGTCATCTGTGTATCTAAGTGTTGCTGCCGCATCGTCTTCCTTTTCTTCTTGTTTTTCTTCTGTAATAGAAATTATTTATCTCTATTTATATAAAAGTGAAAGGACACTCATCCCTCACTCACTCACCCACTGACTAAACACGAAATCTCGAAAACTACTTCACCTAAGAAAGCTGAAATTCGCCAGGAATGTAGTTTATAGGTAGAAGACGTCAGCTAAGAAAGGAATTTGCGATAGGGCCGATAGCTCAGGAGATATGACGTCATAAACAATGGAAACATTCCCGTCTTACGGCACATGATAGTGTGACTTTATCAGTCCACTATTTAAGAAGGAGAGCTCTTAGCGACTTGCAACAAAAATTGAACATAATTTCAAACCTTTAGGAAACTTTTTCTCACTGACAACCCCAGCAAAATGACGAAAGAAAAAGAGTTTTTCGCTTACTACTTTTTCGGCGTTCATGCAGTAACATTACAGCATTTTGCATGACGCTACAATTTATTACTCGTACACTATTAACTGTATTCGCGAGAATGTTACAGACAGTATATTACATACCACTAAACGTACGTTCGAAACGTACGTACGACCCACAGTTCATGAGCTATGGAGTCATAAACAAGTAGGTTCATGAAAAACTGCCTCATCACGCATAACATTTTAATTTATTACATCTTCCCTACTAACGTATTTTGCAGACATGTTAAATATAACCACTGGATGTACTTTCTAAATAATATCGTATTACGACATATTGTTTAGATGCTATGACGTTAAAGACAATAAAATGAATCAAAATTCGCCTTAATAAGCATGAGGTTGTAATTTACTAAGTCTTTACAACCAACTCTATTTATAACACATTCGCAGGTAGTTTCCTAATATTCCCTCTACGAACCTGGAAAATATTTTTTTAGGATACATAATTCAGGAGATACTTCTATATAAAAGCGAAAGGTCTCTCACGACCTCACTTAATCGCTGACTAAACACGAAACCTCTAAAACTACTGCACCTAAGAAGCTGAAATTTTGCCGGTATGTAGTTTATAGGTAGAAGACGTCAGATAAGAAAGTACTTTGCGATAGAACAGAATTAAGGTGCAAGGGGTAGTATACTTTCAGTACAGACTTACGAAATCTACAGTTTCATTCCGATCTTCACAAAATTTTGCATACTTGACCTTCAAAACAAGAGGAAGGTCATCGTCTACCTAAAGTTTAATACGGTGCATGGGAGCATAAAAATGGATCCCTAAATACCTTGATCCCGCCATAACTTCAGAACGGCTCGACCATATTCACTGATATTTTTTTCCTTTTTTATTCTCAGAACCAGGATTGACTGAAATAAAACTGGAACATTTGAGTACAACAAAGTGCATTTTTCAATGTGACTCTTTCTATCGCATACAAATCTATAGTTTTGTTTCGATATTTATCAAATTTTGCACACTTGACCTTTGACGTGAAAAAGAGTGTATAAAATTTCGTTCGGTGCATTGTCAAGGGAACTTAATTTTCGGACTTTGACTTTTGTTCGATCTTGACGAATTTTTGCCCACATGATCTTTAAAAGAAGATTAAGGCCAATGGGTACATAAATGTTTGTGTTGTATATGACGGTACTTTGCTGGGAGAGGTAAAGGTTAAAACGAACAGAGAGTTGGGAGAGGAGGAGATGTGTGCAGAGAGACAAGAGGAGGTGGAGTACGAGAGTGGAGAGTATAGAATAAATAAATACCCGGGCAACACCGGGTTTACAGCTACACGAGAAAAAATGGACTATTTTATGTTTCTTGTCTATTATTGATACATATTTAAAGCATTAATTTATGTCTGTGCGCCTGTGAATATCTAGGAGGTGTGTGAAGCACATTAGCAGCACATGATCTACTTTTTTTTCAGGAGATACGTTCCTCCACGTTTCCTCTGTCTGCCTTCTGCTTTTGAGACAGTGGAAAGTACAGTACATTGTTTTCTGCATTCTGTTCCCGAATTAACAATATTTCTATTGTGAAGTCGTGGTACTACTCTTTAGCGCTTTATATCAGCTATTGAATGACAGATGGAGAATGTTTATACACTTTTTATTGAGTTACTGATGATAAAAGTGCAAACGAGAAAGAGACAGTACATTTACATCTACATGGGATACTTTGCAATCACATTTAAGTGCCTGGCAGAGGGTTCATGAAACCACCTTTTGTACTATTCATCTCTAATTCCATTCTCGAATAGCGCCCGGGAAGGAAGAAAATCAGAATCTTTCCATTCGAGCTCTGATTTCTGTACGTTATTCTGATGATTACTTCAACCTATGTAGGTGGGAGTCAACAATATATTTTCGCATTCGGAGGAGAATGTTGGTGATTGTAGTTTCATAAGTAGCCCACACCGCAGCGATAAGCGCCGTTGTTGTAATGATTCCCATCCCAGATCCTGTATAATTTCCGTGACGCTGTCTCGACTGTATCGTGACAGTACAAAACGAGCTGCCCTTCTTGGAACTCTTTCGATGTCCTACGTCAAACGCACCTGCTAAGGATCCCACACTGAGCAGCAATACTCCAAAACAGGACGGACAAGCGTAGTGTACGCAGTTTCTTTTGTAGTTCTGTTGCGTGTTTTAAGCGTTCTGCCAATAAAACGCAGTCTCTGGTTTGCCTTTGCCACGACATTGTCTACGTGTTCTTTCCACTTTAAGTCTGAAGTAATAGTAATTCCTAGGTATTTTGTGGAGTTTACGGCATACACGTTTGATTGATTTATCTTGTAAAAAAAGTTTAACGAATTTCTTTTCGTACTCATGTAGACGACTTCACACTTCGCATTATTTAGAGTCAATTGCCAATTTTTACACCATAGTGATATGTTATTCAGATTGTTCTGCAGTTGGTTTTGATCTTCAGATGATTTTAATAGACGGCAAATGACGGCATCATCTTCAAACAACCTAAGAGAGCTGCTCAGATTTTCCCCTAAATCGTTTATGTAAATAAGGACCAGCAGAGGACCAATGACTCTACCCTGTGGAACGCCCGATATCACCTCTGTGTTAGTCGATGTCTTACCATCGATTACTACAAACTGTGTCCTCTCTGGCAGGAAATCTCCTATCCAGTCTCAAATTTAGGGCGATATACCATAACCACGCAATCTGATTAAAAGCCGTTACTCCGAAAATAATACGACCATTCTACAAACAGCGATCATATTCTCCGGTGTCATCTACTTGTCGTGGCATGTTCGTCGCTCTGCACTTTAACCTTTTTGAAATCTGATGCCCCCGGTATGTCGACGGACTGGTGCTTCACTCGGCGAGTCACCCTGGTGACGTAAGCCCGCGGTCGATGCTCCGGAACGTCTCCCGTCGGGTTCCGTGCGTTCTCTTCTGTCCAGC
This sequence comes from Locusta migratoria, assembly GCA_026315105.1. Classification (NCBI taxonomy): domain Eukaryota; kingdom Metazoa; phylum Arthropoda; class Insecta; order Orthoptera; family Acrididae; genus Locusta; species Locusta migratoria. The sequence continues at coordinate 7,500,566 of CM048747.1, forward strand.
GAGTGTCTCCTCTACTGATGCCAGCGTGCGCGTCTTCCAGTTCAGTCGTACTGTCCTCTTCGTGTAATGTTACACAGTCTAAGCTGTTCTGGTGTTACTGATTCTTGCTTACCCTTTATTTCAGTGGTGATCGCGCTGAGCCATCGTAAATCCTTATGAGTAAAAATTAAATGAAAATAAAAAAATTTTGCCTCATGTGGCTACTCAGCGCTAAACAAATTTTATTTTCTCTTCTTGGGCGAGTGCCTTATTCTCATTGGATTTTCTCGGTGAAAGTTTACAAAGACGTGGCAAATCCATGTTGTCCAATTTAGATAAAATAGTTGTACCAGGAAATGGACAAAGCTCTTGGGGACGGGCACGTTTTTTCATAGAGAATGGGGGAGGAGCAGGAGCCTCACTATTACCAACCTATTGAAGAAACACCAAATTTTAATGTATCAAAAGAAGCCACTCCCTCCCTTCTTCTATAAAGCCGCGGCGGAGTGGCCGAGCGCATTGAGGTACTACGCTCCGATGCGCGAGGCAATTCCCCCTCCCGAGATCAAGTCCCCCCACGGACATGGATGTTTGTGCCGTCTTTAGTATAAGGTAGTTCATAAGTAGTTTGTAATTTTAGGGACTGGTGATCCAGCAGTTAAGTTCCACATGCTTAACAAACATTTTGAACCTCCTATAAGTATTTTTGTTAGTAAATTTCATCCAAATTGTTAGAGCTACCAGTCTGCTCGTCGATTACATATCTGCACTCGGTGTGGGCAACTACATCTACATCTACAACCATGCTCCGCAAGCCACCCGACGCTGCGTGGCGGAGGGTACCTTGAGTACCACTATCGATTTTCCCTCCTATTCCAGTCACGTATTGTTCGCGGAAAGAAGGATTGTCGGTATGCCTCTGTGTGGGCTCTAATCTCTCTGATTTTATCCTCACGATCTCTTCGCGAGATATACGTAGGAGGGAGCAATATACTGCTAGACTCCTCAGTAAAGGTAACTTCTCGAAACATCCACAAAAGCCCGTACCGAGCAATAGAGCGTCTCTCCTGCAGAGTCTTCCACTGGAGTTTAGCGATCATCTCCGTAACACTTTCACAATTACCAAATGATCCTGCAACGAAGCGCGCTGCTCTCCGTAGGATCTTCTCCACTTCCTCTATCAATCCCACCTGGTACGGATCCCACACTGGTGAGCAGTATTCAAGCTGTGGGCGAACAAGTGTACTGTAACCTATTTCCTTTGTTTTCGGACTGCATTTCCTTAGAATTCTCCCAATGAATCTAAGTCTGGCATCTGCTTTACCGACGATTGATTTTATATCGTCGTTCCAATTTAAATCCCTCCTAATGACTACTCCCAGATAATTTATGGAATTACTGCTTCCAGTTGCTGACCTGCTATAGTGTAGCTAAATGATAAAGGATCTTTCTTTCTGTGTATTATTCGCAGCACATTACAATTGTCTACATTGAGCTTTAATTGCCATTCCCTGCACCATGCGTCAATTCGATGCAGATTCTCCTGCATCTCAATAAAATTTTCCATTGTTACAACCTCTCTACATACTACCGCATCAGCCTCAGTGAACTTACTTTGTTATCAGCAAGGTCATTTATATATATCGTGAAAAGCAACGGACCCACGACACTCCCCTGTGGCACACCTGACATAACACCTACTTCGGAAGACTTCTCTCCATTGAGAATGACCTGCTGCTTTCTGTTATCTAGGAATTCCTCATTCCAATCACACAATTGCTCTGATAGACCATATTCTGTTACTTTGTTCATTAAAAGTTTGTGAGGAACTGTATCAACCGCCTTGCGGAAGTCGAGAAACACAGCATCTACCTGAGAACCCATGTCTATGGCCCTCTGAGTCTCGTAGACGAATAGCGCGAGCTGGGTTTCACATGAACGCATTTTTCGAAACCCATGCTGATTCCTACAGAGCAGATTCCTAGTCTCGAGAAATGTCATTATATTCTAACATAATACATGTTCAAAAATTCTACAACTGACCGACGTTAGAGATATAGGCCTATAGTTCTGCACATCTGTTCGAGGACCCTTCTTGGAAACGGGGATGACCTGCGCCATTTTCCAATCTTTCGGAACGCTACGCTCTTCTAGAGACCTACGATACGCCACTATGGGAAGGGGGGCCAGTTCCTTCGCGTACTCTGTGTAAAAACGAACTGGTATTCCATCATGTCCTGCGGCCTTTCCTCTTTTGAGCGATTTTAATTGTTTTTCTATCCCTCTGTCAATTATTTCGATATCTGCCATTTTGTAATCTGTGCAGCAGTCTAGGGAAGGAACTACAGTGCAATCTTCCTCTGTGAAACAGGTTTGGAAAAAGACATTCAGTAATTCCGCCTTTAGAGTGTCATCCTCTATTTCAATGCCATTTACGTCACAGAGTGTCTGGACACTTCGTTTTGATCCACCTACCGCTCTGACATAGACCAAAACTTCTTAGGATTGTCAGCCAAGCCAGTACAAAGAACTCTACTTTCGAATTCGTTGAACGCCTCTCGCATAGCCCTCCTCACGCTACATTTCGCTTCGTGTAATTTTTGTTTGTCTACAAGGCTACTACTGTGTTAGTTCCGGTTCTGTGGAGGAGCATTTTGTTCCAGCGACGCGAGTCGAAAATTTACGACTGCGGTGGATGGAGGCGCTCTCAAGCTGCCGCGCAGTGCTTACGGATTTCGCTGCTAATTTTCTGCACAGCGCAACTACGACAGACAGTCACCAGCCACGACATAAACCTCTTTGAAGGCGGATTCGAGTGAACAAGCATGCACAATTTTTTTGTGATAATCTGTTCCACCAGAATATTAGCAACTAAAATCGCTCCACTCCATATCTTTGCGGCGTAATAGATATTTTGGTTAAACACAGTCTTGGTTGTATAAAATTGGTTTCATTTATTGATACATTACGTGTTTCGCCTTTTGTGGGCAACATCAGACGTTGAGAGGGGAGAATTTACAAACTTGTTTAAATAACAGAACGAAAACTATGATAAATCATTCCAGGAAAGCCGGCCGCGGTGGCCGAGGGGACTCAGGCGCTCCAGTCACGGTCTGCACGGCCACTACGGTCGGGGGCTTGAATCCCCCCTCGGGCATGGATATTTGTACCGTCCTTAGGATTAGCTAGTTCATAAGTAGTTTGTAAGTTTAGGGACTGATGACCCCGTAGTTAAGTCCCATAAGTTATACAAACATTTCAACATTTGAACATTCCAGGAAAGATTTGACATACTTTTGTTCTGTTTTTAAACAAGTTTGTAAATTCTCCCCTTTCAACGCCTGATGCTGCCCAGAAGAGGCGAAACATGTCATGTATAAATAAATGAAACATCAGTTTTATGCAATGAAGATTTTATTTTATTTTATTTTATTTATTTATTTTTTTACCAGAGTTCTAGAAATGGATTTCAAATTCAAGACTGTATACGGTATCATTAGTTTCTCTATTAAGATTAACACTATTTCAACTTATGACACTACTATTCACTGCAAATACATGTACTGTAAGTAAACTAATTTTAAGCAGACCTTATTAAAAGAATGTAACGTACTAAGAAATATTTAGAAAAACACTGTACAATGAGAATGTCAAAAAAAAAAAAAAAAAAAACTACACCTTGCTATCAACTGTTTACATATAGTACACAAAGAGTCAAATAAAGCTAGTATTTAGCATTTAGAAACAGTATTAACACTAACTCCTACCAGAAGATGAAACAAATAGCAGCAAAAGTTTCACGCCTGAGTAGGGTAACTATTGAGACTTTTGACATGGGTACCTACCTCAAATACGAACCATCAGTAACAAGGGATTTATAAGAGGGTAAGCCTGTTGAGGAAAACACTGCTGCTGCAAGGAAGGAGTAAAGAAATAACCACCTCAAGTTAGGAAAGAACGATTTAGTGCAGCGTATGATAATTTGAATAAAAGCGTTTAATGCAGACCGTAACGGCTATTTCTAGTAGGAATTGGAGAGTATTATGTCCCGATGTTACCCTACAAATAGTAGGATATTTTATGAATACACTGCTGGCTGACCTACGGGCAGCCAAGAGCTGTGATCCATGTATTTATTACTGTGTTGGAAACGATGCGTGTGCACGCAACGACATCCGAGGAAGGTTTACTTAACGAATACTAAGCATGAAATGAAACAGGACCTCACTATTTCGAATTATGCTTGTGGCAATATGAACTTGAAAAGAGAGGTCACGTACAGTAATGAGCCACAAGTAATGACTGACGTTTGTGGACAAGGTGCTACTACCCTTTCAATAGTCTTCTTCTTTACATATAAAGCAGACTGTTCGTTTTTTTTTTTTTTTTTTTTTTTTTTTTTTTTTTTTTTTTTTTTTTTTTTTTTTTTTTGTCTCTGTGTGTTTGTATGTACGTATTGCATGCAAATCTACAGGTTTATTCCAATCTTTACGAAATTTCTCACATTTGACCTTCAAACCAAGAGGCCGATCGCCTTAAGAGTAAGGATCACATACCGCACTTATATCAGAAGATATGACGTCATAAACAATTATATGCACGAAAAACCCCTGCTTCAAGCGACAATGTTGCACATTTCCTCCTAAAACACTGGACCGATTTCAACCGAATTTGATGCATATATTTCTTACCGAGAGATAACAATTGCTGTAGGGGTAAAACTACATACAACACATGGTACAGGAAATACAACGTCATAAACAATAGAAGTAGCAAAAGTAGGCAAATCACGCAACGACACATTATTCATACTCTGTTTGAGAATTATAGTACCAGCCACAGAAAAATGGTTAAAGGAAAAATGTTTCTCGCTTACTAGATTCCCGATGTTCGGGGGCTAAAACTACGGTATTCAGTAGGACGTTACAATTTGTAATTTACACACTGCAGTCGTACTTACAGGAAATTTTACAGGCAGTGTACACACATACAGCTGAATGTACTGACGAAATTGTATTATAAAAATGGAAGTCGCAGAGAGGCACGTACTTCATCAGATATGGTGACATAAAGAGTAAACAGTTGTAAATTGTCGTAGCTGTGTTGGCAAAGTTCCACAGCTCCAAGCGATGATAGAAAGTACATAGGCACAATGCGTTATACGTTCTGAAAGCTGGCTGACGCCAGAGATAAGTTCGCCCGAAATTTTTACAAAGGGCCAAATGGTCTTCACAAAGGATAGAATAAATAAAAAAAGGTATGGGGTGTTTATTACAGCTACGAACGGTTTATCCTGCAGCGAAATTGAGACAGATACTTTCTGTAAGTTGGCATGGGTAGAAGCTATACTTGACAACCGGAATAAATTAATAACTGGATTTTGTATCTGCCTCCAGACTCAGACGATGCAATTGCCGAAATGTTCAAAGAAAACTTGAATCACATTTCAAACAGGTATAAGAAGCATACTGTTATAATCGGTGGCGATTATAATTTACCTTCAATATGTTTACATATATACGTATTCAAAACCGGAGGCAAATATAAAACATTGTCCGAACTAGTACTGAATGCTTTTTCTGAAAACTACTTCGAACAGTTACTTCTTGAAACCACTAGAATAGTAAATGGTTGCGAAAATACCCTTGATCTCCTAGCAACAAATAATCCTGAGCTACTGAAAGGCATCAAAACAGATACAGGGATTAGCGAAGATAGAGTTGTAGTAGCGAGACTGAATGTATCTATTCAAAAGAACAGATAAAAATTTGCTTCACGCTTTCCTGAGTGATTGTCTCCTGTGTTGTTGTTGTGGTCTTCAGTCCACAGACTGGTTCGATGCAGCTCTCCACGCTAACCGGTCCTGTGCAAGTCTCTTCATCTGAGAATACGTTCGGCAATTTACATCCTTTTGAATCTGCTTACTGTATTCGTCCCTCGGTCTCCCTCTACTGTTTTTACCCCACACACTTCCTTCTAATGCTAAGTTGACGATTCCTTGAATGTGTCCCACCAACCTACCCCTTCTCTTAGTCAAGATATGCCAGAAACTTCTTCTCTCGCCAATTCTGTTGAGCACCTCCTCATTAGTTACATGATCTACCCATCTAATTTTCATCATTCGTCTGTAGCACCACATTTCAAAAGCTTCTATCATCTTTTTATCTGAACTCCTTATCCTCCACGTTTCACTTCCAAACAATGCTACCCTCCAGACAAATACCTTCAGAGAGGACTTCCTAACATTTAAACTAACATTGGATGTCAACATGTTTTCGCTTTTTCAGAAACGCTTTTCTTCCCATAGCCATTCGGCATTTTATATCTTCTTTACTTCGGCCATCAGAAGTTATCTTGCTACCCAAGTAACAAAACTCGTCTACTACTTTTATTGCCTCATTACCTAATTTAATTCCTTCAGCATCTCCTGATTTTCTGATGCTACATTCTATTATCCTTGTTTTACTCTTGTTGATGTTTATCTTATACCCTCTTTTCAAGGCATTGTCCATTCCATTCAATTGCTCTTTCAGATCCTTTGCGGTCTCTGACAGAATTACTATGCAAACCGCAAAGTTTTTATTTCTTCTCCCTGAACTTTAATTTCCTCTCCAAATTTCTCCTTGCATTCCTTCACTGCTTGCTCAATGTAGAGTTTGAATAACAATGGGGAAAGGCTACAACTCTGTCTTACTCCCATCCCAACCTCTGCGTCCCTTTCACGCCCTTCGGCTCTATTAACCGCTGTTGGTTTTTGTATAAGTTGAATATAACTCAACGATCCCTTTATTTTACCCCTGCTACCTTCAGAATTTGAAAGAGTGTATTCCAGTCGATATTGTCAAAAGCTTTCTCCTTAATCTACAAACGCTAAAAACGAAGTTTGGCCTTTCTTTAGCCTATCTTCTAAGATAAGTCGTAATGTGAGTATTGCCTCCCGTGTTCCAACATTTCTCCTAAATCCAAATTGATCTTCCCCAAGGTTGGATTCCACAAGTATTTCCATTCGTCTGTAAATTATTCGTGTCAGTATTTTGCAACCATGACTTATTAAACTGATAGTTCTGTAATTTTCACATTTGTCTGCACTTGCTTTCTTTGTAATAGGAATTACTATATTTTTCTTGAAGTCGGAGGGTATTTCCCCTGTCTCATATATCTAGCGTAGTAAATGGAACAATTTATTCATGACTGGCTCTCCTAACGATATCAGTAGTTCAGACGGAATGTCATCTATTCCTGGGGCCTTGTTTCCACTCAAATCTTTTAGTGCTCTGTCAAATTCTTCTCGCAGTATAGTATCTCCTCTCTCATCCTCCTCTACATCATCTTCCATTTGTAGAATACTGCTTTCAAGTTTATTTCCTTCTATACATTCCTTCCACCTTTCAGCTTTCCCATCTTTGCTTAGTACTGGTTTTCCATCCGAGTTCTTGATATTCATACCGCTACTTTTCTTGTCTCCAAATGTCTCTTTTATTTTCCTGTGGGCGGTATCTATCTTTCCCCTAGTTATACATTCATCTATGGTCTTGCATTTGTCCTCTAGCCACTCCTGCTTAGCCAGTCTGCACTCCCTGTCAATCTCATTTTTCAGACGTTTGTACTCCTTTTTGCCTTCTTCACTTGCTGATTTTTTATATTTTCTCTTCTCATCAATTAAGTTCAGTATATTCTGTGTTATCCAGGGATTTCTATTAGGTCTTGTCCTTTTGCCTATATGATCCTCTGCAGACCTCAATACCCTATCTCTCAGAGCTACCCATTCTTCTTCTACTGTTTTATTTTTCCCCGTTTCAGACAATCCTTGCCTAATGCTGCCTCTGAAGCTCTCAACCACCTCTGGTCCCTTCAGTTTGTCCAGGTTCCATCTCCTAACTTTTCTACTTTTATGCAGTCTCTAAAGCTTTAATTTGCAGTTCATAACCAATACGTTATGGTCAGAGTCCATATCTGCCCCTGGATGTGTCTTACAATTTAAAACCTGGTTCCTAAATCTATTCCTTACCATTATAAAGTCAATCTGGTACCGTCCAGTGTCTCCTAGTCTCTTCCACGTATACAGCCTTCTTTCATAATGTTTAAACCATGTGTTGGTGATCATTAAATTGTGCTCTGCACACAATTCTACCAAGCGATCTCCTCTTTCATTCCTTTTTCCTAGTCCACATTCACCTACTACATTTCGTTCTATTTCCTTTTCAAAGACCGAGTTCCAGTCCCCCATCACAATCAAGTTTTCATCTCCCTTAATTTTCTGAATAATTTCTTTTATCTCCTCATACATTTGTTCGATATCCTCATCATCGGCAGAGCTAGTTGGCATATAAACTTGTACTACTGCAGACGATGTTGGTTTTGTGTCTATCTTTACTATGATAATACATTCACTAAGCTGTTAGTAGTAACTTACCCGCATTCCTATTGTCTTATCCATTATTAGACCTACTCCTGCGTTACCACCAACTGATTTTGTATTTATAAAACTGTACTCACCTGATCAGAAATCCTGTCCATCCTGCCACCGAACTTCACTAATCCCTACCATATCTAACTTTAACCTATCCACTTATGTTTTCAGATTTTCTAATTTACCTACGCGATTAAGGGTTAGAACATTCCACGCTACGATCCGTAGAATGCCTGTCTTGTTTTTCTTGATGACGGTATCCTCCTGAGATCCAAATGGGGGACTATTTTACCTCCGGAATATTTTACCCAAGAAGACGCCATCATCATATATTCATACAGTAGAGCTGCATGTCCTCGGTAAAAGTAACGGCTATAGTTTCCACTTGCTTTCAGCCGTTAGCAGTAACAGCATGGCAAAGCCGTGTTAGCTGATGTTACAAGGCCAGCTCATTCAGTCATCCAGACTGTTGCCTCTGTAACTAATGAAAAGGCTGCTGCCCCTCTTCAGGAACCACACGTTTGTCTGGCCTCTCCACAGATACCCCTCCGCTGTGGTTGCACCTACGGTACGGCTATCTGTATCGTAGAAGCTCGCAAGCCACCCCACCTCGGCAATGTCTGGCGTTCATGGGGGTGGTTATAGTCTCCAGTCTTTCAAAACTGAAAATGCAAGTGTAGAATAGTTGGGACATACTTTCAGAGACATAATATCAGAAGCAATCGAGAGATTTATACCAAATAAATTAATAAATGAGGGGGCTGACTTACCGTGATACAGAAAACAAGTCAGATCACTGTTTCAGAAGCAAAGAAAAACGTGTGCAAAATTTAAAAAGACACAGAATCCACAAGACTGGAAATCTTTTATAGAAACTCGCAATCTAGCGCGTCCTGCAATGCGAGAAGCTTGTAATAGTTTCCACAACGAAATCCTGTCTCGTAATCTTGCAGAAAATCCAAAGAAATTCTGCTCATATGTGAAGTAAACTAGCGGCTAAACACAAACAGTACCTTTACTACGCGATAGAAATGGTAATACGACCGATGACAGTACTACTAAGGCAGAATTACTAAACACAGCTTTCCGAAATTCGTTCATCCGTACTTAGCTATAATTTACAACCGATCACTCACGAAAGATCTGTACCCAAAGACTGGAAAGTTGCCCAGGTCACTCCAATATTAAAGAAAGGCAATAGGAATGATCCCCATCTCATTGACGTCGATTTGCAGTAGGATTTTGGAACATATACTTTGTTCGAACATTATTAACTACTTCGAAGAGGACGACCTATTAACCACTTGTCAACATGGATTCAGAAAGTATCGCTCTTGCGAAACACAGCTTGCCCTTTATTCACATGGAGTGATAAGGGGATCTCAAATTGATCCATATTTATGGATTTTCGGAAGGCTTTTGACACTGTATCTTACAAGCGGCTTCTAATGAAATTGCGTGCTTACGTAATATCACCCAAATTGTGCGATTGGATTCACATTTCCTATCAAAAAGAACACAGAAAGACGTCAGAAAGAACACAGACGGTAAGTCATCGAGTAAAACAGAAGCTAAGTCATCGTGTAAAACAGAAGTGATATCTGGCGTTCCCCAGGTTCCCTAGACTTCCTTGTGTTTATAAACGTCTTAGGAGACAATCTGAATAGCTCCCTTAGACTGTTCGCGGATGATGCTGCCGTTATCGGTTAGTGTAGTCGACAGATGATCAAAATCAACTGCTAAGTGATGTAGTCAAAATTTCTACATGGTGCAAAAATTGGCAATTAACACTAAATAATGAAATGTGTGTAGTAATACACATGACTACTAAAATAAATCCGCTGAACTTCAATTACACGATAAATCAGTCAAACCTTATAGTCGTAAATTATACCAAATACCTAGGAGTTACAATTACGAACAACTTAGACTGGAGAGAACACACAGAAAATTTTCTGGGGAAGGCGAACCAAAGATTACGTTTCTTTGGCAGAACGCTTCTAAGATGCACCAGCTCCACCAAAGAGACTGCCTACATTACACTTGTGCGTCCTCTCCTGGAGTACTGTTGCCCCTTGTGGGACCCTCACCAGGTGGGACTGAGAAGGTCCAGAGAAGGGCAGCTCGTTTTGTTCTATCACGTTACAGAGGGGGGGGGGGGAGGCGTCACGGAAATATTGTACGATTTGACGTGGAAATCTTTAAAAGAAAGACGTTATTCGTTGCGGCGAGTTCTGTTTGCCAAATTTCAATCACCGTATTTTCCTTCTGAATATGAAAGTATTTTGCTTGCACCCACCTACATAGGGAGACATGACCATCCCAATAAAATAAGAGAAATCAGATCGAAAACGGAACGATTTAGGTGTTCTTTCTTCTCGCGCGCTATTAGAGAATGGAACGGTAGAGAAAGGTTATGAAAGTGGTTAATGAACCGTCTGCCAGCCACTTAAATGTGATTTGCGAACTATCTATCTAGATGATGTAGATGTAACGTTACTAGAAAATCAGCTCATCATACATCAGATTTTAATCTATCACTTCCCTACTACTGACTGTATTCGCAACAGATTTTACAGACGTGCGGCACTTAAACAAATATACATTTGCTTTCCAAATTATGGAACTGTACAATACATAATTGAATGAAATCAAGATCATATATAATGCGATGCTCCATGTTTTAATACATTACTTATTTGCTACTAAGAGAATCCTGTTTTCCAGTCAGCTTAAGGAAAATCCTAAAAGCTAACAGTGCTGTGATAAATTAGAACTGTGTGGTACACACGGTTGGAGGCAAAAGCAACAGATTTCTATAGATCTACAAGGAAAGGAAGATAATGAAACAGTGTTCATCCTACTAATGATCATTATTTCCGACATATCTATCTTCAAGATACTACAGTTTCCAGGGAGACTTGCATTTTATATTGCGATTAATAGGATGGATGGATGCTTAGGGTTTAACGTCCCGTCGACAGCTTGGCCATTAGAGACGGAGCTAACGCTCGGAGTTTTTGGGTTAGGATGAGGAAGGAAATCGGCCGTACCCTTTGAAAGGAACCATCCCGGCATATGCCTGGAGTGATTTAGGGAAATCACGGAAAACCTAAATCTGGATGGCCGGAGGTGGATTTGAACCACCATCCTCCCGAATGCGAGACCAGTGCGTTACCACTGCGCCACCTCGCTCGGTTTGCGATTAATAAATCACAGGGCAATCTATTAAATACTGTCGAGTAGATTTCACATCTCCTTGTTTGTGAAACGGACAACGTGATATCGCTTGCTCAGGTGTGGGCTCAATAAAGAATTTGTTCATACGAGTTCCTGGACCAATAACAAGAAATATTATTTATAGTCAGGTTTTGAATTAAATGAATCACATAAGACTGCCTTCTTTTATAGAGAGAGAGAGAGAGAGAGAGAGAGAGAGAGAAAGGACACTGACAGAGAGAAATGCGAGAATTGCTAACACAAGGCGTGAATAAATAAATAAATACCCGTGTGACGCAGAGTTTTCAGCTAGTAACACTGTAGAAGATAGTTTTACACGGCTTGTACGAATCCTTTGTTGAGAAAAAAGCCCTTCTGCCTACATTTTGAGTGTATCAAATTAAATTTTTGTAGATGTGACAGATGGCATAGGAACATTAGCATATGTCATACATTTGTGCGTGATACACACCTTGGTTCAGTGATTTATTTTGTCTTGTTGGCATACAATACACCTAGAAGTCTGTGTGACAGAATGGAAAATACTATAAAGTAATTTAATGCTGAAACAGTGTACAGTGAATGCAACACGTAAATAGTGATTACATTGTTGTTTTCAAACATAGGTCAGGAATTCATCTCAAATTTTGTATACAGATGCCTAAAGTGTATATGCTCATTATTGTAATCTAATGGTAGGAAAGAAAATAACATATTACTTTATATAAGATATGTGACAGTCAATTATACGTTTGAAGGCAAATAGAATTTATTGATCTAAGTGGTTTCTGCCTGGATGATGTCAAAAACAAACAACTGATTTTAGACAGGCACAAAATTGTATTAAGAATACAAACACTCGATCTATGTATATGTATGTTGGCAGGAAGGACAAAATAACTTTTATTACATAGTAGATTATCAGTGTCTGTATACTAATTAATAATAAACAAGTAGGACACAGAATTGAATGACCTCATGTGTAAATACGCACACAATCAGAATAATAAATATAGGAGATAAGTTTAAATTCAGGTGTTCATACTCATGAAATACAAGTGTGAATTACGCACATTTTAAGCACCATTATGTGCACTTGGAATGAAACTCTTCTAAACGTTTATTTTGTGCTGAAATACGACTTATTCTCCAGCTATAGCTTTGACCCTATTCTATTTCCCTTTTAGATGGACTGGACTGGATTGGTACATAAGCCAAGTGTAACAACAAACTTCTCTTTCGTTTCCCATCTCCTTCTCCCTCTATGTAAGCATCGATGACTGTGTGTGTGTGTGTGTGTGTGTGTGTGTGTGTGTGTGTGTGTGATTATGAGTGTGTTTGGTGTGTATGTTTCCATTCACTTTTATGGCTCAGCAAAGAAATATTTCGCAATACGGTGTTCACTTATCACTGAAACGCTAAATAATAATATCATTCATCAAACAGAACAGCGAGTAGTAAAAGTAGATAAACAACGAAAGCAAATATTTCTTCTCAAGTTCTATCATGGATGGTACTACGCTTTGTGTGTGTGTGTGTGTGTGTGTGTGTATGTGTGTGTGTGTGTGTGTGTGTGACTCATTGGATGCCGCCCGCGTAGATTTGCTTTATTGTGAAAATCTCTTAACACTTAGCCCTTGCAAACCTACGTCATGAACTATCTAATATTTAATCTTCCATTCAGTTTTTACTCTCTCAGCTAAGACAATGATTGTTATTCCATGAAGTCTATTACATTCCTTGAATATTCCTTTTATTTGTTTTTCATTGTTTCTTCTATGGTTGAGATTGAACAGTAGGACTGAAAGGCAGCATCCCTCTTTTAGAGCACACCATTCGTCGACTCTTATTGTCACCTCTCAGTTCTTGTGTATATTGTATCTTACCAGTCTTTCTAGCTTACCCAGTTGTTTACTAAATTTGGAGTGTCATGCAATGTTTCACTTTATCTACGGATTGTTCCGTTACTTTTCATCTTCACGTCAGTAGATAGGATGCACGAGCAGTTTAAGCTGGCTCACCTTCTAGTACTTACCTGCCCTAGCTACGTTCGGAAGGCTGTGGTTCTTGTTTTTCTAAAAATCTGATGATTCGTCACCAGTGTCATCATTCTACGCACCAAACTGAATATCGGTTGTTTGTTGCTTTCCCAAATGATTTTATAAATTCCGATATAATTTTAACTATCGCTTTTGCCTTATTTGATCTCATGTCTTCCAGAGATCTCTTGAATATCAACTGTGATTTCTTTTTCTGTCAGATTATCGGGATAGTCCTACATATCATACCGCCTTTTGGTGTATTCTTTCCACATATCCCTTCTTTCCGCTGCATTTAACAGATTAATTTCCATTTTACCATCCTCGCATTTAACTTCGCCGAACGTTGTTACATTCTCAGTCCTTCCGACGATTTCTTTTTCGAGTTATCCTTATTCTCCCTCCATACATTTCCTCTCTACTTTAATGCATTTTCTACTTATTTCATCCCTAACAAATTTTTGTACTTCCATTTTATGGTGATTAAGTATTCTGTTTCAACCAACGTTTCTTCGAAGTTATCTACTTACTACCAACATCAGCTAGTCTCATTTTCGAAAATGTCCAATCCTCTTCAATTAAACTGTGCAGCCTAACATTCCATAACGCAATATCCACATTTTATACAATTTCACACGCGTTTCATCACTCTTCAGAATTTAGTATTCCACTATCTACCCCTCTGATCCTACCCATGATTTTCTGGAAATTCGTGTGCTCTTTTTCTGATGGTGTGATGCGATTAAAATCTTCACATGTCTTAGGGTCTTTTCTAACGTCTCCTCTTATACTTATTGAAGCGGATAATCGCTATTACTATTTGAAATTTAGTAGCGAACTCAGTTAGCTTTCCTTCTCTCTCATACCTAAAGACAATCTGATAGTCTACTGTAACACTTCACTCTTTCCCTTCCCCAACAACTGCGTTCGATTCCCTCCAAGATTATAAGATTTTCAATTCCCATTACATGCTGAACCATTCGTTCAATATCTTCATGTAATTTCTGTTTCTGCCGCGGCGGAGTGGGCAAGCGTTCTAAGGAGCTTTCCTGCAGAGGTTCGAGTCCTTCCACGATCATGGGTGTGTGTGTTGTCCTTAACATAAGTTAGTTTAAGTAGTTTGTAAGTATGGGGGCTGCTAACCACAGCAGTTAAATCCCTTTGATTTACAAAAATTTGAACTTAGTTTTTCTATACGTCTCCATCTGATTGCGACGGTGGCATTTATACCTAAACTATCGTTGTCGGCGATACTTGCTGTCCACTATCGAATATGATGAGATCAACCCTACAGTTTTTGTGTCTCTGTTCACTTTCGCGGACTCGTCGATACGTAGTAAATAGGTGCAGTGACCTTAAGACCTTTTTTGGGTGGCAAACACGCCATATCGCAACATGGAGACGTGTAGGTTTATACACTACTAGCCATTAAAATTGCTACACCAAGAAGAAATGCAGATGATAAACGGGTATTCATTGGACAAATATATTATACTAGAACCGACATGTGATAACATTTTCACGCAATTTGGGTGCATAGATCCTGAGAAATCAGTACCTAGAACAACAACCTCTGGCCGTAACAAAGGCCTTGATACGCCTGGGCATTGAGTCAAACAGAGCTTGGATGGCGTGTACAGGTACAGATGACCAGAAGCTTCAACACGATACCACAGTTCATCAAGAGGAGTGACTAGCATGTTGCTCGACCACCATTGATCAGAGGTTTTCAGTTGGTGAGAGATCTGGAGAATGTTCTGGCCAGGGTAGGAGTCGAACGTTTCCCGTATCCAGAAAGGCCCGTACAGGACCGGCAACATGTGGTCTGCATTATCCTGCTGGAATGTAGGGTTTCGCAGGGATCGAATGAAGGGTAGAGGCACAGGTCATAACACATCTGAAATGTAACGGCCACTAGTCAAAGTGCCGTCGATGCGAACAAGAGGTGACCGAGACGTGTAACCAATGGCACCACATACCATCACGCCAGCTGATACGCCAGTATGGCGACGACGAATACACGCTTCCAATGAGCGTTCACCGCGATGTCGCCAAAGACGGATGCGACCATCATGATGTTATAAACAGAACGTGGATTCATCCGAAAAAATGACGTTTTGCTATTCGTGCACTCAGGTTCGTCGTTGCGTACACCATCACAAGCGCTCCTGTCGGTGATGCAGCGTCAAGGGTAACCGCAGCAATAGTCTCCGCGCTGATAGCCCATGCTGCTGCAAACGCCGTCGAACTGTTCGTGCAGATGGTTGTTGTCTGCAAACGTCCCCATCCGTTGAGTCGGGGATCGAGAGATGGCTGCACGATCCGTCACAGCTATGCGAATAAGATGCCTCTCATCTCGACTGCCAGTGATACGAGGCCGTTGAGATCCAGCACGGCGTTCCGTATTGTCCTCCTGAACCCACCGATTCCATATTCTGCTAACAATCACTGGATCGCGACCAACGCGAGCAGCAATGTCGCGATACGATAAACCGCAATCGTGATAGACTACAATGCGACCTTCATGAAAGTCGGAAACGTGATGGTACGCATTTCTCTTCAACGAGGCATTACAACAACGTTTTACCAGGCAACGCCGGTCAACTACTGTGTGTGTATGAGAAATGGGCTGGAAACTTTCCTCGTGGCAGCACGTTGTAGGTGTCACCACTGGCGCCAACCTTGTGTGAATGCTCTGAAAAGCTAATCATTTGCATGTCACAGTATCTTCTTCCTGTCGATTAAATTTCATGTTTGTTGCACGCCATCTTCGTGGTGTAACAATTTTAATGGCCAGGAGTGTATAATCCGCTCTGCCAGGTGATCTGAGTACAACGCCGCATTCCCATAAATATGATTTGTTGTAGAATCTGTATCATTCGGACGAAACTTCGTCGTGAAGTTAGAAGTAGGAGCAGAGCGTTGTGGACGAAGCAAATGCAATAAACTTCGATGCCATCCCTAACCAATGCTATATGCTGGTGAAATGTCAGCAGCACGTAATGTGTGAAATTGAAACACGTCTTCTGAAAGTGTGGTCGTGTTCCATTTTGAGGTATTCATTGCTCTTAAGTGTTTCTCCGCCATTAATATTGTCTATTTGTATGTCAACTATTTTATTCCTTTATTAATGATCAATGCCCCATGTTTATATATGTTCCTACCAGTGTGATTGAACTTGTGTTTTCTTATGAATGTGGAAGGTTGCTTTTAATATTGACTGACTGCCGCGCAATGGCTTACTGTCGCCGCCTCCCGCTTTAGGCCTCGTTTACTTTAATTAAGATCGCATGGCTTCGTATGTCGTCTGCGCTGGCGTCTGGTGGGTGGCCAGAGACAAGCTTACTTGGCAATATGGCGAGGTGGCCGTGTTCTTAGTGTAGTACCAACGTAATCACAGCCGAAAGAGGTGACAAAAGAGACTTCTCTGGAACTCTAGCTGAGGGTATTATCCTCTCCAGGTAGCGAGGTTTGGTAGACACTATGCTCTGAACACACTCTGGATCGCTTTCAGCGCTCCCTACATCCGGCGCGTAGAGGGGAAGGCTTTTCCCGTGGCCTAAGGTTTCAATCTTGCTGCGTCCGCCGAAGTGAGTATATCGTCGAATCATGTTGAGCGGATGGCATGCTGTTAGGACATTGCTTTCTTTGTGATAAGGCAGTCTTGGTTTATCAGTTATAGCTTTCTTGAGTAATTATTGCGCTATGCAAGGCGAAGTGTTTCTTAATTTACAGACCTCGAGTAATTCTATGTAAATTTAGTATTCGTTTTTCCAATCTGGCTACGATTTTTGTTACCGGTATTCTCAAGTTAGAATACTCGTGTGTGGCCTTCAGCCTTTGTGTAAACTTTGTATGTTTGAATTTCCTTGTTCTTTTCAACTAACGTTTCCTAGTTGTGTCTGTATCCGCTAGTGTGCTAAATTTTTCTCAGATTTCCTGGATTGATTGCCGGCCCCGGTGGCTAAGGGGACTGAGGCGCTCCAGTCATGGTCTGCATGGCCACTACGGTCGGGAGTTCGAATCCCCACTCGGGCATGGATATTTGTGCCGTCCTTAGTGTTAGCTAGTTTGTAAGTAGTCTGTAAGTTTAGGGACTGATGACCCCGTAGTTAAGTCCCATAAGCTATACAAAAATTTGAACTTTTTTTTTTATTTTTAATTTTTTTTTATTGATTCCATCTTTCCTCTCTTGGAATGGCCGATTGCACAACATGCTTTCGTAATGGTTATTACTTTGCATTCACCCATGCTTTTAATGATACTAGCTTCCTTCCATCTGAATTTTCGCATGTGCTTTACTTGCTTATTCTAAATTAATTTCTTTTTGTAAATTCTATGCAATTCACCATGGTCTCACACCACATGGTACTTGAGGATAGTATGCCGCGCCTCCCCGCAAATGAATTCGTTTGGTACGTAGTGTCATTTTAATTGTGTTTGAAGAAACGCGCCATCTTGTCAAGACGCCGCCGGCGCGCCGCTGCTATCAAGCATTATGTGTGTGTCTGTGAGTGAATACTTTCCTTTATCCACTGTGTATTTGCAAGTTTCCTCCCACATTACCTCGACAAAGAGCAGAAACAATTTTGTTACTGTGGTAAGAAATGAGATAAAAGAACAACGTTATGATGTAATTCACAAGGTGTGTGTGTCCTTTATTGTGATTGTGTGCTTTATTGTGTGATTTATTGTGATTAATTTGGTGTCTCCACATTTATTTGCTTGTTCATTTTATTGAATAGATAATGATTTAAAGTAACAAACCTCTGCTTTGTAATTTCATACTTCCCATCTCATGTTTAATTATCTTTTCCTTCCTTAAAATTAATGTTGAGTTTGTTAAAACGTTGGCTGCTCCCTTAAGGAGTGAGCAGTTAGGTAAATTTCCGTTGCGCATGTAATGTGGCCACTCGCAAAGTAATTTAGGGCAGCAGTGGGCGTTTTAACTTGCATTTACAGATCTCTAGTGCCTAGGATCCTACATAGAAAATTTAACAAGCTGCTTTCAATATGAGCTGAGGAACATAAGCACTGCATTTTCCTATAATTGTAAAACTGTAAGTTTTGACATTTGCATCTTGGATGTGCGAACAAAACGATCGGCTGTTCTGTCTCATTATTGAGAGAAAGGTGTTGACCTGATATTTTGAATTCCATTACATTTGAAAAACAGCGCGAATTCGTTAGAAAAAAAATGGTGGTCCTTTTCAGAAACAATTTTTGTGGCAAGCCTTCTAATGAAAATACTGACGTAAGTACTTTAATAGTGCTGGCGGCAGTCATCAAATACATTGTAAACACAAAAAGACAATAGCTATAAGCATCTACGATAATCAACCAACGAGTCTCCCAAAACGGTCCAGGAAAGTCAATATATAAACATTGTTATCATTTTCTGTCCTTTGTGCCACAGTTGTTTTTTATGTTATAATGTAGATATTTATACAAGCCGTTTATGCAACTGAAGTAAGACATGTTATTTCGCCACTAACGTTTCACCTTTTCACCTTTGCAAGGCATTCTCAGTGTCATGTAATATTTAAAACAAAATTAAAAGAGAATAAAAACTATACATAACAAAACATGAGATAAACCCAGAAACCCATACATCACAAGTCTCTCTCTCTCTCTCTCTTTCTTTCCCCCATCTCTCTCTCTCTCTCTCTCACACACACACACACACACACATACACACACACACACACACACACACACACACACACACACGTGAGAAAGAGTTATTAAAAAATAAATAAAACAGATACTAATATATTCTGGTCACGGAAGATGTTATGCAAATCAGGTGAAACGCAAAATGTCTTATTTCAGTTGCATAGTCGGCTTATATATAGAAATATCTCGATATGTAAATGTTGACGTTAGCGTGGTGTATCACATGACGGCCTTGAGAAGAATTCTTGGCGCGCAGCGCTCAGATTGTCTCCGCAGGCTCGTCGGTGCGCAGTGAGGCGTTCTGTTTGTTTGTCTCAGCCAGCCCACGTGTAATGTTGACGTGTGAGCTGCTACGTGTGTACCATCCTCCACTGATCTCTGAGAAGAAGATTTAACACTTCCTTTTCGATGATGCCGGCATTGCTATTCTTGTTTCTTCATTACATGTGTGAAACTAACATCATTGAGGTGTGAAAAACTATTATGATGCAAGCAATATCGACGCACTACAGGATCAGAAACACATCGTTGAGAGCACGGCCAGCCTCTGAGAATGTAATATTTCAATAATTTTGAAAATTTGTGCTAGTCAGTAGCTTGGGCGATCCACTGTGACTAAATAGGAAAGGAAACCAGTGTTTGCAAATCTGAAGAATGAATATGCAGGCAAGAACTGATTCGTCAAACGATAGGTAAGCGAGAAAGTGTGTCGGCGTTTGCATGTTGGGCCGTTGGGCGATACAAAATTTCATACTTACATTTTGACCGAAGAAGCGATCAGTATTGTAGCTTTTGCACTGTGCCGTTGAGAATTTACTTTGACAGATGAAATATTACAGCCAGAGGCTTGTGATACGTGACTAGGAAACATTTTCTACCATGCAGACAGTGATGAGATTTAGACAAACTATATACAATTGCTAGTGCTTCTTTTCCAGCTCCCTGTAGTTCCTTTGTGCTGAAAGTTTTCGAATTAAAAGCGATGGGGCGTTCATAGTTGCCAATTTTATGGGACAAAACTACCCCGATGCCATGGGATGAGGCATCAGTGGCAAACACTAATTGTATGGACGGATCGCAATTACATGAGGCATGGTTTTTGGCGTGAGAGAAGTTTGTTCACCTTCCTTAGTCTACTGAAATGGCACATTTTTTGCGTCTCTGGTGATTCAGAGGGTCGGCAATTTGCGCCACAATTGGCATAAATTTTATGTAGTAGCTTAATTTACTCATAAAAGCTTACCGTTCCTGGATATTTGTGGGCGAAGGTAGATGGCGAATCCCTTGCAAATGCGTGAATGAGTGCTGTTGTCGTTAATGATGTTTCGAGAAATTCAGTTCTTGTGTCCAAGAAGGTGCATTTTGTAAGTTACATCTGAGGCCTGCCCCAGTCAAATATTTGAAAAGACATTCTAAATTCTTGAGGCGTTATGTCGACAAGATAATTGAAACAAGAAGGTGCTGTGGACGTCAGTTGCCCCAAGAATTTTTTATATAGCGCCGGCGCGGAAACGCTTCCAAAGAGAAGGCGTTGATATTAGAAAACAAACGATGCGAGTACTGACTACAACATTTTTCTTTGTTTCCTTGCCCAAGAATTGTTTTTCTGCGATTAGATTCAGTGTATTTCTTCAACTCTTGGAAGTGGGAATTTATCGCTGATTGCTTGTGTATTAACATTGCGTTTGAAATAAACACGAGGACGAATATTCCCGTCTGGCTTACGAATGACGGTAAGGGGTGAAGCCTACTGACTCGTTGCGACGGATTTCAGAAAATCAGTTGATTCATGACAACAGCTTTTTGTTTCAAGATCGTTGCATAGTGCATGTGGCACTGGGCGTGCACGAAAAAAATTAGGGTGCGGATGCACCTGCAATGTTATGCGGGATATGAAAACTTTTGCACATCCTACCATATCGTTGAATAAATGTTCATTTTTGTCACAAAGGCTCTGGATAACGGCATGGAAAACTTGCTGACAATTGCTTGTAAAGTGTCATATATGTCTCATCATCATCATCATTTTCCATATCCAGTTTCCCGGGTGTGGCTAACAAGCGCTCTCCATCTCATCCGATCTTGATATAACATTTGGTCATATATGTCTAAACCCAATAAATAAAAAATCGTCCATACTCAATAAGTTGGGGCACGTTCATGAACGAACAACCACGAACGGTACATCGTTGGCCGTGTTGCATGTTCCTGACATTGAAATGATGGGGACAGAAGCAAAGTGATATAACATTTTGGAAGAAAATGAGCTGTGGACCTATATGTTCTAGAACACTAATTTTGTGTGAAGAGAACTAATATAAATGACGCTCCGTGCAGAGCTCCGTGCACTCTGGTGTCCCAATACAGGTACCTCTTCGGTTCTGAGGTTTTGGCTCCAAGGAACAGTAACACAAGTGCACTGTTTACGTTCGTTGTTTTGCTCCTTGTTCCTATTCGTGCATTTATTTGCCATAATGAACCAAACTAAGTGAGTGTTGATTTATTTATAAGAAGCTAGTGTCTAATAGAGTAAACTTATTTGGTAAATTCATTGTGACTATGAAGGGAAATCGGTACAATTATGCAAGTTTGTTTTGCGTGGTAATGTGTGAGGTTATGAATCGATTTTGGACAATTTTTTGTACATCTGCGTATTCAAAGCAGGTAACGCGTACTTCTCCTAAAATAGTGTGCGTAATTTTCCTAGGAAATAGCGATAGTTTTATCAGCTAGTGGAGTACGCTAAATTGTCACTTTACATGTACTTTACTGTGTAATTAAATAACAGATGAAAATGACGCAATGGTGTTCGTTTTATTGTAGATGAGTCGAGTTCCGATTCTTCACATCTATCTGCTGATGATAGCGAATTCAAGCCAGCGGGTTGTGATCGTCGCGATCGTGATGGTGAATCAGTAGGAAAATCAGCATCCTCTCAATCTTCAGATACTGTCAATTCTAGAAGTATTTTGTCAGCAGAATTTTCTGTGTCAAAAGAAACCTCATCTTCTGCAAATGGTACTTCACTAATAGAAGGGGAAGAAAACACTTAAGAAATCCAGCTAACCATTGGCGTGAGGTCGCAAAACTGCTCCGATATGCCGGGGTATCCTATGTTGGACACAGAGGAATAGAACATCAAGCAAAACGTGTAAGACCAGTGAATCATAAGTGCCGATATCAACGTAACAGCAATTTTTCAGAGACAAAGCATACTGGGTACTTGGATCATGGAATTTACAAACTCATTTTCTTGCAGGCTGCGTTGAACCGAAAGAACCAAAGCGCAAAAGGGAAAATTCACAAAAAGGAAACTTACAACTGTTATAAATCGTAATGGTGTACACGTTTGTAAAGAGTTTCTTCTAAAGACATTTGATATATCAGATGTTCGCTTCAGTAGAGTCGTGTCCAATAAATCCATCAGCGCAGTATCGCCGAAGGAGCAGAGAGGGCAATGAAGCAAAATACCTGCTGCTAAACTACAGGTTGTTGAATAACATATTCAGTCATTTCCCACTTTCATCTCACATTGCAGCAGGATTCAGAGTCCTAACAGAAAACCTCCCTGGAAGCCTCAATATTTCTATAATTTACCACTTAACAGAGATATGTCTGTGGAAAGAAAGGAAGACCCTGTGAAGGAATGTACATAATGGCTTATTTTCAACACCTATTTTAAATTGCATTTTCACCGTACTAGTAATGTTATAAATGTGACAACTATTTGTTACTCAGCTGTGACTCTAATATATATATGGTATGATGTCAGCTACATAAAAATAAAATAAAATTGTTATCCATAAAAAGGGCCCTTTAGTAAAAATAAAATAGATACATAAACATACTAGTGTCTATGCGTTAGAATAATTATATCTCTGTCACAGAGCCAGGTCCACTTGATACGAACTGATGACCACGCGGTTTGGTCCGATAGATTTACAAACATTTGAACATTTGAACATCCATCTGACTGAAGGAATCTCTCATTAATTAAATCTAGCTCAAACATACCAAGTGGAAAATGGCGCAGTGCACACTCGGATAGGATGTGGTTCATTGTTTGAATATCCGGACCACAGTCTCAGGATAGATTATTTTCTTGTCCCCACCAAAATTTACAGTAATTGCACCGACCAACAACAGTACGGTGCCGGTTTAGCAAAGCCCATTCCCTCCTAGATAGACTCATTCATTGTAGCTCCTTCGTAGGGTCGTCTATAAGGTCGCTTTTTTTCTCACTGTCTTCGTCCCAAATTCTCATCAAGCTGGACTTGAGCGAGAAGTCACTATCAAGCAGCTGGAAGGCTGTTTTCTGAGGTGCCTTGCGTGACTTGAAGCGGCTGATATATGGTGGGAGGTCTTGCAGGATGGATAGATTAGAAGCGGCCATAATCTTATTAAATTTTTCCATTAGGACTTCTTTGCGCCTGTCATCAGAAGGAGCAATATTGCACAATACTGGGAGCCACTGGAGGGGTGTGGCCATTAGGGTGCCTCTGATCACCCTCATTGCCCTGTTTAGTTGCACATCGACCTGTCGTGCACTGTTTAAGCAGACAGGAGCATAGGATTCACCAGTAGAATAGACTAAATATCAGTTGTTCGTAAAACCTATGCTCCCGTTTCACAATTTCATCCATCTAAGTGCTTTAGGATGTTGACCCTCGTCTCTTGTTTTAAGAGATATGCTATGAACTTAATGGGGTTAAGATCGATCGCACACATAACGTAGGCATAGCATCGACTCTTAAAATCTACGACTCCGCAGCCCCCTCGGATATGAATGCTCTAGAAAACACATGCTGGTTCGTAGATGAGCCTGCAGATCAAACTGTTGGTGAGTGCAAAAGGTTTACAGTATGTATGCCTCTAAAAATGCTTATGGGGTACTTTGAGAGTATGCATTGAATTATCATGAATGCTAAACAGGAACTTATTCTGATACGAAGTGCGATGGACAACGACTCTTGTAGTCAAGGAGTTGAAGTTCAAGGGGAGAATGAAATCATCATCAACACTATAATATGGAAAATGCCGCAGATCAGTGTATCGGATGAGGAGCGTTTCAAGCTTTTAAAAGTAATGGACACAGGTGCTTTACTACCGTTAAATTTCCGTCCATGGGAGCTGTTTGAGTATCCACTGCTACCAACGGATAGTAGATAGACCCGGGCTATTAAAACCTCTATTCAAATGGAGACACTTCGATTCATCATACTTACATTTCAGAACAAGCGACGAGGGAGGCTAGCAAATGATTCATCGTATTTGAAAACTGCAACTTAACTAATGCAACCTGAATTCAGAATTCTACCCATATGACAAACTCCATTTGCAATGGGATAAAAATATGTACAGTCTAGTGTATGACATGTACTAAAGATTCCGCGCTTCATACTATGATAGGTGGATGTCTAATTAGTCCACGAAAATTCAAGGATCTGCCACCAATAATCGTAATAGGTTGCCCCAAACAGGACGAAGTAATAAAATCTGGACATAATAATGTGAGGATTGAATATTAGAACCACTAGTAGTTAAATTGTTTGTTGAACTGAATAGTATTGAATGTGGGGGCAATACACTGCAAGTAGATATTTTCTCATCGACGATATCTTCCCCTGGCAGGATCCTCGGAATCAGTTGATTTGACTCGTATGTAGGCAGCCAGTACAGAGCGCCGTTCTCATACTGCTGCTGATGCGACAGAGGATCGACGTCCTCACTGCATTTCACAGAGACCGAGGTTGGCTATTTTCATAGACCGCTAGAGGTATCGACATGAGCAGATCATTCTCCTGCTCCATCATGTGGGCTATCGGGCCCCAGGTGAAGGATTGTGTTCCACCTCCACGGGCTCCATGCTCCAATGGTGAATGCATGTTTTGGGAGGTGTCATGCACCAACTGTCTACATCTACATCTACATGGGATACTCTGCAAATCACATTTAAGTGCCTGGCAGAGGGTTCATCGAACCACAATTATACTATTTATCTCCCATTCCATTCTCGAATAGCGCGCGGGAAGAAAGAACACCTGAATCTCTCTGTTCGAGCTCTGATTTCTCTTATTTTATTCTGGTGATCATTTCTACCTATGTAAGTGGGAGTCAACAATATATTTTCGCATTCGGAGGAGAATGTTGGCGATTGGAGTTTCGCAAGTAACCCACGCCTCAGCGATAAGCGCCGTTGTTGTAATGATTCCCATCCCAGATCCTGTATCATTTCCATAACGCTGTCTCCCCTGTATCGTGACAATACGAAACGAGCTGCCCTTCTTTGGATTCTTTCGATGTCCTCCGTCAAACCCACCTGATAAGGATCCCACACTGGGCTGCAATACTCCAAAAATGGACGGACAAGGGCAGTGTATGCAGTTTCTTTAGTAGTTCTGTTACATCTTTTAAGGGTTCTGCCAATAAAACGCAGTCTCTGGTTCGCCTTTCCCACGATATTATCTACGTGTTCTTTCCAGTTTAAGTCTGAAGTAATAGTGATTCCCAGGTATTTTGTGGAGTTTACGGCCTTCACATTTGATTGATTTATGTTGTAAACAAAGTTTAACGGATTTCTTTTCGTACTCATGTGGACGACTTCGCACTTCTCATTATTTAGAGTCAATTGCCAATTTTTACACCATACTGATATCTTATTCAGATCGTTCTGCAGTTGGTTTTGATCTTCAGATGATTTTACTAGACGGTAAATGACGGCGTCATCTGCAAACAACCTAAGAGAGCTACTTAGATTTCCCCTAAATCGTTTATGTAAATAAGGAATAGCAGAGGACCAATAACACTACCCTGTGGAACGCCCGATATCACCTCTGTTTTAGTCGATGCCTTACCATCGATTACTACGACCTGTGTCCTCTCTGACGAGAAATCCCCTATCCAATCGCAAATTTGGGGCGATATACCATAACCACGCAATTTGATTAAAAGCCGTTTGTGAGGTACGGTGTCAAAAGCTTTCTGGAAATCAAGAAATACGGAATCGATTTGCGAACCTTTGTCGATAGCACCCATCACTTCGTGTGAATATAGAGCTAGTTGTGTTTCGCATGAACGATATTTTCTAAATCCGTGTTGACCTTGGGTCAATAGATCGTTCTGTTCGAGATAATTCATAATATTTGAATACAGGATATGTTCCAAAACCCTGCTGCAAATTGACGTCAATGAAATAGGCCTGTAGTTTAGTGGGTTACTCCTACTGCCTTTCTTGAATATAGGTGTGACCTGTGCAACTTTCCAATCTTTTGGTACAGATCCTTCTATGAGAGAGCGGTTGACTGTTAAGTAAGGAGCTATCGCTTCAGCATAATCAGATAGAAATCTAATGGGTATACAATCCGGACCAGAAGACTTGTTCTTATTAAGTGATTTTAGTTGCTGCACTACTCCGATGATATCTACTTCTATGTTACTCATTACGGCATCTGTTCGTAATTCGAAATCTGGAATATTGGTTTCGTCTTCTTTGGTGAATGAGTTTCTAAAAGCTAAGTTTAGTAACTCTGCTTTAGTAGCGCTGTCATCGGCAGGATCGCCATTACTATCATGTAGTGAAGGTATTGTTTGTGAATTTCCCCGAGTATATTTAACATATGACCAAAATCTCTTTGGGTTTTCAGTCAAATTACGAGAAAGAGTTTCGTTGTGAACTGTGTGGTTGGATCTGCTGGGTGTCGTGATTTTTTACTGGACATACATTAAAGCCACATTATTAATACTTCACCTTAATCTCTCGGTTGTTCAGTGGTCTCGAAGATCTCGTAGCTCGCCTGCCAATAATACATCACAAAATAATAAGACGTCGGGTTCTTCCAAGTCATGGAAACTTTCAATATGACACGTTTCATTTTTATCGTATTTATTTATCCATTCTTGATGAAGCACAGAAGTAATACAAAAGTAAGACTGCATGACTACACTTTGACTGACAATAATGTTCACTACTGACTGACTACTACTTTAAGACTGACTCATTACTCCCACTAACATTATACTGACTTTATACTGACTGAGTTCGCGCTATTTCGCGCGTTTTAATACGTAGTGTAGTTTTTCTAGAACATTCTAGAACACGGAAGTTACAAAGTTTTACATTTAACATTTTGTTCATGAAACATACACCTATTTTGCTTTACGTAAAAATGCACAAAATAATGACAGATGTAATAATAATTTTTTTTACATCAGAATAAACAATAGAAAATATCGTAAGTAAATAACAATTAGCGCAGTATTAATATATGTTTACATTATTGTTCAACATTAGAAGACCCTCGTAATGCAAATGACAATCAATGTGACTTGCCAGAAGTGCTATAAAATGCTTATACAGTATAAACATGGAATGCTACGGCACAACACTACGATCAAATATGGTATCGTATACTTCAGTTATTCAAACAAATGGGACCCTCCTGGGTAAATACATTACATGGGGAACAAAAATATTTGATGTAGCATCTAACATTGTGGTAGCTGTGCTTACACTCTAGCATTTAATTAACTGTAGTAATAGTACTATTGGATACTTACTCTTTCTCTTCCTTTCCCCTTCTTATTCTTCTTCTGCTGATACTGGCTGGCCATGTTGGTCCTCAGGCTGGCTGTTTGCGACTGAGCCCCAGTAGCTGAAGTGGCTCCTTTGATCACGTGACAATGCTGTGCTCTCATTGGATGAGAGTATAAGGTTGATGGTAAGGGTAAAGAGCAGCCGGCTGCGGTGGCCGAGGGGACTGAGGCGCTCCAGTCACGGTCTGCACGGCCACTACGGTCGGGGGTTCGAATCCCCCCTCGGGCATCGATATTTGTGCCGTCCTTAGTTGTAAGTACTTCATAAGTAGTTTGTAAGTTTAGGGACTGATGACCCCGTAATTAAGTCCCATAGACTACAAAAATTTAAACTTTTTTTTTTTTTTTTTTTTTTTTTTTTTTTTTGTAAATAGCAGTGCACTCTGGTGAGTGAATATAGAGCTAATGTAATGGAGAGGGAAATTCCAGAATAAAAATCGTTAATGTGTCTGTATGCATTTCTGAAGCACTGGCTCTAAAATACGCTGTTCGTTTATGAATGTGGGTCCGATTTATCGCTTGTAAATACCACTCGCCTTTACGAGCTGCTGTGTATGCAAATATCCAACTGTGGTGCGTCTCGTTGGCATCCATATTCAAACGAACGAACCTTCTTTCCGTCGACGCTCATCTTCGACTGACGCGCGAGTTGCGGCGTGCGGCCTTTTAATTCCCAGGCGCTCCTGGTGCGCCAACCGGTAAGCTGCGCACTCACCGCGTCGGATCCGGTGAGTGCACTGCGACGACTTTACGCGGAATTTCGTCATTTCGGGGGTACAGGTCTGGACATGTATTCGTACTGGGGTGGCGCCAGGCTGACGGCTGAGGCGGTGGGCCCGCCCCTGGAGGCAGCGGAGCTGGGTTTTCCCCGCCGCCATTTCAATTCTGCCGCCGGCCTGTCCTTTTATATCTACTTACGGACCTTTATGTCCAACAGAATGGCACTTTGACTGCTCCGAGATACGAGGCGCGTCCAGAAAGTAAGT
The DNA here is from genome assembly GCA_026315105.1 of Locusta migratoria. NCBI lineage: Eukaryota > Metazoa > Arthropoda > Insecta > Orthoptera > Acrididae > Locusta > Locusta migratoria. The sequence goes on from CM048747.1 coordinate 7,529,467, forward strand.
TACGTTTGGTCATATAAAACGAACGGGCACAGATACAGAAAAAAATATTGATTGTACAAAAATCTACAACTGCTAAACTACTTTTCTACATAGCTTCCGAAATTTTGTAGGCAATTGTCATAGCATGGCACAAGGTTTTGTGTGCCTTTTTCATAGAATGTTGCCGCCTGTGTGTTCAACCATGAGGTAACATGTTCTTTCAGCTCGCCATCATCGTTGAAGTGTTGTCCACCAAGGACAGATTTTAGATGTAAGAAGAGGATTACTGTCAAAAGATTTTTTTTTTCGCCATAATGCCTGACCTCACACACCGAATGTGACCAAACAATTCTTACGGAAATTTCAATGGGACCTCTTTGATCATCCTCCATTCAGCACGGACCTCTCTCCTAGCGACTTTCATCTCTTCTTACACCTAAAATCTGTCTTTGGTGGTCAACACTTCACATCACATGGTTGAATATGCAGGCGGCAACCTTCTGTGAAGGATACATGCAAAAACTTTGGCACGCTATGACAAGTGCCTACAAAATTTCGGCAGTTATGTGGAAAAGCAGTTTAAGAGTTGTAGAATTTTGAGCAATAAAAATTTCTTCTGTATCTGTGTACAATTTCATTTTATTACCAAACGGAACTTACTTTCTGGACGCGCCTCGTATAAGAGACGAGATCCTTCGACCTCCTGTTGTGCCCTATGCTGGTATCAAAGGAGATGGGCTCCTTCTGATTGACGATAATGCTCCCCCCACAGAGCTGCACTGGTGAACAACGTGCGTGAAGTTAAGGGATCTGAACGAATGGAGTGGCCGGCTAGTTAACCGCACTTAAACCCGACTGAGCACGTCTGGGATGGACTGGGCGAAAGGATTGCAGCCAGACCAGCAACTCCCACAACGGTTGCAGAGCTGGATGTTGCATTCATGCAATCTCTCGAGAGCTGATTGATAACCACATACTGCCCATTCCACGCAGGTGTGCAACTGTACTGGCCGCCCTAGGTAGTCCCACACCATATAAGAGAGCAATGAGAATGACTGTTTCACTATTCTAGTAGTCCACGTGTCACACCTGGTCGTAGGTCGATGTTCCTTCAAGTTCTCGTAGATCGTTGCTCTCGGTAGCGGCTGGTTGAAATTTCTAGGGGCAAAACTAATCTACTACTGACAACGTAGGCAACACTCAGATCGCAGTTCTTTGACACTTTAATGATCCATAAGAACCCCGTTTCCCCCATTTATGGTCAGCTTACAAGTCTCATTAATTACAACCATTAAGACCAGGCACGTACATTCCACACATCAATAATACGAATGTACATAGTTTGTACGTGGAATTCTAAGTCCGAGGTGTACAGTGTGGCACAAATATATATTCCTAACATTGAAGAACTTTTAACATTCGGTTCACAATTAAAGATCAAAGTCACGTGGATTCTGCCACAGATACATCACGTTACACGATTTAAAACAAGACTTTGAACTGACATGAATTGTGCCTCAGATCACGGACGAAACAATACTCAATTACATACTGCGAACGAATCCTATTTATATCTTCCAAACAATGTAACTGAACAGTCTATTACATTTCAGGAATGCAGCCGCGCAAAATCCACTTCTTCCGCTGATATTTCGGCCGCGTACCGTCCGACCATCTTCAGAGTGAGTCCAAGACTGTCGACGAGGTGGCGGGCGCGGCCTTATAAGCCTGATCGCTGCTGCAATGCGCGTGCGCGTCACAGATGCTGGTTTACTGCACAAAAATCAAATGTTTGTATAGTCTATGGGACTTAACTACGGGGTCATCAGTCCCTAAACGTACAAACTACTTATGAACTACTTACGAACTAGGACGGCACAAATATCCATGCCCGAGGGGGGATCCGAACCGGCGTTTACTGCACATTGAAGTACTCACACGCGTGCGCCCCCCGTGGCGGAAGCGCTCCGGTGTTCACTTATCGATACATGGTCGGTGGCGGCAACACCTTCACGTCTTCTCTGCGATTTCAGTACTCCAAGTGCAGGATTCCAAGTTTTGTCTAAATTAAAACCTTTATCTCCGTTTATTAAGTTGTCAGCCAGTCTAATTTTAACAGCTTCCTGAAATATAGCATCCCAAAACGAAGATATGGATGTCAAAATCTTCACCTCACTATAGGTCATGGAATCACCAGTTTCTATGCAATGTTCAGCCACAGCTGACTTGTCTGGCTGTAATAGGCGAGTATATCTTCCGTGTTCAATGCGTGTTGTTTGGCGTATATATGAATTATCATAATTTTCGCATGGGATCTGGTACACACCTGACTTGCAAAGCAAAAAATCATCCTTTACTGACCCGAGTAAGGCTGCAATCTTCAGAGGTGGCCAGAAGATAACCTTAACACGATATCTGCCGTGAATGCGGCTTATATTTGACGAAAGAGCGTCCACGTAAGGTAAGAAGGCTCTTGATCCGTAACTGTTATTATCGTCTTCTTCTTCTTTCTCGTCACGTGCTTGCATTCTCGGACTCACATCAAATACTCTGCGAATCTGTTGCTGTGAATATCAATTTGCCTTGAAAATGCTCTGCAGGTGTGTGAGCTCTTCCTGCAAGTTGTCATCGTCTGATATACAGTGTGCTCTGTGCATCAATGTCTTAAGGACCCCTGCGGTTTGTGAGGGATGGTGCAGCTACTGGCACGTAAATACAGATTGGTTGGTTTTCGATATACTGCATGTCCTAATGCACCATCAGCTTTTCTACGAATGAGTACATCCAAAAAGGGAGGCAGCCATCTTTCTCCATTTCCATAGTAAAATTGATATTAGCTTGGATGTAGTTCAGATGGTCAAGAAATCGATGTAACTCATCCTTCCCATGAGGCCATACTATAAACGTGTCATCCACGTATCTCCAGAATACCGTTGGTTTAAAACTTGCCGAATCCAGAGCCTTGTCCTCGAAGTCTTCCATGAAGAAATTCACGACCAGAGGGGATAGGGGGCTTCTCATAGCAACTCCGTCAATCTGCTCATAAAAGTCACCATTAAACTGGAAATAAGATGACGTCAGTACATGTTTAAATAATGTGGTGATATCTTTGTCAAAATATTGGCCAATTAGAGATAGAGAATCCTGTACTGGTACCTAGGTATGTAACGATACCACGTCAAAACTCACAAGTATATCTGTACTATTAACCCTGAGGTGGCTGAGTCTTTGAATAAAATGTACAGAATTTCGGATGTGGTGACTACATTTTCCTGCCAATGGCTTTAATAGTGACGCCAAATACTGGGCAGAAAGATAGGTGAACTAATTGTGCTTGTTATTGCCCGCTGGTACAGCACCTCGCACTTTTAAACGTCTTATAACTTCAGGTTCTAGTGACGAAGCATTCAGTAAGGCAGCAGTCCTTATTGTCACCTTGCTAGTTGGGTCTTTGTTGATCTTTTCATTGCAGTCTTCCTGAGGCAGCAGGACGGTGGCGTTGCCTTTGTCAGCACGTAGAACAACTGTGTCTGTGTGCTCACGGAGTTTTCGTATGGCTAGCCTCTCTTCTCTAGATATGTTACTTCTTTCTGGACGACACTTCATAATTGCTCGACAGCTTTCACGTCTGATTTCTTCAGCTGAATCTTCTGATAGTGGACAGACAGCTTTTTCAATAGCACTAATGAAAGATGGTATTGGCAAGGTCTTTGGAGTGGGGGCAAAATTTAGCCCTTTACTTAAGACAGAGACAGTGGCTTCGTCCAGATTCTTTCCCATCAAATTTATAACAGGGCGTCGAACAACAGAATCCACCTGATGAGGCTGTTCTAATCAGCTGTACTTGGCCATCTGTCTTGTTGTAGCCACATCACGAACCCAGTCTGATTTGGTCCATGTCGTGTCATCAACCCAGTTCCATCTTTAAATGTAGATTATACAGGTCTTCTGACACACTGTCCAACTTTCTACGAGTGAAACGAATCCTTTCTTTAACAAAAGCACAGCCAGCCTTATGTAAAATTCTGTTAACTGCAGCATTCTTAATAAAGTGTACCAACCTTGCAAATCTTGGAACAATTTCATGGTCCCGGCACTTCAGTAAGAAACTCAAAGAGCTCAGTAGTCTTGCTCTCTGTTGTCGTAATTTATCAACTTTTCACGGCGTAATGTATGGACTATACAATACGCCGTAATGCACAATGCACAATGTCACTGAAAATTGCATATTGTTAATTATGTACATTAAATTAATTATCATGGAAAAGTAAACGATTACATACAACAGGCTGCAGTAAAAGGTAGCGTAAATAATACTGATTCAATCTCAGTTAAATTGGTAGAATTTCATTCACGTATTTAACGAAATAGCTTTATCAATAATACTTTCGTAATTAACGGTAATTATACAAAAACTAATGAGGGCAAAACTTTCCTAACATTACTTGTGAAACATAATAATACCTACTTTAATATTATCAGACAAGAATTTACTTAGTTTTATCAGAAATTCTAATTAGCATACTATCCGAAATCTAACAATATACCACTGGAACGAAGTTGTTAATTAAATAAACTTCGGCGATACCAAATAATAGAAAATAACTTCAGCTAGTCATGTCAGTAAAAAAGGTTTTGTTAAAGAAAATGATAGTACACTAAGTACATTCATATCTATTATTATATAACAGTGGTATCGGAAGGTTCCGTAATGCATGCAGATGGGAATAAATCGCAACATGCTTCGTTACACATGGTGCCTCACTCTAAAGAAACGCCATGTATCCCCTCAAGAAAAGAGTTGAAACAGCAAAATATCGTACTATATCACACACAAATTACAATTATAACCATATCTGAATAAAATACGTTACCATGTGTACATTGTGTATATCTCACCTGATCGCCTAACTGTTTTGAACAGTGTTGCTACAGATGTCCATTCTTCTGGTAGGTATGTAAATGATAAGTAGCCTAAAGGCTATCCGAAACACTTCACCTCTTGTATCTGTAAGCAATAGAAACGGGTATATGGGCCATTGAAAAAGCGTATTTTCGGATACGGCGTTCAGTTGCTTAGCCTCACGTTGTTAGAATTATTTTTAATTTCCTGGCTGCAAAATCAATTTGAGGACTACCATCCTCTATCTCCAAGCAGTTTGTAAAATATTTCGAACATATGTGAGACATAATACCTTCGGTGGCTATCGTCAGTGATCAACAACGTCGTAAATTAAAAAAAAAAAAAAAAAGGAAGATAGAGAATGGGATAGTTGTCGGCATAAGATGAACACCTGACGAATTCTCCGATAAAAGAAGACCACTAAAAATTATCTTTGTAAAAGCGACAAGTTATATGTCTGCAAAATTGTGTTACTGTTTAGTACCAAAACACTATTGTTTATTTGCAGGTAATAAACTGTTGTGACCTAGCCGATATACATTTCATTTAAATGTTCTTGGCTTGAGTGGATACAGCGGCTATTCGTACGTTAGTCACTTGAGGAAAACTCCACTGTGGAGAGGACTTACAAGAGCTTTGGCATTGCTTACGTGGAACGATTTCAGTACGACGTTCTGTCAATACGAATCCTACGCTGCCTGCAGCATGTTACACCCACAGATGAAAAGTCCCATCACGTCACCATCTCTTATGCTTCTTCCCTTCTCGTGTTTTCAGACTTTAAAAAGTGTCGTTGCGAAATTCAGAGAATGTCGATTTCCTTGTTTAAGCTGCGACGTCCTCTCTCTTAAATTTTATTCAGGAAGGTAACTCGCGTGACGTGGCAAGTGGAGAACGTGGTCTTGACGTGATCGGTCACCCATGTAAGATTACCCTCAATACCGGTTAGAATTTGCATCTCTTTCATAAGTCAAAAATACCACGAAAGTTGTCCAGACTGTATGTTGACTGTGATGTGCTCTCTTAATATCCCCGTCAAACAACTATACGATTAATCTTCTCGCTGTGCATAATAATTTACTTATTTTGAACATGAATTTTTTTCAAAGAACTTGCGGAGACTATGTCCACTCAGTTCAGCTGAAGTTAACGGACTTGGCAAGTGGAACAATAATAGTGTGAATACTTTTTTTTTATTATTATTATTATTATTATTATTATTATTATTATTATTTTTTTTTTTTTTTTTTTTTTTTTTTTTTTTTTTTTTTTTTTTTTTGCATTATCCTTTGCATCTGTCCTGCTTCAGTTCTTGAAAACGGGATCATAGAAAACGTTCTTATTGTAACGCGAATTTCTTCATAAAGAAAACAAAACGTAAAAATACTTTTAAACCATATAGGCTGACCTTCTACAATTCTTAATTCAGTGTATTACTCAACATGAAGGGTGAGTTTTATCTCTTCAGTGTTGCGCTAAAAACCTTGCTGTTGTGCGCCCAAAACATCCTATCCTATCTTCAGTGTTTTTTCAACATACAGATGATTTGTAGTACACTTATTGCACTTAACAGTAACGCTATCACTTGAGAAATATGGTGGAACCTTGATGAGAATCATTTCCACTGATGAGGTTGTCTGGTTTGCATGGCTACCTCATTTACCCAATTTCACCGCTGTAGCAAATCAGAAAAGAAGGCGTACAAAATTGTATTTTGAGCGTGAGGGGGGGGAGGGGAGGATCTTGGTGCATGGATCCTATTTAAGCTTTAATCATGGGGAGAGATAGTTTTAGATTTAGTTCGGATCTGCGCCATCTCTTTCATTGTATTTCTATCTGTTTAACTGCAGATACGTTGCAGAATACAAGAAAAGGCTGAACCACGAACCGGACATGGTTTCCAGGCAATTTGTGAGAGGTGATTAATTCGTTGGGTAAAAGATGTCGCTTGAAAATAATGCTCAGATAATTGAACCGTTTTTATGTGCACCTTCAGGATTTTACTTTCATTTTTATTTTTTTTCCTTTTATTTTTATTGAAGTGACACACTTTTAAACATAAAACTGCCACGAATCGATTTAAAATTTGCAGCAACTCATCTACGGTAGAATGAAAGTTAGGAACCAGAATAAAAAATGCCTCTACCACAACACAGCAAGAGGAGAATGTGTACTATTCAGTGTGGATTATATCTCGTAGTTTCAAAAAAATATATAAATAGAAAAAAATTGAAATTTTCGCGCTCATTTCTAGTTACGACTATTGTCCATATCTCATACTGAATTTAGCTTTGTATCACATGTTATAGTGTGTTCTACACACTGTGTCACTTCATTCGTCTATCATAAATATGGAACATGATGAGACACAGGTTGCCCCATGAAATTTTTGTGATTTTTCTGTCCTGTCGTGTGACTTTTATCAGATCAGACATATATTTTGATGTGAATGTCACTGTTTGTCACATGTTACGTAGCTAATGGCACATAACGTTTGCTACGTCATGTGAAACATACTCTACGTTGTAGCGCGTATCATGTGACTCGAGCCATGTCATGTTGTACAACACTTTGTGTTGTGATGCAACACGTGCCTCATGACATATCATATTACTATGTTACGCCATTTATCGCATCGTATTTAGTGAATTATTATGCCACTTTGTGGTAAACAGTATATGATGTTGCGTCATGTCATGCAAAACACCATTTCCTGTAATATTGTGCACTGTATCAAGTAAAGTAACAACAATATAATATACTGTACATACCGGGGTAATAAACGTCCACGTATACGTCCTAAATTGTTCTTTCGTGCCAATAGAAAATAACGAGCGTGTTTCGAGCCACTTTTCTGAGTTCGACCGGAGAAGAATAGTTACCTATAGGGATTGCGGATTATACTTCAGAGAAATCGGTGATCGTGTCGGATGTTACCAAGCTACTGTAATGCGAGACTAATCGCTGCACCTCGTTGCACCACTACGTGTGATAACAGGCTTATTATGGTTGCAGCAGCGTTGGATCGGACTGCCACATCTCGAACCGTATCATGACAAATTCTGTCTGTTGCGCAACAAGCAGTCTCAGCGCGTACTATGTAACGTCGTTTGCTGTAGAGTGGACTTTCCGCAAGGTATCTATTACTGTCTTTAGTACTGAATCAACGCAACAGGTGTTTCCGCCAGCAATGGCGGACATGGACAACAGAAAGGAACATCATTTCTTACCGGCGACTTACGATTCCCTGCGCCGGCCGCGGTGGCCGAGGGGACTGAGGCGCTTCAGTCACGGTCTGCACGGCCACTGCGGTCGGGGTTTCGAATCCCCCCTCGGGCATGGATATTTGTGACGTCCTTAGGATAAGCTAGTTGATAAGTTGTTTGTAAGTTTAGGGACTGATAACCCCGTAGTTAAGTCCCATAAGCCTAACAAACATTTGAACATTTTACGATTCTGCCTACAGCACCACGATGGTCGTATTAGAAAATCGAGACTCTGTGGTGAGAGGCTGGCTGTTGCCTATGCATCGGCGTACTCGTCCTGCCCTCAGTAAGCCTATTTTGATATCGGGTAATGCTGTCGCGTTGAAAACAACAGGTGGTCCGGAATTCGAAGGCTGGTCGGTAATGGACAATGTCGCAACGTGACATTACCTCTGACAATAGTTTTGACAGGAATACTTTTCCTTGATCAGATATCATCACACGTGGTTCACTATGCTTCAAAATAATGTCTTCTACTAAGAATTTTGCGATCTCTGGGGCTTCTGCAGTCGGCACAAGTTTCGTGACAACGTAGCGGGTGAGGTAGTCAGTGGAGACTATTATCCATAGGTTACCTGCCGTCGATTCCAATCCGGTGAAATGGATCTGCTGCACGTGGGTTTGGTACCAGATGACCTGGAGGTAATTACGGCACATGCTTCCGTCGCTAGCTCTCCTTACACTGACTCGCATAGTGATTGACAGATCGGTAGGGACCTTGCCAGTAATACCTGCGTCTGATTCTGTCTAGGGTCTTCACGAATCGCAGATGACCGGATATTCAAGAATCGTTGAGAATAGCTGACCGCCGGCCGCGGTGGTCGAAGGGACTGAGGCGCTCCAGTCACGGTCTGCACGGCCAATACGGTCGGGGGTTCGAATCCCCCCTCGGGCATGGATATTTGTGCCGTCCTTAGGATTAGCTAGTTCATAAGTAGTTTGTAAGTTTAGGGACTGATGACCCTGTAGTTCCATACGCTATACAAACATTTCAACATTTGAATAGCTGACCGGAGATGAGCTGGAACAACCATTAGCCATTTGGGGTCCTGTGGATCGTAGTTGCTCTTACACCATGTCCCGTTTATATGTTGAAACTCTTCTTTGGTCGGTCCTCCTTTCTCCAAGGCCTCTATGTTATGTAATAATGCTGGATCTTCCCTCTGTGCTGCGACCTTCAGCACAGTGCTCTTGTATCACAGAACATTACAATACAGAGATGGAAGCTCCTTAATCGACTAGTGCCTGGACACGTTGGCCGTAGATGATGACGTCAATGAGATTTCCCGACATCTTAGCGACTGTGTTCCTTGGAGGATTTTCATCTGCAGCGGTCTCACCACTTACTAGAGAGATGGCCGCGGCGCTCTCGTGTGACGTCATACAGCGTCATAAAGCGTAGCTCACTGGCTCGCAGATTCAGCATAGTGGGCCGTGCCCCAGCGGCTACCTACTCCGCCTGACGTCACACGAGAGCGCCGCGCCCTTCTCTCTAGGTGGTGTGGCCTCACCACAGCAGATGGTCGCCTCGCCTACTTTTCCTGAATACGGCTGGTATCTCTATAAGGCGACGGTGAAGGGCGGCGTCGTGTTGGAGAGCGACCACGTCCAGGATACGGCGACGGGCTTTTTCCCACTGGTCGACAGTAATCATCCGCAGTTGACTGACGTTGAAAGGACTGCTCCGATGGTTGGTGTCTTGCGGCATAATAATTGTCAAATAGTCGTCTTCTCTCCCTACAGTAACGTACAACATGTCCGGGAAGGCCACAGTGAAAACACAATGGCGTGTTGTCTTCTGTGCTCCAGATATCTGTCCTCGTGCGAGGTTTCACAGTTGCCGGAGGATTTGGTTGTGGTCGCGTCGGTTGGTTCCTAAGCTGCGATTTGGTGGCTGCAGCATAAGTCATAGTAGGGCGAGGCCATTCTTCACGTCGGGTGCGACTGGAGGGGCTGACAGGCGAAATGTTTCAAATACCTCCTCTTCATTAGCATCGGGTCTCTCATGAGATACAGGATTGTCATCCATAGCCATAATATGGTGCTCGCTTAGTCAAACATTCCCAGCTGCCATAAACTGTTGTAATTCTTCTCTCACAATTTGTCGTATGAGAGAAGCAAAGTCATGCTGGTCTTCCACAACGCCCGTAGGGACAACAGTCGTGAGTATGACGTCCTTCTTTCGTCCAACCCTCCTCTGTTAGAGCTCTTCAATTTTCTGGCACCATTCTTGTGTCGTCGAAAAGTCTTGTAACAGAAGAGCTTGATACACGTCAGGTGTGAAACTTTATAAGCCTCTGAATATAGATTGTGTTAACTCACCATCAGGGCCGGCGCAAGGCACGTGCGAAACGTCCGGCCGCACGGGGCGGCACTTTTCGAGGGGCGGCAAATCTGCCGCCCCCTCCCCCTTTTCTTTTAGGACAAAACATTCATGCCGAAGAGGGGATTCGAAACCAAACCTCGGAGGGAGTGGCTTCGGGAACTGTGGCATGGTGCCTCGACTACCTGCCGGCCGCCCCTGTTGAACATTGTAGCAGCACCGTCGTGTTTACGCCTGATGAACAGAGAGGGGGAAACAGTCTGGCGTACACGCCAGTATTCTTATGTTAGTGGAGCGCTGCCAGCCTGTTACGCGCCTTGCGTTTACTCACGTCTAATTTTGCAGAAGACGAAATCTGATTTGGAAATTCGAATGCAACATTCGATACTGCGATTACATGTTAAGCCTGAAGCAGTTTTGCTAAGCTCTTCAATGGCAATTTCCAAGTGTTTTATTCTTCCCGCATAATGGAAATAAATGGTTAAACATTACTACAGTCAAACATGTGCAACATCTACAATGGCTACAACTTTCGAAATGGGTAAATATGCTGCGAGTAATTACAACGAATAAAGGCATTGGTAGGAAGCCTGGCATAAGTTGGGTTTCGAAGTATTTTAGAAATTTTTGCTATCCGTTTCTGAGTGACAGTCTGACGTCTTGGTTTTTGAGCCATTAAACACCCGTCTCCACCTACATGAACAACAACTAAACTGTGACCGGTACTTGTTTTTTACAATACTACTCGCACCCTATCACTTTGCCAACATTTATTTACTGTATAATGCGTGTGAATCCATGTTTCATGTAAGTAAACTACTGGTCGCTTTGATTCTGATGTAAACCTTAGAAAGTGTGATCTTTAAGCAACAATGCCCTCTCGTCCTCACAAAACAAAACGTTAATTTCGTATGTTCATGCTACGCGGGATTAGCCGAGCGGTCTAAAGCGTTGCAGTCATGGACTGTGTGGTTGGTCTCGTCGGAGGTTCGAGTCCTCCCTCGGCCATGAGTGTGTGTGTGTGTGTGTGTGTGTGTGTGTGTGTGTGTGTATGTGTGTGTGTTTGTCTTTAGGATAATTTAGATTAAGTAGTGTGTAAGCTTAGGGACTGATGACCTAAGCAGTTAGGTCCCATAAGATTTCATACACATTTGAACATTTTTGTAAATTGACGAGGCTTATTAAAATTAGCTAGGTTTCCTCAATCAGGTTTGACTCTTTTTCTGAGCTGGTGCCCAGCGACTGTTTCGTACAAATCTGTAGAAAATGTCACCAATCACTCGCAATTTTTTTTATTTTTTTTATTTTCCAGATCTACATAGATTTCGGGCACAGTGTGGCTATTCTCAATGCTTTGAGTTATGTTTACATCTATACCGTCATGCTGAACGTAACTGTCAACATGACGATTTAGATGTAAGCACGTATTAAAAGCTTTGAGACTGGCCACTCAGTGGCCGAAAACTAGGTACATCTCAAAAGTAAAAACAAAAATAGCGTTTGATTGCTGACATTTCCTACAGATTTGTTTAAATAAAATTCCATAAACGTTTTGTAAATAATAAAAAAATACGGTGTGGGGGTTGTCAATTGAGCAGCTCGCACGGGGCGGCACTTGGGCTTGCGCGGCCCTGCTCACGGTGTCGCTGGGCCCGGTTCTTCAATTGCTCTTCTGATAAATGGAGTTGCCGCTGGTAGGCTCCAAACGTCTTCTTCTTTCTGGAATTTTTACCATCTATCGAGCTTGTGCTCGTTATTTTCAATCCACTGCTGGCTCGTCCCGTCCAGGTAGAAATACACGTTTACGAAGCACATAATGTGAACCCACCTACTATACTTGGCGACGGTAGAATCCTTTCAGCTATTTATTTGGGTCCTGCCCAGCGTCTCCCGAGAACACCGATGGTTGTCTGATGTACAGCTCGATTACCGCTGTTTTGGCATCAGTAGTTCTTTTGATGATACAGACCTTCGGACGGAGGTAATCAGTATACCCTTTGTGTTCCGGTTCTTGTCCGTGTAAGCGACGGCTCTTAAGTTGCCCAATCGAAACCATGATGATACAGAAGTATTGCAGGATACCCGGCGCGTCCACCAGAAAGTGTCCCGTTGGAAACTGCAGGTGGCCCGGAATTTGAAGGTTTGTCGTTAATAGAGCACAACACTTTACACCGAGAACACGATGATTATTGCTAATACAAGCGTACACTCAGTACAGACTGACTCCTGCTTGGAGTGCTCCACTATTTTATACATATAAATAATTTTCTGAAACTTACAACTTCATCAAACATAAGAAACATGTAGAACATTCTAGAAAAAGTAAATACAAAAAAAAAAGTCTTCTGCCCTTGGCGGGATTTGAACTGGGTATCGAAAGCAGAGCGATCTGCAATGCTAACCACTGCACCTCGCGTGTAGTCGGAAGACTCGCGGCAATACTGTATTCCATTCCATTTTTATACCTTGCCGATACATCAATCAGCCATCATTACATACAGGGTGTTTCACTAAGTGTGTTTGCCTCTGTAACTTATAAAATAATAGGTGACGGGAAATTTTAATGCGGTAGGTCAATACAAGAAATGTTACTCTTTCTGCGGAGCTATGAACATAGTTTATTGTATCATTTTCCAAAGAGTTACAGCACAAAGATATAATTTTTTAAATGGAACAATAATTTTTTCTATCGTGCATTGGATTTGTTGAAACCAGATGCGTCCAAATCAGTTTAAATTACATTCCTATCACTGTTAGTTTGGGAGCTACAAGTCTTCAAAGTTTCAGGGGCAGATACCACAAACGCTGCACATAATGCAATGCGCCTTCTAAATGTGGTGCGGCCGAGTTGTAACGTCGCCGGTATCACGGAGCGAGAAGCTTCCTCGATGCGCTGTTAGACTGCCGACTGCCGCCGCACACGGCCGTATACCCGACAGTTGGAGCCACACAAACAACCGGGGCTCAATATACCACAGTTACTGACATCGGATGACGATGGAATACACGAACAATGAGTACGTTGACATGTTTCTGATGCCACTGAAGCAGCCACGGCGTATGCCGTGAGATATCCTAGGCGAAGAGCCGCGGCAGCCATTACGTTCTTACTTGCCGAACAACGACTTCGGGAAAGAGGCAGCTTGGTAATGCACCGCAGTAACAGACGAAGACCTGCAAGAAGTGAGGAGATGGAGGTGTTTGTTTTAGCTGCAGTACACCACGATCCTCATGTCAGCTTACGAGCCGTTGCTGCAGTCGCTGGTGTCCGTCTCACATCTGTGTGGCGTATAGTACACGGCCACAGGTTTCACCCGTACCGCCTGTCTCTGACCCAGGAGCTGCATGGGAACGATTTCCGTGCAAGAGTGACATTCTGTGAGTGGGCCATGCGTAATTTCACGCTGGAGTCTTTACAAAGTGCTATGATCTCTGATGAGTCCACGTTCACAAATTATGGTGCAGTGAATCGCCATAACATGCACTACTGGGCCGCAGACAATCCTCGCTGGGTACGACCTGTCGACCGTCAACGTAGGTGGTCTATTAACGTGTGGTGTGGAATCCTTGGGGATGAAATCATCGGTTCACACTACTTCCCAGGTACACTGACAGGTGAGTTATATCGCGACATTTTGGGTGGTCTCCTTGAACATGTATGTCTACACATGAGAGTCCATATGTGGATGCAGCACGATGGTCACCCAGCCCATTCTCAGCGTGCTGTTGTGGAAAAACTAAACAACAGGTTTGCAGGAAGATGGTTGGGACGCCACGGTTCTCATTCATGGCCCGCAATGACGCCCGATTTAACACCAGTAGATTTCTCTTTGTAGGTATACCTAAAGGATCGTGTTTATGTCACTGAGTCCACATCCCCAGATGATCTAAAACGGCGCATCAAGGACGCATGTCGCTCCGTCACACCGGCGATGTTACATCTCGTCCGCAGATCCTTTCGACGGCGCATTGCATTATGCATTGAGGAACATGGACACACATTTGAACATCTCATGTAAATCAACTTCCCACCGCCATAACATCCATCACCCACCACACAGCCATGTATTATGTACAGCGTGTGGTATCTCCCCCTGAAACTTTGAAGGGTTATAGCTCCCAAACTAACAGTGATAGGAATGTAGTTTAAATTGATTTGGACGCAGCTGGTTTCAACGAATCCAATGCACGATAGAAAAAAAACTATTGTTCCATTTAAAAAATTATATCTTTGTGCTGTAACTCTTTGGAAAATGATACAATAAACTATGTTCATAGCTCCGCAGAAAGAGTAACATTTCTTGTGTTGACCTACCGCATTAAAATTTCCCGTCACCTATTATAAGTTGCAAACGCACTTAGTGAAACACCCTGTATATGAAGTGTTCGTACCAGTTGTCCTCCCATGTCTTCGGAGGATGCTGAGGATCACACTGCTGGTTCGTAGAAAGAAGCTTTTCCGTCTCTATGAAATTTACTATATTCGAACTGAGAATATGCTCCAAAATTCTACAGGAAATTGATGTCTATGATATTGGCCTGTAATTATGTGGGTCAGTTCTCTTTCCTTTCTTATAAACGGGAGTCACCTGCGCTTTTTTCCATTCACTAGGAACTTTGCGCTGAACTAAAGATTCGCGATAAATGCAAGCTAAGTAGGGGGCCAATGCCGCAGAATAGTCTTTGTAAAACCGAACTGGTATTCCATCCGGACCAGCAGACTTTTTCGTATTTAGCTCTCTCAGCTGCTTCTCTAAACCGGAAATACCTATTAGTATGTCCTCCATTTCGGAATTAGTACGTTGATTAAACGATGGTATATTTGTGCGGTGCTCCTGCTTGAAAAATTTCTTAAAGGTTAAATTTAGAACCTCAGATTTCCGTTTGCTTTCTTCTATTACTGCCCCGGAATGATCGACGAGTGACTGGACAGTGGGCTTTGACCCGCTTATCTATTTTACATAGGACCAGAATTTTTTCGGGTTCTTGGAAACACGAGACAGCATACAATCGTACAACATATAATTCGATAAATATGGGATCATATACAGGGTGTCCCAGCTATCTTGTCCACCCAAAATATCTCTGGAACAATAACAGGGTCTCAATGTGATTGAAATGCGTATTCGTTTCGGACCTCTTGGTAAGTATGGAAGTGCGATTATGCATGTCAATCACATCGCGATTACGGGCAGTATGGGGTTCTCGCCTGAGCCTCAGGACGTGCGCTAGCAGCGTATTTTGAGTTTTTCAAGCGTCAACTTCTCGTCGCAATATTGCGATGCAATCAACGCTATTGTTTATGTGATTTGTCATGCTATGGATTGCTGAAGAAAAAATATAAGGTGTCCATTTAAAAAACCATAAGTTTGTGTTAAAAAGCACATTTGCTTTCGTTTTAGAATGTTTCCAAATATGTATATTCGTGGGACCCAGCCGTACATTGATACCGGTGAAAGTCGTTTTCCAATAGCTGTTATTGTTCCAGAGATATTTTGGGTAGATAAGATAGCTGGGGCACCCTGTATACTGTGATGGGTTAAATCCAGTAACATCACGCACCACGATTTAAGGAAATTTCTGAAAGCTGACGGTCCTGTTGAAAACTTTTGACTATGAAGCGCACACGGCTGCAAACGAAAGCAACCGACATCGATAGAGCAACAAAGAAAAGAAGGGAATGAAACAGTGTACCTCCGACGAATACCCTGCGTATTAACTTCAAGAGACACGCGTTTCCAGTGAGACTTGGAGTTTCTATTACGATTAATAAATCACAGGGCAATGTATTAATTTCGCAGTGTGGATTTGATATCTCCATGTTTCTCATACGGTCAACTTTATGCGGCATGCTCACCAAAGAATTTATTCGTACAAGGTCCTTGACAAGTAACACGAAATATTGTTTATAGTCGTTTTTAATTAAATTATTGCATAAGAGTTACATATCATTCGTATTTTGAATAACTTTACTTGTTACTTTGAACATTATGAAAGACAGTCTGTGTGTGTGTGTGTGTGTGTGTGTGTGTGTGTGTGTGTGTGTGTTTGTCTGTAAACTCGAAAACGGCTGGAGCGATTTTGGTGACATCATTATACAATATTCAGATTAGCCCAGAGTGTGCATCTGTGAAGTTTGGTAGCGATCGGACCAAGATTTTTATTGATTTGAAAATATTTACTGATTACTAGCTTATGCGGCAGTGTGTGCAACAAACCTATCGTACGGGTTGCGTATCCTGCAGGCGTCAAGTGTCCGGCAGCGTAATGTGCTGATGCTCACAACGAAAATTTCGCTTTCAGGGGATAACTATTTTACTGACCGGACAGTAATACAGGCAAGAACTTGTCACCCAACCAAACAGCTCTTCTTTCCATGGGATTGTAAAGGATGTCGGTTACAGCTAATTTATATATAAAAATATAGTTCTGGAAACTAATGGACCTGAACACGTGATATGCAAATGATTAGCTTTTCAAAGCATTCACACAAGGTTGGCGTCGGTGGTGACACCTACAACGTGTCGACATGAGGAAAGTTTCCAACCGATTTCTCATACACAAACGGTAGTTGACCAACGTTGCTGGTGAAACGTTGTTATGATGCCTCATGTAAGGAGGAGAAATGAGTTCCATCACGTTTCCGACTATCATAAAGGTTGGATTGTAGTCTATCGCGATTGCGGTTTATCGTATCGCGACATTGCTGCTCGCTTTGGTTGCGATCCAATGTCTGTTAGCAGAATATGGAATCGGTGGATACAGGAGGACAATACGGAACGCCGTGCTGGATCCCAACGGCCTCGTATCACTAGCAGTCGAGATGAGAGGCATCTTATCCGCATGGCTGTAACGGATCGTGCAGCCACGTCTCGATCCCTGAGTCAACAGATGGGGACGTTTGCAAGACAACAACCATCAGTACGAACAGTTCGACGACGTTTGCAGCAGCATGGACTATCAGCTCGGAGACCGTGGCTGCGGTTACCCTTGACGCTGCATCACAGACAGGAACGCTTGCGATGGTGTATGCAACGACGAACGTGGGTGCACGAATGGCAGAACGTCACTTTTTCGGATGAATCCAGGTTCTGTTCACAGCATCATGATGGTCGCATCCGTGTTTCTCGACATCGCGGTGAACGCAAATTGGAAGCGTGTATTCGTCATCGCCATACTGGAGTATCACCCGGCGTGATGGCATGGGGTGCCATTGGTTACACGTATCGGTCACCTCTTGCTCGGATCGACGACACTTTGAACAGTGGCCGTTATGTTTCAGATGTGCTACGACCCGTGGCTCTACCCTTCATTCGATCCCTGCGAAACCCTACATTTCAGCAGGATAATGCACGACCGCATGTTGCAGGTCCTGTACGGGCCCTTTCTGGATACGGTAAACGTTCGACTACTACCCTGGCCAGCACATTCTCCAGATCTCTCAGCAATTGAAAAAGTGTGGTCAATATTGGCCGAGCAACTGGCTCGTGACAATACGCCAGTCACTACTCCTGATGAACTGTGGTATCGTGTTGAAGCCGCATAGGCATCCAAGATATGTTTGACTCAATGTCCTGGAATATCAAGACCGTTATTACGGCCAGATGTGGTTGATCTGGGTACTGATCTATGCACCCAGATTGCGTGAAAATGTAGTCACATATTATATTTGTCCAATGAATACCCGTTTATCATCTGCATTTCTTCTTGGTGTAGCAATTTTAATGGCCAATAGTGTATATAGTGCTGGAAACTAACTGGACCTGAACACGTGGTTATTTCTAATGAAAATGAATTGTGCGGTGAGCGTCACATATTGGCAGAGCAGACACCCATATGACGTATGAATTATCAATAATCAAGTATAAGGTTGCAAGAGTAACGTGGCTATGACCTACAAGGGACCTCGAACGCTCGGAACCACACGAAACCATGCTTAGAATTGTTTACGATTGCCTATTATTCCAAGAATGCTTTCGTGCGGTTCAGGGACTTAGAGGTCGAAGATGTCGATGTAGTCTGCAGTCGGTGGAGAAGTCTGAAGAAGGCCTTCACGCAGCAGTGGAGTGACGCGATAATGATGATAATCGCCACGGGCACCTGGTGGTCGCCAGAATTCCCAAACTACGTTCATCCCACCTCCGAAGCGTGTTCCACTTCCTGTGTGCTCTGAGGTAATTAAGTGACAAGGCAGTCTCTTTCAGCCGCCACATCTTTACCTCGGTCGTCAAATTCGTTTATATGCGAGAAATCCGCGATGCATGACGCTTGTGCTTCGCAGTACATTAAACTTGCAAGTACGACCTCGGTCAACTCTTTTGCCACGGGCAGAGAACCTTCCTAGGTCATCGCCTTTAGTCGCAATCGTTATCCGGTTTTCGTGAGAAACAGCTTAGTGAGAAAAGTAACACACAAACCAGTCTCTGAAGCATTTAAACGAGGCTCGACAATTTCATTCTGCGGCTATGGTAATTATCGCTCCTTTCTTTGCTTTAACACTACTGTTTGTTGTAATAGCGAGTCGATAATTCCAGTTTATCATTCTTTTCGTCCGTGACAGGAGAGGAATTAAGTTTTTAAGAAATAGTATACGTTGCTAGCGGAAAAGGATATGGGAACAAACCTTCGGCACTTAGTGCCAGCTCCAAAGAAATACTAAAAAGAGCGTTTACATGTATGAATTATAAAGTGTTATGTCCTGCAAATCTTCCTCAACAAGTATGTAATTCATTAATGTAGCGAACTCCCGACGACTAGGTTACTTATTAATTAGTTAAGCCTTGATTGTTTAACGAATAGAAATCTCAAGTATAAAACACTCTAAAATCTCTGTTCACAATCAACATTGGATGAATAAAGTTTGGATAAACTGTGGTCGATTGCAAACCAAAGTAAGTTTTTCTCTCACCTCAAAGATTTCAATATCACACAACTTGAACACTGAGATGTATAGCCTTAATAATTCTAATAATTTCACAGGCACTTTCAGCGGTATATGAAGATACAGTCTTTTTTGTGTGTTATGAACAGAGTTGGTAGTAGTTCTAATATATAAAAATGAATATTTCTTTGTATGTTTGTTCTAATTTTATGCGTTTCTGTGCCGTTTATCCGAGTGCTATGATTCTCAGCCTATTGTTTGCCTTTTAGCGAAGTCTATAAGCATAGTTATACCATTCTACGATACACAGTTCAAGAGCTGTGACGTCTTAAACAATGCAATGCACCAACAACTGCTGCATCACGCGACAATCTTGCACATCTGATCCTCAACCCGTGGACCGATTTCTAACAAATTTGGTGCGCACATTCCTTACAGGGAGCTAACAATTGTTGCAGGGTTAAGGGACTACCTACGTCTCATAGTACAGGAGATATGACGTCATAAACAATGATATGCATGATAAACCCGAGTATGAAGGGTATTATATAATGATATATTGACATTATGTAACACCGGTTTCCGTGAATCTTGGAACGTTCTTCATCGATTTACTCCAGATTTTTGCATGATATTGTAATAAAAATTCAAATATATATATATATATATATATATATATATATATATATATATATATATATATATATATATATATAAATCCATCTGTTTGTTAGTGTGTTGATATACAACATTATACCTTCTAAACAAGATGAAGGTTTATGTATTCATAAAATTGCGTTCGGTGCATGGCGGAGGTTACTTAATATATGGACTTCGAAAAATCTACATTTTTATTTCGATTTTGATAAAATTTTGCACACTTGACCTTTAAGAGATGAGAAAGCTCACCGTCTACATAAAATTTAGTATGGCGCATGGCAGAAAGTGCTTTACGTGCGGACTTTGGCACCATTCTACTTTTTTATTCCGATCTTTGAAAAAATTTGCACACTTGCACTTCAAAACGAGAGGAACTGAAAGAGAGAATGGGGAGAGGGGATGGACTAATGAGTGTGAATAAATAGGTAAATACACAGGTAACGCAGGGTCTTAGCAAGGAAATAATAAATTTATACAACTTCGCCTCACGTGACAAATACTTATCATTACATGCTGTCTCCATTAGAGATTTATGAGACGTGGTCATACCGATGCACTTATCATTTCAGATTGGATATGTCATTTATTTGATATGCAGCTTCTTTTTTTAGGTACAGATTCTAAGCAGATTATGAAGACTGCTAAATCTACATACAGGAGAGTAGTCAATCCACCAAAAACTGAGAATTTTAGAAAACTGCTCAAAAATATGAACTTGAAAGATGTTTATAGTCCTCATGGCATGAATGGAAATATAACATATTCATTAATAATGTCAATATTATGTTTGAAAACTGTTTTCGTATAAAAGTAACTCAAATTAAACAGAAGTCTATAATGAAACCACGGAGTACACAAAGAATAAAGATTTCGTATAAGATAAAAAGGAAAATGTATCTATTAGCTAAGAGTAATTCCAATGATGATGACTTAGCTAAATATAAGGAATACTGTAAAATATTTAAAAAAAGTAATTCAGACATCTAAACAAATGGACTATGAGAAAAAGATAACAAAATAAGACAACAAAGTGAAAGCAATATGGGATACAGTGAAAGAAGAGAATGGTAGAACCAGAAAGGAACAAGAGCAGGTAGCATTAAGAGTAGATGATACAATAGTAACTGATGGGCATAGTGTGTCAAATCTATTTAACAAGTACTTCATATCTGTTACTGATAGTATGGGATTGTCAGTGAATATTTGAAACTAGGATTTATTAATAACTTTAGTAACATGAATATGTCACTCACTTAACCACAAGAAATAACTTCCATAATAAAATCTTTAAATACAAAGCAGTCTAGTGGTTACGATAAAATATCTACAAAGATAATTAAAGCGTGCTCTTGTGAATTTAGCACAATTTTAAGTTACTTGTGTAACCAGTCTATTATAACTGGAACATTTTCCGATTGGTTAAAATATGCTGATATTAAAGGGGATAAAAAGGGGATGAAAAGATACCATCAAACTACAAACCGATTTCACTTTTACTGGCATTCTTAAAAATTGTAGAAGAGGTTATGCATAAGCAACTTCTCAAGCACTTAACCTCAAATGACATATTGTCTAGAACACATTTTTGATTTCTGAAAGGTTCCTATATCGAGAAGGCAATTTACACCTACAGTGAGAATGTACTTAATTCATTAGATAATAAAATTACAAGCAGCAGGTATTTTCTAAATCAAAGGCATTTGATTGTGTGAACCATAACATCCTTTTAAGTAAATTAGAATTCTATGGTGTCACAGGAATTGCTGCAAAATGGTTACAGTCGTACCTCGCTAACAGGAAAAAAAAGGGAGTCAGTGCAAGGAACTAGTGAATTAAGCTAACAGTCATCATCAGATGAGGAAGAAATGAAAAAAAAGGTGTCAGTGCAAGGAATTCGTGAATTAAGCTAACAGTCATCATCGCATGAGGAATAAATTATGTGTGGTGTCCCACAAGGATCCATCGTAGGGCCAGTGTTATTTTCTTGTGTACATTAATGACCTCTCATCAGAAGCAGAGTTTGTTTTGTTTGCAGATGATAAACGTATTGCAATAAATAGCATGTCAAACATAATTCTGGAAAGGGCTGGTAATGATATTTTCGTTAACATTAATAAATGGTTTAAAGCCAACTCATTGATATTAAACTTTGAAAAGACTCACTACATGCAGTTCACAACATGTAAGAGATTCCATCCAGTATATGTTTAAAGTATGAAGAAGGGCAGATAGAAGAGGTTGACAGTATGAAATTCCTGGGATTACAGCTCGATAATAAATTCAGTTGGGAGGAGCACACCACAGATCTGCACAAACGACTTAACAAATCTGTATTTACAATATGAGTGGTATCAGACATAGGAGACATAAAAATAAAAAAGCTTGCATACTTTGCTTACTTTCATTTCATAATGTCATATGGGATTATATTTTGGGGTATCTCTTCAAGTCAAGCAAAAGTTTTCAGAGTCCATACGCGTTTGATTAGCAATATTTGTAGTGTAAATTCACGGACATCCTGCAGAAACCTCTTCAAACAAGTGGGTATATTAACTACTGCCTCTCACTATTTTATTCCTTAATGAAATTTGTCATAAATAACATATCGCTTTTCCCAACAAACAGCTTATTTCATACCTACAATACTAGGAACAGGAATGATATACACAAGGACTTTAGTTCAAAAAGGAGTCCATTTCTCAGGAGCACATATTTTCAATAATTTACCAACAACCATAAAAATTAGCTACAAATAAAGATCAGTTTAAGAAGAGTCTAAAAACTTTCTAGTGGCCAACTCCTTCTACTCCACTGACGAATTTTTAAACAGAACAAAATGATGCCTGTAGCTGTATTCATACTATTAGTATTAGTATATTATCAGCTTGTAAAAATGTATGTACCTTTGTTAGTATTATTATAATATCAACCTGTAAAAAAGAAAAAAAAAGACATGTTCCAGATCCACGATGATCTCCTCAACACGGATCTATGGAACGAAACAACTAATCCAATCTAATCTTACCTACACTGTTAGCTGATAACTGAGTAGTACTGTTTACAAGTACTGACTCATACATTCGTAATTTAACAAAGTAACACTCTGTGGGTGTCTATCATGAATTCTATCACTTTCTTGTCTAATTACTGTCATAGTACATGGGAACTAGAAAAACTTTGCCTTGTCAACTATTATGGTAACACTACTAAGATAGAAATACGAATGGCATCATGTAAAGGGAACCCAAACTTCAGTCTGTCATCTTAAGTCGTTCTGCAAGCTGCAGGTGACCTCAGGTTGGATGACTTTTTATCCAATCCTTATCTTTTTGTAGCACGAAAAGCATATACTATTCTTAAAAGTAGAAAGGCATGTAAGGGGAGCTTTCAGGAGAATTCATTTTACCCATGTATGCAATGGTATATGAAATGGTCATGTTAATAGGCCTCTGCCTTACAACATCTTTCTGCCCTTGAGGTTTAACATTAGTCTTTCAAACACCAATTGAGATTTGCAAATCAACACCTATTCATTTCATGTACGTGTGTTTTATTTGTTAGAATACTTGTCGTCAAATTAAATTACCCTGACATTCATTCAGTCTATCCCTTCCTATTTAATTCAAAGATGATGTAAAAAAAGGTTACCCCCTCCTTTGTGTACGTGTTCATAATTCTCTAATTTTTGTTTATTAGCCATTACCCAAAATGTATAGAGATAGAAGTATGTTTTTGAATATCCTCAGAATTTTTTTAATAAAGCTTTCAGCAAAGCTTGTCATCGTTCTTGTTACAAACTACTACTACTACTGCTACTACTACTTCGCAGGACCTAATTGAGGAGGTAGACTGCACGGTTATAGAACAAATCGGTACTTGAAATTTTAACACAAGAATGGTAATATAGAAACTTAAAGTAGTCCATGTACACGACCATCTTAATCCTAAGTAAAAGAATCAGTAGCGAATAAAAGGAATCAGCTTAATTATTTAATTTTTCCATGAGTTCTTCGACATAGTAAAAGCAGTGAGACATGACGTATGTGTTGAATTTATATTTGAAAGCGTGTGGGTTAGTACTAAGATTCGTGAGTTCTTGTGGGAGCTTACAGAATATGCATGGTGTAGAATACTGCACGCATTTCTGTACAACAATCAAGAAGCAGTGATACTAATGTAGATTCGATTTATGTCTAGCATTCACCGAGTGAAAGCTCCTAACTCGTGGGAATAAGCAGATATTGTTAACAACAAATGGCATTAAAGAAAATAAGTATTATGACGACATTAAAGAAACTAAATATTGTGACGCAATTGTCGGAATTTCGAGATTACTGAAAATGGGTCGACAGATGTTCGTGAATTTAGACCACATAGTGCTAGAACCGCCAGTTTCTGAGCCATAAATATTCTTTTTGAATCAGTAGAGTTAAACCAAAAAATAACGCCGTACGTTATAAGTGAATGAAATCAATCATAATAGTACTTTTCGTGTTGAAAAGTCACTTATTTCAGATACTGTTCAGCTGCTAAATGAAGCAGAATTTTGACAAAAAGTAAATTCTTCTTCAAAGATCCTGACCACCTACAGATTTAAACTGTTCAGTCTAACTTATCATACGACCTTTATGTGTAATCAAAATGTCTTCTTTTGTTCAATTGTGTGTTAGAAATTGTAAAAAATCTGAGTTTTATAAGCCATGAACTTATCTCTTCAACTACATTATTAGATACTATGTCAATATCACAAACATCCTTCACTACCAAGCTGGTATCATCAGCAAACAAAAATATTTTAGAATCATCTGTTATACCCAAAGGCATAGCATTTATATAAATAAGAAACAGCGGCGGTCCCAGAATAGACCCTTGGGTCAGTCACATTAACTGTGCCCAATTGTGAATCACGCCGTTTTTAAAACTGCGGAGAATTACTTTTTGCTGTCTGCTATTAAAGTAAGAGGTGAATCAGTTGTGAGCTGCTCAACTTAATGTTACAACTTCTGCAACAATATTTTGTTATCAACACAATCAAACGCTTTTGTTAAATCAAAGAAGACGTCTAATGTTCTTAGTCTTCTATTTAATCCATCAAGTGCTTCACAGAAGAACTAAAATATAACATTTACAGTCGTTAAACCACTTCTAAAACCAAACTGTACATTTTACAACAAATTCTGTGAACTGAAATGATCAATTAGTCTCGAATATACAGCCTTTTCAATAACTTTAGAAAAAAAAACGATGGTATAGAAATAGGTCTACACTTGTCTAATTATCCCTTTCCCCATTTTTATAAAGTGGTTTCAATACTGAGTAATGTGTCAGGAAACTGAACATTCTGAAAGGAAAAATTAAAAATATGGCTAAGTACTGAACTAATATATGGAGAACAGTGTTCTTTAGAATGCTGATAGATACCCCCATCATATCCACAAGAGTCGACATCCATAAACAGTTCATTAACATTATCTCTGATACCTTGTATGTTTTGGTGAAATATAGTAATTTCCTTATTACTCAGATTCTTAAACTTTGTCGAAAGTTGTTCCTTTGTTAGAGGGACTTCCTTTAAGCAGGAATACCTGACTTTAAAAAGAGGTGCAGTCCTAACACCAGCTAATACAGGAACATTTCCTTGACTGTCACCCCCTCCCCCTACTACTCTATGACCTTTGCTGACCTCCCCTTCCCATACCTATTGAGGTGCAGACCGTGCCTAGAGAAATCCGACTTCTGGATAGTCTCAACTGGCCCACAGCAATGTGACCCATGCCCTTCGTCATTAGCGTTTCGTGAAGCTTCTTGTTAATACTCCTGATGGCTGTATTAAGATGAGGTCTATCACGAGGCTGAAACACCTGCACGAAATGCACATTCGTACTACCAGCTTGAGTGTCTATCCTTTCCAGATCACCACCTACATCATACTCCCTATCCCTATCAAGACTATCCCCGGCTGCACCATCACTAACTGATCCTCTTTTGAGAAATTCCTACATGTCCCCTACGTTACAATTAACCTGAGTTAACCATGCACTGGAATTCACTATGCTGATGAGGTACTCCCAAGTACTTCCTGCAACTGTTTTCTACATCTACATGGGATACTCTGCAAATCACATTTAAGTGTCTGGCAGAGGGTTCATCGAACCACAATTACACTATTTATCTCCCATTCCATTCTCGAATAGCGCGCGGGAAGAAAGAACACCTGAATCTCTCTGTTAGAGCTCTGATTTCTCTTATTTTATTCTGGTGATCATTTCTACCTATGTAAGTGGGATTCAACAATACATTTTCGCATTCGGAGGAGAATGTTGGCGATTGGAGTTTCGCAAGTAGCCCACGCCGCAGCGATAAGCGCCGTTGTTGTAATGATTCCCAACCCAGTTACTGTATCATTTCCGTAACGCTGTCTCCCCTGTATCGTGACAATACGAAACGAGCTGCCCTTCTTTGGACTCTTTCGATGTCCTCCGTCAAACCCACATGATAAGGATCCCAAACTGGGCTGCAATACTCCAAAAATGGACGGACAAGCGCAGTGTATGCAGTTTCTTTAGTAGTTCTGTTGCATCTTTTAAAGGTTCTGCCAATAAAACGCAGTCTCTGGTTCGCCTTTCCCACGATATTATCTGTGTTCTTTCCAGTTTAGGTCTGAAGTAATAGTAATTCCTAGGTATTTTGTGAAGTTTACAGCCTTCACATTTGATTGATTTATGTTGTAAACAAAGTTTAACGGATTTCTTTTCGTGCTCATGTGGACACTTCACACTTCTCATTATTTAGAGTCAATTGCCAATTTTTACACCATACTGATATCTTATTCAGATCGTTCTGCAGTTGATTTTGATCTTCAAATGATTTTACTAGACGGTAAATGACGGCGTCATCTGCAAACAACCTAAGACAGGTACTTAGATTTTCCCCTAAATCGTTTATGTAAATAAGAAATAGCAGAGGACCAATAACACTACCTTGTGGAACGCCCGATATCACCTCTGGTTTAGTCGATGCCTTACCATCGATTACTACGAACTGTGTCCTCTCTGACAAGAAATCCCCTATCCAATCGCAAATATGGGGCGATATACCATAACAACGCAATTTGATTAAAAGCCGTTTGTGAGGTACGGTGTCAAAAGCTTTCTGGAAATCAAGAAATGCGGAATCGATTTGCGAACCTTTGTCGATAGCACCCACCACTTCGTGTGAATAAAGAGCTAGTTGTGTTTCGCATGAACGATATTTTCTAAATCCGTGTTGACCTTGGGTCAATAGATCGTTCTGTTCGAGATAATTCATAATATTTGAATACAGGATATGTTCCAAAACCCTGCTGCAAATTGACGTCAATGAAATAGGCCTGTAGTTTAGTGGGTTACTCCTACTGCCTTTCTTGAATATAGGTGTGACCTGTGCAACTTTCCAATCTTTTGGTACAGATCCTTGTATGAGAGAGCGTTGTATATGACTGTTAAGTAAGGAGCTATCGCTTCAGCATAATCGGATAGAAATCTAATGGGTATACAATCCGGACCAGAAGACTTGTACTTGTTAAGTGATTTTAGTTGCTGCACTACTCCGATGATATCTACTTCTATGTTACTCATTACGGCATCTGTTCGTAATTCGAAATCTGGAATATTGGTTTCGTCTTCTTTGGTGAATGAGTTTCTAAAAGCTAAGTTTAGTAACTCTGCTTTAGTAGCGCTGTCATCGACAGGGTCGCCATTACTATCACGTAGTGAAGGTATTGTTTGTGATTTGCCCCGAATACATTTAACATATGACCAAAATCTCTTTGGGTTTTCAGTCAAATTACGAGAAAGAGTTTCGTTGTGATAAATATTGTAGGCATCTCGCATTGAAATCCTTGCTAAATTTCGAGCTTCTGAGTACGATCGCAAATCCTGGGGATTTCGTGTTCGTTTAAATTTAGTATGCCTTTTCCTTTGCTTTTGCAACAGTGTCCTGACCTGTTTTGTGTACCAAGGGGGATCACCTCCTTCTTTTATTAATTTATTAGATATAAAACTTTCAATTGCTGTCGATACCACTTCTTTGAATTTGAGCCACATCTGGTCTACACCTACGTTTAGTGTTAGAAACGAGTGGAAGCTGTCTTTCAAGAAGCAATGTATTTTGTTTCTATCTGCTTTCCTGAACAAATATACTTTGCGTTTATTTTTGGTAACTTTGGGACTTTCGATATTTAATTTCGCTACGACAGCTCTGTGTTCACTAATACCTGTATCCGTTTTGATGCTCGTTATGAGCTCAGGATTATTTGTTGCTAAGAGATCAAGTGTGTTTTCACATCCATTTACAATTCTAGTTGGCTCATTAACTAATTGTTCGAAGTAATTCTCAGAGAATGCGTTGAGTACAATTTCGGACGATGTTTTATGCCTACCTCCTGATTTGAAAATATAATTTCGCCAACAGATCGAGGGTAAATTAAAATCACCACCTACTATTATCGTGTGAGTCGGGTACGTTTTTGTAATTAGACTCAGGTTTTCTTTGAACCTTTCTGCTATTGTATCGTCAGAGTCGGGAGGCCGGTAAAAGGAACCGATTATTAACTTCTTACGATTTTCGGGTACAACCTCTACCCATAATAGCTCGCACGAACTATCAACTTCAACTTCGCTACATGAAATACTACTTTTGACGGCGACAAACACGCCCCCACCTATTTTGTTTAATCTATCCTTTCTGAACACCGATAGATCTTTTGAAAATACTTCTTCTGAATTTATTTCCGGCTTGAGCCAACTTTCGGTGCCTATAATTATGTGTGTTTCGGTGCTTTCTATTAACGCTTGCAGTTCTGGAACTTTCCCGACACAGCTACGACAATTTACAACTGTTATACCGATAGTTTCCGGATCTACATTTCTCCTGTGATCCACCTGAACCCTTTGAGATTACCCATTTCCTACATCTCTGCCATGATAACAACCTAACAGCAGATCCTTCTTCTTCCTAATAGACCTCTCTACTGATTTCGGCTTTCTAAGAGCTAAGGTCTGCTGCATGCTTCCTACACCTACGGCTTCAGGAGGTTCATCTCCACTCAACTCTGGCATTTGGTCAAATCTATTTGGAACAAGCCAGCTACCTTCTTCCCAACTGCCAGTTCCCAATCAATATCCCTTTTCCATAACTCGGCCTACATAGTTCCTCCTCAGCGTTTTTCGTCTGCACGAGACGGACGCAGACCTTACGCTCCTACTTCTCTGTGAGCTTATTCCTGCGGCATATCCTGCAATTCCAGGATAGAACATCACCACAGTGCCCACTGGCTTCCCCCATGGATTCCCCCAATGAAACTACTTTGTACAAATCTCACCCCGCTACTACTCAATAACCTATGACAGAACCCACAATATTCACTCTTAATAAAATTTTACAGTTGCTTGTTAAGAGAAACTAGGAGTCTATGTTCTGTAAGTTACGTTTCTACAAAAGAGCGAGTTTGTGAAGTACCTTAACTACAAAAATCTGAGTACAAATCAAGGAATTACTACTACTACTACTACTAGTAGTAGTAGTAGTATCAGTAAGAGCAAATAACACAACCACAAAAACGTTATACAGTTGCCTTTATTTCTCTCTCTCTCCCTCTCTCTCTCTCTCTTTGGCCATGTTCCCTCACATGCAGGATCGACCTTGTTAAATCCGGATTTGGCGTGTGTTAATATTTACGGGGTGGCCAGATGCCCTTCCAGTCGCCAACCAATGTCCCCCTGGAGGAAATGTGTATCCCAAAGGAGTGCGTAGAATGTTATATGTATGAAAGTGTATAATGGTACGAAATTTTTGCCAATCGTGTAACCGGTATTCACCTAGGGGGATGTGAAAAACCGCCTAAAACTACGTCCAGGCCTCCGATCCCCTTCGTTAATCCGCCGGGCGCATTCGAATTGGAGCAGGTACGCCTCTCCGTCTTGGAAAGCAGTACGTTAGACCACACGGCTAACCCTGTTGGTCCCTTGAAATCTACTAACGTTAATAACTAACTACAGTACAGAAACAGTTATTGAAACTTGTCTTTCAGAGACCGCTCGCCGCCAAACGTCTGCAGACACGCTACGATCTCATTTCTGTGGCAGCCTCTTTTAAACAAAACAAAGCCAAATCGGCTCGTCCTCTTCACTCTCGACACATTTCTGGACGTTCCATTGGTCCTGCTTGTTAATGGTCCCAGTAAAGTGAAGTTCACTCAAATACTGGTTGATTTCGCACATTCACAGTTGTCGACTTACGTCGTTTGATGGGAAACTGCATCTGCTGGGGCAGCTGTATGCTCAACTGGTGTTTTCCGATAATTTCTCACAATCTACTCGGCGATTAGGCAATCAAGATTAATATTCTTTTCTCGGTCTGATATTTTAGCATTAGGATCTATGTTTCAGTTTTGTGGACTGACGATTTATGTTATGAATTCTGTCACTTAAGAACATTAATTTAAAATGTAGTTGTTGAATTTATCGCATATGTTGATTTTCCCCATTTCATTTTCGACTAGAACTGGAGACTCATGCGTAAGTATTCTGTAAATAACTGATACGGTATACTTTTTTTCACGGTTGCCTTTGGCCTCTTCGTGACTAACTTACACGATATCTGTTGTCATTACGACTTTCGTTTGATGAATTACTGCTTCTGATGCTTTTATTGGCTGCCACGGCACATTCACTGGTCTTGTACTCAGCTTGAGCGGTGAATGGCGTCGATCTTCGGTTCTAGTATCGTATGCAGTTGTCCCAGTTACACGATGTAGTTGCTACACACCACATCTGAGGCCGCAAAACCTCATCATTCTGACTCACGTGTTGCTCATGCGACGTTAAATCTCTTGAGAAAGCCACGGGTAGGTCTTTTCATTGCTTCGGGCTCTTTTATCTTCCCCTGATTATTCTTTGCGTTAGTCACTGTCATCCGATGAGAGGCCGATGTTGCCACTTCTATACTCTGTACTAAGGATACTTCTGATATAATTCCCTCCTTCCTTGAGACGCAAAAGATCCTTTTCACGCATCAGCACTCATTTAGAAAGCATCGCTCGTGTTTACCACAGCTTGTCATTTCTTATATAACGTCTTGCGATGATGGGATGAATGTTAATAAGCTGACTGCATATTCCTTCATTTTCGAATGACGTTTGACACGGTACAGCATTGCAGATAGCTAAAACAGGTACGAAAGTGTGGAACAGGTTACCAAATATGTGACTGGCTCCAAGACCTTTCACGTAATAGTACGTTGTCCTCCACGACGTATGTTCATCAGAGAGAAGGGTTCGTTAGGAGTATCCCATAGAAAGGTTAAGGTCCGTCGTTTATTTTCTAACTACATAAAACATATGATGACTAAAAGGACAAAATATTGTGGCTGTCTGCTGATGATGCTGTGGTATACGGGCAGCTGTCGTCATTGAACGACTGTAGTAAGCTGCGAGACGAATTACTCGAAATTTACAGTTGGTGTGAGGAATGGCAGCTGATCCTAAACGTAGAAAAATGTCAGGTGATATAGATGAGTAGGAAAAAAGAATCTCGTAATGTTGCAGTACAGTACTAGCAGTGACTTGCTTCACACAGCCCTAGCCAGAGTTAAGGTGGAGAACTAGCTTCTCATCTGCTAGCCTCAAGTACATTTCAGTCAAAATTCTTGTCATATTTGCACTTCTTTGGAGTTAATTCAAATTCATTAGAGCATCAAACTCAAGAGAAGAGCGGAGGTTGAGGGTATGAAGTGTTCTACAGCACGATATGAGAAATGCCCCGTTGGATAACATTATGCCATGTCATGTTACGGGACATGACCTTACGAATCGTGTTAGTTTACAAATGCGCCAGTGCCTCTATATTTTTTGTACTGAATGTTTATAAGGCCGATACATCGAGAATCTACACTCCCCTTTAACATCTTTGACTGTGGCCAAGACGAAATACTGAGCACTAAGGAAACAACAACACACAGAGATACGATTGATTCAACCTACCCCCCCCCCCCCCCCCCAGAGGGTGCAACGAAAGAAGAGAGAGGAGAGTGTTAATTTAACCCCGACCTGACGCATTCTGAGCACGGAGAAGGCTTTATACAAGAACGTTACCGAGAAGAAACTTCGATTACAAATGAAGTCGAGCATATCTTGACAGCTACTACTTTGGTTCCTGTGACTTGTTATGGGTAGAGGTTATACAGTAACAATGAGAATAAATAGCTAGTTGGTTCATTTTACCGAACTCCAGGCTCGAACGATTAGATTGTAAAAATGTTCAAATACAGGTTGAATCAAATTTCGAAAACGTACCCAAAGCATACAATTTTAATTGGTGGTGCGTTTACCTTCAACATGTCAGCAAAAATAGTTGTTCAAAACCGGAGACAAGCATAAAACGTCGTCCTAAATTGTACTGAACGCAATGTCGAGCAATTAGTTCGTGAGCCCACTAGAATAATAAATGGGTTTGAAAACATAATTGACCTCCTAACAACAAATAATCCTGTGGTAATACAGAGCATCTAACCAGACACAGGGATTATTCAACCTACAGCTGAAGTGAGACTGAATATGGAACTTCCCAAATCCACCAAAATTATACGAAAAATTGTTGTTGTTATGGTCTTCAGTCCGGAGACTGGTTTATGTAGCTCTCCACCCTACTCTATCCTGAGCAAGCCTTTTCATCTCCTCATTAGAACGGCAACCCACATCCACTTGAATCTGCTTAGTATACGCGTCTCTTGGTCTCCCTCTGCGATTTTTACGCCACGCACTTCCCTCCAATGCTAAATTTACGATTCCTCGATGTCTAAGAATGTGTCCTACCAAGCGATCCCTTCTTTTGGTCAGGGTATGCCAAAAATTCCTTTTCTCACCAATTCTGTTCAGTACCTCTTCATTAGTTATGCGATATACCCACCTAATCTTCAGCATTCTTCTGTAGCACCACATTTCAAAAGCCTCTATCCTCTTTCTGTCCACACTGCTTATCGTCCATGTTTCACTCCCGTACAAGGCAACACTCCACACAAATGCCTTCAGAAAAGACTTCCTTACACTTAAATTAATATTCGATATTAGCAAATTTATCTTTTTCAAAAATGCTTTTCTT
The DNA here is from genome assembly GCA_026315105.1 of Locusta migratoria. Lineage (NCBI taxonomy): Eukaryota > Metazoa > Arthropoda > Insecta > Orthoptera > Acrididae > Locusta > Locusta migratoria. The sequence goes on from CM048747.1 coordinate 7,562,615, forward strand.
CCCAATATTCATAAAATTCGATTAACGCTTTTCTAAGAGAAAAATCTCCATTCTTTCGAAACTAACCATGTGAGTGTGCATGATATGTGGCTTACATCCCAAGCTCTTGAGAGATTTATACCAAAACAATTAAGAAAAGAGGGGGCTGACCCACCGTGGTACACAAAAAAAAGGTCAGATCACTCCTACAAAAGCAAACAAAAAGTCGTTCCAAATAGAAACAGAACGAAATCCCCAAGACCGACAATATTTTAGAGAAACTCGAAATTTAGCTCGAACTCCAATGAGAAGAGCTTCTAATAGTCCCCACAATGAAACGCTGTCACGTAATTTGGTAGAGAATTCTAAGAAATACTAATCATATGTGAAGTATACAAGCGGTAAAACACAATCAGAAGCTTCATTAAGCGATAGGAATGGTAATGTAACTTATGACAATTCCGCGAAAGCATAATTACTAAACACAGCATTCCGAAATTCCTTCATCAAAGAAGACAAGTAAATTCTCGAGCATTGGAATTATGAACAGCTGCCAGAATGCGTAATTTAGAAGTAGATATCCCTGGAGTATTAAAGTAACTTAACAAAAGCAATTCTCCTCGGCCAAATTGTATACCTATTAGGTTCCGTTCGGAATATGTTGACGCTCCATACCTAGCTACAATATACAACCGCTCTCTCATCGACAGGGTCCTACCCTAAGGCTGGAATGTTGCATAGGTCACTCCACTATTGAAGAAGGGCAATAGGAGTGATCCGAAAATTACAGACGTCGGTTTAGAGGAGGATTTTAGAACATACAGTTACCTCGACACGTATTCAGAAATATCGTTCTTGTGAAACGCAGCTAGTGGCTCTTTACTCACATAATGAGATGAGTGCTATCGACAAGGGATCTCAGATCGATTCCATATTTCTAGACTTTCGTAAGGCTTTTGACGCTGTACCTCACAAGTGTCTTCTAATCGAATTGCGTGCTTATGGAATATAGCGACAGTTGTGCGACTGGATTCCCGATATCCTATCAGAAAGGACACAGTACGTTTTAATTGACGGAAAGTCATCGAGTAAAACAGAAGTGATATCTTGAGTTCCCCAGGTAAATTTTATAGTGCCCTTACTGCCCCTTATCTTTATAAAAGATTTACGAGGCAATGTGAGCAACCCTTTTAGATCAAAAACAACTACAAAATGATTAAAATAAGATATTTGTAGGCTGCAAAAATTGTCTATAGATCCTAAATAATTATATGTGTAAAGTCATCAATATAAGCACTGAAATAAACCCTTTGAACTTCGTATACATGATAAAGAGTCAGATCTATAGGTTGGCCACGCGGGAATAGCCGAGCGGTCTGGAGCGCTTTGCGCCACGCGGTGTCCGCGTCGGAGGTTCGAATCCTCCCTCGGGCATGGAAGTTTGGGTGTCGTCTTTAGTATAAGTTAGTTCATAAGTAGTCTGTAAGTTTAGGGACTGATAACCCCGCAGTTAAGTCCCATAAGCTTTACAAACATTTGATCATTTGAATCTATAGGTTGTAAATCCAACTATATACCAAGGAATAACAATTACGAACAACTTGAATTGGAAAGAAGACAAAGTACCAGTACCAGTACCAAGTCGTATCAATAAGTTGACGACTTAATCTACGGTACAGGGACACCAAACAAGATATCTGAAGATGCTCTAAAAGAGCGAAACCCGTCATTGAATAAAAAGTATTTGCAATCAAGACGTTCTTTTACTCAAGAATTCATGGAAAATATTGTAGGAAATGCGAAGCAAATGTTGCGTTTCATTGGCAGAACAGTTAAAAGAGATGCAATAGTGCTACTAAAGAACCTGCCCACATTTCACTTGTGCGTCCTAATTTGGAATATTACTGCGCATTATGGGATCCTCACCAAGTGGGACTTACGGATGATATAGAGAAGAGCTGCTTGTTTTGTATTATCGTGATATAGGGGAAATAATGCACGACGGGGTGAAAATCATTGAAGAAAAGGCGTTATCCTAGAGGCCAGATTTATTCGCGAGATTTCTTTCACCAACTTCCGAATGCGATTTTATCAGTATGCCCCTACATAGGGAGAAATGATCATCATCTTTATATATAAAGCATAATATCCACATGTTTGTTTGTTAGTTTGTGCGTACGTATTGTATACGTATCTACAGTTTTTCTGTCCACTCTTTATGAAATTTTGCACACGTAAGCTCGAATCCACGAGGACGGTCGCCGTAAGTGTACCGATCACGTACAACAAATTGTTCACAAGATGTGACGTCATAAACAATGAGATGCGCGAAAAACTGCTGCATCAAACGAAATTGTTGCACATTTCCTCCTAAGCTACTGGACCGATTTCAACCAAATTTGGTCCACATGTTCCTTACCGTGAGGTAACAATGCTGTCGGGGTAAGAACCACATACGACATATGGTTCAGGAGATACAACGTCATAAACAATATAGTTGCAAGAAACTGCCACATTATGCGACGAGACTTAATTCACACACTTTATGAAAATGACAATACTTAGCGACTTGCAAGAAACTATAAACATAATTTCAAACCTTTATCGAACTTTTTCTCGCGGACAACCATAGCAAAATTATGAAAGGACAAAAATGTCTTTCGATTATTATTTATCCGCTGTTCATGGACTAAAACTAAGGCATTCGGTATGACGTCACAATTTATAATTTCAACGCTGCAAATTGTAGCAGCAGGAAATTTTACAGACAGGATACACACATATAGATGAATGTACCTTCGAAATTGTATCACAGTACGACACTTAGTCCATGAGATATGAGTTCATAAAGAGTAACATTCATAGAAAACTGCTCTATGAGGCAACAAGTATTAATATGTTACTTCTTTCCTATTAATTGTACTCGCAACAGATTTTACAGACATACAGCAGTTATACAAATGAATATATACCTGAAAAATTAAATAATTGTACAAAATATAACTCAATAAATATGAGATCGTGCGAATTTTATAAGCCATTTGTATTTTGATCGCTATCTTTCTTTGTTTGGATACTGCACGTATAGTTTTGCACATTATGCAACACAGCCTTATTATATATTCTGTAATAAATGTAACATGAAAGGAGATGGACAGAGAGAGGAGGGACAGAAGAACTAACTGAAGGTAGGAATAAATAAGCACCGGGTGATCAAAAAGTCAGTATAAATTTGAAAACTTAATTATTCACGGAATAACGTAGATAGGTAAAAATTGACACACATTAGTGAAGCTCTATTATCAGACTGGGGAATGTGCTAGTTCAGCGTTACGATCCTATCCCCATAGGAAGGGTAAACGTCAGTTTACAAATGCAACTGTGGCGAGAATGATTTCGAAGTTCGAAGCCACGGGTTGGTTAGACGATAGACCTCGTAGTGGCCGACCGAGCACAAGGCGTAATGCTGCTGAGACAGTTCAGGAAGAAATGGAGACCGTAGCGGGTTCCCGCCTATGCACGGGGAAGTCAGCGCTCGTGCAGTCGCACGTCGCACCGGCATTCCATACACTACTGTTTGGTTGGCAGATAGGCGTACCCTCCGATGCTATCCTTACAAAATCATCGGCATCATGAACTGTTACGTGGCGATTTAGTAAAGCGGAGGGCATAATTAGTGTGGGCCTTTCAAAAGATGGCGGAAGATGACGGTTGGTTGAGTAACGTGTTGTGGACCGACGAAGCTCATTTCACGCTTCGAGAGTCTGTCAACGCCCTCAAGTGCAGAATTTGGGCTACCGAAAATCCTAGAACTGTCGTGGAAACTCCGTTACTGGGTTGAATTTATCACATCTACCGTTATCGGGCCTTTTTTGTTCGAGGAACTGCGTGATTCTGGTTTTGTAACTGCTACCGTGACGGTCGATAGGTACGCCGATATGTTACAGAATCGCATCATTCCCACCCTGGCTGATAAACACCTGCTGGAACGTACGATTTTTATGCAGGATGACGCTCCACCACATATTGCTAGACGCGTGAAAGATCTCTGGTGCACATCGTTTGGTGATGAACATTGCTCAGCCGCCACTTTCGTCATGCTTGGCCTCCCAGGTCCCCAGACCTCAGTCCGTGCGATTATTGGCTTTGGGGTTACCTGAAGTCGCAAAGTGTATCGTGATCGACCGACATCTCTAGGGATGCTGAACGACTTCATCTGACGCCAATGCCTCACTAAAACTCCGGACATGCTTTACAGTGCTGTTCAGAACATTATTCCTCGACTACAGCTATTGTTGAGGAATGATGGTGACCATATTGAGCATTTCTTGTAAAGAACATCATCTTTGCTTTGTCTTAATTTGTTATGCTAATTATTGCTTTTCTGGTCAGATGAAGCGCCATCTGTCGGACATATTTTGAACTCTTGTTTCCCCTAATAAAACCCTTTGTCATTGCAAGCATGTGTGTCAGTTTTTACCTTTCTATCTACATTATTGCGTGATTTATTGAGTTTTCAAATTTATACTGATTGTTTGATCACCCGGTTTTAGTAATAATACTAGCTTAAACCCGCGGCTCCGCTCGCGCGTTGGTTGATTATGATATATAAGCTATCTTTCAGTAGTGTGCTATGAGACTGGTTTTGAAGGATGAAATGAAATAAATATCTTCTTTAGAAAAAAAAAAAAACATTTTTAATCAACATTCGAATAAAAAAAATGTGAAGTGCTTAATGATTTACAATACATGATACGTACATTACTCCTTATAGCCTGTGTTGCAGTATCTCAACACGTATGGTGAGAGTAATGTCCAAATTCATTTTAATTTTATTTTAGGGCATGCTAGTAAACTATGTTATTTGTAGTATTGTTTGGAGCGTAAAAGTAGGGATTTTTTGGGTTACCCACCCTTGAGCAAGCGACGTATAATTGTTGTTGTTGTTGTTGTTGTTGTGGCCTTCAGTCCGGAGACTGGTTTGTTGCAGCTCTCCACAATAACCTATCTTGCGCAAGCCTCTTCATCTCCACGTAAGAACGGCAACCTACATCTGTCTGAATCTGCTTACTGTATCCATCTCTTGGTCTTCCTCTGCGGTTTTACCCCACACACTTCCCTCCCACGCTAAATTCACAATTCCTTGATGTATAAGAATGTGTCCTACCAATCTATCCCTTATTTTAGTCAAGGTATGCCAGAAATTTCTTTTCTCCCCAATTCTGTTCAGTACCTCCTCATTAGTTACGCGATCCACCCACCTAATCTTCAGCATTCTTCTGTAGCCTCTATCCTCTTCCTGTCCGCACTGTTTATCGTCCATGTTTCACTCCCATACAATGCAACTCTCCATACAAATGCCTTCAGATAGGACTTCCTTAGGCTTAAATCAATATTAGATGTTAACAAATTTCTCTTTTTCAAGAACGCTTTTCTACCCATTGCCATTCTGCATTTTATATCCTCTGTACTGCGACCATCATTTATTATTTTACTGCCTAAGTAACAAAATTCATCTACCTCCTTTATTGCTTCGTTACCTAATCTAATTCCTTCAGCATCACCAGATTTACACTGCACTCCATTACCCTTGTTTTACTCTTGTTAATGTTCATCTTATATGCACCTTTCAGCACACTGTCCATTCCGTTCAGTAGCTCTTCCAGGTCCTTTGCTGCATCTGACAGAATTACTATGTCGTCGGCAAAACGCAATGTTTTTAATTCTTCCCCGTGAACTTTAATTCCTTCACCAAATTTCCTCTTGCTTTCCTTTATAGCTCGCTCAATGTACAAATTGAATAACATTGGAGAAAGGCTACAACCACTGCATCCCTTTCATGCTCTTCAACTCTGACAACCGGTGTCTAGGATTTGTACAAGTTGTAAATAACCTTACGCTCCCTATATTTTACACCAGCTTGCTTCAGAACTTGAAAGAATTTATTCCAATCAACATTATCAAAATCCTTCTCCAAATCTACAAAAGCTAGAAATGCAGGTTTGCCTTTTCTTAATCTATCTTCTAGGATAAGACGTAAAGTGAATATTGCCTCCCGTGTTCCTACATTTCTCCTGAACCCAAACTGATCTTCCCCGAGGTCGGCTTCTACCAGCTTTTCCATCCTTCTGTAAATAATTCGTGTTAATATTTTGCAACCATGACTTATTAAACTGATGGTTCTGTAGTTTTCACACTTGACTGCACCTGCTTTCTTTGGAATGGGGATTATAACATTTTTCTTGAAGTCTAAGGGTGCTTCACCTGTCTCATACATCTTACACACCAGGTGAAACAATTTTGTCAAGGCTGGTTCTCCCAGAGACTTCAGTAGCTCTGAGGGAATATCATCTACTCCAGGGGCCTTGTTTCGACTTAGATCTTTCAGTGCTCTGTCAAATTCATCTCTCAGTATAGTATCTCCTATTTCATCCTCATCTACTTCTTCTCCCCTTTCTACAATATTGCCGCTAAGTTCATTTCCTTCATAGAACCTCTCTATATACTCTTTCCACCTTTCGGCTTTCCCTTCTTTGCTGAGAACTGGCTTTCCATCAGAGTCCTTGATATTCATAGAGCTGTTTTTCTTATCTCCAAATGTTTCTTTTATTTTCCTGTGGGCTGTATCTATTTTTCCCCTATTTATACATTCTTCTACATCCTTGCATTTGCCTTCTAGCCACTCCTGCTTAGCCATTTTGCACTTCCTGTCAATCTCATTTCTTAGTCGTCTGTACTCCAATTTCACTGTTTCATTTACTGATTTTTATATTTTTTTTTTTACCTTTCATCGATTAAATTTAGTATCTCCTGTGATATCCAAGGATTTTTTGCAGATCTTGCCTTCCTACCTATTTTTTCATCTGCTGCCTTCACTATTTCATCTCTCAATGCTACCCTTACCGCCTCTACTGTTTTATTTTCCCCCGTTTCTGTCAATTGTTGCGTAAAGCTCCCTCTGAAATTCTTAAGAACTTCAGGTTCCTTCAATTTATCCAGGTCCCATCTCCTTATTTTCCTACCTTTTTGTAGTTTCTTCAGTATCAACCTACAGTTCATAACCAACAAGTTATGGTCAGAGTCTATATCTGCCCCTGGGTATGTGTTACACTTTAAAACCTGGTTCCGAAATCTATGTCTTACCATTATAAAATATATCTGGTATCTCCCGGTGTCTCCTGGTCTCTTCCACGTATGCAACCTTCTTTTGTGATTCTTGAACCAGGTGTTTGTTATAACTAAATTATGTTCCGTGCAAAATTCTACCAGGCGGCTTCCTCTTTCATTCCTTTTGCCCAGACCATATTCACCTACTATCTTTCCTTCCCTTCCTTGTCCTACTACCGAATTCCAGTCTCCCATAACAATTAAGTTTTCCTCTCCCTTGTCTGAATAATTTCCTTTATCTCCTCATATATTTCTTCGATTTCCCCATCATCGGCAGAGCTAGTTGGCATATAAACCTGTACTACTGTTGTCGGTGTTGGCTTCGTATCTATCTTGACAATGATAATGCGATCACTGTGCTGGTCATAGTAGTTTACCCGCATTCCTATTTTCTTATTCATTATCAATCCTACTCCTGTGATACCCCCAACTGATTTTGTATTTATAATCCTGTACTCACCTGACCAGAAATCCTGTTCATCCTGCCACCGAACTTCACTAATCGCCACTATATCTAACTTCAACCTATACATTACCCTTTTTAAATTTTCTAATTTTCCTACTCGATTAAGGGATCCAACATTCTACACTCCGACTCGTAGAATGCCAGTATTGTCTTTCTGATGATCATATCCTCCTGAGTAGTCCCCGACCGGAGATCCGAATGGGGGACTATTTTACCTCCGGAATATTTTACCCGAGAGGATGCCATCTCATATGTTCATACAGTAGAGCTGCATGTCCTCGGGAAAAGTAACGACTGTAGTTTCCCCTTGCTTTCAGCCGTTCGCAGTGGCTGTGTGGCAAAGCCACATTAGCTGATGTTAGAAGGCCAGCTCAGTCAAGCATCCAGACTGTTGCCCCTGTAACTACTGAAAAGGCTGCTGCCCCTCTTCAGGAACCACACGTTTGTCTGGCCTCTCCACAGATACCCCTCCGCTGTGGTTGCACCTACGGTACGGCTATCTGTATCGTTGAGGCACGCAAGCCACCCCACCTCGGCAATGTCTGTGGTTCATGGGAGTGAACGTATAATTGACCATGTGAAAAACATGGGGGCTGTAAATGGATTTCTGCGACGTTTAATGATTGTCCTTGAGCTTTGTTAATTGTCATGGCAAAAGGTAGACGAAATGGAAAATGAAACGGCGTATCTGAAGGGATTGAAGGAAAATCAACAATAATGATTGTAATAATACTATAGAGCGATCACTTAATGTAATGCGAGAAACGTTAAATCAATTTTTTTAAAGAGATGTATTAAAAGAAATTTCTTTTTTACTGCCTTATTTATTTATTCTCATATTTTCTTATTTGTATGCTTATCGTCACAGAGGAAGAGGTGAAGACATTGTAGCACGCACAGACCAAAGGTATGGTTTGTGGCATCACGTTTCGCTGTATGTAACCTCCTTGGTATAGAGTCGCAGACGTCATCGATGGCCTTCAGTCCGATTTTTTTTTTATAATTTGACAACTTTCAACCACCATATCTTCCACTCCTTATAGCTATCGGCATGGAACTGCTATGGTGTACTACGGGAGACTTCGGACAACAATTACACACAGACCATTTGTTTGCGTTCTGTAGTTTTCGCTGCAGAGTGAAATATTCACACACACACACACACACACACACACACACGTAGAATTTTATATACACCGATAAGTTTCCAACTCAATATACTCCACCCTTTTATAATTATCACCCCTCGAGCAACAATGTAACCAATAAAACCATTTTCAAAGAGTAAATATAGTTTTGAATGATTAATTATTGTTCCACATTTCGCGTTATATTCTTCAGGTTACTAAACATCTATCAGATCGCTATAAGACCGTGACTAAAACCTTCCTCGGGTATAAATTAGTAACTGTACAAATATTAAGTGTCTGTGCGTCTCGTCGGTCGGACGTGATAAGCGTAAACCGAACAGACATTCACACACACACACACACACACACACACACATATATACAGCTATCCGATCGCCATAAAAAAATGTTTGTAAAGTGTATGGGACTTAACTATGGGGTCATCAGTCCCTAAACTTACAAACTACTTATGAACTACTTACGAACTAGGACGGCACAAATATCCATGCCCGAGAGGGGATTCGACCCCCGACCGTAGTGGCCGTGCAGACCGTGAATGGAGCGCCTCAGTCCCCTCGGCCACCGCGGCCGGCACCGATCGCCATAAAACCGTGCCTAAAGCCTTCCCCGGGTAGACGTTAGTAACTGTACAAATTTGTAGCTCTTTATGTCTTGTAGTTCAGACGTGATAAACGTACACCAAACAGACATTCACTTTTTTAGATATAGATAAGAGAAAATGGAACGGTAGAAATCATGAAAGCTGTTCTTTGAAGCCTCTGCCGTCTCTTCTGTGCGATTTGCCTCGTATGTGGGAGTAGGTGTGGACGCAGGTGCACGTGGAAGGCAGGACTCCCCGCTACAGACAGGGAGGTTGAGAGTGTGCAGGTGCTACGCCGGCGCGTGTAATTTGGCGGCTGAACTCGGTAATTGCGGCTGCCCCGGCCTTCCTGCCTGCCTGCCTGGCTGACCGTGACCCCGGGTCGCCTCACGGCCCGGGGGAGTCCCCGCAGACGCGTGCGCCGCATACGCCCCGGAGTACCGCACTACCGAGGCCGCACAGCCCGGCCTGGCTTCACCACCACACAGTAGCGTATCTGGCTGCTTTTTGGAAATTTTTCGTTCGTGGTGTGGGTTCCTGTAGTCATGTCCTGGTTCATGAACCACGGGCTACGTATGAGTGACCAAGTAAGTGGCCCTGACAGTTGGGATACCAGTTACTTTAGAAAAAGGTTGGGCATCTTGGACATATTCTGAGTCGTGGCCACCTTTGTGCTCAGACGTCAAAGACTACCAAATCCACCGGTTAGTCCCTCAACCGTTAGGGGTAAAACCCGGTGGGGCCCTGGGCAAATAAGGGTAGCAACCTGCCTCCCAGGTACTTCAATATCATGCTGGCAACAAAATGTTCAAATGTTTGTAAAGCCTATGGGACTCAACTACGAGGCTATCAGTCCCTAAACTTACAAACTACTTATGAACTACTTACGAACTAGGACGGCACAAATATCCATGCCCGAGGGGGGATTCGAACCCCCGACCGTAGTGGCCGTGCTGACTGTGACTGGAGCGCCTCAGTCACCTCGGCCACCGCGGCCGGCTGCTGGCAACAATCAGAGCAAAATGCCTCGGACCTTTGGAGGTGATGGAGTACCACCTCTAATTGACAGACCAGGGACTCCTCAGATACGACTTGGCAAACGATCTGGAATGAGATGGGGAGCTATTAATATCAATGAAGATTACAATGGGAAGAAGGTAGAGCTGGCAGAGGCTTCAAGTAATATGGGGGTAGATGTTTTAGCTGTTAGTGTTGTTAGAGTAAGGGGAGAGAAAGAGAACGAAGTCGGAGAATACAAGGTCTACCTGTCAGGAGTTAAAGTAGGAAGAGCACAGTGGGGTGGGTTTTAGGAAAGCAATCGAACCCACCATAATTGCAATGAGGTATATAAATGAACGACTGAAGTGGATAGATTTGGCCATTTCCAGCAAGAAAATTAGAATTGTGGCAGTATATTCACCCTGTGAAGGGACAGATCAAGATGAGATGGACAGATTTTACAACGCACTTAGTGATGTAGTTGTTAGAGCGAAGGATATGGATAGTGTTTTACTCATGGGTGATTTCAACGCCAGGATAGGAAATCGTACAGAAGGTTATGAAAATGTTATGGGTAAGTTTGGAGAGGATATGGACGCCAACAGCAACGGAAAACAGCTCTTGGATTTCTGTTCCAGTTTGGGCTTAGTTATCACAAACTCCTTCTTTAAGCATAAGGACTTCACCGCTATACTTGGGAAGGAAGGGGAACCAGATCTATCATTAACAGACCACGAATTCAGGAAGACAGTCAAGAACACACGTGTTTTCAGGGGGTTCTTTGATGATACTGATCATTATTTAATTTGCAGTGAAATTGGTTTTGTGAGGCCAAAAGAGCAGAAAGTCAGGTCCATGTGTAGAAGGATAAGACTGGAGAAGCTTCAAGAAGAGGAAATTATGCAGAAATACATAACAATGATCTCGGAAAGGTACCAGTTAGTTGTATGTAATGATTTACAGTCACTGGAAGAGGGATGGTCATGGTACAGGGACACACTACTAGAAGCAGCTAGAGAATGTCTTGGAACAGTAGTGTGTAAAGGTAGGAAGAAGCAGACAGCCTGGTGAAATGACACAGTCAAGGCAGCCTGTAAAAAGAAAAAGAAGGCATATCAAAAATGGCTCCATACTAGAAATCAGGCAGACAGAGAAAGTTATGTTGAAGAAAGAAACAAAGCCAAACGGATAATTGCGGAATCCAAGCAGAAATCATGGTAAGACTTTGGAAACAAGCTTGAATCTCTGGGTCAAGCCGAGGGAAAACCATTTTGGAGCGTAATTAGCAATCTTCGAAAGGGAGGGAAGAAGGAATTAACAAGTGTTTTGGACAGGTCAGGAAAGCTGCTAGTCAATCCTGTGGATGCCTTGAGCAGATGGAGGGAATATTTTGAAGAATTGCTCAATGTAGGTGAAACGTTCAGTGATGTGTCAGATTTTCAGGTATAATGGGATAGGAATGACGATGGAAACAGAATCTTATTTGAGGAAGTGGAAAAAATGGTCAGTAGATTACAGTGCAATAAAGCGGCTGGGGTGTATGAAATTAAGCCGGAACTCGTCAAATACAGTGGAATATCAGGTCTCAAATGGTTACACACTATAATTGAGAAGGCGTGGGAATCGGGACTGGTTCCGTCTGACTGGACGAAAGCGGTAATCACGCCAATTTTCAAACACGGTAACAGGAAAGATTGTAATAACTATCGAGGTATCTTTTTAATTAGCGTTGTAGGCAAAATATTCTCAGGTATTGTTGAAAGGAGAGTGCGAGTATTAATTGAGGACAAGTTAGATGAAAATCAGTGTGGGTTTAGGCCTCTTAGAGGCTGTCAGTACCAGGTCTTTAGCTTACGGCAGGTAATGGAAAAGTGCTATGAGAGGAACAGGGAATTGTATCTATGTTTCATAGATCTGGAAAAGGCTTATGACCGTGTTCCTAGGAGGAAGCTACTGTCAGTTTTACAATATTATGGTATAGGAGGCAAACTTCTGCAGGCAATCAAAGGGCTTTACGTAGACTGTCAGGCAGCAGTTAGAGTAGATGGCAAATTAAGCTCATGGTTCAGGGTAGTTTCAGTGGTAAGACAAGGCTGTAACCTGTCTCCACTGTTGTTCATACTATTCATGGATCATATGTTGAAAACAGTAGACTGGCAGGGCGGGATTAAAATAGGTGAAAACAAAATAAGCAGTCTCGCATATGCGGATGACTTAGTTGTAATGGCCGATTCGATTGAAAGGCACAAACTAATATTTCAGAGCTCGATTAGAGGTGCAAGGATTATGATATGATCAGCATCTCCAAAACGAAAGTAATGTCGGTGGGAAAGAGATTTAAACAGATTAAGTGCCAAATAATACGAAATAGAAGGAACAAAGTTAGAACAGGTAGATAGTTTCAAGTACCTGGGATGTATTTTCTCACAGAATGGCAACATAGTGAAAGAACTGGAATCGAGGTGCAGCAAAGCTAATGCAGTGAGTGCTCAGCTAAGATCTACTCTCTTCTGCAAGAAGGAAGTAAGTACCAAGACTAAGCTAGCAGTGCACCGCTCTATCTTTCGACCAATTTTGTTGTATGGGAGTGAAAGTTGGGTGGATACACGTTACCTTATTCATAAGGTAGAGCTTACAGATATGAAAGTAGCAAGAATGATTGCAGGCAATAATAGATGGGAACAATGGCAGGAGGGTGTCCATAATGAGGTAATCAAACAAAAACTGGGAATGAACACCATAGATGAAGCAGTTAGTACAAACAGACTGAGATGGTGGGGTCATGTTACACGCATGGGAGAAGCAAGGTTACCTAAGAGACTCATGAGCTCGGCAGCGGAGGGTAGGAGGAGTCGAGGTAGACCGAGAAGAAAATACTTAGATTCGGTGAAGAATGATTTTGAAGTAAAAGGCATAACATCAGACGAGGCATCAATGTTAGCATTGAATAGGGGATCATGGAGGAATTTTATTAGAGGTAGTATGCTCCAGACTGAACGCTGAAAGGCATAATCAGTCTCTAATGATGATGACTTAAAATACAATGACGGGAAAAGTTAGTAAACTGCCAAAGACGGCGTCGAGGTTGACCCCATGACGACAGGTGCCACCTGGGGGCTGGTGGATTTACCGATTATGTTTCCTGTATCGTCCGCCAACAGACAGCGCAGTGACAGAACTGCACCTATGTGTACCTTTCAATAGGGAATGTTTACAAACATAAGTCTCACAAGGAGAAAACATGGGTATCGGATTTTTTAATTTCTTTATGCTACGTGAAGTTCAGAACATAAATAACAACTAGAGAACCCGTGTGAATACTTCGCACTGTTAGTGAAATGACAAAAAAGTTGGGGGGAAAATGGAAGTAAGGTTGAATGTTCACGCATAGCTTCATTTATAATCAGTCAATGCAAGTGCTTAACAGCGCAAATGAAAACATGGGTATCGGATTTTAGAATTTCTTTATATTTATGCTACGTGAAGTTCAGAACATAAATAACAACTAGAGAACCCGTGTGAATACTTCGCACTGTTAGTGAAATGACAAAAAAGTTGGGGGGAAAATGGAAGTAAGGTTGAATGTTCACGCATAGCTTCATTTATAATCAGTCAATGCAAGTGCTTAACAGCGCAAATGAAAACATGGGTATCGGATTTTAGAATTTCTTTATATTTATGCTACGTGAAGTTCAGAACATAAATAACAACTAGAGAACCCGTGTGAATACTTCGCACTGTTAGTGAAATGACATAAAAGTTGGGGAAAAAATGGAAGTAAAGTTGAATGTTCACGCATAGCTTAATTCATAATCAGTCTATGCAAGTGCTTAACAGCGCAAATAAAAGAGCTTGATCCGCTGAGTGTTGTTAGGTCAAAAAGAACTGCGTACGTTAATTAGAACCGAAGATATCGTCAAACAGAAGAGATTAAAATATTGAGTTGAAGGACAGAAGGATACCGTGTTTGAATAAAAATAAAGGATGCAGACACATAAATCAATTCTGATACCTGATGTCAAATCTGCGAAAGAATACCTTTCCTTTAAAGCGAAAATGAAGGAAATCGGTCGGATAGAACGCCTGACCGACTGACTTTAGTTTGCAGCAAGGATATTCCCGTAAGAAATACATGGAAGGAAATCGCATTTGAATATAGAAAAAGGAAGGCGAGAGTTATGTGAATTCTGATACTTGATGACACATCTGTGGATGAATACCTTTCGTTTAAAACAAAAATGAAGGCAATCAGCCGGGTAGTTTAGTCTGGCCGACTGACTTTAGTTTCCGTAGATTCTTTTAACATATAAGACCAACCAAAGCAATCCGACGAAACTGTCAAAAATTTCCGAGAAAATCGACTTTGAAGTTATGCAAAGTACGCGTAAGCGTACTTGCAAAGGTGGTAGCGTTCTGCCCTCATGACCATACAGGCTGTGGTTCGAATGCTACTGTGAGACATGTATTTATTGTTTTGTTTTTGAAATCCGTTATATAAAACATTTTACGATCCCTAATTCCACATGTTGTCTGTTTATGTTCATGTGTATATAGACGAGATGAAAACTTTGTCTCCTAAAACAATAGTTGAGTAGGTTACCTCCTTGGAAAGCCATTTGTTGATATGGAGATGACTTCACAAACTGGACAATCAGAGACCACCGTCGTCAAGAAATAGTGAAGGCAATACTGAAAAATGTAACTTTGTTTTTTTTATTAAAACCATTGTAATTAACGACCTTTTATAAAATATAGAAAATTACGAATAAAGAAAAATACATACTAAGACACTTTAATAATTGATAATTACCTAAGTTGCAGCAAATATTTTATTTTTTTACGACGGCCATTTCGGCTTTTCCCATTCTCAGTAAACATTTTCGTAACTATCCATCTACGTAATCTGAAAAGGCCATCGTGAAAAAACAAAATATTTGCAGCAACTTAGTAATTATCATTTATTAAAACGTCTTCATTATGGCATATTTCGTGCTGCGGGCCCTACAATGAGGAAAAGAAAACATGCATTTTTCGTAAAAATTTAGATATGAAAATTGTTTCTATTGGAACACAACGAAAAAGATATAAGAAATTTGTTATGCAGGATTCGAACCACTGAACCTATGGTTCTAAGGCTCAAACGCTATCACCGCAGCTACGCTGACAGTTGCTGTAATTGTTCTAATTATCGGTACGTGTGTTTAGTTTCTAGATAATTTATGAGATTCGCGTCGAATGGCTTTGGCTGCTTTTGTGTGTGTGTGTGTGTGTGTGTGTGTGTGTGTGTGTTTGTGTGTGTGTGTTTGTGTGTGTGTGCGTGTGCGTGTGCGTGTGCTCGACTTCTTTCTTTCTTTCTTTCTTATGAGCCATGTTCCCACACATACAGGGTCGGCTTTGGTTATGTCGGATTTGGCGTATGTTAATAGTTACGCGGTGGCGGGATGCCCTTCCTGTCGCCACCCCATGCCCCCCGGGAGGAAATGTCTACCCCAAGTGTCTGCGTGTAGTGTTATATGTGTGAAAGTGTAGAGTGTCACGAAATGTTTGCGAAACGTGTAACTGAGGCGGGAATTGGGAACCAGCCCGGTATTCACCTAGGGGGGATGAGGAAAACCGCCTAAAAACCACATACAGGCTGGCCGGCACTCTGACTCCCTTCTTTAATCCGCAAGGCGGATTCGATTTTCGAACCGGGGTGTTTAGGCCTCCCCGTCTCGGAAACCGGTGCACGGCTAACCGAGCGGGTATTTATGTTCTGAACTTCACCTACCATAAATATCAAAACATTCTAAACTCTGATATCCATGTGGTCTCCTTCTCAGTGTGATATCAACGTGTGAAGCAAACAGGCGCGATTCCTGCAGCCAAGTGAGTGATCAAAGTGTGGCTTTCGAAGTAGCCAGAAAATTCCTTTCAGAGAATTGCCACTCAAGCTGGACGTGGCGTGTTAGTTGTGCAAAGATGCAGGTTGCAGTGGCCACGAGCAAATTCTCACATCCGTACAGACGTCAGGCAAGACAGTCGTGAGGGCATCAGTGGCTGATCGTACAACTACCACAGCACAGATAAGACGGTTTGTGAGCCCAGAAGTGTCAACACGAATTTCTGACAACCAGTTGCTAACAGTGGGACTTCGGACGCGCGCAACTCTACCCGTCCCAGACTCATAACACAGCAATGTCTTTAAAGGAGAGCACATATATAACTCTTGTGCGACCCTGCCTTGAATATTGCTCAAGTGTTTGGGATCCCCACCAGAGGCGGGCGGCTATGTTTGTTACTCGTGGGATCAATGAGGAGTGTTAATGAGATGCTGCGGGAACTCAAATAACAGTCTCTGGACGAAAGGCGACGTTCATTTCGACAAACACTGTTGAAAGCGTAAATACTAGAGGATCAGAGAGATTAGGGCTCCTAAAAATGCACACAATCATTAGTTTTTCCCTTTAAGAAATCAAGTAACTACTAGTGGTATTAGGTACCCTCCGCCGTGCACCTTTGGGTGGATTGCGGAGCATGTATGTAACTGTAGACCACACAAACAAATCACCTATCCACTTCGTCGATGATACATCTCTTTCGCCAGAGCCCTTGCCTGTTTCTGTTTCGCTTCTTTCTCCACAATTCCTTTTTTGCTTTATGTGAGGTTGTACATTGAGTCATATTACCACTAAATCTGAGGGGTAGCGATACACTGAGTCATCTTACCACTAAATCTGAGGTGTAGCGATGGAGAGATGTATGTAGTCCGATGGGTCGGGGTACGGGCGACGATAAAACTGGCAAAGTCCATACTAGTTTGGTAAAGGCTGTAAATGAACACCATTTCTGAAAAAAATGATTTAGCTATGTCTCAGTTGGTTGATGGATAATTGTTGACGTTTTCTGTTACCTAGCTACACAAACTGTCAATTTTGGCCGTGAAAATTATCAACTTCGATCCGAAATTCCCGCACCACCAGCACGATTCAAAAAAATAGAATAAAATAAAATAAAAAATAAAAAAATTATAGTAAATAAATAAATAAATAAGAGAAAATAGAAAACTCTTCTCTTTAATTAAATAAAATAAGAGGTCTTTGTACGAGCGGTGCAGGAGAACTAATTTTCAACTGTTGCTGTTAATTCACCCTCAAAATCAAACATAGGCACCTAGATTGCTATCGATCTTTAAAACTCACACATGGAAGTTCACTGCCTGCTAAACTTGAAGTCTCTTATTAATACTTAACGTACTTAATCTTACCACAACTGAAAGTAAGTCAATGTTTTTGTGTCCCAGCCTCGTCGGCGCTTTTGTGTCTCGTTTCCGTCGTAGGTGTCGGTGGCCGAGTAACAGACCGACACAGGAATAAAGGACGCAAGCTTGTGCAGGTACGAAGGTGAGCAGCCAGTGGGACAGCAGAAACTAGAAACACTAGAGTAAATTAGAACGAGACATATATTGCACAGAATTTACCTAATCTAAGTGTAGTCATTTGTCATCTCTTCCCATACTGTATCTAAACTATGTAACCTCTTTGCCACAGCAGTAAATACTCTGAAGATGGCCTAATAAGCCGAAAACCGGTTAAGTAAGCAAAAATAAACTTGTAGAACACACAAAAATTTGTGTTTTTAATTTATTTATACAATACTTAACTTTTACATAGTTCAGTACGGCAGAATGCTGCCTAGTGCCTTTCCGATAGCCAAGTCTGCACTGGTGCCTATCTGATTCCGAAGTGTTAACTGGTTCCTATCTCAGTCCCAAGTGAACGATGTCGTTCCGTGGTGGCAGCAGAGGGCGCTCGTGGCTGACGTCGTAAGAACGCCGTGCCGTGCGTGCATGGCGGCGCGCGGCGAAAGTAGGTGGCGCGCACTTTGGACTTGTGCGACACCACACCCCTCCCCCCCAAACCGCCGCGTCGTCGTGGCGTAGGGCTGAGGGCCACGGCGACGGCACTGGGAGGAGGGCCTGGGCGGGGGCGTTACTGGTGGGACGGGCGTCGTAGCTGAGGCTGGGATCGAGACGCCGTCCGCGCCCCGGTATACACCTTGCGATCCCCCGGGAAACCCACCAAAACCAGGGGAAGGGCGCACGCCTCCGCCCCGAGGGAGCAGGTCATCTTCTTCTGAGGTGCGTGGCCCAGGGACACGCACGGTCCCGGAGTCCTTCTCGGTGACGCTGTCATCTGCGGCGGCGACAGCGGCGGCGACTGCAATGGAGGCGCGTCTACCTCCATGGGTACTATCTCGTAGTCCGGGGACGCTGAACCCGGCGGCGAGCGATGTGTTTGTGCTCCCTGGCGGTGAACTGGGTCTGGAATCAAGAAACCCGAGACAGAATCGCGTGGCCTGTGCAGGCGCAATTGGTTTGCGTGGCGCCGCAGCTCCGACCCTGTGGAAGAACGTACAACATACATATTGCGACCGAGCACGCGCTGAATGGTGCCCGGCGTCCATCTTGTCTTGTTGCCAGCAAACACCCTGTACAGCACCGGCGTAGAAACCTGAAAACGCGTAGCGCCATACGAACCGACTCGGTGCGTGGGAGGCTGCAGCAGGTGAAGGAGAGTGCGGTGACGGCGGCCGTGTAGCAGCTCGGCAGGAGACGGGCCGTCACGTGGCATGCTCCGATACGTAGACAGGAAAATTTGAAGAGCTTGCTGCCTGGAGTGCTGACCTTTCATCTTTTCCATGTGAGACTTGAATGTTCGAACGAAACGTTCTGCTTCACCATTGGACTGAGGGTGAAAAGGTGCGGTGGTGATATGCTGAATGCCATTCACACGACAAAACTGTTGAAATTCCGCAGTAACAAACTGAGGTCCATTGTCACTGGCGATAGTTTCAGGCAAACCTTCGATGCAAAACACTGACGTTAAGGCACTGATTGTACTAGACGCTGTCGTTTAGTTCATGGCAATCACAAAAGGAAACTTGCTGAAAGCGTCTACAACGATTAACCAGCGCGTATTCCAGAAAGGTCCGGCAAAGTCAATGTTTAAACGTTGCCATGGTCCCTTGGGGCGTGGCCAGTCTGAGAAACGTTGCGGAGGAGCCGCCTGATGCTCTGCACAAACAGTACACTGTGACGTCATGTTCTCTGCCTGAGCGTCCATACCAACCCAGGTACAATGACGTCTGGCCAGTTGCTTTGTCCTAACAATACCCCAATGTCCTTGATGCAGGAGGCGTATCACTTCACGTTGCAGGGGACGAGGAACAATCACCCTCGTTTGGTCGTTGTCGGTATGTAACAACAGAACACCCTGACTTAAGGATAATGCATGACGTTGCGCAAAATAACGACTAACCAGAGGCCGTTGAATGTCTTTGGCTCTGGCAGGCCACCCAGAGCGAACAAAACGTGCTACCACACTTAGGGTTGCATCCGCAGCTGTTTCCTGTGCAACCCGACGGGAGTTCAAAGGGAAATTGTCGACAGCGGAAGCATCTCTGGAGTCTATCTGACAACATGCCATTTCTGAAGAATCAAACGACACATCCTGGCCAACCGGAAGTCGGGAAAGTGTGTCCGCGTTGGCATGTTTAGAGGTAGGTCGGTACAAAATCTCATACTGATAATTTGACAATATCAAGGACCATCTCTGAAGCTTTTGTGCCGTACGTGGCGGAATTGGCTTTGTGGGTGAGAACAACGACGTGAGAGGCTTGTGGTCTGTCAACAAATAGAATTTTCTGCCATAGAGATAATGATGAAACTTTGTGACGCCGTAAATGATTGCTAAGGCCTCCTTTTCTATCTGACTGTAATTCT
Organism: Locusta migratoria; assembly: GCA_026315105.1. Taxonomy (NCBI): domain Eukaryota; kingdom Metazoa; phylum Arthropoda; class Insecta; order Orthoptera; family Acrididae; genus Locusta; species Locusta migratoria. The sequence goes on from CM048747.1 coordinate 7,582,720, forward strand.
GGCTCGTTGGCGTCAGTAGCTTGGATGCAAAGGCAATAGGACGATCGTGAGAACCAATACGATGCGACAAAATTGCACCTAGACCGTACGACGAGGCGTCAACTGCTAGCACTACAGGCTTCTGTGGGTCAAAGGGAATCAAACATGCATCACTGAGTAGTGCAGACTTTAATTTGTCAAAGGCAACCTGGCAATCTTTAGATCATACAAAAGGAACATTCTTCCTACGTAAGTGATGCAGTGGAGCTACAATCTGAGAGGCATTGGGAATAAACCTGAAATAATAGTTAAGCTTTCCCATTACTGCTTGTAATTCGTGCACATTCTTAGGAGGAGGCAAATCTTTGATCGCTTGAAGATGTGACTGTAAGGGATGGATTCCTTGGGCATTAATCACATGGCCTAGGTACTCTATTTCAGTTTGAAAAAACGAACACTTTGCTTTATTACAACGTAGACCTGCTGAAGTCAACACTTTGAAAAGGCACTCCAGGTTTGCTAAATGTTATTCAACTGTACGTCCGGATACCACAATATCATCTAAATAGTTCGAACAGCGCGGTACAGAAACTGTCAGCTGTTCCAAAAAGCGCTGAAAAATAGCGGGGGCGGAAGAACTGCCAAAGGGTAGGCGTTGAAATTGAAAAAGGCCCATGTGAGTATTAATGACGAAAAACTTTTTTGACTCGTCGTCAAGTGGAATCTGTAAGTATGCCTCTGCTAAATCAATCTTGGAAAAGAAGCGAGACTGTCCTAATTTGTCCATTAGTTCGTCAGGTCTGGGCAGGGGATAAGTGTCTACAATTGTTTGACTGTTCACTGTTGATTTGAAGCCCGCACAGAGACGAAGTTTTCCTGACGGCTTGGGTATAATCACTATAGGCGAGGCCCACTGACTCGCAGAAACAGGAGAAATCACCCCACTATCTTGCCAACGTTTAAGTTCGTCTGCAACTTTATCACGAATTGCGATAGGCACTGGTCTAGCTTTACGAAATTTTGGTACAGCAGATTCTTTCAAAGTTACATGTGCCACGAAGTCTTTTGCACAACCTAATTCCGGCAAAAACAAGTCACTATATTTTTCACACACTGCATTGATTTTGTCCTGAGGCACCACTGACGAAATCTGAAGTACATCTCTTTGAATAGATAAGCCAAACAAGTCAAATGCATCTAGTCCAAAATGTTCTGTGTAGATTTGGCCTGAATAACTACAAAAGCAACTGTCGTTGTAACACCTTGAAAAGAGGCAGGCAGGCTACACGTTCCTAGCACGGGAATATTTTGACCTGTATAAGCCGTTAGCACTTGTTGTGACGGCGACAATTTTGGCGCACCCAGAAGTTCATAAGTGTCTTTATTTATTAATGTGACAGCGGAACCAGTATCAAGCTGAAATTGCACAGTCTTATTGTCTATGTAAAGAGTCACAAAAGTTTGTGCTTTTGGCGCACGATAGGTGCGCGAATGTGGGCAACGTCTGATTCAACTTGTTTACTAGGCTTGCGCATGCGCGGGTTGCGTAGTGAAGTAAGCGGCGCAGACTCGGCACGCAACGGATTAACAACACTGTCACTAGATGGCACTACCGCCGGATCAGCGTCCGCGCAATGCGAGGCTACTACAGATTCACTAACTACTGCACTAAACTTTTGAGTAGCTTCATCAAGTCTACTGTCACTAGCTACACAGTACTGGGCTCTTTTACAAGGAGACGTTGCAGAAGGCACTAGGTTCACTACAGGATTGCATTGTACAGAGTCATTTTGCTTGTCCCGAACCCTTTTCCGTTGCACATTTGGTGTGTGTGTGAGACGGGGGGGGGGGGGGTTCAGTTACAAAACGCTTCATAAATGTCTGAAATAACATGCAAACTTGTTGCAGGTCCCTAACTACTCCCATTTTCTAATAATGACGCATAAATTAGGGTATTCTCACGAGATGACCTCTCATTATTTAAGACGTCATATTTCCTGAGCTATGTGTCGCGTTCTTTTGTCTTTGGGTCAGGAACCTTCGTGAACGTACGGTGAACAGTTCACCAAAGTTTCATTGCAATCGAATGAGTGGTTTATGAACACATAGAGGAAATACAAACATTCATCTTTATATATATATATATATATATATATATATATATATATATATATATATGTATATATATATATATATATATATATATATATATATATATATATATATATATATATATATATCATAGTACTTACACACAAACAATTAAAGTTTTATTCGCATCCTGCAAAACAGGGTTGATGTAGGGAAGTGGGGATGGTCAATGTTCGTGCTACTACAGCAGATGTAGATGTGTGGCTTGACCAGTGCCGTCAGATGGCTGCTTGGGAATCGGAACGTTGGGCAGGTCCTGCCTGCAAGCAACTGATGGTCGTTTGCGCATGGGACATAGACCTGAAGGCCGCTGTCTTGTATATTCGTCCAAAACATACCGACGATCAGCTGCAACCTGCGTTCACCTGTAGAGTTTGTAGAGACAACGCTGCCCAGGAACAGGAAGGTGGTGTGTGGTTCAACAGGGCAATGCTCGTCCACACACTTCACGTGCTCTGCAAGACGTGCAGGAGCTTTCCCGGCCATTAATGGAAGGAGGTGTAGCAGTTGCACTCAAGATGTGAAATATGTTGGAACCATACATAAGCTGAGGGGGTCTGTAAAAGAAAACTTTGTCCATTTTGCCCCTCCGTATATTCACTTGTTAAACTTTATTGGTCTTTCGCAGAGACCGATGTGAAAAGAAGGCCATGAGGAGATAGTAAACTATGATAGCCGGCCGCGTTGGCCGAGGGGACTGAGGCGCTCCAGTCACGGTCTGCACGGCCACTACGGTCGGGGGTTCGAATCCCCCCTCGGGCATGGATATTTGGGCCGTCCTTAGTATTAGTTAGTTCATAAGTAGTTTGTAAGTTTAGGGACTGATGACCCCGTAGTTAAGTACCATAAGCTATACAAACATTTGAACATTTTTTTGAAACTATGATAAATAAAGAGACATCGCCAATGTGAGAGGAAAAGAAAGAGACAATATCGCAGAGAGACCGTGGAAGTGGCAGGCAAGAAGACGGTGATGAGTTACATCGAGATAAAGAGGGTGGTAGAGGGAGACAGAAAAAGCTGCATTATCAGCAAAAGGAGACAGTAGGAGACAGACACATACAGACAATGGCAGTGAGGCGGAGGGGCTGTATATGAAAACTTCTTTACCGGTGAAAGGATTGCATATTAAAACATTGCGAATCTGTTCTGGTGCGGGTGCTGCAAGTCGACTGAAGTAGCTAGTTCCTAGTTTCCTGTGAAAGTATTATAGGAAGAAACATTTTTGTCTTATTTGTGCTGAGGCAGTAACATTTTTCAGTTGGTAAATTTTTATGAACCTACGTCTCGAGGCTATTCTGTAAATCCTAATATATACCGACCAACTGCCATCCCATTCTCCATCTAAATAGAAGATGAATACGAAAATTCTAATAACGTCTTTCCTTTTGCACACTTAACCTACAGTCACAACTAAGCGGTAGTATCTGCGAATATGTAAATTCTTCTACATATCTAATAAATTACTTGCAGTCGACCATTTAGTACCTAAGAACACGATTTTATTGCACTTTTGCTCATGCTAAACGTTTCCGTTTGCTTTATTCGCCTGAACTTGGGCTTTGGGGCCGTCAGCCTGAAGACCCCAAACATCGTCTGACGTTTCCATCCCGTCCGCTGAGACGGTACGGAAGACTCTTCCAGAAGGTTTCCAAATTTCCAGACCCTGAAGCCGCTGGTACTCGCTCAGGTACCTCAGAATGCCTCCCCCCCCACCCCCCGTGCCCACTATGAAAAACCTCTTGGCAGCACCCGAAGTTCTGCTGACCCACAAAATTGTGCTCTCTCTACCGTTGTCGGTCGTCTTTGAATGATTTTCTGTGTCTTTTGTTGCGCTGCGATAGGAGCATTTCTCATTCTGCTTCTCGCCTATTATTCTGCCACGTGTTTCATTGTAGTGTACACTCTTCTGCAGGAAAAACATTTATTCTTGAGGACAATCCCTAATGTAATTATCTGTCGCTCCCTTTGAAAAATAAAAATAAAATAAAAAAGCATTCAGAAGAAATCATTGATGTGGTCTGATGCGCTGTTAGCTGAACTACCCGAGCACGTACCACACCCGACCCAGACTCCCATTTGCCCTCCTTCAAAAAATGTGTGTTTGTAAAACTTTGGGACCAAATTACGCTGCTCCTCAGCCCCTATTCTTACAAACTACTTAAGGGGGTCGTTGATGAAAAACACACACTATTTCAAAAATGCACAACTCGACAGTTTCGGAGATATGGCAATGAAATTTTGTACCATGCTTTAAATGAAAGTAACATATTTACATATAAAATCCTTTCATTATATGTATTCAACTTTTTTAATGAAATTTGAAGTTTTATTTTCAAAAAATAATGTACGTTCCTTTTTTTCAGAAAGTATTCAAGAGATTTCTAAAAAATTTCACTGTTTCATCTCTTTATGCGTTGTTTTTTAATAGGTCAAATAGAAAAATTTTAATAATTTACTAATTATAATCTCACAAATACAATTTTAAATTCATGCAAAATTCCAAGCACTGTGCCCCATATCTTAACTTGCAATCAGAATTTCAAAATTTGCTCTTGTGACTACGTTTATTAGGTTTACAGAAATATGTGTACACAATTTCATAATTCAATTCTAGCATTCATAGAATCTGAGGAAAACGTACATAAATTTTAAAAACTAAACTTTTCAGGAAACTCAATTTTAAGTTCAAACTAACTTTTTCCTTGTGTCACTTCTTCAGAAGGCACCACATTTGAACTCTGGGTTGTCTTTCCCTTCAAGGCTTCTTTTCTGGTTTCTAGTTGTCCTTTACCAGGACTTCAACTGACTTTTCAGCTGAAGAGACGCGTTATAAATCTATTTTTCTCAAGATGTCTTGAAAAATATCTTGAAGCCCATTCTTTCTGATACCTACATCCGCCAGACGTTCTCATCATGAAATACAGGAACTGCATCATAAGTTGCAATTCTGACAACTGTATCAGATGCAAATGTGGTTTTAGGGCATTGTTTCCATATGAGTGAATTTAGAGACTCATTTGGATTCCTGGTTTTGCCATGAACATACTTTTTGAGAAGTGCAGGATCGACCGGAAACCGAGTTTCATCACTGTAGTATGCACCATTCACCTCACTAATTATTAGCTTGCAGCTGCTAGGAGACGAGTTCACATTTTCAGCAGATGTTCTTACTTCCGACGTAGTTTCTTTACTGGTTTGTCGTTGCTTCTCACGTCTTCTATTAACTAACTTATTCAAACACAGTTCATCCAGTTTTTATATACTCATTGTTTATACGGTACGGAGCAAAGTCAAAGATGATCTATAAAACCATGGAGTATCTATCACGGCTTTCTAGATGTACAAGTTTGTTTGAAGGTAATACACAGAATCATCGTTCACTGAGCTGGTACTGAAGCGCTGTTTCAAAACGTGGGCGTGGCAGGGAGGCCGCGTCACACTTTTAATTAATTTTCAGGCACTTTGGATGCGATTTAAACATTGAAAGTTTGGGATTTTATTGACCATGAGTTCTACTAACAAATAAAAAAATAAATCGAAAATTGACAATTTTTGTCAGTTTCATCCACCTCCCCACCTTAAACTAACTTATTTTAAGGACAACAAATACAGCTATGCCCGAGGGAGGACCGAACCTCCGACAGCGATCAGCGGCGCACTCCGGAGCTAGGCGCATTCGAACGCTCGGCCAAACCACCGCGGCTCTGTCCTCCTTCTCCGACCATTGTAATCCATGGCTCGTAACAAGCACTGTGTTTCCGCCAGGACTCTTGTTTAGGAAGGTGAACCGGTGGGGTTTAGCAGCTTTAAGATAATTGCAAAATGACATATTGACCATAGCTGCTTATTTTTATCTCAATGCTACCGGTTTCGGTTATTTTACCATTTTCAAGTGTTAGCAGAGTCTAGCTAATAGCTTAACACGTCATAATACAACATTGCAAAATTGTAAGATAAATATTTGCCATCATACTGAACTCCTTATCGATATTTTCACAGTGGCTGACTGCTACAAAAGTAACCGAAAGGTCGTTATGAATAAAGAATTATGAGAATTTATCTAAAAGGATTTCATCACGGAAATCAACATTTATTGCGGTTCCATTTAATTTGTTTTGCTAACAATAATTTACATTACAGTCGAAGACTGCGATTCGGGAGCACAGTGCTAGAGTGCCAGACTACTAATCCAAAAGACTCGGGTTCGATCCGCGCCAGGTCCTAGGATTTTTATCTGTCACTTTCCACTTCCTTCACCTCTGGCAGTATTGTTGATGTGAAAAATATCGAGTAGCACCGTGGTTCGGAACCCACGTTAAACTGTAAGTCTCCCATAACTGGCTGGGTAAATCAGTTCGAAGGTCGGAGGAAGGCAACGGCATACCACCTCCAAACAGGACCGTGCCTAGTAAAGCACTGTGGTGTTCAAACCAATCTTCGGATTGTTGACTGCTTTGCCTTTTTCACCAATCTAAGGCGAGCTTGAATCTATTTTTCAGTAGCTTACCCTCAATGACAATATTTTTGTTAGTAGTGTCGGACCTAAATGAGTTCCTGCTAGTTAAAAGGGAGTAAACTTGGGCCTAGGCCGTGTAGTGTTGTTGCAACACGTCCTACCGTTGCGTGTCCAACGCACAGACAATGAGCGACTGCTTCCAGAACCTGCCGTACCGTGTTATCCGCGTGACGAGACGATCTTTCGGCGGAGGTCGACTGGTGGAGTTGCAGCCGGGGTGGCCTCTTTCGTGAAGCGACCTCCGTGCAGACGGGACTGCCTTCAGTCCTTCAGTCCTGACTGCTTCAGGCACACTCCCGAGCTCTGATGTCATCGTGTCACGTTAGCTGGTGAGTTTGAAGCTCACGAAAGAAGACCAGCACAGATGAAGCAGTAAAGTCACGTACCTATACTGTTGTTTGAAATGCAGAGATGTAACGAAGAAATCACAAATTCGGACAGAAAGTTAAAAAATGGATATAGAAGAGTCTTATATCTCTTAAAGGCACAGATCTTGAACCAGTTCAAATTTCTATTGGCTTTAAGAGATATTATTAAAGGACAAGGAGACGGCGACTACAAGTTGGGCCGCAGACAACTTCTAAGTTAACACACAAAGGCATTCACGACGCTAACTGCCAGTAGGTGTTGAAGTGGATTAATGGGGAAACTTGATAATTTGTGCCCTAAATTCTAATCCGGGTCCTCCTGACCTCTACGCCACAACGGACAAGGTGATCACTGCGGTCGCGGTGTAGTCAAATAGACTTTCTATTTAATGAACTCGGGCCAAAATGCCAAACTTAACAAAAGAAGAAAAAAAAAACGCAGTTGCTAAAAATGGTTTTTCTTAAAGAAATGAAAAACAGTAACTCCGATGGTAAAATATTAAATTAGAAAGTTATGGGCCTTGAGATAACTTATTGATTGCTTTTTTGTTCGTAACTATTGCTTTGCTACGTTTCGAGATATTTCGAAAAAATACTATAAAAGCTGTAAAACTAGAGTCCATTCACTTTCCCAAACTTAGTATGGCACGAATTAAGTCATAAAAGTTTAACTGATTTTTCCGTCAGTACTTGACAGAACATGATAATAATATAAAAAAAGGAACAACTTCCTGATGTTCTGCAAAACTTATTTATCGGTCACAACAGTCAGTTGTCACCTGATGATGGCCTAAGAAGCCGAAAGCCGGTGTGTGACCAATAAATAGGTTTTGCAGAACATCAGGAAGTTGTTCCTTTTTGATATTATAAAAGTTTGTTTACAAAAATTAAAAATATTCTGTATTTTTATAGATATATCGATGTTTTAATGGGCTTCTCGAAAATTAGCTAATGTTCTTCAGGGGATTTGGTCTGTTTTCTTCGTGCAGAGTTGTACTATCATGCTATTTAATAATTATCTAGAATTCCTTAATTACATCAAAGAACGAAACTGAAAAACTTGGTCTTTTTGGGCCTGTTTTCTTCAACTGGCTATTTCCATTTTTATGTTATGAAAGGATCTTGTTATAGAAATATGTTGCTTATATTTTTTCACAGATTTTTAAAACAATAAATGTTGCTCAACGTCCTTCTGGAGCCGTATTAAATATGTTTCTTAGTGGACATAATTAACATTATACGGCGACGTGCTTTGTGGAACTTAATATTGGATATTTTTACTAGTAAAATAAAATATTTTGGTCTGTTGCATTGTTTTCTACAATTACTACCCGATTTGTAAAGTGTAGCGTGCAAGCGCCATAGTGGCTTGAGCTGGAGCGAGGGAGCGAGTGAACGGCGAGCGGCCGATGGGGAAGGGGAACGGCGGAGGGGGTGGGGGGGTGGCGTGTCTTCTCTCTAGGAATGTTCTAAACGGCCCGCACTTGCAAAATCTTTTATATGTTGTGGAAACATTTTTGTCTCCTTTGAGAAACAGCGCCACACAGTTTTTAATTTTTTTAGTTATTTATTTTTGTATAAAAACATTCTCGATCGGACTCCACAGTCCAGTAACGGCGTCACAGAAAGGCATTTTGCTAAAAAAAAAAAAAAAAAAAAAAAAAAAAAAAAAAAAAAAAAAAAAAAACCGGGGGGAGAATATTTTTATTATTTTAGCTTGTGTGTACGGTTGCGAGTATGGAGAATTCAAGTTTCCACCCTTCAAAACACACAGAACAACTTTCTGTGGCCAAAAATCTGCGAAATTTCGGTACTTTCTACAATTTTTCCTAGAATGACTTAATCAAAAGTCAAAATTTGACCGCAGTCAGTTCACAAAGTGTTGTTATTTTTAACAACTTCACTAAAAAGTCGGCTCCAAAGTCTGTAACTCAAAAACGTCTACTCGAAATCAAAATTGTCAAGTTATGAAAATTGGGAAGTATGAAGTTTTATGTTATGAAAGTACCTAGTTTGTTAGGTTTTGATAATATTAAGCATTCATACACTTGAAAACCAAAGTAATTCGATTTATTTGTTGTTTTTTTTATTATTTTTATTTTAGTCATAGTCTTAGAAATGAAATCTCTTGTGGGAAGACGGCACTCTGATCAATAAATATTTTTTCTGTGTGTATATTTTTTATTCTCTTCATTCACGTGTATTTTTATCAATGCCTTAAATGGTAAGATTTGCAAGTTAATCAATTTATACAATTGTAAAGCAAATGTCTTTCTGCTTTGAAAAGATTAAAAAAATAAACGTAATTTTTTGTTTGTTGAAATTGCGTCTCATGCTTGACTGCACAAGTTGAACAATTGTGGCAAATATAGAGTAAAAACAACCTAGTGGCATTTAGGACTTATTGAAGAGCTCGCTTTCGTCACCGGGCTGATTGAATACATCGAGCTGCAGGGGAAGAACACAGCGCTGACTCCATTTCTGAAACGGTCAGCGAAGGCCAGAGTTAAACATTTGCGTCGTGTCTGAAAGCTGCTGGCCTTCAACTTTTATGTCCGTGAAGCAATGCGCCGGACGACGCATGTGTGGACAATAATAAAGACGGGCATCTCTCACACAGCCGCCACTTCCTCATACTGCGGAACTCTTTCTGAGAAATAAAGGCTGCCAGCCGAATATATCGAGAGGCTACCGATTATGAGGAGGAAAAATCCCGCATCCGACTTAGATTTCACCCTCAAGCCTTGGCCACAGTTTCATTGGTGAGGGAGAAATGAAAATTGTAAGATAAAACCTGAATATCCGATGAAGAGTTATCGAGATTCCTTTTCTCTAACCGCGGCTAGAAGACACTGCCAACCGGCTGGAAGCTCGAGAACTCTTCATCGGTTATATACGCCGAGAAAGCATACATTCACATTAACCTGAATATCGTTCTCCCTACATTTTTGTAGTTTCTACACATCCATTACGTGATCTTTTACATTAAAGTGACATTTTTCTATCTTACAATGTCAATTCGTAATTCTTGTTTTGCTTCTTCATACAGGACATTGTGACGATACTGCTGGACCTCTCATCTCAATGTTATTGTGCGATACCGTCTGCGTCGGACCCGGAATCGTGTGGTGTAATAGTGATATATTTTGCGTGTGAAGTTACAAACGATATAGCCAGCCTAGGAATCAGTGTAGGACAGTGTCCCGGTGATACTGTGATCAAAACAAGTGATAGATTTCATTAATTAAGAGATTTGTATAAGACGTTTCCAGACAGTTCTATAAACAATACTTTTGTCATCGTACATTATTTCAATAAATAGACAGACCGAGGGTACAAACTTTTGTAAAACATAAAAACATTAAAATAAATAGCATTGTATATATGTTAGGCTCATAAACAAGTTGTATTAACCAGCTAATTGTGTTAATTAATGTAATAGTCGAAATTCCTATATTGTATTTCTTTGTATATATTAACTGACGTGAGATTTTGAACCTATTTTCAGAATGGCCGAGATATGTGATAGTTCAGTATATGTTAGGAACATGTATGATGTACTCGTTAACTAATTAATTGACATTTAACATTTTGGTTTGTTGTCAAACAAAAAGTAGCGTGATTAAGTCTTAAAACGATATGTGCCTTGTAAAATTATTGTACGTATAGTTTTCATTTTATATTGTGATTATTTTTGTGTACATGAAATGTTTTATTTGTGTGTTTGTTCATTGTAAATTAGTATACTCAATTGTTATGAACAATGCATAATGTAAGGTCATTATTGCCGATGTTATATATTTGCCTCGCCGCCTTGCGTGGGGGAGTTCGAGTTTTGCCGCTTCTGAAGTACTTTGGAATCTATGTCAGTCTGTGTTGTTGTGGTAATTTCTGTACGCAACTTTAAAGTTGTAATGTTTGGTGGAGAAGCAGTTTGATTTCAAATTAAAGAAGAAGTGATAAATTGTACCTACGAATATTTATTTCTACCACGACGCCCCGGGAGAATAATGTTGCAGCGAGCAGAACCCCCATACATCGTAATGTTGAAAAGCTGAGTATCTTGTTTGGAAATGGTAGGAGGAACTGTAATTACTTAAAAAGCTATTAAAACATTATAACATACAGCGCATTTTAACGAAACTAACTGCAGAACTTTGAGAAATTATTACCAGGTTTCCTGAGGTATTCGAAACGGAAGAGAATATCGATGCCCTAATCATAAGCGCAACTTAGCTGGCTTAAATCAATAATAATATTAGGCTACCTTTGAATTTGTAGGATTCGTGTAAAAAAACTTTCTCTCAGAGCACTGATGCTACAGTTTCTGACAAGTGAGGTAGTTAATTGCCTCTAACTTTATTATATTCAAACATAAAATTGCTCAACGTGCAATACATGACTGAAATTATCTTTGACTTTTTCTTTCCATTATAAGCTAAACAATAACTAATAAAGACACTGAAGTTTTTGTGTCTGCTAGAAGTACCTTAGAAATGTTATGGTCGGTGAGTTACTGACAAAATTAACGATTTTCGACTGAAAATACTGTTAAAGTTATAAAACAATATAATTTGGGAATATTGATAGTGATAGTATGTTTAATTTTTTTCTTTATATGAATACTATGCTCATAAGCAACAGTCTCTTTCTCCTATTTATAACATATTAGACTTGTTTTGCCCCACTTAGTCGCCACTTTCACGTTTTGATCTTTATATTAAATAATATATTTAATCAATCTTATACAATGTAATAATTATGTACAATTCACAAACTTATTTTGTAAATTGATGGTTACCATTTTTTTAAATTTTCCGTTTACCAAGACTAAGCCAAATAAACTAATCCATGTGAATCAGGCTGTTTTAAACTCATGTAGCTCACTTAAAATAAAATACTGATCTCAGCTTGTGATATATATCACATAGTATTGTTGGAGTGCTCTCCAGATTGATTAATCTTATTCCACCTTCCAAGTGAAATTTGTTCAAATCTATATAACTACTGAGACAATTAAGCCGATTTTGCTTAACTTTCTCTTAACAGGATACACTGCAAATCACATTTAAGTGCCTAGCAGAGGGTTCATCGAACCACCTTGATACTATTCGGGAAGAGAAAACATCTGAATCTCTCCGTTCGAGATCTGATTTCTCGTATTTTATTCTGATGATCATTTCTACCTATGTAAGTGGGAGTCAACAATATATTTTCGCATTCGGAGGAGAATGTTGGCGATCTATTCCCTGGACTCAAACCCCCATTGAAAGGAAAGAGATTTGACGATATTTTTGTCAGCCAACGAAACGTGACGAGGCTTTTGAACACCATCACAACGGAAGACTTGGAGCAAAGTTTCCAGGATACGTATCGCAGCGCTCAGCGATGCATAGTTATGGGAGGTGACTGTTTCGAAGGACAGTCGGGTAACTGTACTAAGATGGTCTCTTGATGCCTGAAAATTCAAACTGTGTCCACAACGAAGTAACAGGACGGTCGAAAGTAACGTGAATGGTTTCGAGAAACTGAGTAACGTAGAAGTAGATATCATCGGAGTAGTGAAGCAACTAAAATCAACAAGAACAAGTCTTCTGGTTCGGACTGTATACCCATTAGATTTCTATCTGATTATGCTGAAGCGATAGCTCCTTACTTAAAAGTCATATACAACCGCCCTCTCAAAGAAGGATCTGCACCAAAAGATTGGAAAGTTGCTCAGGTCACACCGATATTCAAGAAAGTCAGTAGGAGTAACCCACTAAACTACAGACCTATTTCATTGACGTCAATTTGAGCAGGGTTTTGGAACAGATCCTGTATTCAAATATTATGAATATTGATCTATTGACCCAAGGTCAACACGGATTTAGAAAATATCGTTCATGCGAAACACAACTAGCTCTTTACTCATAGGAAGTGATGGCTGCTATCGACAAGGGTTCGCAAATCGATTCCGTATTTCTTTGATTTCTAGAAGGCTTTTGACACCGTACCTCACAAACGGCTTTTAATCAAATTGTGTGGTTATGGTACATCGCCCCAAAATTGCAACTGGATAGGGGATTTCCTGTCAGAGAGGACACAGGTCGTAGTAATCTATAGAAACGCATTGACTAAAACAGAGGTGATATCGGGCGTTCCACAGGGTAGTGTTATTGGTCTTCTCCTGTTCCTTATTTACAAACACGATTTAGGGGAAAATCTAAGTAGCTCTCTTAGGTTGCTTGCAGATGACGCCGTCATTTACCGTCTAGTAAAATCATCTGAAGATGAAAACGAACTGCAGAAAGATGTCACTATCGTGTAAAAATTGACAATTGAGTCTAAATAATGAGAAGTGTGAAGTCATGCACAGGAGTACGAAAAGAAAGCCGTTAAACTTTGTTTACAAGATAAATCAATCAAAAGTGAATGCTGTAATCTCCACTAAATACCTAGTAATTAGTATTACTTCAGACTTAAACTGGAAAGAACACGTAGATAATATTGTGGGAAAGGCGAACCAGAGACTGCGTTTTATTGGTAGAACCCTTTAAAAATGCAACAGAACTACAAAAGAAACTGCATACACTACGCTTGTCCGTCCATTTTTGGAGTATTGTAGCCCAGTGTGGGATCCTTATCAGGTGGGTTTGACGGAGGACATCGAAAGAGTCCAAAGGAGAGCAGCTCGTTTAGTATTGTCACGATATAGGGGAGACAGCGTTACGGAAATGATACAGGATCTGGGATGGGAATCATTATAATAACGGCGCTTATCGCTGCGGCATGGGCTACTTACGAAACTCCAATCGGCAACATTCTCTTCCGAATGCGAAAATGTATTGTTGACTCCCACTTACATAGGTAGAAATGATCATCAGAATAAAATACGAGAAATCAGAGCTCGAACGGAGAGATTCAGAAGTTCTTTCTCCCCGGGCGGTATTCGTGAATGGAATGGGAGATAAATAGTATAACGGCGTTTCGATGAACTCTCTGCCAGACACTTAAAGCTGATTTGGAGAGTATCCCATGTAGATATATATGTAGTTGGTATTGTTGTGTATTCAACTTGGCGGTTTCACTGCCGTGTCCATAGTTTAAACTGTACTTTCATACCCGTGTTTCGACTCGTGACTTAAGATGTGACTAATATGTTGACCGCCTAATCGCCTAGCGGAACGCTACAACCTGAGCAAGAGTACTTGAGCATGTCGTGGGAAAATCGCCTGTGTAGCTCGTGCAGCTGTGGGAGCGCTCACCTGCAGACCGCTGGCTGGCCCACGCCCTGCGCCGCCTTGGGCGCAGTCCGCCGCTCGCTGAGGATGTGGCTGGCCGCCTCAGCAGCCTCTCCAGCGTCCTCGGCTACACCTGCTGCCTGCTGGCCCGTGAACAAGAGCGGCCGAGCCCCCAGCCGCGCGCATCCTTGACGAACAGCGAGGCGGCCGCGCCCACTAGCACAACACATCGCCATTCCGCACGCTCGCCTCCTCTCCCCTATTGCGTAACCCTCTGCTACAAAAGTACGGCTGGCGGCGGGTGTTGTCCACTGTCACTCAAGACAAATGGCTGCCAGCCGACCAGAATAAGCGAGGCCGAGGTCCTTCGTCGCATATACGTGTTTCGGGCAAACATATGCACTTAACGGAACGGAATCACAAGTTTGTTTTCTGTTACCCCTTTTGTTGGAGGACGTGGCATAATACAGATGCCGCGTGGAATAGCTGCGTGGCCTGAGGTGTTATGCCAGAGGTTCAAGTCCTCCCTGAGGCATGGTGTGTCTGTGTGTGTGTGTGTGTGTGTGTGTGTGTGTGTGTGTGTGTGTGTGTGTTGTCCTTAGTGGAAGTTAGTTTGTAAGTCAAGGGACTGATGACCACAGCAACTTGGTCCAATAGGTTTACATACATTTGAACATTGTACAGGATACACTATCACAATTTAGACAAACAATGCAACATTATGTATGTTCCTCGACACCTTCCTTTTCTCCACTAAATAATGTTGGATGCTACACTGTTTCTCTACATATCATGTTGTTTGTAAATATATGGGTAGCGATGATATTCAGCTCCAGCTATATAATTTATTTATTTTTTTATTTATTTAGCGTATGGCAGTTCGAAACATAACAATGTCACATGTGTTGCAGATTACAAATAACGAACGTTTAACCTTAGATTATATAACAATTTTTGATTTACAAACAAACGTCCAGATTTTTTACATATTTTATACAATGAGTAATCCCAAATAAAAAGTCACTGAAAGTTCAACACTAAGCGCGGTTTCTACAGTCCTTCACAATATGTTGTACACTTTACCTGTCATCGCCACAGTCACATTATGGGGAGGGGATTTTTCCCCATTTGTGGAGAGCGTCTGCACCTCTCATGTCCGGTGCGGATTCGGTTGAGGGTTGTCCACACGGCGCGGGACTGATGAAACCCAGTAGGGCAGGCTTCGCCATTGTTCTAGTCCGTGACTGGAGGACGTCCAACTTGCTTACCCGATGGTCCTTGGCTGTAACAATGGGAAGATGTCTCGAACTCAGCCTTTTCCGTTCCGCGTTGGCTACATCTTTTAGCAGTGGTTCCAGCTGTATAAACCATCATCATAAACTTCTCAGCCATTTCCCGCACAGCATGGTGTCGATGTTGATTTGTTACATTCTCCTCTTCCCCATGTCCACTCTTAGACTTAAAGAAAAATGTAGTTATTTCAATTCAAAACAAAGTAAGTGTAGACATGTGTGACAATTTCAGAACTGTCAGTTTAATACGCATGCTTACAGAATACTATAGGAATTATTTAAAGAAGACTGGAAAAATAGGTGTAATCCGACATCGAGGAAAATTATTTTTGATTTAGGAGAAATAAGGGAACTTGTAAGACAATAACGTATGACGAATCTTACATGGTAGGTTAAGGAAAAGCAATCCGACGTTTACAGCTTTCGCAGATTTGGGAAACATTTTGAGAATGTTGACTCGGTACACTCTTTCAAATTCTTAACGTTTCAAACGTAACCAGATATCAGATATAAGAATAGAAGGTCATGAAAGAGACCCAGTGATTGCGAAGGAAGTGCCATTTCACCAATTTTATTCGAGTTATATATTGAGAAGACTGTGGAGTTGAGGATGTAGAAATTTGGAAAAGGAATTTCTGTTCAGGGAGCAAAAATAAAATCTTTGCGATTTGCCGATGACATTCTATTTCTGTCAAAGACAGCTAAGGACCTGGAAAGAGGATAAAGTTGAACAGTGACAACAGAAAACCAGTGGTAATAGGAAGTAGTCGAATTAAATCAAACGATTCTGAGACCTTAGTTAAGGAGTTCTTGTTGTGGTCTTCAGTCGGCAGACTGGTTTGATGCAGCTATCCACGATACCCAGTCCTGAGCAAGTCTCTTCATATGAGAATAAGTTCGGGAACCTACATCTTTTTGAATCTGCTTACTGTATTCCTCCCTCGGTCTCCCTCTACGGTTTTTACCCACACGCTTCCTTGTAATGCTAAGCTGACGATTCATTGGCCTCTCACAATGTGTCCGACCAACCAACTTATCACTTCACTTATGATATGCCAGAAACATTTTCTCCTCAATTCTGTTGAGCACATTCCCATTACATACGTGATCTACCCATTTCATCTTCATCGTTCGTCTGTAGCGCCACATTTGAAAAGCTTCTATCATCTTTTTGTCTGAAAGGAGATAAGAGAATAAAAGTAGTAGACTAGTTGCCTTATTTAGGTAGTAAAATAACTTATGATAACCGGTGTAGAGACGATATAGAACGCAGATTGGCTATGGCAAGAAAAGCATTTCAGAAGTAAAAAGTTTTGTTAACATCGAAATTTCATGTATGTGGACGGGAAAACTTCAAACATCACTAAGGAGACACTTACGAACACGTCACCTAAAGTTAGATTCATGGATGAACTATCAGAACCTTTAGAAATCACAACAGAGGTCCGGAAAGAGGATGGTCTTTCTCCCCTGTCGTTCAAGTGTGTACTCGAAGAAGTTGGAATGCAGAAACGAGAGGGAGAATAAGACTTGGGACAAAACACAAGGGAATCACGATTAAGTGTGTGGCATTCGCTGACGACCTTGCGCTGCTCGCAGGGACGCGAGAGGAAGGCAAACAACAAACCGTCGAATTACAAGAACAGGCGGGAAGACAGGGCTTAAGATTTATTTCAGAAAAACGGAGATTATGACGAATATACTAGACTCTCCTAAGAGAATTGAAGTACGAACTCAGGAAATAAAGGTGATGAGGAGTTTCACGTTCCTAGGAGAATGGAATGAGTGGAAGAACCTTGAATGGAAAGCAATGGAAGCAAGAAGAACCAAAATGGAACTAGCCTCCCAGAAAAGTAACAATACATACAATATAAAAAACTCACTAGGAACACCAAAAGAAGGCATTAAGGCACAATTATTAAGCTGGAAGCTCTCTACGCAGCAGGGACACACTAGTCATGGGAAGGAAAGGGCAAATGGAAAAGCTAGAAATCAAGGAGAGGAAAATTCAGAGGAATTTCAAAATAACAAGCAATTTTTATAGTAACGAAGCCCATTACATTAAGTCGGAGAGACTATCGGATACCATGACAAAAAATGAGGATTGATTTCTATGGGCACATTCTCCGAATGGATCCTGAAAAAAGAAAAAACAAATCTTTTCTTCTACACAAAAATTACAAAACCCGATTGGTTTAAGGAAGTGGAGAAGGATCTGAAAGAACTCCAGATGACAGAAGTCATGTTAACGGTACAGCCAAGACTAAGAGGTTCCAAGATAAGTTCAACACAAGGAAACCAATTCAGTAAGAGGAGGAGTAAAGGACGAAGAAATCAAATAGAATGAAAAACTATTGGGAGAAAAGGAGAGCACGGGCATCTAAGACGTACGCCAATGATCGGTGATTCGAAGAGAAAAAAATGTATGTTTTATGGAAGTTATCGTCTCGAGTGTGCGCTTGTACATGAGAGAAACATGATCGACAGTTCAGACAATAAGAGGATAGCTGCTTTTGAAATCTGGTACTACAGGAGAATGCTGAAGGTTAGATCACTTTGGAAATGAGGAGATACTGAACAGAAATGGAGAAAAAAGAAATTTCTGGAATATCTCGATTAAACATAGGGACCAACTGTTTGTTGTTGCTGTGGTCTTCAGTCGGCAGACTGGTTTCATGCAGCTCTCCACGCTACCCTGTCCTGTGCAAGCCTCTTCATATGAGAATACGTTCAGCAACCTACATCCTTTTGAATCTGCTTCCTGTATTCGTCCCTCGGTCTCCCTCTACGATTTTTACCCCACATTCTTCCTCATAATGCTAAGTTGACGATTCTTTGATGTCTCAGAATGTGTCCAACCAATCTGTCCCTTCTCTTAAGATATGCCAGAAACTCATTTTGTCACCAATTGTTTTGAGCACCTCTTCATTAGTTACGTGATCTACTCATCTAATCTCCATCATTCGTCTGTAGCACCACATTTCGAAAGCTTCTATCATCTTTTTGTCTGAACAGACAAATGCTTTCAGAAAGGACTTCCTAACATTTAAACTAATATTGGATGTCAACGAATTTTGCTTCTTCAGAAACACTTTTCTTCCCATAGCTATTCTGCATTTTATACCTTCTTTACTTCGGCCATCAACTTTTAGGACATATTTAGAGACACCAAGTAATCATTTTAGTATTTGAAGGATGTGTGAGAAAAAAAAACGCATAGGGATTTCAAAAGACTGATATAGTAAGCAGTTCTTATTCGAAGATAAAGAGACTTGTGAAGGATAGTCTTCGAAATGAAGATCACAACAACAACATGGTACTTTGTAAGTTATTCGTGAGTTTACTATCGTAGTTGGAAAAAATACCGATGGTAATTTAATGTTAAATAACTTTTTTTTACGGGTTGTATTGTTCCTTGTATGTAAAGGTTGGGATTTGACTCAGCACTTATATTTTGCAGATTCTGCTCGCTGCTGCCGTGGTCCATTTCAGTCATGCCGGATCCAAACTATAATATGTTCAAATGTTTGTATAGTCTATGGGACTTAACTACGGGGTCATCAGTCCCTAAACTTACAAACTACTTATGAACTAACTAAGACTAAGGACGGCACAAATATCCATGCCCGAGGGGGGATTCAAACCCCCGACCGTAGTGGCCATGCAGACTGTGACTGGAGCGCCTCAATCCCCTCGGCCACCGCGGCCGGCTCGAAACTATAATTGATGTGGTAAAAATAGTGTGGAAAAGGGTTCAACTCGCTCATAATTATACTCCACACACATCTTTTGCGTTATAATAAGATTTATTGCACAAGATATTACAGCATCTACTTTCGAAAACTCATTGAAAGAACTGACTGCGCAATCCTTTTCCCCTACTCGCTTATATATATAATTTTTTTTTCAAGAATCAGAAGTTTGACTAACTCATTGTTAACATTAATATTAACTAGAATTACAGTCACAAAATTTTAATCAACAGCATTTCAAGTTATAAAGTGGAGTCTGTGTCTTACGACACTTGTTTATAATAACGAGTCTTAACAAAACAACCAACTTTTTTATAACAAATTAGCTTTCAACGTGTTTTAAAACAATGATTTCATTTCCGGTGTTAATTAAATTGCCTAATGACTAAAATTCCTGATGATAACATAAATTGGAAATACCTGTCATACTAGGATCGAAATGTTTTTTGTTAATGACTAAAATACGAAATAGCACTTGTCAAAATTCCAACTTAGCAACATTAGAAAATAAAGTGGTTTAATTTATCTATTGCATTGGGAATCGAATATTTCTCTTTACTTTCCTATCGTTTTTGTGTAAAGAATGGGGCTGCTTTTGTTACTTTACTGGGTCTAATATAATATTGCACAGGAACTTTGATGCAGCAGAAGAGTCGTTAGTTTCGCACGAAATTGACGGTTGTCTGTTGCTCTCTTTTTCTTTTCTTTTCTTTTCTTTTCTTTTCTTATGTCTCCATCCTGGTAGAAATTAAGTACGGTTTACTGAGAAGTGTGCGTAACAATGTTGCTGAGAATGGTTTTTCCGCCTCGCTGTAGAACAGTTGGCTCAAACTGGCTAGCAGCCATGCCACTTGATGTGGGACAACTTGTCAATGTATATGGAGGGAACAAAGTCGCGAGACACTGTCCTGGCGCCTGGCGAACACCTCTCTTCCTGGAGGCATGCTGACATCTCTCTCCAGTTATGATGTAGAATTTAGTTGACATCAACCCTTTTGTACAGATCACACATACTGACTCGGAAGTACTGTATGTGATCTGATGGACACGCATCGACAGACCGCTCATGGGTAAAGTAAACAGATGT
Source organism: Locusta migratoria (assembly GCA_026315105.1). Classification (NCBI taxonomy): domain Eukaryota; kingdom Metazoa; phylum Arthropoda; class Insecta; order Orthoptera; family Acrididae; genus Locusta; species Locusta migratoria. The sequence goes on from CM048747.1 coordinate 7,603,091, forward strand.
TCCGTAAACCCAATGGAGTTCCGTCATAACAATGTTGTCGCTCTTCCATAGAACCCTATTTTATTCTGAAGTTGAAAAGCAAGACGAAAGACTGCATTTACATTTTTTGTCTGTACGACAGCAGGCACAACTCGTGCAGCTGCTGAGTAAGACTCCGCCAGCACGAAGATCGTATTTCAAGATGAATGTCAGAGTTGAAGAATCATATTTATATTCGCATATGTACAGTCTACACCGAGCCAACTATGCGCATTCTTCGCAATCTCTCGACAGGTAGTCTTTCATCCTTCATATTGCACAAGCGGTCTCTGACGTAGGTTGTTTGTACTCCTAGGACAGCGGCTAGTTACTCTGGACAATGTACATCTGCTGTGTTGCAAGCCACCATCCGCCTGTAGTTCTCTTCAATTCCAACATCTCTCGCACCGCCAAATGAGGGGATACGAGAATAACAACAGGTTTTGTGCTGGTATCTATTTTCACAAATGAATTACACATACACTGCAATGTCATACTCTGCGAAAAAGAAAGGTTCTCTAAGTCTGGCATAGAAGTAGTATAAATTAGCAACTGAAAATAGAGGGAATTGGTAGTCACTGTCGACCATGCTCTTTCGGATCGCTGCTGTTGCTACAGTTGCTTCCGTTCCACACCAGTCATCTCGTACCAAGAACTACGTGTATCAAACCATGGACCACATAGAATCTAAGGACAATAATTGATCTGAGGGTGGAGTAATGCCATTGTGCACAAGGAAATCAGGAGCGGAAGGAATCGTTTTCCTACTGAAAGCAATAATTCACATTTTATAATTAATCAAAGTCGTATGAAAGCTCCGACTGATTCTCCGTTACATTCCATTATCAACAAGAAAAAGGGCGTGACACCGTGACACTTCACAAGCCTAGTACCGATGAAATGCTTGTGCTTCAGGTAGTTTATCAGTTATATCCCTTCCCTCAGTCTGTTTTAAGCAACATCATCTAGTGACAGTGTTTGAAGAACGTGTTTATTCATTTACAATTTTAAACATGGCTGTTAAGACAGCTACTGTTCGTGAAATATAAGATTAAAACGTAAAACACACAGCTCATCGGTTACAAAGCCAGTAATTGCTTACTTGACCATGGTTTCGACTACAACTAGAGAAACCTCACCAAAAGTAGAAATTGAGTTACCTATAAATAAAAGTCAAAAATATTACAAAGGAAACAATATAAGCTCCATATCCTAAGATACGAACGAAGAAAATTACTTACATTTAATGAACAGCCAGAAAGTGGTTCTTGAGCACCAAAGCTCACAAAATGTACAAACAGAACTTATGTTCGACGTTGCTAAACGTGTCGCTGCGGGTGGTAGCACTGCAGGTGGCATCGGACTGACAGGCAAACGCGCCGTCGACGCCATAAAGCAAACGCAATTGCTCATTGAGAATGAAATGGTCATTACGGGAAAAGTCGTTGAAAATTACTAACTGTTCAAACATATCAAGTCTGAAACCTTTCTTACCCGTGTGCAAGATGAATCGTGAATATCCTTAGGTTTATGGCCTGTGGTTAGAATGTGGTCGGGAAAGGACGAATTATCTACGTTTGTACCTTTTTTCCCTAAAAGATGCTCCTTATATCAGAAAAATCCAGTCACTCTAGCATTCGTTACACCTGATAAACTAAACATCGTAACATGATTCACACATACACATAGACTAATGTACAAGGAAAGATCAGTGTGCACACCAAATCCAATCGAAACTTTACCGAAATTAATCACAGTGGAAAATATTCAGCTGCACTTGGTGCGGATCCCTCAATGCGCAGCAATACTCCAAAATTGAGTGTACGTAGTTCCTTCGTAGCACAATTGCAACTTCTCAGTGCTCTACGTAGCCTCTGGTTCGGTTTCCCTATAACATTTTCTACGTGTTATTTCCATTTTAAGTTGTTCGTAATAGTAATTCCTAGGTATTTATGCGTATATACGACCTGCACATTTGACCGGAGGGGGAAAGAAGTTAGAATTCTTTAAACTGACAATTATTACTCAAAGCAAAAAAAAAAAAAAAATCTACCATTAACCATACAATTTCTATCACTCGGGCAAACATTTCAAGTCAGATATCGTGACAGATTTTCCTCCTTCTTCAAGACGTGACAAAAGTATTCTTATAGATACAAGGAGCTCTCCTATCAACTACGATTTTTCAACTATCAGTTTCGACGCTTTTTGTACACCACGTCATCAAAACATGTAACACTACAGATTACTAGGAAAGATGTGTATGCACACCAAGACCACCCGCCTTTTTTAAAGACTGATTCGACCCATATATTTACTAGACAAGTAAGAAAGCTACAAGGCGACCAGACCTAACGATTCACAACATCGCACGTTCTTCGGGAACTATTCTTTACTATCTTGTGTCTCGTTTCCGCCGGTTGTCCTGGGTGTCGTGGCCGAGTAGAGAGAGACCGACACAGGGAAATAGGATGCACGCGTGTGCGCGTACAGAGTATGAGGTGACCAACCAGTGGGACAGCAGAAACTAGAAATACTAAGCTAGATTAGAACAAGATATGTATTTCGTATCAATCTGATAATACTTAACTTTTACAAGTATCATGACTGCAGAATGCTGATACATAGTTGAATTAGGTAGAGGCCTGCCTACTGATGAGAGACTTTTCTAGTGCCTGTCCTAATGCCAAGTGACCGATCCAGTTCAGAGGTGGCCACGAGCGGGGTAGCAGCAGAGGGCGCTCGTGGCTGACGTCGTAAGAACGCCGCACCGTGCTTGCATGGCGGCGCGCGGCGAAAGTACGTGGCGCGCACTTCAGACTTGTGCGACACCACACTATCGATACAGTAACACCAAGTTATTTCTTTTATCAAGTCATTCAGTGCTCCAGTGCAGCGTATTCTAACCCAAATCAACCTAATACAATACCGAAACGCTACGAAACACAATTCTTACCGCAAACAGTACTAACATACGAGATGAAGTCTGCGAAGGTATTTATTCAAATCAATACTTGGAGAATACTGGTCTTCTAATGACCATTGGCATCATACTTTCACAGCAACAACCGATAAACAATTCCATACAACTAACATCAACAACTTACAACTAACATCTACAACCGCTCACATCTTCTTTCGATCCTAGAAATGTATTGGACATTTAAGTACTCAATGCAAAATATCATCGTTCATCAACCCATCAAATAGAGAATGCTTCGATTTATTAGAATAATTTAACTATTTTTAAAATCTAATGTCCATACTTCTAACTTAATTTCCTTAGAACCCAACGTAACAAACATCAGCCATAGCTAACAGGACTTTCCTCGATTATTTTAGAGTGTTTCTATTTTTACTAAATTTCTGACCCAACTAGTTACGACATCCCTCGTAAAAGATCATAACAACGGCCAAGCTCAACTAAGTGATTGGATTATCCCTACAGTCACCCTAAACCTTCAGTAAAATGATATATCCATCACACATTACATAAACAAGTTGCCACAAACATCCCGTCTACTAGCTCCCGATAACAGTCATTCCCACTCTGACAGGGTTTATAGTCATTTTCAATCCACTGAACAAATTTTATATATTAAGAATACACGTCGACTACATAACACTGGCTACCCGTAAAAGCCTGACTTAATCCACATCCGTTGCTTACAAGCTGCCACTTTTGTTACTCTACAGACGTCACTTAAATGGCTAGAATAAATTCAGGCGGTTGGATGGTGTATTTTGTAGGTCTGTCTTGCTGATTCAACCGGTACTGTGATGTCGAAACGAATTACTAGTCGCTGCTAACAGAATAAGTATTATATTAAACTGTCAGCAGTTTACAAACTGGAACTTCCATTCCTTTCAACAAACTTACGCAATTTTCCTGGATGACAGACAAATCATACCTAAGTCACCGGGGCGAATCAGAGGCAGTATTAGAAGAACGAGAGAGCTGCTGTAAAAAGAGTTGATGTGTTACTTCGTCAAAACATAACTTGAAGAGTGCTGCTTATCCGAAAATATTGTTTCTGCCTGCGATTGCTTCAGCATAGCTGTGGGCAGCGGATCCTGTATTCCAACGACAGTTTAGTCAGACATTAGGAGACTACTTGATCCCATAAGTGTACACTTTGATGTTGTCCGTCGGCAAATGAAAGTAAGGGACAGGGATATTCCCACTATGGAAAACTCTTCTGGCCGTCACTTATATGAACTGAGAAAATTTTCACTATGGCAGAAGGGGGAGTTGGTGAATAAGTTACTTTTGCAACTTTATAAACATATTTAGAAATACGTAGGACACTGACTTTGGGTACAATATCTGTAGAAAGACAAACGCGATACTTACAGCAGTGTGCCTAATGTAAACTTACAGCAAATATTCTGAAAAATAAAAGAGCATGCTAACTGAACAGCATATGCTGAGAGGACTCGTCCGTGTATAATTCGCTTCAGTCCATGCGGACAGACTGGACGCATTAGTACTTGTATTACATGCAGGTTCTCGTTTGTGTTTGTGGGTGTGAGGTTGGATTTTATGTGTGTCAGACAGCCATACCATTCCCAGCGAGAGTCTTTGCGATGTAAATTGTCCTTCGTATCACTTAAGTCCTTGCCTACGCTGTCAGTTTGACAGGTTTACAGCAAAATAGCTATCCTACCAATTTGGACAACAAATAGTATTCTCAGTTGCTGATAAACATGTAACATATTATTTCATGGTATCCAGACTCCGTTTTGTACCTTATATCGTTATAATTAACATTAGTTGGAGGAAAAATAAGTAAAGGCATATCCTTTGATTGGTCATCTCCAAACATTCATCTTACTTCATTTTGAATGACGGACAATCATGAGACATATTAACTATTTTGACAAATCCACACCTCGTATAGATGACAACCATATTTTACTCTCGTCAACTGTCTTATTGTAGTCAACATAATTACACAGCTCCCACAGTGTTATTCTCCCAGTAATTGCCGCATTCCATCTGCACTCCTCTGCTGATAATGAAGTCAGTAAAAAAGTTCGGCTTCTGCGTTTTGTCTAGGAGACAGCTGAATGTCTCAGCGTATGCTGCTGACTCCAGATTGTGTGCAGGAGCGGGACAATCTCAGGTTGCACAACGCAGCTATATCAGTACGTAATTATAACATTATTACTTTTTATTTTACTTGCGATACAACATAGGGCTATATCCTCAAATTATACAGTTCTAGCCCTTTTCCCGTAATTAAACATAGGAAAAGATTCTCAAATTTCAGTATTCCCTTTTACAAAAGCCGGATACAATTATTGATACAGACATAATAATGTCTGTTCCAAGGGAACAGACGTTGACGGTGATCCGCAGCAGAGATAAACATATATATATATATATATATATATATATATATATATATATATATATATATACTTCGCAAATCACGAAATTTCGTGATTTGCGAAATATATGTATGGATATGTTTATCTCTGCTGCGGATCACCGCCAACCTCTGTTCCCTTGGAACAGACATAATAATAAACAATAACACCTGACAAGCTTACGGTGAGAAAATTGTCTCTCTCCCTCTTGCGGACTCACACTATAATGTGTGCAATCATTTGAGGGAAAGAGACAAGTGCAACCCATGGAAATTTGGGTCTGGCCGGGAAGCGTGCACGGGTGGCCGAGTGGCATTCCCTCGGCGGCAGCCGCGCGGCTCGGACCTGCGGAGCGGCCGCGCCGCTGTTTACGTCGTCGCTGGCGGCCGTTGGCGGTGTTTACTGGTGAGTGCACGCTTTCGCGTTTGCTGTAGCGCTGAAAATGACAAAATGAACGACTCAACGGAATGGCTTGAGCGAAAAGATATTTTGAAGTTGACTTTTGATCCGACATTACCACCACCTAAACCTTTCGAAGTTGAATTATTCATTAGAGATGTCATGAAGGTAACTTTAGATGATTTGATCGGTATTCATTTGTCGATTGTTAGTAGCACTATCTACCTTAAATTGGTCAGCTCTGAAAAATGCGTACAAATAGTCGAATCTTGTGGTGGACTATTAAAATTTAAACATTCAAACGGCCATGTCGGTGAAGTGAGAGTTACACAAGCCGGTCTTGGACTGAGAACCGTCGGAATTTTCGAATTACCTTTCGAGATTACCGCCGAGCAGATTAATGATAAACTGAAGGATTATGAGACAGTAATCAGTAACGTAGCCGAAAAGTGGTCTGAGCAACACATCTTCTCCGTCCTAAACGGCGTCAGGCAGGTCTGGCAGGTCGGGAAAGTTCCAAACTGCAAGCGTTAATAGAAAGCACCGAAACACACATCATTATAGGCAGCGAAAGTTGGCTCAAGCCGGAAATAAGTTCAGAAGAAGTATTTTCAAAATATCTAACGGTATTCAGAAAGGATAGATTAAACAAAATAGGTGGGGGCGTGTTTGTCGCCGTCAAAAGTAGTATTTCATGTAGCGAAGTTGAAGTTGATAGTTCGTGCGAGCTATTATGGGTAGATGTTGTACCCGAAAATCGTAAGAAGTTAATAATCGGTTCCTTTTACCGGCCTCCCGACTCTGACGATACAATAGCAGAAAGGTTTAAAGAAAACCTGAGTCTAATTACAAAAACGTACCCGACTCACACGATAATAGTAGGTGGTGATTTTAATTTACCCTCGATCTGTTGGCGAAATAATATTTTCAAATCAGGAGGTAGGCATAAAACATCGTCCGAAATTGTACTCAACGCATTCTCTGAGAATTACTTCGAACAATTAGTTCATGAGCCAACTAGAATTGTAAATGGATGTGAAAACACACTTGATCTCTTAGCAACAAATAATCCTGAGCTCATAATGAGCATCAAAACGGATACAGGTATTAGTGAACACAGAGCTGTAGTAGCGAAATTGAATATCGAAAGTCCCAAAGTTACCAAAAATAAACGCAAAGTATATTTGTTCAGGAAAGCAGATAGAAATAAAATACATTGCTTCTTGAAAGACAGCTTCCACTCGTTTCTAACACTAAACGTAGGTGTAGACCAGATGTGGCTCAAATTCAAAGAAGTGGTATCGACAGCAATTGAAAGTTTTATACCTAATAAATTAATAAAAGAAGGAGGCCATCCCCCTTGGTACACAAAACAGGTCAGGACACTGTTGCAAAAGCAAAGGAAAAGGCATACTAAATTTAAACGAACACGAAATCCCCAGGATTTGCGATTGTACTCAGAAGCTCGAAATTTAGCGAGGATTTCAATGCGAGATGCCTACAACATTTATCACAACGAAACTCTTTCTCGTAATTTGACTGGAAACCCAAAGAGATTTTGGTCATATGTTAAACATACTCGGGGAAAGTCACAAACAATACCTTCACTACGTGATAGTAATGGCGATCCTGCCGATGACAGCGCTACTAAAGCAGAGTTACTAAACTTAGCTTTTAGAAACTCATTCACTAAAGAAGACGAAACCAATATTCCAGATTTCGAATTACGAACAGATGCCGTAATGAGTAACATAGAAGTAGATATCATCGGAGTAGTGCAGCAAATAAAATCACTTAATAAGAACAAGTCTTCTGGTCCGGATTGTAAACCCATTAGATTTCTATCTGATTATGCTGAAGCGATAGCTCATTACTTAACAGTCAACCGCTCTCTCATAGAAGGATCTGTACCAAAAGATTGGAAAGTTGCACAGGTCACACCTATATTCAAGAAAGGCAGTAGGAGTAACCCACTAAACTACAGGCCTATTTCATTGACGTCAATTTGCAGCAGGGTTTTGGAACATATCCTGTATTCAAATATTATGAATTATCTCGAACAGAACGATCTATTGACCCAAGGTCAACACGGATTTAGAAAATATCGTTCATGCGAAACACAACTAGCTCTATATTCACACGAAGTGATGGGTGCTATCGACAAAGGTTCGCAAATCGATTCCGTATTTCTTGATTTCCAGAAAGCTTTTGACACCGTACCTCACAAACGGCATTTAATCAAATTGCGTGGTTATGGTATATCGCCCCAAATTTGCAATTGGATAGGGGATTTCTTGTCAGAGAGGACACAGTTCGTAGTAATCGATGGTAAGGCATCGACTAAAACAGAGGTGATATCGGGCGTTCCACAAGGTAGTGTTATTGGTCCTCTGCTATTCCTTATTTACATAAACGATTTAGGGGAAAATCTAAGTAGCTCTCTTAGGTTGTTTGCAGATGACGCCGTCATTTACCGTCTAGTAAAATCATCTGAAGATCAAAACCAACTGCAGAACGATCTGAATAAGATATCGGTATGGTGTAAAAATTGGCAATTGACTCTAAATAATGAGAAGTGTGAAGTCGTCCACATGAGTACGAAAAGAAATCCGTTAAACTTTGTTTACAACATAAATCAATCAAATGTGAAATACCTAGGAATCACTATTACTTCAGACTTAAACTGGAAAGAACACGTAGATAATATCGTGGGAAAGGCGAACCAGAGACTGCGTTTTATTGGCAGAATCCTTAAAAGATGCAACAGAACTACTAAAGAAACTGCATACACTGCGCTTGTCTGTCCATTTTTGGAGTATTGCAGCCCAGTGTGGGATCCTTATCAGGTGGGTTTGACGGAGGACATCGAGAGAGTCCAAAGAAGGGCAGCTCGTTTTGTATTGTCACGATACAGGGGAGACAGCGTTACGGAAATGATACAGGATCTGGGATGGGAATCATTAGAACAACGGCGCTTATCGCTGAGGCGTGGGTTACTTGCGAAACTCCAATCGCCAACATTCTCCTCCGAATGCGAAAATATATTGTTGACTCCCACTTACATAGGTAGAAATGATCATCAGAATAAAATACCAGAAATCAGAGCTCGAACAGAGAGATTCAGGTGTTCTTTCTTCCCGCGCGCTATTCGAGAATGGAATGGGAGATAAATAGTATAATTGTGGTTCGATGAACCCTCTGCCAGGCACTTAAATGTGATTTGCAGAGTATCCCATGTAGATGTAGATGTAAAATCGAACCGGCAAAGCACATCCCGTCCTACATCGTTGTCTGCGGATTTAGAGCCATAGTTATATACGATGGGCAACCGAGAACTTGTTCGGCGTGTGGTTCCACACGTACGTGCGCAGTGCATTCAACGGCGCGTCGCGCAGATACCGATAGGCGAGCGAGAGAGGCAGGACCCAACGTCTACGTTGCCACTGACTTACGTAGCCGCCGCCCGTGTGAACACCACTCCGGAGCCTAGTTTAGATGTTGCGCTGGCTGCTCTAAATGACCAGACGGAACAATCAGCACCGATGGAGACTGATACTATACCAGAAAACCCCACAAACACCCCCACGGAAGTAGGGGAGGAGACTACGGAGGCGCAAGACCAACAACCGAATGATGACTTAGCATCAGGGAACGTGCAAGCCAACGACGGCACTTGCAGAGAGGAAGCATTCGGGACAAACAGGAATGAGGAACAGAAGGCAAAGAACCCGTCACCGAAAAAACAACATAAGCGACGGAGAGCACACCAAGGGGCGGCAGAAAACCCACAGACATTGCGCGAGAAGGCCATCCAGATCCTCCAGAAAATGACGGAGGGGACAGGCAGGAATTCTTCTGTTAATTCTCAAACTTCCAAAAAATCCCGGACTGACGTCTCCGAGTCTGGCCAAGGGAGAAACAACTTAGAGACGCCTACAATGGACCAGGATGTTGAAACTGAGCAACGCGAAACAACAGGAAAAGACAGAAGTGACAGTAGTCGTCCACTGAACTGGGCGGATGATACCGACGAGTGTTCTCCTGATGTATGGTGTACAGAAAGATACTGGAGGAACGTCTGCTGGAGTCCGGACAACATGACTCAAACCAGCTGCAGAAGTCTGCTGCTGCTGTCGCAGCAGTTGAGGACGACCCTGACTTCTTCTAAATGGTGCTCGCTTATAAACATGCAATGGTATAAAGCATACGTCTAGCAAATGACACCCTTGCAGGATTATCGTATTGCGACAATAAACATCAACAAGATTAGCAGCACTTTCAACTTACAGAATCTTCAAGATTTCTTGTACGCGGCCGAAATCGACATTGCCATGTTACAGGAAGTAGTAGCAGGAATTAGCCTCGACCACATAACGGTCTTGGCAATGATCTCGGGACAGCCATAATGACGAGAGAAGGCATAGTCGTCACCCATGTGGAACGACTCACCAACAGCAGAGGTATTGCTAGCACTATTAATAACACACGACTGATCAACGTGTACGCACCAACCGGGACAGGGAAAAGGCAACAGAGAGCACAGTTTTTTAAAGAAGACATTGTGCCACTCTTCACAACCGGTACCGACAAAATCATCTTCGCAGGCGATTTCAACTGTGTAATCAGCCCAAAAGACCAGACTCCCAATTTCAACACTTCCAAGGAGCTTCAAACCATAATTCGAGACTTAAAACTAGTAGATACGTGGGAGCTGAAACACGGCGATGCGCCAGGGTTCACTCATGTGACCAATCATTCCGCCGGTCGCATCGACAGAATTTATACCACGTCGAACCTGAGAATACACGTCCTGCAAGCTGAGAGATGGCCGACTGTGATTTCCGATCATGCGGCCTACATATGTACTGTCAACCTAGACAAACAAGGTACCTTCCTAGCACGAGGATCATGGAAACTGAACGCTTCACATCTAGCGGACCCAGGCTGCCACACGGTTTTTCGAAACACGTAGGCAGAATGCGAAAGGAAGTTTGTGGGGTTCGAGTCAGCCATTAAATGGTGGCTCAGACGTGCCAAACCCGCACTGATAGCGGCTAAGAAACAATATTCCCGCGAGAAACGCTCCTGGCAGAAAGACACAATGGAGTTCTATTTTCGCTGCCTGCGAGATTTATACAACCAAGATTCTAAGCTAATGGAAAATTTCGCTCAAATTAAAAGAATAAAGGCCACAGTACTATCACTGAAGCATAAACGATTAGAAGGCTGCAAAGTTCGAACACGTCTTCATAATGCGGTGCATGAGGAGACAACGTCAATGTAACATGTAATACAAGAGCAGAAAAAGAGCCAACGAAAAATACTGACTGATTTGAAAACTGCGGACGGACGAATTCTAAAAACACAACCGGAAATACGGGACGAAATTTAAAAACATTTTACTGTCTTACTAGTTGATAAACTAACGGATGAATCGGCGGAACAAACCATTTTGGCAAAGATGTCGAGGAGATTAACTTCAGAAGAAGTTGCAACCCTTGCGACAGAGATCACAGAAGACGAAGTAACTGACGTCATACGACGCAGTCGCCCGGTCCCGACGGACTGCCGGCGGAGTTCTACCAAACTTTTCGACAACAGCTCGCCGCTAAGATGACTCTCATATGTAATGAAATCATCAATAACAGGACTGTCGGCTTGACAGAATTCTGTGAAGGAACCGTTGTATTACTCTCTAAAACCTCAGCAGGCAAGCCAGTCGACAATCTTAGACCTATTACTTTACTTAACACTGACTATAAAATTATCGCACGCATCCTCATGCAGAGACTAAACTCGGTGGTTAGCACTGTTACAGGCGCATGCCAAACAAGCGTTGGTAAAGACCGAACAATCTTCCAAACATTAGCCGAATAAAGGGAGATCATAGCAACAGCAGAAGCCTGCGACATAAAAAGCGCCATAGTGTCGCTTGACTTCGAAAAAGCATTCGATAGAGTTAACCACTCATATCTCTTCCGTACCATGGAAACGATGAACATTCCACAAAAATTCATCGGCGCAGTAAAAATCCTTTTGACAAACGGCATATAGAGAATTTGTGTCAATGGGCAACTCAGTAGACCAATTAAAGTTATGAGCTCGGTTCGACAGGGCTGCCCAACACTAACGGCCCACCTCCTAAGTGAAATAGCACCGGACAACATGGAGCCGCCCATAGACGTCCACCACATTTCAAATGCGCTTTGTCACCTAAGATACTTCCTACTGGAGTGCAGCTATCTCCAGAGAAATACTCCCGAGAAGAACCGCTACTCGGTAATATTAGTCTACAACAGCCTGACGAAAAACAAACGGGGAAACATAGCAGAACAGAAGTATGAAGGATCTGACTGGCAAAAAATCTGGGAGAATATCCAAGACGCAGACTTACCATCTAATGTGAGGTATAATTGGTACATGGCGGTAAACAGGAAGATCCCGACAAACACAAAATTACATAAAATTCACTTGTCTGACAACCCATACTGCAGTAGCTGTCATTTAGCCGACACGGAAGAACACAGATTAACGTGTATCTCCGTTAAAGATATCTGGCAACTCTGCACTCAAAAACTCGCAACCATACTACGCGCGTCACCTAGGTCAATCACACCAAGTCGATTACTGAACCCGAAGGAAGCCCCTTACCCCAATGCTAAGAGGAAAGCTGTCAGCTGGCTAAAGGGACAGACAGTGAGCTATATTTTATCAGAAAAAGGAAAAAGAAGATTATTGACTAACATTATTGACAGAGCACCAGAAACTACAACGAAGAAAAAAATATAGAGAAAAATATGGATTATTCTTAATTAGAATATTAACTTGAACAGAACAATTACCTTCGAAGAAAGTTTTATTTGCCTTTCCATTTTGTTTTTAACTGTTTAGAAACATACATTACTTTACTGTTTTTTATTTATCCTTCTACTTGGAGTGGAGTACTCCGCCATTAGTTTTAGCTACGGCAGCGCGTCAGATTTTGGAGACCAGCGCTTCGAGGTTACTGAGAAGTCGACTTCAGAATTAAGACACAGTAAGAAGACGCAGGAACGAGGAAATCACGGCAACTTTGCTGATGGCAAACATTTTCGAGAAGACAAACTTCGAAGCTGCCAGACGCCGAAATCGATTCAACGTGCACATATGAGACTGACAAAAAATAAGAAAAAAAACATGTCCTGTTATTATTTATTTCTCATCGAAGAAGGATATCATTTGTTTACAATTACCAAAAGAAGAAGTACTGTTATTTTTATTTCTTTATGAAGAAGGATATTCTGTTTATTATTCTCCGCAAAGTACTGGATAATTATAGCTACTGAAGCTAGCCTAAGAAGGCTCAATTGGCGAGCGTAAGGACGGGTTGCCCGCGAAAGGCAAAGGTCCCAAGTTCGAGTCCCGATTCCGGCACACAATTTTAATCTGCCAGGAAGTTTCAGTCTGAGAGCTGGTCACATTGTCTCCTATATCGTTTTTAAAAATAAGGAACAGTACTGGGAATATCAGATATTTCTTGACTGATATTATTGAGATACCCTCCTCATAGAAGTCTGCCGCCTGACTTGTTAACCACTGCATCACAACTGTTTTGATTTTGTCATCGTCTTGCTCCGTCACAATGCCATACAAAACACTACGAGAAACATTAAGAAAGTCATCCCGCAAGGAGGAATTCATAAGGCTTCTGTTTTCTCTCACCTTATTGTCCACTTCCTGCACCAGACTTTCATTAACGACCGAAGGACGCCCACTCCGTTGTTGTTCATCGTGCAGATTTGTGCGGCCAGCTTTAAATGCTCTCACCCACTTTCTTACCATTCCATCACTCATTATGTTTTCTCCTTAAACTGCACAGATCTCACGACGAATATCGACCTCTTTTAGGCCTTTAGTACTAAGAAATTTTATAACAGCCCGTACTTCACAGTCGGCCGGCATCTTAAACACTCAGTACACAACGTAAACAAGGAAGAATCAGACTTTAATGGCGCCAGTGCGTAGACGACAGATGAAGTTACCGAGTGCGCATAAAATTATTGAGATATCTTAGCACGTCTTTTTTATTTCAAAACGGTACTTACTTAAAGAAAACACGCCTCGTGTATATAAGTAAAGCTGCCTCAACACATTTCCCTTAGTACAAAATACACAGTGATACCAGTGCATTTAATATATTCCGCTTATCGTAATTTTTTGCTATTAACAAGCAAAATCCAGCCCAGCCGTTACCACAGTATATTGCCTCTAGACTTCGAGAATAGGCTGATTGTGTTGGACATTGCCGGCCGCGGTGGCCGAGGGGACTAAGGCGCTCCAGTCACGGTCTTCACGGCCAGTACGGTCGGGGGTTCGAATCCCCCCTCGGGCATGGATATTGGTGCCGTCCTAGTTCGTAAGTAGTTGATAAGTAGTTTGTAAGTTTAGGGACTGATGGCCCCGTAGTTAAGTCCCATAGACTATACAAACATTTGAACATTTTGTTGGACTTTATTTGCCACACATTATTCCCAGCGCTGAGCTACATTACTTTTTTTTTTCAATACTACTGTGTCAACTGCTTTTGTTATGAAGCACGCCTGACAAATATTTAACATATATAAACACCGGAAATAGTAGTCTACCTCCACAACACTGCATTGGAACTATTAAAGTGTTGAAGACATCCCGCACTTGGGGAATATTCAGCACATTGACGCAAGTTAACTCACCCATTGATTTACTGAAGCATAATTTACTATATTTTCCATACACAGGAAGAGCATTAATGCTTAAACGCCTACAAGCGACCAAGTGCAATTATTAAGTACGCTTGACAAATAATCGCCTCGTATAAATGCCTTCTCACTCACACCTGGTGCAAGTCCCTGAATAGATAAATATTCTCCTGTACACGTGCATGTAAAATTGTAGCTTTACGGAAAAACTATCCACCAAACCTTACGTTGGAAAACTATTATAACAGTTGAGGGTGGTATCGTGCCCCTGGGAAATAGTCTGCACTGCGTTGCAACCCACGTGTTTGCCTGTTACAAGACCAACGCAGCTATAACAGTTATTCTAATAGCTACAATGTTGGCAATATTTTCTTTTCCTTACACCGCAAGTGCTCCTACATAAGTGACATCCTGGAGCAACAACAATTACAATAGCAACAGGGGCGATTCAGGAGGGGCGGAGAGGAGAGGGGGAGGGCTATGGGCTCCTGCCCCCCCCCCTGCTACTGGGAATAAAGGGCACATAAATGGCAAAAGCTTATAACTAGACACCTAGCAACTTCTATGAACGGTTATATCAACCAGTAGAACATATCGTCAAATACCACGAGAATTACATATATACGAGGAAGGTCTGAAAAGTTCTCCGAACGGAATAGAAAAAAAAAATTGTATTGACTTGTTTTACGGCCCACTTTAGATTTGTAGTTTTATATGTTTTTGCAAACATTTTGGACCAAAATAGTAATCTAAATTATAAAAAATTAATTAATAAGAGTGTCTTTTAGGGAAAAAATTAGGTAGTGGCGGGTTTCGAACCACTGACTTTCAGCGTCACAGTTTAATGCATTGCCCACTACGCTGTGGCTAACAATTAGGAGCTGCGTTCCAATATCTCATACTATTCATGGCCGTTATTAACTGATGCTAATATGGCATTTGTAGACACTAGATTATAATTTATCGTTCGAAGGCCGACATGGCTTTGTTGATTCTTCAGTGCGCCATTGCTTTGAAATGACATCGTTTAAGTAACAATAAGGAAATCATCGCCGCGGTGGAGTAGCCGAGCGGTCTAAAGCGTCTCCCTGCGGAGCGCGCGGTTGCTCGCCGTGGAGGTTCGAGTCCTCCCTGGGACATGGGTGTGTGTGTTGTCCTTTATGTTAGTTTAACTACGTTTAAGTAGTTTGTAAGCTACGGACTGATGACCACGCAGTTTGGTCCGAAAGAATTACAAACATTTGAACATTTGAAGGAAATCATCAACTACGCAACGCAAAATGGCGTATGCCAGAGAGAGTTTTGGGCGAGGAATGTCACGTGACATCTGCGAACGGCTGCTTTTCTTTAATTCAATGGAGGGTGTCAAAACTGCATTATTTTTGCAAATATCTCTCAAACGATACGAGATCTGAAAAAAAAAAAAAACATAAGGGAACAAAGATGTAGAGATATTTCTCCTCTAAAAATTCGTTTATTCAATTTTCGTGTCAGATGAAAGATTTATTTGCAATTGAAATTACGTTACAAACGGCCTTTTTGGTATTACTAACGTATTTCTTGTCCGAAATATTTCAAAAAGCGAGGTTCTGGTCTCTTGTAGCCAACAATTACGTCTGTAAAATTTGATGCCGATCGGTTGAACGGTTCGACCTAAAAAGTCCGAACACGTTACAGCCAGACAGACATTGTCAAATCACCGTTATTTTTGCAAATATCTCTGCAACGATGCAAGATATGAAAAAAAACATAATAGAACGAAGTTGTAAATAATTTTCCCCTCTACCAATTAGGTTATTCAATTTTCGTGTCAGATGAACGGTTCGTTTACAATTACAATTATATTACAAACGGCCTTTTTTTAGTTACTACCGTATTCTTTGTCCGAAAAATTTGAAAAAGAGAGGTTCTGGTCTCTGGCGGCCTACAATTATGTCTGTAAAATTTGGTGCCAATCGCTTGAACGGATCGTCTTAAAAACACGTAGCCGGCCGCGGTGGCCGAGGTGACTGAGGCGCTCCAGTCACGGTTAGCACGGCCACTACGGTCGGGGGTTCGGATCCCCCCTTGGGCATGGATATTTGTGCCGTCCTAGTTCGTAAGTAGTTCATAAGTAGTTTGTAACTTTAGGGACTGATGACCCCGTAGTTGAGTCCCATAAGCTTAACGAACATTTGAACATTGAAAAACACGTAACGGACAGACAGACGGACAGACAGACAGACATCCCAAAATCGCCTTTATTTTCGCAGATATCTCTGAAACGATACGAGATACGAAAAAACGTGACGGGGCAAAGTTATAGAGAATTTTCTCCTCTACAAATTCGGTTATTCAATTTTCGTGTCAGGTGAATGGTTAAGCAGTTATTTTCATTTAAATTTCGAGCTGTCAAAAGACGATCGCAAAGGCCCACTTTTAGTGTTACTTCCGTAACCCAAAGTGGGCCAATACTTACATCTTGAATTTTTTATTTTGTTTTTCAATCTAGTCTCCCTGTCGGTTGATGCACTTGGTCCGACGATGTTCCAGTGTCTTAATCCCATCTCAAAACTGAGATTCCTCCAGGCCTACAAAATAGCTGTCAACTGCGGCTATCAGTTCTACATTTGAAGTGAATCGTTGTCCACCGAGAAATCTGACGGAGCCATATGAGGTGAATAAGGTGGGTGTAGCAACATTCATACCTCAGATCGCGTAATTTTGCCATGGCGACTGCACACATGTACGGGTGCGCATTGCCTTGGTTTAAAGGGACTTTCTTCCTTGTTAAATCTGGCCTTTTTCGCATATCTTTCGTTGCAGTTTGTCCAAGTGGTTAACATAGTATTCTCCATCTACTGTTAGTCTGCAAACAGAATCCCCTTCACATCCAATAACAATGATTCCATTACCTTCCCAGCTTTCTTTTTCTTTCTTTGGTGGCGGAGAATCAGCTTGTTACCAATGCTTTGGCTGTTGTTTTGTCTCTCTGGAATTCAGTTTCATCTGTGGTCACAAACCGGTGCAAAAGATTCTTCGATTCCCCTAAAATGGGCCACACGTTATTACAGTATGTGCATTCTGGTGCACTGTTAGGCCCGGTAATAGTTGAGCTTGAGACTTCGCGCCGTACGGACCCAGGCGAGAGTTCCGTTAAGCCGCGTGTTGCTTACAAGCCGTTGGGCTGGAAGTGACTTGTTAATACACGCGCTTTATTGTTTGTGTTGTTTAGTGCTGTGAGTGTTCATTACTAGCGGTTTATCCGCTAGGTAACGGCAATCATGTCCAGGTTATTGCCAAGGAAGTCTACGCTCAGGTTTGAATTTGAGAAGTCCACCCGTTACGTGCAGCCAAGCTCTCTTGAGATTCACGACTGGATAGTACAAGTTATTGGTATTACATCAGATCAGGTGCACACTGCCTATTGTGATACGGAGGAATACTGTTTCTTTGTGAAGTTTCTGGATCCCGTGGTACTGGATAAAATCATAATGAAGCACAATGGAAAAGTAACGTTTCGACGCCGTGAAAACCAAGTACAGTATTTATTTAAAATGCAGAAGTAGTGTATACCAATGTTCGTGTCTTTAATTTACCACCTGAGGTTGATAACGCGTATTTAAAAGAAGTGCTGACTAAATATGGGGAAGTGAGGCAGATTCGTAATGAGCGCTGGTCTAGCCAGCACAAATTGCAATGTTACTGTGGTGTCAGATCTGTTGAAATGCACATCAAACAGAATACCACACCTCATATTTTGGTATGCAAGTTCCCACTTGCCACGTTTGTAATCAGAACGGGCATTTAAGACAGGAATGTCCCAATCGCGTGGTTGTCCTAAGAAGTACGTTGCAACAACGCAAGAGACTGACACTGGCCGACGTAGTTAGTAACAATAACGTACAAGTAAATATCGTTAGTCGCGCAAATTTGGAAGAGAGTAAAGTAGTTCGCCCAGAAGAATTCCCGGTTCTTGTTAGTAAAGACAGAATAGCACTACCGCCTGTTCAAACAGATGTCAACGCAAATAAAAGGCGTAGGAAGACACCATCGCTGCGCAAGAACCACAGAAAAAAGAAGCGCGGGAAACTGTGTCGGAAGCACATGTTAACATAAGTGTTGACGGTAACATTCTTCCGGTAGCCGGTTCTTCAGTAGACACTCTGCAGCTACAGCGTGACGTAGAATCTTTACCATCTCACTCCCCCCAAGAAGTAGATGATGTAGAAACAGACAAAGAGTCGCTAGATGCATCAGGTAATCAACAAAGCTTGGATAGTCGTGATAGCACAATAATCGCATCGTGCGGGGAGGAACGTAGACACGAGGAAACGAATCTGCTGGTGGAGGAAGCGCAAGGAAGTAAACAGAGTGACGTTCGTCGTGACATGCAAGGCACACCTCCAACAGAAGACGGTAAACACCAAATGACGACACCTGAGGACAGACAAGCTGCAAGTGTTGATGGTCAACAGACCACGCCTCTCGGCGAGTCTGGTAAACACAACACTCCGGCTCCCTGGAAGGAAGACGCACGACAACGGGGAAGTAAACAGTTTGCGGAAGTGCTACAAACATCGCATTGCGCGACTGGAGGAAACAATAAAAAACCTATAGAAGTGACTGATGATAAAGATAGTGACACCGAAAGTGCAAGTTGAGCTGACTTGCTACCGGCGGGGAAGGCGCGAGCAGCTGCAGCACTGGCGGTGCCAGAGAAGATGCAGCTCAGCTCAGCTCGACATCTCCGACGTCCCGCCCACGCCACCGGCTGCGCAGATGTTCAGCAACAGTCGCCGACGGAATAAAGTGCAGCCGAACGTAAATGATGTCCGCAAGAAAACGACGAAGAACAAGGACGACCAACAGAAGGACGACACTAAAATGGATTGGCATGAAGGACTCTAACACTAACGAAGTCTTATCTCTTCCCTTATAATTATTTATTTCTGTTATAATGCACAGACGTATTCAATTACAACAGTAAATATTAATACTATCAGTTCGGAGGTTAAACTTAGCCCTAAAACAGTTCTTGTATGCGTCAAGTACAGACATTGCCTTCCTACAAGAGGTAGTTGTGCCAAAAATTTAATTTTCCGGGATTCACAGAGATAGTGAACGTTTCCCCAGAAACGAAAGTAGGGACTGCGATCCTACTAAGGGAAGGGATTTTAGTCACAGAAATTGAGAAGTTACAATCAGGTAGAGTAATAAGCGTTAATCTTTTTGGTGTTACAGTCGTAAATTTGTATGCGCCTTCAGGCAACTCCCATAGAACTGAACGAGCACGGTTTTTTTAGAGAAGAGATCATTTACTTATTAAGAAGAAATCCTAGTCAGCTAATACTAGGAGGTTTTAATTGTGTGTTGTCACGCAAAGACCAGGTTCCAAATTTTAATTATTCAGGAGAGTTAAGCCGTCTTGCTAGTGGCCTTAAGCTCAAGGACTCTTGGGAGGTCAAGTATCCGACGCTTGTTCGCTTCGTATACATAACTGCAACGTCATGCAGCAGAATCGACAGGATTTATCTCGCTGAAGCTTTAGAAAACAAACTTTTGAAAGTAGAAACGGTTCCAACGTTTTTCTCAGACCATAGTAGTGTCATAGCGCGTGTCACCTTACAACAACAACGCACACATTGGTTCAGAGATCAGTGGAACCTCAACATTTCATTACTGACAGAAACAGACTTAGAGGAGGCATCCAGGTGTGCGTGGGAGCAGTGCTTAGCACTACTGGCAGTTACCGGAGCACCACTGAGTGGGGGACACACAAAGCCAAAGCCAAACTGCGAAAAATTGCAATATCATTCGGTATTCAGAGAGCAAATGAAATTAGGAAGACAATGGAGTTTTATTATTCCATTTTACGAGAATTGTATGAACGTGTGGACGCCACCGATACAAGAATAATAGATATAAGAAAGATTAAGGCCAAACTAATCAGCCTTGAAAGACGGCAGGTAGAACGTCGGCCGACCGCGGTGGTCGAGGAGACTGAGGCGCTGCAGTCACGGTCTGCACGGCTGCTACGGTCGGGGGTTCGACTCCCCCCTCGGGCATGGATATTTGTGCCGTCCTAGTTCGTAAGTAGTTCATAAGTAGTTTGTAAGTTTAGGGACTGATGACCCCGTAGTTAAGTCCCATAAGCTGTACAAACATTTGAACATTTTGTAGAACGTCGCAAGATCAAATCTAAAGCAAAATCAGTGAGCGAAGGTCGACGAATTACAACTAGAAGACGGCACGATAATCAGTAATCAGAGAGAGATAGTTCAGAAACTATTTAACTTCTATGAAGATACTTACACCTTAATGGACTCTCTGGAAGACAGTTATGATGAACTCTTTGCTAACATCACCTCAAGCGTGACGAAAGAAGAAAGTGACAACATTTCTTCCGCTTTAACTAATGAAGAGGTATTTCGTATAGTCTCCAGTTCTCCGCTTAAACAGTCCCCTGGTCCTGACGGTCTTCCCGTTGAGTTCTATAAAAGATACTGCCACGTTATTGGCGAAAAGGTTACAGAAATAGTAAACGATGTCCTGCAGGAGAAATTAGTTCTACAAGTGTTTAAAGAATGTAAAGTTGTTTCAATACCGAAAATCAGAGGTATCAAAAACATAACTAAGCTTCGACCGATCTCACTATTGAACTCGGATTACAAGATTGTGACTCGAGCAGTTCAGCAGTTAAAATGAAAATCATGCCACTTACTGCTAAAATAATAGGCAAACAAAAGACATGTGCCGTCAGGCGG
The DNA here is from genome assembly GCA_026315105.1 of Locusta migratoria. Classification (NCBI taxonomy): domain Eukaryota; kingdom Metazoa; phylum Arthropoda; class Insecta; order Orthoptera; family Acrididae; genus Locusta; species Locusta migratoria. The sequence goes on from CM048747.1 coordinate 7,624,344, forward strand.
TCAATATTGCAAACGGCTGCACTTTACAGAGACATTATTGCGTTGGCGGACGCTACCAACATTAAGTGTGGTCTGATATTTCTTGATTTCTTTAAAGCATTTGATCTAGTTAGTCATAAGTACCTTCTCGAGACAATGATACAAATGGGTTTCCGGCAAAATGTTATCGAAATAATAAAAAATGTGGCCATGGGGACCAGTGCAAAAATCTCAGTTAATTCACAATTAAGTAAAAACTTACACATTAACAGAGGTTTCCCACAAGGAAGTCCCTTGTCCATGCTGCTCTACATTTTATCATTAGAACCGTTCTTATCCCACCTGGAAGCAAAGTTGACAGGGATAACTTTATCAGGAGTTAAAACTGCAACAGGGGCCTACGCAGATGACGTAGAAGTAGTGGTCAGACATGAACAAGACATCACTACTCTCGAGGTGGTGCTCAGAACATATTGTGCTGCATCTGGGGCAAAAGTCAATGAAAGAAAAAGTAAATTTTTAAATCTACGTGGGTTTGAGCATCCTCAGATCACTTGCGCCACACCAGTTGAAGAACACAAAGCTCTTGGTATAGTGTTGCGAGCGTCCTCCTTGCAAATGACTGCTGCAAACTGGCGGGAAGTAGCACACAAAATCAATGGCGCTTTGATTGTCCCAGAAGCCTTAACCAATATGATAGAGTTAAGTTGATTAATACATGTGTATTATCAAAAGCCTATTACCTATACAGCGCAGGTTCTACCGATTCCAGCCACGATAGCTAAAAATATCATGTCTAATGTAACAAATTTCATATGGAAAGGGGAGGTCTTCCGGGTGGCTGCAAAAACGGCAGTACTACAATCAGTGAACGGAGGGATGGGCTTAGTGGACGTAAAGAGGAAAGCAATGGCGCTGTATGTGAGAAGAACAGCCACTACTATAACAGAGGAACCAACAGGAATTACAGCGCAATTATTTAATGCAGTTAGGCCAAGAAGCTTAGAACCACCAGTGAATATTCACCAAATAGTTACCGACTAAGGCATATAAAAATATATTACCTTGAAAGGAGTTACATCAGCAAAGGCTTACTGGAATCTCAGCATTTAACAGCTAAGGTTATTATAGAAGAGTTCAGGGAAAACAAAGGCAAGAAACCAATCGAGAAGAAGTTTAATGGAATAGACTGGGATGCGGTGTGGCAAAATGTGTATTGTAAAGTGATTTCGTCGGATGTTCGATCAGCGTGGTATAAAGCAATAAATGATACAAGTAGTACCAATGAGAGACTGCACAAAATAGGACAAAGTGATGCAAATCTCTGCAGTCGCTGCAAGCTGGTGGATACGAATCCATAATTGGAGATGGACCAGAGATAGAATAGCTTCAGTCACAAGGGACACGGCTAAAAATGTTCCCTTGACGCTACTGTAACGACCCGATAGAAAATATTACCCAATGACAAAAAAAACAATGTAGTCATGTGGCTACTTTCCAACTATTCAAGTTACGTCTTTAAAAACATTGGTGGAGATGAAGATGTGGAATTCAGAATGTACATGGAAACTGAATTCGCAAAAACATGTACATATAGAAACCATGGCAAGATGTTCGGCAACATGTTAAAAATTGTTTTTGACAAAATGGGCGTCGGTTAGAAGCAAGTGACAGCTTTGGAGTTGGGTGGAAAGAATCGCGAGAAGTTCTGTGGATACCTCCAACTGCCTGCGTGTTCTTTTCTTGGCCAGTATTTAAATTGTCAGGCAGCAACAGGATTTCAAGATACAAAGAGGTAACAACACTTTAATTGCAAATGCTGTTTATGGAAGATATCAGCATATTTCGAAAACTGAAGTTTTATTTTCTTTCTAGGAAAGATATTTTCTCTATTGTACGTAATAACGTGTGTTGTGGGGGCGTCAGGCGTCGCGCCACCGGCTGCACTGGCCGCTCTGGCCGGCCTGCTCCTCCCTCCACAGAAGAGCTGTTTTGTTTCTGGTTTGGACGCTTCCGGCGTTATTTGCTTTTACCAGGAGAATGTTTTGATTTGTTATTTTAATGGTTTTTACAGTATAAAAAAAACGGTGGAGGTCGGGTAAAGCGGTCGACTGGAAATCGAAGTGTCGCGAGTTCAAAACCCGGTCGGACCTTGGAATTTTTCAGTCCACTTTTTAACCCATTTTTCACCTCACAACGATGTGAGTAGCCACCAGAAACGACACGTGGTTCGGATTCAACGTTAAGCTGTTTGTGCCCTTTCACCATTTGGACAACTGGGGTAGGCTAGGGACACGGCAAGTCGCCGAAGTGGCGTCTAGTTGAAAGACTTGCGCCAGGCCAAAGAGCCACCGTAAATTATTATTACTATTCTGAAGCATTTTTGATGCAGCGTCGAAAGTCGGGGAACCCATCTTCAGTTAAAATGGTATATAACCTTTCAGATGACATCTGGAAAGCGTGAGCAATTTCACGCATTCAGTCGGCGATCCTCCATTTTCTGCACTTGCGATGATATGTGGAGCAGTGACACATCCTGGCTGTCCACTTTGCGGTCGTCATGTAAGCTCTCCTGACCAAATTAAAAAAAAAATAAATAAATAAATAAATAAAAGATCTGACCGCCATATGACTGAAAGTATTTTTTTTTTTTTTTTTTTTTTTTTTTATTATTATCACTACCTGCTTTCGGCCTTAGGCCATTTTCAAGTACAGTGATAAAAGTTGTCAGATAGCTTCTTTAGATCATGGTCATAATAATAAAAACAATATAATATTCGGAGTTGAATCCATGTCGGAGTAACTGGTTTTGTGATTTCATGGTGAACAAATACCTATAAATGAAGATGTGGGGACAAATGTGTCACCCGTTTTATTACTCCGACATGGATTCGACTTCGAATATTTTATTATTGTTATGACCATGACCTAAAGAATCTGATCTGACAACTTATTACAGCACCTGAAAATGGCCTAAGGCCGAAACCAGGTAGTGATAAAAACTTAAAAAAATACTTTCAGTCAAATGGCGGTCAGCTCTCTTAAAAATTTTTGTGTGACTCAGGCTCCTGACGCCTACAAAATCATAGATTTAAATTCATTTGTGCAGTTCGCAACAGTAGAATATGAAGTAGCAGAGTACCACCCGTGTATTCTGTGAATCGGCATGAATGTCCTTTGCTTTCATCCCTTGCTGTAAGAAGTACTTATTCACTGCTGGAGTTTAGATTTTTTTTTTCTCGATGTTCGCAAATCAATGCTCGCGAACAGCAGAGCCACAGCTCTCTCCCAAGAACACTGGCATGTCACGTGTTTACTGGCAACAAACAGTCCGATGCGTCAGCGCTGGCCTCTAGTGGTGACTCCGAGAGCTATTGAAACCAACCTCGTAAAATCAATCATCAGACAATAAAAGATTTCAAAATTTTCATTTTCATACACCTCTTGTGTCAATTTCACCTGCACTACGGTTGTTTGTAAATCAAACACAAATGGAATTTTTTATTCCATATATTTTAACGATAAGGTTCATGTAGACACTACACGTCACCGCATAGCCAACCGAAATGATCTGTCTCTTTAAGAAGCATTATCTCAACTGTGATAAGTGTGTGTGTAGACGCGCCCATGGCGAGCAACAAAATACTTAACATCTTTTGAAATGCTGATATGTAAACGATTTAGTCCCGTTTGTGGTTTTATTTACAATAATATAACGTAAATATACATCTACATTGACATATATACTCCGAAATCCACTGAAAGGTGGATGGCGGATGGTACCTAGTACCACAACGAGTTATTTGCTTTCCTGTTACACGCCCATACAGAATGAGGGGAAAACGAACACTTATCTTGGTGGTTTTTACGCGAAATGTAGGTTGGTGGCAATAAACTGTTTCAGTTTCCGGCCCTCTAAATTTCTTCAACAGTGCTTCTCGGAAAGAACGTCGCCTTCCCTCCAGCAACTCCCATTTGATTTCCCGATGCATTTCAGTAACACTCGCGCATGGATCGAACTTACCAGTAACGAACATAACGGTCCGCTTTTAAATTGTTTCTACATCTTCCTTTAAACTGATCTGGTGGGAGTTCTAAACACTTGAGAAATACTCAAGACGGGGTCGTACAAGCGTTTTATATGCGGACTCCTTTACAGACGAACCATACCTTCCCAATACTCTCCCAATTAACCGTAGTCGACTCGCCTTCCCTAGGACTGTCCCCACATGCTGTTTCCATTTCATATCACTGTGCAACATTATACCTAGATCTTTAATTGACGCGACTCTGTCGAGCAGCACACCACTAATGCTGAATTCCAACGTTACAGGATTGTTTCACCAACTTATCTACCTCTTCTTACATTTTTCTACATTTAGAGCTAGCTGCGATTCCTCATACCACCTAGAAATTTGGTCCAAGTGATCCTGCATCCTACTACAATCAATGACGACAGATTCCTGTACACAACAGCATCATCAGCATACAGCTGCAGACAGCAACCCACTCTGTCAGTCAGATCGTTTACATAGGTAGAAAATAATAGCGGTCCTATTAATCCTGACGATATCCTAGTACTTGACATCAAGGACAACGTAATGAGTTCTATTACTTCAGAATCTTCGAGCCACACGCATATTTTGGTATATATTCATTATGCCCGTAATTTCGTTAGCAGTAAGTGACGTGCTTTTTACCATTTATAATGGCGAGTTGTTAGCCGTGCGACTCGGTAGCACAGTGGTATAGTGTCCGACTACAAATCCAAGGGTTACGGGTTCGATACCCACCAGGACCACGGGTTTTTATCTTTCACTTTCCACTTTTTTCACCTCTGGCAGTGTTGCTGATGTGAAAAATATCGAGTAGCACTTTGGTTCGGAACGCACGTTAAACTGTAGGTCCCCCTATAACTGGCTGGGTGAGTCAGTTCGAAGGTCGGAGGAAGACAACGGCATACCACCTCCAAAAAGTACCATGCCTAGTAAATGACTGTGGTGTTCAAACCAATCGTCGGATTCTTGACTGCTTTTTACAGTTATTGGCCGACATTTAGATCTCCAGAAATAAAGGTGTTTCAACGTCGACTGATTGCAGACGATTACTAAACTTTGTGGCGAGAGACTCTAGTGACGCTCACACAAATTACTCACGTACACGATCGATAGACTGCTAACGTCCATTGCTGTCTCATCTAGTGTACAAAACATGGGCTGTAGGGCTGCCCTAAAGAAGCGGGAAACCGCGTATCTTGCGGGAAAATGCTTATCAGCGAATGAAAAAGCTGTGGCGTAATCTACTAACATCACCTACCACATACAGGGTGTATCACTAAACGTGTTTGCCTCTGCTCAGTGACATAAACACGATCCTTTAGATATCCCCACAAAAAGAAATCTACCTTGCGGGCCATGATTGAGGACCAAGGCGTCCCAACTATCTTCCTGCAAACCTTTAGTTCTTCCACAAGAGCACGCGCAGAATAGGCTGGGTGACCATCTTGCTGCATCATCATACAGTCGGCAGTGTAACAGCGCATCGAGGAAGCTTCTCGCTCCGTGACACCGGCGACGTTACAACTCGGCCGCACCACATTTAGAAGGCGCATTGCATTATGCGCAGCGTTTGTGGTATCTGCCCCTGAAACTTTGAACGGTTGTAACTCCCAAACTAACAGCGATAGGAATGTAGCTTAAATTGATTTGGACGCAGCTGGTTTTAACTGATCCAATGCATGATAGAAAAAACTATTGTTCCATTTAAAAAATTATATATTTGTGCTGTAACTCTGTGGAAAATGATACAATAAAGTATGTTCATAGCTCCGCAAAAAAAAATTTCCCGTCACCTATTATTTTATAAGTTACAGAGGCAAACACAGTGAAACACCCTGTATGTACAGGGCCTCACAACAGCAAGAGGCCGGCGAGAATTACAGTCTTGGGCACTCAGCCAGGTGACGTGGCAAGAGTAGTGCTGCGCCGACGCGATCGTGGACTTGACTGGTGAGCCGCTAACAGGTCGTGCCACCTGTCTGAGTGCCCCGGCCTGTCTGTCTCGCCGGCCACGACAACAGCCCATTTCACGTTACACCGACCAGGCTGCTTCCGACAGCTGACTGGCTGGCCGCTGGGGCACAGCCGGTAAGCTGGCGGTCGCGGCCTGGTGGATGTGACGTGACACGGGCTGTCGTGAGGCCTTGTGTCTAGGTGGCGTCGCATCTACACGGTCGATACGAGCATACGGCCGTATTGCTTAATGTGTAAACTCTTGCCGCGAGGGAGTGACCGAGCGTTCTAAGGCGACAAGCTGCGGATAGCGCCTCTGCTCGCAGTCGGAGGTTCGAGTCCTCCCTCAGGCGTGGGCGTATTGTTGTCTTTAGCATGAATTATTTTAAGTTGGTTGTGGTTCATGGTGTGGGTTCCTGTAGTCATGTCCTAGTTCATGAACCACGGGCAACGTATGAGTGGTCAAGTAAGTGTTCCTGACAGTTGGGATACCAGTTACCTTGGTAAAAGGTTGGACATCTCGGACATATTCTGAGTTGTGGCCACCTTTGTGCTCAGACAGCAAAGACTACCAAATCCACCGGTTAGTCCCTCAACCGTTAGGGGTAAAACCCAGTGGGGCCCTGGGCAAGTAAGGCTAGCAACCTGCTTCCCAGGTACTTCAATATCATGCTGGCAACAATCAAGGCAAAATGTCTCGGACCTTTGGAGATGATGGAGTCCCACCTCTAATTGACAGACCAGGGGCTCCTCAGATGCAACTTGGCAAACGATCTGGAATGAGATGGGGAGCTAGTATTAATATCAATGGGGATTACACTGGGAAGAAGGTAGAGCTGGCAGAGGCTTCAAGTAAGATGGGGGTAGATGTTTTAGCTGTTAGTGACGTTAGAGTAAGGGGAGAGAAAGAGGACGGAGTCGGAGAATTTTGAAGTAAAAGACATAACATCAGACGAGGCATCAATGTTAGCATTGAATAGGGGATCATGGAGGAATTTTATTAGAGGTACTATGCTCCAGACTGAACGCTGAAAGGCATAATTAGTCTCTAATGATGATGATGATGATGATGACGTTAAGCCTAGGGACTGCCGGCCGCGGTGTCCCAGGGGACTGAGGCGCTCCAGTCACGGTCTGCACGGCCACTACGGTCGGGGGTTCGAATCTCCTCTCAGGCATGGATATTTGTGTCGTCCTTAGGATTAGCTAGTTCATAAATAGTTTGTAAGTTTAGGGACATGACCCCGTAGTTAAGTCCCATAATTAAAAAAAAAGCCTAGGGATTGATGGCCAGAGTAGTTACGTCCGATTTACGAACATTTGAACATTGTGTAGGCTCTCTTGGTAAATAGAGGTAATGTAAAATAATTTCAAGTCCGATTTCTTGTGGCTGGAAATTTTTCGAATCTTATTCTTTCTAGTATGAGGGCAGACATTTTAAAGCATCTTTCGAATGAACTGGTTACCTGTCTTGGATGACCTATTCTCTGCTAGTAAAGGGGAACAGTCACTTAACTGATGCAAAGACATTATCTCCTCGCTCTCTACCGTACACTCTATCCAATACTCGCTCCAACGCCACCTCAATCACCTTACCACTTGGTGTAGCCAATGGCTCCTCAATACAAACCTTTCAAAACGCACCTTCCATTACCATGACTTCTTCACATGCGTGTGTGTGTGTGTGTGTGTGTGTGTGTGTGTGTGTGCAGTTTTGATCCAAGTATTGGCTGCTGCTGTGTACCACCAGAACGACGCCGTCTGTGGAGACTGTTGCTGCCACGAGTACGTTAATCTTCCCAAGAGACGGCTCGCGCGTTCCCGCGTGCAACAGCCTTCCTCTTGCATTACCTGTTTCTGGAAACGCTCACGGCACCCCGTATGACGTCAATGGCAGATCATACCTTCTCGCAACAGATATCGATAGCAATACCCTCTGCAGAGCCTCGGCATTCGTAAGCATAATGTACGTAAATCACTGACGTTATTTAAAAATCTGATGGTTCTTCCTTTCCGAATTGAGAAAGTTTTGCTGTTGGCCTTCATCATTGAGGACATGCGGGCTTCCATCTCTCTCTCTCTTGGCAAACAGGTTCTTCAGTTATTATTCGCTCCTTTACGCAAGATTAGTGACGTGAATTTATTTTCCTACAGAACGTATTACATACAAATTATAAAATATCCTCCACTCCATTAGGGTCGGCTGGTACAGCAACCAATCAGATTGTTTAGTAATAAAAGACAGTCGTGGTGGCAACATTTTTTATTTGTATCGCGTTTCACCCTTGTGGAGCATTCTCAGAAAGTCTTAAAATATCACATCAGATGAGTAGAACTAAAACCATTTACTAGCCACAGTCTGGCAGCGTCAAATCATTAAACTAGCATACGGTCAACGAAACCCATAATCCTAAAGCAGAGCTGCAGCGGCGGCCACTATTGTGCAGTGATACGGACACATAACATAATATTGAAAGCATCGGCATGATGTGTTCACCAGGTGTGTGAATATGGCCGTATCATTGCACAATAGGGGCCGCCGCTAATCTGTGTTTAGGATTCTGACGGGTTTTGTCGACCGTATTCTGGCTTAACGATTTGTCGCTGCCAGATTCTGGCTAGCAAGGGTTTTCTCTTCTGATGTGATATTTTAAGAGTGAAAATCGTTAAAAATCAATAAAAAAATTGCAACCACGACTGATTCTTATGACCATACATCCAAATTACTTCATTTGTACGAACAACGAGAAATCGTCGAACCACATAATATCACTTCTTGAGGAAAGTAAACTTCATGATTGGCGTCTATATAGCAGTACACTGTTACCTTTAACACACACACACACACACTAGTAACAGGGGATAAGTAAAATTAAAATAAGCAATAATAAGTCATTATATTGGATTCAACAACAGCACACACTATTGAGTGTATCACTATGTCACAGTCATCAGGAAATATCAAAATTTTGCACACGAATGAGACTTTTGTTGTTTGTTGGAATGATAACAGCGCGGAGTGGCCGTGTAGTCTAAAGCGTCTTGCTACGGACTGGGTGGCCGTTCCCATCGGAGGTTTGAGTCCTCCCTCACGGATGGGTGTGTGGGTTATCCTTAGTGTAAGTTTTAAGTCTGTTTTTAGGTCTGGGGACTGATGACCACAGCAGTTTAGTCTACTAGGTTTGCAAATATTTGAACATTTTGGTAACAGCGAACAATACGATCACAGTCCTACAACAAAAACTGAATTTTTTCTGGGGGTTGCACACGTGATTCGTATGGAAACACGCCTCCTAAATTAAAATATGTAATTCCAGTTATAGGTAATATCTATGCTGTGAATAATAAAAACGCTGTATTACTGCGTTATTTTTTTCCCTGTGAGCAACGGCACCCTCTATAATGATATTACAGCAGTAGTCGGCAAGCATTGCAGGCATCCATTTCCCTTCATAACGCTTTTGCAAGAACATTTCATCTTGATGGACACGCTCATCGTGGTCGCCGGAAACATCGCTACAGCTCTCAGAAAAATAGTTTCGATGTGAATCTAGGAAATGCACTTTTAACGACATGTTACATTCTAAATCCCTATATGCATTTATCATTTCTTGAACCAATTGATCATAGTTGTCAGCTCTTTTTCTTCCCAGAAACCTTTCGGTTACATTTTTAAAAGAGATCCATGCATTTTTTTCTTTGGGTGAAAGGCTTTCTTCAAAATGTAGGTCTTTTTGAAGTTCTTTAATTTAGGGGCAAACCTAAAAAAAAAAAAAAAAAAAAAAAAAAAAAAAAAAAAAAAAAAAAAGTGTACCCAGCCGTTTTCTAGGCAGTTGCGCTGACCACTACACCACTGGGTACACCGTGCTCACTCCACCTGCAAGGCCTACCTAAGCACGCCTCCCGTCAGACAAATTTCCAGCTTTACCCAGCCCACAGTACTAGGCTTTTTATCTTTCACTTTTCCACTTCTTCCACCTCTGGCAGTATTGCGCATGTGAACCCACGTTAAACTGTAGGTCCCCCTATAACTGGCTGGGTAAGTCAGTTCGAAGGTCGGAGGAAGGCAACGGCATACCACCTCCAAACAGGACCATGCCTAGTAAAGCACTGTGGTGTTCAAACCAATCTTCGGATTGTTGACTGCTTTACCTTTTAAGTAAAGTACTGTGCCTGATAACGTATTTCTGATTTCAGGTTTGAGTTTCTCACACGAAAATCCTTTGGAAGCAAATATTTCCGTATGAGACTAATGACCCTTGTCGAACAGTGTATTCGATCTAGTTACAGTTCTTATATCTCTAATCAGATTTCGGAAATTAAAGATGGTTTCCAATACAAGTAATCATATAATTATTCTGTACACAACACGAAGTACTGAGCGTTGAACTGATGCTTATTTTTATTCATGTATTCAATAAGAATGTTTGTAGAGCTTATGGGATTTAACTATGGGGACATCAGTCCCTAAACTTAGAAACTACTTACGAACTAGCTAATACTAAGGACGGCACAAATATCCATGCCCGAGGGGGGATTCGAACCCCCGACCGTAGTGGCCGTGCAGGCTCTGACTGACGCGCCGCAGAACGCTCGGCCACCCCGGCCGGCTACATGTATTATAACTTAATCCTTCAACTGAACACTATGAGACTATGTGTTACACAAAATATAGAATTGGGGCTTTATGACTAGACATGAATTCCCTATATTGCTAGATATCACCTTGAAGTAAAAAAATCTAATGAAAACTGTTAGAAAAATTAAATTACAAGCATAGATTTTAGAGACTAAAGTGTGTACCCACTTCATCTTAATTTACTTCCCCGTTAAATGTTCAAGTGGTTGTAAATCTAAGGGACTTAATTGCTGCGGTTATCAGTCCCTAGGCTTACAAACTACTTTAACTTATGCTGAGGACAACACATACACTCATTCCCGTGGGAGGACTTGAACCTCCGCCGGCAAGTAACCATCCGCTTAGTGCGCTCGCTCACTCCACCCTTTGTTCATTGCGGAGGCACTCCTGGGGCCTTACTCTCAAGAGAAAGTGATTGAAGAACTGCGATTTCAAGAGGACAGAGGTGAGGTGACAATTTATACGTGACGGGCTGCGTGCTGCAGTAGTCCGCGCAGGTATGGTGACTGCTACGTCCTCAGTGGCGTTGCCGGGCGCCGTGGCTCAGCGCGCCCGGTCAGAGGGCTAGAAGCACTCCTCTATAGTAAAAATGGAGAGCGATCAAAATTTATATAAAACACACTTATTTCAGCCAAGATCGCTATTTTATTTGTTGTTGTTTTTTCTTACCGGTTTCGATGAACTATGTCATCATCTTCAGAAACAATTTTCATATAACAATTTTCTCCTATTTTCAATAAAATAAAGAGTTACTTGTAAAAATGAAATATAAGATAAAGAACATCATCAAAGTGGATCGTCATCTGTATTGCACATTTAAAAATTGTGTGTGTTCTTATCACAAGGAACAAGGAGACAAGGTGATGCAAATATTGATCGTTTGGCAATGTTCTTTTTGTTATATTTCATTTTCACAAGAAACTCTTTATTTTCTTGAAAATAGGAGAAAATTGTTATATAAAAAATTGTTTCTGAAGATGAAGACATAATTCATCGAAACTGGTAAAAAAAAAAGGAAAAAAAAAAACCCTAGCGATCTTGGCTAAAGAAGTGTGTTTTATTAAAAATGATAATAATAATAATTTAAAAAAAAAGAAGAGTGGTGGAGTCGGCATCAGCTTAACCACCTGACCGCCTCTGGCAAGGAGACCCAGGTTCGAATCCCGGCGGGGCACACATTTGCATTTAACATCGTAAATTCTATGAATACTAATCTTTTTCCTTCTTTCTTTTCTCTCGATGAACGTCTACAACAGAAATAATGAAAGTATAAGACAACTTGGGGAGCCTGGTTTTTGTCCGACTTTAATAGACACTTGTAAATGTTTTGTCTTTTGTTTCTGCTTTGTGCCCGTGTTTCTCAGGGGCAGAGTGTTGGCAGAACTGTTTCATTTCATGACGGCGGCTAATCCCCCTGGTGGGCACTGCGTTCGCGCTGCCGTGCACAGCGGTAGGTGAGCACCTGTCCTCACGAGCGAACAGCATGGGAGCCAGCAGGCCGACTGGGGGGAAGATGCACGACGTCACGGGAACAGGTTCTGCCGCAGAGGAAACGCCGAGACTACTTTAATCGGCAATAATGACGCAACCGTCGGCACGACAGCAATGTGTGGCGGCAAAAAGCGCGACACTGACCGTGTGGGGAGCAGTGGGGGGAGGGGCGGTCTCAAGGGAGGGGAGGGGGGAGGGGTGAGGTAGCAGTGCAGCAGCGCCCTGCAGGAGGGGAGAGGTGCGAACCAGCAGGAGGCGGCAACGCGACACTACCTCCAGTAAGCCAAGGCAGGGGCGACGCTACTGGTGACTAGACCCCGGATTGTTAGGTCGCCTAAAATAGGCACATTCATTACCTCATTTAGGACAAACAAAATCTAAAATAGGCCCTGACAATAATTTATTAAACGATACAAGCATAAGGTAAAATTCGTAGAGTTATTCACTTAACAATAAGAAAACCCTTTATACGACGTACGTCCAGAAAGTAAGTTCCGTTTGGTTATATAAAACAAACGTGTACAGATACAGAAAAAATATTTATTGTACAAAAATCTACAACTGTTACTTTTCTACATAGCTGCCGAAATTTTGTAGGCACTTGTCATAGTGTGGCGCAAGTTTCTGTATGCCTTCTTCATAGAAGGTTGCCGCCTGTGTATTCAGCCATGTGGTAACATGTTCTTTCAGCTCGTCATCATCGTTAAGCTTATGGGACTTAACTACGGGGTCATCAGTCCCTAAACTTACAAACTACTTATGCACTACTTACGAACTACGATGGCACAAATATCCATGCCCGAGGGGGGATTCGAACCCCCGACCGTAGTGGCCGTGCAGACCGTGACTGGAGCGCCTCAGTCCCCTCGGCCACCGCCACATAAGGTGGGGCACTATCGTGGAAACAAACACCACCTTTTGATGGAAATCCTCTTCTGACACCTAAAATTTGTCCTGTCAACACTTCAACGATGACGAGCTGAAAGGACATGCTACCACATGGCTGAATACACAGGCGGCAACCTTCTTTGAAGAAGGCATACAGAAACTTGTGCTACGCTATGACAAGTGCCTTCAAAATTTCGGCACCTATGTAGAAAAGTAGTTTGACAGTTGTAGATTTTTGTACAATAAATATTTTTTCTGTATCTGTAGACGTTTGTTTTATATAACCAAACGGAACTTACTTTCTGGACGTACCTCGTATTTTTCGAAGATAAAAAAATACGATGCAGATCAGAAGCCCATGTTGAAATAAATGTAATAGACGTAGACGGTTTGATAAACGGTGTAACCTATAAACCGGTGGCCGCGCGGGAGTACCGAGCGGTCTGGAGCGCCACGTTGCGGATCGCGCGGTCTCCCGCGACGGAGGTTCGAATCCTCCCTCGGTCATGGATCTTTGTGCTGCCTTTAGTATAACTTTAGGGACTGATGACCCTGCAAGTTAAGTGCCATAAGCTTTACAAACATAAACCAGTGATGTCAACAGTGAAGACTGTAATTGACTTCACAGGAAATGACTGAAATCTTTTGTACGTTTTCGAGAGAAAGCCATGAACGTCCTGCAGCCACGTATGTGTCGGGGTTGTACTTCTCTTTCGCTAAATTTTGGACAGGAATGCAGCATTGAGTGGAACTGAATTTTTCTCAAAGGCCCTCCATACCGGTGTTGTGCTGGTAAACCAGTTGAATTTTTTCCACGTACTTTTTCTCTCACTTCACCTGGCGCTTCAATTATTTTCTTTCTCACTTCACACAGAAAGCAGTATTCTCGTGATAGGTCTGCCTGAGCCTTATAATGCGGAAACAACTTGTTGTTGGTTGGATTTTGGAAGGGATTAAACTGCAATGGTTATCAGTCACGGAAACAACTGTCACCGTAAATATTCAGTTGGCTGTAACGTAAGCCAAATCTCGCTGAACTGAGGGATCGTCGACTAATTGTTTTGCATCCTTCGAAGCCAGAAGTACTTTAATCTACGCCATTTGAATATAACAAGCTCAACCATGTGTTGACAGAGAGTGCCGTTATTTCCTCTTTAGTTTTGGTGCCTGGTTGGTGACCTGCATCTAACGTGCTAACTGTCACTTTGCTAGTGTCCCGTAGTCTCATCTACAGAAATCCACTTGCAAGACATCGCAATACCTTGTCGGATTCTTTGCAGTGCGTCCGTGTACGTTGAGTCCACATAATTTTTACGCAACGTTAACTCTGCCGGTACAGACGTTCTTCAGCTTTCGAAGCAAGTACTATGAAAACAGAAGAAATAGGGGCCTTTTAGGATTTTGAAGGTGAAATAGGCTAAAATGGACATTAACGTCGAAATGGGTTATTTTATGTGCTATAAAATTAACTGTCCCGGTTTTAATTGGTAATGAAACGTCTGAGTACAAGTTTACTTTAACTAAGAACTGAGGAAAAGAATACGTTATAACCTAACTGCTGCTGAAGCACAGTTACTAACGAAAGCTTTCCTAAATTCCTTCACCAGAGAAGTCGTGGTAAAGAGTACCGAATTCGAAAGAAGAACAGCTGCCAGCATGCTTCCTTAGAAGTAGATGTCCATGGAGTAGTAGAGCTACGTAGATTTAGATGAAGAGCGGTTTAGATTCTGGTCTTCCCCCCTATCGCGTCAGACAACTAGGCTCGTAAGAGTGTCCAGCAAACCGAGCGAGCTATCGCATTGCTTAAGGAACTGTCCCGACTTGCAAAGGATTAGTCTCCTTCCGAACAATAAGATCAACATTTTGATAACCGCGTCTGTGATATTATAAACAATATGATTAAAAAAAAGAAACCAGCGCAAGTATTCTTTGAAATGTTTCTTTATTCAAACCATGGCCGGGATCGATTTTTTTAATTATTATTATTTTCTACTGCCGAATATGCTTCCCCAGTCTGGTACAGATTATCTCATGCCAGGCAAGTAGACACTGCTCTCAATGAAACCTGCAGGTTGATTACTGGTTGTTTAAAACCTACTCCAACCGAGAAGCTTGACTATCTGGTTGGAATAGCACCACCAAGTGTACGCAGAGAAGTGGCTGCCAACAAGGAGAGACTGAAAGTGGAAGTGAACAGTGCCCACCCACTGCACGGACATAATCCACCACAGCAACGGCTGAGCTCGCGAAAGAACTTCCTGAGGACATCTGAGAAACTCACCGTTTCACCAGAGAAGGCAAGGCTGGAGTTATGGAAGAAGATGACGCCTCACCTTCGTGGATGGATGCCTGAAGCCGAAGAACTACCACCTGGACACAATGAAAACTGGCTCGTGTGGAAAGCTTTGAACAGATTACGATCAGGAGTTGGACGATCCCGAGACAACTTGAAGAAATGTGGTTTCAAGACAGAAGTCACTTCCTGTGACTGTGGAGAACAACAAACCACAAGCCATATGCTCCAGTGTCCTTTGGTCCCTACATCCTGCAGAAAGACTGATCTCCTGCAAGCCACTCCAAATGCCTTGGAGGTTGCGAAGTATTGGGCACATGTAATATAATTACAATTGTACCTATTTATCAATTTATGGTATGTATGGCTACTGTAAATTTCTATGTTTCTGACTCGAGAATAAATAACTGAAATTGTTCCAAGCCTTTCTATTCTTGCTACGGAGTAGAAACAACAACATTACGGCAATTGAAATAGTGGTAATAGCTGAAGATTGCTGCAGGGGGTTTGAGGTTAACTTGTGTTAGCTCCACGTAACAAATAATACAAGCAGTTGGTTTCAGATAGTGTAGTGAGCAGGTAGTGCAATGCAATGGCGACGGCACTTACCCGAAGCTATGGCATGGAGATCCATAGGAAGGATGCAAGCGGGACAGAGATATATGGCTGCAGCTATTGGAGTGTCCCAAAGTGTAGTTTTCAGGATTTGGAGACAGGAGGCTGAGTGCAACTCAGCTGCAACGCACCCTCCACGCAACGACAAATACGCACAATCGCCTTCGGGAATGTGACCTCTACGCACGGAGGTGTATGGCGTACGTCCCATTAAAATCACGACACTGTTTAGCCCGCACAAACTGGGCGGAGCAACATCGTGATTGGAATCGCAAAGAATTGCGCCGGATATCTCCCGGTTTTGAGAACATGCGCTATCTGATCGGATTCGTGACTAATCGAAAGTACGTAAATGTTCAAAATGTTTGTATAGCTTATGCTACTTAACTACAGGGTCAGCAGTCCCTAAACTTACAAACTACTTATGGACTAGCTAACACTAAGGACGGCACAAATATCCATGCCCTAGGGGGGATTCGAACCCCCGACCGTGGTGGCCGTGCAGACCGTGACTGACGCGCCTCAGTCCCCTCGGCCACCGCGGGCAGCTACGTAAATGTTTTCCTTGCTGAACATAGAGGCGAGGGTTGGGATAGAGAGAAACAGAGGCGGGTAAGAGGCATGTATGGAAGGTTTCTCGCATTTGCAACTTCATACAGACATCTATTATGCCGTTTTAGTTTCTTTTTAGTTCAGCGATTTCCATTCTTCTTGTTATAACCGTAAACCGTTTCCTAGTTTAGGTTAAGAATCACCATAAAAGTATTCAGCTCACACACGGAAACAACGCTGCATTCACCTGCATTTCAAAATAAAATAAAAAATTGTAAAAATGCTATCCCAGCACACTCTCCCAACCTGTTGCACGTAACGTTTCTATCGGCTTCCAAGACAGACAGCAAAAACATTTAATTTAATTTTTGATATTGCCCGTAGTTAGAGACCGATTTCAAATATTGAAAATCCTGTCTTATTTTACTCCATTGAGAGTAATTCTCTTCCGACAAATTTCGGGAGAACTGCATCATCTCTGTTCTACTGATATTTCATGGAACAATCTATACGCCGGGAAAGTTTTAAATTTCAAATCGACAATAATGCTGTTATGTTCTACTCAGTGACTGGTATATTCTAAGGTAAAGTTAGGCATGACAAGTACGACAATGAAAGCAAATGTGTTTATCTTGAAGCTGACGGCTCCTAAATGTGGCAACTATGTTCGTCAATCTCTCGAACACGACAACACTTAGCTTTTTCCAACAACACACCTTCTCCCCCTTTGTCCACACTGTGATGGAAGCATAAAAGTCAATCTCTTACTACATTTTCGCTTATCTTTGGTTAAACTGCAGCAAATGCCTTGAAGTTTTAATTCAATAATTTTCAATTAATCCTACTCATAACACACTTTGCAGAATCTAACTACTTTCATTGCGAATGCACCTGCATAGTCATATCACTGTAAGGGCATATAGATACAGTTGAGCAGATAACGTGATGGAGAATTATACGCGTCTTCTGCACGCAGTTGGGTGCACTGAAACTTCAGAAACGGTCGCGAGGTTGTATCCACGCATATTACTGAATCGACCGGCGAAATCATACAATACACTGAGATGTAACAAAAACTCGTTTCCGTCTTAAATTAAGCACAAAATACCTCACTTTCATCCAGTGATTGACACTGATTTCAGCTAAACTTTAAACACACTTTGAAACCACCCGTAAGCTTAGCACATTAACTCGTTTGTCAGGTAATTGAAGCAGCGCTATAGACGAAACACCAGGCGTGTAGGCACAGTGGTTCGTACACTGGACTTGCATTCGGGAGGACGGTGGTTCAAACCCACTTGCGACCATCAAGATTTATGGTTTCCGTGAACTTCCTAAATTACTCCAAGCAAAAGTCGGGATGTTTCCTTTGATAAGGCGCGGTCCATTTCGTTCCCCCAAAAACACGAACATTAGCTCCGTCTCTAATGACACGTTCTCGATCGGACTTTAAGCCCTAGCTTCCTTCTACATTTTTATACATCGGAATTATATTCTTTATCTATTCTGGGTATTACTAGCTTGACACTGATATTTCTTACATTTCTTCCTCACACATGTGCTATCACTGTCACTGCAGTGCGTAATGAGCACTGCGCATAGCGTTTTTTATGTACTAGCTTAAACCCGCGGCTCCGCTCGCGTGTTGGTTGATTATGATAGATAAACTATAATTCAGAAGTGTGCTATGAGACTGGTTTTGAAGGATTTTAATACGTTTTGCTCCATCAGTGTTACTTGATAAAGACGTTTTCCTTTTCAGAGGCATGTTGTCTGAATGTGATCTATTAAAAGTAGATGTAGTGTTGTAATATGTGTAAAGTAACGCAGTGCACATTTATCTACGAAGTTTGAATAACAATTAAATTAATGTAATTAATATCACTTATTTTTGAGGAAATGTCGCTGATAATGCGGACCTGAAAAATATTCCATTCAGATTTCAGAAGTCTGTGCACTTACCGTTTATCAGGAAAGTAAGTAGTGTAGATCAAATCACAAGTAAAAATGCACTCGTTTCGAAGAATCCAATAACGAAATTCAACTATAATGATTGAAATAATATCACAGATCGATCACTTGATGTAATGCGCGAAACGTCAAATCGATTTTTTTAAAGAGATGTATTAAAGGAAATTTCTTTTTTACTGCTTCATTTATTTATTCTTATATTTCCTTATTCGTATGCTTATCCTTACAGAGAAAGAGCTGAAGACATTGTAGCACGCATAGACCAAAGATATGGTCTGTGGCATTACGTTTCGCTGAATGTAACCTCCTTTCTATAGAGTCGTAAACGTCATCGTTGGCCTTCAGTCCGAATTTTTTTATAATTAGACGACTTTCAACCACCATATCTTCCACCCCCTTATAGCTATCGGCATAGAAATGCTCTGGTGTACAACGGGAGACTTCGGACAACAATTACACACAGACCATTCGTTTGCGTTCTGTAGTTTTCGCTGCAGAGCGAAATATAAACACACACACACGTAAAATTTTATATACACCGATAACTTTCCATATACTCCCCCTTTTATCATTATCAACCCTCAAGCAACAATGCAACCAGTAAAACCAATTTCAAAGAGTAAATATAATTTTCAAAGAGTAATTATTGTTCCGCATTTCGCGTTATATTCTTCACATTACTAAATATAGATCAGATCGCTATAAAACCGTGCCTAAAACCTTCCTCAGGTATAAATTAGTAACTGTACAAATATTCAAGTCTCTGCGTCTTGTCACTCGGACGTAATAAGCGTACACCGAACAGATGTTCACATTAATAGATATAGATAAATAGCTATCCGATCGCCATAAAACCGTGCCTGAAGCCTTCGCCGGGTAGACATTAGTACCTGCACAAATTTTTAGCTCTTTATGACTTGCTGTTCAGACGTGATAAACGTACACCGAACAGACATTCACATTTATAGATGTAGATGTAATGGTACCCCCAACTGAAACCTGCCAGTGCCACGAAACGAAAGGTGGGCGTAGCGTTTCCGGGATCTCTGCCACAGAGACCTCAGGAAAGGTCAGCAGCCGACTGAAGCAGTAGCAGGAGCACGCCACACGCAGGCCATAGCTGATGGACGGGCGGGCACCAGTCCAGACTATTCTGGCAGAAGCGGCGTTATTTGTGAAGCCCAGCGCTACCGTGCCCTTGCCTAAATGAAATATCGCTAACGACGTTGTTGATTTCGAGAATCTCCAAACCTTCTGATAGCGCTCTAGGCGCGCGCACTTTGGCCTTGCGTGGAGCTGTTTACCTTGCTTGTGCATTCTTCACTGGCCGCGGAATTTCCTGTATTGAGTCATCATAAAAAGACGAAACTCAAGAAACAGAAACTGATCGAAGAACTGCTGTAAGGAAAGACGGCTCTGCAGCCAAGTGCCTGTTCAGATACTAGTTGCAGTTTTACTCGTTACTACTGTACCGTTTTGTGCCCCGAACGTGAACCTGAAGGAAGAACTGATTCAATCCTGTGACAATCTTTTACAACACTGTGAAGATTTTACTGAAAGCTTGTTCGACACTGCCACCTCGGTGTAGTCATTCCCCACCCCACCCCTTTTCTAATGAGATGAATTGTTTCACTCCAACTTCTACAACGAACATCCTTACCTACAATTCTAGCTTTTATAGATCTGGAGAAGGCTTTTGAGAAAGTGAATTGCAATACACTCTTTCTAATTCTGAAGTCAGCAGGGGTAAGCTATAAGGAGCGGATGGTTGTTAACAACTTGTACATCAACCAAACAGTACTTTTTTAGAGTTGAAGGGCATGAAAGGGACGCAGTAGTTGGGAAGGGAGTAACATAGGGTTGTGGTCTTTCTCCAATGTTATTCAATTTTTACAATGAGCAAGCTTTGAAGGAAAGCAAAAAGAAATTTGGAGTAGGAATTAGAGTTCAGGGTGAAAAAATAAGAATATTGCGTTTCGCTGATGACATTGTAATTCTGTCAGAGACAGCAAAAGACCTGGAAGAGGAGCTGAACGGAATGGACAAGCCGGCCGCAAAGCCGAGCGGTCTGCAGTGCGCCAGTCACGGTCTGCACGGCCGCTGCGGTCGGGGGTTCGAATCCCCCCTCGGGGATGGATGTTTGTACCGTCTTTAGTATAAGCTAGTTCATAAGTAGTTTGTAAGTTTAAGGACTGATGACCCCGTAGATTAAGTCCTATAAGCTCTACAAACATTTGAACATTTTGGAATGGACAGTGTGTTGAAAGGTGCATGTAAGATGAACATTAAGAAGAGCAAAACGAGGGTAACTGAGTGCAGTCTGAGAAAATCAGGCGATGCTAAACGAATTAGATGAGGTAACTAAACAGTAAAGGCGATAGATGGGTTTTGTTACTTGGGCTGTAAAGTAACATCGATGGTCGGAGCCGAGGGGACTGAGGGGACTGAGGCGCTCCAGTCACGGTCTGCAAGGCCATTGCGGTCGGAGATTCGAATCCCCCCTCGGCCATGGATATTTGTGCCGTCCTTAGTATAAGGTAGTAAATAAGTAGTTTGTAAGTTTGGGGACTGATGACCCCGTAGTTAAGTCCCATAAGCTTTACAAACATTTGAACATTTTTTTGATGGTCGGAGTACAGAGAATATAAAATGCAGAATGGCAATGAGAAGAAAAGCGCCAATGAAAAAGAAATTTTTTAACATCGATTATTAATTTAAGTGCAACAATGTCCTTTCTGAAGGCATTTTCGTGGAGCGTTGCCTTGTACGGCAGTGAAACATGGGTGATAAACAATTCAGACAAGAAGAGGATAGAAGCATTAAAACGTGGTGTTACAGAATAATGCTGAAGATTAGGTGGGTTGATCGTATAACTAATAAATAGGTACTGAACAGAAATGGGGAGAAAAGGCGTTTTTTGGCATACTTTGATTAAAAGAAGGGATCGATTGGTAGGACACATTCTTAGACATGGAGGAATCATAAATTTTTGCATTGGAGGGAAGTGTGCGGGGGAAAAATCGCAGAAGGAGACCAAGAGTTGAATATAGTAAGCAGTTTGAAGTGGCTGTGGGTTGCCGTTTTATGAGGGGATAAAGAGGGTTGCTCAGGATAGAGTAGGGTGGAGTGCTGCATCAAACCAGTCTGCGGACTGAAGATACAACGACAACTTTAATCAAGCATTCTGATCAAGTTTGATATTCACAGTGCAGCGCCAGTGTAATTACCCTTTCACATTCATACATCTTCACCCAGCCATAGTCCAGGCATAATTTTACTTAAACAGATATCTTCCTTTCTCTGGGTCCCGCACTGTACAGTATGTCTTTGAGGGACATGTTTAATAACACAATAATTATAAATTATTTTTACACTGTTTTTGAACGTTTTAATACTTCACAATAACAACGAGTAAAGTAGAGGGATTGTTATATACATTCTTATAACATAATTATGTAACATACATTTTCCGATTTTTTACTTACCATACTTATAATATCGTTGCCATTTATTTGCTGCCCAATTGATGTTTTTTAAAGCTGATGTTATGCTTGTTTATTGGTGATTATCCTGATATGTGCAGCAGCAGTGGTTATATTAATCTATTTTTAATCAATTTCTGTAGTGGCAGCGCAGTCCAGCATAGACTGTGGCGACAGTATTTCAACAATATTATAAGTTCACATTGCTACCAGTAATTTATTGTCTTTTTATATGGAGTGTCTACTATGGATCTTTGGTATTTATTTATTCTCTTGTCTTTTTATAATCTGAATAAAATTTCAAATATATTTTTTATGTGTTTTAGCTGGGTTTGTTCATTTATTATATGGTTTTGGTTCTTGTGTAAGTGTGAATAGAGTTCGATTTCTTCGAGAATATTTAGTTTTTGTCCCTTTCTGTATAATGTGTAAAATTTTTAATGCTTCTTCTATAGGTTTTATGTCGTGTTTTTCTGTGATTAGATGATAGAATGTAGAGGGATTGTTTTTACTGTCTCTGGTGTGTCCTTTATATTTAGTGTGGAAATTTCTGACAGTTCGGCCTGTATATGATTTTTGAAAGGTGTTACACATAAATTTGTGAATACTAGTGTCTGTCTGTCTCCTTTATAAATTTTGTGATTCATACAGTGCTTGTTTTGGTAGGCAAATCTGACGTTTGTGTCTTTGAATACTTTCTTACATTCAGTATCTGTCCATGTTCAGTGCTAGAGTCGAAGTCCTGTGGAGCTACAAAAGTCTAGCAGTTTGCATGTTAACATTGACGTCTTCTGTATGCTGTTCTTATGTTAACATGCAAACTGCTAGAATTTGTGAGCCCACAGCGCTTCGACTCGACTCTAGCACTGAAGATGGTCAGACACTGACTGAAATCGATTTGTAATAAAAAACGAAGCTTTCAATGCTGTTCCTCCCTGTTTTAATAATATTAATGTGGTCGCTCTGCACCAGACTCCAGATGGAGTCGTCTACATTTATTAATTTTGTCTGATACGTTTCGTAGGTATGTTGTAGGTATGCTGGTCGTTATTTTCTTTATTGGAGTGTCTTTTGTTATGTTATCCCTCTGTGTTTAACTTTGATGTTTTTGCCCAGACCTATATAAACAACATAGACTGGCCACAGCGCCGCCATAGTTGAAGACAATTGGAAGGCTGCCGCCATCTTTGAGAACGTCAGTGTCACGCCAGGTGTTACTGGGCGTCTGCTAACAACTGAATCACAGGTTTTATATCAGTCATGGCCAGTCTCGATTTTTCCTTAATTTCTGGGCGACGCATTTCTGAAAGTAATTCCCACTGCAAATAGCATCTCTCGTTTACTACTACATCCTAAGTGTAATATTTACAATCGTCGAACTGCTGCATTATTTGATGTTACTATGTCAGTAATCGTTTGTATTTGCCGACATATCTTCCCTATAAATACAGACGAATTTCTTTTAAATCTTTACCATTCTGTCTGTGGTTCAAATGATGTTACATGCTTTGAAGTACATTAAGTATTTATCGAGCTCTCCGCAATTTGTCGTTTCCTCGGTACTCTCCTTACAGCTTTTGGTTTCTGTAGGTGCTCAGGAAACAAAAATATTGTTGGAATGGCATTTGCCAGCAGCCGCTTTCGATCGCTGGTAGCATACATGAACTTTTCTTCAAAATGAAAAGAGCATATGTAACTGTACGTTCTAGGCTGCCACTTATCACGCCTCATACTGGTTACCCATTGGGTTAGCAGCTCCTTGCTTTTCAAAGGAAATCTGTTTAAGGAATAGTTTAATTACAGTTCATATGCCTAGACTACTAACCCTATAATTAATATGCTTTTGTACACTATATAAACAATTGTCATTACATTAAAACACACCAAATACATCTGTCCTCTGCCTAGCTTTTTGATGGTCGTGAAGTAAACATAATTTTGAAACTTGGTAAATGCGAAAGTTAAGTATAATGAATGTTTATAGGCAAAAACACGCTAATACACAACGACCTATATAATTACATATTTCTTCCTTTGTGTATGATATTCCAACAGTTTTATCGCTGCGCTTGTTGCAATTCTGCGCTGAACATACACTGGGCTTGATTTACCACTAATAATAGCGCTTACACGTTAGTTTTGATTACAGACAGACGCGTCTGTTCACGCTGCTGCTTCAAACTGAAGTTCTCAAACATGGCGCCCCCTATGTTGCTTAGTGCTGCCACCCAGAGCGCTGTAGCTTGCCTATAGCCGCTCTATGTCGTTTATATACCTCTTTGTTTTTGGCTGTGTTTTCTGCTGCCACCACAGTCTATGCTAGACTGCGCTTGCCACTACAAAAAATCGATTAATGTAACCAGTACTGAAGATGGCTCAAGGCGGAAATGAGCTTATTGTGAAGTAATAAAAAGTTCAAGAGCAGTGTAAAAATAATTTATAATTGTTGTGTTACTGCTTTTGAAGGATGAAATGAAATACTTTTTACTTAAGGAGATGTATTAAAAGAAATTTCTTTTTTACTGTTTTATTTATTTATTCTTATATTTCGTTATTCGTATGCTTATCCTTACAGAGAAAGAGCTGATGAAATTGTAGTACGCATAGGCCAAAGATATGGTCTGTGACATCACGTTTCGCTGTATGTAACCTCCTTGATAGAGTCGCAAACGCCATCGCTGGCCTCCAGTCCCAATTTTTTTTTTATTTTTATTTTTTTTTTTTTTTATAATTTGATGACTATATCTTCAACCCCCTTATAACTATCTGCATGGAACTGCTATGGTGTACAACGGGAGACTTCGGACAACAATTACACACAAACCATTCGTTTGCGTTCTGTAGTTTTCGCTGGAGAGCGAAATATTAACACACACACGTAGAATTTTATATACACCGATAACTTTCCATCCCAATATACTCTACCCTTTTATCATTATCAATAGGGCTGGGCAAATGATACTCGCGTTCGAACATGTTCGGGATTACCCGATACAGCAGAGAACTCGATACAGTATCGAACTGTTCGAACACTCTGATAATAAATGACTGGCGCTGCTTATCTGCCAACGTTACGCGGGAAATTTTGGAGTTAGCGGGCTATCACTTTGCTCAGATCTAATTTCAAGGAAGTACAAGTACATGTAAAGTAAAACAAAGGCAACAGTATGAAAAACTAATTTTGTTTAAAACAGTACATACGTGACGTGTCTGGTCTCACTGCAAGATATAATCCATTGATAAAATATCTGCTACTAAATCAGAACTACTGCACCTCATTACTGACGGCTAACATTGAAAGGGAAAAAATGTGAATCCTTCATAAGTAGAAATTAAACTTAATGCGATTATAAGAGATATAATACAGTATAGTAACAGATAAAAATGTTACCACTTTTTAATCGCTTTTAAAACAAGATTAAAAGAGATGAAATAGGGAAAACATTATAAATTTAATACCCAATAACAGAAATAAGTCATATAAAAATAAACTGTAATTGCCTCCTTGGAATAAACAGTACACGAACTGCTTTGTACGTAGTATCAACAGGAGTCGGTAGATTGCAGCACTATAATTTTTAATCGCGATCGCTATCGTTTACTTATAGGCTATATTCGCTATTGTTTTTACTTATGACCTGCACCCTAGTAGCTACTATAGTCGGAATTTCACACTTATCAATCCCCATAGTACATTATTGACACCCTATCTTCGTTATAAATCGTTTACTGCACAGCACAGAAAAGATTTATGAATATCATCATTGTAAATCGTAGAAATAGTATCTCCTAGCATTGCTAGGTAGCGTTGTGATCGAAAGTTCGAACATTTCCCGAGATTTCTCGAACCGTAACGTAAATTGTTGGAACAGTTCGAGTCATGTTCAAACCCAGCCTTAATTATCAACCCTCAAGCAACAATGCAACCAATAAAACCATTTTCAAAGAGTAAATGTAAATTTCAAAGAGTAATTATTGTTCCGCATTTCGCGTTATATTCTTCAAGTTACTAAATATCTTATCAGATCGCTATAAAACCGTGCCTAAAACCTTCCTCAATAACTGTAAAAATATTTAAGTGTCTGCATCTTGTCGTTCGGACGTGATAAGCATACACCGAACATTCACATTTATAGATATAGATTGAAGAGATATACTTCACGCTTGTGTGGCGACTTTCGGCCTGCAGGTGTCTGGCTAGTTTTGAGCGCGTGTCGGAGGTGAGTGCGACGGACAGGTTGCAGGTTCCTCCTGGTGGCCGGGGCAGAGTGGAGGAGGCCGACCGCGGGGTTCAAGGCGCCGCGGCCTGGAGGGGGCCGGCGCCCACCCTCTTTCCCTCCCGCCCTCTTTCCCTCCCGCCCTCTTTCCCTCCTTTGTGCTGTAGGAGGAGCCTGGCGCACAAAGCGACCGCGCTGACGACACCCCGCCAGCCACGCACGCCGTATTTAAGCCCCGCGGTCGACGGCCACGGCACAGCGTGTGGAGCCACAAACCGCGACACACCACAAGCAGTCGCCATGTTGCGCCTATCGGTGAGTGCCGCGCTGTTGGCAGCACAAGCAGCCCTAGTTGTAGTATTGTAGCCGCGGTAGACCGGCCGAGCGTTGCCAGGCGCCGCTGCTCGCCGGCGGAGCTTCGAGTCCTTCCTTGGGCATGGGTGATGGGACTGATTACTGCAGATTTGAACATTTCTAGTCTGATGCCACCTTGATCTGCTGGCACATCGACAGTCCTTTATCTGCTTGTCAGGATGTTAAAAATTTATATTTGTTCAGACTGTTAGCCAGTAACTAGCATTTTTTTTTTTTTTTTTTTTTTTATCTGTTACAAAACTTGAGCATTCCTAACTTCTGTAAAATTCTCATCTGGTAATTTTACATTCTGATGATGATTCCATAGTGTTGTCGAAATCCACATAGCCGGCCGCGGTGGCCGAGGGGACTGAGGCGCTCCAGTCACGGTCTGCACGGCCACTACGGTCGGGGGTTCCAATCCCCCCTCGGGCATGGATATTTGTGCCGTCTTTAGTATAAGGTAGTAAGGTAGTAAGTCCCACAAGCTCTACAAACATTTGAACATTTGAAATCCATATAAAATTTTTTGTAATTATTTTAAAGCAACTTGTGGCGCTCCAGTTGTCAAACTTATTCCTAATATACATTCTCTTCCTTTCATTCTCTCACTGCATGCTCTTGACTGATACTGTCTTTCATACGCGCATTTGCTCCTTTTGCAGCGAGGTATCACAAAGTTTCTTGTATGTATTTGACTGTATACTTTTCACTATTTCTTGCTTGACGCTTTTGCGATATTCCACACGAAATCTTAAATTTTTATTTTCTTTCTTTCCTATTATTACTTCACAAAGAGCTCCTATATTCTCTTACAGTGAAAATATCTTAAAAAAATTCGGTGGAAAAATCTTTCTTTTCTTGTATTTGGTTTGTTTCTTAATCCATTTCCATACAATGATTGACATTTTTTGCAATGTCAGGTTCCTTAAAGGCAGATACTCTCTATGCCCAATGCTTTTCTGATGACTCACGTTGACGTTGCAACTTTTCTTTTTCCTACTAATGTTCTGTTTCAATTATAAGTATGTAATATAATCACCTCTAATTAACTTTTCCAACTGAAACCTTGTTCAAATATGTTTCACTTATTATATTTTTCCGTCACAGTTGCACATTTATTTGTCAGATTTTATGACGACTAAATGTGAAATAGTAACTGAAATCTATTATGAATAAAACATATTTCAAGTACATTCCAGTTGCGGATCCTAATCCATGATGTTATTATGTATTTAAACTTGTACTTTATATTATTTGCTTCCGCGGTGGGGTGGCCGACTGCTCTAAGGCGCATTGCTGCGGAGAGCGTGGTTGCTCGCCGTCGGGGTTGCGTGTTATTTTAACCAATTGACATTTAATGGCGGCGTCCGTTAGTTGAGGAAAGCCACTTTAATCCCTAGGTTCTACAATAGTTTGAAAAAAGAGAGGCAAGTCTTAAGATGAAAGTAGCATCGATTACGCATGTGCGGTAAACGAAGGTTGCAGGTCAAGAGGAGAACTGTAGCGAAAATGGCCTATAAAAGACAATAATTACCTATACACTCAGGTCGCGGCATCAAGAGTCTTTCGTCACACAAAAATTCCTGTGAACATTACCAGCAGCCACAATGGTAATTTCTTTTATTAGTTGACATTCGTGGTCTCGAGAGATTCAATCTTATAATCAAATTTCAGGCAGGATGAAGTTAGAGGCTTTTGCTGATACAGAACAATGCTCAAGATTAGATGGATGGATCGCGTAACTAACGAGGAGGTATTGAACAGAATTTGGAAGAAAATGATTTTCTAGCGTTCGTTATCTAAAGGAAGGGATGAATTTTTACACATCAAGAAAACATTCGTTTAGCTCAATGTACAGATTGAACAACTTTGGGGGAAAGGCTACAACCCTGTCTTACTCCCTTTCCAACCACTGCGATGCTTTCATGCCCTTGGACTTTAATAACTCATGTCTGGTTTATAACTCTTCGCTCTCTATATTTTACCCGTGATACCTTCAGAATGTGAAAGAGTGTATTCCAGTTAACATTGTCAGAAGCTTTTCCAGGCCTACAAATGCTAAAAACGAACGTTTCCCTTTCCTTAACTTATCTTCCAAGATAAGCCGTAATGCCTCACGTCTTCCTACATTTGTCCTAAATCCAAATTGATCTTCCCCAATGTCGGATTCCACCAGTTTTTCATACGTCTGTAAATAATTCGTGTTAGTATTTTGCAACCATGACTTTCCTGACAGACAAGAAAAAATGGAGTGTCATTGGCATTTTATTTATTTATTTAATTCACTCTGGTACTGTAGAAGCAAAAACTACCCGCTCGGTTAGCCGTGTGATCTAACGCACCGCTTTCCGAGACGGGGAGGCGTAACGGCCCCGGTTCGAATCCGCTCGGCGGATTAACGAAGGGGGTCGGAGTGCCGTCCAGCCTGGATGTGGTTTTTAGGCGGTTTTCCACATCCCCCTAGGTCAATACCGGGGTGGTCCAGAAGTCCCGCCTCGGTTACACGATTCGCAAACATTTCGTAACACTTTACACTTTCACACATATAAAACTATACGCAGATATTTGGGGGACACATTTCCCCCTGGGGGGAGGGCGGGATGGGGTGGCGGCAGGAAGGTCATACGGCCACCCTGTAAATATTAACGCATGCCAAACCGCGTTTTACACAGTGCCGACCCTGCTTGCACGGAAAAAGGGCCAAAGAGGTAGATAGCACTGGAGGGAAGTGTGTGGGACAAAAATTGCAGAGGAAGACCGAGAGATGAATTCAGTAAGCATATTCAAATGTACGTGAGTCTTATGACGAGGTGAAGAGGTTTGATCACGATAGAGTGGGGTGGAGAGCTGCATCAAACCGGACTAGACGCCACAACAGTAACAATCAAATTTCAAATGCACTATTGTCCAAAGTTAGAGGAACGGATATCAGCTGAATGAGGATTTTAATATGTTCCGAGAATCAGCTACGAGACGAATTACAACCCCTTCGTGAATCGTACATGCAAAACACTGAAACTGTTTCCTTGCACCGCCTCTTACGACCACTATGTAGACGGATCGTTAAACTGCTTCCTTCCTTTCCTCCCAGTAATCGTCTGCGCCTTCGAGCGTGATCAGTTATGTCACAGGTAGGTGAGTGAAGTGTGGCAGGTGCACGTAATTACAGCCTCGCGCTACAGACAGTGCGCGCTGGCGGCGCTGCTAGAGAAAACGTAAACAAAGGCGCAGCAGGTAGCCGGCCGGTGGCTGCGTTTTTTACGGCGGTGTTAACAGGGGGGGGGGGCAGGGGGGGGGGGGGCAGGCGCTAGCCCCCGCGGCCTTGGCTCCTGACTCAGGAGGCCGGAATGCCGGCACAGCAAACGGGGGAGAAAAGAAGAAAACAAAATAAGCGGCACGGCTTACACGACGGGCGCTGGGTGCGGGGCACGTGCTGTCATAATCTCGCTCACGGCTTTGTTTTCAAACTACAGGCTACAACCGAGTCAGGTGCAGCAGAGGTTAAGGCAGTGGGCTGTATCAATAACACGAGAGTATCCGAAATGTTTCTTTCACTCTGGAGAGGGTGCGCTGATATGAAACTTCTACATCTACAACTACATACATACTCCGCAATTCACCGTAAGGTGCGTGGCGGAGGGTACACTGTACCACTACTAGGCATTTCCTTTCCTATTCCACTCCCAAATAGAACGAGCAAAAAAAGAATGCCTATATGCCTCCATACGAGCCCTAATTTCTCTTATCTTGCCTTTGTGATCACCACGCGAAATGTAAGAAGGCGGCAGCAAGATCTTACTACACTCAGCTTCAAATTCCGGCCCTCTAAATTTACTCAACAGAAATTCACGAAAAGAACGTCGTCTTTCCTCAAGCGATCCCCAATTGAGTTGCCGGAGCATTTCCGTGACACTCGCGCATTGGTCTAACCTACCAGTAACAAACGTAGCTGCTCGCCTCTGAACCGCCTCTATGTCTTCCTTTAAACTGATCTGCTGCGGGTCCCAAACACTTGAGCAATACTCAAGACGTGGTAGTACAACCGTTTTATACGCGGTCTCCTTTACAGGTGAAATACATCTTCCCAAAATTCTCCCAATAAACCGGTCGGCTGTCCGCCTTACAACTGCCCGTATATTTCGTTCCATTTCATGTCACTCTGCAATGATGTTACTCCTAGATATTTGAACGACGCGACAGCATCAAGAAGCTCACTACTAATGCTGTATTCGATCATTATGTGATTGTTTTTCCTACTCATGCGCATCACCTTACATTTTTGTACATTGAGAGCTAACTTCCATTCTTCTCATCAACTAGAAATTTTGTCTAAGTCATCCTGTATGCTATTACAGTCAGTTAAAGACGACACCCTCACATACACCACAGCATCATCAGCAAACAGCCGCAAATTACAACTTACTCTGTCCATCAGATCATTTATATAGATAGAAAATAATAGCGGTCATATCACACTCCCCTGGGGCACACCTGTCGATACACTCGTCTCTGATGAACACTCGCCGTCGAGAACAACGTACT
Source organism: Locusta migratoria (assembly GCA_026315105.1). Lineage (NCBI taxonomy): Eukaryota > Metazoa > Arthropoda > Insecta > Orthoptera > Acrididae > Locusta > Locusta migratoria. Next base: position 7,655,381 of record CM048747.1, read on the forward strand.
GCGTTCTATTACTTAGGAAGTCTTCCAGCCAGTCACAAATCTGTGAACCTATTCTATAAGCTCGTATCTTCGTTACCAATCTGCAGTGTAGCACCGCGTCGAACGCCTTTTTGAAGTCGAGAAAAACACAATCCGCCTGTAGCCCTTCATCCATGTCTCGCAAGATGTCATGTGAGAAAAGGGCAAGCTGAGTGTCACATGAACGATGTTTCTTAAACCCGTGCTGATTCATGGAAAGAACCTTTTCCGTTTCAAGGAAATTTACTATATTCGAACTGAGAATATGCTCTAAAATTCTACATGAAACTGATGTCAACTTACCGGCAGATCAAAACTGTGCGACGAACCGGGACTCGAACCCCATACCTTTGCCTTTTGTGGGAAATGGCTCTACCGTTTGGGCTATCCTGCAACGGTTTATGGGCCGTCCTCACAGGCAAAGGTCCTAGTTTCGAATCACGGTTAGGTAACACAATTTTGATTTGCCAGGAAGTTCCAATATGAGTGTAGTTCCGAAAATAAGTACCGTTTGGTAATAAAAAAGAAACCAAGTTAAGATATAAATTTTGACGACATTGTGAGAGGAGAAAAAAAACGATCTATTTGGTATGATTAATATTACAAAAAAAAAAAAAAAAAAAAAAAAAAAAAAAAAAAAAAAAAAAAAAACCACCATTGTTTGATGGCAACATTGACAGTTTTTATTGACCGGTTTCGACCTGATATAGGTCATCTTCAGAACGAAATGTAGCCCATATGGCCAGGGCTGGACTCGGCTAGACTGGGCTGTCCTGGCTGTTCTCCAGTCAGCAAGTAACCTTACAAAAAAAAGTCACAGGGAGTCAAATCCGGCGAATATGGAGGCCAATCCATGCCTGTACAAGTAAATTTGGAATATTCCAAAGCAATGACTCGATTTCCGAAGTATTCCTCAAAAAAGCGAAACACTTGTTCGGTCTGATGTGATCGGGCTCCATCTTGCATAAACCATTCAGTACCTGGTCGATCCTCTAACCCTTGCTGTGTTGCGACAAATTGTTCCAAAATGGCAACGTAACGTGGAACAGTGACCGTTTCTCGAATGAAAAAAAAGGGCCAATAATGCCTCTGCTGCATACTGCAGCCCACACAGTAACTTTAAGAGAATACAGGGGTTTCGCTACACACCAATATGGCTTTTCGGAACCCCAAAATCGCCAGTTCTGCTTATTCACGTATCCGTCCAGGTGAAAGTGTGCTTCATCTGTAAACCAGATGCAGCCGACATCAAATCCTTCACTATCAATCATTGTGAGCATCTGGTGCGCTTGAAGTTTGAATGGAAACATGTGTAGGCTCTTTCTCAGTATTTTCTGCGCGCTGGAACGCTGCAAACCAGTCTCAGATTCAATTACACGGACGGATGACATTGGATTTCGCTGAATAGTTCCAGAAACTGTGGCGATATTTTCAGGCATAACTGCGGTTTGCTTGCGGTCAACATGCCCCACTAGATCATCAGTTACGCTGCCTGTTTGTTGAAATTTTGCGAAGAGCGTACGAATGGTTTTCGCATCGGATCCTTTTGGAACATTAAATCGTGCTTGAAAACTTCGCGTTATTACCGTAGGACTCTCTTCTAACATGTGGTACTCTAGCACCAGAAAACGCGTTGTTCAATGGAGTACATGGTTTTAATCTCTTCCTTCGGTACGCTAACCTCCTTTCACATTTCAGTAGTGGAACTTATCGCTCTGGGCTTCGGATCATTATTTATACTAGGCATTACGTATGGCGATTATAGCGTCATCTGTTAGCTGCTACTATTGTTTCAAACTGCTGTATAAACTTTTTACAGCTTTCACAATAAACATACCGTTTACTGCATTCATCTATCGATCTTCGTTTTCGAGATATTTAATTTTGAAATCAGGGAGACCTTTTCTGGACACCCTGTATGACTCGTAGCATAGACTCTATTGTCTTTCCTGACAATTACCTCGCAGCCTTTGCAGAGTAACGGGAAGAGCTTGCTCAGGTTTAAGTAATGTAATGCTGGCAGTGAAAGATCAAGTGCCGTGACTGGTGAATAGCAGCTATTACGGCAGAGGGAATTACAGACGCTGCAAAAACAGCTCTCGGGTGTATTAAGGCAGCACGCGCCTCGGCCGCCGTTCATCTGCACCGGCGAGGAGCGACGCGGCAGGCTGCAGCGCCATTACCGCAGGTCGCAACCTCTGTTCGCGGGGGCGTTAACGGCGTACTGCAACCCAGGGTACCTGCTGATTGTCACAGGTGACGCTTTCACGCAGCCAGCACCTTGACCTGGTTTCTTCTTCGCCCTTCTCGTGTGATCCAGCCGTGTCTACACTCCAGTTTCCTTCCTGCAAAAGATTGTCGAAATTACGCTCCGGACAGATACGGTAGGATGAAAGCATAAAGTCATTTCCATCGAAGATATACGATCAGTCGTTCAGAGAATTCTATAAAGGTATAGTACAGGGTAACGACTCTACTGTAATCGTTACTAGAGTAGCATTTCTGTGACAAATTTATCTTGCTTCGAAAGAGTAAGCACATGTTTTTTGCGGTTAATATCGTAATAATCGTGTTATGAAGCGGCTCAAAAGCTTTTATTTGCCCCCTCTCAACTGTTTGGTTTCTCCTTTAGAGTGAATTAACGGTGGAGGCAGACTTCAGAGGCGAGCGACTGCACCTCCAACCGGCCATCCAAAACAGAACGGGGCATCAGATAACCTAAGGAATCTCATAGGGGGTTCAAATGTTCAAATATTTGTAAAGTCTATGGGACTTAACTACTGGGTCATCAGTCCCTAAACTTACAAACTACTTATGAACTACTTACGAACTAGGACGGCACAAATATCCATGCCCGAGGGGGGATTCGAACCCCCGACCGTAGTGGCCTGCAGACCGTGACTGGAGCGCCTCAGTCTCCTCGGCCACCGCGGCCGGCAATCTCATAGGGGGAACACAATCATTAAACAGTGTTCAGCATAACTACTGAAAAAATATTCCACAGAACGGCGTAACGACTTTTCTAGCTGCACGTACATGCAGTCACCAAACTGTAAAAGGTCAAAATGGTTCAAACTAGTTTTTCTTCAATCTTCAGACTAGTTTGATGCAAACTTCCGCGATTTTCCCTCCTCTACCAACTCCAGGCTTTGTGTTATACTATGAAAGATATACTCTGATTCGAAACATTGCAACCGTGACGAACAATCAAATAAATAAATACACCACTGTGTTTTAACACATATTCTGTCATTCTGAACTTTCTTCTAGCTAGTGTTTTCCGTATAGTTCCTTTTCTGCCGTTTCCCTTGAGTATCTATACAGGATGCTTAGGAGAGTGCTTTGGTGTAAGAATTTAACTATCAGAAAATATTTGGATTTTATTCGCATGAGGCTTTGTGATTAATGTGATCAATAGATTGTATCTGGCAACACAAGCAATGAGCATTGTTGAGTCTACTGTTACGCGGATGAGGCGTCATACGTAAAAGCCATACACCACCCACAAGTATATTTCGCACTCATACTTAGTAAAAATTACTTCATTAGGCCTTCTTCAATCAACAGAGTAATTTTTTTCTCCAAAAGACAGCTAAACCGCTGCAGACAACCCATTCTCCCTCCCTCCTTTATCGTATTTCGTATTAATGGGTGAGTAAGCTAACCAAGGCTGATTGCGATCATAATGGCTTCGTCCACCAGACTCGTAGTTTCCGAAAGCTACTTCCCCCTGCCCCTTCAGTAGCTCCTTCCGCAGTTTCAAGACCTCCTGCTCCGCAAAGCACCACCGCCTCTGCAACAGACGCCCTCGCGCTTCTTTCGAGTGCCCGGACACGCTCCGCTCCTAATGGAACCGCCAGCTTTCGTATGGTAATGGGTAATGCCGCCAAAGCCAGCGCGAGGACGCGGCGGATCGCGTCATCCGCAGTCAGTGAGGTGTCGCGAGCGTTCGCCCGCCTGCAAAGCTTCGCTCGTCTCTCCGAGGTCTACTCATTCATGCCTTGTCAACAACAAAAAGCCTTCTGCCTGTGGAAACAGCCTCTTTTCAGAGGAATGGGTTAATTTCGATCACAGCCCTAGAGGAAGGAAATTATATGTACATCCGTACTGATTAGAGTACATGATATACCACGACAAAACCAACTCCCTCTCCTACTGTAGGTATACATAGAATACTGGAAAAATAATCATTTCAGTGCTTTTCAATTTCCTAAAATACTGGTTCAAGGTCAGTGAGATAAAGGTATGGGGGAAGGAAGGAATAAGATTCTTCTTCAGTTTTGGTTTCTGTATTCCTGTATGTCTGATTTGATTACCTGAATACTTATCATGTAAATGATTGGTTTGACTCACCTATTCAAAATGTCAAATGCCAGTGCTTGCTAAGATTGTACCATGAAGATATTGTGTGTCAATCTGACGGATGAACTCCTAGATTTAATGCAATAGACTTATTAACAGATAATATCACGATTCCAATGTTAACTGCTAGCTGATGATACTCATTTTGGCGGTTTATTTTATTCAGTTAAATTCTTTAGTTATCAACTAATCAATCACAGGCATTCTTTCAGTAAAGGTAAAATTTCAACTCAACATTGTTACCAATTTATTCCGTCTGGCTTCTTTTCTTTACTGTCCTAATCTCTCTAAAAACATAACAACTCAATATCATTCGTGATGTATTTCACGTTTCCATCCAAGACGGTGCTCCAATTTTCGGGCACAATATACAGTCGTCTTCATTAAATGTCTCAAGCTGTCTGAACTTCAGGAGATTTCTCAATAAAAATAAAATCTTGGGTTTATCTAGAAACCTTAAATCGTGTCATCTGTTGTCATGCCAAGAACGTGTTAGCACTATTTGGAACACATTTATTTAGCATCCACTGAGTCAGAGGGCAGCAGATAAACCGCAAACATTTCTGAGGACCATTATAGAGTTTTCATTTCAGTTATAATGATCTCATTATTGAAGACTTGTTAAATTGTAACTAATAATGAATTTAACAAGTTTTGTTAGTTATCACTGTAACTTCAGAGCAGGAATGCAAAAGGTGCGGTTTGCTAATATCAGAAGAGAAATTTGCACACTTATCATACTTGTTATTGCTATCCTCAGTCTGTCTGATACATATCTGCACACTAAAAAATCTCGTGTAAACAACAGCATCTCCGAATAAACACTGAAACGTTTATGCACCTGAATCTGCCTTCTGTTTTTCATTCGTCTCTTTTTCTCCATAATTTTTACCATCCACGCACCTATCCCAACTTCTAGGTCAAGTTAGGCCAAAAATTTCACACACTTCCTTCTTAGTTAGTTACACAATATACACTTGTAATGGTAAGCATTGTCCTGTAGAGCCAAATCTCGGAAGAGTTTGTTTACTGTCTGATGTGTTTGTTGCTTACATTTTACGTCCATCTACATAATTCAGGCTGGTTATAATAATCATGAAGATGATAAGGGCAGTAAGGCTTGCCAATATTCATCAATTATCCGTTGCTTGCTCTACTACCACAAGAGGAAACTTGAGAAAATATATTCACTCATAACATACTAAGGACCATGTTAAATGACATTTAATAAAAAGGAAGGGAAAGGTTTAAGTAAAAAAAAAGTACTTCTCCTGGATATTCGATGTCTTCCTCACGTGCTACCCGAAACATTCCTTGGATAGATCGACTCCACTATTGATGCTGGATGGTGTTGGTCACTCTGTAATCGGTCTGTGCCGTGTCGAGAGTTCCGCGTGTGGTCTGTGCCACTTCGAGGCGCGGCTGTGGAGACCCTATAGTCGGCGTCAGCCAGGAAGGCGGCCCAGGTTTCAGCCGTTCTGAGCATCCCCCTCCATTACCTCAATGACAGCCAATAATGCTCGTTCGGTAGGCGCCTGGCTGGCCTTGAGTTACACAATGTTTCTCCCGCAGGCTCCACTGTTGGCGCTCGGCCGTAGCTCCTCCCCTCCATGCTTCCCCTATCGCTCCGCCTCTATGCGTGGAAGCGCCTTCTTCTATGACGCCAGGTATAGCTGGTCGCCGGTGTTGCGACTGACATCGGCACTCGGCTCGGCCGTCTTCTGAGGTAGAGCTCGCGCAAGAAGCCATTCTGTCTTAGCAGTTGCTTCTTTTCTACTGGTCATGGGGTGCAATTGTCAGCCGACTGACTGACGAAACGTAGGGCTCAGCAGACAACAGGCAACTAAGCTGTCCACCCCTCACAATCAAAGGAATGGTCTCACCCTGCGCACAACTAGAGAATGCATTTCTGTGCACGGGCCACGACTTCTTGCACCAGCTCTACCCAGCCGATGCCGCATCTACTGTTCCGTCCACAGTCCGAACCCACCAAACGTGGCTCCAATAGCCCTCTGTGGACGCTGGTGTTGCGATTCGAATGACGGTCAGGAAACCGGCGATCAGAGAGGGCTTCTGTAGCCGCGCTTTTGCCTTTGCAGACAGCGAACGGAACACTCGATGCAGCTCAGAGCGATACAGAGCACCCAGCACGGCCCAATTATTAATACTGAACTCAATTCACCCAAGAACAATTCTAGGGTAGCAGCTGAAGATGACAGAACTACTGAGTCGAAAAACCGTGTGAGAACAACGTGAACATCCAGCAGAAGTCCCTATTATACAACATATCAAAGGGTTGGTGGGAAATCTTGCAGATTTGCTACAGGATAATTCTCTTTCCCCTGACATGTGGAACTACATTTGACACATCTCTGATCACGAATCCAGCTTTTCTTAACAAATGGTAGTGAGCCAGGTGGCCAGAAATTATTTGCTTTAAGTATGGCGCCAGCAAGTGTCCTAAGCAGGATGGTTCGTGTTTCAGATGCTGATGCTAGCGATGGTGGTGGCGGTCGCCGTGTGCTTCCCCGCGGAGGACGACCAGCAGGAGACGTTGGGCACTGCCGAGTCTGCGTGGGGCGGCCGCGGCTGGGGCGGCGGCTGGGGCGGCGGCAGAGGCTACGGCGGCTGGGGGGGCCGCGGCGGCTGGGGCGGCGGATGGGGAGGCAGGGGCGGCTGGGGCGGCGGATGGGGTGGTAGGGGCGGCGGCTGGCACTACGGCTGAGGGAGGCGGCTGCTGGCGCTGGTGCTGACACTGCCGGCACTCACCCGCTGACACTGCTGCTGCTGATGCTGCAAATGCTGCCAATAAAGGGCTCTCCATTCACACTCTAATCTGTCTGTTTTGTTTCACAACCCTTTCCCTTGTTCCCAACTCATACAGTCAATAGAAATACTTCAAGAAAAGCATGACATTTTGCAGTCAAAAACAAAACAAAATATTTTAATTGTGGACATTTTTATTTTTAAAGCACCAACTTGGCTGCTATACAACATACAAGAAGCTACAAATGAAATGTGACAGTCAAAAGTGAGATAGAGATCTACATACTTAATGTTAATACTTACAAAAAAATTTGGGAAGTTAGATGTCATACATTGTCTGTGTAAAAAATATCTTACCATCTCCTTCCGATTTGAAAGATTAGAAAGTTAATGTCAGAATTGAAAAATGATATAACTCAATCCGTACACAAAACCACATGATTACAAACTAACATCACAATAATTCAAAAACCTTACAAGACACTTAGGAAACTTGGCAAACCAAACGTGTTGCACAATCAAGCTAAATGTAATTAAAATTACACACTATGAAAGGACAGGAAACTGAAAGCAGGTGCAATTTAAATAACACATTGCTAAAAGCGAAAATTACAGGACTGTAAAATTGTTGGAAATACTTTAAGAAATGCATGACACTTTCCATAAAAAAAATTATTTTACTTGTGGACATTTTTATTTTTAAAGCACCAACTTGGCTGCTATACAACATACAAGAAGCAACAAATGAAATGTGACAGTCAAAAGTGAGATAGAGATCTATATACTTAATGCTAATACTTACAAAAAATTTGGACAGTTAGATGTCATACATTGTCTGTGTAAAAAATATCCTACCATATCCTTCCGAGATGAATGATTGGAAAGTTAATGTCAGAATTGAAAAATGATATAACTCAAGCCATACACAAAACAATATGATGTCAAACTAACATCACAATAAATCCAAGACCTTATGACACAGCTAGGCATCCTGGCAAACCAAAGATGTTGCACAACCAAACTACGTGTAATTAAAATTACACACTCATGAAAGGATAAGAAACTGAAAACAGGTGTAATTACACATCGCTAAAAGCGAAATTATAGGACTGTAGAAGTGTTGGAATTAGATTTCCTCACTAATAAAATATATAATTAGAGAAATGAAAAACATAAAATTAAACATTCATAAATGAAAAAACTAGAAAACTTCCATATACTTGAATTAAATGAAACTTTTATCCATTGTGTAGGAACCTGCGACTGTTTATTGAAATAGGTTTCAGAAATTACAGCAACCAGTCGCCTTTTGTTTCTTCTTAATGAAGATTTATTTAAACCATTACCGGTTTCGAGCTGCCTAGCAGCTCATCTTCAGATGGTATAAAATATTACAAGTTACATTTCAATCTGAGGTAGGGCAGAAAACGAGAAAATGGTAAACATTAATTTTGGTAGGCTATACTTAAATTACAATAAAAGTTTGTCTTCAAGACATTACTTACAGTTATGCACTTTACATGTAGTTTGTCCATATTTGGTCTGCTTATTGATAGAATATCAGAACACTTCTTTTCCATCATCATGCCACAACAAATCACACGAATTTTAGGTGGTAAAATTAATAAATATTTCACACACATTACTTTTTAGCCACTAGCATAACTTACAGCTTGTAAACAAACCAAAGAGTATGTTTATACACAAGATAAGAACTATGTGAAACCAAAGACTAATAAAAGCTTAAGACATTTGAATTTGTGTGTTATTCATTGATTCGAAAATTTCAAAATAATTTTGGGCTTTGGTAGGGAGAAGTGTGGGTGGTGGTGTAAGGGGTGGGGTGGAGTGGGATGAAGTAGAAGAAGACGATAGAAAGAGTGTAAGTGCTAGGAGATTTTTTTTTTTTTTTTTTTGGTGTTGTGTGTGTGTGTGTGTGTAATGGGGGGGGGGTATTTGTGAATGATTGTCTAATTATTCAATTTTAAAGAGTCTTCAAAATACTGGAAGAATGAGGTATTTGCTAGTTCTGTCTGCTCATTAAGAATTGTGTGTGGTGATTTATATTTGTGGATGAAAATCTCTAATTGTTCAAGGAGATCCATTTTTAGTCCCTTGTCTACAGAGTGTAGTATATTGAGGTTGGTATTTATGCCTATAATGGAATGTTTGTTTTCTGCAAGGTGGGCGGCAAATGAGGATTTTTGTAAGTTGTTTAAACGGAGTGCATCTGTATGTTCTTTGTATCGGATATTAAAACTTCTACCTGTTTGCCCTATGTAGTAGCAGGAGCAGCTGTCGCATGTTAATTTATATATACCGGATTTGTGAAAGGGTGTGGTGGTTCTTTTAGTGTTATGAACTATTTTGTCTTTTATTTGGTTTTTAGTGTGAAAGCTTACTTTGACCTTGTGTGGTTTAAACAGCTTAGCCAGTTTGTATGAGATGTTGCCGAGAAATGGCATGCAGATAACTTTGGTTTCTTCTGCTTCTGAGGATTCGTTTGTTGTTGCTGTGATTGGATTTAATATTATCATCCAATTTATCTACAATGTTTGGGTCATAAGCATTGTTCAATGCTATGGTTTTTAGAATATTTATTTCTTTAGTTTTAGCAATGGTATCGGGTTGAATTTTATGTATTCGGTTAAGTGCTGATTTGAAGAAGGCTAGTTTATGCTGATTTGGGTGGCATGATGTATTATTTATTATGGCATCTGATGTGGTAGGTTTCCTGTATATTTGAAATTTATGTTTGTTGTCTTGATGTGTGACGTTAAGGTCAAGAAAATTGATCCCAGATTGTGTTTCATGCTCCATTGTAAATTTTATTTTGGGATGAACTTTATTCAGTTTGTCAGCTAATGCATCAATATCATTGGTTGTTCCATTATATAACAACAAGGTGTCATCAACATACCTTTTATAATAGATGATTTTATCTTTTTCAATTGGGTTTGCTTTAAAGAATTTGTTTTCAAAATCATTAATGTAGATATCAGCAAGAAGACCAGCTAGGCTGCTCCCCATTGCCAGACCATCATGTTGAATATACATTTTGTTGTTGAAGCAAAAGTAATTATGTGATAGTACTAACTCAAGCAGGTCCATTAATTCATATATTTCAGTGTTACTTAGTTTTTTGTGGTGCATTAGGTTGTCTTTTATTATTCAAAGTGTGTCTATTATAGGAATGTTGGTGTATAAGTTCACTATATCGAGGGATGTAAACCTTGCCGAGTTGGGTATGGTAATGTTTCTGATGCTATCAATCAATTCATAACTGTTTTTTATGGTATAGTTGGTTGGGAATGTGTAGTATTTCTTGATTAATTCATGAAGTTTTTTGGTTACTTTGTAGCCCGGACTATTTATCGAGTTCACTATCGGGCGTATTGGGTGCCCACTTTTGTGAATCTTGGGTTGTGATCTGAGCTTTGGGGCTGTGGGATTCATTAGTAAACAGTGTTTAGCTTCAGTGGATGTTAAAAGGAAGTTGCAGTTCTTTAGCATGTTTTTTATTTTAGCTTGGTATTTGAGGGTAGGATCAGATTCAATTTCTGTTATGTTGTTGTTTTTAAAAAATTCTAAAGTTTTGTTAATGTACTCTGATTGATACATTATTACAGCTGTGTTACCTTTGTCAGCTTTGACAACAAGGGCATCATTAGTTGTTAATTTTTTATTAATTTGGTTCATTGTTGCAGCTTCTATGTAAGTGTTACTGTGTAGTTTTTCTCATAAATACATTGCTTACAGGTAAAAGGAACAATGAACAAATACAGGAAGTGCAAAATAAAATTAATGAAAACCATTCTTGCTATAAAATTTAATAAGCAATGTATTTATGAGAAATTTACACCCAATTTTGTTAGAGTTGTTGTCAAAGACCAAAGTGCATCTGCAGTAGCAGCCAAAAGGAAATGTGAAAATGTATGGATCAAAAATGAAATTAGATCACATTACAAACGAAAAGACTTGTTAAACAGGGATATCTACATGCTGCACCTAGAGTTAAGCAACTATCTTACACTAACCCAACTTACTAATTTCCTAGATACAGTCCAACTATCTGTGGACAAAGAGATGCTAAACATCTCAATCAAACAAAAGAAGAAACTTTCATTTCTCATTGCCAAAAAATCCCCCACTTCTCACTCTGATACACCTTCTGAACAACATAAATTCTTTGAGAAAGTAATAAACACTACCAGCATTAACTTCAACAACACAGAACTAAACCTGCTAAATAAAGGTCTTAAACATAATATTGCCACAAAACTAAATGCTAATAATATTAAAGACCTAATCACTAACACCAAAATAGCCTGCATGTCAGCAAAGCTAAACCAAAAGAATCAAAATTCTGTAGCCCATGAAGCAAACAAAATAATAATGAAAAGCTTAGAAAGAGAAAAACTACACAGTAACACTTACATAGAAGCTGCAACAATGAACCAAATTAATAAAAAATTAACAACTAATGATGCCCTTGTTGTCAAAGCTGACAAAGGTAACACAGCTGTAATAATGTATCAATCAGAGTACATTAACAAAACTTTAGAATTTTTTAAAAACAACAACATAACAGAAATTGAATCTGATCCTACCCTCAAATACCAAGCTAAAATAAAAAACATGCTAAAGAACTGCAACTTCCTTTTAACATCCACTGAAGCTAAACACTGTTTACTAATGAATCCCACAGCCCCAAAGCTCAGATCACAACCCAAGATTCACAAAAGTGGGCACCCAATACGCCCGATAGTGAACTCGATAAATAGTCCGGGCTACAAAGTAATCAAAAAACTTCATGAATTAATCAAGAAATACTACACATTCCCAACCAACTATACCATAAAAAACAGTTATGAATTGATTGATAGCATCAGAAACATTACCATACCCAACTCGGCAAGGTTTACATCCCTCGATATAGTGAACTTATACACCAGCATTCCTATAATAGACACACTTTGAATAATAAAAGACAACCTAATGCACCACAAAAAACTAAGTAACACTGAAATATATGAATTAATGGACCTGCTTGAGTTAGTACTATCACATAATTACTTTTGCTTCAACAACAAAATGTATATTCAACATGATGGTCTGGCAATGGGGAGCAGCCTAGCTGGTCTTCTTGCTGATATCTACATTAATGATTTTGAAAACAAATTCTTTAAAGCAAACCCAATTGAAAAAGATAAAATCATCTATTATAAAAGGTATGTTGATGACACCTTGTTGTTATATAATGGAACAACCAATGATATTGATGCATTAGCTGACAAACTGAATAAAGTTCATCCCAAAATAAAATTTACAGTGGAGCATGAAACACAATCTGGGATCAATTTTCTTGACCTTAACGTCACACATCAAGACAACAAACATAAATTTCAAATATACAGGAAACCTACCACATCAGATGCCATAATAAATAATACATCATGCCACCCAAATCAGCATAAACTAGCCTTCTTCAAATCAGCACTTAACCGAATACATAAAATTCAACCCGATACCATTGCTAAAACTAAAGAAATAAATATTCTAAAAACCATAGCATTGAACAATGCTTATGACCCAAACATTGTAGATAAATTGGATGATAATATTAAATCCAATCAAACAGCAACAACAAACGAATCCTCAGAAGCAGAAGAAACCAAAGTTATCTGCATGCCATTTCTCGGCAACATCTCATACAAACTAGCTAAGCTGTTTAAACCACACAAGGTCAAAGTAAGCTTTCACACTAAAAACCAAATAAAAGACAAAATAGTTCATAACACTAAAAGAACCACCGCACCCTTTCACAAATCCGGTATATATAAATTAACATGCGACAGCTGCTCCTGCTACTACATAGGGCAAACAGGTAGAAGTTTTAATATCCGATACAAAGAACATACAGACGCACTCCGTTTAAACAACTTACAAAAATCCTCATTTGCCGCCCACCTTGCAGAAAACAAACATTCCATTATAGGCATAAATACCAACCTCAATATACTACACTCTGTAGACAAGGGACTAAAAATGGATCTCCTTGAACAATTAGAGATTTTCATCCACAAATATAAATCACCACACACAATTCTTAATGAGCAGACAGAACTAGCAAATACCTCATTCTTCCAGTATTTTGAAGACTCTTTAAAATTGAATAATTAGACAATCATTCACAAATACCCCCCCCCCCCATTACACACACACACACACACAACACCAAAAAAAAAAAAAAAAAAAAAAAAAAATCTCCTAGCACTTACACTCTTTCTATCGTTTTCTTCTACTTCATCCCACTCCACCCCACCCCTTACACCACCACCCACACTTCTCCCTACCAAAGCCCAAAATTATTTTGAAATTTTCGAATCAATGAATAACACACAAATTCAAATGTCTTAAGCTTTTATTAGTCTTTGGTTTCACATAGTTCTTATCTTGTGTATAAACATACTCTTTGGTTTGTTTACAAGCTGTAAGTTATGCTAGTGGCTAAAAAGTAATGTGTGTGAAATATTTATTAATTTTACCACCTAAAATTCGTGTGATTTGTTGTGGCATGATGATGGAAAAGAAGTGTTCTGATATTCTATCAATAAGCGGACCAAATATGGACAAACTACATGTAAAGTGCATAACTGTAAGTAATGTCTTGAAGACAAACTTTTATTGTAATTTAAGTATAGCCTACCAAAATTAATGTTTACCATTTTCTCGTTTTCTGCCCTACCACAGATTGAAATGTAACTTGTAATATTTTATACCATCTGAAGATGAGCTGCTAGGCAGCTCGAAACCGGTAATGGTTTAAATAAATCTTCATTAAGAAGAAACAAAAGGCGACTGGTTGCTGTAATTTCTGAAACCTACTTGAATTAAAATCACTCACCAGTAAAAATGAAAAGTAGAGAATAAAGAAAATTTTAATCAAAATTAGACACTGTTAAAATCTAAAAATACGAAATTATAGTCTACAAATATACGTTAGTAAAACAGTTACAGGATCTGCAATGAAAGAACTTTGTTAAAATCAGTTATTACACAAATGTTCAAAAATCACATAACCTTCAACATGAAGCTCTGACTATACCTCACATAGTGACTTAAATGTACAACTTTCACAAAAGAGAAATATTTACAATTATTTTCTGTTCATATCTTACCTAATGAATTCTTGCTTTTTATTGGAGAGATGTATGAAATATTACCCTTTCTTTTAATTACCTGGAAGCAGCTGAAGAAAGTTTGGACAAGGTGAACATTAACCAGCTACACACATCATTATTTTTGTCTTGTACTGTCGGAAGGGACGAAATCTACGGTAAAAACTATTGGAGATTAAAGTTAGAAAACACCAACCAAGTTCGTATGAATACAGTGCTGTAGATTGCAGTAGTTATGCAAAAGATGAAGATGCTTTCAAAAGACAGATAGGCATTAGTATGTATAAAACCAGACTTCATAACGATCACAAGCACACTCTTCTACCATTACATCATTTACAGGATATTTAATTCATAATCTGAAATTAATACACATACTAAGAATATTAGATGCACACAGAACAAGGAAAAGAAATACTTCATTATTCAAGATAGAAGTCCTGGGTTCTTCAATGCAAATAAACAGCCTGATAACTTCTTTATGTGACTATTTTCTTCAAGTACATCAGCTGGTCTTACAAAACTTTAAAAGCTGCATTTTTATTTTAAAATACCTTAATTTCAAGTCTTGATTTTACAAACACATTAATACAATTACTGTCATAACTTAAAAGTCAACTTAGTAATTACCTATTCTGACCTCTATGTGGATTTATCCAGTGTTACAAATTTAGTTATCTTACGAATAGATATTACATATTCATCCATTGACGATAAAGAACTCTTTTTCCTAAATAATGCTGATATAAAAAAATCTAACAATGATTTCCATTTGTAGCAATACAACTTGGCTCGCATCTGATCTCATGTGAGTCTAAAAGAATACAGATCCTGAATTACATTTCTTTTTCTCCATAAACTATAGAATAATTATCATAGATTTTACATAATATAATTTTATTGTCCTTTGTTCCACAATTCACAATAATGTTCCTGATACAACTAATTGTCTACACTAGTAGCAGTGTGAGAATGCTAGTTAGTTTAGTTGCTCATTATAGTTACAAAGAGTAATGTTTACCAGGAGAATGTTAAAGACCCAGTTAGTGAAATTCTGTTTGTTTGAAGTTGTGAGAATATACATGAAATACACTCCACTGTCCTGTAGTTATATATTTGAAAATCAGTACAATGGAAAATTAAATAATGTATGAAATTAATTAGCCCTGTATTTAGCCTCTTCAAACTTGCTCCTGTTTAACACATCAAAAAAATTAACTGTGTAACACATTACTCAATGGCTCTCAGAACATTAGCAATCACACACATAAATTACATAAAGATTTTATTTCATATGACTTTCATTTATTAGTAGTAAAAAAAGTTTCAACTGTATTGCTGATTTAAAATGAAAGAAAAAAGAATGAAGTGAGCCAGCAGTTACTTACTGTGTAATTATGACAGAAATTTCCCTTTCAATTCAAATGAATATGTATTCCAAAAAAGTGGAAAATGGGCATACAAGCTCATAAATGACTCATAAAAGTGCTGAGCTATGCATAGACAAGACGTTTCCTTAAACTGGTTGAACAGTTGAACAGCATCTTTCACAGTCTGTATGTATTACCCGTATCCGTTGCTCAAATGGCATAACTGGTCTGTATGTACAGACACGTATGGTGATTTGAGGCGAGATTTTGACCATTCTTGCCCTAATCTGAAATCATTACCAAAAATCCATTTTCCAAGTTTACCTTAAAGGTGGTGATGGTATGCCTCCATAGTTGCACATACCTTACTTTATATCTCTTTAAACGAACAATGAATTCCAGAAAAATAAATCTACTCATATCACTTAAGTTAATAAATGTCAATTCAACAAGTAATGTTGAAATTGCAGAAATCCTATTAGTACCGAAATATATTATGTTCACCACCTTTAGAGAACTAACCAAAAGTCCATCAGATCTCACAGCTAATGACAGGAAAATCTGACGAAGAAGAAGGTTGCATCGATTCCCGTGTACATGGTTGAATGCAGAACCCTAGGCAGAAGCCGTTCATGATTGAATACTAAAGCAGAAGATTTCATGTAGTCACAAAACGTTACAAAAATTGATCTGGTGAGAATGAGATAGAGCATCCCATCTTGTTAAGCTTCCAGTATGAAGAGTGGTCCGTCGAGAGTCTGAATCTAGAGTAAGCTTGAAGTGAGTGTCTCCTGGTGGAAATTATGAAGCCTCGTACACCCGCTTGCCTTTCCAATCACATGCCAGAACAGCACAAAAGTTTCGTATTAACGACAAGGAAATGATTCATATGCAATCCCATGGTTCATTAGATTGATTTAGTACTGGAAGGAGACATGACAACGTCTTTAACAACACGAATTGCTTTCAAACTTATGTAGCTCACAAGAGAACTCGAAGCTAAAAGCAGGAACTGCGTGGAATTTCTTAAATATTGCACATACCGTATTACGTCACAGCTGCGTCCACCTAATCCTCGATGGGCGAAGGGGCCGTCATATTCGATTTGCTGTTTAATCATTTTATTTCCAACGGTATAACGGTATTGGATGCGGACAATTACTGGGTTGATCCATAACAATAAACTTTGTTCACTTCCTTTATTACGGAACGACAAATGTTAATAACTCCTTCTTTAAATACATTGATTAAATAACTGCGTGCCACTACGATAATGTCTACAAGTCCACACTGAAACATTTCAATACGCAACTGCAACCGAAACTCATATGCGAGACGATTGATGGGCAAAACTTCAGCCACCCATAAACGCGAGTTACGGACGCACTGTCAACATGCTACTGCCTCGCTCTCTGGTCGGCAGGAGACTACCGCACACCGTCCAACAAACAAGAAACGTTCCAACCAAAGCATTGTCGCCCAACAGCTATCGTTGCACGCCAACGATAACTATCGTTCGATGAAAACGTACCAAAGAGATTACTAACCTAAACCCTGTATCCTCACAACCGGGTGATCAAAAAGTCAGTATAAATTTGAAAACTTAATAAATCACGGAATAATGTAGATACAGAGGTAAAAATTGACACACATGCTTGGAATGACATGGGGTTTTATTAGGGAAAAAAGTTCAAAAAATGTCCGACAGATGACGCTTCATCTGATCAGAAAAGCAATAATTAGCATAACAAATTAAGACAAAGCAAAGATGATGTTCTTTACAGGAAATGCTCAATATGTTCACCATCATTCCTCAACAATAGCTGTAGTCGAGGAATAATATTGTGAACAGCACTGTAAAGCATGTCCGGAGTTTTAGTGAGGCATTGGCGTCGGATGTTGTCTTTCAGCATCCCTAGAGATGTCGGTCGATCACGATACAATTGCGACTTCAGGTAACCCCAAAGCCAATAATCGCACGGACTGAGGTCTGGGGACCTGGGAGGCCAAGCACGACGAAAGTGGCGGCTGAGCATACGATCATCACCAAACGACGCGCGCAAGAAATCTTTCACGCGTCTAGCAATATGGGGTGGAGTGCCATCCCGCATAAAAATCGTATGTTCCAGCAGGTGTATATCAGTCATGATGGGGATGATGCGATTCTATAAGATAAGGGCATATCTCTCACCCGTCACGATAGTAGTTACAAAACCAGAATCACGCAGTTCCTCGAAGAAAAAAAGGCCCGATAACGGTATATGTGATAAATCCAACCTATACCGTGACTTTCTCATCGTGTAATGGAGTTTCGACGACAGTTCTAGGATTTTCGGTAGCCCAAATTCTGCAATTGTGGAGGTTGACAGACCCACGTAGCGTGAAATGAGCTTCGTCTGTCTACAACACGTTACTCAACCAATCGTCATCTCCCGCCATCTTTTGAAACGCCCACACTGCAAATGCCCTCTGCTTCACTAAATCGCCAGGTCACAGTTTATGATGCCGCTGGATTTTGTAAGTATAGCATCAGAGGGTACGCCTAAGTGCCAACCAAACAGTAGTGTATGGAATGCCGGTGCGACGTGCTACTGCACGAGCGCTGACTTTCCCGTGCATAGACGAACCCGCTACAGTCTCCATTTCTTCCTGAACTGTCTCACGCCCGTCACCCCTTTTCGGAATGACTCAAACTGAGCCCTAATATTTTCCTGAATCACGGAAAGTTTTATTAGTTCACAGTCTGTAACAAAGTCATTCCACTGTAGGTGAAGTTGAACTTATATGCTGGCTGAAGTCCACTGCGTTGTGAGCTGTCTTCGGCATTCATTAAAAGATTTGACGTTACAGGATCTTTTCGTAAATCATAAACATGTCAGCTGAAATGGAAACGATTTTATTTCCACTTAAACAACGTTTAAATCAATCACATTGTTGCACAATCAAAAAATGCAGCGGCAAGTCAACAGAGCTGCTTACAGGTTCGTGACTGCTAGAAGACTCACTAAACATGGTTTCTCTCAAACAGTTTTATACGTAACCGCGTAATAAGATTGATGACAAAGTTTTGTAATTCACAATTAAACAATATTCTTTTACATTAAATATGCCAAAATACAGAAATTAAAACATTACATTTAAGTTTCGACTATTTATCTCAACGTATGTACATGTTTCATGAAATTTGTATTTAATGTGGTACACAAATTTAAAGTCATCCTTTGACTAGTGTTTACAGTGCTCAAATTATTTACATTATTTGTGTTTTCGAAGTGCACACATATTTGTTTTGCCAATATTAATATTATGTAGGCGTACTATTATTGTGACATGGAATTTTAATGTATTTCAGTTTGCGGTCAAATTTTTTATTAATACGGATTTGTATATGGTTGTCGTAGTTTTGTTAATCTCGAAGATAGTTTCTTAGTACCAAACGGATTATTAATTTTAGTGCATGAAAAATTATCAGTATTTAATTTAGGATCCAGTGATATATAAAACATGGTCTGCCCTAATTTATTTAAACAAAAGGTATATATGAAATAATGTTGTGCAATAGTTATAACATGTAGTATTGTTGTTTTTATACGAATTAGTATCTATATAGGTTCAGCAATTTCCGAAACTAAGTGTAATGCATTTTTAGTCTTTGCAGCTATTATTTACGAAACTATTAAAAATTGAAAATTACGTAAAAGGACAGCCAAAGTTATGTTTAAATCAGCATACTATTTCTTAAAGGTATTTTACTAACAGTGTTAATAGAATTTCAAACTGAAGGCGAAAATGTGATATTTTACATGTCCGGTAGTGAAGTTTTATTTTAGGTGTCAGATAGTTTGAGTTTCTATGTTGGCAACTGATTTTTGTATGGAGTGTGCTACATAGCAGAAACGTTACAACTGTCTCAGCAGCATTATGCCTTGTGCTCGGTCGGCCACTACGGGGTGTATCGTCTAAACAACCCGTGGCTTCGAACTTCGAAATCATATGTGTATATATACACATGATGGTAACAATACATTGCCAGAAAAAGAAATTGTGTACCAGGGAAGACCACGTCAATTTTATTAGATGCTGGCAGATGTCACCTGGGTGATAGTAAATATACTAACAATTATTTCAATACTGATTTGATTTTCTAAATAGGAAATCATGTTTTGTATCTCAATGATTTCAATATCGTTCACCAACAGATAGCATAGCGACGTAGCTGTAAGAGGAGCATCTGTGTGTATCCTTTAATTGTTTACAGCCATCAGACTTAGTGTGATATCCACAAGTGAAGTGAACAGACGCCATTCCATGAAGAACCACTCATGCTTCTACAACCAACTGAGTGAGTTTCAATAGGGTCAAATTGTGGCCTCGCGAGTTGCAGAAAGTAACCTAAGGACAACACACACACATACATGTCAAACCTCCGACGGGAAGCCAGTAAGGCGTCGTAGACCGCTTGGCCATTCCAACGCGGCAACAGTTTTATGATGAAAATAGCTAAGACAAAAATTGTAGAATGAGTAATTATCTACAACAACTGTTCTGATACTTTATTCTCTGTTATCATTATTGAGAAAAGCCATTTAAACTTGTACTCTCAGTTATCCACAATGCCGCGGCGGATTAGCCGTGCGCACTGAGGCGCCGTGCTGTGGTGCGCGCGGCCGTCCAACCGTCTTGGTCCCCTCTTGGGCATGAGTGCATGAGTTCTCCTTAGGATAGTTTAACTTAGTTTGTTTGTAAGCGAGGGACTAATAACCAAGCAGTTGAGTCCGATGGATTTACAAACATTTGAACTTTTGAATTATATGCACTCGTTTGCACGCCACCTGTGAATTCTATCGTACTTTTTCTGACTCGTTGCTTGGGATAAAATCAGATTCAACTTATGGGCGTAACAGTGAACAAAATAGGCATGGTTAAAATATTCTTTCAGAGGGGTTTGTTCACCTGAACGACGACCACTCATAACAGATGTTCTGAGAAATAACTTTATTCGAGTTCTCCACAATATCTTTCAAACTTTCTTTAAGCGATTCTGTTAACGCTTTTGCATCATATGCACGAGAAATAAGGAAACGCCAAAACGTTTCTACAGGTTTACCTTCCGGTAAAATGTACCTGATAACCATGACAAACTGTGAAACTGTAGATATATGTATCTAATCTCACTCTCAGGCTATATTTGTGGATATGTTTATTTATTTATTTGTGACGCCATAATGAGATGTCGATTTATTCATACTACATTTTTAGTGCTTTCTTTTGCAGTTTTTCGACATATCCTTCTTCCTGAGATTATTTCTGAAATATTGAAGTTGAGATTTTGACACCTACCTGTGGTGTGTCAGGTAATTCTAAGTATGCTACAAGACTAGTTCGAAGCAAATGAACGAAATAAAAGCTCATGATATGTCTCTTCCAAGTACCAGGGTCTTTCCAAATATAATGCCTCGTATTTTTATTCATGGAAACTTCAGATCATACATAAATCGCCGCAACACAGCTAAATAGACGAATATTTCAACTACAGGCTGTCGTGTTTTCCACGCCAGGTGTGAATTGCCGCACGGTTTAAGGCGCCACGCCACGGATTGCGCAGCCGTTCCTGTCGGAAATTCGAGTCCTCCCTCGGGCACGGATGTGTGGTATGGTGTGTGTGTGTGTTCCTTACTCTGAGTTAAATTACGTTTGTTTCGGTAGTTCGTAAGCTAGTGACCGATGACCTCGGCAGTTAGTTTCCTTAGGTTTACAAACATTCGAATAATTTATTTTTCAGTTTTCCACATTTTCGTAATCAACACCATTCGTTATGGAATTTTGCCGAAGATGAACCAGAGCAGGCATGCTCCGCTTGTAAAAACCGGGCCGCACGGATCGGCCGCGTGACGTAAGGCGACCGCGCTGAAGTGGCCGTGCGCTCTAACTCGCGATGCTGCGGAGGGCGCGTCTGTCCCCAGTCGGACGATCGAGTCCTCCCTCAGGAACGGGATTGTGAATCGTCCTTAGTGTATGGTAGTTTAAGTGGTTTGTAAGTCTAGAGAGTTATTACCATAGCAATGTGGTCCAATAGGTTTACAAAATGTAGTACATTTTCTACAAATCGGAACCGGTTGAGATTGCCCACGTCCTCACAGCTGGTAATGTTGGCACTAGGTCTCATCTCCAGAGACGATGCTATTCAGAAATTCGTGACCTTCAGCTTCGTATTGCCCAGCAGATCCCGACAAATTTAGATTCAAAGATTTTTTTCTCCCCTCTCTCTCTCTATGATTCCGTGCGACCAATGTAGCTCAAATTCTGCAATAAGCAAGATGTCCCAATATTATTTCCTAGGCAATATAGCTGACAATCATGTTTGCACATATTTCTATGGTCGTTATCGCACGTTCAGGGACCGATGACCACTGCAGTTAGGTCTCGTAACTTTACAAACAGTTGAACATTTGACCGCTCTCCATTGGGAGGGATGACTGCTATGCAGGTCGACCGCACTGTCGATTGTCATGCACACCCTTTCGCTACCTTGAAAATTCCCCATCCATCGCCTCACACTGCTAAAGTTTATTTTATCAATTCCATACATCTTTAGCAAGCTTTGGGGAATTTCAATAGCTGTAATTCCTCCAGCAGTGGCTTCAATCACACATTCTTGTTTTATCAGACTCCATTTTGGAACACGCCTGTGGTAGCGCCAACTGTCGTAGAACAAATCCAGGAAGGCGCAAGCAGGAGCACTACACCAATTACATGTGGCGCGGACATCTAAACTCACCACCAAAAAGTAGGAGGCATTGCTTTCGAACGACCCTCGTATTATGTTGATGAAACCTAGGTCATAATTAGGAATAAGAGCGACAGTGTAGCACAGAAAGTTTTGAAAAATATTGGTAGTAATACGAACAAAAATAACACGTTTATTTGCTCCACGCTTAGGTACTTACAAAATGTTACACATGCTTGTAAACCTAAGGGACCACACTGCTTCGGTCATCGGTCCCCAAACCACTCAAACTAATTGAAGCTGTTTTATGCTAAATACAACGCAGACATACATCCGTACCCGAGTGAGGACTCTAACCTCCGGCTGTCACAATTTAATGAATAAGAGGCAAATGTATTGCAATTACAAACTGTGTGTTTTTCTTGAAGCAGGCTGTCTCAAATATGTTAACACTTAGTTACTTCGGGCAAACTCCATATATAATTTCAAACCTATACAAAAAAAAGATTCTCACTCACAATCCGCACAAGTGATGTAAGGAAAAAATTTATGCTTATTACATTTTTTGCTTTTCATGCGATAAAGCTTCAGCATCTATCATGTCGTTTAATTTATTACTTTTTAACCTCTGGCTGTATTCCGCAACACACTTAGCACACAATATCCACACATAACACCGAATGCACTTGTAAAATTATATTACGGGACGGCACGCAGTTCAGCAGACAGACCGTCAAAAAGTAACATCTTCACTGGCCTCTGCTTTTACTGGTCGAGTAAGGAAGGGGCATATTGTTCGTGGTAAACTAAAGAAGATATTATCAAATGGTAGCAACGCTCAGAGCCTGTATGTAACAGAAACACCAAAGCTAACAAGATTCGAAGATCTTGAGAAATTGAAAAAAGTTGAAAGAGCAATTCAATGAAAAATTTTGAACTTAAAAATAACAGAAATTCATAAAATAAATTAAGATCAAACCGTGGGTTCAATTTAAATAAAAATGGTAAAGTAACTGATGAAATTAGAGAGAAAAAGACTGAAATTTTATGCTCACATATACCACAAAATTATTAACAAATTAACCAAGTTCCTCTTCAGCTTACTAAACAACTACTAATCCCAACGGCTCCCTGATTATGTCAATGAGTTGAATAACATTGCAATTAGAAATCCAATGGGAATTAACAGAATAGCTTCTACAGGATTTCTACGGCTATATTCCAAATTATAAATGTTTAGCCTGTCGTCACGCCTAGCGCGTCTCTGTTGCAACGCTTCTCGCAATGCTGACTCAGCCACCAGCCTATGCAGCACGCCAACTGCGTATTTCTGCCTGCATACGTCTCTAAAGCTTCTGTGATGTACTGAAGGCGAAATACTAAATTAAATGAAGCAGCAGGGAAGAGAATTTCGGGTTCTGTAGAAAATGTCACGTTGACATGCCGAGTTGTTCCTTTGATCGCCTTCTATCCTGTTAACATGGGGTTCCTGTCATGACAACACAAATTTCCAAGGACGATGGAGAAGGGCGAATGTATTAGTCTGTGACAATGCACGTTACAAAGCTAAATGCGATGGTGCAATCTCTGTCCTTGTGATACAAGAATTGAATAACCATTCTTTACAGATTATAATAAAGTTATTCATTTTCTCCCGTGTTAATTTTATTCGGCACGATTAGGCCTTCAAGAACTTTCTGTATTCTAACAACATTTCCTTCTTTGTGAGTTAACATCACCATATGTATGAGCAATACATAAAAAAATTATCAGCATGATAACAAGTACGCTATACATTCTTCTTTTAGTGTTTTTCGCTTTTGGTGTTGGTGATCATCGTAAAGATGAAAGTAGAGCTTGTTTCTTGTCCACAAACCAAGATGTTCTCTCTTCCTCTGTTTACTTAAGCATGTACGTTTCTCTGAAAAACTAAATGTTGTAGTCTCCACCTCCTACCATACCTCATTGAGTTCCCAATATTTATGCATTTTCTGATCTTTCTTCATTTTCAGAAGACTATCGTTATTAGTAATTTTATCTGTCCATCTCCTACAAAAAGGCATTTTGAAAGTCTCAATTCTTTTGCCCGTCCTCTATCAATGTCATGGTCTCAATAGAAAGTGATGCGAAATATATAGCAACGTAAGAACTTCAGTTGTTTCAGTTGATATGTGGTGGTTGTTAAACACATTAGCCATTTACAAAATGCGACTTTTTCTCAATACTGACTTTAATTTCTTACTAGCTACTCAGATATTTGTTAATTTTAGTTCACTTATATAAGTTTACTTCTTCAATAAGTTTACCATTAATGTTAAGGTGACAGTCTGGAATGTCATACAGAATTTTTTCCCCTTTTGTTGACTTGTAGCCCATTACGATTACTGCTTTTGTAGATATGGTAGATATGACTGTTGAAGACTGTTTAAGCTATCAGGAAATGTTAAATAATCATCAGCATAATGGATTTTGATCAAGACTCCTTTACAGTTTTCAAGGGCAGCTTTGTACAAATATTCCAAATAAAGATTCAATCTCAGTATCAACAAAACACAGTTCAATCTCTCACCGTTATTACTTTCTCTCCTCACAGCAGCATACTGTATTCGCTATTGATTTGTTGTAGGTGGAGGCCATTTTCATTTTATTTTAAAATATCGACCATTTCAAAGTTGTAAATTATCAAAAACCTTTCTATAATTAATAAAAATGATACAGACATCACATATCAAGTCCCTTCACCTCTGTAACAACATTTCAATGTAGAAAGCATTTATGAAGCCAAACTGATTAGGAATCATTTGTTCTACCAAAGCTTTCTAGATGCAGTAATTCACAAACTACGTCTGATTAACAATTTCTGCATTACTTTCTCACAAATTATGACTTAAGACTTGTAGCAAAGATATTCGGCAACACTAAAGAAGAAATCAATTCCCATATTTAGAAAAATATTAGCCATTCAGGCTGATGTATAATTGATACCGTTGGTTAGCCGCAGATGCCATTGTTCTATTACCTCAATCTGAGGCACCTCTCAGTGGCCGCCGATAAGAAGATGGGAAGAAGGTCTAGCCGCTATTATGAAACGGTAAAGGTTTTGTATATTGGCTAGGAGTGGCGGGCAGAGCTGTTTTGTGTCCGGTATGAAAACTGATGCGATTGTATATTCATTGCTGGTCCGATAATAATAATGTCCTGAACACACGTGCTTGATTACGTCATCATAATTGTTTACAAGTGTTCAACATTCAAATGTTTGTAGAGCTTATGGGACTAAATTACGGGGTCATCAATCCCTAAACTTACAAACTACTTATGAACTAGCTAATGCTAAGGACGGCACAAATATCCATACCCGAGGGGGGATTCGAACCCCCGACCGTAGCGGCCGTGCAGACTGTGACTGGCACTCCGAAGAACGCTCGGCCACCGCTGCCGGCTGTTCAACATCGAGTAGAACAGAAGTGATAACTGGCGTTCCCCGCGGTAGTGTTATGGGCCACCTTCTGTTCTTTATTATTATTATCGATTTAGGAGACGATATGAGCAGCTCTCTTAGACTGTTCGCGAATGGTGCTGTCACTTATCGGTTAGTAAAGTAACCAGAAGATCCAAAGGAGCTGCCAAATAATTTAGATAAGACATCTACATGGTAAAAGTAGGAGTTACAATTACTAACAACTTAAATTGGAAAGAAAGGATAGAAAATATTGTAGGGAAGGCGAACCAAAGACTACGCTTCCTTGGCAAAACACTTACAAAATGCCAAAGTTCTACTAAATAAACTGCCCCCACTACACTTGTGCTGCGCACTGTGGAATCAAAACCAAGTGGGACGAACGATTTAGAGAAAGTTAAGAGAAGGGCAGCTCGTTATGTATTATAACGATACAGGGGAGAGAGTATCACGGAAATGATGCACGAGCTATGGTGTAAATCATTAAAAGAAAGGCTGTATTCGTTGCGGCGAGACTTTTATTTTTTTATTATTTATTTATTTATTTATTTTATTTTATTTTATTTATTTATTTTTTTTTTTTTTGCCTGATTCCAATCATCAACTTCCATATGCGAACATTTTTTCTAGTGAAATTTCTAAGTATTATCTAAACATTCATCTAGTGCGTAGAAGGAGCAGTCAGATATTATTTTAATTTTTTTTAAATGATATTTGGCGATCTGTCAGACTTTTTATGTTACTTGGTAAGTGACCAAAGACTTTTGTGGCGGCATAATACACCCCTTTCTGTGCCAAAGTTAGATTTAACCTTGAATAGTGAATATCACCCTTTCTCCTAGTGTTGTAGATATGCACACTGCTATTACTCTGGAATTGGGTCGGATTGTCACTAACAAATTTCATAAGTGAATACTTGGATTGTGAAGCTACTGTGAAGATCCCTAGATCCTTAAAAAAATGTCTGCAAGATGATCTTGGGTGGGCTCCAGCAGTTATTCTGATTACATGCTTTCGTCCAATGAATACTTTTTAACTCATTGTTGAATTGCACCAGAATATGACCCCATAAGCAAAATTTGCAATGACCTGCTAGCACAAGTAGTTGAATTCAAACGTTTCAGCAGATCTTCAATTCAATCCCTCATCAATGTAAACACCTAAAAAGTTTGAATATCTTGTCTTAGCTACAGATTTCTGTTCAAAGTCTCTATTTATTAATTGTGTCATCCCATTTACTGTGTGATACTGTATTTACTGCGTTTTATCAAAGTTTAATGAGAGTCCATTTGTAGAGAACCACTTGATAATTTTCTGAAAGATAACATTTACGATTTCATGAGTTAATTCCTGTTTGTCAGGCTAGATAGCTATACTTGTATCGTCAGTAAAAAGAACTTCCTTATCATCTTCATGAATATAGAATGGCAAGTCATTAACATATGTCAAGAACAGCAAAGGACCCAAGACCGAACCTTGTGGGACCCCATTTTTGATATCTCCCCAGTTAGAGGAATTAGCTGTTTTTTGCATATTACGTGAACTGCTTATTTCAACTTTCTGCACTTTTCTAGTTAAGTATGATTTAACCAATTCGTGCCCTGTTCCACTCATAACACAATACTTAGGCTTATCTAGACATGATCATCTTAATAAAATAAGATAAATCAGATCAGAAACGGAAATATTCCGGTACTCCTTTTTCCCACATGCTAATGCCAGAGAAATATCATAACAGCGGTACGATGAACGCCAGACATACCTTTAAATGTGATTAGCGAAGTATTATTGGGCCTGGTGGTCTCGGGGTAAAGCGCTGGAAACCGAAGGATCGCGGGTTCGAGACCCGCCGGACCTCGGATTTTTTCAGTCTGCATTTTAACCCATGATTTAAGCCTTACTGTAAAAGATGATATTGATTTAGAGAAATAGTACTATAATAGTATCAGATAATAAAAGTACTATGACATCAGATGTCATCGTTGTGACATTTTATACCTAAAAAGTATTAGAGCCGGCCGCGGTGGCCGAGGGGACTGAGGCGCTCCAGTCACGGCCTACACGGCCACTACGGTCGGGGGCTCGAATCCCCTCTCGGGCATGGATATTTGTGCCGTCCTTAGTATTACCTAATTCGTAAGTAGTTTGTAAGTTTAGGGACTGATAACCCCGTAGTTAAGTCCCATAAGCTATACAAACATTTGAACATTTGAAAGTATTAGAGTAAGTTGGAGACTAAGTAAACTGAACTCGATACTGTGGAGTCTCGATATTGCGAGTCTCAGAGTTACGAGTTTCCCATAAATCCGAGCATCATATAACAATAATAGCTGCCACGTACTACATTCACCGAAAATACACTCCACTACATCACGAAATAAATAGTTAAGACTTTAAAACTTCCCAACGTGAGTGCCTATTTAAACACTGTTTTAAAAAATTTAATATGAACCACAGACATTGGTGTGTTGGGTTGGCTTGGTGGCCTCAACGATACAGATAGCCGTACCGTAGGTATCTGTGGAGAGGCCAGACAAACGTGTGGTTCCTGAAGAGGGGAAACAGTCTGCATCATTGGCTGAGCTGGCCTTATAGCATTACTTAACGTGGCTTTGTAATACAGTCCCTGGTGAAAGCCGTTACATTTCCCGAGGACGTCAATGATGGCATCCTCTCGGGTAAAATATCCCGGAGGTCTCCCATTCGGGTCTCCGGGACTCTGCAGAATGTGGTCATCAGGAAAGACAACACTGGCATTCTACGAATCGGATAGTGGCATGTTAGATCCTTAATCGGGTAGGGTGGTTAGAAAATTTAGAAAGAAAATGGTTAGGTTGAAGTTAGACGTAGTGGGGATTACTTTCCATGGTTTGCGCTCTACGACTGTGATATGCTTCCAATACTCTGCGAATTTTCAGCTATCAGTAGATCTTTTTTTTAAATTCTTTATTGGCCACATTAATAACATCTACAGTTGAACACATGCACTGATAATGGCCAGTTACTGGCCAAATTCATGATTTGCCAATAAAGAATTTTAATAATAATAAAAAAGTAAATTAAAAAAAAGATCGACTGACAGCTGAAAATTCGCAGAGTATTGTAGGGGGATTAATGAAATTCGGTCGAAAGAGGAACAGAATTTCTGGTCGAGTGAGTACACGAATATAAATACAAAATCAGTTGGGGGTATTACAGGAGTAGGTCTAATGATGAACAGGAAAATAGGAATGCGGGTAAACTACGATGAGCAGCACAGCGATCACATTATCATTGTTAAGATAATTACGAAGACAACACCGTCCACAGTAGTACAAGTCAATATGCCAACTAGCTCTGCGGATGATGAAGAGATTGAAGGAATGTATGAGGTGGTAAATGAAACTATTCAGACAGTTAACGGAGAGGAAAACTTATTTGCGACGGGTGACTGGAATCCGCTAATAGGAAAGGGAAGGGAAGGTAAAAAGGTAGGTGAATATCTACTAGGGAAAAGGAATGAAAGAGGAAGCCGCCTGCTAGAATTTTGCACGGAATATAATTTAATCATAACATAAACCTGGTTTAAGAATCATCAAGGAAGGCAAGTCCTACAAAAAATCCTTGGATCTCACAGGAAATACTAAATAAACTTGATGAAGGAGAAAATATAAAAAAATTGAGTAAATGAAGCACAGAAATGGAGTACAGAAGACTAATAAATGAGATTGAGCGGGAAAAAAGGTACAAACGTACATTGTAAGCGTAACTTGAGCTATGTTGTTCAAGAAACATATTCTGACTGTTCATTACATGTACGTAATTATCTTCGATCATATCTTGGGATATGGATTTTATAGTGTTTCCTTTGTAATATATCTTAATTTTTAATGAAAGTCCAGCTCCAGTTGCAATTATTTGTGCTTTATTTAAGCCCACACTACCGGTTTCGGCCTCTATGTTAGGCCATTTTCAAGTGTGACAGACGTTATGCCATAGAGAAAGCAACGTAAGCAACTGGCATTACAGGATTTATATTTTCTTTTCAGGTACTCAATACGTAGTAATGCATTGTTGTTGACAAACAGAGAATTAAGTGGAATTTCAGACAAGTAGCTGCGTAGAACGTGGTGAAGCCAGGTCATTACTCCTAAAAGCGTCTAACAAGGGTGGGGAGGAGAGGGGCTGTTAACTAGTTGTTACAACACGTTCCGATCTTAACGACAGCGCACTGAAGTCAAGGTCTGACGCATTTAGCGTCCGAAGGCAGGCTTCTAATTACTTATTCCAACACATTCTGGATGCGAGAAGTTATTAAAAGCTTCCGTAGAGTGAAAAATGGGAAAATCCCGGGGGAAAGAGGATGTGTGGTACATACGAGCGGAAGAGAACAGGGAATAGCGGATACATCACCACACCATCGATTTTTTGGGGGTTTGAGGGGGGAGGGGAAGGGCGAGGGGACGAAAGAGTACCACAGGATAACCAGTTGACTAACCTAATAACTGTACTTTGGTCCTAGAAAATACCAATTACAGAATTTCATCAATATAATAATTTCTGTGTGGAACATTGCAGACGATAAAATTTGTTCTCGGGCTACATAACTTACTTATTTTGGAGACCAATATCTCAGATGTTTCGGAATGAGTTCTCATGCCACGTGGAACTAGTGATCGGTACTGGGCGATATTTACATCAATGGTGTTTTTGAGATGACCACCGGTACACTTCAAGTTTTATGTTTTCCAAATGTTACTGAATACAATTTGGCGCCGTTAGAATTCTTTATTGTCTCGCGCCATCTTAGTGTAATTTTTTGTGTTCTAACATTAAGAAGTCAAGGTGTCATTACAGGGAGAAGTAATTATCCTAAACTTCGTAAACAAGTTCTAATTACAACTATGCTAAATTTTCTTTAGTGCACTCAAGTTTAGAAAGGCCAGGAGAGATCACGAATTGAAATAAAGTTTACCATAAAATTAGTTAATTTCTATTACTACTAAAAAGAATTATTGCAGGAATTAT
Source organism: Locusta migratoria (assembly GCA_026315105.1). Lineage (NCBI taxonomy): Eukaryota > Metazoa > Arthropoda > Insecta > Orthoptera > Acrididae > Locusta > Locusta migratoria. The sequence continues at coordinate 7,686,272 of CM048747.1, forward strand.
AACCATCCCTATTGAGAGAGGATTTCGCCTTGAAGTCTCTGCACTCAGTATTCAGTACATTTCTAAGCGATGTCTGTATGCAGGCATTTTCGTAAACGTTTTATAGTTTGTACCTTCGTAATTAACTGATTCCTTCCGTTATCCAACGTTTCTTCGTGTTCACCTTCCTGTAGTCTATACCTCATTATAGTGTAACACTCGGGCCGCGGTGGAGTAGCCGAGCGGTCTAAAGCGTCTCGCTGCGGAGTGCGCGGTTGCTCGCCATGGAGGTTCGAGTCCTCCCTGGGGCATGGGTGTGTGTGTTTGTCCGTAGATTAGTTTCCCTAGGTTTAAGTAGTTTGTAAGCTACGGACTGATGTCCACGCAGTTTGTTCCGATAGATTTACAAACATTTGAACATTTTGTAACACTCGGAAGCCGGCCGTTCAAATAATAAATGTTGTGGAACATTACGCAGTTCTCTTGTATGATTCATTAAAAATTAATCAAATATTCAAGGAAGACGTCCGAAAGTCATACTTGACTGTCTCTGCGTTCACCAAGACGATTATCACCACGGTGAATGCCGCACCGTAATATATTTCCATAATAATATAAAACCGTTATCATCCGAAAACTCCAACTCACAGCTTCAGAGACATCGTAGTTCACTGGGTTCTGCATGCCCGCGATACAAAACGCAAATTTACTCGTTTGGGAAGTGCTCGTTATTTGGAAACTCAGCAAATTGAATGAGTTTGTTATGTTCGATGCTGTCGTTTCGAAAATAACTACAACTACATCCTATCCCAGGTACAAATAGGAGATGAAGTGCTGGATAGGCAAAAATTACTTGGGAAATAACTGAAAAGTGGGCTACAAAGGAAAATGTCGTCTCTGCTAACTCGTTTTCGTCATTATTGTAGCGAACTTATTGTGAAGACACAAGAGACCAATTACAAATTCATTACAATACGTTAACCGTGTAACCACTGACTCCAAACATAGACAGCCTTAATGTATTTAGAGATGCTTTCCCATTCATTCAATAGGGAGGCAGAATAACTACCACCAGTTCCACTCTACAGCCATTGATTAAAAATTTAAAATACAGTGGTAGGAACAAAAATGTTTTTGATCGAGATGCGATGGTTTGTCTGGATTTGAAATTGTGAGGTAGGGAATCAGTCCGAATCTCAACAAAGTTCACGTGGGAGAGAGAGGGTCTCAGCAAATCTCACGTAATTTCGTTGCGTAAAACAGAGCAAAACAGTGAGATGTTGTTGTTTTTGTTTTTGTGATCTTCAGTCCGGAGACTGGTTTGATGCAGCTCTCCACAATACCCTGTCCTGAGCAAGCCTTTTCATCTCCTCATAAGAACGAAACCCACATCTGTCTGAATCTGCTTACTATGTCCATCTCTTGGTCTTCCTCTGCGGTTTTTTACCCCGACACACTTCCCTCCAGCGCTAAATTCACAATCCCTTGATGTCTAAGAATATGTCTTACCAATCGATTCCTTCTTTTAGTCAAGGTATGCCACAAATTCCTTTTCTCCCCAATTCTGTTCAGTACCTCCTCATTAGTTACGCGATCCACCCACCTATTCTTCAGCATTCTTCTGTAGCACTATATTTCAAAAGCCTCTATCCTCTTCCTGTCCGCACTGTTTATTGTCCATGTTTCACTCCCATACAAGGCAACACTCCACACAAATGCCTTCAGAAAGGCTTAATGTTCAAATGTTTGTTAAGCTTAAGGGACTTAACTGCGGGGTCATCAGTCCCTAAACTTACAAACTTCTTATGAACTAGACGACACATACATCCATTCCCAAGGGGGATTCGAACCGCCGACGGGGAGCGCCCCGTGCATCACAGCTTAGCGCTTTCATGCGCTCGGCCATTCCGCCGCGGCTAACCCAACAACGTTACCTTAAGGTAACAAATATGTGCACCAAATTTGGTTGAAATCGGTCCAGTGGTTTAGGAGGAAATGTGAAACATTGTCGCATATGCAGTAATTTTTATCGCATTTAATCGTTTGTGACGCATATCACCTGAACTGCTGTGTTATACGTGATCCTTACACCGACAGCTTTGAAGATTAAGTACGCAAAATTTCAACAATTTTGAAACAAAACTGTTGATCTGTATGCAACACATACACACCCCCACACACACACATGCACGCAGACAGACAGACAGTGTACTTTATATATAGGTATCTGAAAACTCGGCATTGCCTGATTATTTACTTATTTATTCAAGCCGTGATTCAGTAATTTTCCTATCCCTTCACTCTCTGTCATCTCCTTATTTTCTTAAATTATAATAATAATATTTACGTGACAATATATAACAGGCTGTCTTGGATAATGTACTATGTCCAAACAAAGAAAGGTAGTCATCAAGATACAGATCATAGGTAAAATTAAAAAAAAAATAAAAAAAAAAAATAGTCCTGACGTGTTTTACGGCCCACTTTAGATTTGTAGTTTTATATGTTTTTGCAGACATTTTGGACCAAAATAATAATCTAAATAATAAAAACTTAATTTATATGAGTGTCTGAAACCCTTGTAGGAAAAAAGAAACTTTAGTTACTGGCGGGTTCCGAACCACTGACCTTCAGTGTCAGAGTCCAACATACTGCCCACTATGCTACAGGTAACAGTCAGGAATTGCGGTCTTTACTCTCATACTATTAATGGCGGTTGTTAACTGATGCTAATATGGCATTTGTAGACACTAGATTATCACTAATCGTACGAAGAACAACGTCTTTTTGTTATTTCTTCAGAGCACCATTGGTTTGAAATGACAACGTGTAAGTTACAATAAGAAAATCATCAAATACGCAACGCAAGATAGCGTATGCCAGAGACAGTTCTGGGCGAGTAATGTCACGTGACATCTGCGAACGGCTGGTTTTCGTTAATTCAATGCATGGTGTCATATCTCCGTTATTTTTGCAAATATCTCTCAAACGATACGAGATATGAAAAAAAAACATAAGGGAGCTTAGTGGCAGAGAATTTTCTCCTCTACCAATTAGGTTATTCAATTTTCGTGTCAGATGCATGGATAAGCCGTTATTTACATTTAAATTTCGAGCTGTCGAAAGACGATCGCAAAGGCCCACTTTTAGTGTTACTACCGTAACCTAAAGTGGGCCAAAAAACTAAACTCCGTCCGAGAGGCCTCAGGGGGCCCACTGGGTACCGACCGGCCGCCATGTCAACCTCTGCCCGAAGGCGTCACCGGCTGTGGTATGGAGGGGGGCGTGGGCAGCGCCCCGCCTACCACTCCCGGCCGTTACGTCAGTCTTCCTGACCGCAGCCGCTGCTCCTCAGTCAAGCAGCTCCTCAGTTGGCCTCACAAGGGTTGAGTGCACCCCACCTGCCAAAAGCACTCGGCAGACCCGGACGGTTACCCATCCATGTGTTAGCCAAGCCCGACAGTGACTAGAGTAACCTATGGCACGGCCGTTGGCAGGCGTCATCTTCTGACGAAGATGACGGGCATGTCACTCGTAGAAACGTCGCAGTTTGAAGAAACCGCCACCCTGCTGGAAGCCCGAGAACTCTTCTTCAGCAAAATACGCCGTGAAAGATTACATTCTCACCTAATACTTCTAGTTGCTTGTCCAGGAGCTAGTATGAATAAATTCTTTGGTGAACCCATCCTTGAGCAAGTGACATAAGTTGTCTGTGTGAGAAACGTGGATGTGAAATCCACACCGCACTATTTATTAAACTGATCTGTGATTTATTAATCGTAATATAAAATGCAAGTCTTACTGGAAACTAGAGTATCTTCTAGTTAAAATATAGATCTGCCGGAAATAATGTATATTCGTTGGATGGACACTGGTTCAGTCTGCTCCTTTCCTTGCAGCACTCGGGACAAATCACAAACAATACCCTCACTACGTGATAGTAATGGCGATCCTGACGATGACAGCACTACTAAAGCAGAGTTACTAAACTTAGCTTTTAGAAACTCATTCACCAAAGAAGACGAAATCAATATCCCAGATTTCGAATTACGAACAGAGGCCGTAATGACTAACGTAGAAGTAGATATCATCGGAGTAGTGCAGCAACTAAAATCACTTAACAAGTACAAGTCTTCTGGTCCGGATTATATACCCATTAGATTTCTATCTGATTATGCTGAAGCGATAGCTCCTTACTTAACAGTCATATACAACCGCTCTCTCATAGAAGGATCTGTACCAAAAGATTGGAAAGTTGCACAGGTCACACCTATATTCAAGAAAGGCAGTAGGAGTAACCCACTAAACTACAGGCCTATTTCATTGACGTCAATTTGCAGCAGGGTTTTGGAACATATCCTGTATTCAAATATTATGAATTATCTCGAACAGAACGATCTATTGACCCAAGGTCAACACGGATTTAGAAAATATCGTTCATCCGAAACACAACTAGCTCTATATTCACACGAAGTGATGTGTGCTATCGACCAGGGTTCGCAAATCGACTCCGTATTTCTCGATTTCCAGAAAGCTTTTGACACCGTACCTCACAAACGGCTTTTAATCAAATTGCGTGGTTGTGGTATATCGCCCCAAATTTGCGATTGGATAGGGGATTTCTTGTCACAGAGGACACAGTTCGTAGTAATCGATGGTAAGGCATCGACAAAAACAGAGGTGATATCGGGCGTTCCACAGGGTAGTGTTATTGGTCCTGTTCCTTATTTACATAAACGATTTAAGGGGAAATCTAAGTAGCTCTCTTAGGTTGTTTGCAGATGACGCCGTCATTTACCGCCTAGTAAAATCATCTTAAGATCAAAACCAACTGCAGAAAGATCTAAATAAGATATCAGTATGGTGTAAAATTGGCAATTGACTCTAAATAATGAGAAGTATGAAGTCGTCCACATGAGTACGATACGAAATCCGTTAAACTTGGTTTACAAGATAAAACAATCAAAAGTGAAGGCCGTAAACTCCACAAAATACCTAGGAATTACTATTACTTCAGACTTAAATTGGAAAGAACACGTAGATAATATCGTGGGAAAGGCGAACCAGAGACTGCGTTTTATTGGCAGAATCCTTAAAAGATGCAACAGAACTACTAAAGAAACTGCATACACTGCGCTTGTCCGTCCATTTTTGGAGTATTGCAGCCCAGTGTGGGATCCTTATCAGGTGGGTTTGACGGAGGACATCGAGAGAGTCCAAAGAAGGGCAGCTCGTTTCGAATTGTCACGATACAGGGGAGACACCGTTACGGAAATGATACAGGATCTGGAATGGGAATCATTACAACAACGGCGTTTATCGCTGCGGCGTGTGCTACTTGCGAAACTCCAATCGCCAACATTCTCCTCCGAATGCGAGAATATATTGTTGACTCCCATTTAAATAGGTAGAAATGATCATCAGAATAAAATACCAGAAATCAGAGCTCGAACGGAGAGATTTAGGTGTTCTTTCTTTCCATTCTTTCGAGAATGGAATGGGAGATACATAGTATAATTGTGGTTCGATGAACCCTCTGCCAGGCACTTAAATGTGATTTGCAGAGTATGCCATGTAGATGTAGATGTAGATGTAGAAGGCTACTGCTTTCGCCTGCAGCCGTGTGCGCGTCACAGTTCAAAGATGTCGTCATGACTGTTGGCTTTCAGGAATTTCCATAAGCTGGCTGCAGTACAGGAGTGTCTTAGTAGACAATAAGAAATTCATTAAAACGTGGTGCATGATGTGGCAGCTTTTTACCCATCGCAGTATATGTGATCTTATATTTATTGAGTTATATGTCGTACAGTTATATAATTTTTCAGGTAATATTCATTTGTATAAGTGCTGTAAGACTAAAAATCTGTTGCGAATAGGGTTTGTAACTGGAAGTAATAGATTAAAACCTATTGTGTGATAGGGCGGTTTTCCATGAACGTTCCTTTTTATGTCGTCATATCTCATGAACTAAGTGTCGTACTATGATACAATATCCAAGGTACATTCAGCTGGATGTGTGTATATTGTCTGTAAAATTTCTTGCAAGTACAATTTTCAGTGCAGAAATTACAAATTCTAACGCGATAGTTTTACTCCATGTTGTTGTTGTTGTTGATTTTTGGAAGGAACTAAACTGCAACGGTTATGAGTCTTTACTCCACGAACAGCGGAAAAGTAGTAAACGAGAATTTTTATTTTCATTATTATGTGTGGTTGGTAACAATAAAAATTATGATAAAAGTTGGAAATTATATTTAAAGTTGGTTGCAGATCCCTCAGGACTCTCATTCTTACACAGTGTATGAATAAAGGTTTGTTGCATGATGTGGCAATTTTTCGGCGTCTCCTATTGTTTATGACGCTATATTCTCCTGAACCATGTGTCGTATGTAGTTCTTAGCCTTAAAGCGTTACCTCAGGGTAAACAATGTGTGTACCAATGTTGGTTGAAATCGGTCCAGTGGTTTACGAGGAAATGCGCCAACACTGTCGCCCGATGATGCAGTTTTTCGCGAATTCATTGTTTATGATGGCATATCTTTTCAAATATATGTTGTACGTGATTACTACACTTAGGACGACTGTCATCCTGGTTTGAGTGTCAAGTGCGCATAATTTCATCCAGACTGGAACAAAACTGTAGACTTGTATGTACTAGCTAAGAGTCTAGGGAATGTCCCATCTCATAGCCAGCCCTGACTGTCTAAAGTAACACGCAGCGCATAATTTGTATGATGTAAACCTTTCTGTTTCTGTCTGCTATGTTAAACAGGCCTAAAATAAGTCGTTTCTAAAGCTCACATGATGCCTGACGAAGTATTCAAAGGCCTGCTAACGAACCGAACCGCAATCCAGTGACGAGGCAAAACTCGATGGGGATTCCAGACCACCCTGTGAGGACGTCATAACTATATAAAAACTTACGTCAACGTTTTCAGCATCTCAAGTGGTGAGCCGCTCTAAGCGGTCGGTGTTAATGCTGTTAGACCCGGCGACATAAGAAACAGCAGTTTGCACAACTGGACTAACTCCGACTGGTAGTCTCTTTCAGTATTGAATATTGTTAAGGGCAGACTACTTCCTACTGACACTTAGGGTCTTTCACTTAGTAGAAACTGATAAATACAATTTCGTTTAAAATTCGTAAAATGTGGTTAACGTTACTAAGAATTTCTGTTTAAGGAAAGCTGTTGCACAGTTCACATAGAAACTAATTTCTAAGATTGAATTAGAAGTAATTAATCACATACTTTTTTTAATTAACCATGAATTGGTATATTCTATTTGTACACGTTACACACGAAACTGATTTATTTGCTGATCATCCAGAACATTCTGAGCACCTACCTATTAGACTGTATGTCCACCTTTTGCACATATGACAGCAACGACGTGTCGTGGCATGTAAGCAGTGATGCCTTGGTAGGAGATTGTAGAGAGTTGTACCCCATCTCAGTTGTGTTTAATCTAGTTCAGAAGTGGCTAGTTGGATGGCATGCAAACTCGCTACTGTGTTCCTTGAACCATCCCATCAACTTCTTCCCCTTGTAACATAGCGCATTATCTTGTTGAAAAGTGTCACTGCCGTTGGAGAACATGGTCGTCAGAAAGGGCCGTACCTAGTCTGCAACCAGTGTACGATACTTCTTGCCGTTATGGTGCCTTGCTGGACCAATGGATGCCTACGTGAATGTTCTGCAGACGATAGCTGTGTCTACGCCAGTTCCTCCCCCTACAAAACAACGGATTCGCACCCTCCAATCAGCATGATGAAAAACGTTTCGGTGTTCATCAGAGCATCCAAAGTTCCGCCACTGCTCCAACGTCCAATGACGATGGCCGCGTCCCTACTTCAGTCGTAGTTGCCGATGTCGTGAAGTTAACAGTGGCACATACGTGGGCCGTAGTCTGCGAAGGGCCATGGTAAGGAGTGTTCAAAAATGTTCAAATGTTTGTATAGCTTATGGGACTTAACTACAGGGTCATCAGTCCCTAAACTTACAAACTTCTTATGACGTAGCTTGTACTGAAGATGACAGAAACATCCATGCCCGAGGAGGGATTCAACCCCCGACCTCAGCGGCCGTGCAGACCGTGACTGGCACGCCGCAGACCGCTCGGCCACTGCGGCCAACAAGGAGTGTTCTTTGCACTGAGTATTCAATCACTTATGTACTCTGCCCAGCATTTAATGCTGGTGTTACTTCCACCACAGTTCGCCGCCTGCCTTATTTTACCAGTCTGGACAGCCATCGACGCCAGACATCTGTAATGAGGAGTGGCTCCCCAAGTCCTCGACGTTTGGAGGCGGTTTCACTTTCGTTTCACTACTTGTTGAAGACACGACAGAACTGTCAGGCCCGGTTGGCTTGGAGTAAAGCGCTCCACTGGAAACTGAAGGATCGCGGGTTCGAATCCCGGTCGGACTTGGGATTTTTTCAATCTGCGTTTTAACCGATCCTTCACCTCTCAACGATGTAAGGAGTCGCCAGAAACGAGAGGTACCTTCTCCCCAGTTGGACAAATGGGGTAGGCTAGGGACACGCAAGTCGCCGAAGTAGCGTCCAATTGAAAGACTTACACTAGGCCAATGAGCCAAACTAAATTATTATTATTACCACGGGACTCCTGGAAAATGCGAAAAGTCGCGCAGTTTCCGGAGTGCTCGTGCCGAGACTCTGAGCCATTACTATCCGTCTTCGATGCACCTCAGATAGATGGCGCGCCTTCCCCATTCTACATAGAGCCCTGTATTGGGAGAGTAGCGCCAACATTTTATGTGTGGCTTGCCGACAACCGCCGGCTGCTATTGGTCAGTTGAGCGCGGTTGGGGCACGTCCGCCATTTTAGGCCTAAGCAATCCATCGGCGTATGTGACATATTTCACTTAACTAGCTGTTATTTTAGCATTTAGAGGTGTTGGAAATCTATATACTCGTTGTATATTAATTTAAGAGCTTAAAATAGCATATTCCACTTTTACACGGTGAAGAATGTCGCAGTGTTGTGCAGTGAATTGTACTAATCCAGTCCAAGGTAGCAAGCTTTTCCGCATTCTTCAGGGCGAAAAGAATGCGAATAGACGCGAATTGTGGCTACATCACATTGGAAAAAAATATGCGTTTCAATACGAGAATGCAAAATTGTCTGAACTAAATAAAACGTCTATGAATTTCTTAAAACCTGTACCGGTAATACCCTTATGTCCGAAAAATTATCACTCGTAACAGTGTAGCTCAGTTAGTAGTGCCCCTGGTCAGCAATCATAAAGTTATGAGTTCTAATTCCTGTGAGAGCATTTTTTTTTTTTTTTCATTTATTGTTAGTGTTGACTTCACTGCATCCATAGTAATACGCATAACTATTACTACCACACAACTACTTTCAATATTAGGTACTAGAATATCTACTTTGATAAACAACAGTTTATTAGACATAGATACGTCACTCGTTAGCTAATGTGAAAGCAGGAACGTAACTTACTGCGAAAGTAGTGCATTTGGTACAGGGTTTAAATTTTACTTACTGTCCTGAAGGCCTCCCATGATAATGCTGGCAATCATGTGACAAAGGCACATACAAGAAGAAACTGTCAACCACAGAGCAGAAACGGCTTTATTTATTTACGTCCTGAACTTTACGAAACACCTATCAAGCCATTCTATGCGAATTTCTAAGAATATAAACATCTTGGTAAACATTTTCTACCGTGTTCTAGGTATTGCCAACATAACCACGTGAAGCCGCCCTGGGTGGTAGGTAAAATTTTGCCGGTGTAGGAAATATATAGCCTACTGCCAAGGCGTCTGAATAAAAGTTTAATTTTCTTCCCTTACAATCGCTGGCCTCGAATTATACGGTTCTATAGCAATACTTGTACAGTACACATTGACGATGTTACAATAAACAGGCTCATACTATTGCAAAATATACACTGTTTCATGGTTTCGAAACCTCACACTGTACGGTTTCATTTGTTCCGAAGCCATAAGATGTATCAGTTTTCCCATCTCTAACTATTACATTACACTTTAAAGTGGGTTTTCATTTTTAGCTTCATTTTACGATAATTCGGTTTGAGACAAATCGCCAGGATGGCGTTGACATGCTAAAACCTAATGCGGTACCTAGTATATTTAGTCATCGTCCTGAAATTAAGGAACGAAAGCCACCAAGAGACAGGGGTCTGCAAAGTGAATCTGACTGCACTTCCACTGCACAGGCAGAACCAGGTACCGTTTACATATACTGTATGCGTATCTTATTCATTTTACTTAAATTTTTCGCAATGTATTTCGACAAAACATTTTAATTCATTTCCAGATGGTGACCAACCCTGCTTGCTTCCTCAAGAAGCTCTGCCGGCCATTGACAGTTCTGATGTCGAATATTGATGCAATGGCTGCTTCTGTGAAGCGTTTCCTAAACGAAGATCAAAAAGGTTCAAATGTTTGTTAAGCTTAGGGACTTAATTACGGTGTCATTAGTCCCTAAACTTACGAACTACTTATGAACTAGCTAACACTAAGGACGGCACAAATATCCATGCCCGAGGGGGGATTCGAACCCCCGGCCGTAGTGGCCGTGCAGACCGTGACTGGAACGCCTCAGTCCCCTCGGCCACCGCGGCCGGCAAACGAAGATCAAATCTCTGCATTGCAGAAGAGGACAAAGTGCTCAACAGAAACAATTAAGAACGCTCTGAAGCTTCGATTATCTTGTGGAAGCAAGATTACCAATTTTTCCTTAATATTCACAGTAGACGTGATAAAACGATTAAAAACTGTCGTTCATTGTTTACTTAACGTACTGTAATAGCACGTCGATATTCCGCAATCATGAATGCTACTTTAACAGTCCGCCCGTAGCGCTGCTATAACAGGCCCGCTCGGTTACAGTCACAGGAGTATGAAGAAATAACTCGATGGTTGCTCTAATTATATTTATCAACCTTATAGTATGTTAAGTTTTTACATAACTCAGTTTTACGTTAGATTGAAGATACTCAGAACGGTTCAAATAAACGTTCTCTAATCCTCTACACTGCTGTCATCAGATTCAACTATATCCAATGTCCATCTTCTTCTTCTCCACAGACAATTGTTGTGTTGAAAAAATTTTGGCTATCATTCATTAAAAATGGAAATGGCCCATGAGGTCTTCAGTTTTCGACCTCTTAATCATCTTCTTTATTTCATTTTCCTTTCTTTCTTGAAGTTTCTGCTTTTTAGACCACTGAACACTGTCTTGGGAATCCGTTACAGACCTACAGATACTAAACCGACACTTTCGAAGGAGGGGACCGGAATGATCCAACAAAGAATACGGAGGCGATAATGAATGTTGAGACTGCTTTTTCACTTTCGCACAAAAATAGTCCTTGTGAAATGACAAAGGCTGCTTTTGTCTTAACCATCATTTTTGGAGCTGTAGTAACTCAGGACTATAATAGGGACTTCTCTAGCGTATCTGTTTACAACAAATCGTGAGTCTCGGTGATGGCATTAGAATGCGCTGGAATCTCCAAGATTGTTATTGTAATGAAGTCTTACACATATTTTTTACAAGCCGAGATGTCTTGAACTCCTTTATATGATACTGTGCCGATTTTGAAACAACTTTCATCACTGCCTAGCCGGTGTCATCAGCAAACCGTAATATTTTAGAATTTACTTCTTATCATAGCCATTTCCAACACAGGAGAACGAGCTTCTCCTACCTCTTACTAAAGTAAGAGGTAAACCAGTTGTGAACTGCTCCCTTATTCCATAATGTTCTAACTACTGCAACAACACTTTGGGATCAATAGAATCAAACACCATTGTTAAATCAAAGACAAAGGCCAGCGTTTGCAGCCTTGTATTTAATCTACCGAGTGCCTCACAAAAAAACGAGAATATAGCACTTTAAGTTGTTAAACCACTTCTAAAACCAAACTTTGCATTTAACAGCGGAATATATGAACTGAATCAATCATTTAACCTTCAGTATACAGCCTTATCAATAATGATAGCAGATACAGATGACATAGGAAAAGGTTCTCGTCGTTATTTCTAACTATTTCTAACTTATATATATATATATATATATATATATATATATATATATATATATATATGGTTTCAGTACTGAGTAATTCCATAACAATTCCTGTACTATATTAGTTTTGTTATTGAATCAGTTTGCCTTTTCGCAGTCTTACCTATTTTGTAAGAGAATTACGAGAACTTCTAGGAGTAAAGGTTCTGTTTAATTTACCTCCTACATTAAGAAAGTAATTATTAAATATTCTACTTATATATCAGTTAACAGTAACAAAACAATTTTTTCTCTGTACACTTCCTTTATATCCTCAGCTTCACGAATGACATATGGTATTAATTTTATCCTGAGAATTAGCTGTTATTTTTACAAACCACATAATTTTTAGAGTGTCACGGAGATGATCGACCAGCTCCAATGGTAGACGCTACCAAAATGGTCTGTAGCTACCGCCGGATCTAAAACGGACCGGGGGGGGGGAGGGAGGCGCCAAATGGTTTCTATGTAAGAAGGAGACCACAGGGGCATCAGAGTTTTCTATTTTTTATATATTTATGGTACGTGACGTTCACAACACGAATAGTAATCAGCCAAAGCTTTGTAACATTTCGAGAAAATCTTTGAAGTTTTGGGAGCTCATTAAAATACCTGTTATGGTAGCTAATGTTCAAAGAACTTATGGGACTTAACTACGGGGTCATCAGTCCCTAAGCTTACAAACTACTTACGAACTAGCTAAGACTAAGGACGGCACAAATATCCATGCCCGAGGGGGGATTCGAACCCCCGACCGCAGTGGCCGTGCAGACCGGGACTGGAGCGCCTCAGTCCCCTCGGCCACCGCGGCCGACTTATGGTAGCTGATTTGGTAGCGTTGTAGATTGTCGATCAAGTTTTCGGTGGTTCGAATATTACGGTAATTTTGTCTTCTGTGTTCGAATACTTCAACCATTTAAATATAGAGTTAATCAAATATATAGTAAATGATACATATGTAATCATTATTTTTATGAAAGATGCATACCTTTTTTGTTAATTCTTAATTTTCTATTTTTATAAAACAATTGTTCATAATTATGGTTTCAATTTAAAAAAGTTGAAGAATATTACATTTTCGTGGCAATACTGTAAAATCAGGCACGTTATTTGGACATTTTTCATTATTTTAAAGCACAGATGTATGAAATAAGCCAGGATGGTGTGCATCGTAAAAACACGGAAAACAATAATTTTTACTGCATCGAGTATATCGTACTAATACTGCAGTTTTAACTCGCAATTTTTGTTCGGAATATCGACTGGAAAGAAAACTTAATTTACGTCCATGAAGATTTCTCTCTTTTCACAAAGTTTAGAAGCGAACCACATATATCTGAACATTTCAGGAAAAGTAAGGAGAGGCATTGAATTAAAAATTTGTTCTGTGGCTGGGATTCGAACCCGGGACCTCCTACTTAGTAGGTAGGCGCTTTAGAAATTTTTTTCCCTCGGGGTATATCTATGCTTTGTGGTCGTTCTTTCAGTTCGTTCCTGTTTGTTCGTTGAATATTTGGCTCAGCTTCTTTATTACAGAGGGCATCTAGCCCCCTGACCGTGCGAGCTGAGCGCGGCGCCCGGCACCACTCAGCTAACACAGCGTTATAGCCAAAATGACTACTCGGACTGTCTTACAGCACGTTTCCCTCCAGACCACATACTTTAATTCTGCCTCAGTGTTCCCTGTGAAATGAGTATCCCGGCCACAGCACAAATTTTAATTCAATGCCTCTCCTTATGTTCAAAACCTTTGGTATAACGAGACAATGTTGTCTCAAGGAAATGTGTTATTGTTGATATTTCAGGAAAGGTTGTCGAAGTCTGGTGGCGATGAATTATTGAATGTGATTATATTCAATCCTTTCTAGTACTAATTTTATGTCCTCATTCGATCAGGTAAGGCTGCGGTGGACTAGTCGAGCGGTCTAATGCGCCTTGCTGCGGAGCGCGCGGTTGCTCGCCGTCGGAGGTTCGAGTCATCTCTCCTGCATGGGTGTGGGTGTTGTCCTAGATTAGTTATAAGCCTAGGGACATCTGAAAATTTGAATATTTGGTCAAGTAGGCACACAAGGAAACATAAATAAGATTACGGCGGTATTCGGACCACCGAACCTATTTTTTGTTGTGTTAGATCTATAACGGTACCATATTAGCACCACCAATAACTTGAATAATATTGGAAGCGTAACAGGTATTTAAATATTCTTGCACAGCTTCAAGTCGATTTTCTCTAGAATGTTTGAGAGTTGCATCGAGTGGCTTCGGCTGATTACCTTTCGTGATCTGAAGTTAACATACCATTATTTATTTATTTATTTATTTATTTAATTTTTTTTTTTTTTTTTTTTTTTTTTTTTTTAACCGATACCCGTGTGGTCTCCTTGTAAGACAAGGTGGCGTGCCTCTCACAAGTGGGGAACAGAGGTTAGGTGGCGATAGAAGATGGGACGCCGGACTGGGATCACCAAAATTTTGGAAAATGTCGTAGATTCGGCATTATTTGTATTACGATAGGGGCTACTGTCAAAGATCCGAGATTGTACGTTTCTCGAATATATTGCTTCCTCATAGATGTATCTTACAAAACGAGCACAACGATAAAATTACTAAGACGGAATAAGTTATTGTTCTTTTCTCACAATAAAATGGTTATAGAGCTGGATAATGGAAGTTATAGAAACGGAGATGAATGTGAAACTTTTTTTTATTTTACTATTTTTTATATTTTATTTTTGAAGTATAGTTGTAGAAGTAATATGCAGTACAGCACAGCACCCACGCACAGTGTGTTTGGATGCAGGAGAGCAGACACAGACTTTCGTAAGTGGCGGCTCCGCGGTTTTCCCAGCGCAGTGACTTCTCGAAGCGTCGACGGCGCCGTCCCCTGAGAATACGCCGCGTCACCCGCTGATCTGTAGCGCACACATTCCGCAGAACTGCCGGTCACCGCGGAGATGCGCGGTTGAGCCACCTGGCCAGGTTCAAGGCCCTCCAGGGACATGTGGGCGGGGGAGGGAGGGACGCTCAAGTGTCCACTCTGCTCTGTGTGTGTGTGTGTGTGTATGTATGCGTGGTGGGGGCAGCCCAGGGCCCGGCCGTTTCGAACGCCCCCGTGGCCCACGTCCTGGTCGGGCGCCTATATAAGACCCTCAGAGTCCTGTCTGAGGCAGACTTGTGGACACCACCACAGGAGACGACCGCCATGCTGCGCTTATCGGTGAGTACTCACTCCTCAGTACGCAATGCTCCAAATGAGGTACAGATTTTGTCTGTAGCTAAGTACGTACTATTTGGGTACGCCACAAGATGCCGTCTAAACTTCGGCGCGGAAAAATTCTTCTCGTTACATACAAGAGTACAGTGTGAACAGAACGCTAGATCATCTGTCACACTGAGAGTTACTACTGAGTCTACTTGTTTTATCCATACTAGCGACAGTTCCAGGCGCCTCCCGGGTGTGTATCCCATACAGTATACAATTTTCTCTGATTCAATGCTAGGGAACTGTCTGAAAAAAGTGTTCAGCTGGAAAAAATTTAAAAAAAAAATCAAATGTTCAAATGTTTGTTATCTTAAGGGACTTAACTACGGGGTCATCACTCCCTAAACTTACCAACTACTTATGAATTAGCTACTACTAAGGACGGCACAAATATCCATGCCCGAGGGGGGATTCGAACCCCCGACAGTAGTGGCCGTGCAGACTGTGACTGACGCGCCGTAGTCCCCTCGGCCACCGCGGCCGGCCAATAAGTTTCAACCTCGTACGTATTGGGATAGATTTTCAAGGACTTCATTGTTTTCTTCGCCATATATCTTGACCAATGTGTCCTACAATGATATAATTTCGTAGGGATATTCAACTGTATGTCTGCATATTGTGTCAAATTGCTCGCGAATACTCCATGGTAGACGAAAAAGTAGTAAGCGATAAATTTTCTCCCGTTCGCCATTTCATTGGGGTTTTCAGCGAGAAAAAGTTTCGTAAAGCTTCGAAAGAATGTGTAACGCTTGTAGCAATTCGCTAAGTGTTCTCATTCTCAAATAGTGGATGAATATAATCGTCGCATGAAGGGGCAGTTATCATGGTAGGTTTTACACCAATAGCGATTGTTGCTCGATGATATGGAATATGTGTGACAAGTCTGGTTGACGTTCGTTCTCCATAAGTGCATACATACTACATTCTTATAATATTTATAGAGTGTCCAGGAAGCCGGAAACCCTTTACTTTTAAGTAAGATGTTTCCTAATTTTGTAATGAAATGGGTTTGTTTAATCTTCTGATAGATTCTTCCGATGAATCAACAAATTTTGCAACGCTTGTGTTTCGTTCTTCCTCCAAATCATGCTTAGAGTCCCCTGTTATGCCAGCGCCATATGACGTTTTCACACAATCAGTAGTATTTCTCTGTAATGCAAGGAAGAGATTGGTTTGCAATGAAGTGGCAAGAATTTACCATATCCATTCAAAATGTTGCAGCGTAATTCTTTACAAATATTGACTTGAAACGCTTTTATGATTTTCACTGTTCGTCTCAAGAAACTATGATGCATACCACTTGTATAAATATTGAAACTAATAATGACAATAATTATACAGATAATAATTCCGTATGACTCAACAGTTTTTTGTTAGTCCTTCAGTCGGAACCCACTTTCGCTTAATCATTTCACAGAAATGAGACATACAATTTAACGTGCATGCCAAACAAGATGTCGATTCTTACCGTCACTTGATTTGCAGACTACACTACACGTAGAAATTCCTTGGTCCGATCGGAACAGTCCTACGATCTTTAGGTTTCCAAACGTGCATTTTACCATCATACCAGCATGCCCACAATATTTAAACTAAAGAAGTACCACAAGTTCAGAAAAAAACTAATGACTGAGAAACGATTCATACATGGAACCATTCTGTTAATGGGTGTATTGTAAGCCATTTCTTTGCACGAAGCGTCATGAAGCGCCTCGCATATCAATGTATAAGTAGCATGTGCGCAGTTTTACGAAACTGTACGGAACTATTAACTATCTAATGAAGAATTCTCGGACTTCCAGCCGTGTGGCAGCGTCATCTAACTGCGAAGACGATGACACTCGTCCAAACACCGCGTTTAGAAGACGCTGCCACCCTACTGTAAGCCCGAGAACTCCTCAGCAGTTATATAGGCCGGGAAAGCATACCCCGAGGTTAACTGTTTGTCAAAAAGCGGATCGAAATTCGAGGTTCCTCCAGCCCTTGTTTGCCGCTGAATAGCTTCACTTTGCATGCGAAGAAGTAAGGCATTCGAATAGTTCACGAGCAATGTAAAAAGGAAAAAAGGGACCGGTGATATCAGCTATTATGCCCCTTTGGGTTTTCAAACATTTGAACAACTTTAGGACAGAGAAGTGTCAACAGTCGTGTGCCGAAGTGAAAGCTCTGACCTCGGTTAGGCCAGACCCAGAAGAGGTGTCCAGCGAACTCTTTGCTTCCATTGTAAACACAGCGTCACTGAAACACAACTCAGAGATTTTTCTGCCTACTCGAGTTACTTATGTAAATTACACATGACTCTATAGCAGCAATGCTCCTTTTAGAGTAGCACGGGAGGCCTTGGAACAGTGCAAAGATTTGTAACATGTAGTTGACCCGAAGATCTCCATTTACGTGTAAACTGAAGCTATTTTCTACCCTTGAACTGTGAGCAAGAGATACTTCGTAATAATTACAATTTCGAGCAATTTTCCGCTTTGTTGTAATTTGTCTTTATAAAACCTAGCACGAGAGCGGATCCTTTTGACACTTTGCTCCTAAAATATTAACTACAGAAGATTAAAGAGCGTGATTCCTAGGTGAAAGTACTATGTTCGACCCTAATCACTGTCACAAATTTTTCATTTGCAGAGCTAAAATTGCTCGCACGATTTCATGAATGAACAGCGGAATCGTCTAACAGGGAAGTGCAGGTAGTAGCTTTGCTTTCAACACACCGCATAAACGGCCTTAGGGAAGCCCGCATACCTTCAAACAATACTACTTCCTTGAAGGCTAAGGCTTGCAAATGATGCAGTGCGCAATCAACCGATTTTTTTCCTCATTGTAGGACTACAAAGTTTAAAATACCGTAATATGCTGGTGAGTCATTTCCTTGCCTCATTTCTACTTTACAGAACCGTTTTATGTTGAACATTCTGATTATTTACATTGAAGTGCCGAATCACTCCAAATGGGACAAAACAGAAGTGAATATGAGAGAAGTCATATAGCTTCTCATGAATTTTTCATATATACAACGTGGGCCTCATCACTGATGCAACGAATTCCACGATGGTGCACTTTAGGCTCAGTTTCAAACATTGTTCCACTACCATTTTAATTTTATTTGAAATACTACGAAGCATCGACCTGTGTTGGCCGCGCGAGAGTAGCCGAGCGGTCTGGAGCGCCACGTTACGGAACGCGCGGCCTCCCGCGTCGGAAGTTCGAATCCTCTCTCGGGAATGGATGTGTGTGTTGTCCTTAGGTTAGTTTAACTTAGTTTAAGTAGTTTGTAAGTCTAGGGACTGACGACCAATGTAGTTTGATCCCTTAGAATTACAACCATTTCAACATTTTCACGCTATGTTGACGAAATCTTGAATCCAAAAACTAGTTTCACGCAGCTCTCTATGCTACCCTACGCTGTGCAATCATCTCCTCATAAGAACAACAACCTACACCCTTTTAAACCTGCTTAATGTGTACGTCTTTCGGTCTTTCACTACGATTTTTACCTCACCCACTTCCCTCCAATGCTACTTTCACGACTCCTTTATGTCTCAGAATGTGACCCATCAATATATCTCTTCTTTTACTCAGACGACGAATTTATTATATTGCCAGTTCTGTTCAGTACCTCCTCATACGCCCGTATAAGTTTTAGCATTCTCCTGTAGCAATAAATTTCAAAAGTTTCTAACATCTTTTTGTTTGCACTCTTTATTGTCCACGGTTAACTGCCGTGCAATGCTACACTCCAGAAAAAATGCCTTCTGAAAAGAATTCCTAACAACTAAATTAATAATCGATGAAACTACGTTCAATAATTCGAGTCACTTCCAGATATTATAAATTCAGCTACTTCTCGATATTTCGTAATTGGCTAAGTGTCTTTAATAACTCTTAGAACCCGTGTGTAGGTCTACTCTGTGGCAGTTCTAAACCATACAGGCTAACAACAGTAGTTCATGTAACTTGACAGAGAAAGAACGAGATGCAAACACTACTATCTTTTCAGTAATTTAAAATTATTTGCTGTAAAAATTTTCAAATCACTTCCATATATCTTTTCACTGATCTCATCTTTACCATTTATGCAGCACCTTTACATTCATAATAATTTTTCTGCTCTCATCCCTTCTGATACGCGAAAAGGTGACTGGATACTTCACATACGTAAATATAAAACAACATTGTTGCAAATTTTTTCTGCAAAAAAATGTATTCATTCTCGAGGAAGAGCTAAGAAAAACAGAAAACAGTTAGTGACTTTCTAAGTAATTAGTATCATAATAAAGTTTTTTTCCTTACTAATTATATTTTCTGTTTCACTATCAGTTACAACACTCTCTCGTGTTCTGTTTTCACTCTACAAATTCTTATTGCTTCCTGGATGGTAGTTATCAAGTAATTAATTCAGTATTTTCTATTCAAATGTTAGTCTTACAACATTATATATGCATGGCGTCTGTTCCGAAAGAACAGACATCACTTCTGTCTTATAAGATTCATAAGACACATTTGAAATGTACAACTGCCACGTGAAATTTTACGTTACCTTTTACCCATACACTTAAATGCTTTATGAGGTTCGGCTACAGTCACGGTATGACAGTATTACATTTTCCTCCTACTACTGTTTTTCAATTAAATATTATTTATATTAATATTGCGATGAAACAAAGGCCCTTAATCCAGGCAAGTACTCGATACAGTTTGCATATCAAGCGTTAGACACAGATTTCACTAAGACTGGAATCGTCAGTATTAAATTGCAACATTGTCATAGTTTAAGTGTGCACTACTATTATTATTATCAAGTGTATTAGATCATTATCTCTCAGACACGCCGTTAAAAATGGAATACGTAAACATGGTTCATAAATATAAATACAGTACATAACCAAATTTATATTAGTGTCTTAAACCCAGGTAAAATAGCGCACACATATTATATTTTGTGACAAAAAGATGCTTCTTGATACTCCCTCCATTATGAAGAGGGCTTTGGATGTGGGTACTGGCAAAACAAATGTAGCACCATTTAAAACGAGGCAGGTCAACCTCAACTTATTTTTAGGATGATATGAAACATGGCTCAAAGCATACAGCTCTACTCCTTTAAACAAACTTATGCTATATATTAAGCAGTAGTTTCTTCTGACACATGTCACTCTCAGAATGTCAGGTACTTTAGTTTTAGCTGCCGGTGTAAATAATGAGCCACGTGTGAGGCCTCGATGTGCAGACTTGCTGCAGTCACATCTTCTCACCGTAGAGGAATTTCCTGTTGTTGCCATTTACGGCTGGAGTCACGTACAAGAGGCGAAGTATTTCGAGGGAGAGCCATTCGCCTGTGGTTACTTCCCTAGCGCCTCAGTGGGCACTTAATCAAGGCTAACCAGTGCCTCTCCAGTCACAAAGTGCCGAACGACGCTTTGTCATGAGTAGTGGCGCTTACGTTAAAAGCGTATTTAGCCTTTTTCCTTTTGTCCGTTTATTGCATCCACCACTCATCCCGCTGAAACTACGTTTCCAAGTGCAGTTTAGTTTCGAAAAGTAATTATCATCTCAGCGTTTCAATCTTGAGAATGTATATTTGTATTCATTTAGTAGAATAACAAACACAAACTTAGGAAAAAATGTGATATGTGGGCCAACACCTTAAATTTAAAAAGTATCTACGTCTGCTTCTTTATAACCACCACACGCTTCACACTTAAGTGTTTTCCAGACGAAAAAACTGCCACTTCCCCATTTACCTAATTTCCTAAATATTGTACGTATTGTTTTAAGTTAAAAGGTTATGCAATGCAAGCGAATTAGACATGTTTTGAACCACTTATTACCTTTTTTCTTAAATATAGTTAATAGGTCCAAATGGGAAATGATAGTAGAAGATCCTGTGTTCCTACCATTTGCAAATGGGTTTGAAGTATTTTTGAATGACATAACCGTATTATGTTGGACGAAGAATATTCTTAAAATTTGTAACTAACATCGAGTGTACCGGAAGGAAGCATCATAGGGTCACCATTGTTCTCGCTGTATACAGAATTACCGCACAGGGTTGTTAGATTGCCAATTTAGAATATTACTGGCCGTGAATTTTTATTAACAAGTGTGTACTGATTTTGACAGGATTCTATTATTTTTCTTTCTAGATGGAGATAAAAATGCTACGTAATATTTAATGACAGGTTTCACCAAATTACCACCTTTAGTCACGAGGTAGTTCTGCTAGGTAAGATAAAATGAGACGAACGTACAAGATCACAAATGTAGAAGACGAAATGGTTTTCTTTATAAGAAATACTTATCGAGTAGACATCCGATCAGTTATGGGCGAAATTCACGAACCAGTTGCTTGGATTTCAACAGGCCCAAAATTATTAAATCCATCTCCATCCGCAGTTAGTTTTTAATTTAATTTATTTACGCAACCTCTTTCGCCCACACGCAGATCCTTGTACACTCCACGCCCTGGAATTATCGCTATTGTTGGTCTCAAAAAAACTATTCAAATGTCTGTAAATCTGTGGGACTTAACTTCTTTGGTTATTAGTCCCTAGACGAACTACTTAAACTAAGTTAAAGTAAGGACAACACCCATGCCCAGGGGAGGACACGAACCTCCGACCGCGAGCAGCAGCGCGTTCCGCAGCAAGGTGTCTTAAGACCGCTAGGTCACTCCACCGCGGCTATTGTTGGTCTCGTAAACTGGCAAGTGTTAGTATGGTTTCTAGGAGATTAAACACATAATGCTAGTATAGTTCATCAATCTCAATCAACACGATAACGTACAGAACAAAGTGTAAAAGATTCACATAGGTAACGTACAAAACTTACTTTCCTTAACTGTCCAGCATGACTACAGCAAGGATATTCGTGAAAAAGTTAAAATCAAAATAAATCTTCCACGCCTCGGAAACCTTCGTATGAGGAGATAAACCTAGATAAGCGGTAGGAAAAGGTAGAGGGAAAGAAACAGTAGAGAGAGAAGATGAGTTTTCTGCCCATGCGGGACCTCCACGGCGGCCTCACGAGCTGTTTTGGAACAGAGAGACGCAGGCTGACAACACGCCTTCGCTTTCCTCTTGCAAGAGTACACATTCAAATGTAAATACGCCACGGCGCCGATCTGTATGCGGGGAGAAGCTGAAAGTCACTTATTCACTTTGTTTACGTCGCGCAGCCACAGGTAAAACTGCGGATCACGGTCGTCGTAATGTCGCCCATATGTCTCCCGCTTCTGCAGTGGCCGCTACAAGGTCGCCTGTTGGAATGTGTCCAGCTACTCTGTCACGAACCGCGAGCAACTACGTCTCGGCACCCCGCATTCACTTCGTTTCCATTCCTCCTGTCGCTAACATTCCTTCAACCCATCTAAGCCATTGCTGCTTTGTCGAGCAACGAATTTTGAGTTTGGATAAAATAATGGTCAAACTGGCACGCAATATTCTTGATTTTACTCGCTACGCCCCGTGTAACGGTCGTCCTCAGAATTTTCGCCTCATCTGGCTGCTGTCGTGTCTGCTTGGCTGCACCGATGCTGGTACCAGGACTGTAACTCAAGGTGAGCGTTATATAGGCCAATGTCGCTGGAATGAAGAACATTGCTTCCGAACTTGATTGTTATTTTAACCAAATGCAATATTCACAGATCCCTACTCCTCTTACTGAAAACAATTATCTGTTTGTGTCGAAACACTATATTGTAAAATATTTGTCACTGCTTACAGTTGCATGGCCTTCCTCTAGGGCTTTTTACATGTACTACCAAATTTATTTACGTTCAGTCTATCTGGTTATGGTATTTGTTGTAACACTGACAGCCCACCCCAAGTGCATATGGAATAAGTGCGCAAAAGTAAATAACTATCTAACTTACTGGGGGCAAGTAAAACGCAGGTAGTTTTCAACTATCAAAAATCTGTGTAACAAGGAATATATTCCCATAAATGCAAAACTGTGGCAGAATGCTTCAATGGTTCAGAATGCCTTTCCTTAGGAAGCAGCTATCAGTCAAACTTTTACTGAAGCGTATCCTGATTTTGGCAATCTATCATCAGTTATTTTAATACTTCAAGGAACTCACTGTAGACCACGTCACCATAGATGTTACTGGTGTATTCTAGATGGACTAGGGCTAAACAATATCAATGGTATTGATCAATGAAGTTAAAGCAGACCTGCGAAACATTAAGGTTTAACGAGCCATAGGTATCATGACCATTACAGGATAGTTTTCGTCAGGAATGGGGATGGAAATCGACCGTGCCCTTCCAAAATAACCATCCTTGCAGTTGCCTGTAGTGGTTTAGGGAAATTACGGAAAACCTAAATCAGGGTGGCTAGAATGCGATCCAATGTGCTACCACTTTACCACCCCACTCATTAATGAAAACCTGAGGATGAAAGTAGCCTGTTAAACTATTTAAGCAAGATCTCGGCCAGTTGACAGCTGCAAATGCAAGTTAAAACGCCCACTGCAGCTCTGAATTACTTTGTGAGTGGCCACAGTATTCGCGCAACGGAAATTTATCTAACTGCTCATTCCTTAAGGGAACAGCCAATGTTTTATCAAACACAAAATCAATATTAAAAATAAATGAATAGATAATTAAACATAGGAGGGGGAGTATGAAATTATAAAGCATTGGTGTGATACTTTGTAAGCATCATCTATTCAATGTAATGGATAAGCAAATAAATGTGGGAAGACCAAATTAAGCACACACCTTGTACAATAGAGAATTAAATCATAAAGTTACTGCCCATAATAAAATTGTTTCTTTCCTTTTATAAATATAGAGGTAACGTGGGAGGAAAATTGCAAACACACAATGGATAGATGAAAGCACATTCATTCATTCAAGGCCAGACACCCGCATAATGCTTGCAGTACATTAATTATGTGGGGACAGTTCATAGCTGCGACAGACGAAGCAGTGGGTGTCTTGTAGCACAAATTTAAAATCACTAGGTACTAAACCAACTCATGTTCGGCAAGGTAGTGGCATACTATGCTTAAGTACCACAAGGTGTGCGACCGCAAGGAATTACACAGAATTTACGAAAGAAATTAATTTAGAATAAGCAAGTAAAGCATATACAAGAATTCATACAGAAGGAAGTTAGTATTAATGAAAGCATGGCTGAAGACCGAAGTAATGACAGTTACAAAAGCATGTGGTACATTCGGTCATACAAGACAGGAAAGAGAATCAAACTAGAAAATCTGAGAAATATTTGGCATTGAGTCCTCCTTTTAGTCAAGGTATGCCATAAGTTAAAACATTCAAATCTTTGTAGAGCTTAAGGGACTTAACTACAGGGTCATCATTCTCTAAACTAACAAACTACTTATGAGCTAGCTAATACTAAAGACATCACAAACATCCATACCTGAGGGGGGATTCGAATACCCGACAGGGAACGGCCTCACGCATCGTAGCATAGCGCTTGAATGCGCTCGGCCGCTCCACTGCGGTGCCACAAGTTCCTTTTCTCCCAAATTCTGTTCAGTACTTCCTCATTAGTTACGTGATCTACCCAACTAATCTTCAAAATTCTTCTATAGCAGCACATTTCAAAAGCTTCTATCCTCCTCCTGTCTGAATCGTTTATCGTCCATTTCCACTATCAGTCACAAATGAAAGTGTTCTTCATTCCACAACCGAATCGGGCTTGTGAACAGTGTCAGTTGGTTGTACATTCTTTTAAATGCCTCCCAGCTGGTGTTGTAGTGACTGGTAGCGAAAATTACTATATAGATACCATATACATTGTTTTATTTTATTTGTTTACTTTTTTATTTTGCAAGTAGCAGACATATTGGGGTGTTCAGGCTGAACCAGTGTGACCTGCTGGAAATCATTGTCTTTAAGGAGTGCTAATATGCCTGAAGACAATGAATATATCTATATGCACTAATTGATGGCAGTCTCAAGAATTTTCATAAGTGATCGATTGATTATAATGAAGATCTGACTTCTTACATGTAATTCAATGCAAGAGTTTGGGATGGGGGTTGTATGGCAAAGATAGTTTATGTTCACCAGTACTGTATTTTTAATGCTTGTTTAGTAAAATTTTTAATGAATATTAAATTTGGCAAAGTCAGTGTGTAATAATATGATGTGATGTTCTAGCTGTTGCTGCTAGGACTGCTAGTGGCGGTAGCCGTGTGTGCTCCGCCTCCTGACATAATCAACGCCGACGCACCGCCGCAGCCGGAAGGGAATGGAGAGTCCCTGAAAACGGACGAGTCTGCGTGGGGCGGCTGGGGCGGCGGCGGATGGGGCGGTCGCTGGGGAGGCGGCTGGGGCGGCGGCTGGGGAGGCCGCGGATGGGGCGGCGGCTGGGGGGGCGGCGGCTGGGGCGGCCGCTGGGGGGGCGGCTGGGGAGGTCGCTGGGGGGGCGGCTGGGGGCACTGGGGCTGAGCCGCCGCTGCACGCCGAACACCTGCTGCTGGCCACTGACGTCACCGCCTGCTCTCTGACACTCTGCTGCTTCTCTCAATAAAGTGTTGCTCTTCAGTTCAGTTAAATCTGTGTAATTTATTCTCAGTGTCCCTACTTCCTTCTCATATCAACAAAAGAGTGTGAATATTTAATTTGTACTGAACTCATTAATGTCAACACAGAGAACAGGACAAACTTTTGTGTTGGGTATATTATAGACGAAAAATTCCTAGCAGGAAAAATTATATATAAAAAATAGACAAAGATTACTCACCAGGCGAAGGAGCACAGGTGGTGGTAGTAGCACAAATACAACACACACACACACACACACACAATTGCTAGCTTTCGCAGCCTAGCTGCTTCGTCAGGCAGAAGGAAAGGAGAGGGAAAAGGAAATGATGAGGGTTTAAAGGTTGGGTAAGGAGTCATTCCAATCCCAGGACAGGAAAGAATTACCTTGGGGGGGGGGGGGGGAAAGGAGGGTAAACAAATACACACACACACACACACACACACACACACATATATATATATATATATATATATATATATGTGTGTGTGTGTGTGTGTGGGTGTGTGTGTGTGTGTGTGTGTGTGTGTGTGTGTGTGTGGGTGGGTGGGTGTGTGTGTGTGGGTGTGGGTGTGTGTGTATGTTTACAATTCTGTTGCCTAGTTACAAATGTGGCCATTTCTGTGTAGCAAAATTTTCTGTAGTGGCAAAAAAAAGTGTTTCACATAAGTGGCACTGTTGAAAGAATTGTACATCAATCATGATTAGAGATTGTATGTAATGAATCACACTTCTCCTCTATTACAAGAGATGGCCAAATCTGTAACAATAATTGGATACGACCACTTTTATCACAAAGATGGTGTATGGTGGTGAGCAGTTAGTCATGAGCAGGATTCATAGACAAGACCTCTATTCAAATTCTTCAGGTAAAATAAAAGAAATAACAATTAGAAACATAATATGAGTAACACAAACCACTACATGGAAATAAAGTTTGAAATATTCACCTGAACTACACTTCATCTCTATTATAAGAGATACAAAGACGGTCAACTTTGTAACAACAATTGGATATGACCACTTTTGTCACTAAGATTGTGTATGGTGCTGAGGAGTTAGTAATGAGTAGGCTTTATAGACAAGACCTCTATTCAAATACTTCAGGTAAAATGAAAGAAACAACCATTAGAAACATAATATTAATAACACAAACCACAATGTGGAAATAAACTTTGACAAACTTCACCTGAACTGTCCATTAAAACAATGCGATTGACTTCCATTTCATGTCCTTCATGAGAAGATTCTTTCATACATTTACATTTAGGTAGTGAATTGTTATGCATTAAATCATTGTTGTTTATTACTTTTCCTTCTCACTTAAGTTCATTTATTTCATTCCACTTCTCACTGTGATGTTCTGCTGGTAATGCTTGCTCATCTTGTCTCTTATACAAATTTACTTTTACTTATGTCCACAAGGGTAAATGTGCATTGGGTTTTCCTTGACTTCATGTCACACAAAGATTGGTTGTCTTCAGAGCTATAGTTCTGTTCACCACTGATACAAAAATGTTAAAATGTTTGTAAATCGAAACATGGGACTTAACTACTGTGGTTATCCATCCCTAGGCTTACAAACTACATAAACTAGTTTAGACTAACCTAAGGAAAACACATACACCCATGACTGAGGGAGGACTCGAACCTTCAATGGAGAGCAACCACATACTCTGCAGCAAGACCACCTACACATATTGTCATTGGTTTCTTTGTCATCTCCAATTTTATGACTTTTAACTTTTAAAGTAAAGCTTAGATGCATGTTTAACACATGATTTAACTTCCACCTTCCAATCTATATTGGGCCAATACTTTTGGGAAAGTTTGACTGTTCTATGCTTCTTACATTCTTCATTCTCTTAAGACTTAATTTTATTCTACCAGAAACTCGATAATTTTGCTTAGCTAAATTTTATATCGACGTTTTCGTTTCATGTATCCAAAAAACGCATATTTTCATCATAGTTGTATTTTTGTTTTGGCCCTGCCTACCATCTGCTACAAGATGTATAATATCTATGCCTACAAACTAACCGGTTACATTAAACTACTTCCATTATACCTATAGAGATAATTAAATACAGCAGTAATCAATAACATTTATTTACAAACTTCCTTTTAATAAATAGGTGCATACCACACTGTAAATCAATTTGAATCTAAAAACAGAATGATTTTGAAAGATCATGTGACAGTCTTAAGCTTTCAGATTGCTGCTTGGTAGGTGGTCGGTTTTGTTAGCAATAAAGTTTGAGGCTGTCCAATTTTGTAACCAAAGCAAATGTTTAAAAAATATTTCAAAATTTTTGTGCCAATTTCTGTTAATATCAAATGTCACATCTACGTTTTCTGTGCTTTTTACTCTTTAAAACTACCTTTATATCAAATTGAGAAAAAAATGGAGATGCCACATTTCTACCTAGGATACAGCACTACACCATGTTTCGTCAAAAGATGACAATCTCAATGGTATTTGGGGCTTCCCAGAAATTATCTTTGGACTACACAGTATGACAACATGAGGCTTCAAGGCAATTGATCTGTGGTCTGATCTTCTTCATAACCGCAGTTGGTAGTGACCACAGAAAATACTCAGATTGGACATTACATTTGGAACTTACAACAGAAAAACATAGGGACTGAGACCATACCATGTAGTCCAGTCTAATAGGAATCAGGAACAAGATGTTTTAGATGGTTAAGACCAATGACAATGGTTAATAAATTATGTTTTACCCAACTTCAGTCATCATTAATGAAGCCATTGATAAAATGCAATTAGTTTTTTTTATATTCGCTGGGCTTCAGACCTTGCACACTTGGTCTATAATCACGTAATAGATTGCTACCTTTGATGGCAATTTTTGTTCTTTCCACTCTGGAATTAATTTCAGGCTGTATGTATGAAAGCCGTGTAACTGGCAGGTCATACAACTTGTCAAGTTGTGAGGTCCAGACATCCAGTAACAGATCTGAATGTCACATTCAAAACCTTGATGATTTCATTGTGTGGGCAGGCCTGTATTAGAAATGCATGAGTACTCTTCCATGTTAGTAACCTGAAAATAACATACTATTGTCCTCTAAATTCTTATCAGAGATTCTTGTGAACTACTAATTACTTTGTTTGGGATGTCACTAGTGATAAATCAGGAATATTTTCCATAAACGGTCACTGAAGCTATAGTTAATACACAAAATTGTGTATCAGTTTTCAGAAATGTGTGATTATACAAACACACACAAACACTAGTTTGTACTAAGCTGTGGCCTTTAACAATATTACATTCTTTTTTGCTAAATAAAAAGCATGCTGACATTCAAAGCCACGAGTATGGATAGCACAATTCTGTTCTTTCCATTGCACATACACAATCCAATACTAAACTGAAGAGAACTTATATTGTTATTCATTGAATTTTGCAATTAAGTCTGAGAACATCAAATAAAATTAAGAACCAATATGTGCATCTAGCTGTAATTTGTGAATAATACACTAAATGACAATATAATCTTCAGTGATCACTTAGTACTGGATATGCATTTAGTGTTTAGGTTTAACTTTGATGTAGAATTCTCTCAATTAAAATTCATAAGTAGGGGGACTGTGCCAATTAAAGATGGCGTCGAACCCTACCCAGAGGACGTTCCATGAGTACTGATGACATCCCTCCAGGAATTACTCTATGGTCAGCACTTTGCTGCATTCCATTACATTCCTTCGGGGAATCTGGTGAAACAATTACGTCAGTGATGTTAAACAAGTGTGCATTCCATCGTGTTCCTGCTGGGAATTGAAGGCTTATGTCAGAGGCCCCAGGCATTCCATGTGGGAATTCAGAGTATTACATCAAACAATTGCCTCACAGGTGTTGCTTATGTCAAGGTTACAGCACTGAGGGCCTTAACCCCCAGGTCATCTCTCCCCAATCAATGACTGCTATTAATGTCAGTTCTGCAGTCCAAGTACAAATTATATTAAACAATTGATAACATGATCAAGATTAGAGCACTGAGAGCATTAACCCCCAGCTCCCAGGGTTGGGTGCTAACTCTTCCTAACTGCTCGCCCTATGAGAGTTTGGGCAGATTAAAGCACATTTAATGATGGCTATATAGCTGTCCATACCAGATACTGCAGTGAGAGCAAAGTAAAATGTGTTCAAATGTGTAATATGATAACCAGATTTTTTGGAACTGATAATGAGCGTGTAATGATAATAATATACGTGTGTAATATGATACCCTGATTTCTTGGAACTAGTTATTGCCTTACATTAAAGCAGCATTATGATATATTCCAGTTCCAAGAAATCAGAGTATCATATTACACACATATGTCATTATCATTACACGCTCATCATTGGACTACAGTCCAGCAAATCAGAGTATCCTATTACACAATTACATAATTATAATGATGTCAGCATGCATTGAATGACCTCTGGGTAGGGATTGAGTCCATCTCGAATCGGCACAGTCCCCCTGCTTATGAATCCTAATTAATAGAATTCTACATCAAACATGAACCTAGACACTGTATGAATATCCAGTACTAATTGATCACTGAATATTATATTGTCATTTAGTGTATTCTTCAGATATTCCAGCTAGATGTCCATAGTGTAATTCCTGGAGGGATGATGTCAGCATTCATGGAGTGACCTCTGGGTAGGGTTTGAGGCCATCTCGAATCGGCACAGTCCCCCTACTTTCATATAATTGTTTCCAAGTGTTCACTTGTCTTAAGCAGAACAAAATATATCAGCTATTTTAAATTTAAGGAACGGTTTGTTTCAAATGCAGTATAACATCGACTTTATTTGGAGTACCCTAATATGGTTAATGGGATTCTTATGTGAAGTGTACAGTGATAATTTCCCTCTAGATTTTTCTTAAAAAATCCAAACAAAAAATGCTTTGTAGCAATGTAGTATGACTCGTTTATTTTATGATATTTTTAAAAGTACATAAAGCTTCTCATGTGATGTAGTTTACAATCACTGATAATTTCAAGTCTTTTATTTCCATCAGTTCACTAAAATTTATTCCTTATAAGGCAAAAATACTCATTAGCAGTCCAGGACCGTAAGAATAATCGTTTTCAGTTGGTAAAAAAGTCATTATCCAGGTTTTTTTCCATTTTTATATCCTTTATGTATTTTGACTCACCAGACTGATTGTTTTTATTCACATTTATGTTCCTCTCAGTATCTATCAATAACAAATCACCAACCAAATATTTTCCACAATATATGACAAAAAGATTACATAAATTAATATATAAATTGCGTTGTAGTCTCCAAATTGGAGTGTGATATTGAAATATGACTGTCTGTTGTCTTCCATATATTTTTTTATAAAATTGTAAATTATTTTATGTCACTAGAATAGCATTTTGTTAAATTAGAACCCCACTCTTTTCAAGGGATGAGGGATAGAATTTTTATTTCATATTTTAAAATATTAGATTCTGAAATGTTAGTTAATATTGCTAGGATTTTTTTTAATAATTTATTATTGTACATGTGAGAATGTTTACTTGTTTTACTCTTAAGTGGATGTGCGAGAATCTAATGGCTGTCTGAGTGTGGGTAGCGATAGCTCGCTTTGCATGGTTCTCACTGATTCAGAGTCGCTAGTTAGTCGTTACCAACCGCTGCTGCTGATGTGACCAAAGAGGTTTCTACAGCCTTTGGTTACACGCCAATCGATGAGCCTTCTCCATGGCAAGTCTCGAGATCTTCTCACCCCACCACTGCTCTTTTCTTGGATTTCCCAGTTTCTGGTAGCTTTCCTGCAGCTTCTGGCCCCTTGGTGGTCATTTTGTGCTGGGATTGTGGTGAGGTAAGGTTGGTTCAGCTCTTGTGCCCACGGAGATGGTAGCGATTCGTTGTCTAGCATGTTTAACTTAGACTTTTGAACTTAGATTTATGTCGTAGTTAATTTTCTTTATTTTTCGGAAATTGAATTTATTCCTTTTTTATCGGTTTTTGGAACCATGTGGGTCCAAACTCCGACTTCAGTGGTTTGCAGCTAGTTACCTGAATTCATGCCAGTTCTCATAAAACCAGTGCCTACATTGTTTACTCTCAGGTTGCAACTTAAGTGTCCGCCGTGATTTTGGATAATGAATCCGATTTTTAAGCACTTCACCTTCAGTGGAGTGAGATCATGTAACGTAGTAGTGTGTCGCCGTTAGCGTGTTTGCTCATAGTCTAATCTAAATGCAACTAAACTTAGCTATACTCACGCACCATCTCAAATCAAGCATGACAGACCAGAGCCATCTTCGCAGTTTTATTGTATATTGTGTTGTGTGGTACCTCCGGCCTTGCTGAATTTCATCTATGATTGTGGGCCTGCTTCTGCCTCGTTTCAGCACACTGATTTTGGTGAGTTTCGCTGTTGCATTGTGTGTGTGTGTGTGTGGGTGGGTGGGTGAGTGAGTGTTGTTTGTAAATACTCCTACCAGTAGCGTTAAGTTCTGTGTAATTTATGTTAAATTCAATGCTAGGCATCATCAGTATTAATGTAAATGGGATGCATTTTTATTGCATTAACAAAATTGGTTCCCCATTTTGCTTGCGTTCAACCTGAATAAACAAGTTATGTTCAGTATCATTTTGACTTGCATATAAATTGTGGTTTTCGATCACCTTCCCCCTTTTATTTTATTTTGTTTTTCACCAGTGCTGAGAATATCCTCAGATGCAATTTTTTATGTTTAAGTTCTGTTGCGTCATAAATGTTTTCTTATCCATGTTTATGAAATAACTTTAATTCTGCTGGTTTGTTTATTAATGCCTGTGTGTAATTTCGTGTGAGCTGCTATGTATATTGGCCACTGTGTCGTTAACTTCCTGTTATTAGAGTAATTTGAACCAACTCAGTTCTCAATTTGGGCCAGGAAACAAGCTGTTGCAGCAAGGAGTAGCCGCTAGTTCACACCGATCTTTTGCTAATTTTACTGCTAAAATTAAGGTTTTTTATAACAGTAAATTCATATCTGTATACCTCCTCCCAGAATTAAGCTTTTATTCCATACAGTGGTCTACTTTTAATATATATTGTGTCTACAGATCTTGACCTTTACATGGATTAGTCCAAAAGAAATTAGATATGTGGTGCAAAAACTAATATCATAGCATGTTTATAAACTTAATCACAATTTACCAAAAGTCAGTTAGATGATCCTAATGCTGAGTTTCTGAAGAAACCTTCCTGGTGGATCAGAGAATTGTGGTAAGTGTGAGAACAATATGATATGAAGCATAGTTCTCTCCTTATATCAATGATGCCTTTCCATTGGATGTCTGAACTCATTGTTCATGGTACTACAATTTATTGTCAATCTTTCATTACTAATGTACTTTCCCAAAGGTTTTTCCTTGTATAAACTTCAGAAATTAAACAAATTGTTTCAAAGTGTAAATAAAATTCACAAGGAACAATAACTTAATTTTTTATTCTGACATATTTTTAGAAAGCAAATTAAAATCACTTAGAATTAGGCTCAACACAAAGTAAATTATGCCACTTTAAAGACTAACACCCTTCCCGTTTTATTTGGGAGAGGGCAATGGTACTACATCAGTCACCTGTTCGATTTAATGCAGCCTACTACCATTTTCTCTCCTCTACCAAATACATCATTCAGAATAGCACTTCAACACTATATCCTTAATTGTTGGATATATTCAGATCCCGGTCTTCCACTAAAGTTTCCGCCATCTTCAGTTCCCTCAAGTACCTTCGAAGTTAATTCCTGATATTTTAACATACAATATATCATCTTGACTCTTCTTCATGTCAACAATAATACTGAGAACATCCTTATCTCTTAGTTTTAACACAGCATCATTCTCTCTATGATATTACTTCTATCAGAAATAACAGTGTTCATACAAAAAATTTAATAATAGAATGAACTGACCTTCCATTGGTATTGAAGCAGACTTTGACCAAAGAATAAAGTAACAAGGAAGGAAACTGTGGTACCTCTATTGAAGTCTAGTATTTAATTAATAAACACATGATAAACAGCTTTATATGTGATCTTCTGTGGTTTTATCCTAGTGGCGCCATTGACTTAAAACCCTGCCACAGAATAGTAACCATAAGATCTGTGAATTATAGTATCATGTTCAAGTGATTTACATTATTTCAAGCATTATGTAATATATTCCCATCATCATTCACAACTGGACTGATTTGCTGTTTTTCGTAGGATGTGAACAGATGTCTATGTAAATATTTTTTAATAATTATATTATTGTGAAATGTGATCATTAATACTGATACATGACCCAGTCAATCACTGTACCCTTCCAGTAAAGATTTCATATGTGTAAATGCTGTGCATCAATGGCACTCACAATACAGTTTATCAGCATAAACGATAAATTGTCTGCAATATTGTTAATACCCATTATTGAGAATCTGCACATTGTTTTTTACATTTCAGGTCAATAGTCAGATGCCTTTCATTCTAATTTTACTTCATTTTAACATGGTCAAGACAACAGTATAGGTAATTGTCAAAATCATATCGAAACAGAGTATTATTTCAGCTCTAGTTTGCTGTGATGCTGCAGAAGTTCGTCCAGAGATACAATACATTATATCACGTAATTTCTTAGCAGCACAGTGTAAATGTTCATAATCGTATTCCAGAAATATTCTCAATTTCACAAATTATTAGTGGTATTTCAGTAATATCTTTGCTTTGTATTCTCAATCCTAGTGAGAGTATATTTAAAATAGCATGATTGTTTATTGAATTAAAAACTATTTATGACTTTTTCTTTACTTTGGAACTGGCAGTATGGAATATTTCGCTTAGTGACATAATTATAAATGAAGTTTATAC
This sequence comes from Locusta migratoria, assembly GCA_026315105.1. Classification (NCBI taxonomy): domain Eukaryota; kingdom Metazoa; phylum Arthropoda; class Insecta; order Orthoptera; family Acrididae; genus Locusta; species Locusta migratoria. The sequence goes on from CM048747.1 coordinate 7,720,993, forward strand.
CCTTTACACAGCTACTATAATGCTGTATTTATTATGAGCTCATTTCTGCTTTTATTGCCATCATCAGGTTTTCTGTAACACAAATGAGGTAATTTATAATTAGTAACTACAAGTAGATAACGTGTCATACATACATTTTTATAGTTATTACATTTAGTTTACTTACATTAAATGTTGTTCTTATTCCTCTCCTTTCTGCTTAAGATATTATTGATTTTATTTTATTGGCTTATATGCATGTAACTGCCTCAGTAAAAAGGACAGCTATATTCCAAGTATATCAACATTATATGCGTACACATTTACCCAGAAATCATTGTAGTTATCAGATAATTTATTTTCCTTGATTTATAGCTTTGGTGGGTGATTGATGTTTATATTGTTAGAATGGAGTGAATATCTAGGGCATATTGCCGGCTGAAAATATGAATAAACTTTTCAATCTATTTTTCTGTGTTTTAGCTCTATTTGCTCATTGAGTAAATTTAGGGAATGTATGTAGGCATGTGAATGTAGTCAATTTCTTCAAGGATATTCAAGTTTGCCCTCTTTTCCGAGATGTGAAGAATTTTCAATGTTTCCTTTATGGCCCTTATTAAGTGTTGATAAACAGTAGATGGATTGTTTTCCTTGTTTCTGGTGTCTTCTTAATATCTAATTTCGAAGTTTCTCCCAGTCTGCCCTATATAAAGTTTTCTGACATGTGTTACATACAATTTTCAGAATACCAGGTTTTTTATATATGGGAGTTACGGTGTTTCCCTTAGATTTTGGGTTTGAGGCTTGTCATATGCAAATGTCACATTGGTGTTTTTTAATCTTTTATTAATTTTGTTTTGCTGAGAAACAGCTTTCCAAAATTAAATGTTTGTAAAGCTTGTGGGACTTAACTACGGGGTCATCAGTCCCTAAACTTACAAACTACTTATCAACTAGCTAATACTAAGGATGGCACAAATATCCATGCCCTATGGGGGATTCGAACCCCCGACTGTCATGGCCGTGCAGACCGTGACTGGAGCACCTCAGTCCCCTCGGCCACTGCGGCTGGCAGAAACAGTTTTGATGCGATTTTAGGACATAGTCATTTGAATATCTTTGTATTCTAATATATTCATTAGCCTTTTAATTTCAATTTTCCTCTAGTGGCAAATTTATCAATCTGTTAATCATTAGGTTCGTTCCAGCAGCTGCCGGATGGCTACTTTCAAGCGCCAAGAAACAGGTGTTACTGCGCATGCGCAGCTATTATGACGTAAAAACCCTTGTTTGATACTAGCACTGCTGGAACGCTTTTTGCACTGTTTATGGCCGCAGGCGAAGATAAGTTAAAAGGAATAATTGAAATACTTTCCTTCCTAATAACGAAGAAGTGTAAACGAGAAATATCTGTTCTCAAGTGGGATTGCAGTGACTTCGAAATAATCGAAAAACACGCTACAAACACAAACGTATCACGTAATGGCTACCCCCCACTCTAACTCGGACCTTTCTGCGCATGCGCAGATTGGCAGCTTGACCGCGCCTGAAATATTTTTCCGGGTAGTGTCTGGCTGCTTGTGGCAACTGCTGGAACACCAAACAGCCACACTCCAAGTAGCCAGAAGCGTGAAAAGGCGCTGCTGGAACACAATTTCAGCGTTGCGCATGCGCGTCAATCACTCTGGCAGCTGCTGGAATGAACCTATTGTGTGCGAGAATGCTAGTTTGTGGGATTTTGTGTGATTATGCATTTATAATGCAATCAGTTGTGGTGGGTTTTCTATAGATTTCGAAACAGTGATTGTTGTTAATGTTTTTGATGGTTAGGTCAAGAAAATTAATCTTCTTTTTCATGTTCTATTGTGAATTTTATTTTAGGGTGTAGTTTGTTTAGTTCTTTATGGATGTTGTTTATATCTGTGAAGTCACCTTCCTGAACCATGAAAGAATCATCAACATTCCTGTAGTTGTATATATATTTTTATATCTTTATATCTTTTTTCATGTTCTATTGTGAATCTTCTTTTAGGGTATAGTTGATTTAGGTCTTTACATATATCTGTGAGGTCATGTTTTATAAACGAATCATTGACATAACTGTTGTTGTTGTTGTGGTCTTCAGTCCGGAGACTGGTTTGATGCAGCTCTCCACAATACCCTATCCTGAGCAAGCCTCTTCATCTCCACATAAGAACGGCAACCTACTTCTGTCTGAATCTGCTTACTGTATCCATCTCTTGGTCTTCCTCTGCGATTTTTTCCCCACACACTTCCCTCCAGCGCTAAATTCACAATTCCTTGATGTCTAAGAATGTGTCCTACCAATCTATCCCTTCTTTTAGTCAAGGTATGCCAGAAATTTCTTTTCTCCCCAATTCTGTTCAGTACCTCCTCATTAGTTACGCGATCCACCCACCTAATCTTCAGCATTCTTCTGTAGCACCATATTTCAAAAGCCTCAATCCTCTTCCTGTCCGCACTGTTTATCGTCCATGCCTCACTCCCATACAAGGCAACACTCGACACAAATGCCTTCAGAAAGGACTTCCTTAGGCTTAAATCAATATTCGAGGTTAACATATTTTTCTTTTTCAAGTACGCTTTTCTACCCATTGCCATTCTGCATTTTATATTCTCTGTACTACGACCATCATTTGTTATTTTACTGCCTATGTAGCAAAACTCATCTACCTCCTTTATTGCTTCGTTTCCCAATCTAATTCCTTCAGCATCACCTGATTTTTGTTACACTGCACTCCATTACCCTAGTTCTGCTCTTGTTAATGTTCAACTTATATGCACCTTTCAGCACACTGTCCATTCCTTTCAACTGCTCTTCCAGGTACTTTGCTGTCTCTGACAGAATTACAATGTCATCAGCAAAACGCAATGTTTTTAATTCTTCACCCTGAACTTTAATTCCTTCTCCAAATTTCTCCTTGCTTTCCTTTATAGCTTGCTCAATGTACAAATTGAATAACAATGGAGAAAGACTACCACCCTGTCTTACTCCCTTTCCAACCACTGCATCCCTTTCATGCCCTTCAACTCTGACAACCGCTGTCTGGTTTTTGTACAAGTTGTAAATAACCTTACGCTCCCTATATTTTACTCCTGCTTGCTTCAGAACTTGAAAGAGTTTATTCCAATCAACATTGTCAAAAGCCTTCTCCAAATCTACAAAAGCTAGAAATGTAGGTTTGCCTTTTCTTAATCTATCTTCTAGGATAAGCCGTAAAGTGAGTATTGCCTCCCGTGTTCCTACATTTCTCCTGAACTCAAACTGATCTTCCCCGAGGTCGGCTTGTTCCAGCTTTTCCATCCTTCTGTATAAAATTCGTGTTCATATTTTGCAACCATGACTTATCAAACTGATGGTTCTGTAGTTTTCACACCTGTCTGCACCTGCTTTCTTTGGAATGGGATTTATAACATTTTTCTTAAAGTCTGAGGGTACTTCGCCTGTCTCATACATCTTACACACCAGGTGAAACAGGTTTGTCATGGCTGGTTCTCCCAGAGACTTCAGTAGCTCTGAGGGAATATCATCTACTCCAGGGGCCTTGTTTCGACTTAGGTCTTTCAGGGCTCTGTCAAATTCTTCTCTACAGCTTCTTCCCTTCCTACAATATTGTCTCGAAGTTCATTTCCTTTGTAGAGCCTCTCTATATAGTCTTTCCACCTTTCAGCTTTCCCTTCTTTGCTGAGAACTGGTTTTCCATCAGTGTCCTTGATATTCATAGTGCTGTTTTTCTTATCTCCAAATGTTTCTTTTATTTTCCTATACACTGTATCTATTTTTCCCCTTTTCATACATTCTTCTACATCCTTGCATTTGCCTTCTAGCCGCTCCTGCTTAGCCATTTTGCACTTCCTGTCAATCTCATTTCTTAGTCGTCTGTACTCCATTTTGCCTGTTTCATTTGCTGCATTTGTATATTTTCTCCTTTCATCTAATTTCTTTTATTTTAGTGTTGAAAAAATTTTTCTTCCAAATTTTTCAGAATATGTCTCCTATGCTCTCAGCTAAACTACATCCCACAGCAACTCCATCAGTTTGAGTGTATAGTTTCTTGTTAAATTCAAAGTAATTTTGGTGTAGTACTTATTTATTAGTTCCAAAATTTCTTTAGTACTTCGTGTTGGAAACCACACAAATGCAAAATTTCTTTCTTCTGATATCACAAACATATATTGAAACATTCCCATTGAGAAACAATAAATATCATAAAACAAAACCTTCTGCAATACAGACTAAGTAGAATAAAAAGTACTAAAGAAATTTAGGTACCAATAAAATTAGTACTCCACCAAAATTACTTTGAATTTTACGATAAAATATACACTCAAACTGATGGAGTCGCTGTGGGGTGTAGTTTAGCTGAGACCATAGCAGACATATTCCTGAAAAATTTGGAAGAAAAATTTTTTCAAGATTAAAAATAAAAAAATTATATACTACTACAGTTATGTCGATAATTCGCTTATAAAACATAACTTCACAAATATATGTAAAGACCTAAATAAACTATAGCCTAAAAGAAGATTCACAATAGAACATGAAAAAAGATTAATTTTCTTCACCTAACCATCATAAATATTAACAGCAATCACTGTTTCCAAATTTATAGAAAACCCAATACAACTGATCGCATTATAAATGCAGCATCATGTTCCCCAAAATCCCACAACATAAACATCACCTGCCAAAGCTATAATGTCAAGGGAAATAAATTAACTGACAACTACAGTGATCTCTGGGTAACTAAGTAAGAAAATAATGTCGTTGAAACACTTTGAATATAGCTGTCTTTTTATTGCGGCAGAAAATAAAGGTCTGTTACAGGTATATAAGCCAATCGTAATAAAATAAAATCAATAACATCTTAAGCAAAAAGGACAGCAATAAAAGCGACATTAAATGTAAGTAAACTACATGTAATAACCATAAAGAATTTATATATGAAAGCTTATCTAACTGTAGTTACTAATTATAAAGTACCTCATTTCTATTACAGGAAACTTGATGATGGCAATAAAAGCTGATTTGAGCTCATAGTAAATAAATAAATAAAGCATTATACTAGCAGTGTGAAAGGTATAAAACATAATTTACAATTATGTCTCTAAACGACATATTCCACACTGAGGGCTCCAAAGTAAAATGTGTTGAAAGAAGAGACTGATCCCAGAATACATCAACAACAAGATCTCTGCAGAACCTCAGCTGATCCAAAACATCAGACAGTTTGGAGCAAAATTATGGATATAACAAGTAATTAATGACAAAATGTTTTATAAAGAATTCCTGAACCAAAATATGTATATAACCTAACTAATATTAAGTAACAGTACCACTCGATTAATTTTCGATATCATTATTAAGTTTATAAATTCACATGTACAAGATATAATTATCAAAACTAGATCTAAACATTATCATAAAATCAAACGTCTTATTACAAAACAATATCCCAGTATTGCTAAAAATACCACAATACACCTTTCAGTTTTCATTATAGGACTGTCAATATGGCAGAAATGTTTTAATGACAAGAACAAAAGCTATTAGATAAAGGACTTATGTATACTATTGAACCTAGATTTTGTACTGATGAATAGAAATATCCAATAGCCTCTGCAAAAGTATCTACAGACTTACCAAAATTTCCCATCAAAAAAAGAAATGAATTTCCATCAAACTAGCAAATGAAATAGAAAGAGAACTTAAAAACAGAAGAAAGCAATAATACATATTCAGATATCAAAAGACTACAACTAATTAACGAAAAATCAACAAATAACAATGCTTTATCAATCGAATATGACAAAGGTAATAGTCTAGTTATTATCAATAAAAATCAATAAGTGCAAAAAGTTTAAGAAATCTTTAACAATAATGATATCAAACAGGTAATGACGTTATAAGGTATGAACAAATCAATGATTAAGGTTTAATATAGAGTTGACATTTTTACAAATATTTCATGGAGATAAAACATTGAATTTTTCCACAATTCATTGAGTATACATTCACTCAGAGTGAAACAGCTATTAATATTCGTCGGATTATGTTTAAAGAAAGTCCTGCAATGCCTTTGGAGAGCCACATGGGAATAGCATCAAGGTCTGAGGCTCAAGTCATGGATTGCACCACTGCTCCCATCGGAGCTTCGAGTTCTCCCTCAGGTATGGGTGTATGTGTTATAATTAGCATAAGTTTAGGTTAATTTGAGTAGTTTGTAACTCTCGACCACTTAGTCTCTTAGGTTTACAAACATTTTAACATTTGAACTTGAAGTTTCAGACTACTTGATTGACTTGATTTGATTTGATTTTTTCAGTGAAGCGAAAACAGTCTTGGTCCAACCCGCCACTGCCTGCACCGAAACTAAGTTTACTGTGCGGTATCGCTCCCTGTATATCTAGTAAAGCCAACCAATGCCCTTGAACAGTGCAAGGAGTCCCTTTACCAGTTCCTTATTAGACACAATTTCTTCGGGTCTGGTTGTCCCAAATGTTCTGTGCCTTTTACTCTCCAATGCAATGCATTCGAAGATTAGATGTGATGCAGTTTCATCACCATCATCACAGATCCTACATTTAGGGTCCTCTTCTGTTATTCCCATTGTATGTAGGTGTTTCTTGAAATTCCCATGGCCTGTCAGCAATCCAACCATGAGTCTAATCTCTCTCCAGTTCAGGCCCAGGATTGCAGAGCTTCTTTTAAAACATGGCATTGGTATCATTACCTTGCCATGGTGATTGTCAGGACAGGTTCCGGGCCAATAAATGGAGTCTCTGCCCCCATCATGGCTAATCTGTCGGCATGTTCGTTGCCACTGATCCCCGAGTGGCCAGGGACCCACAATAGGTTTACTCTATTGCTTTCCCCTAGCTCCACCAGAACCCTGTGACATTCTGCAACAATTTTTGACCTTGTTGCAGGAGCTGCCAGTGATCTCAGGACTGCCTGGCTGTCTGAATAGATATAGATGCTACGATCTTTGTAACACCTACGCAAATTCTCCTCCACACATGCCCTGATGGCAATGATTTCGACCTGGAATACTGAGGCCAGTTTCCCTAGAGAGATGACGCCCTCCAGTCTTGGCTGCACCCCGTATACCCCGGCCCCTTCGGACTACCACAGTAAGATGGATGCTGAAATGTATGCAGTCTACGTGCATCAGTCAGATTAAAATTAATCTATTGTTTAAATGCTCAAAAGTGGAAATCCATTGCCAGTTTCCTAATTCATCCTTATCAATTATTTAATGGTGGAAACTACGCGATGTTTGTATTTTAGCACTATACTGCATAAAACAACACGAACTGCAATGTATTATCAATAAAAATGAAAAAAGATTTGTAAAAAGCAAATGTCTGTCTAGGTGTGTTTGCGTTTGGATGTGTGTGTGTATGTATTTGTTTACCTTCCTTTTTTTCCCTTAAGGTAAGTCTTTCCACTGCTGGGATTGGAATGACTCCTTTTCCACTTCCTTAAAACCCGTATCCTTCCCTTTCTCCTCTCCTTTCTTCCTCTTTTCCTGAAGAAGCGACCAGCGGTTGCGAAAGCTTGTATGTGTGTTTGTGTGTGATTTTATTTGTGTCTGTCGACGAGCCTGTCCTTTGGGTAAGTCGTCCGTTTTCTATTTTTTATTTTATATATAATTAATGAACACGAAAATTGAAGTACCACTTTTTAAAATCAGTTATATAAGGAGACAACCCATGGAAGGTATCATAAATCGTAAAGTGCTGTGCCACAAATGTACAGAGAACAGAAATACAGAGTGTAGATAAACAGTTTTAGTTATTTATTGCACAAGAACTAGACATTGTACAGATGTAATACATATTGTATTTTGAAGAGAAACTCAGGAAGTTTTTTTTTTTTTTACAATCATTTGATATGTGGCAAATGTCAACACGATAATCGAATTCTTGCTATACCCGTCCCAGCATGTCATCGACGACTGTGGCAGTCACTTCCCATTTTCACTCCCCAGTGGTTAATGGCTGTCCTTGTTGGTGGCTTCTTACCGTACTTGGTTCTAAACACCTGTTCAACAGCTGTACCATATTTGTTTTTGTCAAACTCTGCACCTCAACTCGCCATGCTGACTATCCGCAAATTACCAAACTACACTGTGGTGGGAAAAAAAAAAAAAAAAAAAAAAAAAAAACTTTCAAGGTTTCTCTTCAAAATGACATATGTATGATAACCGTACGATGTTTGGTTCTTGTGCAATAAATAATTGAAAGTGTTTCCGGACTTTACGTACACCCTGTCCAATAATGTGTGCATTTAGCAGTTTACTAAAAGAAAGCAAATGTTTGTATAAGTCTGATGTTACCGTCTCTATCAACATTACAATGTTCATAATAATAATAATAATGTAATAGTAACAATAACAATATAATACATTAACAACAAAGTGCTAGTAACATTTGTCGCGCGTGTCAATCAGGCTTTAAGGTAGAAATAACACACGAAAATATCAAGTTTTCTTGAATTGGCGTTCCAGGGACGTTTATATTTGTATTGTACATTTCCAGAATGACACACATACCATGCGCCTGTAATGCCATGACTACTACATGATGTTGTCAACATTTGAAATCTAAACCTTGTAGTTACGAAACCTGTAAATCACGTATTTATTAGTGTCATTATTTCTGTAAGGTGTAGACAGGTATGAAAATTACAAAACCATCAGTTTAATATGGTTGCAAAATTTTAACATGGATTTTTGTTACAGAAGAATGGAAAATGTGGTAGAAGCCGACATCAGGGAAGATCAATTTGGATATTTTAGAAATTAGATTTAGGAGAAGCAACTCTACATTTCTAGCTTAGCTTTCATAGATTTGGAGAAAGCTTTTTACAATGTTCATTGGCATATACTTTTTCAAATTCTGACGTCAGGAGAGGTAAAACATAGGAAACAGAATGTTATTTACAAAGTTACAAAAACTGACAACAGTTATGAGATTCGAAGAACAGACTTCATTGGTTGGGAAGGGAGAAAGATAGGGTTTTTTCCCCAATGTTATTCATTGAGCAAACTGTGAAGGAAAGCAACGAGATATTTGGAGAAAGAATTAAAGTTCAGTATGAAGAAGTAAAAATTTTGCGTTTTGCTTGTGACATTGTAATTCTGTCAGAGATAGCAAAGGATCTGGAAGTGTAGTTGAAGTGAATGGATAGTGTCTTGAAAGGGGCGGATAAGATAAACAATATCAGTAAGAAAACAAAGGTTATTGAGTGTAGTGGAAGAAAACAATATGATGATGGAGGAATTACGTTAGGTAACAAAATAACAAAGGTGGTGGATTTATTTATTTTTTTTTTTTTTTATTTTTTTTTTTTTTTTTTTTTTTTTTTTTTTTTTTTTTTTTTTTTACTTGTGTAGTAAAATAAAATACGATGGTAGCAGCACAGATAATATAAAATGCAGAAAGGCAATGGGAAGGAAAGCATGGAGGCCTGCATCAAACTACTCTCCAGAATGAAGACCACAACATTCTGTAAGAGTAATTTAATTTCGTGGTCATTTGTCGTCGTTATTCCGTTACCTCAAAGTTTGAAGTAAGTTCCTAAATTTTAAATTCTTAATCCTGAATAACTACAACGAGGGAAAAAGCGGATTAACAGAGAGAGGGAGGAAGATATGGAAAGCGTGATGGAAAAGGATTTACAGATTCTTGAACATGATACCTTTTATGAAGGGAAATGTTGCATCGCCTGTTCCAGACTCGGTAAGTCATATGGGTTTTAATTTATGCTTATGTAGAAGACGGACTATCAAAAATTTCGGTCAGACCATTGGCGTTACAATACCTAATTGTTCCTGAGAAAAATTTTCTGCATGTCCTCCACTCCACATAGCTACAGAAACGCAGAGTCAGGTATTTGTTTGAATGATGTAATTTCTCTGTGAATCAATCTTGGCATCAATTCTTTCATTCACTTCCCCAATCATCTAAGATCAGGCTGGCCCACACGGAAGTGTGGCCAGTTCAGCTAGTGGAATTTATTGCATAAGTTTATTTCAAACGAGTTTATAGGGGAAAGCTTCGCAACATTCACACTCTTTAAAGAAGTAACACTAAGCTGCCGAAAACGGCTCGTCGTCATCCCACGATGGCAGCCTATGTAATAATGTACTCCTTATTAAGAACTAGCTGAAAACCCGGTGTCGCATAGGTATTTATTTATTTATTTATTTATTCATACCTTCAGTTAGTACTTCTACCCCTTCACTCTCTGACCATCTCCTCTTTTCTAAAAACATGTTGTATTTATGGGAGAATTTATAAGAAATAGGCCATCTTCCATAATGTATAAAATAATAAAACAAAGAAAGGTAATAATCAAAATACAAATGTATGTAACATGCATACATTCATTTAATTAAAAACTTGTCTATAAACCTTATTTCTTGTTACTTGTCTAGTGTCTAATATGATAAACGTTATTTCTTGTTACTTCTCCAGGATCTAATACGAATAAATTTTATGGTGAACCCACCCCTGAGCTAGCGAAATAAATTTGTCCGTGTAAGAAACATGGATACGTCTATCACAGACTCCAAATTTAATAGATTGTCCTGCGCTTTATTAACCGTAATAGAAAATGCAAGTCTCACGGGAAAATACAACCTCTTGAAGTTAAAAGGTACATCTGTCAGAAATAACGGGTATTCGTTGGATGTACACTGTTACTTTCTCTTGTTTCCTTGTAGCTCTGTAGAAGTGTATTGCTTCCGTCTGCAGGCGTGTGCGCTTTATAGTTCAAAGTTCGTTCACAAATGTCAACAGCACTATTATCTTTAAGCAGTAGCCTTAAGCTGACTGGAATTCAGTAGTGTATTCGTAGTAAATACGTAGATGAAATGTGGTGCATCATGTGAAAGGCTTTTACCCCTCACAGTATATATTATCTCCTACTTATTGATTTGTATGTTGTACAATTGTATAATTTTGCAAGTATATATTCATTTGTATAAGTGCAGTATGTCGGTAAAATGTGTTGTGAATGTAATTAGTAGTAAAGAAGTAAATAAGTAATAGATTAAAAACTGATGCTTGATGAGGCGGTTTTCCATGAACGTTATTGTTTATATCTTGTGATACAATTTCGAAGGTACATTCAACTTTAGGTTAATTTTGTCCATTTTATGTGTTGATGCTGGGGCCCCAGCCGTATATATTGTAATGAAAACACTGAAAAACATCACCACCACCTGTATTTTTATATTGTCATTTGCTGACAACCAGTCTCGATAGACCACGCTATCATCATCAGGTGTTTAAAACAGGGCAAACTGTATTTTGCTGAATTACAAAGAACAACAAAAACATGCAGTAAAATAGAGTTTGCCCAACTCATCACCAGTAAGTAACAATATAAAAATATTGGCGGTATTTTTCATTGTTTTCATTACATTCGACTTTATGTTTGTCTGTAAAATTTCCTGCATGTACTATTTGTAGTGTAGAAGTTTTAAACTGAACGTCATACCGGATTCAGTAGTTTTACTCCATGAACAGCGGAAAAGTAATAAGCGAGAAGTTTTTTTCCTTTCACCATAAAGTGTGGTCGTCAGCAAGAAAAAGAATAATAAAGGTTTGAAAATGTATTTAAATTTTGCTGCAAGTCGCTGAGTACTCTCATTCTCATGTAGCGTATGAATAAAGTTTCGTCGAATCATGTGGCAGTTTTTTTACCATTCCTATTGCTTAGACGTCATATCTGCTGAACCATGTGTGGTATGTGGTTCTTGCCCCTGTGGCAATTGTCGACACATCAAGGGATACGTGTACCAAAGTTCGTTGAAATCGGTCCAGTGGTTTAGGAGGAATTGTGCAACATTGTCGTGTGATGCAGCTTTTTTTCTCGCATCTCATTGTTTATGACGTCATATCTCGTGAAATATGTGTTGTACGTGATTCTTACACTTACGGCGACCGTCCTCTTCGTTTTGAGGTCATGAGTGCAAAATTTCATTAAGATTGGAACAAAACTGTAGATTTCTACGCAATACGTACACACAAACAAACACATGGACACTCTGCTTTATATATCAAGAAGAAGGTACTGGTGTGCTCGTTCTTTTGACAGTGGTCCATCAATTAGTGATGCAGTGATGATTTTGCAGTCTCGTCATCACCTGAAATTTATGTAGTTTACATTGTATACCAAAAGTGTTTCATATGGAACATACTTCACAGCACGTTCTTAGTGTAAAAAAAAATTCTCTTCGTAAATATTACTCCACTTTTCGAAAACCTTAGATTTGTAATATTCGTTGACAAGTAAGTTATTTCTACTTTACAATCAATACTATGCGCCAAAATCAGTTAGCATGGTGAACCTGTGTGTTCACTGTTACGATTTTGTAGCTTCCAAATTATTTTGTGAGACGAGCGTCAACGACAGAGCTGTGTAACCTTTACGTATGTTACTCGCCTGTACCTATGAATTACACTGAACTACTCCTAAACCGCTGCTTCGATTTTGATTAATTTTGTGTATGTGTGTGTTTGAGTGAATCATAGGATGGTTTAGATGCACAGCTGGAAGTGGTAGGTGGCGACGAAAAATCGGAAAAATCGAAATTTGTAAATTTGAATGGGCATTGAAAATTTTTATTAGATTCGTATTTTTTGTGCTGTAATACCGTTTATCCGATTTCAGTAAAATTTTGCATACTTGACCTTCAAATCAAAAGCAATGCCTCTGACTACAAATAATTCGTACATTGAATGGCGGAGGGTAACTTGCATGAGACTTCCTCACTAGCTACAGTTCTGATCTTGATGAAATTTTCCACACCTGATCTTCAGAACTGGCTCCATAAGATTTCATACAGTTTGACAGTCACAATGAAATAGTGTGTGTGTACAACGAAGAGGAGGGGAAAGAGGAGATTGGAAGAGGGGTTGCGAAGCAGAGACAGAGACAGAACACTGGAATATATACATACCGGGACAACGACGGGTTTTCAGCTAGATAAAACAGAGAAAAGCCTGAAAGGACAAAGACGCAGGTACGTAGTACAGTGATGGAGGACGTTATGGGCAGAAAGATTAGGGGAAGGAGTGCAGGATGTATATAAAATTCCCGAGATATTTAACGACTTCCAACAATAGCCAGGTTTGCTATTTTCTTCTTATATCTCACAACATGCACAGAAAATAAAACAGAAATTGGATTCCCTGACACACACAAAACGATAACCAATCCTCCACTACTCTCCACAATTCTGTGTTAATGCTACACATATCAAACTACAGATTAAATTTCTCAGGTCTCCTTCTCTCTTCTTAACGTGTTGCATTAATTGCACTACTGGCCATTAAAATTGCTACACCAAGAAGAAACGCAGATGATAAATGGGTATTCATTGGACAAATATATTATACTAGAACTGACATGTGATTACATTTTCACGCAATTTGGATGCATGGATCCTGAGAAATCAGTACCCAGAACAACGACCTCTGGTCGTAATAACTGCCTTGATACTTCTGAGCATTGAGTCAAACCTGGGCTTGGCTTGGATGGCGCGTACAGGCACAGATGCCCATGCAGCTTCAACACGATACCACAGTTAATCAAGAGTAGTGACTGGCGTATTGTGACAAGTCAGTTGCTCGGCCACCATTGACCAGACGGTTTCAGTTGGTGAGAGATCTGGAGAATGTTCTGGTCAAGGCAGCAGTCGAACAATTTCCGTATCCAGAAAGGCCCGTACAGGACCTGCAACATGCGGTCGTGCATTATTCTGCTGAAATATAGGGTTTCGCAGGGATCGAATGAAATGTAGACCCACGGATCGTAGCACATCTGAAACTTTTCGGCCACTGTTCAAAGTGCCGTCGATGCGAACAAGAGGTGACCGAGACGTGTAACCAGTGGCACCCCATACCATCACGCCGGGTGATACGCCAGTATGACGATGACGAATACACGCTTCCAATGTGCATTCAACACGATGTCGCCAAACCCGGATGCGACCATCATGATGCTGTAAACAGAACCTGGACTCATCCGAAAAAATGACGTTTTGCCATTCATGCTCCCAGGTTCGTCGTTGCGGACACAATCGCAGGCACTCCTGCCTGTGATGCAGCGTCAAGGGTAACCGCAGCCATGGCCTGCGAGCTGATTGTCCATGCTGCTGCAAACGTCGTCGAACTGTTCGTGCAGATGGTTGTTGCCTTGCAAACGTCCCCATCGGTTGACTCAGGGATCGAGACGTGGCTGCACGATCCAATACACCCATGCGGATAAGACGCCAGTCATCTCGACTGCTAGTGATACGAGGCCGTTGGGATCCAGCACAGCGTTCCGTATTGCCCTCCTGAACCCACCGATTTCATATTCTGCCAACAGTCATTGGATCGCGACCAACGCGAGCAGCAATGTCGCGATACGATAAACCGCAATCGCGATAGGCTATAATACGACCTTTATCCATGTGATGGTACGCTTTTCTCCTCCTTACACGCGGCATCACAACAACGTTTCACCAGGCAACGCCGTTAATTGCTCTTTGTGTATGAGAAATCGGTTGCAAACTTTCCTCATGTCAGCACGTTGTAGGTGTCACCATCGGCGCCAAACTTGTGTAAATTCTCTGAAAAGCTAATCATTTGCATATCACACCTTCTTCTTTCTGTCGGTTAAATTTCGTGTCTGTAGCAAGTCATCTTCGTGGTGTAGCAATTGTAATGGCCAGGAGTGTAGATTTTTATCATAACATACAGTTTCATGCACTTAATAATTTCATGTTAATAAACGTGTAAACACAAAAGAACGTAATATGAAAATTCCATAGTTGTGAGATAATGAATTATTTTAGAAACACAAAACCTGGAGGACTCAATTTCCCTATTTGATGTGAAAATAAAAGAGTAAAAGAAAACTGATGTCAAACTATATTATTATCTTCTCAAGTGGCCGTTATTTTACATGCGATGTTCACTTGAACTTATGATTACTTAGAAAAAGAACTTATTATAGATGTGTATCGTGAAAGAACAGAGACCGCACCTGGTTTGAAGCCATATAGCATTTGCAAATCATGTATTAAGGAGGGGAAGGGAGAAAGATTAGGAATGAAGGAATGGATTGACATCAGCTGCACTGAGGCATTGAAATTATACAATGGCGGCAACTGAAAATGTGGGCCGGGCTGGGAATCGAACCCGTGACTCCCGCTTCGGTGCAGGGGTCGCCTTATCCACTTGACTACTCGCACTCGCCTTCCGTTCTTCTCCCCCATCGTCCATGCCCTCTTACACTCGCCACTGCGGATTCCCGTGGAAGATAGAACGTATGACCGCATCTGCAGTGAAGCAAATGAACCAAACTCCGTTTTCGCGTGTAAATGCTTATAATTTGTGTGGTGCCTGTTTCCTCGGATATGTTTAAGACGGACGGGAGGCGAGCGCGGGTAGCCAAGTGGTTAAGGTGACTGCTGGCCCGAAGCGGGAGACCCGGGTTCGATTCTCGGGCCAGCCCTCATTTCCGCTTGTCGCCTCTGTATAATTTCAATATCCTAACGCAGCTAATGTAAATCCTTTCCTTCGTAATCCTTCTTACTTCTCCTTCTTAATAAATAATTTACAGATCAAGTACGTAGGCCTAATTGAACGTAACTTAGATCCTGTAGTTACGAGTAGTATAAGTAGTAGATAGACAAAATTAAATACAGAACAAGGTTATAAAAACTGTTACAATTATCAGATTCTCATAATTTCTAAATTCTAGGAGCGAAATGGGTTCTACATGTAAAATTATCGAGGCTGTGAAAGAGAAACTGTAAACAAAAAGTCTTCTGGAATGATATTTCGACCCTGCAGCGGAGTATCCACTGATATGACGCCGGCGTGCCGGCAGAGCTGTTGCCAGCGAAAGGCAAAGGTCCGAGGTTCCAATCCCACTGCCGGTATACGGTTTCAGTCTGCCAGAAAGTTGCGAAAAGACTTCTGTATTGCAGTTGCACACACCAAAACTATAATACAATTAAGATTGTACAGGTGATAGTATTTATGACTCTTAATCGTTTTTTTCTACTTCAGTTCCTTTTTCTGCTGTCTTCACAGACAAATGTCTACATTTCCCTTGTATATTCATTGTCAAGTCAAAACTGTAGGCACTTTCGCTACCTAATCTGTATCTTTAACACATACGGTGAATCGCGTATTACAAATTCATCAAATTTTAATTTAAAATGAAATATAAGAGTAGGTGGCTTTCTTTTACAGCTACTTTTTTTTATTACTCTCCAGTTTTCACGTTTGAGTGTATTTTAACAAAATACTAATTACAGGTACAGGGACGTTAACGTGCCGCGTGGTCTAATACATCTTGCTATAGACCGGAGGTTCGAGTTCTTCCCAGGTATGGATGTGAGTTTTGTCCTTAGTATAAGTTAGTTTAAATAATTTGTAAGTCATACCAGTTTGGTTCAATAACTTCACAAACATTTGAATTTTCTTTTCTTTTATCATCATCATTAGAGACTAATTATGCCTTTCAGCGTTCAGTCTGGGGCATAGTACCTCTAATCAAATTCCTCCATGATCCCTTATTCAATGCTATCATTGATGCCTCGTCTGATGTTATGCCTTTTATTTAAAAATCATTCTGCACCGAATCTAAGTACTTTCTTCTTGGTCTACCTCGACTCCTCTTACCCTCCGCTGCCGAGCTCATGAGTCTCTTAGGTAACCTTGCTTCTCCCATGCGTGTAACATGACCCCACCATCTCTGTCTGTTCGCTCTAACTACTTCATCTATGGTGGTCATTCCCAGTTTTTCCTTGATTTCCTCATTATGGACACCCTGCTGCCACTGTTCCCATCTATTAGTACCTGCAATCGTTCTTGCTACTTTCATATCTGTAACCTCTACCTTATGAATAAGGTAACCTGTATCCACCCAACTTTCACTCCCATACAACTAAGTTGGTCGAAAGATAGAGCGGTGCACTGCTAACTTAGTCTTGGTACTGACTCCCTTCTTACAGAAGAGAGTAGATCTTAGCTGAGCACTCACTGCATTAGCTTTGCTGCACCTCGATTCCAGTTCTTTCGCTATGTTGCCAACCCGTGAGAAAATACATCCCAGGTACTTGAAACTGTCTACCTGTTCTAACTTTGTTCCTCCTATTTGGCCCTCAATCTGTTTAAATCTCTTTCTCACAAACATTACTTTCGTTTTGGAGATGCTGATCTTCATATCATAATCCTTGCACCTCTGATCGAGCTCTGAAATATTAGTTTGCAACCTTTCAATTGAATCGGCCATTACAAGTAAGTCATCCGCATATGCAAGACTGCTTATTTTGTTTTCACCTGTTTTAATCCCGCCCTGCCAGTCTACTGTTTTCAACATATGATCCGTGAATACTATGAACAACAGTGGTGACAGGTTACAGCCTTTTCTTACCCCTGAAACTACCCTGAACCATGAGCTTAATTTGCCATCTACTCTAACTGCTGCCTGACAGTCTACGTAAAGCCCTTCAATTGCCTGCAGAAGTTTGCCTCCTGTACCATAATCTTGTAGAACTGACAGTAGCTTCCTCCTAGAAACACGGTCATAAGCCGTTTTTAGATCTATGAAACATAGATACAATTCTCCGTTCCATTCATAGCACTTTTCCATTACCTGCCGTAACCTAAAAATCTGGTCCTGAGAGCCTCTAAGAGGCCTAAACCCACACTGATTTTCATCTAAGTTGTCCTCAATTAATACTCGCACTCTCCTTTCAACAATACCTGAGAATATTTTGCCTACAACGCTAATTAAGGAGAGACCTCGATAGTTGTTGAAATCTTTTCTGTTTCCATGTTTGAAAATTGGTGTTATTACCGCTTTCGTCCAGTCAGACGGAACCTGTCCCTATTCCCATGCCTTCTCAATTATCCTGTGTAACCATTTGAGACCTGATATTCCACTGTATTTGACGAGTTCTGGCTTAATTTCATCCACCCCAGCCGTTTTATTGCACTGTAATCTAGTGACCATTTTCTCCACTTCCTCAAATAAGATCCTGTTTCCATCGTCGTTCCTATACCATTCTACCTGAAAATTTGACACATCATTGAACGTTTCACCTACATTGAGCAATTCTTCAAAATATTCTGTCCATCTGCTCAAAGCATCCACAGGATTGACTAGCAGCTTTCCTGACCTGTCCAAAACACTTGTTAATTCCTTGTTCCCTCCCTTTCGGAGATTGCTAATTACGCTCCAAAATGGTTTTCCCGCGGCTTGACCCAGAGTTTCTAGCTTATTTCTACAGTCTTCCCATGATTTCTGCTTGGAGTCTGCAATTATCCGTTTGGCTTTGTTTCTTTCTTCAACATAACTTTCTCTGTCTGCCTGATTTCTAGTATGGATCCATTTTCGAAATGCCTTCTTTTTCTTTTTACAGGCCGCCTTGACTGTTTCATTCCACCAAGCTGTCTGCTTCTTCCTGCCTTTACACACTACTGTTCCAAGACATTCTCTAGCTGCTTCCAGTAGTGTGTCCCTGTACCTTGACCATTCCTCTTCCAGTGACTGTAAATCATTACATTCAACTAACCGGTACCTTTCCGAGATCATTGTTATGTATTTGTGCCTAATTTCCTTGTCTTGAAGCTTCTCCACTCTTATCCTTCTACACATGGACCCGACTTTCTGCTCTTTTGGCTTCACAAAACCAATTTCACTGCAGATTAAATAAAGATCAGTATCATCAAAGAATCCCATGAAAACACGTGTGTCCTTGACTGTCTTCCTGAATT
The DNA here is from genome assembly GCA_026315105.1 of Locusta migratoria. NCBI lineage: Eukaryota > Metazoa > Arthropoda > Insecta > Orthoptera > Acrididae > Locusta > Locusta migratoria. The sequence goes on from CM048747.1 coordinate 7,739,791, forward strand.
CCTCGTCTGTTATTATATAGTCAGTGATCTGGTTCCCCTTCCTTCCAAAGTATAGCGGTGAATGTCCTTTTGCTTAAAGAAGGAGTTTGTGATAACTAAGCCCATACTGTAACAGAAATCTAAGAGCTGTTTTCCGTTCCTGTTGTCCTCCATATCCTCTCCAAACTTACCCATAACCTTTTCATAACCTTCTGTTCGAATTCCTATCCTGGCGTTGAAATCACCCACGAGTAAAACACTATCCTTATCCTTCAGTCTAACAACTACATCACTAAGTGCGTTGTAAAATCTGTCCATCTCATCTTGATCTGTCTCTTCACAGGGTGAATACGCAGCCACAATCCTAATATTCTTCCTGGAGATACTCAAATCTATCCACATTAGTCGTTCATTTAATACCTTATTACAATTACGCTGGGTTCGATTGCTTTCCTGATGTAAAACCCACCCCACTGTGCTCTTCCTACTTTGACTCCTGACAGGTAGACCTTGTATTCTCCGACTTCGTCCTCTTTCTCTCCCCTTACTCTAACGTCACTAACAGCTAAAACATCTAACCTTATCTCTCTTGCTGCCTCTGCCAGCTCTACCTTCTTCCCATAGTAATCCACATTGATATTAATAGCTCCCCATCTCATTCCAAATCGTTTGCAAAGTCATATCAGAGGAGTCCCTGGTCTGTCAATTGGAGGTGGGACTCCATCACCTCCAAAGGTCCGAGGCATTTTGCTCTGATTGTTGCCAGCATGATATTGAAGTACCTGGGAAGCAGGTTGCTAGCCTTACTTGCCCAGGGCCCCACTGGGTTTTACCCCTAACGGTTGAGGGACTAACTGGTGGATTTGGTAGTCTCTGCTGTCTGAGCACAAAGGTGGCCACGATTCAGAATATGTCCGAGATGCCCAACCTTTTTCCAAAGTAACTGGTATCCCAACTGTCAGGACCACTTACTTGGCCACTCATACGTTTCCCGTGGTTCATGAAGTAGGACATGACTACAGGAACCCACATTATTATTATTATTATTATTATTATTATTATTATCATTTACATTAACGTCAATCTGGGACTGTTTTATAAACAAAGAGAAAGACAAATTTCCAAGTATGGAAAGTGTATAACTTACATAACTTTCAGCTAAAGTTATACATTTATCGCAGAGTATGGTTTTCGAATTTAATTGTACAATTATTATACCTAAAAATCTCCTTTTCTTTTTCGTGTTGTAATTGCACAATTACAACGAAAACACACAAACATACAAACAAACAGACAAATAAAACTACGAAAGCACAATCACACAATCAACAGTTGGTAAAAAAACATTCAGCTGTTAGCATCACCATCAGAAAAAAAATCAGGTAAACAAATTGATCTGTGTTCTGGAAAAAAAATCATGAGGTAAACGTATGAAGAAAAACAGGTAACAAGAGGCAAGTAACAAGATTAAAATATAGCTAGTCATAGATAGAAAAAAACCGTCAGAACTGTTTACAATCTAAACTGCCAGAAGGTTCGAGTCCTCCCTCGGGAATTCAAACGTTTGTAAATCTATCGGATCAAACTGCGTGGTCATCAGTCCGTAGCTTACAAACTACTGAGGTAAACTAACCTAAGTACAAACACACACACATATGCCCCAGGGAGGACTCGAACCTCCGACGGCGAACAAAAGCGCACTCCGCAGCGAGACACCTTAGACCGCTCGGCTACTCCACCGCAGCTCCCTCGGGAATGTGTGTGTGTGTGTGTTTTGTTCACAGTGTAAGTTAGTTTAAGTAATTTGTAAATTTAGGGACCGATGACTACTCCATTTCGGTCCCATAGCTTTAAACACATTTTAAATTACAATTTTGATCAATGTTATATAAATAAAAGACGGTAATGATGACCATGGAGGACGTGAGTCATTCGAAACAAAGATCAGACACCTTCACAACTTCATATTCATTGGTTACATACCTGGACAGTATATATTAATGGTGCATAAATGAGTGTGTGAGCCCTGTATTGATAGAGAAGGAATAGAATTTTCTCAATTCTTTGAGACAAAGTAACGTGCACACTGTTTATCCTGATGACGCAGATAATAGCAGAGTGGAGAGTCAGCGACTAAAAACTAGGGGAAGTAAATTTTGTTGTTGTAGCATTGCTCAGGTATACTCTATAACTGAAAATTAACACGAAGATGGCTGTAATCCATTCATGTTGTTCCACTAAAAATGAAAAAAAATTATACAAAGAAAGTAATTAAAGTACATAACTTCTCCTTCTCTCATTCAAAAAAAGAGTAGTTTTTTCACGGTTTTCTTCCCGCGTCCTTGTATAGTTGTGTTTACAACAATAAATCTTCATCATAATCATTCTGTTCATGACTCAGAATAGAGATCTCTAGTTAAGTTAGAATATAATCTAAGAGAATTTAACTGTCTGAAATCTGTGAGTTGCGAGAAGTTTGTGTGTGTGTGTGTGTGTGTGTGTGTGTGTGTGTGTGTGTGTGTTATGCGAAAAATTACGTAACATGTTGTTGGCCGCCTGCATGAGGCAGAGTTTCCCGGCAGACACCCTGTGTAGCGGTGCGACCCGCGCGGTAGCTCTGTGGTACGCGTCAGTGTCCCTCAGTGCTGAAACTCCTCTGTTCTGCTGCTTCTCCTAGCGAGCCACTGGCTGTTACGAACACTACAACTGTGAAGGAAGTCTTTATTCGAATTACTATTAGGAATGTCCACACAAATACTGAATATCTTAGTCATTTTTTACTTATACTCACAATTTTTGCCTGAATGAACTAAAGTGGAATTGAACTGTTACGTAATGTGTTCTACCTAACGTAAAAGGGGCGTTAAATTATGGGACTATCCTTAATGAAGCACAAAGATACGTCGGCTTGGCTTGCAGATAAGTACATTGATTAATCACTGCTTATATTTATTATCACTTCCTATCTGAGTAAGCGATTTGCACTCCTGTATTATCCCCCCTGAAGCTCTGAAGAAACGATGTCTGCACGATGAGAATAGACTGAAAAAAAAAAAAAAGAAAAGAAAAAAACAAGGAACTACATCAGATACCGGACATCACTGACGTGAACAGTTGAAGGACATGAAAGGAAAATAACAGTTGCGATTGTATAATTAATATTATAAGTCGTTACTTGCATTTTAGTGTTCATTTATTAATATTAGTCATGAGCATTATGCGCTACAAAATCATCAGTGAGAGGACAGGTGGTTCAAAGGGATATCTACAGTGCTGGCCTCTTTGACTAATGGCGTGGTGGTAAGTGTATCTATAATGTACCTTTGAGGCTTTCGTAGCTCCAGTGAGAATCTGTTTACTTATTATAGATCATTGTCGTTCAGTAGTTCACCGCATTTTCTATTACGTTAGTACTAATACTGTAGAATAAAACTGCCTCCACTGCCCTTGTCTCGTTCGTTATAGAAAAAGGTAAATTGCAGGATCGCATCTGTTGGATTTGTCAGAAGTAACAACCACACCACCAACTGGCTTTGCTATCCGAAGGCTGTCGTAGATTCTGGCTCGTACCAGCCATTGGTATGACAGACCAATTGGAAGGCGATCTCTGTGACCAGCTGCCGAGACTTGCTCCATTCGTAGCCTTTGCCTGCGGAGCAGGCAGCCCGGCTCACAGCAGTGTAGGAAGGGACGTCTCCCGCAGGGGTACCTCTAGCGTTCAACAGCCTCCGCCTCCCAAGAGAGGAAGATGCGCAACTTCATTTGCATCGACCTATACCGAGGGGTTGTCAAAGACTTGCATCTCCATCTTGGGCCCCTCACTGTATTCGGGCAGCATAGGTGATGACCGCGGTCACCATAACAGGTCGCTGCAGTGTCGCATTTCGTTCCTACCCCATATCTACACCTGCTGGGTTATTCTGCAAATTCCACTGAAGTGTCTGGCAAGGGGTACACCGAAACATTTTCATTATCCGGTAGAGTATGGGAATAAACAACACTTACATATATCTGAGCTCTGACTCCCTTACATTTGTCTCCACCGTTACGATAGGATTCGCGATTACCTATCAGAAAGGACACAGCACGTTGTAATTGACGAAAACTCAACGAGAAGAACAGAAGTGATATTTGGCGATACCCAGGGATGTATTATAGGGCCCGTAAGGTTCCTTATTTTTATAAAAGACATTGGAGACTAACGGAGTAGCTCTCTTAGACTGTACGCGGACGCTGCTGTCATTTATCAGAAGCAACAGAAAAATTATTGCTTGGTGCAAATATTGGCAATTGATGCTAAATAATGATAAGAGTAGGATCATCCACATGAATACTAAAATAAATCCTTTGAACTTCATTTACAAGACAATCAAATCGACAGGCCATAAATTCAACTAAATATCTGCGAATAACATTTACGAACAATTTAAATTGGGAAGAACACGTAGAAAATATTGTAGGGAAGGTGAACCAAAGTCTACGTTTCATTAGCAGATGCAACAGTTCTACTAGAGAAACTGCCTACACTACACTTGTGCGTCTTATTTTGGAGTATTGCTGCGTATTGTGGAATACCCACCAAATTGGACTGACGGACGATTTAGTAAAAGTTCAGAATAGCGCAGCTTGTTTTGTATTATCGCGATGTAAGGGAGAAAATTACACAGAAATTGAGCACACGTTAGGAGGGGGGGGGGGGGGGGACCATTAAAGGAAAGGCGTTATTCGTTGCGCCGAACATTTTTAACGAAATTTCTCTTCCGCGTGCGAACATATTGAGGAGAATAATAATCTTTGTCCTTAACACATTTACCCGAAGAAAACAAATAGGAAATGTCTATGGCAAGAACCCACCGAAACTGACAATAAATTTCCCAATTTTTACTAATAGAGCAACTGTGTAGTATTTCACTGAACGAAACGATTTCTGAATTAAAAGCGATCGAACATCAGGACTTTTCTGAGAGGTTTGCGTGATTTTATGACTTTTTTGACTATTAATGTAGATCATCTGTAGCATTAAAACCACCATGTTAACTTTCTTTTATTTTTTGTTTGTATAATCTCGAAACTTTTTCGACTGACTGAGCAGATAAGATAGCTTCTTGGAGAACCCTTGTTTCTTATTCGTTTGTTAATATCATCCACATCAATCTATCCCACTATAAACCGTAGTACTTTAAAGAAACAGTTTTAGATATAGAAACAGAAACAATCAGTAATAATCAGCAAAACATATGCTATCAGAATAATCTCAAAATAGATAATATGTTGTCAGATATATTATGTATTTTTGCTCCAAATTTTCACATGTTCTCCTTCGTAACTTTTTATTGGTCTGTAACTATTAGACAGTAGATTCTGTCTTCTCGTTGGGCAATTATTATGTGTACGATTTTATTTGACAGTCACGACTAAACACGAACAATCTTGAAATAGTGCATAGTAACATACATTATAAAATTTGTTCACACAAAGCTCTATGTAATAATTTTCAAGTCTCATTGGTTGCCTTGATACAAACGCATTGCTACCTTATTCCTTATAAAAACGAACCAGCTTCGATAATAGGAAATAATTTACAGAAAACTCATCAATGAATAAAAAGGCAAGATCCTCTGCTGAGGATACACATAGCAGCTTTGAGAGGCACAAAAAGTGGAGCCAGTCTCAATGAAGTTGCTGTTGTTTTACACTTTGTACCGTAATGTTTGCGAACTGAGACAGTACTTGAAGTGTGTGTAACAAAATCGAAATAAAAAATAAATTCAATTTGCATATTTTGGTAAAAATTTTGAAACAGCCTTTTTATTGTTCATTTACAGTATACAAATCCAGCATTTATATATGAAAATGGTTCTTATAGTTACACTACCTCAGTATTTCGTCTGTACGATTCTCCAATAACACAATATCAGAAAGTTATATTTCACCAATTGTCTGTTTAACTAATTCCGTCTCTAATAATCACGATGTCGACGGGACGTCAAATCTTAATCTTCCTTTCTTCCTTTATTTATTTATTTTTCGTATAGTTAAAGAAACCATTATTGATTGCTGTACATGCATACTGTTCTTTATGTTCAAAGAAGTTTCGGCAATGCAGCTACAAAGTCTCCTTCTTCCATTCAGCCACTTCGAGGTGAGCAATACACTAAGTACATCGCTTAGCTGAAGATGTCTATGAGCCGAAATATCGTCGCAAGAAGCAGAGGTGCCCACCCATGCCCCCTTGGCCAATGACTCGCCTCCTCCCCCCGAAACCGCGACCAACCCCTCACCCCCCGAGATATTACGTCCTGTTTTGCCATTTAATATTGTTTTATAAAGCCCCCTCCCCCCAGACTGGCCAAAAGTACAGATTTTTCATCCCCCCCCCCCCCCCCCACACACACACCCAGAAATTTCAATGACGTAGTTTCCGTCGTGATCCTCGTCCCCCCTCCCCCTCATCTCGCCGTAGGCACCTCTGGTAATAAGTCTTATCCGGCTGTAATGCCAGAAAGTCTTTGAATATATTTTGTTATATTGATGAGCCACAGTGATTCAATAATTTGTAAATGATTTTACAGCCGTCTCACTGAATAAATATCTTTATTCTTTATATATATATATATATATATATATATATATATATATATATACTACTCGGATTTCGGTTTTACAGGCATTTTGAAATGCAAATCCCATTGATTTAGTTGATACATATAGGATGACCTGTTGTCATTATTTATTTTCGATAAGCCGAAATTCGGATAGTGTATCAAAAAAATAAAAATACTTATTCGGTCGAATGGCTGTAACAGTATTTACAAAATCTTGGATTATAGTTTACTTGATGATTTTTTATAAATATTTCATTTTTAAACGCCACTATTTTTAATGGGTTGGACAGTGGTGCGGTTTTTGCACGGCAGATGGTCGGTATCGGCTGGTTCACTTGGCGCGCGCGCCCGGGTAGCCCGCCCTGTGCCCGGGGCTGCCCCAGCGGCCAGCGCCGCCGTAGCCGCCGCCGTACTTGTTGTGCCCCCTGTAGCCGCTGCCGCCGCCCCAGCCGCCGCCGCCGCCGCCCCCGGCGCCGCCCCGGGGGTTGCTGCCCCCCCAGTAGCCGCCGCCCCCCAGCAGGGTTCTGCCCTCTGCAGTCTCAGCCTCCGGTTCCTCCGCCAGCGCCGCCGCTATGAAGGCGGTCAGGAGCAGCGCAACCTGTCGACAGAAAACGGCACACAGTCGTCTGAGCATTCTGTGAGCACAGAAATCCGGGACATAATTCAGGCCGGCCGCGGTGGCCGTGGGGACTGAGGCGCTCCAGTCACGGTCTGCACGGCCGCTACGGTCGGGGGTTCGAATCCCCCCTCGGGCATGGAAATTTGTGTCGGCCTTAGTGTTAGCTAGTTCATAAGTAGTTTGTAAGTTTACGGACTGATGATCCCGTAGTTAAGTCCCATAAGCTTAACAAACATTTGAACATTTTTTGAACATAATTCAGAAAAGAGGAGTGCTATTGCACTGACAAACGTGCAATTCTTCGTACCGTGGGAGGCAAAAGTTGCCGCATTAAATCCATCACTTTGAGTCCTCTGTAAGAACTTGCAAACCTGAATATGCCAGTAAGGTATGTCACGACATTACAGATATTACGTTTCCCCCAGTTCTGTACAGCACGTTTACATTAGTTGCGCGTTCTACCCATCTTCAGCATTCGTCTATAAGCAACACATTTTAAAAGCTTCTATCATTTTTTTTCTTCTCAGAAAGGACTTCTTAAAATTTAAATCAATATTAGGCGACAAAAAATTTCTCCTTTCATAAATGCTTTTTCCCCGTAGCAATTCTGCATTTTATATCTTCTTTACTTCGGACATCAGAAGTTATTTCGCTACCCAAGTAAGAAAACGCATCTACTACTTTTACGTCATGTGACCTAATCTAATTCCTTCCGTACCGTCTAATTGTCTTACAAGGGGAGTGCCAGGGTTGGGAAATCAAATTCCGGGTGGGGTGACGCGTGTTTCTAGCAGCACTACATCATAGTAGTACAACACCCCAACCATGCGGCCACCCTCCACCCATCCCCAACCAAAACAAAAAGTCGTATATGGCAAGCTAAAGGTTTTGGCTGTTTTCTTCTTCTGCTTCTTTTTTTTTTTTTTTTTTTTTTTTTTTGTTTCTCAGAGTCTTGTTCATTTAACTGATCAATACGTTAATTGAGCATAATAATAGACAACTAATATGTGAAATATTGTTAACAATTTGTGTTTTGTATTTCCAAACTAAGTGCTCTCACGAATTAAGCCACTGACAGAAGAGCAATTGGTGAATAACAAGGTGGGTTTCAACCAGGGAATTCAACAACTGACCATATATCTTTTATTAAGCAAGTCTGTGAAGAAATGTATGAATGTGATAAAGAAATACACCTTCTGTTTGTTGACTTCCAAAAGGCTTATGACAGTATCCACAGGACAAGCTTGTTTAATGCCTCGATCGAATTTGGACTGTCTAAGGAGCTGGTAAGACTTGTATCACTATGTCTGGATAACACAAGAGCAAAGATGAAAATGGGGAATAGAACCACGGGTAGTTTTCGCGTAACTACAGGACTAAGGCAAGGGGATAGTCTTTCCAATATTACTCAATCTAGTGCTTGAGAAGATCATTAGAGAAATTGACAGTTTCAACCATCAGGGTATCCTTGTAGCAAATAGGAACATCACCCATCTAGCATACGGAGGTGATATAGTCTTAATGACACACACAAAAGAAAATTTGAAATTATAATGATGACCATGGAAAGCATAGCAAGCAAATTTTGAATGAAAGTGAACCCCACCAAAACCAAATACACGATAGTTGGAAGAGTCCTACACCCAGAAATCCAGGAATCAACTGTGGAGAATAACACCCACAAAAGAGTAAAGCATTTTAAATATCTTGGCAGCATAATTTCAGAAATTTCATCGTCTGAAATGGAAATAAAGGCAAGAATTCAAGCGGGTAGTAGATGATTGCACTGACTACACAACATTTTGACTTCCCGGAGCATGTCACGAGCCCTCAAACTAAGGTTGTATAAAACATTAATTCTTCCTGTCGTTCTATGCGGGTGTCAATGCTGGAGCTCTAGAAAACAGGCATTAAATAGGCTCACAGTCTTCGAAAGGAAAAGCTCGAGGAAAATATTTGGACCGGTTTAAGACAACATAACAGGAGAATGGAAGAGAAGTCACAATATAGAATTGGAACATTTCCATCAAATATCTAGACGAAACGCTGCACAGCGATGTGAAATGGACCAGCACGTAGATTTTGGTTTATTCAGAGAATTTTGGGAAAATGTGACTCCCTGTATAAAACGTTTTACGACCCTGTCTTGAGGGTTGCTTAAGTGTTTGGGATCCCACCAGATCGCGATTAATTTTGACCACCCTGCACACAAAAAGCGAAAGATTATTTCTGAGGACGAGCATCCACTGTTCGTATTGCGGCACTTAATACATGCGTCAGAGAGAATGGATACAGCAGGCGTGGCATGGTGACCGCTTTCTAATGCCACCTGTGAAAGACGCCTGGTAAACCACCAGAGGAGGCCAAAACGGCAGCATTCCTGCCGCTCTGTGGCCAAAGTCTGGGCGTTCACTTAGGCCCGCCCGCAAGATACGCTGCGCGCTGCTAAACACGACACAGTTCATCCGGTGTCCGGTGTGTGCGGCATCGCCTGCGACTGCTGCTGCCTCTTATTGTATTGGTCAGTTCCAAGGGATGTGCAGCCATGATCCGAGCATAAGGGTCATATTAAGAAAACGAAGCGTGTTACAGTACAGCGGAGAAAAGTCTTCCCCACAAGCGGTTGTTATCAGGACCGTTGCTTTTCACGGTGTACTAGACGACTCCTGCGAGTCCAGTGACGAGAAGTGGAAATCAAAGGAAATATTTATCAGATCATACTATTTCATTACAGATTTTAACAGTAAATATGTAAATATTTGTGAAATCATAGTATTTTACTATATATTTTAACATTATACACAAATTAATTTTTTACAATACCTCCTTCCAGACAGTGTTAGCTATTCGTCGACCCTTAGGCTTAATTTCTAAGGCAACATACAATTTCCCGTGACTAAAAATTGGATCAGACGAGTATATTCCAACTCGATCAAGCGTTTGACCCTACCCTTCGTTTATCGTAACACAATACGCTAATTTAATTGGAAATTGCCGTCGTTAAAAGAGAAGGGCATTGTAATGTCATATGGTGTCAGATGTATGCGGAAATTCTTCAGAATCACTCAATGCAACTATTTAACTGCGAAAAAGAAACATCCTGATCCGCTGAGCATTCTTAGATCTAAAAAGAACTGCGTACCTTAATTAGAACCGAATATATCGTAAAACAAAACGATTACAAACTTCATGGCAAAGGCAAAAGATATCGCGTTTAAGTAGAAATAAAGGAAGGCGAGAGTTAAGTGAATTATAATACCTAATAACAGATATGTGGATGAATACCCTTCGTTTAAAACAAAAGTGAAGGCAATCAACCAGATAAACGGCCTGGCCGAGAGACTTTAGTTTTCATACTTTTTTTAAAAAATATATAAGATATAAACGACCTTGTAGACAACATCGGAAGTTCGATGACACCTTTTGCGGTTGATGATGAAAAACTGGAGCGAAATGAAGGAGGATCTGCAGCGAATCGACGCAAAATACAGGGAGTGGCAACGCGTGAAAAGTTTTAGATTTTACCGGAGGCAGCGCCCATTCTATAGCCATTAGAACTGCTGCCTTACTTTAGCTATGTTACTGTATATAAGCAAAGTTTTAGCGACGAACCAGAGCTGGTGCACCGTTAAAATTGAGTACATCAATTAATTCCGTTTGAAAAAGGTATCAATTTGGTTTAATCAATGATCAGCAGACAGCATGATCTTTACATGAATCATTCGGTTTTTATATGGAAACACCCTGCTTTCTGCTAATATTCTGAAGTGCATCGCTACTACGTTTTAAACTTGTTCGACTGCGTTCAATGTTTGCACTAAGACACATGAACGGTTAATGCCTAAACAAACATTTTAACGTATTTTTATTATTGATTGTCAAGAAATGATAGTTTAAAGTTGAGCCAAACTTGCCACGTCTGAGACACATTGTATGTCCAAACGACGATAGACTTGATTGTATTTTGTCAGCTGATTGCCGTTTCGTTATTTGTACGTACACTGCAGTAAGAGTTTAATTAAGTGCAGTAAAATAATGACAAAGACGTAATTTATTTAAATTTCCGTAAAGAGAATTTGAAGACATTATAATTCTCAACTTCTATCGACAAGTACAACTATTCAGCTCATGATTCAATCACAGCACTACGAAAGTCGAATATTTTCTGGGCAAGATGTAAACAAGAACCAGTTTCTCGGTTTACCTTACCGCTTCAAAACTGAACTTCCGGCAATGATAAAGAAATAGAGGGCATGACAGAAATGTAAATCCGTTGTAGCCAGCTTTATAGAAGAAACAAACCATCGCTTGGGTGATGCATTTCCTTATTGCCTTCAGAGAGAATTGTTAAAGAATAGACACAATATTAGACAGGAAGAATCACAGCCAACGATGGAACCCACGAAAGCAGTATAAACACAATAACGAACAATTGTTGACGTTTCACTACCTGGGAAAGCAAGATGAGATACATAAGGACCAAGTTTGACAACGGTCCGAATCCTAACAAAAGATTGGTATCTGTCACTGAGAATACCAAATGAAACTAATCTGTTGTTGTGTTCTTCAGTCTGGTTTGATGCAGCTCTCCATCCTATCCTGAGCAAGCCTCTTCATCTCCTTATAAGAACGGCAACCAACATCCATTGCAATCTGCTTACTGTATTCATGTCTCGATCTCCCTCTGCGATTTTTAACACATACAGTTCCCTCCAACGCTAGCTTGCAATGCTGTCTCAGAATGTGTCCCACAAATCGATACGCCAGAAACATCTTTTCGCCCCAATTCTGTTCAGCACCTCCTCATTAGTTACGCGATCTGCCTATCTAATCTTCACCATTCGTCTGTAGCACTACCTTTCAACATCTTCTATCATATTTCTGCATGAACTTCTTATCGTCCACGTTTCACTTCCGTACAATGCTACATTTCAGACAAATGCCGTCAGAAAGAAAGCGACGTGAAATGGCCGCGTGGTTTAAGGCGTAATCCTACGGGCTGGGTGGCCATTCCCGCCGGATGTTTGCGTGTTCCTTAGGACAAGTGTGTGTGTGTGTGTGTGTGTGTGTGTGTGTGTGTGTCTGTGTTGTCCTTAGTGTAAGTTAGTTTACGTAGTTTAGGGACTGATGACCATAGCAGTTTGTTCCAGTAGGCTTACAAACATCAGAAAGAAATTCCTAACATTGAATTTTGAGTGTCAATAAATTTCGCTCCTACGGAAATACTTTTCTTCCCACAGCCATTCTGCATTTTATGTCTTCTTTACTTCGGTCATCAGAAGTTATTTTGCTACCTAACTACCAAAACTCATCTACCACTTTTATTGTCTGCTTACCTAATGCAATTCATTCAGCACCGACTGATTTTCTTACACTGCATTCCATTACCCTTATTTTTCTCTTGTTAATGTTCAATTATAACCTCCTTTCAAGACACTGTCCATTCCGTAAAATTGTTCTTCCAGCTCTCTCTGACAGAACCACAATGTCATCGACCCCAAGCCGCCAAGTATTTATTCCCTCTCCAAATTTCTCCTTTCACTCCTCCACAGCTTTTTCAATGTACAGATTGATAAATGTTGGCGAAAGGCTACGACCCAGTCTTACTCTCTTCCCAATCACTGTATACATATAAACGAAAAGAAGGTTCCATGTATTTTTCGCATTGTATCATTAGGAATCCACGTTAACTGTGAAGGGTATAGAACCTTATTTTCGTTAGGGTCCTGAGAATCGATTTAATGTAAAGCCGGAACTGGTTACTGACTAAATAAATATTTAATTATACGACTGTTGATTCTATTTAATTCAAGATACTTAGACCGGCAGTAATGCACTAGCAATATTAATAATGGATCAAAAAATATTAAGGAATACGCACTCCTAAAATGTACTAACAAACATTGTTCACCTGTTATCCCTGCTGGTTACCAAAGTGGAACTGGAAACGACGTCTTCCTTTCTTCATTTTTAGCATATGCGTTTTTATCTGGAAATGACATTTTGATCACAGATGTAGCATTAACAGATTATAAACAGTTCATTTCGTTTTGAACAAAATAACTAAGTGGCTACTCACGGTTTTAGGTCCTCCGAGTTCCTTGTTTGTTGTGCCCCCCACCTGCTCACAGACTGAAGGCACACAAATCTACAGTTTACGCGATTTCCTGTTCATTATCTGGTTTGCTGGTTGTGGCTCGCGTAATTTGTGAAGTTGTGCGACTGCAGCCTGTGACCATATGGGAGGAAAAACAAAGAAGAAACTCTGAAGACTAGTAGCAAGTTAGTTATTTTGCTCGAAACGAAGTGAATGTTTATAATCTGTTAATGCTAAAACTGTGAACAGAATGTAATTTCTGTATAAATCAAAGCATTGACTATGCCTTGAAAAAGAAGATGGCGAAATGTGTATGGAGAAAACGAAGTAATTGCTGGAGGGAAACGAACAGTTTGATCCTTGGTGCGGATGATTGCCACACAAACAAACTTGTTGAAGAGTCCTCGGAGATTATAGTCCCACTCCCCTCTCAAGGGCATTTCCAATATTTGTTCGAGGAGGAGTTCTTGGCTAACAAGAGCAACCCAGCCATGTTGCATAGAGTTTCAGTGCAGAGTGTACGCAAGCCATTTGTACATTCAGTTTATTCACTTTACATTGTGTCTGACATCTCATTGGGTAGGCATTGCCGTTCATTAATAGAATGTTAGAACCTGCTGCACCCCTAAACAAAAATGTTCAAATGTTTGTTAAGCTTAAGGGACTTAACTACGGGGTTATCAGTCCCTAAACTTACAAACTACTTATGAACTACCTACAACTAAGGACGGCACAAATATCCATACCCGAGGAGGGATTCGAACCCCCGACCGTAGTGGCCGTGCAGACCGTGACTGAAGCGCCTCAGTCCCCTCGGCCACCGCGGCCGGCGCACCCCTAAACAGACTCACACGATCCAGGATACTTTCCCAGCAATGGCGCCCTGCTGTATTTAACATGTTCCCCTCTCTGACCGCACTGACTGGTGGCCTATTACCTGCCACAATGAAGACGGATTCTTCACAAAACATCACTTTAGGTTTCTGTTGCTGACTGCGAGCAACTTGTTCCCTGTACCAATGAATTGTCAAAGATTACATACTTAAAGTGCGTTGCATTAAATACGTGTCCGCACATACAAACGACCCTTTCTCCAATCGTCGCGAAATGTGGCAGAGAGACCAGAGACACAAGTACCGATATTTGTAGCGAAGTCTGCAATCAAATCGCCTCAGTCCCCGTCGGCCACCGCTGCCGGCAACACCTAACATAAGATACAATATGTACGAGGGTTGGAACTTAAATAGTGGCAACTATTTATTCACAACCGATGCAAAAGTCATACATGTTTGCACCTGTTATTTTCCTTCAGTCACCAGCGGTCTGTAGAAGCCGTTGCCAGCGCTGTGGAAGGCGTAGTATACTGTCGGCAGAGCCTGTTCTGTTGATTGTGTGGAGGGAGCGGCGGCGGTCTACTGCTTGTCGAATCACTGGAACAGTTCCTTCATCTTCGGAATTATATCAAAGTCGCAAGGACTCAAGTCCGAGGGGTATGGTGGATGGAACAGTACTTCCCAGTCCCATCGACCGAACAGAGCAGGAAGGAAGGAGGGTTAAACGTCTCGTCGAATGCGCTGTATGCGCCCGCGAACTGTCGTGCGTAATGATGGGTGGGTTACGCAGAAGTCCTTGATGACACTGTCGTGCTCTACGACTTCTGGCACATTCAACCTTGATCCGTTGTTCCTGTTTCGAAAACGTAGGGACACCATTAGGTTAGAAAACTCCCTCACAAGTGTCTGTGTTTCCCTCGATTGTGCGCACGCCGGTGACGTAGGATGGACGAGTCCATTTACTGGGAGGTAAGTGAGGTATGCCAACAACGTGTGCTATTATCCACAGTAGTAGATTCCATTGCATAGTGGCTCCACAGCAGTGGTGCCACTTTTTAAGTTCCAACCCTCGTCTTTATGAGTAAAGATTTGGCCCACCATTCACTTTGAGAACAGCTAGATAGTTTGCAACAGAATTTTATCAGTTCTTGTACCAAATCCTCCATCAATTACTGCAACGATATTGAGTTGCAAATTTGGTTCTCATTCTCTGCCCTAAATCTCCCCATAACTGTTCGGTTCTGTTAAGGCAAATTTGCTGTTGAGACTACAATATGGCAGTGGCAGTATGTTAGTCGTATATGCAGTTAGATATCGAGGATGGTGAGACACTTCATCACAGATATCCGACCAGTGTGATTAATAATGAATACTAAAATACGCCCAAATCATTATGGACCATCTCCCAGGAAGCACGCATGCCATATCGTAGCTTCTCTTTGCCTCTTCGATACAAAAAACTGTTTGTAAAACTATTGGGACAAATGGCTATGATCATTAGTTCCTAGACATAAAAACTATGAAACTAAGGATAACACACGCACACGCACAAGGGAGGACTTGAACCTCCACCGGGAGTGATCATCAAGTCCGTAGCATGACGCTTTAGACAAGCGGTCACTACAGCGCGTCTCTTCGATACATAAGCGCGCTTGTTTGTAGGAAGCAACGTAAACCTTGATACGTCAAAAGATACCACATGCGCCAACTCCCTGTCATCAATTGTCCGGGCTTGATGATCGTGCAACCACATTCTTCGCAGCTGTGTTGCTTATATCGAAATACAGTACTGGCCATTATAATTGCTACACCAAGAGGAAATGCAGATGAGTAACGGGTATTCATTGGACAAATATATTATACTAGAATTGGCATGTGATTACATTTTCACTCAATTTGGGTGCATAGATCTTGAGAAATCAGTACCCAGAACAACCATCTCCGGCCGTAATAACGGCCTTGATACGCCTGGCCATTGAGTTAAACAGAACTTAGATGGCGTGTACAGGTACAGATGCCCATGCAGCTTCAACACGATACCACAGTTCATCAAGAATAGTGACTGGCGTACTGTGACGAGCCAGTTGCTCGACCACAATTGGTCAGACGTTTTCAATTGGTGAGAGATCTGGAGAATGTGCTGGCCAGGGCAGCAGTCGAACCTTTTCCGTATCCAGAAAGACCCGTACAGGACCTGCAACATGCGGTCGTGCATTATCCTGCTGAAATGTAGTGTTTCGCAGGGATCGAAAGAAGGGCAGAGCCACGGGTCGTAACACATCTGAAATTTAACGGCCACTGTTCAAAGTTCCGTCGATGCGAACAAGAGGTGACCGAGACGTGTAACCAATGGCACCCCATACCATCACGCTTCCAATGTGCGTTCACCGCGATGTCGCCAAAAACGGATGCGACCATCATGATGCTGTAAACAGAACCTGGATTCATCCGAAAAAACGACGTCTTGCTATTCGTGCACCCAGGTTCGTCGTTGCGTACACCATCACAGGCGCTCCTGTGTGTGATTCAGCGTCGAGGGTAACGGCAGCCATGGTCTCCAACCTGATTGTCCGTGCTGCTGCAAACGTCGTTGAACTGTTCGTGCAGATGGTTGTTGTCTTGCAAACGTCCCCACCTGTTGACTCAGGGATCGAGACGTGGCTGCACGATCCGTTACAGCCATGCGGATAAGATGCCTGTCATCTCGATTGCTAGTGATACGAGGCCGTTGGGATCCAGCACGGCGTTCCGTGTTGCCCTCCTGAAACGACCGATTCCATTTTCCGCTAACAAACATTCGATCGCGTCCAACGCGAGCAGCAATGTCGCGATACGATAAACCACAATAGCGATAGGCTACCATCCGACCTTTATCAAAGTCGGAAACGTGATGGTACTCATTTCTCCTCCTTTTGCGAGGAATCACAAATACTTTTCACCAGGCAACGCCGGTCAACTGCTGTTTGTGTATGAGAAATCGGTTGGGAACTTTCCTCGTGTCAGAACTTTGTAGGTGTCGCCACCGGCGCCAACCTTGTGTGAATGCTCTGAAAACTTAATCATTTGCATATTATAGCATATCTTCTTCCTGTCGGTTAAATTTCGATTCTGTAGCACGTCATCTTCGTGGTGTAGCATTTTTAATGGCCAGGATTGTAGTATCACTTGAATGTTCAAATGTTTGTAAAGTCTATGGGACTTAACTACGGGGTCATCAGTCCCTAAATTTACAAACTACTTATGAACTACTTACAAACTAGGACGGCACAAATATCCATGTCCGAGGGGGGATTCGAACCCCGACCGTAGTGGCCGTGCAGACCGTGACTGGAGCGCCTTAGTCTCCTCGGCCACCGCGGCCGGCATATCACTTGAGTGTTGAGTTTTTCAGTTTCTTTTGACGTGTTAGTTTCATGTCGTCTGTCAACAAATGTTGTTGACAGTTAACTTGGGGTGACGCCCACTATTCTTCTTTGCCAATGCGTTTTATCTTGTACTGTGTCCGCTGTCACTACCGAGTGAAACGTTGAACAGTCCAAGCGTTTTCGTCAGGCATTCCATTCACCTCGTTGCCATCGTGATAGTGATGGATCGGTCTGCCACATCACAATCTTTACTCATAACAATACTTTTTCCTTTTGTTCGTATATTCAGTACAAGGTTTTTACGAATTAAAATTTTTGGAAAACCCACCGAAAAGTTGGGAAATTCGAGAAAAACTAAAAGTGAGTTTTTCAGTGTGTTCCTGTGTTCCTATTTCATATCTACAGGTTTGTTCCAATTTTGATGAACTTTTGTACACTTGAACTTGAAAACAAGAAGTATCTCACTATCTGCATAAAATTTTGTACTGCGCATGGCGGAAAATACTTTACTTACGGAATTTAAGGACGTTCATAGTTATCTGCAAAACAGTTCGTCATGGTCTGTAGTACAGTGGCAAAATGAGTGCCATGCAGTGGTCTGTCGATCGAAAATATATGCATTCAACATGTTCACACCACCTTTTCTTCTGAGTTCTGTAGCCATGCATGTAACGGATGCTTATCTTTATATTTCAAAACGAATCCCTATTTCTCTTGGTCACGCCATAACTTGAGAACGATTAGACCGAATTGCCTCGTTCGTCTTTTTCCCGTAATTATCAGGACAAAGTTTTTATGAATGAAACATTATTGCGAAACCCACTGGATAATTGAAAAATCTGGGAACATCTGGAAATGCGTTTTTCAAGGTGTCCGCGTGTTTCCATTGCATAGATAGCTACAGGTTCTGATCTTGATAAAATTTTTCACACTTGACCTTTAAAACAAGAGAAAGGTAACTGTCTACATAAAATTTCTCTCGGTCCATGGCGGAGTGTATTTATGGATTTCGCCAAAGTTCACAGTTTTGCTCCGGTCTTGATTAAATTTTGTACACTTCAATCAAAACAAGAGGATCGTCACTGTTTGCATTAAATCTTGCATGGAACTTGGCGTAGGGTAATTTCGTTATGATCCTTGACACTTAAAACAAAAGGAGAGAGATGGAGAGAAAATGGGGATTGAAGATAGACTACAAAAGTATAGAATACATAAATGCCCGGCCAGCGCTTGGTTTTCAGCTAGAATCACAATAAATTCTGCAACAAGCAGAGTCCGCGTATACCGTTAGAGTCCGTTTCAAACGTGGCCCCTATGAATTTCTATTAACTTGCTACCTCAAATGGTGAACTGTGTACCAATTTTCTTTATAAATATATTTCAAATGTTCAATGTTCAAATGTTTGTTAAGCTTATGGGACTTAACTGCGGGGTCATCAGTCCCTAAACTTACAAACTACATATGAACTACCTTATACTAAAAACAGAACAAACATCCATGCCCGAGGGGGGATTCGAACCCCCGACGGGCAACGGCCTCGCGCATCGGAGCGTAGCGCCTCAATGCGCTCGGTCACTCCGCAGCTGCATACATATATCTCTCTACCTCATTTACGTTTGAATTGGGTTTCATGTCGTCCATCATTGCCTACGATTTTTCCTGTCTAACGATGTGCCTTTTCTTTAGCAAATCTCAAGCAGTTCCTAGGATGGCAATAGGGATGGTGCGACACCGCAGCGTGGCTCGTATCTTCTGTAATGTTGTCAGCAGCAGAATTACTTTTCTTCCATGCACCTCCATCCCTTCACCATAGCTGCGTTACGGGTCAGTTGTACTGTTAATTACTTGCCTGCAACCAAAATTCAAGATTTTTTTTTTTTTCCAGGGAGGTCTTTGAAGCTCAGTTCACTTATAAACAACGAAACGATAATTAGATGACAATATACTTTACAGCTTTGTCTCAAGACGACATCTTTTATCGAATAGTCCTACCGCAGTAGATAAACCGACAAATATGAATAATCATAGACTTTCGTGGAGATATCATAGTTTAAGAGTCCAATCGAAAGGAGTTGTGAATTATGTCTTCAAAATTTCTTCCTAAAAATTAAAGAAACGCAGACTTTTACTATTACTTTACTGTCCATACTTAAAAACTCGCTGCATATTTCACTTTATCGATTGTAACCATTTACCTACATTCGTGATAAGTCTGAACTGACACTCTGGGGGTTCATGAAATGATGGTAAGTATTTTATCATCGTTATCGGTACGTTAACTGCAATAAGCTTTTTGAAGTCCTATTACTTTCATTATTTTACACTCAGTAAAAAAAGTATGAGTTGTTCTATCATTTCTTTATTTTATATGATAATGGTTACATGAGCGAAGGCTGGACATATGGATAATCAGTAACAGCAAATTCCGATGAAATACGGCCTCCTTAATCTAATTTATGAAAACGAAAGTTTGTTTGTTTGTTCGTATTTCTTGCGCTGCCATACCGTTCTTACGATTGCGTTGAAACTTTGCTTACTTCAGCTTCAAAAGAAGAGTAAAGTCACCGTCTACGTAAAATTTTGTATGGTGAATGGCAGAGGGTGTTTTCCCAACGAACTAACAAAGTCTATCGTTTTAATCCGACCTTGATGAGATTTCTCTCACTTTTCCTTCAAAGCAAGAGGAATATCACCGTCTATCTAATATTTCATAGGGTGCATGGCGGATGGCACCTTGCAATAAAATTACGACATCACTTCACTGGTCGTTATGAGAGTTAGAAGTTGTATAATTTTCGAGAGATGGAGGAAACAGAGGACTGAGGAGGTGGAGGAGTTGGGAGAGAGACAAGGTGGTGATAGGCAGAGAAAGGGGAAGAAGGCGGGCGGAGAGAGGGTAGGAGGAGATGAAGAGGGGAGCAGTGAACTAAGACCGGAATAAATAAATAAATAATTACCCGGGTGACGTCAGGTTTTGAGCTGGTAACAGGATGAACATCATGAATTGTTGACGATTTTTCTGGGTTAGACGGCCGTGGTCCGTGAAACACTTGTGTTCCTGACGTTTCGACCAGAGCTGCGCTGGACATCCTCAGGGGTGCTTCTGGCCGTGCTGAGTCTTGCCGACTGACGATTCGAAGCGGTGCAGAAATGTTATCTAATATGGGCGTGGTCAGATTTTGACGCGTTCAGCAGAGATAATGTTTGTTAAAGATAAAACTAAGTGTAACTGAAAATAGTGACAGTATAACTGTATTTGTGACAATGTGAATGCTAGAAAAAAAACACATGAAGATGTCAACACAAGAACTTGACCACCTAAGATGCTTTGAAATAAAGCGAAACGCGTCTGGTCTGAATTACTAATTTACAGTTGCACAAGACGGTGAAGGAAGGAAGATCAGTGTTTAACGCCCCGTCGACAGCGTGGTCATTAGAGGTGGAGATTATGCTCGGATTGTTTGGGTAAGGATGAGGAAGGAAATAGGTCGCCGCGGCGGAGCGGCCGAGCGCATTGAGGCGCTCTGCCAGGATGCGCGAGGCCGTACCCCGTCGGGGGTCCGAATCCCCCCTCGGGCATGGATGTTTGTGCTGTTCTTAGTATTAGCTTGTCCATAAGTAGTTTGTAAGCTTAGGGACTGATGACCCCGCAGTTAAGTCCCATAAGCTTAACAAACATTTGAACGTTTTTTTGGAAATTGGCCGTACCCTTTGAAAGGAACCATCCCGGCATTTGCCTGGAGTGATTTAGGGAAATCACGGAAAACCTAAATCTGGATGGTCGGAGGTGGATTTGAACCACCGTCCTTCCGAATGCGAGTGCAGTGCGTTACCACTGCGCCACCTCGCTCGGTCACAAGACGGTAATCCATCGTATAAAAACTATAAAACTAAACTATCGATCGCCACTATTCAAAGATAAAAACACACCTGCCTATTGTGAAGTCCCACGACAAATATATCACTAGGCTTCATGGCTTCTTCCTTCGTGTTAAAACTTTCCCCTTGCTTATACAAAGGTTAGAGCTTAAATAGTGACAACACTGCTGTGTAGAGACTATGCAATGCAATCAATCTGCTGTCGTCGCTGATAGCACACGTTGTTGACATATATACCTCAGAGAAAACGGACTCGCCCGTCATATGTCACCGGTCGCGTACAATCGAGAGAAAAACAGTCAGTTTTAACCGAGCGGTCTAACGTAACTGTGTCACTATGTTTTCGAAACAGAAACAACGGACCAGGATTGAATGTGTCAGAGGTCTTACAGCACGACAGTGTCATCAACGTCTTCAAGAGACGTCGAAAGTGCGTCGAAGGTTATGGTGGTTCTCGTGTACGACTGTGATGGTGTTACCGTAATGCATTACGTTCCTCCACGGAAGGAAGGAAGGAAGATCAGTGTTTAACGCCCCGTCGACAGCATGGTCATTAGAAGCGGAGATACGCTCGGGTTGTTTGGGTAGGTATGGGGAAGGAAATTGGCCGTGTCCTTTCAAAGGAACCATCCCGGCATTTGACTGAAGGGATTTATGGAAATCAGGGAAAACCTCAATCAGGATGGCCGGAGGTGGACTTGAACCACATTCTTCCCGAATGCGACTCCAGTGTGATACCACTGCTAAAGCCACCTCGCTCGCTGTTCCTCCACGGCAGACCGTCAATGCACAGTATCGCTGTTTGTTTTCCTGCCACCAGCTTTGCGAAAGAAACGGCAACACTTTCTGCGGAATCCGCCCATCATTTTGCACAACAAGCTGTGGCTGCTCTTTTCGGTCGATGGGACTGGGAAGTTCCGTACCATCCACCATACTCCCCGGACTTAAATCCTTGTGACTTTTATTTTGATTCAGAAGATTAAGGAACCACTTCGTGTCATTCGCTTCAGAACTGTTCCAGAGATTCGACCGGCAGTACACCGCGCCATTCGCAACATCAACAAAACAGGCTGTGCTAAAGGTATACCACGCCTTCCACATCGCTGGCAACGGGTTCTACGTAACGCTGGTGATTACTATGGAGGACAGTAACAGGTGCAAATGTGTAACGCTTTTGCATCGGCTGTGAATAAATAGTTGCCAATATTTAAGTTCCAAAACTCGTAAATTTGAAGAATAAAGACGAAAAGAACAAAAGTCTTGACCGACTAGGAAAAATCAGCTGAAAAATCAGCTTTGGCGGAACACACACTTCAATCAGGAAATCTTGAAGTTCAGGTTTATATACGATGTCGGTCTATTAACAACGTAAGTATGGAGAGGCAGTTCAAGTAATATATAAGCTGGGGACAGTTTTAACAGGAAGAAATAAACCATGAAGCTTACTGATATATATATACTGGGTCTCTTCAGACTAGGTACAAATATTTTTGTCTTTGACTAGTGGCAATCGACAGTTAAGCTTTATCTTTGACAAAGATTATCTCTGATGATCACGTGAAAAATGTTACACGCCCTTTTTATATACTATTTATCTCGCTCTCTGACGTCGCACCGCCTGCAGGACCTCTGTTGCTATAATAATTGCAGCTGTCTAGATCGCAATATAATATTTATTTTATTATGTCGACCTGTTTTGATCAGTTCAAAATGTTGAAATGTTTGTAAATCAATCGGAGCAAATTGCGTGGTCATCAGTCCGTAGCTTACAAACTACTTAAACCTAGGTAAACTAACCTAAGAACAACACACACACCCATGGCCCAGGGAGGACTCGAACCTCCACGGCAAGCAACCGCGCGCTCCGCAGCGAGACGCTTTAGACCGCACGGCTACTCCACCGCGGCGTTTTGATCAGTAATGATCTTCATCCGATCATGTTCTTGGTGAGGAGCTGTGGAACAACACTGCTGATCGAAACTGGTCATCATAATAAAATAAAATAAATATTATATTGCGATATAGACTGCTGCAATTATTATATTTCAAAAATTTTAGATCGCTGTTATATTCCATGGTAACAATGATCAATAAAATAATAACCTCTGGTGATGAAACTTCTTAACAGATTAAAATTGTGTGCCGAAACCGGGACTGGAACCTGGGACGTTTGCCTTACGCGGGAAAGAACTTTACCGACTGAACTATCCCGACACGACTCCCGATGCCGCCTCACAACTTTACTTCCGCCAGTACCTCGCCTCCTACTTTCCAAACTTCACAGAAATTCTCCAGCGAATCTTGAAGGACTAGCACTCCTGGAACAAAGGATATGGTGGAGCCATGGCATACCTACAGCCTAATGAATGTTTCCACTCTGCACCGAAGTGTACGGTGATATCAAACTTCCTGGCAGATTAATATTGTGTGCCGGAACCGGGACTCGAACCTGGGACCTGGGAGGCGAGGTACTGGCGGAAATAAAGTTGTGAGGCGGCATCGTGAGTCGTGTCGCGAAAGCTCAGTCTGTCGATCGCTTGCCCGCGAAAGGCAAAGGTCCCAGGTTCGAGTCCCGGTTCCGGCACACAATTTTAATCTGCCAGGAAGTTTCATATTACCGCACACTCCACTGCAGAGAAGGGTTTCATTCCGGAAACCTCTGATGACGTCCACCATGTCTGTGGACGAATCGTTAGGAACAGAAATTTTTCATGGACTACGGCGATACAACCCGGAAGAATCATCATCAATTATGAAACCCGTATGAGAAAGCCTTCAGTGTAGGATTAACTTCATTGGTTTTTTTTTTATGAAGATGACACTACCGGAGTGTCGAAACCGTTAGCAAAATAAAACTCAATCAAAACGTACGGTCGTTTATATACAAGGGTGAATCACCTAACACTTTATAAATTTGAATTAATTGTCACAATATTTAGACCTGTTACCTTGAAACTCTAAACAGGTCGAACATAATCATTTTATAAATGTAAATGTAGTTATTGCTTATGTTAAATGTAATCATTTACAACCCAACAGTTCCACCGCAGATATTGCGGGAACGGAAATTGCGATTGATGTGCGGTTTTCACAGAATGGATTGGCAGTCAGGGGATCGTATTTTTAGCCAACAAGCAGATTGTAATATTACTTAGAAAGTGCATTTTTATGCAAACATACTTTTTTAATAGAACAATGGTTGTTTCTATCATGTAACTGGAATTTTTAACAACAGCTGTGTACAAGGAATTTTGAATGGCATTTTTATCACGTTTAGTTTGGCAGCTACAACCGTTCAAAGCTTCGGGGGCGAAGACTGCGATAGCGTAGCTGACTGACCGAGTGGCTAGCCCCTGGGGCACGGCCCACTGTCTCATGACCACCACCCAGTCAGCTACGCTATCGTAGCCTCCGCCCCTAAAACTTTGAACGGTTGTAGCTGCCAAACTAAACGTGATTCATTCAAAATTCTTTGTACACAGCTGGTGTCAAAAATTCCAGTGCATGATAGAAAGAACCATTGTTCCGTTTGAAAAATTGTATGTTTGCTTAAAAATGCACTTTCTAGGTATTTTTACAGTTTGTTTATTGGCTAAAGATACGAGCCCCTCACTACCAATCCATTCTGTGAAAACCGCACATCAATCGCACTTTCCGTTTCCGCAATATTTGTGGAGCACTTGTAAGGTGATTCACCCTGTATGTATAAAAAAGAAAAAAAAAATCGCACTGACGTGTTTTACGGCCCACTTTAGATTTGTAGTTTTATAAGTTTTTGCAAACATTTTGGACCAAAATAATAATCTAAATAATAAAATATTAATTAATAAGAGAGTCTGAAACCCTTGTAGGAAAAAAAAATTAGATACTGGTGGGTTCCGAACCACTGACCTTCAACATCACACTCCAACACATTGCCCACTAAGCTACAGCTAAAAGAAATTGCATTCTTTAATCTTATACTATTGATGGCCGTTGTTAACTGATGTTAACATGACATTTCTAGACACTAGACTATCATTTATCGTACGAAAAACGTCTTTTTGTTAATTCTTCAGTGCGCCATTGCTTTGAAATGACAACGTGTAAGTTACAATAAGAAAATCATGAAATACGCAACGTAAGATGGCGTATGCCAGAGAGAGTTCAGAGCGAGGAATGTCACGTGACATCTGCGAACGACTGATTTTCGTTAATTTAATGGAGGGTGTCAAAACTCCGTTATTTTTGCAAATATCTCTGAAACGATTCGAAATATGAAAAAAAAACATAAGAGAGCAAAGTTGTAGAGAATTTTCTCCTCTACAAATTCGGTTATTGAATTTTCGGGTCAGATGAATGGTTTATTTGCAATTAAAATTACATTACAAACGACTATTTTTGGTATTACTAAAGTATTTCTTGCCGGAAATATTTGAAAAAGTGAGGTCCTGGTGTCTGGTAGCCAAAAATTATGTCTGTAAAATTTGGTGCCGATCGGTTGAACGGTTCGACCTAAAAAGTGGGAACACGTTACAGCCAGACAGACATTGTCAAATCGTCGTTATTTTTGCAAATATCTCTGCAACGATGGAAGATATGGAAAAAAAACATAATAGAGCGAAGTTGCAGAGAATTTTCCCCTCTACCAATTAGGTTCTCTACCAATTAGGTTATTCCATTTTCGTGTCAGATGAACGATTCGATTGCAATTACAATTATATTACAAACGGCTTTTTTTGGTATTACTACCGTATTTTTTTGTCCGAAAAATTTGAAAAAGGGAGTTCTGATCTCTGGCAACCTAAAATAATATGTGTGCAAAATTTGGTGCTGATCGGTTGAACGGTTCGTCTTAAAAACAAGTAACACGTTACAGACAGACAGACAGACATACACCCCAAAATCGGCGTTATTTTTGCAAATATCTCTGATACGATAGGAGATATGAAAAAAATATAAGAGAGCAAAGTTGCAGAGAATTTTCCCCTCTACCAATTAGGTTCTCTACCAATTAGGTTATTCCATTTTCGTGTCAGATGAACGGTTCGATTGCAATTACAATTATATTACAAACGGCTTTTTTTGGTATTACTACCGTATTTTTTGTCCGAAAAATTTGGAAAAGGGAGGTTCTGATCTCTGGCGACCTAAAATAATATGTGTGCAAAATTTGGTGCTGATCGGTTGAACGGTTCGTCTTAAAAACAAGGAACACATTACGGACAGACAGAGAGACATATATCCCAAAATCGCCGTTATTTTTACAAATATCTCTGATACGATACGAGATATGAAAAAAACATAAGAGAGCAAAGTTGTAGAGAATCTTCTCCTCTACAAATTCGGTTATTCAAGTTTCGTGTCAGATGAATGGTTAATCCGTTATTTTCATTTAAATTTCGAGCTGTCAAAAGACGATCGCAAAGACCCACTTTTAGTGTTACTACCGTAATCTGAAGTGGGCCAATGATACTGGATCACAACTATGAGCGGCTGCAGCCCTACACTGCCAGATAGTGTGTAGCTCGCGCACTGTACCGTGAGCACAGCGAGACTGCCACTTACCGTCAGAGGCCTCATGCTGTGTCGGTGTGAGAGTCCGCTGGTCAGCTACTGGTCGGGCGGTGGCCGCCGCTATATACCCGCCGCGGCCGGTCACTCCGCCGTCGGTTCCCACGCGGCGCTCACACTTACACGGAGCAGCCCGCCGCCTCGCCGCTCGCGGAATGCCGAGCCGGCGGCGAAAAACGCGGCGCTCAGCGGCCGGCAGATAAATCGCCACTTCTTCCCGCCGCGACACGCCGCGCCAGCCTTTCCGGAGCGGCCACGTCCGCTGCCAGACGCCGAGGACAGCGCCGGCGTGAGTGCTGCAGCCGCGGGAGGCTGCTCTCCTCTTCTTCTGCCGCCCGCTCTTCCCAGAAGCGACCAGCCAGCTGTTGCCACCGCAAGTGTTGCCCACCGCGACGTGCTCTGCCGTCGTTGAGGTCTTCAGTCCGGACACTGGCTTGATGCACCTCTACATCTACATCTACATGGGATACTCTGCACATCACATTTAAGTGCCTGCCAGAACCAACTTTATACTATTAATCTCCCATTCCACTCACGAATACCGCGCGGGAGGAAAGAACATCTGAATCTCTCCGTTCGGGCTCTGATTTCTCGTATTTTATTATGATGATCATTTCTACCTATGTAAGTGGGAGTCAACAATATATTTTCGCATTCGGAGGAGAATGTTGGCGATTGGAGTTTCGCAAGTAGCCCACGCCGCAGCGATAAGCGCCGTTGTTGTAATGATTCCCATCCCAGATATTGTATCATTTCCGTAACGCTGTCCCCCCTGTATCGTGACAATACAAAAATGAGCTGCCCTTCTTTGGAATCTTTCGATGGCCTCCGTCAAACGCATCTGATAAGGATCCCACACTGGGCAGCAATACTGCAAAAATGAACGGACAACGGACAATGCACTTTCTTTTGCAGTTATGTTCCATCTTTTAAGGGTTCTACCAATAAAACGCAGTCTCTGGGTCGCCTTTCCCACGACATCATCTATGTGTTCTTTCCAGTTTAATTCGGAAGTAATAGTAATTCCTAGGTATTTTGTGGAGTTTACCGCCTTCACTTTCGACTGATTTATCTTGTAAACAAAGTTTAACGAATTTCTTTTCGTACTCATGTAGACGACTTCACACTTCTCATTATTTAGAGTCAACTGCCAATTTTTACACCATAGTGATATCTTATTCAGATCGTTCTGCAGTTGGTTTTCATCTTCACGTTATTTCACTTCGTGTGAGTAAAGAGCTAGTTGTGTTTCGCATGAACAATATTTTTAAATCCGTGTTGACCTTGGGCCAATAGATCATTCTGTTCGAAATAATTCATAATATTTGAATCCAGGATATGTTCCTGCTGCAAATTGACGTCAGTGAAATAGGCCTGTAGTTTAATGGGTTGTTTCTACTGCCTTTCTTGAATATAGGTGTGACCTGAGCAACTTTCCACTCCTTTGGTACAGATCCTTCTTTGAGAGAGCGGTTGTATATGGCTGTTAAGTAAGGAGCTATCGCTTCAGCATAATAAGATAGAAATATAATGGTTACACAGTCCGGACCAAAAGACTTGTTCTTGTTCAGTGATTTTAGTTTCTTCACTGCTCCGATGGTATCTACTTCTACGTTACTAATTCTGGCTGTTTAAAACAACTGCAGTGAAGCTATTCAAAGACCCATCCTAAAACACTAATTATTTAATTTAAGTGATTTATTTAAGTATGTATAGTAAATATTTGTTTTGATTTTTGATTTCAATTGTATGAAATGTTGGTGACTTCATGTATACTTAGACTGGTTATTTAAGTTGTAGGTTCACTGATGAAAAATGTAAAATTTTAATTAATATTGTTCATTGACATAATGAACTAGTCAAGAATAAATTTGAAGTTGTGCGTTTTTGGACATGGTGCACGTACAGGCACATGACTGAAATGAAAAAAGTAAGGCACTGGTGAGAATTTGCTAAAGTTTTGCATTGGGAAGCAAAGTGCAGTGCCTCCAAAAAAGAAATATATACAATACATAATTAGTTATGATTACAGGATGCAGCTAATAACATGCTGTGTGATTGATTTTTGCTGGTGATGTGTAGTATAAGCTGTAAGAAATTTTTCAAAGGGACACAGATAATTTTACGTTGTGTGGGCGTTTTGATTGTATGTGAAGTATTATATGAGGTCATAGTGAGTTATCCTGTGTGAGTAGTTTAATGAAGTGTTTCAGTTCATGAATACTTATTTCGGAGGGACACAGAGAACTTCATGCTGTGTAGGATTTTGTAGTAATGAAAAAAGATTATATCAGGACATAGAGATTTATCCTATGTGAGTAATTTGATGAAGTGTTGCATCTAATGTATAAATTTTACGTGATGGACACAGTATAATATGAACCTGTGAGAAAATATTTCAAGGTAATGTTGACATAATGAATCTATTATATGGTTTTTTTTCCTTACATTTCGTTGATCACTGGTTGTTTGAGTCTGTACGTTTCCTTGGATCTATCTTGCAATATAGACCAATGAAACGTGGGGCATATGTGACACACAACACGGGGACCAACACCACTTCATACATATGCATGTACAGCACGTAAGGTAAAGTAGTGTTTTAGATTACATTACATTTGTATATTGTAATGAATTATGCAATTGTATATTTATTTATGTGATATGAATGCCATGTCTTGTAAATCTTTGTGTCAAAACAAAATGTTATAACAAAGTAGACACGCTGGTTTAGCAAGGGCTTTGCTGTTGCATAAAGTCATCTTTGAGTAAGGGAGTATTATCGCTGGTAGTGCAGTGGCACGCAGCAAGTAAGGGAGTCGTCGTTGGAAACTGGAACAGAGCGGACGCAACAGTCAAACAGTGAGGGTTATGGTGTCTGGTAAAAGTACTTGAAGTTGCATGTTGGATTGGCGCGAGGAGAAGAAACGCAGAACAGGCAATACATTTATTAATATGTGCACAGCCCAAGTAATTAGCAAAAGTGCATCAAGAGGAATGCTGTGGGCTGAAACATATAATTACTTCCGTCGCTAAAAAGAACCTATCTTGGCCAATTTTTAAGTGCTAACATTCTTCAACAACACCACACCACACATCAAATTTGTAAGATCTGTCCAGTTTGATTTAGCATGTATCGCTAACCAACATAGTAGTAATTATTGTTCAATAATGAAAGTTATTTACTATGAGCTAGTGTTGAAACTTCATTACCACAGTCATTTATCTAAACAGTTTCCTTTCACCTCCATTGTTTTACCGACAACGTGCACAAAAGTGTTATTTGTAAATATATGGAAAAGAATACCAGCTGCATAATAAGTAATTGCTTCAAGATAGTGTTACCAAACGTAGTTGGGTTTAGGATTGCTAAAGTGTAGGTTTGCAAACCTGAATGAAACTGTTAAGCTAACTTTAACTGATAATCAATTATTTCACTTACAAAAAAGAAGAAAAAGGACAATTAAATTAGCATTGCGTTTAATTTGAGCTAGACGTTTTGTTATCAAGCACCAATTAATGTGACTAGTGATTGTTTGCAACTTACGTATGATACTCGAACAGTGAAGTGCGGATATCATGGTTAGTGAGGAAACAATAGTTGATCAGATAATTAAGTGGTTTGTATCAAAATATTCAGTGCCATATCGTCAGAGCACTACTTAATTACGAGACAGCTATCAATATAGGTAGTGTTGCAACCAGAACTTGAATATGATTTAGTACATGTTGCAAGCTTGGTACTGAACCTACATACGTAAATATTTGACCTGTTGGAACAGCAGATGGTAGGCATTGGGGAGAGAGGTGCATATTTATCTGCATGTCATAATTTGCTTCGCCATTGCTTGTACTGCATTGTGTTAATGAGTGATTTGGCAGTACTTAATGAAGACACTGTGTCTTGTGGACCGAATCTGACTCGTGTATTCTGATTTCTTGTCCACGCAAATTTTACGTAGTTTTTGTTTTGTTATGCCCGCCGATTAAATTCAATGTCATTAACTTTCCTCTAAAAGGAGCGCTCGTGTAAGAGCAATTATTATCTTTTCCAAATGATTTACCACATCCCGTTTGTTTCGAATTTTCTTCATTAAAACCTTAATTAATCATATGCCAAATTTCCTGTGTTCTTCACCAATTTTGATCGTTGTTGAAAACCAAGAAGGTGCGTTAACCTTCCGGTTATAACCTCCACTACATCATTGGTTTCATTACTGATCGGTTTTTCCATCTAAGTAGAATAATTTGGCACACAGGTCATTTTCTAATTATCGCATACCGATCGATGGTGTAGGATAGGGGTGAGGTTATAAACAGAGGATCAAAAGCAACTGCAAAGCGACTTAGACTGAATTTCTACATGGTGCGAAAATTGGCAATTAACACTAAATAAAGAAAAGTGTGATTAATACACATGACCGCTAAAAGAAATCTGCTGAACTTCAATTACACGATAAATCAGTCAAAACCTAAGGTCGTAAATTCTACCAAATACCTAGGAGTTACAATTACGAAAAACGTAGATTGGAGAGAACACAGAAAATATTGTGGAGAAGACGAACCAAAGGTTACGTTTATTGGCAGAACGCATCGAAGATGCACCAGCTCCACCAAAGAGACTGCCTACATCACACTTGTGCGTCCTCTGCTGGAGTACTGTTGCCCCTTGTGGGACCCTCACCAGGTGGGACTGCCGGAAGACATTGAGAAGATTCAGAGAAGGGCATCTCGTTTTGTTTTACACGTTCCGGGGAGGGGGGGGGGGGGTAGCGTCACGGAAACCTTGCACGAATTGGGGTGGCAATCATTAAAAGACGTTATTCACTGCGGCGTGATCTGTTTGCGAATTTTCAATCAGTGGCTTTCACTTATGAATGTAAAAATATTTTTCTAGCACCCACCGACATTGGGAGACATGACCACCGAAAAAAAAAGAACAGAACTCAGATCGAAAATGGAACGATTTAGGTGTTCTTTCTTCCCGCGCGCTATTAGAGAATGGAACGGTGGAGAAAGGTTATGAAAGTGGTTAATGA
Organism: Locusta migratoria; assembly: GCA_026315105.1. NCBI lineage: Eukaryota > Metazoa > Arthropoda > Insecta > Orthoptera > Acrididae > Locusta > Locusta migratoria. The sequence continues at coordinate 7,771,761 of CM048747.1, forward strand.
ACCCTCTGCCAGGCACTGAAATGTGATTGCAAAGTATCTATGTAGATGTAGAAGAAGAGTATTTCTCATTTCCATCTAGAAAAGTAACACTTTCTTGTTCTCAAGGTAGTTGGGTCTTGGTAAAATTTGACATCAGCGGCAGATCTCATGTTTAATATGCCGGAGTAGTTTTAGAAAACACAATACAAGATGTAACTTGAAAGACCACCGTTAATAGTAAAATTAACTCTATTGAAGGAGCCAGTTAAAAGCTTACTTTAAACATATAACTCTGGCCGTAAAACCAGCTAAAGGATTCGCGTGAACTACTGACTACTTCCTGCAACAGAATCTTGTTCTCCGGCCCATAATTTAGAACTGATTCAAACGTTACTTTAGGAGCAGGAAGACAAAGAGACGGTGGCCAGCATACGTCGTAGATCACGAGAATTACACACAATCATTACCATACAAGCCACCGCGAACTAAACAATTTCATGAAGGTGGCTGAGAAAATATTTATGGCACAACGGAATTAAAAATATAATATGCATCTGAATTTGTTCTCAGCACTGGTGGAAAAACAACATTAAAGAAAAAGGGAGGGTATTCATAAAATAATATTTATAAGAAGGATAAAATTTCACCGACAATAAATTATTTATTCAGTTCAAACATGGGCAAATGGGGGCACCAATTTTCTTAAACAATAAAAATGAATCCCATTTAAAATGTTAATATAAAGTAATCCGAACTGAACATCGTCAGGGGAAGGATTTACAATCGACAAGCATTCATCCACACACAGGTGCGAAGCAAAGCGAAACTCACCCAACTCAGCCTGCTGATACGAAGCAGAAGCAGGCGCCGCTGTCGTAGGCGAAATTCAGCGAACCATGATGTACCACACAACACAAGGAAAATAAACTTCGTAGATCGCTGTGGTCCGTCTTTCTTTACTTGAGATGCTACGCGATAGTAGCGAGATTAATTTCCATTCAAATCAAACCGTGCGGAAATGTTGAGACACACGGCACGTATCTGATACCTTATATATTTGCACCCCACTGAAGGCGAGTGCTTAAAGATTTTATTCATTTCAACAAAAACCAACGGAATCACAGATTACGAAGCAAGAATACACAATAGGAAGGCAGTGGCGAGAACTGAAGTAACCAGCTATAAACCCTTGAAGTTGGAGTTAGGAGCCACATGGTTCCGAAAACCAGTAAAAATATAAAAATTCAATTTCTGAAAAATAAAGAAAAATAGTTACGGCGTGCAACCCTTAGAAATGCGTAGGATATCATAAGGAAGCTAAATAAATACAGTTAGACGCGATTGGGAAGGTTTTATGCGTATGGACGAAGTCCAGTCTTCAAAAATCAGGAAAATGGAATAAATTCAGAGTCGGAGTAAATCAAATAAGAAATACGGCATGCAGCCCCTAGAAATACGTAGTATTTCATAAGCAAGCTAATAAAGGGAGTTGTACAAGGCTGGAAGAGAATTTACTAGTGAAGTCTGAATGCAAGTTCAAGTTTGGAAATGAAACAACAATTTAAAAATAGACGGAAGTACTAAGGGAAATCAAAAAGATACATGCATAATTTCTTGCCTGAAGGACATAGAAACAGACACAGTGGTAGCTGAAGGTTTTGTTCTAAGAACACAGAACGTGGAGTACAAATCATTCGCAGAAGGAGAAAATGGATAAGAATATTTCACATGCACTACACAGAATAAAAATATTCCCGCATATTAGTTGTGTTCCACAAAGCTACAAAGAAATTAAACAGAGTTCATACACCGCCAGCTAGTCTCACACAGGTTACCGATTCCCAGCCATTATCAAACTGAATTAGTTGTATATTCACCGTGTTTACCTATGCAAAATCACCGAAATGAAAATGAAAACATTTCCGTACATGATTGGAGAAACTTATCCCGAAAAATGAACCTAAGATCTGAAGTCTAACAAAGCAGATAACGAGTCGTTACCATCTCATGGGAGGAAAAGAAAATCAGAACGTCTTACCAGGTCAAAGCGCAGCCACAGAATGTCCTATCGGCCACCCAGTCCCCTCCACCACCGGAAATCGGTAGAAACCCCTGGAAAAACAGCGGTGGTGGGGGAACTTAAATTCGCACATCCAACCAAGGCTCGCTAGCTAGGCATTGCCAACCCAACTTTAAACCAAAGGGCGGTGGAACCTCTTTGGTAGCATCAAAATCAGAGGTTGATAACGACTACCTATCAATACAAAGCCAGAGAAACACTAGTACTGAGCAGCCAGCAGCTGACGACGAAAATTCTCGTACATACACTCAGACTCCCACGCTATAAGACTGTCATACATGCACATAAATCAACTACACATTCTCACAGGGCCAGTAGCGTCACGGAGAAACCGTTCATCTTGCCACATTCATAGACACAATGATAAATGATTAGCATAATAATGTCCTAGCAATATTACAGAAACTAACATTTAATAACATGGACACAATCATAACTTATTAGCATAATAAAATCCCAGCAACATTAAGGAAACTAACATTTAAAAACATGAAATGAAATGCTATTCCTCATGCCTCCGAACGAGAAGGGTTCTCGTTTAGCAAAACACAGGCCGTCTAGGGAGCTTAGATAATTTACAAAGTTAAAACCTAGGAAAGACGGCAGACAGCAGTCTATCAAACTGTGAAATTCCTTAATGTTGAGAACATCAGCGTTGTTAATTGCATTAATATAGTGAAAGAACTATCAGCTCCAGTGGGTTGTCATGCGTTTTATTCATTTAATATTTTATTCCCCCGTCTCTTATTTTAAGGTAAAATTACTTTTGTATTTGGACTAACAAATGAACATGTACTACCTAATTCCAATACGACTTCTTTATCGTAAAAGTAAGAAATTGAAATACATTCCTGTGTCCCAAGGTAAACCCGCAACTGTCCCAAGGTGAAACCATAGGTTGTACCTTGGGACAACTGTCACAAAGACGTTCATTGGTGAGTAATTGTATAAATATTGGAACTAGACTAAACTGCTGTTCGTTCAACATTACCTAAAATTGGTGCCTGTGATGAGGTAAATTTTCAAATTTCTTCTAAGTAATTCTAGTATAAAAAATTAAAATTAAACAAATGTCACAAGGTGCAACCCTTTCCCCTGACATTTGGACCAATTCATACTTTACATGAAGCAATTCGACCCCTCTGTTACAAGATGGTTCCGAATTTCAGTGTGTAAGATAGTGGTGTGTAAGGTAACTACACTGATGAGCCAGAACATTGTGACCACCTGCATACATTGATATAAACTCATCTAGGTGATAGCAGCATCACCTGAGGAGGAATTACTGTTAGTCAGACACATGGATACAGTATGTCCTGTCAGGGAGTGTGCTGTCTATTGGCAAAATGGGAAAAGCAAATAATCTATATGAATCTGACTCAAGAATGAGTGCAATGGACACAGGCATGGCAAAAGATTTGTTGGATGCTCTGGATGTGCTGCAGTTCGCATCAGGACATGCAGCAAAAACAAAGTTAAGCAATGTCCAAATTTGCTGTTCGCTATGAATTTGTAAATATACCTGTGTGAAGAATAGAAAACATGACAACACGTCATTTAAAATAATATATGGTCATTAAATATAGAAAGTCTTAGGAGATGTAAGATATGCTGATGTGGTCAAAAACTCAAGATCTCAAGATTACACCAGCCAAATAACAAACAGCTAAGTAACGACATTTTCTATTTTAGTTTTTCTAAGTGGATCCTTCTGGTACAGCTTTTCTTATCGGACATCAAGTCGTATTTTGAATGTAAATGGGAAAGTTTTGGAAAACGACAAACCAAAACTGAAAATTGTGCCAGCTTTAGAAGTACACACATCTCAATGTCACCACTGTTACCCATACCAAAGGTGGACATACTGGCTATTAAACAGGTCGTAATAATGTTCTGATGTAATAAGGTTTAACTACTGAACAGCACCCCACAGAGTGCTTCAGATATCTAAGAGTACATCCTTCAAGTATTTCTGTTATTCAGTTGCTTCCACTGATTGTCCAGTGAGACTCAGAAGATGCTCAGTATATCTTTTATTGAAGTCAAACTGCTCTTTAGGTAGCAGGTATATGATAGGCAAGCACCTGTTGTACGTCTCTTGTTGTTGTTGTTTTGAGGTTTTGAGAGGACTAAACTACACGGTTGTCAGTCCCCTGATCCAACCGAAGACAAGACATCCAAGTAGGAAAAAGTAACATAGAGCTCAACACCGAGAAGAGAGGCATAAGGGGCATACAGTGCCAATGAACCTGACACTCCCGACACCACTGAAGAAGACAGGAACAGGACAGACCAAGTGTTGAACTAAGCTGAAATAGAGCAAGGAACAGTGGCTAGCTGATCACAAACAAATACAAGATGAGCCAGTTACTCTGCACAGACTAAAAACAGGCTAGAAGTAAGAGAAACATCAGATTAAAAGTTGAGGGGTGGGGACCTGAGACGCCAGGCAACGAGCCCACCACTAAATAGAACGATAAAATCCAGCTGCGCGTATAAAACCTAAAACTCGGTCAGCCATTGAGGCATTGTCAGCTAAATTCAAGGCCGGCACAGTAGGTAGATTAAAACATTGCCGCAAGGCGGCTAAAAGTGGACATTCCGACAGGATGTGGACCACTTTCATCAAATTTCCACAAGGGCAATTTGGTGGGTCAACCATGTATGGCCAATACGTTAGTGACATAGAACAACAGAGTCCCTAAGGGAAGGCCTGAGGGAGGACTTCCAGGTGGCCGTAGAGGACTTGATCGCTCGGAGCTTGTTGGGAGTGCTCAGTGTTGCCCATTGTGTGTTCCAAGCCTCAAAAACCTTGTGCTGCAAACACAATTGGATATCTCATTCTGTAGTCCCAATATCCAGGGGAGGAGCGGTGGTGGCCAGCTTAGTCAGCTGATCAGCACGCTCGTTCCCTGGAATGCCAATATGGCCGGGGGTCCAAATAAAGTGCACCAAACAGGCAGACTTGGTGAGTGAAGCGATGGCGTTGTGAATGGATTGCACCAACGTATGGGAAGAGAAATACTTGTCAAGGGCTTGCAGGCCACTAAGGGAGTCGCTGCACACGACATACGACTTCCAGGGGCATGTTTGTAGGCTGTCAAGAGCACGAGATATGGCAAGCAGTGCAGCTGTAAAAATACTACAGCCAGGTGGCAGGGACCGTTGTTCTGTGTGGTCACCATGAACAAAAGCGGAACAGGCTCTGTCATCTACCAGGAAGCCATCAGTATAGAGGACTTCTGCATCACGGTATGTTATCAAGGAGCGCCAGAAACTTCGGCGACGGAACAGGCAACTCCACAGTAATGCAACCAAAAGATAGAAACTACTTACATTTTAAAACAAATTACAAAAGCAATGTGAGTGCAATAGTCAATATAGAATGACTAGTCATCAGCTAAGAAAATAATCAATTAAGCAAATACACATATTTGTTATTTACTAATTATATAAAATTTCTGCAAAACTTTATCTGTTCATTGTAGATCCTGGTGAAAATGAGGTATGTGATATACACTGATGATAGTCTTACATATAATAGTAACTCGTAATTTTTTTCTTGAATTTTGTCTTTGAAATGTCGATTTGGTGTCGACAGAAAGGATTGTTATTGGTTTCTGTTTCTTTCTTAGCCACCCTCAATTATTTAAAATGAATAACTATGGAATACAAGACAGAAAGGAATATTTTCTTCATTTCATAATAGTGCTGTCTCGAAAGCAATACAAAGATAAATTAAATTACTGTACTATAATTGAAGAAAAGAAAATAAAGATCACTATACTACTGTACAAGTGATTTTATTAAATATTTCTTGTGAATATGTTCGTTTACTGGGATACAATCTTACAGTAGCTGAATGAGCAAGAGTCACTTTCTTTATACATTAAACACAATGTATAGCTTATGCATGAGTCATCAAAAACTGAATACTATATAGGGACATTGTAATATTACAATTAAGTAGAGTGCAACTTTTAAGGAGCCAGAAATAAGTGATTGGTCTTTTATACTCGTTTATGAACTCCATCACCCACTTTTAACGCCGTATGAGATGCCTTGAAAGAATTTCTAAGTGTATTGGTGGTATTGACATCAATGTATGCACATCCTCCAGTGGGGCGAGGTTTCATTTTCTGAAGCTCTCCAGTAAATGCATCCTTTTCCAACTGTAATCTCTTCAATAGAGAATGCAAATCTTTTCGAGGATTCCCCACTCGACGAGCAATTTCAAGAGCAGCAATTTGTTGCAGAATTTCTTCAGTAGTTTGTTGCTGTTTACAGGTTAATGCTGACCTGTAAAAAATCAAATGTGCTTATTCAATAATAAAAGTTCTTGTCATTAATACAGAAATCCGGAGCCATTTAAATGGGACTCAGTTAACTCTAATGTGAGACACTGTAAAACATGAGTCAAAAAATACACTCCACATTCAAAAATAGTCTCTCTGTACAAAGAGTATTTAATCTCTTACATCTTTTATTTAAGATATAGATGTAAAACTAGTACCAAAATGGAAGTCCAAACAATTCTCCATTTCTCTTTTTGTTACAATTATATATATAGAAAGGGAAGGATACGGGTTTTAAGGAAGTGGAAAAGGAGCCATTCCAATCCCAGGAGTGGAAGGACTTACCTTAGGGGACAAAAAGGAAGGTAAACAAATACACACACACTCACACATATCCACATCCAAACACACTTAGGCAGACATTTGTAGAAACCAAAGAAGTTGGACAGAGATGCCACTTCAGGCAGAGGCTCTGTCCACAGAACCGAGGTAAAGATGTTAAAGATGGCGGGCGGGAATTAGAATTTAGCGGAGGTTGAGACCAGGCGGGCAACGGGAAGAGAGAATGTGTTGAAGGGCAAGTTCCCATCTCCGGAGTTCTGAAAGATTGGTGTTGGTGGGAAGTATCCAGATAACCCGGACGGTGTAACACTGTGCCAAGATGTGCTGGCCGTGCACCAAGGCATGTTTAGCCACAGGGTGATCCTCATTACCAACAAACACTGTCTGCCTGTGACCGTTCATGCGAATGGACAGTTTGTTGCTGGTCATTCCCACATAGAACGCTTCACAGTGCAGGCATGTCAGTTGGTAAATCACATGGGTGCTATCGCAAGTGGCTCTGCCCTTGATCGTGTACACGCTCCGGGTTACGGGACTGGAGTAAGTGGTGGTGGAAGGGTGCATAGGGCAGGTTTCACAAAGGGGGCCGTTACAAGGGTAGGAGCCAGAGGGTAGGGAAGGTGGTTTGGGGATTTCATATGGATGGACTAGGAGGTTACGGAGGTTAGGTGGGCGGCGGAAAGACACTCTTGGTGGAGTGGGAAGGATGTCATGAAGGATGGATCTCATTTCGGGGCAGGATTTAAGGAAGTCGTATCCTTGCTGGAGAGCCACATTCAGAGTCCGCTCCAGTCCCGGAAAGTATCCGGTGACAAGAGGGGCACTTCTGGGGTTCTTCTGTGGAAGGTTCTGAATTTGGGGGGATGAGGAAGTGGCTCTGGAAATTTGTTTCTGTACCAGATCAGGAGGATAGCCGCGGGATGTGAAAGCTGATATTAGGTTGTTGGTGTACTGGTTCAGGGATTCGGGACTGGAGCAGACTCGTTTGCCACGAAGACCTAAGCTGTAGGGAAGGGAACGTTTGATGTGGAATGGATGGCAGCTGTCATAGTGTAGGTACTGTTGTTTGTTGGTTGGTTTGATGTGGACGGATGTGTGAAGTTGGCCGTTGGACAGATGGAGGTCGACATCAAGGAAAGTGGCATGGGATTTGGAATAGGACCAGGTGAATTTGATGGGACCAAAGGGGTTGAGGTTGAAGAGGAAATTCTGGAGTTCTTCTTCACTGTGAGTCCAAATCATAAAGATGTCGTCAATGAAGGTTTGGTATAGATTCATTGACGACATCTTTATGATTTGGACTCACAGTGAAGAAGAACTCCAGAATTTCCTCTTCAACCTCAACTCCTTTGGTCCCATCAAATTCACCTGGTCCTATTCCAAATCCCATGCCACTTTCCTTGATGTCGACCTCCATCTGTCCAACGGCCAACTTCACACATCCGTCCACATCAAACCAACCAACAAACAACAGTACCTACACTATGACAGCTGCCATCCATTCCACATCAAACGTTCCCTTCCCTACAGCTTAGGTCTTCGTGGCAAACGAGTCTGCTCCAGTCCCGAATCCCTGAACCAGTACACCAACAACCTAATATCAGCTTTCACATCCCGGGGCTATCCTCCTGATCTGGTACAGAAACAAATTTCCAGAGCCACTTCCTCATCCCCCCAAATTCAGAACCTTCCACAGAAGAACCTCAGAAGTGCCCCTCTTGTCACCGGATACTTTCCGGGACTGGAGCGGACTCTGAATGTGGCTCTCCAGCAAGGATACGACTTCCTTAAATCCTGCCCCGAAATGAGATCCATCCTTCATGACATCCTTCCCACTCCACCAAGAGTGTCTTTCCGCCGCCCACCTAACCTCCGTAACCTCCTAGTCCATCCATATGAAATCCCCAAACCACCTTCCCTACCCTCTGGCTCCTACCCTTGTAACCGCCCCCGTTGTAAAACCTGCCCTATGCACCCTTCCACCACCACTTACTCCAGTCCCGTAACCCGGAGCGTGTACACGATCAAGGGCAGAGCCACTTGCGATAGCACCCATGTGATTTACCAACTGACATGCCTGCACTGTGAAGCGTTCTATGTGGGAATGACCAGCAACAAACTGTCCATTCGCATGAACGGTCACAGGCAGACAGTGTTTGTTGGTAATGAGGATCACCCTATGGCTAAACATGCCTTGGTGCACGGCCAGCACATCTTGGCACAGTGTTACACCGTCCGGGTTATCTGGATACTTCCCACCAACACCAATCTTTCAGAACTCCGGAGATGGGAACTTGCCCTTCAACACATTCTCTCTTCCCGTTGCCCACCTGGTCTCAACCTCCGCTAAATTCTAATTCCCGCCCACCATCTTTAACATCTTTACCTCGGTTCTGTGGACAGAGCCTCTGCCTGAAGTGGCATCTCTGTCCAACTTCTCTGGTTTCTACAAATGTCTGCCTAAGTGTGTTTGGATGTGGATATGTGTGAGTGTGTGTGTATTTGTTTACCTTCCTTTTTGTCCCCTAAGGTAAGTCCTTCCACTCCTGGGATTGGAATGGCTCCTTTTCCACTTCCTTAAAACCCGTATCCTTCCCTTTCTCCTCTCCTTCCTCCCTCTTTTTCCCGAAGAAGCCACCACTGGTGGCGAAAGCTCGAATGGTTGTGTGTTTTTGTGTGTGTTTAGTGTTCCTATCGACCAGCCTGTACTTTAGGTAAGTCAAAAATCTTCTTTATTTTATACCATTTATATATATATATATATATATATATATATATATATATATATATATATATCAGCTGGCTAAGCTTGCCACCACCGCTCCTCCCCTGGATATTGGGATTCCAGAATGAGATAACCAATTGGATTTGCGCCACAAGGTATTTTTATATATAAATATGTAATTATAATATATATTATATTATATATTTTGTGACAATTATATTGTCATATTGGCCTTGAAAATCTAAGCATTCCTAAATCAAGAAAACACAAGAGTTTATCAATAGCTCTACTACCAATAATAAACATACGAAATCTGAGACAAAATGCAAGAAAACATAGTCTGATATCAAGACTATTAATGCACAGTATGTTAAGCAAAACAACACAAGAACATGAGAAATTGTCAACCATAAAATTGACCATATAGTGAAAAGGGTGCAATTTAACATACAGATGACAGGCACGTCAAAAAGGCAATCGCATTGACACAAATTAAAAATTGTGGCTTATGTTTATTCCCACATATATGAAACAACAGACATTATTATGTGATGCTGCCATTATTCTTAATATAGATTTTAATAGGATTTTTTAGGCTCAGCTGTTGGTGGGTATTGTAGTCATATAATGTGGAAATATGAAAATTTTTGTCATATGTGGGAATTGAACGTCAGACCTTCCACTTACTAGACAGTTGTGCTAATACCCTAGGCTACCCCTGACAAGCTGACTCATTACACCTCCAAAGATTACCCAACCACATACCACATCCCTAGCAAACTTCCATATGTCCTCTTACTTCAACTACTGCACTCCATGACTCACAGTTGGCCCTGTATTTCTACCAGGAATTTGGTCCCTATGCGCATTCACATTGAAATACGCAAAATCACTGGCATGGAAACTTAACAGTCAAGAAATTGAGCAAATGAGTTACTTGAGATATGTCTGACATGTTCTTCTGTAACCACTGGATTTGTACCATTTTTCTTGGTGCATGGTTATGAAGCAACAACAATGATGTACCCTGTTTGTTACAATTCAGGCTGTCAGCTTGAACAAAGATTACATAGACCGATTCTTAAATAGGGCTGAGGAGGCTCAGCAGTTGGCTCAACTTTATACTAAAGGCTCAAGTAAAGGACTGTCAAAGACACGATTTGAGTCATTCTCAAACTTTATTTCAGCCCATCATATGGATCTTCACTCCTGTTTGGAACGTAGCTTGGCTCTCTGAGAAACTACTCAGATGTTACTTTGGGTCATATATCGTCACACAGCTGCCCAATATAACTTATTAAGTTGAAGACTGCATTGTCAACACAAAACTAACTTTCTCCTATTTCTGCTAACGAGACTGAAAACTGAAATTCCCAAATGCAATAAAATTAAATGAAAAGTATATTTATTCACAAAAGCAGAAATAAATTCGCAATGTTAGTGTCTTATCAGATGTAGCTTACGTTCAAAGGAATAATCTCAACAGCTATGAGATATTTATACCAAATAAATGAGTAAAAGAGGAGGATGATCCCCTATGGTACACAAAACAGTTTAGAGCATTCTTGAAAAAGCAAAGAAAGAAGAATGCCAAATTTAAACAGATACAAAACCCCCAAGACTGAAAATCTTCAGAAAGACAAAATTTAGAGTGAACTTCAATGTGAGAAGCTGATAATAGTTTCCACAAAGAAATCCCATCTCTTTAATTAGGAAGAAATCTAAAGAAATTCAGATGTTATGTAAAGATAGTAGCGACAAACCACAATCAGTAACTAAAGGAGAATTGCTAAACACAGCTTTCTGAAGTTCCTTCACCAAATGAAATAAAGCAGATACTCTAGAATTCTAATCACCATCCGCAGCCAGAATGTGAATATTAAAGCAACTTAAGTCACTGAACAAAAGCAAGTCTCTTACAGCACATTGTATACCAATTAGGTTCCTTTCAGAGTACAGTGATGCAATAGCTCTATACCAAGCTATCCTATACAACTGCATGCTCAATGAAAGATCTACACCAAAGTCTGGAAAGTTTCACAAGTCACTGCCACATTCAGAAAGGCAAAAGTAGTGATCCACAAAATCATTGGCCTATATCCTTTTCATTTTTCAGAAGCCTTTTGGAACATATGCTTTTTTCAGACATTATGAACTACCTTGAAGATATTAACCTGTAGTCAATATGGATTCAGAAAAAATCGTTTTTGTGAATCTTAGCGACGTCTTTACTCACATGAAATGATGAGTGCTATCAACAAGGGATCTCTAATTGATTCCAAGTTTCTAACTTTCAGGAAGACTTTTGACACTGTACCTCACAAGAACTTCCAATAAAATTGCATGCTTATGTAATATCCCCACAGTTGCGTGAGTGGATTCGTGATTTCCTGTCAGAAAGCTCACATACGTAGTTAACTGACAGAAAGTCATCTAGTAAAACATAAGTGATATCTGCTGTTCTAAAGAGGAGTGTCATAGGGTATGTACTGTTCCTAGTCTTTATAAACGATTTAGGAGACAATCTGAACAATCCCCTTAGTTTTAGGAATGATGCTGTTGTTTATCGATTACTAAAGTCATCAGGAAGATCAAAAGCTGAAAAGTTATTTAGATAAGATATCTGCATGGTACGAAAATTGGCAATTGGCCCTAAATAATGAAAAGTGTGAAGTCATCCATTGGAGTACTAAAAGAAGCCTGCTAAGCCTCATTTACATGATAAATCAGTCTAATCTACTGTCCATAAATTTAACTATACATCTAGGAATTACAACCAAGAATAATTTTAATTGGAAAGAACACACAGTAGCTCAGGGAAGGCAAGCCATAGGATACATTTCATTGGCAGAACGCTTAGAAAAAACTGCCTACTCTACACTTGTCAATCCTAATTTGGTGTATTGCTGCACATAGTGGGATTCCCTCCAAGTACGGCTGATGGAAGATATGAAGAGGTTTCAGAGAAGGGAGGCTCATTTTTATTGTCATGATATAGGACAGAGTGTCAAGGAAATGATGCATGAATTGCAGTATAAATAATTGCAACAAATATGTTTTTAATTTTGGTGAGGCCTATTTGCAAAATTTCTTTCGCCAACTTCCTCCTCTGAATGTGAACATTTTGTTAGCACCCATCTACATATGGAGGCATGATTAGCATTAAAATGTAAGAGTAATTTGATCGAAAATGACAGTATTTAAGTGTTCCTTTTTCCCATGTGCTATTAGAGAATGGAACAGTAGGGGAAAATGATGAAAGTGGTGTGTCTTCGTGAAGCCTCTGCCTTGCAGTTAAATGTGATTTGTAGAGTAAATATGTAGTGTAGCTGTAAAACATGAGAGTTCCCTATGGCTCAGTATTACGACCATTGTTATTCTTATTATTAACAAATAACCTATCCTTCAGTTTACACACTAATACAACCATCCTCTTTGTTAGTGACACCACGATTAAGATATCTGATTCCAATGAATTCTCCAGTATGCAGTAAACAGAAAAACAACCCTCCTAGCTGGACTTACATTTCATGTGGTTCATTATAAACTTCACCAGCATCAACTACATCACTGACTGATGATCATGTTAACTTTATTAAGGAAATCAAATTGCTGTGGATTGTCATCACAGACACATTAACATAAAAAAGTCATATTGACATAACCAGCACCAAACTGAGTACTAAAGTATATTTTATGATTAGACACACAAGAAATTTAGTAAATATGAGTACACAAACAACAATGTACTATACTCTCTTCCAGTTAATACATAGTTAGGGAATTATTTTTGGGTGACAGTTAATTTTTGAAAACAGATAAAAGCGTTAGTTAATTTTTGAAAACAGATAAAAGCGTTTAAACCAATACTGTTCAAGCAGCAGAAGGAAACCTGTAAACTACTGTTTCAGAAACTGGACATATTGTCCCTCCCATGTTAGTACATAGTATAATTACTAATTTTCTGAGAAAACCATCAAAAACTAGGCAAGAACTCAGATTGGTACCACCATGATACAAAGTCTGAAAGTATTCTATGCCTATTTCCCCCATTCAGTGAAGCTGCATAATGGTGTTAAATACATAAGAATAAAATTTTACAGTCATCTTCCAACCTTGAGGAACATTGCATTAGTAAAGGATTTTAGACTAAAGTATCAGTCACTCTTAGTAAAGAAACTGTAATTACAGCATACAAGAATTTTTAGAAACTAACAGGTCATAAGCAGTTGTACATATAAAAACTTGAGGTAATGTCTAAAACAAATTATCAACTTATATTGGAGAGAAAGTAATGTAAGTGAATATGAGTTTTATTGCCATATATTACTGTATAAAATATCTGAACTGTGTGAAAATATACTGCCTCCAGAGTTAATATTTCCAAGTTATGCACTGCTCCAATTTAATATTTAAGCATTATTTTACAAATTTTTTAGACATGCTTAATATGCAAAGCTATGTACTTATAAAAGTAAACATCACAGTGTCTTCATTATCTATCACATATTCTAACCAGTCATATTTCATTATGGGCCTTTCTCTATATAATGGTACTGCCTTTCCGGATCCTCTCAGCAGACATAAATGAAACATGCAATTCCAGAGTATGTGAACACCAATGGTGGTGTTGGGAAGTTAGGTAGAGTCAAATTATATAATAATTCCAACAGAAAAGACTACATTGGACATGTAACCAATGTTATGTGCTTAACAAACTTCTAAGCTATGTGAGTACTGTTAATACACTTCATTTGTGGTGTCTTAACGAAAACTATCTAGAAATTTCCAGGAAGGACTGGAAACAATTACAAAGAATGTCTGTATTTAAAAAGAAATGCCTATGTAAATATTTGTAAAATTGTTCATTCAGTATTTCATTGAAAAATCACTAATCAAAGACAAGCAATGTTTGTAACACACAACTTTGGTATTTAGGCACAGAAAACCCCAAAGAAATCCTGATATTTTGTGTACACACACACACACACACACACACACATATATATATATATATATATATATATATATATATATATATATATATATATATATATATATATATATAATTTTTTTGTTACCATTTTACGTTAGTTCATTTATCAAATCAATGTCTTGTGATTGTAAGTTAATATTCATAATTGACTATTGAGTTGTACAGCTGTAATTGTTAACATAATATAAATTGAATCTTGCTGCAGTGTCATAGAAGTCACTGTATGTCAGAGTTTCAGCGAGATGAAATGTGTAATTGGTATGGTGACTTGTCAAAAAGTTCAGATGTTACAATTTTGTAACTCTTATCTACTGTTGGGAGTATACAAATGGTGTTTTGTATAAAAAAAGTTGTGTATAATGAGCTGTAAACAAATTGTGTTACTAACTCCACAAATAAATCGAAGAAAGGAATGAAGTTGAGTGTTATTTAAAGTAATGCAAGAAATCTGCATCATACTATACTCCAGGCAACAAAATATTAATATTTTCGAAATTAATAAAGGTTTACTCGATACTAAAATTAGGAACAAACTATTTATATTATTTTTAAATGTAAATTATGAAGATAACTTCGTTATGTAGTATGCAGAGGAGACGTTATATGAACAATGTATGATTTTCATAGCCATACCAAATATACACCCATAAAGTGTTCTACAAAACTACATAATATAATTTCTAATTAAATATTTACATTATATTACTGAAACACTCACTTATTATACTTAATTTCATATTGGTCCTTGTCCTTCTTCTGCTGATTATAAACAGAACAGCTCCTACAAAAGACATCAGTATAAATTCTAGGAATTTTTAGATTATGTTAATAAAGTGCTTACCCTGAACATTTTACCTTTTAATTGTTGGAACAGAAGTCTTCGAAGCAACTCTCTGGGATGAAATCTCTAATTTTTTTGAGCTTTTTGATCCTACAGAAGATCCTGATGAGCTAGATTTCAGTCTCTGGGAAGAAGCGGAATTCTCAATGGGCTTTGCAGGTGATATCCAACAATACTGAAAATTTAAAGGCAAATTTTAGAAAATAAGTTAAAAACTTTGAAAAGATTATTAATAGGATAGTATAGTTTTGTGGAGATCTACATCTACATGGCATACTTTGCAAGTCACATTTAAGTCCCTGGCAGAGGGTTCATCGAACCACCTTCATACTATTTATCTCCCATTCGATTCTCGAATAGCGTGGGGGAAGAAAGAACACCTGAATCTCTCCATTCGAGCTCTGATTTCTCGTATTTTATTCTGATGATCATTTCTACCTATGTAAGTATGTAAGTGGGAGTCAACAATATATTTTCGCATTATGAGGGGAATGTTGGCGATTAGAGTTTCGTAAGTGGCTCACGCCACAGCGATAAGCGCCATTGTTGTAATTATTCCCATCCCAGATCCTGTATCATTTCTGTAACGCTGTCTCCCCTGTATCATGACAATACAAAACGAGCTACCCTTCTTTGGACTCTTTCAATGTCCTCCGTCAAACCCACCTGATAAGGATCTCACACTGGGCATCAATACTCCAAAAAAGGACAGACGAACGTAGTGTATACTGTTTCTTTAGTAGCTCTGTTGCATCTTTTAAGGGTTCTACCAATAAAAAGCAATCTCTGGTTCGCCTTCCCACGACATTATCTATGTGTTCTTTCCAGTTTATGTCGGAAGTAATAGTAATTCCCAGGTATTTTGTGGAATTTACTGCCTTCACTTTTGATTGATTTATCTTGTAAACAAAGTTTAACATATCTCTTCTCATACTCATGTGGACGACTTCACACTTCTCATTATTTAGAGTAAATTTCCATGTTTTACACCATAGTGATATCTTATTTAGATCATTCTGCAGTTTGTTTTGATCTTCATATAATTTTACTAGACTGCAAACAACGTAAGAGAGCTACTTAGATTTTCTCCAAAATCGCATTCTCTGAGAATTACTTCGAACAGTTGGTTAATTATCCACATCGTTTACGTAAATAAGGAACAGCAGAGGAACAATAACACTACCCTGTGGAATTTCAAAGTATGAGTTGTTCAGA
Source organism: Locusta migratoria (assembly GCA_026315105.1). Taxonomy (NCBI): domain Eukaryota; kingdom Metazoa; phylum Arthropoda; class Insecta; order Orthoptera; family Acrididae; genus Locusta; species Locusta migratoria. Next base: position 7,788,234 of record CM048747.1, read on the forward strand.
GAATGCGTTGAGTATTGTGTAAGGGAGTTATACATGATACTGAAATAACAGCATCAATGAACAATGGAATGTCCAGGTCAGAATATTAATAATAAAATGGAGGTAGGGTGCAAATCATCATAAATATAATCGCTGAGCTGTGTACAAGCCATAGGTTTTGGATGGCTAGCTTGTTGAAGTCACACCAATATAAAACGTTGCAGAATGACTACATTGCTTCTTCCACAGACAGTCTGGCGTCTGATGGGGTGGTGGAAGAGGATAATCATGTGACAGGACTGATATGTGTACTGGGGAGGTTTTACTGTGGAGTTTTCTAGAGGGATATGTTGCCTATGATTAAAGGGGTGGGATTGGGAGTGAACGGGGATAGACTAGGATATTGTAGAGGCTGTGTGCGCAATAGCACATCACTTTAGGACGGTTGGGAGAATCTTGGGTTGGATGTCTCTCATTTCACGCCATGATGATGGCTACCCAACTGCCAACGAGGTATATAGTTCAGTTGTTTCAGTCTGAGGTAGGTGGTATTGGATGATGAAGAGGGGACGCCTATTTGAAGAATTATTTGGAGTAAATTGAGGAAGGGAAAAAATCTGTGTGTGAATTAAGTCTGGTGGATTGGGCCTGACGACTGTAAAGGCCTTTGTGAAAGCTTCAGAATATTAGGTAATGGAGTTCTTGTCACTGTAAATAAGCCTTCTATATCTAGTGCAGGTTGCGTTGGAGGGAGTTTTTATGTAATGGATGGCAGTTGTTAAAACGCAGGTACTTAAGGTGGGTGATGGGCTTAATGTGTACAGAGATGAGGATGGAACTATCAGTGAAGTGATCATTCAGGAAAGTGGTGTGTCATGTTCAGCAGGACAATGTGAAGCAGATGAGAAGTTTGGGTATGAAGGAACAAGAATAGGGTGTCCTATCTCTGAGTATGAATCATGAAAATATCATCACTCATTCTGAAATTGGCTAGGGGTTTCAGGTCTTTGGAGGACAGGAAGGCTCCTATAGAAAGCCCATTAGAAAAAAGGTGGCATAGAAAGCTGCCAAATATTTTAATGTATGCCTTTCCTTCAAGAAAAAGTATTTATTTAATATGAAATTGTTGCTAACTAGTATGATGAAAGTGACTGAAGATTTGGAGTTTAAAGGAAATTCGAGAAAAGTAGTGTTCGAAAGTGGCAAAATCCTGGACGTGTGTTTTATTGATGTAAAAGAAAGTGGCATCATCAGTAGCGGTTGTTTTATCTAATATGGGAGGCTAGGTTTCAGGTAATTGGTACAAGGTGTTAGTCAGTCAACGACAAAACTTTTCAATGAGAGCACAGAAACCAGTTAAAATTGGCTATCGAAGATTATTTAGTTTGTGGCTTCTGGGGAGCATGTGAAGGTGTATATGGGAGGTTTGGTTAGAAGGGAAGGGATTTGGATTCGTAGGAGAGGTTTTGTGATAGGCTGAAGGATTTACATGACAATATCATTCTGCACAAACTGCAAGTGAAAGACCCAGACAGTTGCTGGGGCCTTATGCCAGGCAGTAACAGTGATTTATCACAAAAGAGGTGGAATCTTTGCCTACAGGGAGATCTATTTTGGGTATTCAATTAAATCTAAATGTTGACCTCATATTGTTAGAAGCTACAATAGGTCCCTTCTTCACTTAGGTATACAAGTTCAATCCAAAACATATCATCTCTGTTATCAATAGAATCCAAGATACGGCTTTCTCAAACATATTGGTACCTTGCAATGTCATGTAGGAACTGAATATCCACACAGTCGTTTTCTTTTGAGAACTACAGCCTACGAATTATACACCTTGAAATGTATAAATGCAAGTATTCATACTTTTACATGTGACACATTTTTTTCAGCGTGTTTATTTGGACAAGAACAAAATATTCCAATATTTCTCAGGTGAAAATTATTTTTTTATTTTTATTTATTGTTTTATTTTATTTTTTTAAAAAGTATTTATTGTTATTATTATACAATATGACCCAATTCCTATGATTATAAAGGTTCATTGTATGGTACTACATTACAGTGAGTTCTACAAAGGATTATTACATTTCATTTGTTACAATGTTAGTTGGAATACTAATTTTAATTCTATTCTTATATGAAACAGAAAACTGCAGAGGTACACTTTCTGGTGTCAATTAATTTATATGGTTGCCATTTAAGTTCCGTGTTTTGCTTATTTTGCTGGAGTTTACCTTCTGGTAATCACACAAGAAGTAATTAACATGTTGCACTGCAGAGCTTGAATACAAAAGGCAGGTTGAAATCTATATTCACAAAAGAAGCTTATTTCTACTATTATCATCTAAACAAACGTAAAAGCGTCATGTACCCTGCAACAATATGTTACTCTCTCACTAATTTCATCTATCTTATTATTGTATGTTTGAAATAATGGGTTCGCAACAGTTTATGTGGTTTATTTCATTTATGAAGAGAAAAAGTTATGTAACAACTATTATTTTATTAGTTTCAAATGAAAATTCAATACTTTATTGCTTTTTCCATTACCTTCTGTAATGGTGATTATAGGAACATGGTTAACAATTAGCTCATGATAATGAAAACATTGTGTTTCAGAATGAAATATGCGACCAAAGTTATATCAATGCAATATGCAGTAATCAATCTTTCAGATCATGTACTTTTTTCCCACTAACAGTTTATAAATTACAATAATACATTATGTACTGTAATTTGCTGATACTAAAAAGATGGAATTATGTTTTCAAAATCATGATTATTGATGTAACATAACATTGTTTGATAGAGCATAAATGCTAGTGACATTGTCAGAAGTTTCTCGGTGTGCAAGTAGTTCATTCATTGTTGCATAAATTAAATATGTGAATAAATGTGTAAGGATGAAAATGAACTTATTTAATACAGCACCTGTGTTTATAAAACTGACCTATACCGTTTATGGAGGATTTAAACATCTATGTGCATTTAAATATCTTAGTATTTTTATAATAATTGATCTTGTTTTGTTATAAACAACATTGTTCATTATCCATCACTCTAAAATGTACTACGTAGCAAATAGGCTATGTTGTAAGTGAGGGGAGGACAGGCAGTGTGACAGTAGCCTCGGCCGCTCTAGCTGCTCACAAGGAAGGAGAGTTGACCGTGTGACGTCACGCGCTCTGTACTGCCACCGCGAAGAAATAGAATGGAGGGTGTGGAATGCCGCAATTTAGGAAAGACAAGGAGCAGATCTGGTGTGAAGAATACATTCAGGTCTATGATATCCTAATTTTAAAACATACTGTTTTAATTAAATAATAGACACATATTACAGACAATTGTATATCTTTTCTATACCACAACAAAATTATAATGTAGATTAATTTAATGTGAGGATAATACTTTTATAAAATAAAGAGAATGGAATATAATAAAACTTTCTCTACAATTTAGAGCAAAGCTGTACAGTGCAATTTAGTAGAAATTTTCCGTTATTTTCCATTTCGTTTCTCTTTGGTTAAAATTTTCACATATTCTTCAGAGAGAGGAAGATGACGAACACGCACCCTGTGATAGCTTCAGAAAATGCGCAGTGTTTCCAGTCTGTAGTTGATTCATACACAGATTCAGTGCCTTTTTGAAGACTTTAATTCTGAAGTACATACCTGTTATGACAAGGCCTTTTCCTTGGAGTGTGGTTGTAATAGTAAACCTGTCGCTGTATCTTACAGTATGATTTAACGTAATGTTTAATGTATATATTGTCTTAAATTTGTTTATTTCATGTATTTTTCATTTCTTGTATGCTAGATATATTTCTTATGTAACGACACTTCCTATATTGATTCATTTAGTGTAAACATGTACTTTATGTGTAAAACCGCATCAATGCACGGACATTCTTATGCTGTAAGTTGGCAATGCACCAGAGAAAATGTTGAACCTGTTGTAAAGACTGTCTTTGGTACAGAAGTAGTAGCTGTGAGTGTCGCGCTGCTGAAGCAGTCGCGGAGCGGACTCGCTACAGTAAACACATAAATGTTTTGTTGATGGTGCAGAGGCACTGTAGGCGCAGTGTGGCGCGTGTTTAATGCAATTGCAATAAGCCTGAGAGGCGTACTGTTTAATGTATTGAACGAAGTGCGAAATAAGATTATTTATACTCGAAAGTGATCAGTGTAATCTTTTTTCATGTATGCAAGAAAAGTAATTGTTTGGTTATCAAGTCTATTGTCACCAAGAGTGATCGTTGTTGTAATCACGGAGATTAGAAGGTGTATCGAGGTGATATCAATGCATGGAGATTTCAGCCAGACGAACTGAACAAAGAGTTGTCGATAAAAATAATTTGAACCAGCAGTAAGAGTACCTATTGTAATCATATCTGTCTTGTATGGACTTCACGACGAAGACGACAAAAGCAGATGAGTACTTTTGTAACATTTTATTTTGTATGCACGTAAATGTAGTATCAACCCAATGAGAATTTTGGTTCAATTATACATGACTTATTTTGAAACCAGTCTTAATTTTGTAAGTAGTTGTAGTCACCCCATTATCACCATTATTAGATTATGTTGATTATGCAAGCTTGTACATTGACTAACAAGTTCAATCATTTTCAAAGTAATTACGATCAGTTTTAAAGAAATTACTAGACGAATTAAAGATTTGCTAAACGTGTTACAACACAGAGACTAGTAATTAAAGTGCAGTGCAGTAATTAACGTGCTAAGTTTTGCAATCGATGATTAAGCAAAAGATTTTAACTTCCAAGAGAGTTTGCACGTAAAGTAAAGTTGGTTTCATTTATGTAGAAAGTAACCAGGCTAACAATAGTCAAAGTATTATAGTTGATTAACCAGACTTGACGGAAGTAATTTTTTTTAATGAAATTCGTTAAATGCCAGACTCTGCTCAGCCAGTTACACGCGTACGCTACCCAGGCCCTGGAACCAATTTAAAAAAAAAAAAAAAATAAAAATAAAAATTGCTCACATAAAGTTTATAAGGAACTTGAATGCTTTAAAGAATATTATCAAAATTATTGAGAACTTCGACTGTAGTATTTGTGAAGCTCATTGCACCTCGGAGTTTCACTGTACTGAGCTATTATCATTGCAATCAGAGTCTACCTGCAATTACTATTTTGATTATAACACGAACATGCTATCACCGCTACATGAATTCTGACACATTTATTAGTTAAGTTGTGCTGTTCGTGAATCGTAAGAGGTGCTAGTTGGAGGCTGTAGTCAATGCTAAGTCAGATAGGGCCAAGCTTAATTAATTACCACAGCGACTGTTTCAAGTTAATTAATATCTTTTTTTATTCAAAATTTTAACTTTCACTGCGAAAGTGTTGTTGCGACCCATTAGTTGTGATTTGCTACAACATTCAATAAAGAAATTATTATTACTAGAGTATATTATTACGCATTCTAAATTTTGAGATTATTTGACGACCTCCAACGGGCAATATTCTTACATGGTATTTAAATCGTTTACGTAGCCTGTTAAACCGTCAAGGAATGCTAAGTCACAAATCCAGGTTTCTTCTTGCAACTGAGGAACAGGTTGATTTTGACTAGTCATGAATAATTGCTACTTCGTTTCTTACTCAAAGAATCTATTTAGCACCTTACCCCTGCTCAACCAGCGCACATGATCACCATACTGTGTACAACTTTCTTCAAGAAAACTTTTAAATTGTCTATGTCTCAGGCCTCGTGATCGGATTGAGTTTGTGACTTGTACCAACGTATCCACAACATTTTCAATTTTCATATATTTTGCGCATAAATTCTCTTGATGAAGTACATAGCGGACTGGAGTGATTCTTGTATTGCACTAATAAACTGTTTCATACGTTGTTTCAACCACGCTATTTATCGCAGATAACTCCTACCATAGAAGGAGCACCATCTGTTGCGACATAAACAAGCTTATTCCAAATCAGGCCAAGGTTTTCATCAGCTTTTTCAATGCCTTTGAGGGGGATCATATCTGGAAATTCCTCTGTTATATTCAATTTATCATTAATGTCGCGTATGAAAACAGCCAAATGTGTAGTATCAGATATGTCAGTTCTCTCATAGACAGCTAAAGAATTATGTATAAACTTATGTGCCGTAACATCCAGTTCTTCTTGCACATCTGCAATGTGGACACATTTCTTCAGCAGCCATCGAAATCACTTCTTTCGCAAAGTCACCCTCAGTAAATGACCTAAATTTCTTGGCTATATTTAGAGCTATTTTGTAATTCAGTCAGACAAACACTTCGCTACTCTGATAGTCCTTCACACCAGCACGTTCCTTTAATTCAGATATTAAGACTTCTCGTTCTTCTCCTTCATATTACCCATACACATTTCCGAGGCAGAGGAAAAAATGATGCTATAAATTATTATTATTTCTTTCTTTATATACTTTGCACTTCTCAGTTACACACCAAACACTTTGCACCTTCACAGCATTGCACAAAGGGAAACAGATTGTCCCACTTGCTTCGTTTTGCTTGTAGTCGCCATGTGATTCTCACCAAGAGCGCTATTGCAGACTGAGTCCTCCAGCTCCATACTCACAGCCCCGTTTATCTAGACAACATCACGAAAACGGCTGTCGACTGACGCCACACAGAATGACAGGCTTGCTCTTCATGCTCACATGTCACACCGCCTGAAGTTGTCTTCCTCTTTTGTAAGTGATAATGTACATTGGACATTTATAATAAACCAGTTAAGTAAAGAAGTTATTATTTTGTAGAATTTCCTATATATAACTGTAACTGACCTGCAAATGGAAAAGAAGATGCCTTTGATCCAAAGTTAAGAAGACATTAAGTAGCGGGGTTTTCTTATCTTTCAAATCAATAACAGGTATACTACAAAGTTGGGGACCGTGAATTTGAAGAATTACAGACTGGAAGAAAGGAAATTCAAATATTGCCAAAAAGAAAACAATTTTATTTTTTATTTTTTTTTTTACGGAAAAATATGAAATGAAAAGTTGTCAGGGTAACAAATAAACAACTCATGGAAATGTAGAAACAGTATTGACGACTTAAGAAGATTCAAAAATAATACAAAATAATAAAATACATACATTTCGAAGAAGTGCCTGTGAAAAACGTTCTTAAAAGATGTACTCTGAAGAGATCCAGTCAGTGGCCAAGACATTGTAAACGTGCTTGTTGCAGACGACCTGGTACAGTAAGAGACTACACTGAACTTCACGTTCTGGATGGGCGACGTGGCTAGCAGTTCCTGAGTTCCTAACATGCAGTGCATATTATCAAAAAATCAGGAGAGCATAAAACAGTTTTTCCTCTCTCTCTCTCTCTCTCTCTCTCTCTCTCTCTTTTGCTTCCTTTTCGTATATAAGTGAGAGATTTGTGTTAGTGTCTTGTGTATACAAATAATTAAGTAGAAACAAATTACCTACATTGTTCATGCCAATAGTCACAAGATGTCAGAGACGCAAGAACACGGACAAACCTTATTCAAATATTGCACACAAAGCTTACAGCATTAGACACTAAGGTAGCGAATCAATGATAAGTATTGGACACACAGCATTAGACACTAAGCTAGCAAATCAGTGGCAAGTATTGGACACCAATCAGAAAACAGTAACTCAGCCTATGATTACAACATGGAAATCCTAAATCACTACAGATTTGCCAGATGCTGTTAATGTCTTTATGATTTGTTTAGATGCAAAAGAAAAAAAAGGAAAGATTGTTTAAAGTAGTAGATAATAATGTAAGTTCGTTCATTATGAAAAACTATTAAAAAAGTTTAAGTATGGAGAATTTATACTTGATACATGAAACCGCCTTATATGAGCTAATGTGTTAACAATATTATTGAGAGAAAGCTATGTTGAAATAACTTCATGTAAAACTATGTTGAAATCACTTACTGAATGATTATGTCTGAAACTATTTGAAGTTACCAAAGAAAAAAGATATATTAATAATCTTTAAAACGGTTTAGTCTAATGGCTAACATCCATGGCTAAGGGTGGGAATCTGTAGTGTAACCACCGATGTTTATAATCAACAAAATAGTATTTAAGGGTTGTCAAAGGATTTATACAGTGTGCCTGTTGCATTTCACATGTTTGCGCAGGGCCGCAGTTGCAGAGAGTTGGGAGTGGGCCGCAACACTGCTACTTGCTATGGCAGTTGGCACAGTGTGGGTGGCCATTGAGTAATCTATACTACCCTTCAACAGACGTGCCAAGGAATATCAATATGCATTTAAATATCTTTGTATTTTTGTAATAATAGTTCTTGTTTTGTTATAGACAATGTCGTTCATCATCTGTCATTCAAAAATGTACTACATAGCAAACAGGCTATATTCTGATGATGTACATTTGATATTTATAATATACCAGTTAATTGAAGACGTTTTTATTATTTATTAGAATTTCCTTCGCAAATCGAAAAGAAGATGCCTTTGATCCAAACTTGAGAAGACATTAAGTAGTGGGACTTTCTTATCTTTCAAATCAATAACACTTTAGTCCAGTACTCCAGTGTTAGGCAGTTTACACACTGATCAAGACAAATATGGTATGGTATTTGGGTTCATGTTCTAAACCTTAGAATTAATAAACAAAAAGTGAAAATATGTGTACGACCATAACAATATTAGTCTAATATTCGATTACAGATGAAATTTCTCCACTGAGATGCTAAAATATTCTTGAAAAATATAGATTGGCTTGCCAGTACTTACCTTAGTTCTTGTAATGTCAACAGTCACACAAGGACACGAAAATGGAAACGACAAATAGTACACAAGCTCAGATGCTTTCGTAAATATTTTAGTTCGTCAGGTACGAGAGGAGAAAAGAGAAAGGAAACAGAAGGCAAATGTTATTCACGACGTGAGTCATGAGGGGATGAACATCACCCCTCATGTCCTCATGACCCAGGTCATAAATAACCTTTCTTTTCAGTTGACTTTCTCTTCTCGTACCTCACAAAAGAAAATATTTCTGAAAGCTTGTTTACAATTTTTGTTACCATTTTCATGTTTTTTCGTGATTGTCAGCAGCACAGAACTAAGGTAAGTACTGGCCAACCGATCTATCACTATTCAAAATTTACGTTAATCACACATAAATGGAAAACACAGATGGCTGGCTTAGGATAAGTGACGACCGTTACATGAAGTTTTCGATCATTTGTGGTCCCTGCTACACTATAACAAATTATGATGAAAAATATGGCAACTTTTATGCAGATTTACAATTATTTTGGAAATTTAAATGATAATTTCATTGTCCTACCTCCTTTGATTCATATAAATTTTGCATATTGTTTCTAGCCAGTGTTTTCATTATTTCATTTTCAGTGTAACTGCTGATATAACGATTATTTCGTATGTCCACCACAAGTAATACATTATTGATTTCCAACATCTCAAGAATGTTATATGCACCTTGATCTGTTATTCCACAGTTCTGAAGATCTATGGCTGCAAGAAAAGTAAATGTTATTGTATGAAAATTAAATTAGTTATTACCAAAATTGGAATATTCTAGAGTTTTGTATTCAGTATTTTAGTCATTGGATATTACTAATTTATATCGCTTTATATATATATATATATATATATATATATATATATATATATATATATATATATATATATATATATATATATATAAAGGTAAAATGAAGTCTATGGTATAAGCCTGTTATTGGGCTATTGGCCTAACTGCAGTTAGAGCCCTTCGTAACTTTGTTCTGCACTGGGAGATGGAAGGTGTTAAGATTGTCACCCCAACCAAGTTTCTCCCTGGGAAAGATCCTCAGTATGGAGTCTAGTGCTCTATCTTCATGGCTACTTCAAAACACATATCACAAAAAATGCATGGTACCCGTGTTTAATACTACACTGCAAGTATCTTTAAAAAAAACATAACAGCCTTGCATGTTTCTTAAATAACAGTATGATCCATAATGAAACTTTCACTCTGCAGCGGAGTGTGCGCTGATATGAAACTTCCTGGCAGATTAAAATTGTGTGCCAGAACCGCAACTTGAACCTGGGACCTTTGACTTTTGCGGGCAAGCGCTTGCCCGCGAAAGGCAAAGGTCCCAAGTTCGAGTCCTGGTTCTGGCACACAATTTTAATCTGCCAGGAAGTTTCAGTATGATCCATGATTATCTTAAAACATGTAGACATTAATCCTACTATATTAAATCATTGAATACTGATAACAATAAAGGCAAAAATGAGATGCATTTTGCGTTAATAATGAATCTTAATAATATTTTGCTGCAAATACATTCGACATTTAGTTCCAAACATTTGAACTCTTACACTTTCGTCATTTTGCAATCACATCACATAAAAATGTCAAAATCGATTACTGATTGAAAGACAATTTTCATCTGTAAAAATCTGACATTACTTCGATATGCTGGTAAACAAATCTGGGCAGAAATACACTTCATCAAAAAGTCATTAAACAGCTTTTTAATGTATTTATTGTAATATCCTACAACGGTAAATGCAGGTTGGATTGTCAGAAATTGAGGATGGGTAGCTACTCAGTGTACAGATGATCATTGAGCCACAGACCGGTATAAAGAATGCACCATCACACACAATTTAATTTTTTGGCTCCAGCCTTCATCAGAGAAAAATTCATTCAGACAGTCACTCACACATAACTCATGTACACAGGGTCATTCTCTGTCTGTGCTCCAACTCAACTACATCTTGACACCAAGCGATGAGGGAAAGGAATGGAAGTGGAGAGGGAAGGTTGCTGGCCAATAGAAAGTTCTGAGCTGTAGGGTGAGTGTAAAGGTTTGCACCTTGAAATTCAGTAAAGCCAGGTGGCGCAAAAATGGAGGAGCAGAGGTCATGTTTGTGCGAATATGTGGAAAGAAATTCATGAATTGGAATGAAATATAGGATTATTGAGAGAGAATTGTCAGGACTGTAAGGTATGGGGAATGGGGATGATAAGTTATTATAGGTTGAGGCCATCTTAACGTATCAAACTGCACCCCACGCCTAAAAGTCTCCCCCCCCCCCAGCTATTCTGTATGTCTTTCCAATACATGTCTCCCTTCCCTCTCTTCCAACACAGAGAAGCCTACTTTTGTATTAGTCTTCTTACCATTTTCAAACACAGACATACAACTGGACATGTCTTACAGTTTAAAACCAATTTATGTCTCAACATTATAAAATGTATTTGAAATCATCAGGTGTCTCCTGGTCTCTTTCAGATGTACAACCTACTTTCATGATTCTAAACCAAAAATTAGTGGTGATTAAATTATTCTATATGCATAATTCTACCAGGTAACTTCCTCTTCATTCTATTTCCCCAATCCATAATCACCTACTATTTCCCATTCTCTAACTTTCCCTACTACTAAATTACATTTCCCATCACAATCATGTTTTCCTCTCCTTTAACTAAATCATTTCTTTTATCTTATCACATATTTATGTGATTTCCTGTTCATCATGAGAGGTAGTTGTCCTATAAACTTTTATTACTGTGGTGGGTGTTAGATTTGTCTCTTATCTTGGCTACAATAATGTGTTCACTCTAATATTCATAGAAACTCGCCACTGAAACAAAAGATTGTACACACAGTTCTCTGCTCATTCTCTCATGCAAATGAAGTACAAATGGAGAATTATGTGGCTAGGAGAGTGGCTGTAACCAATACTTCTTATATTAATTGCTGAAAAATCAACTTTACCATACACTCAGAAGTAAACCGCATCAGCTACAATTTTTTCGGACAGTTACTTACTGCTTTCCTTACTAATTTAAAAAATAAATAAAATAAAAAATCTACACATTTGATGTTAAGACACATTGATCACTGTTGTTTTCATTGCAGCTCCTGCTAGGTGTATATTTAATATTAATTAAAAAGTAATTTGAACTGCTCAAGAAATTTCATAGTATATGTGCGAAGAAGAAATTTAAAACATATTGAATTGAATGAATATTCTTCTGAGCTTAGAGTATTGATTGAGAGTAAACCAAAGGCAGAAAAAATAGTTAAGATTAGTAGGGATAAGATTAAAGATGAACTTTAGCTTCAGTTGGAGACAAAAAAAGTGCAAACATTCTATTACTCTAAAATTAAAATAATGTATCATGGAGGTCATAAGAAGCAAACAAGCATAGGCAAAGAGGATGTTCCTGTTTATGAGAAGTCTACTAGTATCAAGCATTACCTATAATTTGGGGAAGAATTTCTGTGAATGTCTGGAGCAAAGCATCTACAGAAATAAAACATGGTCTTTGGGGAAACAAAGAGGGAATCACATCGTTTTTATGCTGAAAAATTAAGTAGACTGTGGTAAGAATTAAGAAGGTTCTCTGCAAGTTTAAAAAGGATATAAATATTTGTGAATCTTTGACAAAAAGAATAGACATGTGTTAAGACATTAGGGAATAGCTCTCATGGTAAGATAGGTAAATAAAATAAAAACTGTAGTAGAAACCAGAAAATTGAGTACACACAACAGATAATTAAGGACAGTTGGTGGTTGTATAAGAGATAAGAGATTAGAGATAAGAGATTAGCATAAGAGAGAAAGTCACGGTAGACCACATCAAATCAGCAAGATAAGTGATGATCCTAACAGAAGGTAATGTTGCAGACCTGTAAAAGCCAAGTTATTATGAAATGTATGAGATTGGATATCAAATTCGCAAATTATGTATTGTATTATTACAGTGAGTAGATGATTATGCTACTCCAAGAACAGAAAAACAATATTCGCATGCAAATTTGAATGCAGGCTTTCCCAGCGTATGGTACTGATGAAATCTTCTTGGGTTTCCATCCAGGTAGCTGTGTTGCCAGAGATGATGAGAATTACTATCATCGAAAGATCGCGGAATTTCAACGCAGATACCCAGATGGAAACCTAAGAAGATTTCACCTTTCGCATGCAGATGACATGCAACTGTAAAAGCTCATCTATCAGGTTCCATACAATGTAACACGAATTGTATCTAAGTTCACGTATAAAATAAGCTATTAATATCTTTAAATTTTACCTTTCAGCCAAAAATCATCCTTCAGGATCTCAACCAAATGGGCAATTCCTGTATCTCCCAATTCTTTATTGTCATTCAATGTTATGCGTCTCACACCTCCCAGCACAGTACCATCAATGGTTCGATAGCGTAATGACTGAACCCAAGATTCATTATACCTTTCGATCTGCTGATGCTGGAGTAGAACCAAACCAATTATAAATTTACAAAAATAGATTAAAATGTATTTCCCTAATACATAATTTCAAACTGTCATCTTATATCATAAAATAGAGGAAAATTAACCTTTTAAATTATCCAAGCACAGTTCAGACGTTCTAGTCTTCACATTATTTAACTCACTGGCTGCCACACACTAAGTGATAGTTGTTTCACAGTCAGGGAAGGGTAAGTATACAGCATGAGATGGAGACTAGTGGTACCTGCAGTGCCCACTCGACATAAGGCATGCATTATTGCTGTGGCCGTCAACAGTGACAAGGCAGTTAACTTGTTGGTGTACCACTCTTCATTTACACGATGGTATAATAAAACTGTTGTTGAACACAACAGCAAAACTATAACTGAATTACAAATAAATACACCAATTTTAAATATTTTCACTCTGAGCATTTGAATCATTGTTTAAGCCTTTCACTGAGGAGCTGTTTGCTGCAGCCCACCAGCTGCATGCATGACTCTGAGCGTCTTTGCCACTTAACATTGTATGAAGACTTGCCTTATTCTTTTCACTGGAGGCGATAGCTCTGTGCAGTCATCCTTTTCATCGGCATCGATTTCACTTGTGAAAGCCACCACATGAACATGAACATTTATCTTGGCTTTGAGTTTTGACAGGCAAAAATCCACATCAGAAGATGTAATAAAATTAAATTCATCCTCACTGTTACTGTTCACAAGCAACCTTTCTACTTTGGCATTCAACAAACCTCACTTGCACATTATGTAACTTGTTTGCACACACACTGAGACTTTAATACTGCCAGACCCCACGTAAAGTAAACAAAAATCGTCTTTCCTGCAATCCGTGAGCTGTATTGAGAAGCAGTTACTACAATTACCAAACAAATAAGATACAGTAGTTTAGCTTGGGCATGTACGTTCTGACAAAACATCGAAACATATATCCAACATTTGCGCTCATGGCACTGTGGACTGCTGCTGCATACACACATCATTAGCAGTTAAAGAGTTGATAATGGAAACTTCAGACTGGAATTCGACAATGTAAGGACAGTTTACTACTCACAGCAAAGACGTAATGATGAGCTGAACTGGCGCATAAAAAGGACACAATCACACCAACACCTTAGCTCTCAGCCATGACCTTCAGAATACAGAACAGTCACACAATCATAGAGGAACACTTCATAGCCACACGAACGTCATATCTGGGTGCTGCACTCCAAATCATGTTCTGCAGTGAGGAAATATGGGAGGGGAGGAGAGGGGATCTCCAAACTCCACAAACCATATAATACTGGATGTCCAATTGTAGATGGTTAATGTGCTTCTATCGAAAGAAATACAGCCCTCATTAAGCAATCACTTCAACCAATTGCAGAATCTATACTTTCATATCAAGAATACGGGACACTTACTTCACTTACTCCCCACCAATCCCAATCCTTTACTTCCTAGGTCCTTAGTTGTCACAGTGGTTGCCCCCTCCTAATACACCAACATCCCACATAGCCATGCCTTGCTGCTCTTGAAACCTCCCTCTGCCAATGTCCTTTTGAATTCAAGCCTGATATCTCATTCCTCATAGTCCTCACCAACTATACCCTGACAAAACCATTTTTCCTTTGAGGGGAAAATTTTATCATAAAATCTGTGGCCTGAACATGGGCACCCACATGGCACCTTCCCATGCCAAGCTGTTTATGGGCCATGTGTAGGAATCTTTCCTAGTATTTCATAAACTCAAACCACTAGTCGGATTAGGTTTACTGATGATATTTTCATGATTTGGAACCAGGGCCAGGACACCTTATCCTCCTTCCTTCGAAACCTCAACTCCTCCTCCCTTATCCACTTTACCTGGTCTTCCTCAACCCAACATGTCATATTTATGGATGTTAACTTCCTTCTCACTGATGGCTTAATTCTTCCTTCAGTCCATATTTAACCTACCATCCACTAACAGTATCTGCACTTTCACAGTTGCCATCCCTTCCACATTACAAAAATCCCTCCTTCACAGCCTTGCCAGAAGTGGACATTGTTTCCGCAGCGACAGGCACTGCCTTTCTCAATATGCTGAACACCTCACAAAGGCCTTCAAGGACAGAAAGTACCCCACAGACATATTTAGCAGTTAGATTTCCTTTGCCAGATCTACACATAGGCCTACCCCAAATCCTCCATCACCACCAATCATCCACAAAAGAATGCTTCCGTTTTCACTCACTATTACCCAGATTCGAACAACAAAACTGTATCCTTCGCCAAGGTTTTGATTTTCTGTCCTCATGCCAAAAAATTAGAGACATCCTTGAGTCGTACTACACAGTTATCGATTATTGTCGGCTTTAATCTTTGCCACCTCGACTAGCTTCGCCGTTTTCAGAAGGTTTGGGGAGAGATGAGTAGAGGGCGTCCTGGATGGCCGGTTAGCGTCCTTCTGTGGCGAGGCAGTGGAGCGTCGACAGCGGTGCCCGCACCAAGTGCAGTAACGGCCGCGGGAGCGCGAGCCGTGGACAACACAGACCTTGTTGCTCAGACTATCAAGGTGTGCTGGCTGATTTGTCGTTCAGCTGTTAATGTAAACGGAGTCGGCGGTCGTGAGTGAAGTACTTGTGTGGATGGCGATGGAATATGGCAACGGTTTCAGCCTTCTGTGAGTCGCTGTATAAGTCAGCTACTGGAAACTTTTACCATCGTATGTCGCTGACTTATTGTTTGCGTATGTTTGAAGATGGTATTGCCCTAGTGAAGCAAAGACCGTGACCTGTTACTTAATTCCCATCGGCCTGCCCTGCAAAATTATTGGTGAGCAAACCATTATTTGATGTGGGTTTGACATTTGGTCGTCGCATGGAGAGCGAATCGTCGTTGTCTTAAGCTTAAGTTTTTTCTTGCTTTGCTTTGAGGTTAAGGGAGAAAGTAGGCTATTATTTTATGATGCTTGCCTCGTCTACCTGAGTAACCGTTAGTGACAGGCACTGTTTCAATTTATTCTTATGGCTTATTTCTCCTAGTAAAAGATATCGCGGTAAAAAAAAAAAAAAAAAAAAAAAAAAAAAAAAAAAAAAAAAAAAAAAAGACCAAGTCTCCTTATAGACAAAGACATGTGTGAAGATGTAGACTGATTAGCTGGTAAGGTGTGACTCCTTCTAAATAAAATAAAATAAGTAAATCAATATAGGATACATCCTGTTTAGCAGGACACTAGTTGATTGTGCTATGTGCTTGATGGTAACTGTGCTTTATTAGTCGCTTACAAGTAAAGGTTGCACGTTGTTTAAGACGTGTAAATTATATTACCTAGTAGGGAAATGACCTTGCACAAGGTAGTATATATGTAAGATTTTATTTAAGAAGTTTAAATTGTTTGTGGTTATTAATCCTGTTTGTTTGAATTGTATTTTAGTGCTTTGATTAATTTAAATGTATTTGAACTTTTCGTTCACGGCTAAGGGAGCCATCAGCTGATACGTACGTGTTTTGAGTGAGTCTTGCATACTGTGCACGGGCACACGAGAATGCGCTTGTTGTTGGTTTGGATTATGACCTTAGATGACTGTTTTGGTGAGGGGAAATGAGTGATCAATAGTATTCACTTATGCAGACGCCTTAGTGAATGTCTCATTTCCTGCTATTATCGTTAGTTCGACTCATGAGGCGTAATTACGTAACTTTGAAATTAACAATCGTCCATTTCACGCCTAGTACCTAAATGATATTGTCAGTTATGCTATTGATTGATTCACCAAATGTAATTAATGTTGCTCTGTTGTGTACTGTCTCTAATAGATTGTGTTTCAGGTTTTACCTCCGCAATGGCCAATAAATATTTTGTTGATAATTACCTGAGCTATGAATTTTGGCATTCAGCAAGCAAGTTGTGAGGAATTGAACCCAGGCCATTATCTATAACTACTGCATCAAAAGCCTGTGATGTAAAACAGTGGGTTCTTTTAATGTAGGCCAATGCTTTTTATTCTCATTCAGTGGTATGTCTAAATAGCCCTTCAGGCAACGTAATTAATTATTGTTAAAAATTGGTTTCATTTGCTTAAGTGTCAAATCTTAGGTTGTCACCAGTGATTGGGCTTCTTAAATAAATTGTTGTCTAAAATTTGTTGCCAATTGTAACAGCACATTACCACTCCCTCAACCTTTAATTAAAAGGTATAAAGGTGTCGTATGAATCCTGACCAAGATTCTTTGTACCCCTCAAACTGGTTTTCTGTCACCCTCCCAACATCCATAATATCCTAATCCATTTTTGTGCCACCCTGAAACCCAGCACACCACTACAGACATCATATCCCTATGGAAAACCGTGCTGCAAAACTGGCGCAGTACACCCACCCAACACAGGCTTATGCTACCCAGTCACAGGCCGAGTCATCTGTGAAAGCAGCCATGTTAAGTTACCGACTGCACTGCATCACTAGGCACCTTTCTATATTGGCTTGATCAATAACCAGCTGCCCATTAGGAAGAATTGCCACCCTCAAACTGGACCATAAACAAGGTAGACCACCCTGTCACACAACATGCAATGGAGCATATGCTTGATTTCGATGACTGCTTGATAACCCGGATTATCTGGATCCTTCCAACCACACCAGCTTTTCTCAACTACACAGATGGGAGCTATCCTTACAGCAGATCCTCCTATTCTGAAATTAACCAGGTCTCAACCTGCGATAACTCCCTTTATTCCACACCCAACAGTTCCCACCCCCTCTATCTTATTCCTCTCCTATTTCATGTGCAGTGTGTGTCTGTGTGTTGTGTTGTGTGCGTCTGTATGCGTGCGTGTGTGTGAGCGCACACACTCACGGGCTTGTTTGTTCTCTTTTGGTTTGCATTCTTCCCCGCACCTGCCTCCCCAATCCATTCTGAAGCTGCACATCTAATACGTACGTGTTGCATAAGGCCTGCTGTATCCATCCCCACCACTGTGATGCATCCTTCCTATCCCCCCTCCCCACCTATCCGCTACATATATCCCTCACTGCAGAGCATGATTTTGAGCGCGCAGCTAGAGGTTTTGTAACTGTGCAGTGTGCCTGTGTGAATGTTCTTAATCTGAAGACCATGGCCGATAGCTTAAGTGTAGTATGTGCGTGACTTTTTTATATGCATGCTTAATCTCGTCATTGTGTCTTTGTGGTGAGTTGTAAAATTGTTCTCATTATATGGTTATGGATATTTTGAAAGAATGTGGAAAGTAGGAAAACATACAACAGCATAATCTGTAGCCAATTAATTTTAAAAATATTACCTACGTAGGTGTAAATAAAAGTCGTGTGACTCCAGTCAGTTTCGAATGCTCATCCTTTACATTCAGAAACCATCAGCCTATACATTCCACAAGCAGATGTGAAATGCTCACCATTGTAGTAATGCTACCAACGAGTAGTTCTTATACTTCATCCATTTCTAAGTGCTCTAATAACGATTTTCACAAGAAATTATACCACGAATAAAATTGTAGTGAATCTTGACACATATTGTATCTTAACTATTATATTGGTTCTGTTAGATGATATAAACATGAATTTGAAGCTCCAATGAACGCTAGAGTTGGGAACACTGGTACTTCTGAGCTTGAACATGCGCACTGACGTCTTCCTGGACTCTACTATTCAGACCAGGCAATCTTTTTCCTCTCATTGTTCCTAAAACGCCAAAAGAAATATGCAATATGGCATGCCTCCTTCTCACAATCAAGCATGGAGGAGCGTCAGTCATGATTTGGACAACTATATTGTGCAATTCAACTGTTTCTATCAAACCCTCATTGGCTGGATATCTGTGACTGAGTATGCCAACTCCTTGACAGCAAACTGCTTACTGTAACAAACATATTGCTAATAGACACTGCTGCATTCCAAAATTATAATGTATCCATATACGTCCAAAAAGGTTCAAACGTGCATTGTGCAACATCAACATTAGAAGATCATTACTCCCCTTAAACAGCAAAATGACCATGTGTCAACATAATTGACCCATTATGGCGAATTTTAGAGCAGATAATGACAACCAAATTTACATCTTCAACCTTATTAAAGTAATTGGTGGAAGTCCCAGTACATGAGTGGATAACATTTGTTACAACGACAAATAAAGCCTGTCCCTCCAAGATTTGTGGCAGTTCTCAAAACCAATGATATGCCTACTCCTTACTAAGTAATAAAAATTGTCTCTATGTGGTTGTTTATTTATTTTTGGCAACTCCCTGTATGTAGAATGCAGTAATCAGGGGGTGATGCTAGGTATGAAAATGGTCACTACTGAGATAGACTGGCTAAAAGAATTTAGCACATTATTGTTAAAAGAGCATAATGAGGACTGATTCAACTGATTCCCAAATTTTCTGCCTCAGCCTTTCACACAGAAATATTCTTGCCTACTTTGTGCTCCAAAAAAAGCATTTTTCAGCTGTTTATAACTGTGCACCTTCACTATATGTGATTTTCTTAAAATTTACACAATTATAAATTTGTTTATGATTACTTATTTTTATTTCCGCCACCGTTTGTTTTTGGTCCAGATTTTGATAGTGTTCTATGTAAAGAAAACACACTTTGCTTTACTTTGGACTCATTACCATAAAATTCTATCGCATTAAAATTTAGAGCAATTCTAGAATTGCCCAGTAATGTGTTATAATTCTCAAGAAACACTAATAAAAATCTTCATTATGTGAATTGAAATAAATAAATAGCCCATATTTGAAATATACTTTACCTTTAGTAATAGGTACAGGTGATATGCTCCTTTTTCACTTATATTACATCCAGACATTCCTATTGTCCGTATGTTAGGTGCATTCTTAATAGTGTTGCATATCATTTCACAGCCAACATCACCTAGGCAACAACGATGAAAAGAAATGTTTTGGAGGGAATAACACTTTGCAATACCCTGCAAATGAAGAAAATCTGGTAAGCTAATTATTGAGTCATAAATTACAAATAGACTACCAACTCTTCCTATCAGCAGAGTTACTGTAATTACATACAATCGAAACTTATTGATTCTTCTACTGTAATCTTTAACTGAAAGTTCACCACAACAATTCTTCACATTTCAGGTTTAAGAATCTACAATAAGTTGCTTAAATTATTCAGTTTAATTTCACTAAATAGTGTAAAGTGGTGCAATAGCTGAGGAGATCATCAATT
This sequence comes from Locusta migratoria, assembly GCA_026315105.1. Classification (NCBI taxonomy): domain Eukaryota; kingdom Metazoa; phylum Arthropoda; class Insecta; order Orthoptera; family Acrididae; genus Locusta; species Locusta migratoria. The sequence continues at coordinate 7,808,665 of CM048747.1, forward strand.
TTCTGATACATTTATCAAGACAAGAATATTTCTGAATGGCTGATTGAAATTTGGTAGAAAATTATGAGACTGTATTTATAATCAGTAGCAATTTGACAGATCTTTGTGAGAATATTTCATTCCTACACTAAAGATGAAAACCAACGAAAGCAAACGTTCGGCTTTGCACTATGGTACTCAACATAGGCTATTAATTCACGATACAGAAAACTAACTCTACCTTGATTCTATGTCCCTCTCTGATAACTACCTTTCAACAGGATGTTAAACACTAAGCTTCCTTCCTTCCTTTTTCTTCCAATCTATGCCAGTCTGGCATTCTATATGGGACTAACTGTTGAATGGTACAGTATAACTAACACATTATGTTGCGGTGTTTATGGGTGATTCGGTATATTAAATATCAAGACCACTTATGTTGAAACCATTTCTTTCAGTACTAGTTTCACCAGAAATAGCCGCTATCCTCAGATGATATCTACAATGTCCACTCAACATAAATAAATAAATTATGTAAAAGTAACAAATTCTGCATATAAATACACAGCACTTTATAAAAATTCATATCACTTCATAAAACTAGGTGTTGTCATTGTTGTTGAACTGGGAATGTGCTTAAGTTATAAAATGTCGCCCTACTGGGTTGTCACAAAAATGTAACTACCTATATAATTGTCATTCTAATGAACTAATTATGTACTTGTATATGTTCAGCAGGAGCCAAATCTGTATGTAGAATCGTTGGCTATCAATTACATGAAGTAATAACCTGTGCCTCATATGCGGATGCGCCACTGCATACTTTAACCAGCGTGGACTCGCGAGTGAGTTTTTTGCTCACAGTAACAACCAACGTTATACCAATTTTAAATAGTCAAATATTTGTGTTTTCTTATAAACGCGACTAGAAATACTTTGTTAGACATATTAAGTACATTACAAACTATTCTACAATCGCGTAACTTTTAAAGGCGCATGTTCTCGCGGGTTAATGTTAATATGACTGGGTGGTTGATTTTGGATGTTTTATGTTGTGTGTTTGGCAATGTCAGCTGTGATCAATGTACTATGTGGCCACATTAAATTGATGATTTTATTGATGTTGCTACAAGTTGAGAAAATTGTCACTAGATGTGAGATATTCAATGTTTATAAGCGCTGCCAACGTTACAATGCTCCTCCATGAGAAGTATTAATGCACACATTGTTAGGGTAACGGTTCCAGCACTGCAGCAAGAAGCCAATGCTGCCTACTCCCCATTGTTGTGTGGGTGTAAGACACATTGTTGTGTGGGTGTAAGACACATCTCCTGCAGCTCCCAATAGCCACCACACGGCTGTCAAGTTATTGTGGGCAAACAGTATACATCATTAATGTTTGACAGTAATCAGTTTCTAATGTGTACAGTGTGATGACTAGCAAGTACGTAATATACACTCCTGGACATTAAAATTGCTACACCACGAAGATGACGTGCTACAGACGCGAAATTTAATCGACAGGAAGAAGATGCTATGATATGCAAATGATTAGCTTTTCAGAGCAATCACATAAGGCTGGCGCCGGTGACGACAACTACAGCGTGCTGACATGAGGAAAGTTTCCATCAGATTTCTCATACACAAACAGCAGTTGACCGGCGTTGCCTGGTGAAACGTTGTTGTGATGCCTCGTGTAAGGAGGAGAATGCGTACCATCCATCGCGTTTCCGACTTTGATAAAGGTCGGATTGTAGGCTATCGCGATTGTGGTTTATCGTATCGCGACATTTCTTCTAGCGTTGGTTGCGATCCAATGACTGTGAGCAGAATATGGAAACGGTGGTTCAGGAGTGCAATACGGAACGCCGTGCTGGATCTCAACGGCTTCGTATCACTAGCAGTCGAGATGACACATATCTTATCCGCATAACTGTAATGGATCGTGCAGCCACGTCTCGATCCCTGAGTCAAAAGTTGGGGACGTTTGCAAGACAACAACCGTGTGCACGAACAGTTAGACGAAGTTTGCAGCAGCATGGACTATCACCTTGTTGACCATGGCTGTGGTTACCCTTGACGCTGCATCACAGACAGGTGCGCCTGCGATGGTGTACGCAACGACGAGCCTGGGTGCATGAATGGCAAAACGTCTTTTTTTATGATTCCAGGTTCAGTTTACAGCCTCAAAATGTCGCATCCGTGTTTGGCGACATCGCGGTGGACGCACATTGGAAGCGTGTATTCGTCATTGCCATACTAGCGCATCATCCGGCGTGGTGCTATGTGGTGCCATTGGTTACACGTCTCGGTCATCTCTTGTTCGCATTGACGGCACTTTGAACAGTGGCCGTTACATTTCAGATGAGTTACGACCCGTGGCTCTACCCTACATTTCAGCAGGATAATGCACGGCCGCATGTTGCAGGCCCTGTACGGACCTTCCTGTATAAGGAAAATGTTCCACTGCTGCCCTGGCTAGCAAATTCTCCAGGTCTCTCACCAAATGACGACGTCTGGTCAATGGTGGCCGAGCAACTGACACGTCACAATACGCCAGTCAATACTCTTGATGAACTGTGGTACGTGCTTGAGGCTGCATGGGCATTTGTACATGTACACGCCATCCAAGCTCTGTTTGACTCAATGCCAGGCGTGTCAAGGCCATTATTACGGCCAGAGGTAGTTGTTCCGGGTACTGATTTCTCAGGATCTATGCACCCAATTTGCTTGAAAATGTAATCACATGTCAGTTCTATCATATTTGTCCAATGAATACCCGTTTATCATCTGCATTTCTTCTTGGTGCAGTAATTTTAATGGCCAGTAGTGTAATGTTTTTTGAGCCTCCTGTGACCTAATGTATATGTCTACAATTGCATTCATTTCAACATCTGATTATGGTTAATCATTTGCCATGAGCCTTGTTAACGTTTACCGCCCAATGAAAGCCGTGATCATAGCAATAGTATTGTTACCAGCATATGTTACATAAATAAATACACATAAATAGTTAACACTGCAATGTCTTAGCACATTAGCGCCACCTAGTGACAGAACTTGCAGTTTGTCACATAAACAATTTCGGTAGCATATCAGTCTTCTACAGGCGTAATTGAGAGAAGAACAGGACCATCTGTGCACATGAATTTAACATTGATGTATACAAAATTTTTATTTCAATAATTTCATTATTGTGACGCCAAAATATGGTGACGTACACACCTAGAAAATGAAATAAAGTACATCATGATTTCATCGATTTAGCAGAGGGAAATTTTATTGACACATTCTATGAGTGAATACAACAAAAATGTTCAAACGTTTGTTAAGCTTATGGGACCTTAACTGCGGGATCATAAGTCCCTAAACTTACAAACTACTTATAAACCAACTAGTAAAGACAGTACACACATCCACGCCCATTGGGGAACCACCTCGTACATTGGAGAAGTCACTAGAGGGTACAAAATGTCGACGCTAGTACCTTACATACTCTTCATTTACATCAGTGCAAGTTACAAGTCTCCCATGGAGGCAATCGTAGAGGTGCCGAATATAGTCTTGCAGAATGGCCTGCCATGTAATTTCTACTTGGCGCCTCAGATGGGCAAGTTTTCGTACTGGTAGTGCAGACCATACCATATGATGTTTCGTCCAGTCCCAAACATGCTCAGGGAGAGACACATCTGGGGATCGTACTGGTCAGGATAGTTGACGTACACCTTGTAGAGCACGTTGGATGGTACGAGATATATATGGACGAGCACTGTCCTGTTGGAAAAGCATAACTCGCCTTGTTGGTGCGTAAATTGTAGCAAGATGGGTTGAAGGATGATTTCAGTGTACTGCGCATTGTTCAATGTTCCCTAGACGATCACCAGAGGAGAATGGCCAGTGTAGGATATGGCTCCGCATACCATGATGCCGGGTGTCAGCATTGTGTACTTCAGTCATATACACTCCAGATTTCTGCGCTCCCCTGCAGGACGCCAAACATGTGTACATGCATCATTGGCACCAAGGCAAAAGCAACTTTCATCACTGAAGACCTCATACCTCCATTTGTCCTTACATAAGTGCATGTCACAACAGCACTATGCTGCTGAACGATGTTTGGGTATGAGCAAAGGATGGCCTAACGGCACGCGTGATTGTGTATCTTGGTGTGGGGAGTCAAGTCCCACACTGGCCGTTCTCCGCTGGTGATCGTCCAGGGAACACTGAAATGTGCACGGTTCACTGAAACCATCGTCAACCTGTCTTGTTCTCCAATGTCTACGTTAACTACCTTGGTCACTACCATACCCAGTTTTGTCCCCTATTGAGCTTGTTTCGGACCAGATGAAACATCATCTTGCACTGTCCTCACGACCGGCACGAAATCTAGCCCAACTGAGGCAGCAGGTTAAAATCACTTTGCCGGTTACTCCGAAAGACTACAGTCGATGCCGCTACGATCGTCTCCATGGAGAATTGCAGCTGGCATTGCTATTGCTGCCAAAGGATGGTACACATTGGGCACGCTCTGATGACTGTGCTCGCGTGCATAAGGCCCTCTCTTTTTTATTGTCTGTTTCATGCATCCTCAAGAATGTATCAATAAAATTTCCCTCTTCTGAGTCGACGAATTCATGCATGGTGTTCAATTTTCATTTTCCAGGAGTGTATTTCATAAATGGAGCACATTCCCATTTCAGCAACGATGATGACACGTAGTAATTATTTTGATGGCATCCACATGCCTGCACTTGGCACAACTAGGAACTGCTTTTTAACGGTAATGTTTTCGCCTGCTATCCAACCAATCAGAGCTACCACCCAGGGGTAGAAGAAAGAGCCGACTGCTGGTGCTCCTTTACTCGCCAAGGCCGCAATTTTTGCTGGGTCCGAGACGCCTGAGCTCTTCATCCTAGCCACCGAGATTGTCGCCACTCTGATCCTGCGTGGCCTCACTGGGTGTTCATCACATATTCACCTTGGTTGCTCTTTACTCTTTTAGCTCCCCTCACCACAACTTCCATCGTACATACCTCCCACTCGCTGGCCTCCACCCCAACCACATGGAGCACCTCCCACCTCCAACCTACCCCAGAGTCCCCCCCCCCACTATCAGTTATCTTGTCTGCCACCACCACTACCATCACCACCATCTCCTCTCAAGCCACCCACCCCCAGCCTCTCCTTGCCCTTCCCTCAGATATCCTCAGGAATACTCCCCCCCCCCCCCAATCATTATCACCCATCGCTGAGCCACAGCGGCCACTGAGTCGCTGCCTCCAGCCATTGAAGCTGTGTCCTGTCATCTCTCTATCCAACCTGACGTTCCAGCCTAGACCACCTCCCCACATCTCCAAGAAACCTCTTGCTCTTGCCCCAGCTCCAGCTCCTTCTGCTTCCATCTCTGATCCTATGAACACCACCCACCTGCATCCTACCCACCCCCAAGATGTCCCTTCCTACGTTCTCTCTTGCCCTAACCCTCACTTCCTAGGCAAGTGCACTCTCTCCTTGGAAATAAGAAAGTGCTATCCCTCCAATCTCATCTCCCAATTGATGACCCACAAGTAGTGATGGGAACAATCGAATGAAAGCAATCGATTCATTCGGTTGTTGGAAAAAACTCGATCATTCGGTTGTAGTTTCTCGTATCGGTTGAATTATTCATTCATTCTTTTGAGTGAAACCAGTCGGTGGGACCAACCGAATGAAACAACTGATTCAGTCGGTTGGACTATTCATTCGTTCTTTTGAGTGAAACCAGTCTGTGGGATCAACCGAATGAAAAAAATCGACGCAGTCGGTTGGACTACTCATTCCTTCTTTTGAGTGAAATCAGTCGGTCGGAGCAACCGAATAAAAAAATCGACACAATCGGTTGGACCACTCATTCCTTTTCTTTTGAGTTAAATAAGTCGATGGGACCAACCGAATGAAAAAATTGACACATTGCGTTGGCCTATTCATTAGTTCTTTTGAGTGAAACCAGTCAGTGGGAGCAACAGAATGAAACAGTCAGTCGGTCGCAGTTTTACTGTGTTGGATTAATATTCGTTTATTTTTTTCGAATGAAAGTAGTCTGTGGGAACAACCGAATGAAAACATGCGACACTTTCGCAGTTTTGTATATTGACTGAATTACTCATTCCTTCTTTTCAAGTGAAAACAAGCAGTAAGTTTTTCTGTCGGATTTAACCATGTAATCATTATCCCAACTGAAACGACTCATTAGTGTTTTAGCTTACAGAGCTATCCATTTATTTGTATGAATGAAACTGACATGCACATCAGATAAATACAGCAGTGCTTCATTATACCACCATGTAAAAGGGGTATGCCAAAGTTAAAATGAGTATTACAATGTTCATTTAATTATGCACTGAATGAAGTGACTTTTCGTTTTATAATACACAGTAAAATTGATTCATATTTTGTTGTAGAATAAATTGTTCGAGGTACCATAAACGAGTAACTAATTAGATATCGCTGGAGCAGACCTGCGATCACTTTCATTGCCCACCCCAGACCACAAAAACGCCCATCATCTGGACCCGATCAGATTCCTTTCGCAGACGCCTACAATCTGTAGAAGATAAGTGGCCAATGACCACGAAGTACCGCGGGGAGCAGGGACACGAGAGGGGGTGCTGCCTCGCTTGCGTTTTCACTGCTGACATCGCCAGTAAACGAGCGCCAAACTCCACACAACAGTGTCCGGCGGGCAGTGCGTGCCATCGCGCATTGTTGTCGGTTTCTTACTGTCTCAAGAAGCGTGGAAACTACAGGGTGTCCAAGATGATCGCTACATGTTTAATCTCGCATACTGCTCGCATACTGTATCTCCGAAGGGGGAACAGGAAGAAACGTGCGGTTTGCGGCTTATTGTTCATATATATCTAAGGTACTAGTAGGACAGGCTTAAGTATGTTAACTTTGAGCATATTTGTTAGATCCAAATTCGAAGATCACTAAAACATTAGGTATTGTTAAAAAAAGGCTTCATTAAAGTATTTTGTATAAAAATATTTCTTATAAAAATATTTCTGTTAATTCCATCTAATTTGAAGGAGTACGAGAAGACATACAACATTTATCAGTGCTGTAAATTTTCTTCAGTACGTCTGTATTCGTCAACAGTGTATGAAAACATTCATCTCAAGTTTCATAATTATTCACTCTAGACACAGATATTTCTGTGGTTACTGGTGAAACGGTGTGGAGGTTTATTCTATCCCTCCGCCATGTACCGTACAAAATCTTAGATGAACAGTGAACTGCCACTTGTTTTGAAAGTCAAGTGTGCAAAATTTCATCAAGTTCGGAATGAAACTCTATATTGGCATCAAAGTCTGGAATACCTACTCTCATGCATCAAATTAAAGTAGATGTAGACGGTGACCATTCTCTTTCTTTGAAGGTGAAAAGTGAAATATATCATTAAAATTCGAATACAAACGGAATTTGTTGAAGTTAGTAGGTAAAGTACCCTCCGCAGTGCACCAACGAAATTTAATGTACACAGTTACCTTCGCCTTGTTTTAAAGGTCAAGTGTGCAAAATTTCATCAATATCGCAGCCAAATTGTGGTTTTTGTCGAAGTCAGTATGTAAAGTACCCTCCGCCATGCACCGAATGAAATTTGATGTAGACATTGACATTCCTCTTGCTTTGAAGGTCAAGTGTGCAAAATTTCATCAAGATTGGAACAAAACTGAAGATTTGCATGCAACAAAAACACACACGGACACACTGCTATATTTTTAAGATTTGTGTCTTAGAATATTTCATGCTGAATCACGGTTCATTTATACCCGAAAAGGCTGAAGGAGTATGCAAATAAAGTCACACAAAGTCGATTAATTAATAAAAACATCCATATAACTGCAGAAACCGACAAAGGATTTTTCCAGTCGGTTGTATCGCATCAAGTGAAACCACTCAATGCCGAGAAGATTCATATAAAGGACGGAGACTTGTTTCATTCGGTGCTCGCAGATCGACTGAAACCACTTAAACCCACTGAAAACATTCATATAGCGCCTGCAAGCGACAGAGACTGGTTTCATTCGATTGTTTCGCATCGACTGAAACCACTCAAACCTCGCCAGTGAGTGAAAACATTCATACGGCCACAGAGACTATTTTCATTCGGTTGTTTCATTCGACTGAAAAAACCGACTGAACGAAACAACAACCGATTGACCAATCCGTTGTTAAAAACAGTCGGTTGTCCGATCACTACCCACAAGGGATATCTCGCATCCACTTTGGCCCCCATGTTACCCTCACCACCTTTTCTTCCTCCTCCACACCCTGCTAACCGCAACCTCCTCATCGCCCCCCCCCACCCCACCCTCACTGCCGTGATCAGCCAAACTCACTCAGAAGATCAAGGAGGGTGAGGTGTTCGACCAATTCAATGCCCACCGTTTCCCTGAAATCTATTCCACAAAACACATTCACAATGCCACTGGTCCCACTTTCCCCATGAAAATTTTTAGTGAGTTCACTCCCTCCATCAACTGCCTAATTAAAGAGGGGGCCATGATTTATGATTGCTGTTACAAGGTGGATCCCTCCCACTTCACTCCCCAGTCTTACTGTTCGCCGGCCGCGGTGGCCAAGGGGACTAAGGCGCTCCAGTCACGGCGTACACGGCCACTACGGTCGGGGGTTCGAATCCCCCCTTGGGCATGGATATTTGTGCCGTCCTAGTTCGTGAGTAGTTCATAAGTAGTTTGCAAGTTTAGGGACTGATTACCCTGTAGTTAAGTCCCATAGACTATACAAACATTTGAACATTTTTTTTTCTTACTGTTCCCAGCACTGCCTCCAATACAATGTGCATCTTACCCAAATCTGCAACCTCCCACCCTCTATACCCACTGTAATAGGCCCCATTTTCTTAAAGCCTGCTTCAAGCTCACCTCTCTCCCCACCTGTAACACTTATGGCGAATCCCACCCCACCTACTCCTACAAGTGCAAAGGTCGACACCCCACCTGTCACTCCCGAGCACACTATTCCCGTCCATCCTATAGACCCCCCTTTGCACACCAACAACTACCTGTGTCCACCCCCTATTGCCAAGGACGTCATCTGGTTTGTGACAACCATCCTCCAAAACATTCATCCCTTTCAATGCCCCCGCACCTTGAGTCGTCTGTCTTTGTTTTTGAAACAGTTACCGTTTGTTTACTCCAGTCAGTCGCCCAGCGAACGTCGTCCAGCGCACAAGTCTCCAGTGATTTAGGAGAAAATAATCAGTTGTAAGTGTAACCGGCTTCTCGCTAGAAGCTACATATTTTACCTCGGTTGAACAGCTGGAGGCTGCGATCGAGGGGCGTCGTTGTTGTTGGCGGTAGTTGGGACCGAAAGGACTCCCGTCGTCTCCACCGATCGGCCTGCGGCAGCGACATGCCCTCATACTGCTAGCAGTGAGGCATACACCCCACCTGCGGTTGCGTGGGAGGTTGCTCCAGTGCGTGGCAGGAGGCGCAAGACATTCCGGGGGACCGATCGTGAGGCCTCCCCAGTTCGTCTTGCGAACAGGTTTGAGGCGCTATCTGTTCAGGACAATGTTCCTGAGTCGGATGGTGTCTCTCATCCTGAGGTCACCACACAGCCTGCAAGATCCGGGCTTTCACAGAGGGTGGGTTTGCTTGTAGTTGCGAGCTCTAACGTTAGGCGGGTGATGGAGCCTTTTAGAGAGATGGCTGCCAAGGAGGGGAAGAAGACCAACATGCACTCCGTGTGCATACCGGGTGGAGTCATTCCATATGTGGAACGGGTCCATTCGGATGCCATGTAGGGTAAGGGGTGCAGCCAACTGCAGGTGGTGGCTCACGTCAGCACCAATGACGTGTATCGCTACGGATCTGAAGATATCCTCTCAGGTTTTGAGCGGCTATCTGAATTGGTAATGACTGCCAGTCGTGCTTGCAAGATGAAAGCAGAGCTCGCCATCTGCAGCATAGTTGACAGGACCGACTGTGGACCTCTGGTACAGAGCCGAGTGGAGGTTCTGAATCAGAGGCTCAGGCGGTTCTGCGACCGTGTAGGCTGCAGATTCCTTGACTTGCGCCATCGGGTGTTGGGGTTCCGGGTTCTGCTGAATAGGTCAGGCAGGAGTCCACTATACGCAGGAAGCGGCTACACGGGTAGCGTAGCCTGTGTGGCGTGGACTGGGCGGTTTTTTAGGGGCTTCGGAGAAAATCAAAATGGGCTGTCTCAAAGGGTGCAGGTGGATCACAGGAGAAATGTAGATCTGGGAACTATCGGTATAACAGTTGCAAATTGTCGTAGCTATGTCGGGAAAGTACCAGAACTGCAAGCGTTAATAGAAAGCACCGAAGCACACATCATCGTAGGCAGTGAAAGTTGGCTCAAGCCGGAAATAAGTTCAGAAGAAGTATTTGCAAAAGATCTGTGTTCAGAAAGGATAGATTAAACAAAATAGGTGAAGGCGTGTTTTTTGCCGTCAAAAGTAGTATTTCGTGTAGCAAAGTGGAAGTTGATAGTTCCTGTGAGGTATTATGGGTAGAGATTGTACCTAAAAATCGTAAGAAGTTAATAATTGGTTCCTTTTATCGGCCTCCCGACTCTGACGATACAATAGCAGAAAGGTTCAAAGAAAACCTGAATCAAATTACAAAAACGTATCCGACTCACACGATAATAGTAGGCGGTGGTTTTAATTTACCCTCCATCTGTTGGCGAAACTATATTTTCAAATCAGGAGGTGCGAAATTGTACTCAACCGCATTCTTTGAGAATTACTTCGAACAATTAGTTCATGAGCCAACTAGAATTGTAAATGGGTGTGAAAACACACTTGATCTCTTAGCCACAAACAATCCTGAGCTCATAAAGAGCATAAAAACGGATACAGCTATTAGTGAATACAGAGCTGTCGTAGCGAGATTAATTATCGAAAGTCCCAAAGTTACCAAAAATAAACGAAATGTATATTTGTTTCGGAAAGCAGATATAAATAAAAAACATTGCTACTTGAAAGATAGCTTCCACTCGTTTCTAACACTAAATGTAGGTGTAGACCAGATGTGGCTCAAATTCAAAGAAGTGGTATCGACAGCAATTGACAGTTTTATACCAAATAAATTAATACAAGAAGGAGGTGATCCCCCTTGGTACACAAAACAGGTCAGGACACTGTAGCAAAAGCAACGGAAAAGGCATACTAAATTTAAACGAACACAAAATCCCCAGGATTGGCGATCCTACACAGAAGCTCGAAATTTAGCGAGGACTTCAATGCGAGATGCCTCCAATACTTATAACAAAGAAACTCTTTCTCGAAATTTGACTGAAAACCCTAAGAGATTTTGGTCATATGCTAAATATACTAGGGGCATACACAAACAATACCCTCACTATGTGATAGTAATGGCGATCCTGCCGATGACAGCGCTACTAAAGCAGAGTTACTAAACATAGCTTTTAGAAACTCATTCACCAAAGAAGACGAAATCAATATCCCAGATTTCAAATTACGAACAGAGGTCGTAATGAGTAACGTAGAAGTAGATATCATCGGAGTAGTGCAGCAACTAAAATCACTTAACAAGTCTTCTGGTCCGGATTGTATACCCATTAGATTTCTATCTGAAGCGATAGCTCCTTACTTAACAGCCGTATACAACCGCTCTCTCAAAGAAGGATCTGTACCAAAAGATTGGAAAGTTGCACAGGTCACACCGATATTCAAGAAAGGCAGTAGGAGTAACCCATTAAACTACAGGGCTATTTCATTGACTTCAATTTGCAGCAGGGGTTTGGAACATATCCTTGTATTCAAATATTATGAATTATCTCGAACAAAATGATCTATTGGCCCAAGGTCAACTTGGATTTAGAAAATATCGTTCATGCGAAACACAACTAGCTCTTTATTCACACGAAGTGATGTGTGCTATCGACAAGGGTTTGCAAATTGATTCCGTATTCCTTGATTTCCAGAAGGCTTTTGACACCGTACCTCACAAACGGCTTTTAATCAAATTGCGTGGTTACAGTATATCGCTACAGAATAGGGGATTTCCTCTCAGAGAGGACACAGTTCGTAGTAATCGATGGTAAGGCATCGAATAAAACAGAGGTGATATCGGGCGTTCCACAGGGTAGTGTTATTGGTCCTCTGCTGTTCCTTATTTACATAAACGATTTAGGGGAAAATCTAAGTAGCTCTCTTAGGTTGTTTGCAGATGATGCCGTCATTTACCATCTAGTAAAATCATCTGAAGATCAAAACCAACTGCAGAACGATTTGAATAAGATATCTGTGTGGTGTAAGAATTGGCAATTGACTCTAAATAATGAGAAGTGTGAAGTCGTCCACATGAATACGAAAAGAAATCCGTTAATCTTTGTTTACATGATAAATCAATCAAAAGTTAAGGCCGCAAACTCCACAAAATACCTAGGAATTACAATTACTTCTGACTTAAATTGGAAAGAACACGTAGATAGTGTCGTGGTAAAGGCGAACCAGAGACTGCGCTTTATTGGCAGAACCCTTAAAAGATGCAACAGAACTACTAAAGAAACTGCGTACACTACACTTGTCCGACCTTTTATGGAATATTACTGCCCAGTGTGGGATCCTTATCAGGTGGGTTTGACGGAGGACATCGAAAAAGTCCAAAGAAGGGCAGCTCGTTTCGTATTGTCACGGTACAGGGGAGACAGCGTTACGGAAATTATACAGGATCTGGGAATCATTACAACAACGGCGCTTTTCGCTACGGCGTGGGCTGCTTACGAAACTACAATCGCCAACATTCTCCTCCTAATGTGAAAATATATTGTTGACTCCAACTTACATAGGTAGAAATCATCATCAGAATAAAATACGAGAAATCAGAGCCCGAACGGAGAGATTCAGGTGTTCATTCTTCCCGCGCGCTATTCGAGAATGGAATGGGAGATAAAATAGTATAACGGTGGTTCGATGAACCCTCTGCCAGGGACTTAAATGTGATTTGCAGAGTATCCCATGTAGATGTAGATGTACATCAGGTGGCTTTCGATGCCTGCTCATTCTTCCGGCTTGACACCTTCATCACCTTCTCCAATAACCAATCCCACTTCACCTTCTCCTGCATTGAGACCCTCACCTAAATAGTATTTCTTTTATGTACCCTAACCTCCCCCCTTGCTCCCTTGTTTTAACATGGCACGCCCATCCTACTCCTCCTCTACAACACTCACTTCCTCCCTGCCAACAAAGACCTATTCATGCACACCCTCTCCTCCCACTGTGTGAATGTCTTCTTCCTAACGAAACAGTCCTTCAACACTACCACTCCATCAACACCCATACCCTACACCATACAGAAGTCCCTGCCCTCTAGCTAGAGTTGGAGATGTGATTGGCCACCCCTGTCATGACCCTAATGGCTATAACCGCTCCTCCTCAATGACCCCACTGAACCTTTCATTCTCAGTCTCTTCCCTCTGTCATTCAGCATTACCTGTGCCACCATTTACATCTCCCCCAAAGCTGGTCCATGATTACTCCCGTGCTGATTGGGATGCCTACTGTCGCTCCATAGATACCCAAGTCAAAGTCATCCTGTCTTAACACACTCTTGAAGACAGTCTTAGCACTACCAGCACTGCCTCCAATACAATGACCCTACCCCAATCTTACCTCTCCCCCCAAGTCTAAGACCTAGGGCGAATCCCACCCCATCTACACCCCATCTGTCACCCTGGAACTCACTGTTCTCATCCGTCGTATAGACCCTCCTTTGCATCCCAACAACGTCCTTCACCAAACCTTGACTGATGCTGTCTAATCCCATGTTCCCACCATGGCCATTCACCCTCAATTCCCAAAAACCCCTCCACAGGCAATTCCGTCACTTTTATCTCTCCTTAATTGACACCAGTGACCAGGACATACTACGACGCCACCAGTAGCTCCATGACACGACCAAACGTACTCATTGAAAAAAAGAAAAAAAAAAAGATAAACGATGAGAGTGTCGACAGCCATGCACTCACCTAAACGCCACGCTTTCCAACTCTTGGCAAGCTTCCTAATGTGTTACTGGCAGTTCCACTTCACCCCCATACCCTCTCCTTCACAAATACCATCCTTTCCCCAACAATTACAGTAAGGTCAATCACCTTGCCACCTTAACGACACCTTTTCCATCCCAGAAAATCCCCACTTTGACTACACACTCTTCCCTGATGAACGCAATCATACTAATCACCTCCTCCCCCCCTGCTCGCCCCTAGATTCCAGTACATCGACTATGTCCACCCTCCCCCTCCTCAGTCGTATACACACCAATAACCACCTTACCTACAAGTACTTCTGGGCCTACCCCTTTTAATTTTATGCAATCCTCACCACTGTGTATAATGTCATAATCCATGCTATCTTTTAACCCCCCCCCCTTGTGGAGAACCTCCCATATCCTCATTTTTCTGAAACCTAACCAACCCCCATTCATCACTTCTTCCTATCGATCAATCAGCCTCACCTCAGTATTCAGCAAGGTCCTGGAAACCAACTAGAATTAACCAGCATCTTTGTCAACACCAGCCCTTCCCACTCTCCCAATGTGGGTTCCGACCATCCTTCTCTGCCAATGACCAACTCCTTCACATCACCCATATCCTCTCCCTCCCATCAATTTCCCTTTGATCTCTTCATCTCAATCAATACTGAGGAAGGCTATTACCATGTATGACATCTCTCTTTCAAACTCCGACCCTATGCCCTCCTATTAATTAGATCCAGCTCATTGCATTCTTTCTCTCCAACCACCCATTCTATGTCACTGTCTACAGCATCACTTCTGCCTGTTCTACCCCTCCACTCGGGTGCACTAAGGTCAGTGTGTAGTCCGCACTTCTCTACCTTCTGTTTACTGCAGAGATGCTCCAATCCGTGCCTCCAGGCCATCGCCTTCAGTATGCTGATGATACCACCTCCCTTGGTCTCGCCCCCTCCGTTCAACGCTCCCAAGATCTCTTTTTTCCTCCTGGTGTAACCAGTGGTTTCTCACTGTCAACCCTGATAAAGCCCTGGCTATCCTCATAGGTCGCACCACTCCTTCCTTCTGCCATCTACCTCATGTATACCTGCAAGTTAATTTGGCCTCTCTCTGGATCACTCCCTCTCGTGGATTCCCCACCTAAAGACGTGTTGTATCTTCCTCGATGCCATTTGTTGAGTTCTCGTCCCACTCTAGTTGTCAGGAAAGGTGCGGTGCAGGATTCGTAGTCATCTAGAACAATTCCCTAAATTATTAATACAAGTTTTATTGACTGAAGAATACAATACTCAACTTTTATGACTGTTCTTCTCGCGGTATAGTCTTCTGTACGATGTTAGCTGCGTTGAGACCGAGTTACTGCCTAATTCGTAGCCGAGTTCTGACAGGCCACCCAGACGCATGTCGGCCTAGATATAGTAGCTTGCAGAGGGCGCGCATCTATGGTTACTCCCTCCAAGAATCGCGGCGCCGGCGTGCGATAGGCTGTCGGACGTCATCCGCTGCCTTCTCCCCGATCGATCTCTAGCGTCTGGCATGTGGCGCTGACGTTACGACACAACAAGACGAGCCAATGAAAATTCCATACCTGTAACCGTCTCTTTAAAATCGTGTCAGCCGGACTTGGGGCCTTCAACCACCCACCATCCTCTTGACCTAGAGTTTCCTCATATGTCCTGGGGAACTCCGTCTCGCCCACCTTTGAATAAAGTCCTCCAGATACTTGAACGCCACACACTCTGTCTCACATATTACATCCGCATCAATGTCCAGCTCACCATGCGGATTCTGTATGACTTCATCCTGTTTCTCCACCTCCTCCAGTTCCTTGAACAGTTCAATATGCAATACATCAACCGAAAAATAGACTTCCGCAACCGCTTGATGTACCCTATCGTAACAAATCCTGGACTCTGCCACATCTCCTCCACTGTATCACTCCTGTCCTGCATCTTAACACCCTCTATGTCCTAACCCAAGGCAACGTCTGTCACTTCTCTTTCTGTATGATGCTATGATGTCCTCCATCCTGAAATATATACCAACTCTGATTGCGCCCTGCTCATTTCCTTCCCTCATAAATAAGCCTCCACGTCCCATCCCCACTTCCTCCAACCCCAGAGTCCTTGCGGCCCGCTCTGTCGTCGTCGCCTCCTCCCTAACTTCACCTCTTCCCTCTTACCATCCTGTCATCTGCGCTCTCCCCCTCCCCCACCCTCTTCCCATGGTAGATCCATGCTGTGACAGTGGTTGGTGCCTTTTTACAGCATGGTGTTCTGTAACATAGTGATATTTCATTGCCTTTGTCTGTGGTTTTAGCTTCTTGTGGCTGCCAATTACGGATTAACAATCGAGGCATCTGTGTTTTCATCACCATGTGTGTCCAATGTGTCATTCTCTGTTTTACTTTGACCATCCTAGTATATGTGTCACTTTACACCATGGCTCGTTTAACTTCATCATGTGATTTAAATGCTTCTTTCACATATTTTAACTTTCACCCATCAACTTCATCTTTCTTGCATATTAATTCACATATTTTGTCTCCTTATTTATTCTCTTCATTATGTTTGCCAAAAATGTATATCTGTGTGGCTGTAGAGCAGCTTGTGACATTGGATGCTAAAAAATAAAGAAAAAATGATGAGGCACTATGTATTTACATGCAGAATGTGTTCGTTAACCATAATTGCAAGCACCTTTTTTTTATTTATGTTATGTTGTAACGGTAGGAATCATCTGATTGTGGCAGCTAATAATGCTGAAACTGGCAATTAAACAAATTATTTCAACTTTAGCGGTCTTGACAGTTAATATAACATGAATCGTACAGCTAATGACAATGATGGGCCTTATGGCAATTGCCATTGGGGTCTTTAATGCCTTTACAGATATGTTGTTGAAATAGGCAAAAATTTTAAATTTACTTCTAATCTTTATAAAACACATACATATACATACATTTTGCCCTGACAGTAAGATGTATAGTTTACCAGCTGAAAAAAAATGAGAACAATTGTCAATAGAGAAAAGATAGAAGATCCATCATGTTGTGAAGCCAATGGCGTATGAAATTCGTGCCACTGACTACAACATTGTTGAGGGCGTCTAGTTCCGAGACTGACAGCAATATCCCAAGATTGACCGGTTTGCTACAGGACCAACCTCGCTCTCAGTTCATGGCCATAGCTCGTAGTGATCGCCAGTACTCATCGTCATATCTGTGTTAGTTGGTGTAGTTGTGTCAATTTTGTTAATAAGTGTAATACTGTTACGACAGAATTTTCGGTGATGGGGTTTGTTCCTGTATGTGTTGCTTTTCATTCGTGATGGATCCAGCATTAATTCAGTGTTTTCAACAATAGCAGCAGCAGATAGATTTGCTTAGGCAGTTTGTCACTGCATCTCGAGACTCTTTGGTTGATCAGCTCTGTCTCAGCTTTGTTCACCTCCCTGCCCTGCGGTGCCAGTTTCTCTGCCTTATCAGGAAATGAAGAAAGACTGGGACTCATTTGTACATCATCTTCAACAGCATTTCATACTGTTAAGTTAGTAGAATTTTTCTTATCTTGGATTGATCCTGATACTTTTCATATCCTTCGAAAACTTGCTCCACTCACAGCTCATCTCTTACTATGGTCAACAAACCCAGATTGTCCTTTCCCATGTGGACTTCCGCCAGAGCAAAAAGAAATGAAAAAGCCATATCAGCCATGGGTTGAAGACTGCCGAGGGCTCAGTCTCAAGAATGGTTTTGTGTGTTCAAATGGTCAACAATCATATGCCGACTGATTAATTTGTGTCATCATCATCATCTGTTCCGGTCCAGATAGGTCAGTGTGCCACAACGTGTTGCGCCTGCAGGATCCCACTGTTGATTAGGTTTCCTTGATATACAGGCTTTTGAGGAGTCCTAGGCACGCGTAGATCAGTTCGATGAAATGGCAGAGGTGGGGGCGGTAAAGCGTGCATGTTATCACAGGCATTATATGTCGCCCTTCTCATCATCGCCTTCGTGTTGATTACGTTCGTTCACTTCTGCTATTTATCATAAAATTCTCCCCTCTTGCCCAGATTGTTTTTTGCAGACACGAATGTCCTAGCAGTCTGCTCCAGGGCGCACTGTGTGTGTCATGCCATAAACTTAGCCACATACCAGGTTTTTGTGATAGTTCTGCGCGTTGTGGGCACCAATTTCAGATGAAGAATTTACGAAATGTAATTGTATCTCTCTGTTTCTGCCTCAGGGGCCCAATGTGCCTTGAACTCTGCATTATGCTGTATATTAAATAATGGCGTTCCGTTTCCATGACACGAGTGTTTCTGGGTCCGTTGTAAATATGTATACATAATTCACCATGGGGCATCCTTTTCTTACCCCCCTCCCCTCCCCCTACAAGTCATTTGCTTGGGTATTGTAATCAGCAGATTCCAGTTCGCAGCTAGTTCACAACCGAAGTGGGGTATCACCAGGTCATGAAATCACTGTTATGGCTGTCAAAAGCATGGATTCAGGAATTATATTAAGTCTCGACGTGCTCATGGCATTTGATTTTCACATTCAAAATGCTCTGCACCTCATCTTGGACTGTATTCTGTTTCATGAATAATATTCATTGTTCAGTGAGTTTTTGTCGTTTGTTTCGTCCAGTTTGGGGGTGGCAGTCTTGTATGAGACTTACATCACTCTCAAACCCATTGCAGTCTCAAAATTTTTCCCTACTTGGCCTATTCCCTTTTCAGGCATCCAGGTATTGAGAATAAACTGGACCATTTTCAAGACCTGATATCACTGAATGGTTACTTTCAGTTAGTGGGCTACCCATCTCGTAGTAAAAATAAATAAATAAATAAGACCAAAAGGAGCCATTTAGTTGTGTGGTGTCTTTACGTCCACCACAAATGCTCAGCCGGTGATAGATTGCTTTCCTATTTACCCCTCAGAAGACATTTAGGCGAAATTGGTTGGTGGTGGTGAGTGCTTTCCAAAAATGGACCTGGAAGATGCATGCTTGTACCTTCCCTTTGATTTCACATCTAGACATTTCATGGTCGTAAGCGTGTTGTTTAGGTAGTATCACTAGAAATGACTGCAGTTCGACAACCCAAGTGTGCCTGCCACCATTTTTCAGTGTTTTTGTAGCAGTTGTTAAGAGACATCCCATGCTGCTGTGCTTAATAGCATCATCACAGGTTCCCCCCACAATGACCACCTCAATAATCATCGTGTCTTGTTAGTAGGCTTAAAGTGCAATCTTCAGAAATCACAATTCTTGCAATATGAAACAGAGTATTTGCTACATATTCTGTCAGAACTCATTACGGTGGTCGATAACCTCCCTCACCCAAATAACCTAAAGGAACTACGGTCCTTTCTAAGCAAGGCCAGCTACTATTCCAAATTTCTTCCAAACGTGGCTGAATTCGTACTTCTACTGAATACATTATGCAAAAAAGGCATTATTTTGTATGGTCTCTTGTTTGTGAAGCACCATTAACTCAAATCCACTCTCTGTTGAAATTTCACCATGTCTTTTCCCTTACCACTAATACTTCACAGCATGAGTTCGGAGCAGTCCTTGCTCACAAGCTTGAAGATGGCTCCAAGCAGCCAATAGTGTATGCCTCCAAGACAATGACAGGCATGCAGCGGAGTTATTCTCAGATCAAAAATGGAATATAGTGTGAGCTCGCCGGCCGCGGTGGCCGAGGTGACTGAGGCGCTTCAGTCACGGTCAGCACGGCCACTACGGTCGGGGGTTGGAATCCCCCCTCGGGCATGGATATTTGTGCCGTCCTAGTTTGTAAGTAGTTCATAAGTAGTTTGTAAGTTTAGGGACTGATGACCCCGTAGTTAAGTCCCATAAGCTTAACAAACATTTGAAACATTTAGTGTGAGCTCTGGTCCAGATTTATGCAGTTGAAGGCCTTGCTAGAACATTTGTTTTCATAAATGGCCTCAGTTCACGTGTCATCTGCAGAGACCACACTGCTCTTGTTCCTCAGCATTTATCAGACTGTCCCAGTAAATGGTAGAAGTCCCATGGAAACCCTCCATGGCTGCCAGCCCAGGATACTGCTCACCTCCTTGTCCAGAACCATAACCCAGGATATGTGCTCATCCGTGGTGATATATACCCAGCACCTCCGTCTGGGAATGCACCTTTGGCCACAACACTGGTGGGCACAAGCCACCGTGCAGCAAGCGTGGGGATAGTGGATTTTCATCATTGATGTGGAAGGGGTGAAGCTCGCCTACCGTTTGAACCAGCTATGCCCTTGGTGGGGCCCCAGGCCACCGCCTACAGTTCGGCAGCCTACTCCAGTAGGGGCCCACTGGCTGATGCAGCAGTTAAGAAGTGACCACTGATTAAGCACCCAGCACAGCAGCTGCCAATGGCTGACATCCTTCTCCTGCTCCCACTCCCTCGGATGACAAACTCTAGACGGAGTCAATATTCAAAGAGTTGTGTGACAGCTGCACTGTATGAATGCTTTATCTGGTGAGTCGACTGAAAACATACAAAGATGATGGCAACAACATAGTAATTCAGCTGCTCTTCCCACAAGCTGGCTTTAGCTTCAGGGCTCTTCCTAGGCTCCCTACATCGCCACCGCCTGTGGCCTTTGTGCTGCTACACAGGCATTGGATGCACCTTTCAAAGATGCGGTGACAGAAACACCAGCAATGGTCTTTCTGTCCTCTGTGAGCAATGATGTCAACATGCAGCCTGTCTCTCCCCAATGCCCAATATTGCAGGACCACCACTGTGCCCTCATCGTTGACACCCTGGGCACTTATAGCCATACGCTTCACCTGGGTGGCTGGCTGCCCAGTGACATTCTGGCATCTCCGCTGCTGCCACAGAGAAACCTGGGCAACTCCACTGGCTGCCACACTCCTCCCTTTCCATGATTATCAGCTGCTCTGTCCACCAAGGTTCACCTCCACCTGCGGCCCCTATTTCTTAAGCGGGGGGGGGGGGGGAGTGATGTTGTGTTTCAGTGCTAGAATACCCAGCCTGTCCGCCTATAGCATTATGAAATTCTTGCCACTACCAATGATGCAATTGAGGGCACCTTCTATGCATACTGACAGTGCCCTCCCAAGTTCGGCCAGTTTGCTGTGGCACCATCCTCACTCTCAGTTCGCCAGTGCTCACACTGTTGGTCAGTGTTCTCCATTTTATCTATGTTGGTGTAGTTAGTGAACTTAGTTAATACGTGTAGTACTACTACAACAGATCAGTTCTGTAATAGCTCAAAAGCCGCCAGCAACTATGATTCCTTTTTATTCAGACAACAGCTGTGCCAACAGTGGCATAGCTACAGGCAGTGCCACCCAAGGTGGACTGACCCTAGCTGAGGAGCCACATGATGTGTCTCCAACACAATGGGTCCAGGGTTCTCTGTAGGCTATGTCGTCAAAGCCTCTAGGGAAGCTAACCCTGAAATCAAAGCCCGGTTCTGCAGACTGGAAGTTGAACACAGGGTTGCTACCGCTGTTCTGCAAAAATCTGTTGTCATAAATAATTTAACAAAGAATGCCAGAATGTCCTCACGAAAAGAAATTGTGACAAGAAATTGGAATATGATTACATTGGTGCTTAAATTTGCTACAGAGAGCAATTAATTACAGGTGCAAAGGTACAAAATTAATCTGATTGAAAGGAACAGGAGAGATTCACAAGCAGAAATTCTCCCTGTACTATTCAGAAACAAAGGGAATTATGTAGTTTATGGATTCATAGTCTCCAGGGTTATGCATAGATTTGTTATTGCTTCCCCCCCCCCCCCCACATACACATGAAACAAAATATACTCTGCATATCAAACACAAATTTCACAATGTGATCTTTGTGCATGTGTATGTATCAATGAAAGAATCAAATGAAGATCTCTATGACCAAATGACCAACTACAGAAATTCTGTACTGGAATACCTATGAATCGCTGAAAAATTGTTCTTGGTGACTATAATGTCAAAGTGGGCAACAAAGAGGCTTTCATAACTGTGTTTAGTAAGAAAAGTCTGCATGATACAACTCATAGAAATGATATGAAGGTTGCTCAATTTATTTCTGCAAACAAGGTAAAGGCAGCAAATATCTGCCAAAATAAATATCTACAAAGGGAGTTGGGAAATACTAAGAACCAATGAAGAAAATAAAATAGTCCATATATTTTTATCAAAGTTGTGTGCATCCAATATTTAACATGTGTGCTCTCTCTGAGAAGCTGATTCTGATACTGACCATTATCTAGTATAAAGCTAAACTGAGACAGAAACTTTTATGGCTACCAAAGCATGTAGAACTATGTAGGAGAGCCACACGAAATCAGGTGACCTTACAAGCTCCAAAGTTAGGCATGCAGCCTTCTAGGCCCCTACATTCTCTGGTATTACAGACGTGCCATTTGCAATGTAGAGAGCATACCAGTGGTTGCAGAGACACTTCCAAGTGACCCATTCGCATCTGGACAACATAGGATAAGGACGTAGTCACAAGTATTCTGACAAAAGCAGCTATAATGATTGATGTGCGGACTACA
The DNA here is from genome assembly GCA_026315105.1 of Locusta migratoria. Classification (NCBI taxonomy): domain Eukaryota; kingdom Metazoa; phylum Arthropoda; class Insecta; order Orthoptera; family Acrididae; genus Locusta; species Locusta migratoria. The sequence goes on from CM048747.1 coordinate 7,831,230, forward strand.
CAAGACGGTTCCAGTTATGAGGGCCTGTCTTAGACTCCAGACAAGTGTTAATTAACTATTATCTCAGGATAATCTTGAAACTTATTGTAGGGATGGACACCACTTTATTCATCTTCCATCAATGACTGGACTTGATTGCATTTAGGGTAGACTTTCTTCTTTACTTCTAATGGACCTAATTAGGAACAGCATCTTCAATTTGGGCTATCTTTCCTGTTGGCAGATCTTTTATGATGCAGCTCAGTGCTATCTTACCTAATAGAGATAGAACAATTTCTGGACTGCTCTTGCAAGAGTCTGTATCTTGTGTTTTTGTGCATCAGAGCAGATGGTTTGTTTGTCAGTAAATCTCATCAATGTTTTATCTTTCTTTTGTCTGTGACACTGTGAGGAACACATTACTGGGCGACAAGGTAAAGTGGGGAAAACTTCAGAGATGCGGCTCTTCTAATCAATTTCTCTTACCCTCATTCAGTGTATCACATTCCCAACATGGTAGAATAGATCTATAACAGTCTACTAGCAGACCTTCAGCAATTACAGCAAAACATAGAATTAACAGATGAAAGTCTAACTATGGGTGCTCCAGCCTAGTAGAATACCCTCAATCATATTGCAACCGTCTCAGCCACAGTAGCGGGATTTCGACAAGTAACATTGGCATAGCAACAGCTGGAAATAAACAAAAATCCTAGGCACACTACATTGCCACAATAGAAAAATATTTCAATGCCCACTACTAAGGAACAATTGTGCATGTATTTCCTTGCCTATGTCAGACCAGACTTCAAAGTGTTAAGGATTTGAAGCACACGTACATGTGTTTTAAAAAAATAAAAATAAATGGTGAACCAAGTAGTACTAAACAATGGAAACCGCAGGCTGGAATTCAACAATATAATGAGGATAGTTCACAAATTACTGCAAAGATTTACATTGAGCTGTGACGAGCACAAAAAAGGACACTCATACAGATAGAACTGAAGCTTTTGGCCATAGTACGTGAGATATTTTCTGTATCTATAATACTTGTGTGTAATATGTAAATGTGAAAGTAGTGTAATTTTGTACACACGTTTAAGATAATATAAACATTAACGTTGAAAACTGAGTTAATGAAGTGAAGAGGCGTATTTTTCATAATTAATACAGGAATTACAAGAAAATGAAATGAAATATAAACAGATTTTTTTTAAATTAAGTAATACAAGACCCGACAAAAATATGGAATATATTTATAACTGAATGAATATATCATTATTGCCAAATTTTATCAATAAACAATATTGTAAAAGTGTTTCAAAAAGAGTTGTATAATCTTTATGTTTTCATTTTATGCTTGTTGTATTAATATTTGAAATAGTAATCTGAAATGCAACTGAGTTTTATTTTTGTCCTTCTTCCTCAGTGTAATTATGATTTTCTTTAGGAGATGTAAGTTGTAGCCTTTTTTCGGTCTCTGTAAAAGAGGTGATGCTGATTTATATTATCACAGATGAGATATAAACCTTGTCCAGAAGCATTAAATGTGGACTGTTGCTAAACATTTGCCCAAGATACTCCCTACAACGTCTAAATTGGTGTTCTATCACAATGACAACCTCAGCAACAACCTAGCCCATTCCTGTGCCATCCCCACCCACAGCCACTTGCCACAGAGGTCTACTCCCTTAGACCTGTCCGATCCACTCAGCCAGCACTTCCTGTTCCATTTCTGTCACTGGATTATCCTACCCTATCAAGGACCAGGCCACCTGTGAAAGAAGCAATGTAATTTACCAACTGTGCTGAAATTACTGCGCAGATTTCTATACTGGCATGTCTAGCGACCAGTTGTCCATTAGAATGATTAAAATGAATGGACACTGGCAAACATGCAACTGAGCGTATGTTTGATTTTAAAGGCTGATTCAAAACCCATACCGTTTGGATCCACCCCCACTACCAGCTTTTCCTGACCTCACAGATGGGAGCTATTCTTACAGCACATTCTCCAATCATGAAATTATTGAGGCCTCAGCCAAACGTAACCCCTTTCCCCACACCCAACAGTGCCTGCCTTTCCAGCCTACACCCGTCCCATATCTTGTATATTCCATGTGGGTGTCAGGGGGGGGGGGGGGGGACTTGGCTCACCTTCTCTCTCCTGCCTCTGCACTTCATTCCTAAGCTGTGTCTTTTTATGAGGGGGGTTGCTAAAAGCTAATAAGTGTGTATATGAGTCTTTTTACGTACCTGCCACAGCTTGCCGAATGTCTTTACAACGTGCTGCAAACATTTTTCTGTTCTGTTGCTTCCGAAATTACAGCACACTTTACCAGTCACTACACTTTACCAGTCACCACATTTATGGGAGTGCTCTGCTTCCAATGTAGCACCTATCTGTAGCATTGAACTGCTCATGAGTATGTTTTCTTTTTAAACTGGCCTTAGCACCCAGCTTTGCCTGGGCGTTTATTTACTGCAGTGTTCTGTTAGCCCCTTTGCTCTTCCCTCTTCTCTCTGTCCATCCCCTGCTACCTTCTACCTCTGTCCGTCTCCCTTTCCCTCTTTACCTACCTGCTCCTCCTTTCTCCACCACCTTCTCCCTCTTCCTATATCCAACTATTTATCTGCCTGTCTCTGTCATTTCCTTTCCATCCTTTGGCCAGATTCCTCTCTCCCCTCTCCTCTCTTAAATTTCATTCTGTGTCTATGCTCTCCTTTGACTCTCTCAATCCATATCCTTCTTTCCCTGTATTTGAAAATATTTCTATTGTAAGGTATTCTCCACCAAGCACCATATAGAATATTATGTTCACAGTGATCTCCCTCTCATTTTGAATGCTAAGTATACAAAATGTCATCAAAATAAGAATAAAACTGTATATATTATATATAAGTATTTCTTTCTTAGATTCTATCTGTTTTGTATCCTTGTTAGTTGTCAGTAAAGTGTGACTAATGAAAAGGCAATGAGAGATTAAAAACCTCTCTATTTCGTATTACCTACTGTTATTAAAGTCTGAATCAGGAAACAACATAAACATCATATTATGTACGGAGAATGAAACAATACATATATTTTCATAAATACGGTAAGGTTTGTAAATCACAAAGTATATAGCTTGTCGTTAGAGTATTTATTGCTCCACATTTTTATTTTTGATCGATGCACTCACCCACTGCCACATTCCACAACCAAACTCTTTCTACCAGCATGAAACGAAGGGCTATCCACCACCAAAACTAGGAGTGAGTGGAAGTGAGTGGTCATGGAGAAATGTCTGTCAATGAGTGCACACACAAGCCTTAACTAATGAAACATTGCTTAATTACAGCAGAGGCCACACTTTTCATTTATGCAGTAATCATCATCATTATTGTCAAATATCGTCAAACAATTTTAGACAATACTTACAGCACACAGCAATGATAAGTATTCTTCTGTGAGAGCAAGGCCTTCCAGTACTAAACATGTTAGATGCCTAGATGTAGAAATGCAGTTGTAGAGAGCTCTGACAAGAAGATCCATCACAAACTTTGTCTGAATAGCTGGCCTTCCAGCTGCTTTACTGGCTCTCTCTCGTGTATCAAATACCTCTATATCTGTTGAAATTGAAAAGCAATATTTGTTGCTTGAAACCTTTCATAATCACCAGGTTAGAATTTTTCCTACAATTATTATTCTGTACACAATAGGACAATGACAGTCTTCCAAGTATGAAATTACATGTACACAGTGACCCTATTCTTGTTTCCAAAGCCACTGCATGTCACACACACACACACACACACACACAGAGAGAGAGAGAGAGAGAGAGAGAGAGAGAGAGAGAGAGAAAGGGGGACAGAGAGAGTGAGAAACAAAAATATATCAAAACAAGAGGTAGGTCGTGGATCTACATAAAATTGCATACGATGTATGATGGCTAGTACTTATAAACTTCAACAAAAACGACAGTTTTATTATAATCTTGATGACGGGGTTCATGTCTAAAAGAGTATGTAGGGGTGTTGGAACTTAAATAGTGGTAACTACTTATTCACAACTGATACAAAAGCGTTACATGTTTGCAATTATTACTGTCCTTCAAAGTAGTCACCAAATTATGAATAACACTCTGCCAGCGATGTGGAAGGCGCAGTACACCATTAGCAGAGCCTGTTCTGTTGATGGTACGAATGGAGTTGCCCACTGCCTGTCGAATCTCTAGAACAGATCTGAAACCAATGCCATGAGTTGGTTCCTTCATCTTCGGAATCAAATCAAAGTCACAAGGACTTAAGTCCAGGAGGTATGGTGGATGGTATAGTACTTCCAAGTCCCATCGACTCAACAGAGAGCTGTATGCGCCCATGCATTGTCGTGCAAAATGATGGGTGGGTTGTGCAGAGAGTGTTGCCACTTCTTTCGCAAAGTTGGTCGCAGATAATGCTCCAAAAACGAACAGTAATACTGTGAACTGGAGTTGGGATAACACCCATATATAGAGACAGCGTTACGTTAGACCACTCGCTCACAAGTGATTTTTCCTCGATTGTGCACACGCCGATGACGTGGGGTGGGCGAGTCCATTTACTCGGGGGTAGCGTAGGTATTCAACAACGTGTGCTACAAGCCACAATAGTAGATTCCATTGCATAGTGTCTCCACAGCAGTGTTGCCACTATTTAAGTTCCAACCATATATATGACGTGGGACCAGCGAATCCTTTTGCTCGGAGGTATGGTAGGTGTTCAACAACGTGTGCTACAAGTGAGAATAATAGATTCCATTGCATAGTGTCTCCACGGCAGTGTTGCCACTATTTAAGTTCCAACTATAGTTAGAACTTGAAAAGTGGCAACACTGATGTGGAGACACTATGCAATGGAATCTATTATTCTCACTTGTAGCACACGTTGTTGAATACCTATCTTACCTCCGAGCACCGAGCAAATGGATTCGTCGGTCCCACGTCATCGGCGTGTGCACTCTTTCGGACATGTACCTTAAGCCATCATCAAGGTGGTAATAGAACTGTAGCTTTTGTTGAGCTTCATACCATAATTAAAGTACCCTCTGCCATGCACCATACGACATTTTTACGCAGACAGTGGCCTTTCTCTTGTTTTGAAAAACAAATGAGCAACATTTCAACGAGATTGGAACAAAACTGAAGATTTGTATACAATACAAATTACACAGACCCTATATATGTATGGAAAAATGTATAGTCTTTGACTGAATGTTCATTACAATATCACTGTAAAAATTTAGCATAAAGCGGCCAAGAACTTTATGAGATTCTTGGAAAAACATTAAACAGTGTCTTATCTTTTATCATGAATCTCATTGTTATGCCCTATAACCTTCCCAAAAGTGCAAGCAATATGTCGACAAAGTTTCATCGCATTCGGATAAATGGTAGGTAGTGCATAAAATACAAACTAAGATTTTTATGCAGAAGGCTAATGCTTTCATACATGAGACAACCCAGTGGCCTGCGTGAAGGAGGAAGAAGACATTGTGATGGCGAGAGGAAGGAAAAACAACTCGTGGTGACGCGCCTTCTGTTGACAACAGGAGGACACTGTCCCTGGCGGAAAACTGATACCAAAATAAAAATTAGTTACAAACAAGGTCTGAAACAGTCTGCCAACCCTGTTGTACAAAGGAAACCACTTTCTACCGGACATGATTAGTGACAATGGCCACTATGGTCCATGATGCAGTATTGGGATAAGCATCCACTGTTGAGCATCCACATTGAGATGAAAAGAAAGCAACTCTCTAGGATTGAAAACAAAGTTGAGGCATGCTGGTAGGTGGGATAGTTCATGTACATTAGTATGTTGAGTTGGAAATGGGTTTCGTAGTTCAACTGCTAAAAAAAACAGGTATTTAAGGTATTATCGCAGGCTTATTTGGCAATGACACTGATGAGCTTGAGGTCTGTGGTCAAGTGTAACTTTGTACCAAACAGGAAAACACATGATTTTTTTTTTCAATGCGCAGACAATGGTGAGAGTCTCCTTTTCAGTTTGTGAATACTTCAGCTTTACAGAGTTCAACATATTTTATGATTAGGCTATAAGGTACACAGTACCATGCTCGTACCTATGAGCCAAAATTGCGTCCAAGTTTCTGAGGTCATAAATAAATATTGTATGGTTGAAATGTAATCAAGCAGGGGGTACTACAACTTCTGTTTCAGTGTAAGAAATGTCTTGTTGCAAAACCAATACCCCATATCTGACAGTGGCTGCCACCTCTATCCAACCCCTTCCCATTGTGTGTGTGTGTGTGTGTGTGTGTGTGTGTGTCTTGTGTGCGTGTGTTTTGCTTCCCTCCGCACTCCCACATCCCCACTCCATTTCTAAGCTGCATCTCTTTCCACCCATCTAGTACATGCATGCTCCATAAGGCTGTGTAGTCTCCATCCCCACCTCTGCCTTTCAACTTTCCTGTTCCCCCTCCCCCTCCTTTCCCTTCACTGAAGAGCGTGGCTTGAAATGCAGCAGCTGGAGATGTTTGTTGTGTGTTTGAAGTACGTCTGTGTGTTTTTCAATTATTGGTGTCTTCGCCGACCGTGGTGGCCGAGGGGACTGAGGCGCTCCAGTCACGGTCTGCACGGCCACTATGGTCGGGGGTTCGAATCCCCCCTCGGGCATGGATATTTGTGCCGTCTTTAGTCCTAGCTAGTTCATAAGTAGTTTTAAAAGCTTAGGGACTGATAACCCCGTAGTTTAGTCCCATAAGTTCTACAAACATTTGAACATTTTGGTGTCTTTTTCCTGAGGAAGGCTAATGGCCAAAAGCTGAAGAGTCTTCCTTATGCTATCACAATTTGATGAATGTCTTTGCGGTGAAACTATCCATATTACACTGAAAGGAAGGTATTAGATATGATGTACGTTAAGACAAACAAATTATTACAATTTCAGGAAAAAAAACTGATGATTCAGTCAACAGAAGTAACTTCATAAACTGTGCTACTCAATAATACCTTGGTCAACCTCTTCCTCTCACGGAAGTAGTTATTCAGCTTGGCACTGATTGATAAAGTTGTTGGATGTCCTTCTGAGGGATATTGAACCAAATTTTGTCCAACTGTCGCATTGAACGGATTGGAGGGCACTGCCCATAATACTCCAAACATTCTCGATTGGCGAGAGATTTGTCAACTTTCTGGGGAAGGTTGGATTTCAGAAGTACAAAGACAAACAATAGAAATTTTCGCTACATGTAGGTGGGCAATATTTCGTTGAAATGCAATCTGAGGATGGCTTGCCATGAAGGAAAACAGTAAGGGGCACAGACCATTCTCAGCTACAGCCGTGTTTTAAGGGTGACATGGATGATAATTACAGGTGTCCTGCTATGAAATGAAATGATAGCTTAGGCCATCACTCCTAATTGTTCAACTTTAAGGTGAGGAAACGCCTGGTTGGTATTTTTCCACTGTCCAGGATGTCTCCAGAAACATCTGCATTAGACGTCAGGACACAGTTGTTCAAAGTGAGGCTAAAGGTCATTACTAAAGATCATTCTTCTCCATTCAATTTAATTCAATAATCTGGCCACACAGGACTGATCATATGCTCTACGGCGCAATGCTTATGAGTGTGCAGCTGCTCCCCATCAGAGGTTCGAGTTCTCCCTTGGGCATGGGTTTGTGTGCTGTCCTTAACATAAGTTAGTTTAAGTAAATAATTTAGTTTAAGTAATTAAAAAAACCTAGGAACTGATTAAGACTGAAGTTTTGTCCCATAGCTTTACAAAGATTTGAACTTTTTTAAATTATATACAAATAAGATTGGGGTAATCAGTGCAAGGGGTGCTGTAAGCTCATTCTCCTTTCAGTGAGCTGACTAGTAATGGCCTTGTCGACACTGAAGCGCCAGTTGCCTCCCTGGTGATTGCTTGGTCCTCACATTCTGTAGTCTCTCTAGGTCAATTCTACCTTCTTGAGACTCAGGCTTCGTTCATCCACCCCTACCAACGTCATCAAATAGTGGCAAGCCCCTATTCAAATGTCGAACAATGTGCCAACTACTCGAACAGACTTCTTTGATCCGAACTACGCATTCTTACTCAAATTCTGTTTTCTGGGTATACTGCTCATGCAGCTGACTGTGTAGCTCAGCTGAGTACAAGGAATACAATTTGCAGAGATTTTATGCCCTGATACTGGCATGTCCCCTATCTGCTATCCCTGCCAGCATCAAGGGGAATCCGCACTCCATTCATGTTTCTCTTGAACAACACTAAAATAATGCTCTACATTAATAGTTTCCATAAAGTGGTTTTTTCAGCGTTTGTGTCTTTCAATGACTCACGGGTCAAGCATCAGTCATTAACAATTGTGGATGCCTCCCTCTCTAGAGTGGTTCTTTACTCTATAGTAAGATATTTCACTAAACATTTTATCCCAGTAGTTACCATATCAGTCACACAGTGAATGAAATAATATATTTCTTATGACTTTAAATTTTAAAAGAAATTATGACTTATTTTAAAATCAAAGAAAATTTTTAAAAAAAGAACCGAGACATACAAAACGGAAAGGAAAGCCTAGACCTACATAATTTAACATGTAAGAGACCATGTATTTTATTGTGTACATATATGAAGGTTGTCTTTCTTCCACAACGAAATAATTACAGTGTGCTAAATGTAATTCTGGTAAGAAAAAACACTTGCAGGTTTTAAATTTCTGTAAGATAAAATTTTTGCGGCGTGTAAAATTTAACTACTGTACGGTAACTACTTTGTGCAATAAATACATACCTCCTTTTTTCTCGTAACGACTTCTTATAGCAACATAATGCAATGATCTATCAGTGGAAATTGCCTCTATAATAGGGATCCATTCATCACATTTTATCCGATCAGTATAAAAATCGATGCTCTTTTTCCAAGCAAACTCCTTAACATTGCGAAGTGGCATCATCTTTCGCTTTCTACAGAGTTCATCATAAACAGAGAAGAAGTTTGAAGTAGAAACTTTTTTTGTTGGGATAGGGCCAACCATTTTCTCTAAAGGAAATGAGAAACAAAAAACATTATTACCGAATAAGTATCTAATTTTAAGAAAAGCCTATGAGTTACATGTGTTACAAAGTAAACAGCACATACACAGGGAAGTCTGGTGAAGGAATAACTCTTTTTGTAAGAGGGAAGATACGAGCCAGGTAGAGTACCATATAGTTTAACAGTGGATTATATCCACAGTCAGAAATGTACGTTGCTGGCCACTTGGAGCGCTGCTGACGCCGTGTGTGACAGAAACCAGGGGTGTCGTCACTGTAAATAATACACTGTGGCACAACCATTCATGTTCAACTTCAGATGTCTGGGCGTGCTAGCTATAGATGTTCATATTTCGTTTCTTGCCAAATCCAAATATGGCTGCTATGAAATATTACAAGAAAACGAAAAGAAATTACCGGTACGTTCCATTCCGCTTCTCTATCATCCTATTACATTGCATATTGACATAAATCTCAAATTAACAGCATGCAAGCGGTTCTTTGTCAGCTAATAATTGATGAAAATCCGTATGCCAAATTAAAACATGACGGACAAAGAGAAATCGCGCGCAAAACATATGAATATGCAGGCATGTTGTAGCTCTATGCTCAGAGACCCGAGTTCCCTCCTCGAAAGTCATACCAGAGTCTAACCACGTCACTCCTATAGAATTTTGTTATACGCCGTGACAGCAGCGCTCCAAGCGGCCGGCAAGCTACATTTCTGAATACGATATTGGATGAGTGGGAAGATTATCGATTATATTGATTTCAACATACTTAGGGAATAATAACACCCAATAGAATATGCACGCATTAGAAAGACGTGTGAAATTTTGTGAATCATTAGACTCCATACCGAATTGATATACATAAAAAAACTTTCTGTCATAGTAAGAACAGACTATAATAGACATTTATTATTGCTTTATGTTTATATTCTACTTACTTTCAGCGAAATAAGCTGAAAATATACAAGTATTCATAAGTATTTGTTCCTGACGAAGTCATTTTTTACACCACTGAATCGGTTAAATTCGACTTTTTTTTAGGTTTATTTCCGATTTATGTATGTCTCTTGATATTTTACTAATGCTTCTGATGCAAAAATTATAATAACTGTTTCGTTAATTACGTACAAAATAATTACATACAAACATCACTATTACGGCAGCTTGCCCACCGCTAGGAGCGCTAGTGTGGTTCAACTGTCAGTTGGTAACAACTTTCACAGCAGTGAGTGTCGCCACTGTTATTATGTTAGACTTCGACGGAGTTATGCATCCAGTTTGTATCGAGACCATTGAATAGAACGTTTGCAAGCGATAAATATCGCAGAAGTGACACATATCGATTGAGTACACAAAGAGAATATCGGCAATGACAAAAGATGAACGAGATGGATGTTTATACCGCTACAAATAGCAACAATTATAAATAAATATCAACATAATAACACGGGTTCCTGAATGTGTGAAATTCTTAATGAGATGCGTGAAATTCTTCATGAGAGGTACTACTGTTCGTTTAGTCTAGCAATACCTTACGCTTTCACCAAGAAACGCTTCTTTGATTCACTCTCAATTCCTAAGATGACTCAAATCCGTTCGATCTTCAACACCATCCCTTCTCCATATTTCCGTGTTATGATGTGGGACCACACGATTTCAACAGTTATTGTTCCTACCGTCTATCGGGGCACTAACTTTCGTGACAATGGCATGGAAAACATCGAAGCACACGGTAATCCGTAACATTCGCACACAGTTTTGACAGAAAGTGCTAACGTCTATGTTCTAAAATGTAGTCTCTTATCTAGCAAGATACAAAGTTCTTCGTTATATGGTTAACTAACAGTTGTCGAACCATGTATTATTACTTATTGTAGTACAAAAGTTGATAATCCGTACTAGACGGTTTCTTTCTGATATTTAATGTGGTCCGTCTACTGGCGTATATAGGGGTAGGGTCACGCCTCCTGCCCTATCCCCAAATTAATCAATATTAAGAAAAAAAGTACGATATCTGAATTATTTTAATGAGTGATGCATGAAGACATGACGTTGCTAGACGTGGCTAGACAGTCATAGTGACGGTTCTCGATGTACTTTTCTGATGATATTCTGTAGCCATAGTGATAGTTGGAGGAAAGCTTGTCACTGAAATTCGTCTAAAACATTGAGTTATATGCTACGAATGATACAAAAATATTCATGTCATCACAGATTACAGTACCACTCATAAAAACTATTGACCAGGGCCAGCCTTAGGCATGTGCAAACGGTGTAGTCACACAGGACCCCACGCTTCTAGGGGGCCTGAGCAAAACATTACAGTGTAATATGAAAAGTGTCATTGGTAATTTTGGTTTTGAAACCACTTATAATGCAATGTAATCAGTGGTGGATTGTGCTTCACACGAGTGGGAGTTCACTCCTTTGAGTGCCAGATGTTGATAGTGGCGCCCCCCCCCCCAACCTGGCTCACCACTGTGAGTGGCGCCAGGGGAAAGCGCCCCAGTTTGCCACCCCCTTTAGATATATTTTCGTTAAGAGATCTGCTGAATGTCTTACCTCGACTTGTTTGCACTTGCTTCAGCTAGAGCTGAGGCGTCGGCCTACCAAGCTACTTTATTTAACACTTTTCTTCCAAGCTTAAAGTTGAGAAATTGTTTCTAAAAGATACTGAACGTTGTTCGTTTTTCTTTAATAATAAACACCAAGAACATATGAATAGGCACATGAACACTAAAACACAAAAACTTTTATGGCGCAGCACGATGCCGCTAACCACACGGCTGTTTTACTAGGTGAAGAATAGTGACTTCATTATTCATGATCGGATGTTCTGAAAGCTTTTACAATTGATCCGTCTTTAATTTATAGTTATAACATGTTTTACCAAATATGACGTGTCTTTGATTAATCTTCACTGCACCAAAACCAATGAAGGTTGGATGTTGCCTTCATGGAGGATTTGCGCATGTGCAAGGCGAGGTGCGCAGTTGCTCCCATTGTCTTGCTTCGGGACCACGCGTGCGTAGCCGCCAGAGCTCGAGTAACCAGGAGCTGGCGTCTCTACCAGCTCCAACGCCAATGTTAAAAGCGGCGTTTCCCCTCGTCCCTCCCTGTCGCGGGAGCGCCCATATGCTGCCTCCAGGGGTTCAGAAGAGAATTTCAACCTCAGCCACGCATGCACATTGCAACGCTGCGGTCACTACCACCTATATGAAGCGGCCGCACTATGACTCGTATATGTACTTTCTCCACTACGTAAAACGTTTCTCATGCGATAAAAGTACTTTGAATGTGTATATAAAATGATCTGACAGAAGAACGAAACGAAGAATGATAGCTTAAAAACAATTTTTATTTTATTTATTTTTACTTTCTTTTTCCACGACGAGTTTTTTTTCCGGGGTTTTACTGAACCTGTGAACACATAGTACACGCTGTCACTGAACGTAATTCAAGTACATACCCATAGTGACATGACTATGTCCATCGGAGCACATCTCAGATTTAGAAAATTATCCCTGTACTGGAGTCAAAGAAACCTGGGGTTATGATACTGATGCTCTATAGTAATATGCAGCGCCAACGCATGAGTGTTGCTCATGCTTAAGTCAAGAGGTACGTGTTTCACTGTTTCTCGTCGCCTCTCCGTGGCCATTGTGGCCAACAGTCAAGCACTACGTCTGTCCGTCAGCAGATGTCTCCCACAAGGCAGGCTGTTGCTGCTGAGCTGCGCAGGGCTCCCTGCTGTGCTCGCTGTAGTCAAATGGAATGGCGAGGCACTCGGCACAAGACCGCCAGCCAGCTCTATTGCGCTTTGTATGAGTGCCAAACTCCTACTCGTAACTGCTATGACAAAGCGACATACTACCTCATGGAAATAGGAAATGAATTTATCACGTGGCTTTTATTGGTGGGGATAACCCCACTGGGGTTCGGTCGGCTACTGCAAGTCGTACGACTTTTTATTGACATCACTTTGGCGACTTGCGTGTCAGTGATGTGAAAGTGATGACGACGAGAAACACGCTACAACCTAGTTCCCTGCCGGGAATCGAACCTCGACCTCTTGCACTGGTGGTCTGCGATGCCGCCACTGAGCTAAGGAGGTGAACAGGAAAATAGGAAATTTAATTGCACGCATTTACTGGACTTACCGAATTTATTTTCTTTACTACACAACATTGGAAATGTCGGGCGTTAATAGATTCGCAGCGTTAATTCGGATCAGCACGGAATCGAGGGGCGGGGGAGGTGCAAACCGGTAAACTGAGATATCTCCTTTGAGTAGCACTCGCAGAGGGGCGCCGAATTGTCTCCAAGGCAAGGTGTCGTGTTGCGGAAGAGAGGCGGGTAGCGCCACTACCATGTTTCTGCCCCTGTTGGGAAATGGTAGGTATGGTACCACGCGGAAGAACGTCTTTGACGTGTACAAAACATCGTTCGTTGGATTTTATGCTTTTCATTGCATAGAAAAGCTGCGCAGAAGAATATGTTGTCCCGAAATGCACTTGATACATGCGGCATTTTGTGCAGATTGCAATTTTTTATGGATTTATTATTATTTTAAATAATGAGCGATACCACCATGACAAAAGTTCTGTCTTTCAACAGAGCTGTATTTTGGATATTAACAATTCCATCTCGAGTGGATATATGAAATCATTGTATGGAACCGAGAAGGAGGTAAGGCCGGTATTGCAGGGTCATATTTCTTTGTCAAAAATTTACATTATATATTGACATAACAAAAATTTGATAGTGTAATAGGCACTTAGGCAACGTTTACATATCTCTGCTTTCGTCAACAACAAAAATATCATATGTAGAGCCTTGCAGTAGATTTGATCATACAAGTCGTTTGTCTTCTGTTCACTGCAATGCTAAATGAAACCGCTTGGAGCACTAGCATCGCTATCGCTTGGACCGCGGTTATTTGACAACAAACGTCCTTGTTTGAAAACATGGCGTCGAAGTTTATTTCGTGTGTGCAATCTTCGACAAAATTAATCGAACTTTCTGAAGCGAACGAAGCACTGTATAATCACAGACACCCTGAATAAGAACAGATTAACGCTTTCATTCCCAGTGTTGTTCCTGGACAACAGCGTATTAAAAGTTGATTTATATCGGATTTTGTGCATCAATCCTTAAAGTTGCATTTTTGTTTATGAACAACATGCTTCTAGTACGACATTTTGTCGCATGGTAAGGCGTATAGACACTTCTGAGGCATTAATCTATCCAATAGTACGCAGTGGAATTCTGTGTAACTTTTATGACAAATGGAGTCATTTTAGATGTGCTGAAGTGTCTGAAAACAATTTATCAGACGAAAATACCGAGTGGAGATGTCGCAGATGTACAGATTCAAACGGAAAACGGGTATGTCCGATTAATATGGCTGCTACACAACGGAACGCTCAGGAAGAAATGAACCTAGAAAACGTTATTTCACTGCTACAAGAGGACATTAAACATCTCCAGTTAGAAAATTCTAAACTAATAGAAAAGGTTAATGCTCTCAACAACTGCTGCAATGTGCAACGATCTTGCAAGCTGGAAATTTGAATCTAGGATAGAAACTTTCACAAACAAGCAAAAAAAACTATGAAACCAACTTCCCTCCTCTAAAAAATAAGTTTGAAGTGTTATCTATAGTACCGAAAATAACGGCAGTGGCAAAAACGTGATAACTGATGAATGTGAACAATCCAAACTGTGGTCTTTCACATCTTTAGATAAACACAAACACATTTCAGCTCAAAATAAAACTAAAAGAGGTAAAATACTTCTTTTTGGTGGCAGTCATGGTAGAGGTATTTCTTCCAAGCTGAATCAATAAAAGAGCCTTCAGAATTATATGACATGTGGAGTTGTGAACCCAGGGGCATGCTTTCGTGACACCGCCTCATCAGCTGTAAGTGAAGCCAAGGATCTTTCATCTAATGACACTGTGGTGCTGATGGCGGGAGCAAATGATGTGGCCAGGAATAATACTTCAGAGGCCGTTAATGAACTAAAGAAGACGTTGTCAGTACCCACACATACAAATGTAGTTTTGATGAATATCTCCGAGCAGCATGAACTTGAGTCTAGGTCTTTTGTTAATGAGGAAATATCAAGGCCAAATAAAAAATATATTCGAATTTGTAAATATTTTAGAAATGTATTTTCAATGTTGCTAACAGTGATTGCAGCTTTTTCACTAGGCAGGGGCAACATCTCAACGCTACTGGCAAGGATAATTTGTGTAGCTTAATTATAAAAACTGTAAAAGGCAGTCTTGCACACTTAAATGGTTGTGAATCAATCCCAATGTCTTTATTACTAATGACAGTTTCTTTAGGGTAAGGCATGGTCTTCCTTTGTCACATGTTGGTATAAAATTAAGCCAAAGTCATGACCCTGCTAGCTCGGAAATGTTAATGAATAACCCGGCTAGCTTTAAATATTTAAGTAATAAATCTGAGAGAAGTCTCCCAGGAGATGTAGGCATATTCCAAACAGGTACATTTCAATTTAAAATAGGGTATCTCAATGTTCAATGTATCAGACAGAAATGTGAATTAGTAAATAATTTTTCTGTTGATAACTTGTTAGATATTTTGTGTCTAAGTGAGCAATGATGTGTGGAAGAAGAATTGCCATATGAATTATTAGATGATTATTTATTGGTCAGCAGTTAGTGTAAGGAAAAGCATAAAATGGAGGTACAGCAGTTAATGTTAGTAATCATTTTCAGTACTCTGGTTTTAAATTGGAACTAGATTTCCTTGCCATGAGTTTGATTTTGAAGTTTCTGGTTACTGTAAAAAGAAGATAAATTGCTAATAATTGCTCTTCATAGATGCCCAACTGGAGATCCTTCTATCTGTTTAGACAAACTTGATGACTTGTTCAACTTTTTATGTAGGCCAAAATGGGAGAAATTTATTATTATTACTATAGGGGGAGATGTCAATTCAGCATTTGATGTAACAGAGGATAATCAATACATTAAAAATCTATTAAAGCAATACAATTTTCATTTTCTAAATTCAAAAAAGACACAGGGACTAGCATGTCTTGACAATATTTTTTCAAATGTTGATAAGGCATATTGTACCTCAGAAGTAGTCAATTTTCAGTTTTCAGACCATGATGCCATGATTTGTGATGTAAGTAATATCAAGTCACCTAATAATACTGTAGCTGGTACATGTACTAAGAAAGGAATTTCAAGACCTCTGAATGAAGCAGTTTTATGCAATTTCAATAATGCATTATACAAATATAACTGGAAAGGTTAATTGACAGTTCCCAATGTTGCTCAGCTGATGTTATGTTTAAAAGGTTTTTTTTCAGTCTTTTGTACACTTTTTGACGAATATATTCCAAAACGACTTTGCAAGGTTAATCCCTTGTGACAAAAAAATAATAAACCTAAAAACCAACATCAGTAGTATACTCCCCAACTACTGAATATGAAGCACAGAGTACTGTTTTATTTAGATTTGTATAGAAAGTATAAGACAGAAAATGCTAGATTAGTGTATAAGAATGTTAAGAAAGAATATAAACTGAGTGTCAATAATGCTAATAAATCTTACAACTTAAGTTTAATTAACAGATATACTAATAAATCCAAAACTGCATGCAAAATTATCTATTACTTTACAATACTGGGAGTAAACACGTTGTGAACTTATACCCAGACAGTTTTAACAATTTTTGTATTCAGTGAATGGAAGAAATTTTCAGAAACACAGTTAAACCCAATATAAGCCCTATAGAGCTAGTATGTAATGAGCAGTTTGGTTTTACAAAAGACAGATCATCTGCGGATGACATGTAATGCTTGTTCAAAAACGTTTTGGATGTATTTGAAGCAAGAGGATTTGCTCAGGCTACATTTTGTGACCTCAGCAAGGCTTTTGATTGTGTTGATCATGAGTTACTGTTGGAAATTCTGTTTCATTATGGTATAAGAGATGCTATTTGTGTTAATGATCAATGATTTACCATCTTTTATGAACTTATAAAGTATATTGTATGCAGATGACACTATGTGTTTTAATAGTAGTTCTGATTTCAATGAACTGCACTATTTAATTGAATGTACAATATCTCAGGCCTCTATTTGGTTTAGAGCTAATGGCTTTTGTTTCAATGAAGGTAAAATGAACTAATATTTTTTGCTCTTTGTAATTTATCAGATATAGTCAACCAATGAAGTATTAAGTTTTTAGGCTTAAACGTAGACAGTAAACTCTGTTGGGAACCACACATAAATTACATAGTGCTAGACTGTCTGGAGTCATTTTTTTGTCGAGGAAAATAAACAGCTGTGTTTCAGATAAATATGTTAGATCAGCATACTTTGCATTTTTTCAGAGCATCAACTCTTATGGAATTCTTTTTTAGGGGAATAGCAGTCATGCCCATGATATTCGTATGCTACGTAAAAGAGTGGTCATGGTTACCACAGGCTCAGGAAAATGGGAACATGCAAAACAATTATTCTTAAAATTAGGTTGTCTTACAATTGTAATTTACATATAAAATAATTTATCCAGCCAGCTCTTAAAAGAAGTCATTCATTCTTATAATACAAGAAACTGCAAGAAAATAAATGTCCCATTCTGTAGACTGTCTAAATCATTAGATAGTTATAATATGCTAGACCTGAAAATGTTTAATAAGTTAGCTGCAGAAATAAGTAATTTACCTTTAATTTACTGAAATCCAGGTTGTATAAGAGACTAGTGGCTAGCCCTTTTATTCTGTTAATGAATTTTTTGAACGTGACTCTATTTGAAATTTCAGTATGACAACATGAATGGGGAGATACCATTCAATATTTCAACATACTACTCACTGTATAAAGTTATCCACACAATATTTTACTTGTGTATTATTAATATTCACTTTGTCTATTGCTTGTAAAAGTTCAATAACAATAAAATTATATTACTATTCAAATTATATTATTATTATCATCTTGGGGGTTGTGCTGCGTGCCGTCTGTACGTGGCTGAGACTGTGAAAATGAGTGTGCCTCCTTTCATTTTTTTTCCAGCAGAGAATTGTTTTGTCTTCGGTGCTGTGGCGAAGATTATGGTAGCATTTTTGATCTGACAGTGTTAACTGTCAACAAAATAACGTCCGTGTAATAAAATACCTCGATACAAACGTCTGTGTTGTGTATGAAATATATGACCAAAAAATCAATAGTTCGACCAAAATTTTAAAACATATTTCGATGTTTACTGCACTGTATCAATACAGAAAACACTGAATTTTAATTTTTCCAAAGCTGATTTCATAATGTGGGACTGAAAGGATTAAGGAGACTCTAAAGTAACAAGACAATGGCGGAGGTACTTAAGAGAAAAGTTCATACTGGGTGTGCAGCCGAGAATATTAAAAAGAAGAAAGGCCTCGTGTGTTACATCAACCACAAAATGAATAGAAATACATGAAGCAGATTTTTATAAGCTCCCCATTCTTGTCACTCTAATAATAATCGATGCTGTTCCTGCTCTGTTGCTGACAGGTTCTTGTATGCGCTCTTGTCCGGCTAGTATGTTAATTCTTCTCGTATAGCGAACATTTCGTTGCCAACATGAGCACGTTACGCCGCCGCGCCGTAAGTAAAATTTAGCGCCAAGTAGCAAGAAACTGCTGTGCGACTGTAAACCTGTCTTCTGCCGATATATTCTTCTCACGTGCGTACACTGATTCTTAATGTGTGGAGCTACTTTCCTGAGTAAATACCGATACGTTGCATCATCCATTCACCAGTAATTTATACATGCCTTGGCGCCCTCCGCTTGCAGCTCCCGCAATACGAAATGATTTCCACAGTTTCACCCAAGTAAGCCCCCTTTTTTCTACAAAATGCAGTTATCGTAGTACTGTAGTAATGACAGCGCATTATAACATGTGTTTACTGCCAGCTGTCTTGAAATATGATGAAAAATACCTCTATTTAGAGTCATGTAAAAGATTTACATAAAAAAATATTACGAACTTTTGATGATCTTTTATGTCAAAGATTTGATAAAAAAATTTGACCGTGTAATACCGGCATAACTTGGTAGAAGGCTTTCAAACGATATATATCGAATGTCCTACTGTGACGGATCGAAATGATAGATATCGAATAAGCGAATGTCGAAGCCTAGTTACATGGAATATGTCATGATTTTAAAGGATGTGGTTAGGCAGGAACCTAAGAGAACCGCTTAATTTGTTTACGAGTGAACAAGTGAATTTTATGATATTTACGATTATGTCATGATTTTAAAAGATGTGGCTAGGAAGGAACCTAAGTGTACAGCTTAAATTGTTGTGAGCGAACATAATCATCACAGTGCCACCGTTCCTTGTTCATTAGCATCAATTTAAGCTGTACTCTTAGGTTCCTGTCTAACCAATATTTTAAAGTCATGTGACATAATCGTAAAAATCTCAACATTCGCTTGTTCGATACAATAAATAATTTATACTGCTCCTGCTCTGTGGTTGATATGTTGTGGATGTATTCTTGTCCAGTCAGTAAATTAATTAGCCTCGTCAAGCCAACATTTCGTATATCGTGAACCGGTCTTCTGAACGTCCTAAATCTTACTGATATATTTGACTTCGATGGTACATTGCTTGATATATCAATCCGTCCAGTAATTTACTAGTAGTCCTACACCAAATTGCGTGAAATATTGAAAACAAAACAGTTGGTACATTATAAAGCAACTGTGAAACATTTTGATCAGCAAATCAAAAAAGAAAGAAAAAAAATATTGACCAAAGCTGTAATCGAGTGATATGTCATAATACTTTGAAGATTTGGGTTAAATTTTACCTACCATCCTAGCGACTTCGCGTGATAATGTTGGCACTCATGTGACATTGGCATTAGCTTATCACGTGACGACAGAAATGTTTGGTCCTGAAATCTTCGTTTTACGAGGGCAATTACTTTTACTGAGAGAACGAGGGTACATACAAGAACCTGTCAACCACGTGGCTGGAACAGCATTAATTATTTACTTCCTGATATGTACGAAACACTAATCATTCTATGTGCATTTATAAGAATATTAACATGTGGCAAAGATTTTCTATCATGTTGTTAATGTTGCGAACATAATCATGGGAGGCCGTTAGGATGGTAGGTACAATTTTAAAGATTTTAAGTAAGCGTCGATTTTAGCTTATCTATGTCTGTTGACAGATTAAGTACTAGTTGATTAAAACCAGCTGACACTTTTAGTAATAAAATAATTCACAAAGTATTAACATAAAAACTTGGGTTTTCTTCCACTTTCATTTCGCAGTGGAACGTATAAGGCATAAAGGTTTTACTGGAAAATAAAATTCAGCAGCATGTTCTAATGGAGAACGTGAGTACAGTCATTACGTCATCCCAATCTTTTACGCACTAAACTACGCTAAGAAATGTGCACTAAAATCTTGTAATTATACGATGTGTGTGCTCACTTACCTGGAAAATAGCACTCAACTGCAGTGATGTTAGCAGGTTAGTGAATGGATCAATAGATGACTGGCCCTGGCTCGTCACAAGAAATATGGATGACATGAAACATTTATTGTTTCGTCTGTTCAACGAAGTACTAAACAATACTCATAATAACAATTACAATATCCTACCCCATAAATCAAAATTCAAATGCGCTTATAAGCGCCTTATACAAATTTCTGTTGTTCTCCTCTAACTGAATACTACCGTATTCAAGTTTCAAAGAGAAGACAACTAGAAAGAGAACTCATATGTATACAGCTGTTTTGTACAGAAATTACCGATAAGTTATCTTTCTCTACAAGTCACAATTAATATGTAGATTTACGCGTGGTTAACGCCTCGTTTTCACGCATTTACCTTTTGCCTTAAAGCATCTGGACATATTTTTTGTCGACTAACATGTGCGCACGTTTCAGTTACCAGAGCTCACAAATTACAGGAGGACTTTGCAATCGGATCATGCTTGTCATTCATGAAATCCGAACCGCATCACAAGGACCAAGAATTCCATAGCGATAATCCAAATGTTATGGAGACTTTGACAATAAAATGACGATTATAATTCTACAGTGAAGGTAGAGATGCGTCATTTCAGTTAACTTCACTAGACAAACACCATGCAGCCATCTGGGTAAGTTTGAGGTCACATCAGATTAGCTATTCTCGCACAGCCTCTGCTAAGACTGTAGACCGCATACATACAAGAGATTTCCACGCAGTAGTGGTGCGAGCTCGTTGAATGCTGTGAACGTTCCCGTAGCTCGACTTCGTATTTTGTTCTGTGGAGTTTTCGACGCGTGCGATCTGAGGCTGCAAACTGAATGAAAGATATTGATCAGCTGTTTGGAAACGTAGATGCTGCTGAAAAGCAACTCTCAGCTCATTTCGGACATGTCCAAAAAGATCAGACGTCGCTATGTAATGCTGCAGCAGTTCCCATGTCTGTAAGATGGTCATAAGCGAAAGACATCAGCTTGCGTTCTCCTAATATATCATAGCAAATAAAGTGAGCGGTTTCCCCTTAGCCTTTGGTTTATGGTCACTTTGCTATTATAACAACTACAGGCCTACTGTCATTGAGATGGAACAGGCACAAAACCTACTGGGAGCTCTATATTGCAAGGGTCCACAGACAAATACAATTAGCTAATTTCTAAGGCTGCCAGTGTATCTAAATCCCGAAACCGAGAGGTCTTTCAGTTTCGTGGTGGAATCAGAACTGCTCGAGAGAAGTAGCTAAATGCAAGAACTTAGAATATCTACAAAAGTGAACATACAGGAGCGATATTTCTCAAATAAAAATGGGTGACCGTAGCTACCAAGCTGTGTTTTGAAAAGACAACAAAACAGTCCTTGAAAAACTAGTGTAAGTCCAACATTAGAGAAACATCTTTCTCGTCAACTTGTTCCACTATAAACAAACTCAAAAACAGGTCACTCTGGGTAAAGAGTTACATAGCTGGCTGGATGACTTGGTTAGAATGATATAAACAACTGAATGCTAGCGAGTTTGCCAGAGGAATCCTTATACATCCTTATCGACAAATACTGGCGTTTTTGAAAGTATACAAATTCCCGGAAAATTGACGCCAATATGTAATTGTTTACATATTGAGACATGGCCAATACACTCATTCGGCCAGTTCGTACTATACCATGGCTCTTACTTTTTGCGTACTCAAAACATTAGAGGGAACCAAAAAATAATGATTTAATGTTAGTAAATCTTTGGGACTTAATTGCTGTGGTTATCAGTCCCTAGGCTTACAAACTATTTAAACTAACCGAGGACAACGCACACTCCCATGCCTGAGGGAGGAATACAACCCCCGATGGGGATCGGCCACTCAATCTGTGGCAAGGCGTCTTAAGACCACATGGCCATTCCCGCGCGGCTCAGATTGTTAACACATTTGACAATTTACTCGTCTACACTGCAGTCCGCTCGTTTCTGCTTCAACCTCTGTTGCTTACGGGTATGTTCAGCAATGACATGGTGAACGTTAAAGAAATACCGTCAGCGCGGAATAGCGATATAGGGCTGTCTATCAGGATTGCCAGTGTCCGACACGAGGCAACTGCAGGAATCTTTAAGACGATGGAGCGGACAGGTGGCTTGAACATTAAAAAGAGGACAGGAAAGAAGACTACAGCTAACAGAGAAAACGAAGAAACTGTTTTGGCTACGACGCTAATGTAGCATACACTGCTCAAAACAATTAGAGGATCAGGTGAGATGTTGCTGTTGTTGTGGTTTTCAGTCCGCAGACTGCTTTGATGCAGCTCTCCACGCTACCCTGTCTTGTGCAAATCTGTTCATCCCAGAATAAGTTAATCAACCTACATCCCTTTGAATCTGCTTACTGTATTCGTCCCTCGGTCTCCCTCTACGATTTTTACCCCACGCACTTCCTTCTTATGCTCCGTTGACGATTATTTGATGTCTCAGAATGTGTTCTGGTCTGACTGCAATGCGTCTTCCAAGTGCATCCCCAACATGTTCAACCTAATTTAAGTCCGTTCAACAAACTGGCCACTGCTTCAAGCATGTTGTCTACAGGGGAGCTGTGTGGGGACCAGCGTTATCGTCCACCAGGAGAGACCCATCTCCTATGTCACCAGCGGAGGGAACAACAAAAGGTCGAAGCATCTCATCTCTTTATCTCTGAGAAGTCGAAGGGCCATCCCGAACGACATAGAGGTCCGTACGTCCGCCAATACTGACTCCTGCTCAACCATTCGTCTACCACCGTGATATGGTGATGTTACCTGCACATAAGGAGGATTATTCAGAGTTCCACGTTCTCTGCAGATGAGGGACTGATGTTTGTGGCGCTGAAGACAAAATCTTGACTCATCTGTGAACAGCACTCCGCACCATTCGTTACGACTCAAATCCTGATGTTCCTCAGCCCAGTTTCTGTGGACTAAACGGTGTCGTGGTTTTAATGGGACGCACGCCATAGATCTTCTTGCGTAGAGGTCTCATTTCCGAAAGCGATTTCGAACAGTTTGTGTTGATATTACGCGTCTTTTTGCTGTCTTGGGAGTGCGTTACTGGTGAGTTGCACTCAGCCTCCTGTCTCGACAGGCTGTTACCGGAGATAACGGTCATCTCTTGCTGATGCTACCCGTGAACGACCTCGCCCTTGTCTTCTTTTAACAATTCCTATTGTCTGAAATCGCATCCAGCCTCCGAAAATTAGGCTATGGGACATTCTAATAGGTGCAGCCACCTCCCTCTATGTATAACCGGCTTCCAGCCTTCCTATGACTCTCCGTGCCACATTCTCATTGCAGTGCACTACCTGCTCACTACACTATCTGAACCCAACTGCCTGTGTTATTACCACTATCTCGGTTGCCGTGATGTTGTCTCCATTACATAGATCCGATTACAGTACTTCAGAATTAGATATCTCAATTGATCCCCTAATTGTTTTGACCAGTGTATTTCCAAGGAATGTGGCTGGAGTAGATGAAAGTAAGTCAGAACTCATCAAATACAGTGGAATATCAGGTCTGAAATCGTTACATAGTATAGCTGAAATGGTGGGACAGGTTCCGTCTGACTAAATGAAAGAAGTAATCAGACCAATTTTTAAGCATGGGAACAGGAATGATTGTAACTACAGAATGAAACACGTCCACTGATTGTGTTGTGGTGTTCCATTTTGATTTATTCTTTAACCTAAAGTGTTTCTGCACCAATCATGTTATTTATCTGTGTTAATTATTTTATTATTTTTATCAATGATCAATGCCCCATGTTTATATATGTTTCCACCCATGTGATTGAACTTGTGTGTTCATGTGAATGTGTGCTTTTAATATTGCCTGTGTGCCGCACAATGGCTTAGAGTCGCCGCCTCGCGCTCTAGGCCTCTCGTTTTGCTGTAGTCAAGAACGCATGGCTTCGTTTATGGTCTGCACTAGCGTCTGCTGGATGCCCAAAGACAAGCTTACTTGGCAAGATGGCGAGGTGACCGTGTTCTTAGTGTCATATCGACCTAATCTTAGGCAAAAGAGGTGACAGGATACCTCTCTGGGAGTGGTTCAAGAGAGAATTGTCCCGGCCAGGTAGCAAGAGCTGGTAAACACTTGTCTCTGAACGTACTCTGCGTCGCTTTTAGCGCGCTCTACATCCGGTGTATGGTCGGGGGAGGTTTTTCCGTGGCCTTAGAGTTAGACTCTTCACTCTTCATTCTGGCTCTGACGACTGTGGAAGTAAGTACTCCGCAGAATCAGGCTGAGGGAAAGGCATGCTGTTAGGACTTTGATTTCTTTGTGATCAGGCAGTCTTGGTTTTTCGGTGATAGTTCTCTTGAGTAATTCTTTCGCTATGTAAGGCGAAGTGTTTCTTAATTTACGGAACTCGAGTAAATTCAGTGTAAATTTATTATCTGCATTTTCATTCCAGTGATGATTTTGTGTCTGGTTTTGCTCAAATTAGAATCCACATGTGTGACCTTCAGCCTTTGTGTAAACCTATTATGTTTGAATTTCTTTCGTGTTTTTAACTAATTTTGCACGTCGCACCTGTATCTGCGAGTATGCTAAATATTTCTTTTCCTGTCTTGTATGACCGATTGCACCATGTGCTTTCGTAACGGTCGTTACTTCGCCCTTCAGCCATGCTTTTTATAATACTAGCTTTCTTCTATAAGATTTCTCACGTTTGCTTTACTCGCTTATTCTAAATTAATTTCTGTTTATAAATGCTATTACACTCGTCGTGGTCGCACATCACATGGTACTTAAGAATAGTGAGCCACTGCCTACCCTAAAATGAGTTCGTTTAGTGCACACTGTACTTAGAATTAGTGATCAAGACACCTGCCATCTCCTCAAGACGACGCCGACGCCTCATTTCGCCACTGCTTTCAAGTGTTCCCAGAGAGTAATGTACCGCCACGCATTATGCGCAAGTCTGTGGATGAATAAATGCGTTTTCACTACCCATTGTGTGTATGCAAATTTCCTCTCATGTTACCTCCATATTCATTCAGGGCAGAAACAATTTTATTACAGGCAGTAATTTTATGATTTAATTTACTTTTCAACAAGGTGTGTGCTTAATTTGATCTCCCCACATTTATTTGCTTCTTTATTTAACTGAATAAATTATGATTTTAAACTATCAAATCTCTGCTTTATGATTTCATGCTCTCCATCCCATGATTAATTATCTATTCATTTATTTTTTTAACATTGATTTTGTGTTTGTTAAAACGTTGGCTGCTCAGTTAAGGAGTGAGAAGTTAGATAAATTTCCATTGCAGATGTACTGTGGCCACTTGTAAAGTAAATTAGAGCAGCAGTGAGCGTTTTAACTTACATCAACTGAAGACATGGTTTAGGCCTATTAGAGACTGTCAGGACCAGAACTTTAGGTTATGCAGATAATGGAGAAGTGCTATGAGTGGAACAGGGAATTGTGTCATGTTTCATACATCTATAAATAGCTTATGACCATGTACCTAGGAGGAAATTATAGTCAGTTCTAGAAGATTATGGAACATGAGGCACACTTCTGCAAGCAGTTAAAGATCTTTACATTGATTGTCAGATAGCAGTTAGAGTTGACGTTAAATTGAGTTCATGGTTCATGGTAATTTCAGGGGTAAAACAAGGCCGTTGTTCGTATTATTTACGGATGATATGCTAAAAACAATAGACTGGCAGGGTGAGATTAAAATAGGTGAAAGCAAAATAAGCAGTCATGCATGCATATCCAGACGACTTAGTTGTGAGCGCAGATTCGATTGAAAGGCTGCTAGATCAGAGGTGTAAAGCTTATCGTATGAAGATCTCTGACTCCACAACTAAAGTAATGCCTGTGAGAAAGATATTTAAACAAATTGAGTGCCAAATCGGCGGAACCAAGTTAGGTTAGAACAGGTGGGCAGTTTCAAATATTTAGAATGTATCTTCTCACAGGATGGCAACACAGTGAAAGAATTTGAATCGAGGTGTAGCAAATCTAATGCAGTGAGTGTGCAGCTAAGGTCTAAACTCTTCTGAAAGAAGGAAGTTAGAATCAAGACTAAAGTAGCAGTGCACCGTTCTGCCTTCCGACGAATTTGTAATATGGGAGTGAAAGGTGGGTGGATACAGGTTACCTTTTAATAAGGTAATAATCTACTAACAACATCTAGTGGTTATTCAAGCAATTTCTAGCAATTTTAGAAACAATAAAAAAGGTTTAGGTTACAGATATGAAAGTAACAAGTAAAAGTAACCTGTTATTAAAATAAGCAAGATCTCGGGCAGTTGAGATCTGCAAATCTAAGTTAAAACGCTCACTGCTGCTCTAAATTACTTTATGAATGGCCATAGTACATGCAGAACTGCTCACTCCTTAAGGGAGCAGCCAATGTTTTAACAAACACAAAATCGATGTTAAAAAATAAATGAATAGATAATTAAATATGGAATGGGGAGCATGAAATCATAAAGCAGAGGTTTGATACTTTACAATCAGAATTTATTCAGAAAAATGAACAAGCAAATAAATGGGGGAGACCAAATTAAGCACACACCTTGTACAAATGTGAATTAAATCATAAAATTACTGCCCGTAATGAAATTGTTTCTGGCCTTTTTCGCATATGAAGGTAACATGGGAGGAAATTTGCAAAGAAAGAATGAGTAGCTGAAAGCACATTCATTCATTCACATACACGCACATAATGCTAGCAGTACACTCTATAACAGTGGCAAAACGAAGCATCGGTGGCGTCTTGATGAGATGGCAGGTGTCTTTATCACAAGTGTTTAAATATATATTGTGCATTAAATGAACGCATGTGTGGGAAGGCAGCGGTTCACTGTTCTTAAGTACCACGTGGTGTGTGACCACACCAAGTTTCATAACATCTACAAACAGAAATTAATCTTGAAAAAGCGAGTAAAGTACACACGAGAATTTTTATAGAAGAAAGCTAGTATTAACAAAAGCATGGCTGAAGGCCGAAGTAACAACCGTTACGAAAGCACGTGGTGCAATCGGTCATACGAGACAGGAAAGATGGAATCAAATCTGAGAAATATTTAGCATACATGCAGATACAGAAATGACGCAAAAACATTAGTTAAAAACACGATGGAAATTCAAACACACTAGTTTTACACAAAGGCTGAAGGCCACACATGTGTTTTCTAACTTGAGCAAAACTAGACACACAATAATCGCTGGAATGAAAATTCAAATAATAAATTTACACTGAATTTACTCGCATCTGGAAATTAAGAAACACTTTGCCTCACATAGCGAAAGAATTACTAAAGAGAACTATCAATTAAAAACCAAGACTACCTGATCAGAAAGAAAGCAATGTCCTAACAACATGCCTTTCCCTCAGCATGATTTGGCAGAGTACTTACTTCCACAGTCCAAATGTTTATAGAGCTTATGGGACTTAACTATGTGGTCATCACTCCCTATACTTACAAACTACTTATGAACTAGCTAATACTAAGGATGGTACAAATATCCATGCTAGAGGGGGGGATTCGAACACCCGACCATAGTGGCCGTGCAGAACGTGATTGGCATGTTGCAGACCGCTCGACCATCGCGTCCCGCTTACTTCCACAGTCGTCGGAGCCAGAATGAAGAGCGAAGCTCTAAGGCCACAGAAAAAGTTCCCCCCATCATGCACCGGACGTAGAGCGCGCTAAGAGCGACGCAGAGTGCATTCAGATACTAGTGTTTACCAACCCTTGCTACCTGGCAAAGACAATTCCCTCTACATACTCTCCCAGAGAGGTCTCCTGTCACCTCTTTCGTCCAAGATTAGGTTGGTAAGACACTACCAACACAGCCACATCGTCTCCTTCCCAAGTAAGCTTGTCTCTGGCCAGCGAGCAGACGCCACCGCAGACGAGAAACGAAACATGCGTTCTTAACTACAGCAAAACGAGGCCTAAAGCGGGAGGCGGCGACTGTAAGCCATTGTGTGGCAGTCAGTCATTATTAAAAGCACATACTCACATTCACATGAACACACAAGTTCAATCACATGGGTGGAAACATTCATAAACATGGGGCAAACATATATAAATGTGGGGCACTGATCATTAATAGAGAGAATAAAATAATTAACATGCACATAGGTAGCAATAATGGTGCAGGACCACTTCAGGTTAATGAATAAATCAAAATGGAACACGACCACACAATCAGTGGACGTGTTTCACAAGGATGATTGGATGTACTAACAGATGGGAACAAAAGAAAGAGGGTACACACAATGAGGAAATGAAGGAAAAACTGGGAATGAACACCATAGTTGAAATAATTAGAGCGAACAGGCTGAGATGGTGGAGTCATGTTCAACGTTTGGGAGAAGCAAGGTTACCTAGGAGGCTCATGGATTCAACAGTAGAGCGTAAGAGTAGTCGAGGTAGACCAAGGGGAAAGTACCTGAATGCAGTCAACAGGCTTAACATCGGACGAGGCATCAATTTTAGCATTGAATAGGGGCTCAGGGAGGAATTTTATTAGGGGGGACTATGCTCCAGACCGAACGCTAAAAGACATAATCAGTCTCTAATGATGATGGTGGTGGTGGAATCAGCTAGACGACTGCTATTCACATCTTACATTGACAGGAATTCCATTCCTATCTTCTTTCAGTTCATCAGGCACTTGAAGACCGTGATTCGCAACATCATGTAGGTTTATGTCGGTGTGCACTTCAGAGATTGAGACACAACTGTACGTTTTTTTCCAATGAATTTTTTTTTTCCGATGAAATAACGACTACTAACCTCATTAATGTAAATTCTTATAGTATGCACTACTGGATAGCTGGCTTCGTCGGGTGAAAATCAACGGATTAGGGGCGTTTGTGCGGCATCAGATGACACTATGGGACCTTACTTGAGCCCAGGTATGCTAAATGATAATTCGTACGTGCACTTTCTTACCGACATTCTGGAGGTTCTTGTAGATGAGGCGCCACTGGATGCAGTGTATGTGGCAACAACATGCCGGTTGTCCAGCTAACTCATCACGAGTTGCAACGCAAATACTGAATGACACCTTTCTGGACGCTGAAGAGGACGAAATTCTGTTGCAATACAGCCTACGAGGTCTCCCGATTTGAGACATATTGTGAGACGGGGGCTGTAATTAGTCTATTTTTCATACTAACCTTGTGTTACTGTATCTTTCTCTTTACGCTAATTATTGAACTATGTAACATTTTTCTCTGTAGATCTTTCTTTATTTTGATTTCTGTGCCTTTGGGGTCACATCAGGCGTGATGGGCTCCTGGGATTGTAGTAAATTCTATGTTTATATAAAAATTTCGTGATTTTATTGTTTATTGGCGCAGCTTGGCTCCTAAAAAGTGGTTTCCCGTGTTGGCTACGGTCAGGCCGAGCAGAGCAGAGACGCTCTTGGAGTCTCCCCCTCCCACCAACTATCGCTCGCCTTCCGGGAAGGACGAGAGGGGCTGGCTTGACCTGCTCGGCGCCACGCTACGTACAAGGGGCGGAGTATACCTGGCACAATTTTTTAGAGTGTGAGGCACGCTTAACACAATGCTGAATCGCGGTTTACAATGGGCGATAGCGGGGACTGCCTTTTTAGTCATTCGGCCGTTTCGCAAGAGAGGAATTTGCCAGATACAAACAATAGCAGAGTGCTCTGGGCCCAGGCTGTTTATGGTGACGTATAGAAGCAGAGTTTGAACATAGTTAGTGTGACGAATGGTTAGGTGAGAGGAAAGGTTTGTGCCCGTCTTGCACCCCAGGGGTTTGGCTCCAGCGGCTGTATATAAAGCACAACGTTAACATTTTTAGGTCGTGTCACCGTAGCTAGGAGCAAGGTGAAATTCTTTGCAGGGCATTCACCCTGGGAATGGTGAAATCCGCGGGAAGCTTTGGTGGCGTGGGTGGAGCCTCTTGGCAGCCGCAAAGAACGCGTCCTGATTCAGCAAATTATTTTATTATGACAGCTAAACAATTTATCAACGGCGCTACGCCATCCGATTCGTCTGACTATTAGCCGTTAGCAGAGATTGGTGCGTCTATTGCGCGTGGGTGTGGTCGCCCGTCACTTGCCGTGAGCTGCGGCAGAGCGCGAGGACTCTGTTTTGAGCGTCCGAAGTGTACGGACCTCGAGAGACACGCAATACTCCGTTTAGATTCGCGGGGAGGACATCGTCTTAAACGTTCCTCTGGGGTGAGACATGTGTTTGATTCCGAAGATTCGGACCTTGTAGAACTTGTGTTTACTCACGGACGTTACATTGTGCGGTGGTTACGCTGTGAGCGGACACGTATTCAGGCAATATTTTATTTATTTATTTATTTTTTTACAGATCTTATTACGCAAGTGACTGAACGATTTGTGCCAAGTGGTGTGTCACCTATGCAAAATATTTATTAGTTTACTAGCGTGATAGAATCGCACAGCAACTGCCTAGCGACGCCGACGCTAGTGACGCTGTGTTAAGTTACATGTCGACCCTGCTTAACAGGTCGGATAAAAATTTCAGCTCATCCGCTCCCACCGCCTGCTGCCTGCGAGCCTGAGACGCCGCCGTCAATGATCATCTGTGTGGGTAAGGTGACGCACTTGCTGGAGGGTTATATGAATCAGACTTGTTGGATTCTGTCCCTTATTTTATTCTTTTGAGATCTGCCTGTTTACTCTGGGGAGCTTAGGGCTAACGATAATTTCAAGCCCCTGTGTAGCCAATATAATAGCATTCTGTTTTGCAAAACCTCCGACCCTTGACTCAATCAGTCATTTTTGTGTCTCAATATTTTAACATTTGTAAAAGATTGTTTGAATACCATTATCTGTTTTACATGATAGGAAATGTCATCTGATTTATTTTTTCATGTTTAATTACAATAATTTGATACTGAGCAGATCGTCTTTCATTTAAGAACATTCCTTTTTCACTATTTTGGAGGGGAAACAGAATAGTTAAATTCCACAGTTTACCAATAATTTTTCAAGTACATTTTTGCTTTGTTTGGAACAACTGATACCTTACAATAGAGTAGGAATATTTATCATATGTTTTAAAATATGATCACATCAGTAACATTTTAATTTTCCATATTTTGGAGAAATATGGTGGCGACCCATGATAATTAATTGCTGTCCTAAAAATATAAATATATTAATTAATAACAAACGACATAGTTCCCACTTAGCGACTCCTGCCATACGATTAACGACCTATTTCACAATATTGATTCCTTTTTTAAGGGAGTACTCAAAGATGCAGTTGACGACGACGCCCCAACTAAGCCAAATGAAATGTATCATCGAATCGCCAGTAAATCCTCAATTAAATTAGTATAGCTATCTTTTGAACAGCGATTTAAAATGTCCGTTTCAGTCCATGGTAGATAATTTGAACACATGATTAAATAAAGTTAAAGTTATGTTTATGTAAGACAAAATTTCTGTAATATGATTTGGGTAGTTACCAAATCATTGTTAGTAAATTTTTTATTACATTTACATATGTAGGAAATTGCATTGGAATGTCAAATAAGTCGACCGTGAGTATTGCACTAAGTTGGTAAAATTGAAAGACGTTTCTATCAGAAAAAAAATTATTTTGCCCTTTATAGGTGGCTACAAAAGTATTTCTAATAAAATTGCTACTCCAATGAATATATTCCACATGATATAACATAGAGTAGTATAGGTAGATACAGTTTTCTGATACAATTTATCTTACCCCTAAGAATCTCAGCCACATACAGGAAAAAAATAGGTAAAATCTTCCTTTTAAAATTTAGATTTTATTACAGTAGTTGCTATTTGTCGCATATAAGACCTCTTTATTTTTGAAGAATGAAAAAGTGAATTTTCTGTTTTAACTCACATTAATGTGGAAAGTTACATAAATTTCAAATACACAAAAAAAGTGCTGCATCATACGACTCTACGAGTTCACGACCCTTTTCACGGAAATAGAACAGAGATATACAAAAACAATACTTCACTTCGAACCTAGAAATTCGGAATTTGTGTGCCAGATTCCAGTATGCAGCAGTTCCCCTAACACCCAGTAACACGGCCTCTTGCACTGATTCATGACTGTATCCGCCTGTCTACTAGATCAACGGATTGTTGGTCCAGATTGTCCCGTGCTCTCATTTTGCAGTATCACAGATCGATACTGCACGTGAGTCGATGTCCAGGAAAGGTAACATCGCTGGCGTGCGACTGGAGCTCCACCAAGTATGGGACGCACAAGCCAGTACCGGGCTCAGCATTCAGCCCGACTCCGAGGATCTCACTCAGCAACTAGCTTTGGTATCTCCACGTTAGGGAGTGATGTTAGCGGACGTCTAACGCCGAACAATTATTCTAAGTTCCGCCAAGCCTCCACAGAAGGAACTTGGGAGAGACTCACGCCCGTGCTCTATAAAGATATATATATATTGGCCCACTTTAGGTTACGGTAGTAACACTAAAAGTGTTTTTTGACAGCTCGAAATTTAAATGAAAATAACGCCTTAACTATTCATCTGACACGAAAATTGAATAACCGAATTTGTAGAGGAGAAAATTCTCTACAACTTTGCTCTCTTATGTCTTTTTATTTTTATTTTTTTATTTTTTTTTTTTTTTAATATCTCGTATAATTTCAAAGATATATGCAAAAATAACGGCGATTTTGAGATGTATGTCTGTCTGTCTGTTTGTAACGTGTTCCCACTTTTTAAGACGAACCGTTCAACCGATCAATACCAAAAAAAGCTGTTTGTAATATAATTGTAATTTCAAAAGAACCGTTCCTCTGATACGAAAATTGAATAACCTAATTGGAAGAGGGTAAGATTCTCTACAACTTCGCTCTATTATGTTTCTTTCATATCTTGCATCGTTGCAGACATATATTTGCAAAAATAACGGAGATTTGACACCCTCCATTGATTTTACGAAAACCGGCCGTTCGCAGATGTCACGTGACATTCCACGCCCAAACTCTCTCTGGCATACGCCATCTTGCGTCGCGTATTTGATGATTTTCTTATTATAACTTACACGTTGTCATTTCAAAGCAACGGTGCAACTGAAGAATTAACAAAAACACGTCGTTCTTCGTACGAAAAATGATAACCTAGTGTCTAAAAATGCCACATTAGCATCAGTTAACAACTGCCATCAATAGTAGGAAAATTAAAGGCGAATTTCGTAATTGTTAGCCGTAGTGTGGTAGGCAGCCTGTTGGATTGTGAAGCCCGTGGTCTGTGGTTCAGGACCCGCCACTACCAAAATTTTTTTCTCCTTTTTTCCTAAAAGGGTTACGTGTTGGGTGCAAAGATGTTATCACAACAGTAGAGTCGTAATCATATCACTATAATTTTTTATTATTTATATTATTATTTTTGTCCGAAATGTTTGCATAAAATTGTAAAACTACAAATTTAAAGTGGGCCGTAAAACACATCAGTGCGATTTTTTTTACATTAATGTTGTATATAGTGTATTCTTAATAAATCAGTCATGTTGCAGAGTTCGGCTACTCCAGTTTACGCGTCCCTACTCCATGCTACTCAGTGTACCAAACGTTGTGCCCTGTGCTTCGGCGCATGACACGACAAAACTGGTGACGAGGCGTGGCAGCAGCAGGAGGGGAACTTCCGCGGCCACTACACAATGCAGACGCGCCTTAGCTCTTGCTCGTGGCGCCTCCCTTCTTGAGTGCATGTACGAATGAATGACTCAGTTCCTGTAGCCATAGACAGTGATATTTGTGTACCATGCAGACTACGTCGGGTTTACTCTTCCCAATACTACGCCGTCTTGAGTGTGTGTAAGCTTAGCCAGGAGTCCGTACAAGACGATATACGAAGCATACAGATTTACTGGCCTAGTATTTTCATCCGGCAGTTGCGAATATTGAGCCAACCACTCTGTAAGTTGGACGAATGTCTCGTTATAAAATTTACAGTCAGTAAATGAACTTCAATCAGTGCTGCGGAAGTATTTCGAAAAATAAAGTCACAGTTCCGACTAACAGTATGATTGTTGTCAGTGTAAATTTACGCAAATTGAATTAGGAAAGCTGTGTACCACATGATCAAAGAATGTTCAAATGGGTATGAGTTCTTATGAGACCTAACTGCTTAGGTCAACGGTCTCTTACTTAATCTAACTTAAACTAACTTACGCTAAGGACAACACACACATCCACGACCGAGGGAGGAGGGAGCCGCTCAATCCGTGACATGGAGCCTCAGACCGCACGGCTACGTCGCGCGGCACCACATGATCAATGTTACCTAAACCCATATTGGTTATTAAAAATGCCCCTCGCTTTCAAGGAATCACATTAATAAAACTTTTTAGCATAACAATATGATAATACATTAAATGTTATTATTCCAAGCTTATAGTACATCACTTACATAATAGGTATATGAATCAAATTTACCTTCTCTTCCAAGGAACATTTTGGATGCTTTCTCGTTAAATGACACGGCATCTTTGTAGTAACTCCCCCCGTTTTCAGCTTTTCAAAGCAAATTGAGCATTGTACCTCACTGCTACCGCACTTCGTGAAGTACTTCCACACTCGGGATGGTGCCATTCAAGACACAACCGATGTCTGGCGACGACAGCAAGGAACTGCCACATGACCAGACAGCGGAGGGGATTGATAACCTAGCCTTTTCAAAAACCCAACAACAACGGAAGTAAGTCTTGTACACTGATGGTGCACGCACATCGTCTAATAGGCCACGCCACACGGCAACAGGTGCATCGATGTCTCAATAGCTGCACCAGTTTTTATGCCACGCGTTTGTTACACGTTTCTGACTGCGGGGATTGTTCTTAAATTATCACTGACCGCTTTTCTTAGTAACTGCGATGACCTAATATTTCACACAACGGTGGGCCTCTTTTAGCGTTGTGTAAAGTCGTCGAGCGAGAAGCCGCAGTCCTGAAAATTGGCGCAACCACTGCGAAGAAAGTACCAGAGGAGAAGTGCGCTGCAGAGCCATAAGAGCCACCTGCTGCCCTATCGACTCCAAGGAAAACCAGGGCGCGTGCTGTCGAAACGCCAGGACTGGACAATTTTCAAGAGGACGCAATTCGCCGACATACATATGACTATTACACGCGGAGTGACTATCCTACCCGAAAGAAACTGCTTCTCTCACTACGAGGCCGGCCGCGGTGGCCGAGGGGACTGAGGCGCTTCAGTCACGGTCTCCACGGTCACTGCGGTCGGGGGTTCGAATCCCCCCTCGGACATGGATATTTGTGCCGTCCTTAGTCATAGTTAGTTCATAAGTAGTTTGTAAGTTTAGGGACTGATAACCCCGTAGTTAAGTCCCATAGACTTTACAAACATTTGAACATTTTTTCTCACTACGAGATAGTGAGTTGTTTTGCGGAGGGAAAACCAGTCTCTCGTGTGTTTTAAATAAAATAGGGTTCAAATGGAAAACCTTTTCTGGTAGAAGAGTTCTGCTTGAACGGGAAGATATCATTGCCTGAAGATGTCGTTTTTTTAGGGAAATATCCAAGTGTATGCCTAACCAAATCGTGTGGCTGGACGAAACTTGGGTGAATGCTCGTCACTCCAGAACGATTGCATGGACTGATGACAGTGCACGAGAAACAATGAAAGCTCCTATTGGATGGGTTTGTTCTGCGTGTTTGCATTTGCTTTTCAGTGACATTGTATTTCGCGGTCGTGAACGCGCATACATTTTTTTTTATTTTATTTTATTATTATTATTATTATTATTATTATTATTTTTTTTTTTTTTTTTTTTTTTTTTTTTTTTTTTTTTTTTTTTTTTTTTTTTTTTTTTTTTGCTCATGGTAGTTATTCCTAGAGTGTAAAGTCTGTCATTGTAAAGAGCTATAAAGTGCTAATTTAACTTAATAAAATCAGTAACTTTATCGTATTAACTACGTTATTTCTCTCAGAAACGTCAACAGTGCCAAATACCTTATTGCTGTTTTCATCTAAGAAAACCGGCGATTACCAAGAGGAAATGATGGCTATGAAATTTAAAGAGTGGTTTTTACAGTCTCCGCCTCCTAACATCGGAAAGATCTCTACTATTATAATGGACAATGCACCGTATCATTCTGTTCAGTTGAACTAATCCCGTACATCCAGCACCAGGAAGAGTGACATAATAGACTGGCTTGAAAAGAACAGCATAAATTCATTTCATAAAGAGATGAAAAAGGCTGAACTTCTCAAAATTATGAAAGAAAACAAAAGCCGAAAAATCATTTACGAAATTGATACAATTTCTGAAGAAAATGGTCACAGTGTGTTGCGCCTTCCACCATATCATTGTCATTTTAATGCAATAGAACTCGTGTAGGCACATGTTAAATCATACATTGCTTAAAGAAATAACAGTTTTTCGCTAAAAGAAGTAGAATTCTTAGTTCATGAAGCAATGGGCAGTCTTACTCCCACAAAATGGAATAATGTTGTCACACATACGTGGCACATCTTAGAAGAGGCATGGGAACGAGAAGGTGCACTAGAAGAACGGGTAGAACAATTAATAATACGATTAGGCGACAATAGTAGCAGCAGTGCTGATGAAGACAGGACAGTGACAGAAACACAGGAGATGTGGTTACTGACGACACGCTTTTTTCAGACTGTGGAGTCTTCCCTCTTCCATGAAATACAGGTAAGAGATCAATATATGCATTATAATATGTATAAATTGCACATGATGCTGGCCGCGACTGATTTTTAATGTACAGTTTGTTTTGCAGCCAAAGATCGTTTACTGAAAAATTAAGTTTTTTATTTCTACTTCTGTGACAAATAGACTAGCTGTCGGAACTGATCTGATGATATTACTCGGACACTATACTATGGCAGTCAACAGCGACCGTAAACGAATGAGGCAAGAAAACACTCTTCTCTTTATGTAAGAAGACAAATCGTTTCACTGGAAGAGGTGGTTTTACTACTTGTAAAGTAGTAGTCCTTATTTGTATACCCTCTCGGCAGACTGCCACAATACAGTGTCCAAGTAATAACAGCGAGCCGGCTGCGGTGGCCGAGGGGACTGAGACGCTCCAGTCACGGTCTGCACGGCCACTACGGTCGGGGGTTCGAATACCCCCTCGGTCATGGATATTTGTGCCGTTCTTAGTATTAGTTAGTTCATAAGTAGTTTGTAAGTTTAGGGACTGATGGCCCCATAGTTAAGTCCCATAAGCTACACAAACATTTAAAACATTTGAAATAACAGCGAGTCTGTGGAAAATGGTAATAGAAGACGAAATATATAAACAAAATTCATCAATTAGCGACCTTTGGCTGAAGACTAAATGATACATTATATTTAATGGAATACTGGAACATATGAAGCTTTACTTTAACTCAACTTATATTTTTAAACCTTTTCTTTTTAATTGCTAAAAGAGTGTTTTTCATTACTTCGTGGTTGTTATCGTTCGTTCACGCTTTAGTAGTACATAGCAACGGTTCCAAAATATTCGGACATGATATTCGTATGCCGGAGAGCCAACACGGCGTAACAACAAACGCCACAGCCGCGTAGCAGCACTGGCAACATGGCCGCCAGCTGTCAGAGTCGTTGTGGCCACGCGACATCTCAGCTGCTGCGTCGTCTCCGCGCGCTCGCGGGCAACGAATTAAACGCCGATATTCTACGGCATAATATGGCTGTCACGCTTACCTGCGGATACACAGAAAATGATAACAGTCTGCGCAGGTGATAGCGACGCTCTCTCTCAAACTGCCGAGAGAACGGCCGAGCTGTAGCCACTGACAAGCGTGCAACCATTTCCTCAAAAAAGGAGTCTTCTCTGGAAGATCTGACCGGTCTAATCAGTCGCGATCCTACGAGAACGCCCCACACATACGCGCGACGCCGCCGTTCTT
This sequence comes from Locusta migratoria, assembly GCA_026315105.1. Classification (NCBI taxonomy): domain Eukaryota; kingdom Metazoa; phylum Arthropoda; class Insecta; order Orthoptera; family Acrididae; genus Locusta; species Locusta migratoria. The sequence continues at coordinate 7,869,662 of CM048747.1, forward strand.
CCATCAGAAACAAGTTTTTCCAACTAAGGCCAATACATACTGGTATCACAGAAAAGTTGGAGCTGAAGCTCGGCAATGTCGACCAATAAGTGACAACCGAAACACCACCAGAAATCAGCATACAGAGATGGCACTTTTATTTCATAGTGGACACGTGTCGAATATTCATAACTGAACACTCTACTAAGCATTAATTTCTCATTATTTCCTTCTCTCGTCTTCCACGGCGAAATACGGATGGCAATTGTCTGTATACTAGGAATGGAGCGTTCATCCATCCATTTCATCAAATGGATAGTCAATTCACGCCTGAACTTAAACCTCATACGCGAATTCAGATGAAGATTCGTTGCTGCTGACGTGCTATATTCGATTGTTGGAGCAGATTTCTTATCTTTTCACTGTCTCTTACGAGATCTTCGCAGTCGATTACTGTTGACTCAACAACACAGTTGTCTACTCAGGGACACCTGCGTCAAGCTAAACACGATAGCATCTAAATGATTATAGTTGATTCACAGTCCAACGACCTGCTATGACACTTCCCTGAAATTACCTATCCATCACCAACTCTAGCACATAACATTGTTATTACATCAGGACCACCAGTTCATGCACATGCACGATGTCTGCACTCCGAAAAACTGAAGACCGCAGAGAAAGAATTCTCTTTTATGTTAACGCAAAGGATACGTCGTATCTCTTTAAAACTCTGGGCACTGCTTCACATGAAACGCATTAGAACGTTTGCCTACCACCCCGCTGCTGATGGACTTGTAGAACGACTACACAGGCAGTTGAAGGTTTCCCTCGTTTGCCATGCCACAGAACATTGCTCTAAGATCCTACCCATTGTTTTTATGGGCCTCAGTACTTCCTTCAAAGAAGATATTAAACGCAACAGTGGCTGAGCACGTGCATAGCCAAACACTCCTACTCTCATGAGAATTCTTTGCGGATACACCTCACGACTTTATTGAAGCTTCACACTTTCTACAATGTCTTCACTCATACATCCGCAAGTTCCGTCCTGCCGTGTCAAAAGATCGCGTGAACCAGCGACCATTCATATTCTGTGACTTACAGTCATGTAAGCAAGATTTTGTCACACATGACGTTATTTACAAACCAATCACCATACGATGGCCCTTACACTGCGCTGAACGCTGAGACAAAAAGTTTGATGTCAGCATCGACGGTTCTGCTGTCAGTCTTACGGCGGGATAAAAGGGAAAAGAAGATGGGGGTAAAGTCTTTAAAGTTGGTGAAACTTAATTATTTGAAAGTGAGTACGTAAGTTTACAATTTTTCCCCTTCTTTCTACCGTCAGTCCTGTTACCAAGACATTTCGCGCTAATGTACCTATTTGTGTTAGAAAAAAGCACTGCACGTGAGGGGCCATATTGCTTCTTACCTCATCAGGGTATGTTCTCTCGCTGCTGTCGTCCCCTGTGCAAAACAAGCACTCCGGTCGTAGATCTGTTGTTTCTTGATGCGAGGCTGTTAGTAGTGTAATATGGCTAGGCTTTTGATTCTACAATGATTTTGTCACACACAATTTCTGAATGTCAGTGGCTTTTCTTGTTTTATTTATAACGCACTGTTTCTATACAGAAAGCCACAACTGTATAATAGAAATTCATAAGTATTCAACAATTTTATGTTACACTATACGCGATACATGAGGCGCTTAGCTCTATTGTGCCGCGGTGCAGTAGCCGAGCGGTCTAAAGCGTCTCGCTGCGGAGCGCGCGGTTGCTCGCCCTGGAGGTTCGAGTCCTCCCTGGGGCATGGGTGTGTGTGTTGTCCTTAGGTTAGTTTACCTAGGTTTAAGTAGTTTGTAAGCTACGGACTGATGACCAGGCAGTTTGGTTCGATAGATTTACAAACATTTGAACATTTTGAACATTTAGCTCTATTGACTTTCCGTCTGGGGCCTCTCGCTCGACTCGTAGATGTTAACGGTCTGTGGTGCTTAGCTCGACTGACTGCGGCAGGAGTAACACTCCGCACCAGTAGCTACATTTTTGCGCCAATGGAACATTCTAGAGTGTTACGTCTGCCATCTTTCTAATAAAGTAATATTTAAATACTTTTTCTAATATATCAGCAATATAGTTTAATAGAAAATAATTACATTGTATAAACAGACATATTTAAATGAATTGCAGTATATTAAATATTAATAAGAGTGCTGCAGGCTTTTAGCAGATTGAGACTACTTGTAAGAGCCAATCAGATTTTAGGAGAAAATAATGGAGTTTTCCCACGGGGTACTTTTACACCGGACCATATGCTCTATCTTTTGCTCACACCACTTATTACATAATGCTCTTCCCAACACAGTAAAAGGTATCTTACAATAAAAATAAAAAATATGACAGAGCAATTAAATGGCTATAGATCAAACCCTTCACAGTCTACATTGACAGACGTAAACTAGCCTTCATCTCATTCATCGAGGTACCGGAAGTACGTCTACCGGACAAACCTACATTCCACCACCTGAAGTTTCAGCTCGTTGTAGACGACGCGTCTTTTTTAATCCTAAATGTCGTTGACACTTGGAGGGAATCGTCATGTGGCAAGTGATTCACGTTCGAGTGTTATGAACTGTAGATGCCGCCTGGTGGATAGTAGATCTGCTGATGATGGTTTCTACGTCTTGTGCCAACAGATATCGTAGCGACACAGTTGCCAGAGCGCCATGTGTGTGTATCCTTTAATACGGAATGTTAACAAACTTAACGCTCAGTGTGACATCAACGTGTGAAGCTAACAGGCGCCATGCCAAGGTGACGCAGTCGTTGTACCGACAGCCAACTGAGCGAGTTCGGAAGCGGCCAAGCTGTGGCCTTCCAAGTGGCGTGATGGTCCTTTCGGAGAAGTGCCACGCACAGTGGACTTGTTGCGTCAGGTGCGCTGTGATGCTGGTTGCAGTGGCCATGAGAACATTCTGACGTCTGTCCGCGAGGTTCTGGACGCCCACACGCCCGCTAAGATGGTCATATTGTAAGGGCACCAGAGGCAGATCGTACAGCTACCGTAGCGCAAATAAGAGGGTTTTTGTGCCCAGAAATGTCACAACCAAGCGGTTATTAGACACGCGCGCATCCAGCCCCTCTCCTACTCACACGACAACGACGCGCAGCGCTCGACTGGTGTCATCGTAGGATCACTTGGAAGAAGGAATTGCGATCCGCGGTCTCCAGCGATGAAACCAGATTCTGCCTGCACGTGAGTCATGGTCGTTTCCGAGTACGACACAGACCTGGCGAGCACTGGCTCTTAAAGTGCAGTGATCCAAGAAAAACTGGCCCCTCCTCAGCCCTAACGGTCTCTGGTGCGAAAAGCTACGAGCCTCGATCACATCGGCTCGCCAGCACTAGGTATGTGCAAAATGTTGTAAGACCCGTTCTTTCGCCATTCTCGTAAGCGGAAGGTGGTGTGTTGTTATTACAGCATAATGTAGGCCCGAACAATACGCGGGAAACTCAATGTGCTCTGCAAGACGTTACGGTGGGATCGGACATATTAGGTGAACAGAGAGTCTGATAAAAGTGATTCGAATGTTATACAATCTGTCTGTCTCTCTAACACTTTTTCTAGCACTTTCCCTCGCAGGTGTTACCACCATACTCGTGCCAATGACGCAAGATTTAATTGCGTAGTACTGCACGTGAGGGCCGTAAAACTGCATGCATCGTCACTGCGTACAGTTAAAGTATATGTTCACTAATCTGGCTTCTTTTTTTTCCATTGTTGTATCCCCTCAGAAGCAGCACACAGGTCGTTGATCCTTGTATCTTGAAGTGAAGTGCTGTGGAACGTTAAAAATTGTGACTATTTTTCGAATAAGAAGGAATGCCAGTTGTTTCATAATATTTATTTATATGTCGTGCAACAACAAGTGACATATGTAGTACTGTCCATGATCCTAGTACACTTGAATTCTAATCACAGTAGTTTAAAAATTTGAAGTTTGAATTGCCTGATAGATCATTTTAAGAGCGCGTTTATCATAGCCGTTCACGCTAGATACGTCTCTGCTGGACTGTGTGCAAATGGGCAGTGCTGGTTCCCACGCACCACCAATTTTGGCGCGAGGCGCAATTTCCAGAACTTCTACATGCAACTGCATTTGTTAACTAGAGCGTAATTACATAAACGAGACATACTATAATTAAGCATAATGTAAACACAGTAATTACATAAAATCACATTAATTTCAATACAATAGTTTATCTAATATTTATAACTAAAAAATCATAATGGGGATCTCAGAAAGGTGTGGGGGCAGCCAATCAGAATACGTCTAGGCAGTATTGTCGCAATTTCTCACTGGAATGCGATATGTTGTACCATGTGTTATCTTTTCACACCCATTCCATCTATGACGTGAACTACTAGCTATGAAAATTCGTAGCAACTCAATACCTATGGCCATGAGCCAGCCATCCTACAACGTGCAGTAATTTCCCTGGCCAGCAAATTCTCCGGACCTGTCTCGAATCGAATACGTGTGCAACATGATGCGACTCGTCAACCCACAACCCTTGCAGTAGGGTGCAAACATATCGAGCAGGCGTGGGATATGGTATCAAAATCTTCGTAAAGCTTATGGGACTTAACTGCGGGGTCATCAGTCCCTAAGCTTACAAACTACTTACGCTACTTACACAAAAGACGGCACAAACATCCATGCCCGAGGGAGGATTCGAACCTCCGTCGCGGGAGGCCTCGCGATCCGCAACGTGGCACTCCAGACCGCTCGGCTACTCCCGCGCGGAGGAATGTGGTATCCAGAAACAGTATTCGCCATTTCTGTGATCGACCAGATACCTGTGCAGAGACTGCATTGTTACAGGCGTTACACTACGTACTAATATGGCTGTTTCAGCTGTTCGAAGGATGGTCTCCGCCGACACAGAAATGTCAAAACTAATGAACTATCCTCGACCTGATGCATTTGCACCGCAAACAAGGCGTCAGGTTGAAGTCCCGCAAGAGATTCATTGACACAACTGAAGAGCTCTTTGTGGAAAAAAAAAAAAAAAAAAAAAAAAAAAAAACGGTGCCACACTCCGTGATGGACCTCCGTGAGGAGGGATCTGCAGGGTCTAAACTTCCATTTCCAACTTGGAAGACATTAAACCGGCTGCGTACACGAGCAACTAGAAGCAAATGAGGCCTACTAAAATGAGGATATAGTACAGGATTTTAACCATCTTCTCCAAACATGTCAATAACACGTACTATGGAGATATTCTTAAAGTAAACGACAAAGCAATCTATGTTGCTGACTACTGAAAAGGGAGAATATTATTGGTGTAACCGAACACGGAAGAAGAAGCAACGGATCGACCCCTTCTACCTCAGTACCGCTTGAGCTATTTGTCCGTAAATGTAATCGTTTCATACAGGCCGCCACGACGGAGCGGCCGAGCACGATGCGCTAAGTCGTACCCCGTCGGGGGTTCGAATCTCCCCTCGGGCATTGATGTTTGTGCCGTCTTTACCATTAGCTAGTTCGTAACTTGTTTGTAAGTTTAGGGACTCATGATCCCGCCGTTAAGTCACATAAGCTTTACAAACACTTGAACATTTTCATACAGGCAGTGTATTGTAAGAATGTAGGAGTCGCGGTACTGGCGGAAGTTTTAAAATAATTGTAAGATGAAAGCGTAAGAAAAGAGGTTACAACTGTTTGATAAATAAAAGATGTGTAAATTGGAGGTCAGAACACATTAAAAATGTCCTTATGTTATCTTCGAAAGCTTTTGGTTTTCTGAGGGGGAAGAAATTTCCTTTCCATGTCATTCAACACACTAAATGTGGACAAAGAAGATTAATAGCCAATGAGGCACTTTATACAAAGTTTTCAGTTCAGTTAACGCTACATCAGTATAAACAATTGAGACCAGCCAACACATTACATTTTTGATGTTAAAATAACAAGTAATTTATTAAGGAAAATCATAAGAACACTTTAAAAAAAGGAGTTGAGCTTCTTGTTGTAGCTGTTATGTGCGATACGATAGCGATGAATTTGGAAGTGTAGAAGATACTTAGTGTACTCTCAATTAAAACGTATTTTTATACTCTGTGGACAACAAATTATTACAAGATCTTTTTATTGATGTTAGAATCACACTGTTTTGCCGTTATTTATATAACAAATTTTGCAGCACCAGGCAAGTGATCTTCCGATCACCTTTGACCTGCATAATAGAACTATGGAATACCTTTTCAGATATTTTTCAGGTCGTACTGCTCAAGAAGTGAGATAGGTTCGGCATAAAGCTCATGAAGAACGTTTCTTAGAATTGAGTGTGGTCTGCGCTTTTGTTGGCTTGTGAAAAAGCGTAAATAAGTTTTCGCTGCCTACAGTGAACAATTTAAGAGATCACTGTGAATTATTACCGAAGCACAGTCATGAATTTTCTTCAGATCCTGAAACGCTTCTACTTATGAAGTTTGAGTGTATAGCCCTCGTATAAAACATAAATCTTCTGTACTACGTTTAGAATAAACTGGTCGAAAAATTATTTGGCATACTTTTTGTTCGAGGCGCTGGCCAGTTGACGAGAAGGTGACGCGTGCTTACAGCCACAAGTCGCTCCCTGGTGTCTCAGCGAGAATGCTCAGTCGCCCTGCTAGCCGGGGGCGGAGTTGCCGAATTCCAGTGGGGGATTAATAGCTCTCTTTCCAGTCCCTTCTTGTGCTCATTAAAAGTTACCGAGTTTACTGCATATGGAGAGTGGTTGCACAGCTGACGGTATGGGAGAACAAGTTACACAAAGATAAACAAGGTTATTTACACCGAATGGTTGTCTCTGGCTATCGACATTTAGTGGAATCAAGATGGGGGGGAGTTTAAAGACTCCGGTAGCATACTGGGGGTTTGTTTCCGAGTGGCGAACAGCAGTATCCCGAATAAAAAATCTCAAATTTAGAGTATGCACTAACAGGAGCAGGGAAGCCTTGTTTGTTTAATTTTTTGAATGTGTAATTCCACTGTAAATAACAGCAATAACCATAAATAAGCTTTCATTTTCCGATCAACTGGATACGAAAAACTGTCATGAAGAGAGCATACATTTATAAATACACTTGTAAAACTGAAGTTTACAGAAAAGTCGCGGTAAAATACGTACACTGCTGTCAGAAGAACAACATCGCTAGTGAACTACGAAATAATAATCCTGGAATCAGATCGCAGGACATGAATGAAGATAATAAGCGAATGTAACTTCTACAGTCTGTGCTGTCTCCTCAAAGAAAAAGAGGGTTCGAATCTCAGATAGTACAGTGACGTAAAGCAGCTTAGTATGCACCAATAGGAAGCGAGGAGGGGCTTAATTACTCCAGTCCTGTCCATCCCTTCCGCAGAAATTAATGAATAATAATTACATACGCAACCGTGTGGATCTGCTAGTATCTCATCGGGAGCCTCCCCTGGTGGCGGAAAGGAGAATGCTCTCCAAATAAGTTTGGTACTGGGGAAATAAAATGCCCAGGGTGGACCAAAACTAGCGGCTCCTGCCTTGTAGTGTGATATTGGCTTCTCAGAGACTAAATGAAGAAAATGTTAAGAAAAAATAACCACACAGAAGCTAGAAACATCTTGAGGCAACCTCTAGAGCAAACAACTCTAGTTAAAACCATGAAGCGTATTCTCCCAAAACAAATTCAAGTCAAGAGGCTTGAAGGTAAAATATTTCCAGAATTAACCTTGGGGGTAAGTCTTCGGGCGAATCCCTCTTCGTGAAAGCCACAGCGCATGAGTTTCATACGGATTCTGGGAGAGACTCGGAATAATGCATCGGACGAATCGAAGCATCTCGGTGTGTTCAGCACAATCATAAACTCAGGCGTAAATCAAAACCCTTTCTAACAACTTTCAACATTAACTCAGTCACACAAACTGGGAAGCTGAATATCCTTCTAAACATTGCATCACAATCAAATATCGATAATTGCCCTGTAAGAAACGCGGTACCCAGACTACAGATCTTTGAATGAGACAGTTAAAGTTTTTTTCAAAACGAGAGCTCAAAAACGGATCGTCAATGAATATGTCATGCTTTGAACCGCATTTGCCGTGAAAACCACAATCTTTAAATCAGCCACACACTTTGAACCAGTAAATGACAAAGTTTCCATTCTGGCAGTCAAATGTGCCAACAAAACCTACGCCCTAGTAAACGTCCTTGCGCCTACAAATAATAAAAAACAGCTCTGACCCAGAAGAAGTGGATAACTTCTGGGACCTACTGGATGAAAAACTATCTAACATTCCTAAACACCATGTGAAACTCTGTAAGGGGGTATTTTTTTAATGTGTATGTATAGGAAGTGGTGTCACTTAAGGGCAACTGACATGTATTTGTTAAGTGATGATGGCAAGAGATACGCAACTGACTACGAGAAATAAAATAGAATAATGGAATCTAATTTGTGAATGAATGAATGGAGCTTTCCTAATTCAAACTCAGAGGTGGAATTGGTCACAATGGTAATCATCAAATAATTATTTTTCAAATACCAGTGCCCACTTCCCTAAGCTTTCAGGTGTTCAAGAAAATGCAGATTTTTTAAAATTAAATTCTTTTTGCAAGAACTACACGAACAGTTTTCGAGTCATTTGCTGGATACTGCCAACCTTTCTTATCTTTTTGATACGTTTTCCAGATCATTTGTTGTTATCAGTTAAAATGGCTCTGTAATTTACAGATGGGATTAAAATTATGGGCATAAAAATGTAGATGACAGAAAAAATTTATGTGGACATGAACTGCAGTCTGCAACCTCTCCTCCTCCCGTCAGGATGCTGTTACCTGGGGCCTAACTGCCCTACTCAAAAAATTGGTGGAGAAGAGATGCATTTAATGTTTAATATTTAATTTGAATAAAGTTTTCCTCTTCATAGTTTTGGGCCTACTCCAGAAATTCGGAACTTTAGTAGTGCTTGTCCTTTAATTGGCTTGCTCTTATTACTAATAGCACTGACAATACGTAAGCCACTCACAGGCAAGGTTGGAAATGTAAATTTGTTCTGAAGCTGTGCAAATAAATTTTCTGAAATGGCACTAACTTCACTTCCCAAGTCAATTAGCGCATCTATCTTAGTACTACAAATTTCAACTTCAATGAAAGGAATTTTATTTTCCGATTCCTTGCATTCGTCTTCTCGGTACAAATCTTCTTTTATCTCATCAAGTTTCTCGTATTGAATAGTATTAATTCTTCTGTCTGACCCGTTTCTCAACAGATTAGTTTCGGAGCGGGTCACTTCCGAAACTGTTTTTAGTTTACGGGCCCCTAATTCCTCTGATTACGGTCGCAACTTCGCTCTCATTCAGGGGATCTTTGACGTCTCCTGTCTTCTCCCCTCGGCTGATGATTTCTCTTGTCATCATTATCATGATATCGATCGGTGCTCTGGTCTGTGTCTTGCGCATCGTCACGATTTCTTCTTCGCGGTCAGTTATCACGTCTGTCAGTTATGCCGTTCCCGAAAAAGTCACGGCGCTGCGGTGCATTATTAACAAGATGTCTGTCTTCTTTATTCCGGTCCCTTTGCTCGCGGTCAGAATTCAGCATTTCGATGCGATCAACTAGCAGGCAGATTTGTTCCATTTTAAGTTGCGGGGTAAGCAACAGCTTCTCTTTAACATAATATGGCAGTTTCTGTATCAAAATTAACATTAATTCCTCTTGTTTCATCGGGTCGTCTAAATAAGCATTGTCATCCCAAAATTTCTGAATGTATTTGCGCAGCGTACCATGACTTCGCGCATAATTAGGTGCCATCAAAATTTTATATTTCACGTCCCATTGCTTCTCTTTCGACCAAAATTTATTCAGAAAGGCAGTTTCAAATTCTGAATATGTTGCATAATTTTCGGAGGCGTTAATTCCCCATGCGTGCGCTTCGCCTTTCATGTGGCTCACACACGTGTCAATCTTCGCACGTTCCGTAAAATGTCTCGGAATCGCGTGTCTAAATTACTTAACAAATGCAACAGCGTGTAATCGTTGTTTCGGGTCGTAATCATGGATTTTTCGTACAGTCACCTCATTTTCGACAATTACTTGAGGCACGTTAGTTAGATTGAGATTCGTTTCACGAACAACCGTGCTGATTTCTTCACGCAATGTTTCTTTATCTAGCTGCGGCAGTCCGTTATCAAGAAAATGTATATTCTGTTCGTTTTCATTGGCCTTAGTATCTAGAGCCGCTCATTGTTTCTGCACGCCATCAATTAATCTAACAATGTTTTCTTTATTGCCTATACACGTTTTCTTGATTTTTATAATTTCGTCATTTTGAGCACTAATCATTTTTTGAGCTTTGGTCACCAACAATTGTGAATGTCTGCTCTGTTCGGAAACTTCACCCAAGTTCCTGAAAATCGGTTTGCAACCTTTCATGTTCCATTTTGCACTCGGATCGCAGTTCCTCGTGGTTTCGTGAAAAGTCTTTTATACTTTCAGCACATAATTTATTAACCACATTGAATAGCTGATCCAGCCTTTTTGAGTTTTGCTCAGTCCCTGATTTTGTTTCCTCATGCTTTGTTGCTATTTCTTCCTTTAATTCTGCCTTTAACTTTTCATTGTCTGCCTTTAATTCTTTAAGCATCATTAAAATTTGTGCACTGATATCATTACTAACATTACTGCCTTTCTTTTGATCAATAACCGGTGATGAACTGGACCTAACTTCGTCAAAGCTAACAATGCCACTATCACCTTCCAATTCCATTTTCGTAATTTCTAGTCCTTTCTCACTGCTTACAACATTGTTATCGTTATCAATCTATTCTTTAAGATTTTCCCCATTAACATTTTCCTTTGAACTTCCCATACTACTACCGTTTGGCGCAACAGTCACAAATTATAAGTAACAGTTCACTCGTAACACTTGCTATCACGACAATGCAGTTCCTCTGAGTTAATGTCCGTAACTAATTGTCCCTAACGTCTTTAAATCAAGGCGCTGCTGCTGCTCTTATTAGCCGTTTCACTCACCGTTTGTAAATATGTCTTCTCCGAGGATCCGTAGACTGCAGTGATTTTCGAAGTCCTGTAACACACATCGCTATATGCAACCTCTCCTCCTCCCGTCAGGTTGCTGTTACCTAGGGCCTAACTGCTCTTCTCAAAAAATTGGTGGAGAATAGATGCATTTAATGTTTAATATTTAATTTGAATGCCAGCCGCGGTGGCCGAGGGGACTGAGGCGCTCCAGTCACGGTCTGCACGGCCACTACGGTCGGGGGTTCGAATCCCCCTCGGGCATGGATATTTGTGCCGTCCTTAGTATAAGGTAGCTGATAAAGTAGTTTATAAGTTTAGGGACTGATGACCCCCTAGTTAAGTCCCATAAGCTTAACAAACGTTTGTTTTTAATTTGAATAAAGTTTTCCTATTCTTAGTTTTGGGCCTACACTTTAATCTCAACAATGTTTGGGTGACTTGAATGGATAATGCAAGTTTCACTGGTAAGATTGACATTCATTATATTTAAATTAGCCTCACATGCACAACACATAAATTAACATGTAAAACTTCAACACTGTGTGCCACTATTTTCTAAAGATCAGCCTAACAATATCAAAACGAAACCTCAGTCTTATTATACAACCGCACCGGTCAGCAACTCAGCTGCTACTACCTCTACAATGAACACCACTGCCACGGCTGGTGCTACAAGTTAGAGATATTACAAATACCACGGCTCACTTCAAAGACGTAGTGGCAAAGACATTAATCCCTTACAAGTCTAACAGTGAACTGAAACGTTTGAAACCGGTAACTACGCTATTTTGCTAGTAAATATCATCAAATTCGGTTGGCTGCTGTTTTCTTCTTCCTGTAAATAACAGATTTTCAGTGTAATTCCCAGTAGATGACTAATTCAATTACGTCAAAACTGTTTAGGAATTCTACCAATGATTTCTTTGAGAAGAGTTTCCACATCTTCCTAATGAGGCTGCAAAGATTATATCCATGTTTAGGTCAACTTCCTTATATGGAATTAAATAACTCACGATTATATGGCAGCTTGAGTGATGACAATGTGATAAACTTGCCCCACCTGTAAATGTACCAATATTTTGTTATAGATGTATAATTCCCTCAGTAAATCAAAAGTAATTAAATAGTTTTTTGAAACTTCCTGGCAGATTAAAATTGTGTTCCGGAACTGGGGCTCGAACCTGGGACCTTTGCCTTTCGCGGGCAAGCACTGTACCGACTGAGCTTTCCGACACGATTCACGATGCCGCCTCACAACTTTACTTCCGCCATTACCTTTCCAAACTTCACAGAAGCTCTCCTGCGAACCTTGCAAGACTAGCACTCCTGGAAGAATGGATATGGTGGAGACATGCCTTAGCCACAGCCTAAGGGATGTTAGCAGAATGAAACTTTTACTCTGCAGCGGAGTTTGCGTTGATATGAAACTTCCTGGCAGATTAAAATTATGTGCCAGAACCGGGACTCGAACCTGGGAGCTTTGCCTTTCGTGGGCAAACTTGTGAGGCGGCATCGTGAGTCGTGTCGGGATAGCTCAGTCGGTAGAGCGCTTGCCCGCGAAAGGCAAAGGTCCCAGGTTCGAGTCCTGGTTCCAGCACACAATTTTAATCTGCCAGGAAGTGTCATATCAGCGCACACTCCGCTGCAGAGCGAAAGTTTTATTCTGTAAATAGTTTTTTGTTTGTCATATATTTTCCTAAGAACTATAGTCACGACACAGTAGGGAAGGGCAATGTTATTTTTTTTTCTTCCAGCCTAGTTGTAAGAATTTATTCCATCCCTGAAGTCATACTACAACGTCCATCTTGTTTTTCTCTATCTCAGTTAAAATGTATGAAAACAACTTGGAGCACACAATATTACTAGTGTAAAGCAACTCCAAAATAAATTTATTTGTAATTTTCTTTTTCTTTTGTATTAACAGCAACTGTATAATATCGTACTTCACGATCTACAGCTTCCGATTTTCGAACTTCCTAACACAGCATAATATGAAACCCAGTCATATTGTAGCTGGTGTTGTGTTCCATGCACAATGGTTTTGCCGTCTAAGTGCTGGTTCTGCAATTTATTCCTCCAAAGTGTGATTCCACTCCTGCACTGCAGAGACCACAGTCGGGATCACACAAAATTGATACGCAGAGACCCTGCATAATTGTAAAATGAATAGTGTAAATAAATAAATATTAGATACTCAACTACCGAAGCTTGGTGGAGGGTAGCTGCTCTTCCAAATCTTTCCAGACCATATCGAAAGTGACATATAGGTGTGCCGGGAGGAAGACAGAGACTCTTCCTTGAGCAAATCGCCTTGGATTCATGGGGATTGAGGAGGAGGAAGCAGTTAGATGAATTTTATTGAATCTGTTAATCAAAAGTGGCATAAAATTTAAGGGTAGGGGACATCCTTCAAAATATGGCATGGTCGCTGGGGTGGGTGAGGGGGGTCTTTTAATACAACTGTCAATCATTTTTCATGACCTGTTCACCAAAAGCAGGAGAGAGAAAAAAAACAGCCCCTCCACTTATAAGCTTTTCTTTTTTGGTCTGTATATTGCAGTTTTTAATTGTTTTCTTAGTTTGTACAGTAAATTTACTTATTGACTTTCGTAGTATTTCAGTGATTTGTAGAAAAATTTTCAGCAATCAGTCGTAAATATTTTATTTATTCAGCTCTAGATTTCGAACACTGTGTGGTCACTATCAATCCATTTTAAAAAAAAGATTAAAATATGTAAAACAATTCGACCTTCATATTAGAGGTTACATTCTTACTGGCACAGCTATAACCGTTTTGTTTTATGCATTGATAATGACCACACAGTGGTCGAAATCTGGATCTGGAGAAATTAAATATTTACGACTGATTAATGAAAAATTTTCAACAAATCAAAAACAGTCATTGAGCACAAGTGCTAATATGGAATCAAGCCTGGTATTTCAGTGATACTGTTATTATGAAAACAGGCATTACTTTATTCATATATCATCATATTTTACGATAATTCGACCACTTCTTTTGTCAGATTTCACAGCTATTGTATTTTGTCAGAATATTTTTTTCTTTATTTCATGAGTCTAATGTATTCTAAAAGAACATGGCGGCACTACTTTCTTAGGGTGATTTACGAATTGCTATACACTCATGATTTCCTATTGTATTCAAAATCTCTATTGAACAGATCCTCTAAATCATTTGTCAACTATATGTTTCTGAGGTTTTTCACTTCGATGTAGTATTGAAATAGCAATATAAATTTATGTATTATCTTTTGTTTATGTGCATAAGTCAAGTTATATGCCAAACGTATATATCTACAAGCTTGCTACATAAAAGAACGTTAATTGTGTTAAAGTACTAGTAAATTATAAATGTGTTATGTATAGTTTTTGGTTGAAATACCTTTTATAATCAAATTCGGCCATGATTTCACATTTAATCCAAAATTTAGATCCTAAGCTTAAAGAAATTTCGTTTTCATTTTAATACATATAAAGATATAATTTCATGATACATTGCTTGTTGTAGCATGTATTTTTTAATTTTCAGATGGAAGTAATGCAAAATATTCCCCGTGATTTCTGTTGATGACAAAATCGATCATCTCTTCTTTAGTGACCTGAATCATGTACAGCCGGCCGCGGTGGCCGAGGAGACTGAGGCGCTTCAGTCACGGTCTGCACGGCCACTATGGTCTGGGGTTCGAATCCCCACTCGGGCATGGATATTTGTGCCGTCTTTAGTATAAGGTAGTTCATAAGTAGTTTGTAAGTTTAGGGACTTATGACCCCGTAGTTAAGTCCCATAAGCTTAACAAACATTTGAACATTTGATTTGAATCATGTACAAAGTCAAAATATGCCTTTTTAATAAAAATTAATTCCTATTTGCCGCGTTTTATTTTATTTTGTTGTATTGATTGTTTTATTTCACCTCAAGCTACTTTCAGCTAGTATGCTATTGTGAAGTACACCTGTTTGTGTTATAATCAATAAGTTTTCTTACATCTATATAGCTTTTGATGAAATTCTTTTTACAGTTTTACTTATGTCTAGTTGATGTATTGTGTGTAACATGTCTTTGAGTGACTGTGTATTAGGTAGCAAGTTTTTGGTTATTTAGATGTAAATAGAAGCTTGACTGGTTGCTTTCACAGTTTTTTGTAAGTTATTTAAATCGAATTCTAAAGTTTCTTCCAGTTTACTCAACATAAAACTTAATGCAGTCATTACACGAAATTTGGTAGATGCCCTCGTTGGAATAACTGTGGGTTTTCATCTTACCTGATCTTAGTTTTCCTCTATAATTATGTGCGCAAAATGATGATTCATATTCTTAAGCAGTTCATTCAGTGTGCTAGATATGTTGCTTAACTATGTTTTTGTACATTTATTGACTTAATATCACTTATGTCTTCTTTCTACTGTGTTATCTTTTTATGTATGAATACTGTCTTTGATTTTGTTTGTTGCTCATATCGTTTGAGCCTATACATGGGTTGAAATTATAAACTGTGTTGTCACAAGTTCGTTTTGTATTGTATTTTGTCCAGGAATAGTCTGACAATTCTATTGAATAGTTTGGATGACATGATTTTTTTTTTTATTTTTGGCATTATCTGTAGTGTTTGGTTTCCTATAAATTATGAATACATGATAGTTGATATTATTACTTATTGTAATGCCTAGAAAATATATAGATTTTTTCATACACTTTGAATTTTATTTTTGTGTGTAAGGTGTTTAAATTCTGATGTATTTTTGATTGTCATAATCAACTTCAGTTTTTAGTTGTAGGGTAACAAGAATATAAGAGTGTTAATATAATTCTACAAGTCTCATTTGACGTTAATTTTTTTATTTTATTCTCTTTCTTATTCATTTTATTTTATTTTTATTTTGGTCCACTATGGACTACCACAAAGATTCTTCTGTGATTGTGTTTTCCTTTTTTACCAGTAACTTTTCATTTTGGCTGACTGTGCTTCTTTTCTCTCTTCTCCATTTGCAGGCAGGAGTGGAAATATTCTATTGTGTCAATTAACATATTTGCAATTGTATCTTCAATACATTGCTACCACATCAGCTGCTTTGCGTACCGTCTTATTAAATTTAAGGTATGTTACTATTAAATTCAAATTAACTCATTGGCGTACTTTGACAGATATATCTGTCACTGTACTCGTGTGTATTAACGTACAATGCTGGATATTTCTGTCACCGTCTAGACAACTCCTAACACCGCACCTTAGTAGAATTCTGCCTTACAGGTAGCTCCGATTTTAGTTTGCAGGCATTGTCAATGGATGACAGAAGCTGTATGTGTTGATCAGGCCAGTGGTTCTCGAGAGTGGGCATTTTCTACAATTTTGGACTTCCGGAGTATAGGGTTCGAGGATGGCAAAGCCAATCAGGAAGCCCACTACAAGAAAGTATTTGAGACTATTTCCCTACAAAACTTCCCCCAAGTGACAGAAGAGCAACCCCTACCAAAAGATGCAAGGTGTGTTATGACAGATGAAAGCACTGAGAATTGTGCTTTCGGTTTGTCTGCATGTGGACAAATGTTTTAATGACTATCATACTTAGTTAAATTTATGTCTGAATGTATTTCATAGTATAATGTAGTAATACAATAAAATAATCACTGTAAAATAGTGTTTTGTATGTTGCTACAACAACCATCAAAAGTTTTCAGAAATAATAGCACAGTTGTGTGTAAATTATAATAAAAAACGTTTATGCCAATGGGTTAAATGCCATTTGCATGTCAAAAACTTAAGAAACATTAGGTTTCATAGTGTATCTGTTAATTTGGTAGCAGCTTTGGTTCAGTGCTGGATATCAAATTGTTGCCGCTAATACTGATGTGTTACATATTGAAACCTACTGAAGTACTCATAATACAGGTAAATTTATAGTACACACTAAATCTGCATTGAACATATGTTCTTTTTACTTCTCAGAAATTTTGAATTGATAATGCATAGAGTTAGTACCAGGTTAGGAATGATACTGGTGCCTGAGGTCTTATTTTCACAATGATAGTTGGGCATGGGGATGGTTTTTAAATACTATTGAAGCAGACACACATAAAAAAGTTAACATGGATCTATCGATTGAGCTGTACAAGCATAAGAACTAGTTGATCAATATACAGGGTGTTTCACTATGTGTCTTCGCCTTTGTAACTTATAAAATAGTAGATGACGGGAAATTTTAATGCAGTAGATCAACACAAGAAATGTTACACTTTCTGCGGAGCTATGAATATAGTTTATTGTATCATTTTCCAAAGAGTTACATCAGAAAGATATAATTTTTTAAATGGAACAAACTAACAGTGATAGGAATGTAGTTTAAACTGATTTGGACACAGCTGGTTTCAACGAATCCAATGCACGATAGAAAAAAATTATTGTTCCATTTAAAAAATTATATCTTTGTGCTGTAACTCTTTGGAAAATGATACAATAAAGTATGTTCATAGCTCCACAGAAAGTGTAACATTTCTTGTGTTGATCTACCACATTAAAATTTCCTGTCACCTATTATTTTATAAGTTACAGAGGCAAACACACTTAGTGAAACACCCTGTATATAATGAAAGGTTCTTCCCCAGTTCTGTTTAGCGTTTAGATTAGTGCTTTATTGTTTGCAATAATGGTAAACAATAATAGCATACTTCTCATCAGTGGCCAAGCATAACAGACGTCTTCAGTCGGCAACAAAAACGCCTCCATCTGTATGTGCAGAAACTTCAGATGTTCGTTTTCATGATCCAGAAAGTGAAGTAGACGAAGTTGTGTTTGCCAATGATGAAATGGAAGTTGAAAAAAGATTAAAACAATTGTAAAATGAAAACCACAATGAAAATAAAGGTAAATATTTATTTTCTATCCCCAACAGTAACAGCAGCAGTGCTAATACATCTGCTTCTGTGCGTTACCTGTGAAACAACTGTTGGGCCAAGACAATCTCTATTCACGCATTTACCTTTTCACTTGTTTGGAGAGAAAAAAGAAATTTCGAGCCATGTTGCTACAAAATTCATCTATGGCTGGCATGTACTATCTTAAATATTGCAGCATTTTGTCTGTCGATTTCTCATTCCAAATTCAAGGCACAAAAAGCGAATTGGTTAGTTTTGTAACTGAGAGTTTCACTAATTGCGAAAGAAAAACATAGTCTAATTCGGCCTTAAGCAGCATGAGAAGGGCTTCAGACACAAAAATACTGTAGTTGCATGGGAGTGTTTAAAAAACTTGAAAAGTAAGTCTGAAGAGAATATATCAGGTTTTGCTCTGCTAGATAAAAATATGCTCTGGAAGTCCAAGAAAACAGAGAATACAAAAAGACGATTTCCTATGTACTTCAATACACAGCCCAGTTTATTGCCCTAATGGTTGGGAGTCAAAAGATTGTTAAATGTAGCAACTGCTGTAAGAATTATCATTCAGTACTATTCAGGTTGTAACATATACAAAACCTTTCTGTACAATAAAACATGCAAAAAATGATGCTTCTTCTCTGTTAATTTGAATTAAAAAGAAAGTAGCAGACTGTAGAATTAATTTAAAGACTTTGTTGCACAGACAGATGATGGAGCTGCAGTTATGAGTAGTGGTTGTTATACAGGTGTTCAAGCAGTTTTACAGCAGAGAAGTTCCCCAAGCTATCCAACGACACTGAAGAATGATAAATTGAATTTCTTTATAGTAGCATCGTGTAGGGTAATCAAGTCAGCTACACATTTTTATGACATTTCAGGGAATTTTTATGTTTTATGAGTGGGTCGGCGGTCCATCAAATGTTTACTGACACACAATTAAAATTAAGGATTCGAAAGTTGAATTGAAAAAGTGATACTAGATGGGTTCGTCAGTACACTTCATTTTTTGGTGTGAAGAAGACAACTGAATCTCTCATTGTAACTTAGTACAAATTTAGGCAGAAAATTCAGAAAGAGCATCAGAAGCATCAGGCTTTAGTGCAGAGTCATACTTTATTTTTTATTTTTCAATTATCTGTGTTCACCTGTTTGATAGAAAAGTGCAAGTTACTATCTAATTTCCTTCAGGGCAACGAATGAGATATTGTTGCAGCAAGCAAATTAGTAGAAGCTAAGCGGAACCATTTCAAATAAATGTGTACGTCAGTCTCAGGTTTCACTTATGTGTGGAAAGAAATGTAGATGTAGCAACAAAAAGGGTGCTGATATTCCTCTTTTGCTAGAATTTTGAATTGCCAAAACGTCTTGGGAAATATGTTTGTGATTTGCTGAATATTGAGTCTCAAACCTCAACATCCAACTGATTTCGACTTTTTCGTTTTTATAACATTTTACATATAATAGTGAGCTTAACAGACATTTCATTTCAAACTCTGAAATAATTAAAAGAATCACTTATCTAAACAGAAAACGTGAAAATTATATGGCTGAAAAATTATTACTGCTATTGGCACAAAATTATTTATACAATACTGAATCATTAAAGGTATAAATTAAGATTTAACATAAACAGCAAATTGCAGTGAAGAGCCGTCCGCGGTGGCCGAGGGGACTGAGGCACTCCAGTCACAGTCTGCATGGCCACTGCGGTCGGGGGTTCGAATCCCCCCTCGGGCATGGATATTTGTGCCGTCCTAGTTAGTAAGTAAGTAGTTCATAAGTAGTTTGTAAGTTTAGGGACTGATAACCCCGTAGTTAAGTCCCTTAGACTATACAAATATTTGAACATTTTAATAATTTTGAAATTTTTTTGCAGTGAAGACAGACTGTAATATCTGAATTGTTAACCTTGTTAGAGCAATATAAACTTGCATTACAAGATTTATAAAAATTTAAGTCAACTACAAGGGAATATTCCAGCATCCTTTCTATCACGTGAAAGAACATTCTAGTGTATTCAATATGAAAAAAGTTATTTAAGGATTTCAGTGTCTGATACTTGTCTGAATTATTTGTCAATTCTTATAATGGAAAATACTGTGACAAGAACCTCTGACTAGGCAAAATGACACTAGCTTTCACTGATATTAGTAGAGGCGTGGTGTATGGTTAGAATAGCTGGTGGCGGTGGCTGAGCGGTCTGCGGCGTGCCAGTCACAATCTGCACGGCATCTATGGTCGGGAGTTCGAATCCCCCATCGGTCATGGATATTTGTGCTGTCCTTAGTATAAGTTAGTTCATAAGTAGTTTGTAAGTTTATGGACTGATGGCCCTGTAGTTAAGTCTCATAAGCTTTACAAACACTTGAACATTTGATTTATGATTGGAATATAAAGTAGCCAATCAGAAGACGTATTTAGAGAGCCAATGAGAATGCGTCTTCATACCATGAATGAATATGCTGTGTAGAACATGCTCTGTAGCAAAGGAAGAAAGGTGGAGCAGGAGGAGGAGCTGTAGTTTGTTATAGAGGAATGGAAATGTTACTGCTTATAGGGAGTACGTGTATCACAAAATATATTTATGTATGTTCGTGAGCTGTGGCTTTTGATTTCGAATTCATCATTTTGGATTGTTTACATTATTCCCATTTCAAAGCCCTTTATTTTCTATGTTCTCCTGATAGTTTGGAATGTAAAGACTTTGTAGATATAGGAGAGGGTGACATAGGAAGTGATGATAGTGAGGTAGTATTACAGACCCATGTATTTATTGCCATATCAAACAAGGTTATCCATCATTGTTGTGAAACTGAACTTGTTGCAGCCACTCTACATTTCAACTCGAGGTTGGGCCCACCCATTTTATAATACGGCCCACTCATGTGACACATGCTACAGTCGCCACTGATGTCGGGGAACATGTTGCCTGGTCTCAAAAATGTTCAAATGTTTGTAGAATCTATGGGACTTAACTACGGGGTCATCAGTCCCTAAACGTACAAACTACTTATGAACTACTTACAACTAAGAACGGCACAAATCTCCATGCCCGAGGGGGGATTCGAACCCCCGACCGTAGTGGCTGTGCAGACCGTGACTGGAGCGTCTCAGTCTCCTCGGCCACCGCGGCCGGCTTGCCTGGTCTGATGGATGTCGTTTATAATTGGCTGCGCGGGAATGGCCATGCGGTCTGGAGCGTCACGTTACGGATTGCGTGGCTGCTCACATAGGAGGTTCGATTCCTCCCTCGGGTGTGGGTGTTTGTTGTCCTTAGTACAAATTAGTTTAAGTAGTTTGTAAGTCAAGCGAAGGAGGACCACAGAAGTTTAGTCCCTTGTGATTACAAACATCCGAAACTTTTTTCATTTACAATGTAAGGTTACCCTTAAGGTGAGCCTTACATTATAATGAGGAATGAGCTTCATGTTGAAACATATTACTCGTTTGAACCTGTTTATAGTGAATATGTAGTAATTAACTTCTTATGTGACTTAATTAATTATTGTGATGCACAATGTATGTAGGTAACTTAACTGTGAACATTTTCTGTCATTTATTTATTATCTGTATTGTAATTGTTTATGTATATATTATTTTATTTTATTTGTACTTTGTATGTTTTCTATATGACTATGATCACTTGTTATGTTTAATTTGTCAATGTAAAATATTTCTCTGTGAACAGTTATTGATATGGCTCCTCAGGTCAGAGATTTTATCGTGTAGCAGCGCTCGCCTGTGGGAGAGCAGGCAAGCAGCATTATCTGCCGCCCCATGAAGTAGATCAGACGTTCATACGCGATCTGCGGAGTGCTCAAACAATATAAGTGTTAAAGTTAAACCATGTGAAAGTTATAATTTGTTATAAGTGCAACGATATGAAAGTTTATGTGAAACAAGTGAACATAAGTGAAGTAAGAATTGATCTTAATGAAACATTTATTCGTTCGTTCTGCTGAGGCAGAAATTCGTTACGTGATCGTTAACCATCCCAGACGTCCTAAACGCGGTAGCATCATCGTGGATGCTAACGGTCGTGATTAATTATGTGATTCGCGAAGCATCACGTCGAACTGCTAGCAAGCTGCCAAAGGAGGAGCCACCATCAAAATGATTTCTGTATGAAGTTATGCATCATTTATATGACTGCAGAGTACCATGTCGCTGGACTGATAAATAAGATAAGTTAAATGCTATTGGTTGTAATTTACTGTGAATGCATGTTTAAATTTTGTTTAAATACAGGAACATTAGACAGTACTTTTGCTATCTTATTTGAACAACTTATTAACCACTCATGATTAGTATGACAATCCTCAATAATGCATGAATAATATTTCTACACAATTTTACAATCAAGTGAGTGTCATTTATTGTTAGAGACATTGATAATCATTCAGTTGAGACAATTTTGCTGAAATTGATGGTAGAAGATAACAGCCAGTTGAATTAATGTATAATTTTTCTATTTCGTTTTGCACTGAGTTCAACAACAATAGCCACCGCCACATCTATCCTATAAAGAACCAAACTCGTACTAATGTCATATGCATAGCATTAATTAAGACTGATTTACTTAAATTTCCTATTTGCTTGAGTGAATTAATTTTATCAGATACTGACTTTAGTGGTTGGACTGCACCCACTTGCCAATCACTTGATGTTAAAAATCCTACTATTCATAATTTTCTAAATTATCATTACCATTAGAATACTAATTGAGTCGTAGGCATTGCACAGACGGAGTAAGTTAATTTCTGCTATCTGTATGTGCACAGTCTCTGCAGGAGATTTTGTAAGGAAACGAAAGGTGGGTGATCTTTTGAAAAGTTTGTGAGATAGGGCCATAGTATTTGTTAATTACACCAATTGCCTTGCTTAATATTTTCAAAATTTAACTACACCACTTGCATTAATCACGAGTTTAATGTAACCAACCACAAAATTAATGTCAGGTTTGTTATGTTGCTCAAACATTACAACAACAGCCACCACAGTTAATAACATGTAAATCAAAATTTATATTTTTTTTACCTCCACTCACACTTTTCTTTAATAAAATAAACACCTTTCTCCTATTTTATAATATTAAAATTTTTTCTTTCCTTACAACTATTTTATGGAGAAGATGATATGTTCGGATATGGTGACATCCTCATGAAACCATGGACCCTGCATGTTATCTGTGGATTGTCCAAGCTAGTGGAGACTCTGTAATGTGTGGGTCGTGTGCAGTTGGGGTGATATGGGACCCCTGATACATCTAGATGCGACTCTGAACAGTGGCACGTGAGTATGCATCCTGGCTGATCATGTTAATCCATTCTTCTGAATTTAAAGACCTCTACTGGACACCACACTCCCCATTACTGAGCATTTCTGAGAAGCCTTGTGGCGTGCTATGCAGAAGAGATCTCCACCCCTCCTACTTCTGGACAGCCCTGCAGGATGCGTGGTGTCAGTTCCCCCTCCCCCAGCACTACTTCATACATCACTCGAGTCCACGCGATGTCGTGTTGCAGCACTTCTACATGCTCGTGAAGAACTCTACAAGATGTTAGACACGTGTACCAATTTCTTTGTCTCTTCATTGTATGATGCTGAGACTGTATGGCGAGTGTACAAAACTATTCCAAAAAGTACTACAATAAAATGAAAAAACCAATAATTTTCATAATTCTGGTTTCTATTATTTTTCCCACTGACAGTTGTTTACATCGGTTGAATTTGTTTGAGACACTAATTACAAACTTGACGAAAGCAGCACAAGTAGTTGATCAATAATATTTCTTACAGGTTCAACTGAAGCTGTCATGTAAGTTACTCACTAATATGAATCTTAAATGATTTTCACCCTCACATTCTCTGTCTATAGTCATGTCACTTTTCTGCTTAAACACTGTACACTCCGTGAAAAGTTACTGCGCTAATTGATAACTGTACACTGTTTGGAAACTGTGGTGTCAATAATGACATTTTACCACCCATTAGTGTAATAGTATTTTTTGAATTCCTCATACAGGAGAATGGCAATACCGCCTGCAGGGCTGCATAAGAAGTTGGGATATGCACCTGTGTAGAAACCTTTAATTCCCTCAATCCTGTAGACCTTCACCCAGCAGTCGATAGAACTCTTGTACTGAATGGCGTTGCCTCTCAGTCCAGATTGCATCATCATCCGACGGCGAACCGTGTTGAAAGGGTACGACACAGTTGTAGCAGTCCACATTACTGCCTGCAACGAACAGATTTCACTTAATTTTGTAAGTAAATTTCTGGGTATATTTTACAACTCAAAAACAAATGAAGAAAATGTACTATATCTGCATGTACATTTACTTATCTACTCTATAAATCACTCCAGAAGAGTGAAAAAGAGCACTTACTATTGCTCCATGTATCATTTCTTCGCAAGTTCAGCCACGAATCAAAATCATCATGAAACGCTATTTGTAAGCCTTGGTGCAAAATATTATTAGTATTTTCCCCTCAACGTACATGATGGATGCTTACAAAAACACTAAAAGTACTGAGAGTGAGGTTTCAGAATTTTATAACTGGGTTTCCATTCATTGCATTTCAGCTTACCTTGTTACACCCAAAGACGTACAGAGAAAAATAAAACATATCTGAAACATCAAGTACTTGTCATATATTTCCTATAGGTTATCTTCGTACTAGGAACCAATAAGATACTGCTGTTAGCTCATAAAGTGTCATAACTACTGAAGTAATTTCAGGAAATTTTATTTACATAGCGTTCCTCCATATAAAAAAATGTTAAATTTGTTTAATGTGAGATATACTGATAAATATGTGTCTTAATAAAATAGAGGTTCGTCCTGCAAATTTTGTTACCTCAGCAGAGAGAGAAGTAAAGAAACCAGTACCAACATTATAGACTACTGTCATTCTTTTAACTTATGTTTGATGAGACTCAGTTTCCCATCTGTAATGGGTATTTGTCTGCATAAAACAGTGTCAACTTAAAATCATCTCTTGTGATGTTTCTGGGCCCAAGGCGATTTATGGTATCCGAGAAGACTGTTCTTACGCTAACAAGAAGTTTACAGCAGGGCTTCAGAGGCTTCATTTTTTGTGAAGTTGTTTGAAAATGTAAACATTTAGAACAGTTGTAGACAAGTAAACAGCCACTGATTTAGCTCTCGCAATAAAGAATGTTGCTGGTCTGCAGCGAACATTTTTGTATTAATACGAGAACTGTAGAATGCGCCTCTTGTAGAATAGCTATCGCTGACACCGCTAGGTATCAAGATAATGTGACACACTGGTGCTGTTGGTAGATGCGTAACCCTCCTAGTACCAGGTAGGGTCGTCAGGAACCCATGCGGCGCTGCATGAAATACAGCTTCCCTGACGCTGACCTCTCTTCCAGTATGGTCCAGTCATCAAGTGACGACGCAGTTATTGTGTATATAATCTTAAGTAAAAGGGAACTGTGCCAGTATGATTCCACCTGCTCTCTTGCGATCTTGACAAAAACCTGGTACTGGAGGGTCAATTTCAATCACTTTCAAAGAATAGTGGAGTTTGTCAGATGAAACTGTTTAAAGCTCTATCCCAATTTACTGCAATTAACTACGTAATTATTTTTATGCACACACTTTGCCGTTATTCCAAAGTAGTTAATTATTTAATATACATACCGTATTTCAGCTGTAGCATATCAATGTGGATAATAAAGTTCTTCATTCCACCAGGATAATACTTGTGTATTATAATACTTTATTTGCGTATTTTTCGAAGATTAGATTAATTTCAATAGAACACTGCCATATTTTAATTCGTTGTATACCGGTGGTGGACTAAGGGGGTGCGGGGTGGTCCGCCCTGGGCCTCTCGTTTTCGGGGGGGGGGGAGGAGAAGGGGGATCCAAATATATCAAATCTTGGACCGTCCTGTTACTCTCGTCCTGGGGGGCCTCCAAATCTCGAAAGCTGCCTTTTTTTAATTTCATTTATTTATTTATTAAGAAGTTATAGGCTACATTTATTTGCAAGTGGACAGGGAGCTTCATTTTGTTTACCGCTCCAAGCCTCCGAGAGCTTTTGTCTGCCACTGTAATACAATGATAAAACTTGTATATGGATTCCACTTTTTTCATTTTACGTTTGCTTATCACAAATCAAGTAAGTACAAACCGTTTACACTGCTTGACAGAGGGAATTATAATATCAGAAATTGTTTATAAAAATCATAGTCATGATGCATTTAAATAAATGTGCCATAATTCTAAAACTTGGTGTGAATATTTAAAACTGGCGCGAAATTCGAAAATCGGCGTGAAATCTCATGTGATATGGATGGATTATGGGTATCTTCTTTATTTCGTTATCATTGTTGCGTTGTGCATGAAGTATTGACATTGCTCACTGCCAAAAGTTCTGTTTGGAAATCTTTTGTCGGAATACTTTGGCCAAATAGGCAAAAAGAGCAGCAAGCTCCAAAAGTTATATGCAGTATGCAGATAGCCAGTACTTTTGAGAATGAAATACAATTAAACAAATTATTAAGTATGCAACAAAATCGTGGGAAATATATCTGAGAGTTAAATAAATTAATTTCACAATACTACAGATACTGTACTGGATTTTTCTGCTTGAGAAAGGTGAAGCCATAACCACAAATGATCACAGTAGCATTTTTCGACATGTTTGTAGTGAGACCACCTATCAGCACAATGCATAGGGTTTATCTCCCACCCTGCCAGCTAAATGGAAATTCCTAGACTGCCTGCCTGCAGACATGTGCCAGCTACCAAGCCAGCTAATAGGTATGCAGTAACGCTACACTAGTGAGAAATTTGAACTCTTTTGAGTTTATTGTTTAGTTTTTAATCAATGTATGAGAAACAATTTAACCCTACGATGCTTGAGACTACTTCTGTCGGCCGCGAACATATTTTACCATAAATGTTTCCAATATTTTCAGTTCAGCAATGTATCTACAAATTTATTTTAGGCAATGGTCTTTACATGATGGTATTCTGCATGCATGTGATCGGGAAAACAGTAAAGTATTGAGAATGACTCCAAATGAAACTAAGCAGTGCACTTTCAGAGACTACAAGTCATGAGGTTACAAAATGCTATTGCAAAAACTGTTATTTGCCCCACAGCATGTTACCGAAATGTTAACAAAGCATCAGTACACTTTCCCCAAATGTCGATATCCAGAACGCATCCATCTGTGTCAATAAAGTCGTATAACATTGATTCTCAACAGTTCCTTGCCACCACTCACCATGTACCTAGTATATTTAACTGTCAGTAGTGTGATTGCTGCTGATATCATGTGTTTCCCTCCTACCCCAAAGCGAATCCATGTCACGTCATTTCTTTCAGCTTCTATTTTTCGCTGCCAGTTCCTCATACTGTACAATTTTACTGATTGTGAGACTGCATCTTCCTGGGGTAATTTTAAAACTTTTTCAGGTGTTTGCTTGTGCCCCTGAAAAACTCGCAACGTTGCACTTTATATGATAATAACTCTTTTATTTTTGATTGAAAATTTCTTTGTGACTTTGAAGGCCACTATTTACCTCACTACAACGAAGTACCAACATTCTACACCACCCCAATCATGTTTCTTGTATATGTCAGTAACCAGATGTCTTCCATCTGCACCACTCATACTGTACACCTTTGTTGCCAGTACCACTATACTCAATTACCTAGATTTTAGTACTGCAGTTGAGTAGTTGATGTCCACATGCATGTCTTTCTCTCCTATTATAGACAAATTCGAGCCATTTCTACCCACTTTCCCAATCCTTTTTTACAGTATCATGGATGCTTTTATCCCTGATGCGTCGGTCGCCTGGAAATTCCTTTCATACATGGTTTGCAGCTTAGCATGTGGAGCACAAATAAGAGTGCTCTATATACAAGATGAAATCAACTATCGAAATTGCAAAGTGCATCCACTAAATTTCGGAAATACTCCTGTTTTTCCCTACCCCTGCATTAATACCTATGCTTGCAGTTTTCTTGGTAAATTTACTAAGCGTGATACTACTGGAGTAAAGGAACTACAAATCAAAATTCTCACCAGGACATCCCAAGTATGAAATTGATGAAATGGACGAACATACATAAATTCCTCCCCTAAATTCCTGTTGGTGCATATTAATCCAATCTGTAAAAACTTTAAGTTTTCTAAGATGACATTGTTGACTGAAAATGTAATGATACACTGACTTTACTGAATTGTGTATAACTTCTGTCCTATCGTATTAATATCTTTTCACTTTGTTTCTCTCTATTAAAATGACACTTGTGGTACAATGCAACATTTTGTATGAAAATTGTATAGACGACAGTTTTTTAATGATGAAATATTATTCTGTTCATGGCTTCTTGCAGATTAAGTGGTCCTAGTTCAAATGTGTCCATTGGTGAGAGATGAGTAAATGCTATATAGAAGTTTAATGTGTTATTGTCGTTATTGTACACAATTCCTGTCAAGCGATTACAATCTTTTTCCCTAAGATGGTTCCATTTATCTTGCAGAAGTGATTTGCTTAATGGAGATGAGCGAGTTTAAAGGTAAAAACTATTTATTTTCTATAGAAATTTGCTTATATCAATGTAAACTAATGTTAGGGCCAATTACTTTAACTTTAATCCGAGGTTTAAGTTTCCAATATTTTTTTATTTAATTCAAAACATTGACAATGTTATTGATACAAGCCTGTCCCTTGATTTACTGTTATTTATCTAAAATCACTATATTCAGTGTTTCGATTATATGGATGGTCAATGAACTGCTAGCATTGGTCACACATCTGCTACTTAATAGTGATTGCTCACTGATGGAATGTGCATCGTTTGTTTGCAGTAAACTGCCACCATAGATAAATTGCCTGGCATAGATTAAACATCCTGAAAAAAAAATCTCGAACTTTCTCGACAGGGTGTAGATGATAATTGATAATGTACATTCAAGTTGTGCCCATACATTTATGCTGGGATCCTGTAACATCGCTGTTCTCCCATTGTTGTGCACATCATAACATACTACAAGCCTAACATGATTTTGGTGCGATGTAGCTCGATAATGTACACTGAAACATCATTCCAAGGAAGGCTCGAATATTTCCTTCTGTTACCGCTCCGCTACTGGGCAAATACACAACCTCAAAACGTCAGATGGCTTGTCTCTACAGGTGTTATGGTTAAAATTGTGTCCTAATACCGTCTGTGAATGTGATATGTTATGAACATACGAGCTGCTGCAAGCTCACGATGTAATTGATATATCTGAACCGAATCCCACAATACAAACAGCGGGCAATTTATAGGCGGCCATTATGGTGGTAACAACATTCTATTCGTTATAACACATCTTTTGAGCTATGTCAAAAACATAATACTCAAGTTTGTAGCTACGAAATAGTAACTTAACATACGAATAAACAGCAGTCAGTCGTCAGTTTTTGCTTAACGATTTTTTACGAAGCACAAGAAAGTAGATTGCTCATAACTAAAGGCACGTTTTCAGTTAGGACGAGTGCAAACTGTACCATCAGGTGTATATTGCTACAAACTTTTGAGGTGAAATGTATTTAGCAGCACATTTCGAGCCTCATGTGCACCATGACGTATTCTTAAAATAAATAACGTAAATTCTGTGAGATGTCCCTTCTGAAAATGTAAGTACTATGACTTCAAGTTCCTAGCATTAAATAACTAACTAGATCAACGAATCTGTGAAAGGTAAAAGTCCGAATTTATTCACACATTGAAAAGCTGCACAACACTTCACCATTTTTGTTCACGTATACTGTAACATGTAGATTTAACAGTTATCGGTAATAAATACAATAGGTATACACCAAGAAATATTTAATGTTCGATATCTGTCCGTACAAGCCACAATATATTTCACTCTTATCGTATTTCTAGCTATTATTATAAGGATTTGATAGGAACACAAGTTGTATTTTTTCTCGATTATTCAGTAAACAAATTCACTTTGAAATAGGGCCCACACATAGGCTGAAAGTACACATAATGAACCTTTTTTTAACCCGCGACCCCCTTTCCGAGTGAAAATGTCCGGCGACCCCCTGGCCCGTAATAAAACTATGTCAGTGATTCCAAAGACATAGTATTTAATTTTAATTTCTTAGCTGTGTCTAAGATGAGCATAGCCATTCACGTCTGATGATAGTTGCAGTAACGGAAACAAATCAAAACTGAAAAAAGACTTGACGACTACAAGTGTTTTATGTGTGGTTTCACTGTCATGAATAATAAATTACAATGTGTAATTTGTAATGGGTGTTATGTGCGAGTGTGAAACCATCAAAGCTGATGCATCACTTCTTAATATTTCAAAAATGCTCATAAACTTTGGATTTCTTCGAGACGATACTGAAAGCCCTGAACCAGCACCAAACTACTATTATGCAATAATAAAATGGTATTGTTCTTAGTTGATTAAAAATAATACTGTATTGAAAATTCATTACCAGCAGTGAACTACTATGATCCGATAGTAAAAAGGTATTGCTTCCCCGCGTCCACACACTGGTACCAACGCTGGCACCAACATTGGGCAATATTTTTGCGACAACGCTCACACACTGGAGCCAACATTCATTTGAATTCGTCGAGAGCCAACTTAAACATATCTGACGCACAAATTGCGGCCAATGTATTAACGGTTTTGAGTATAAATAATTTCATGTTGTTGCGAACCTAAAAATGAAAGATATGTAAAATATAATGGGGTGTCTTGTATCATTTCCTACCGAACATTAATTAAAAAAAGAGTAAGTTTTAAACTATGTTACAAGTAATCGATACACATTATTAAAACTTAGACCTGCTACTTTAAATGACTGAACTTAAAAAAGAAATATACGTTTTGGAGGGACACTATACCTGCTAAAGTTCGTTTGGTATTGACACTTAGATTTCTTGCTACATGAGACAGTTTTAGAAGCCTACAGTTCCGTTTCAAAATAACTATATAATTGATATCACTGGTAGTGCTTGAAGTTTGCAAAGCAATATGTGAAACTTGACAGGAAACGTTAATGCTAATTTTAAGAATTGCATTCAGTAATTGTGTCAAATTCATTCAGTTGTTGTTGTTGTGGTCTTCAGTCCGGAGACTGGTTTCATGCAGCTCTCCACAATACCCTATCCTGAGCAAGCCTCTTCATCTCCACACAAGAACGGCAACCTACATCTGTCTGAATCTGCTTACTGTATCCATCTCTCGGTCTTCCCCTGCGATTTTTTCCCCATATACTTCCCTCCAACGCTAAATTCACAATTCCTTGATGTCTAAGAATGTGTCCTACCAATCTATCCCTTCTTTTAGTCAAGGTGTGCCAGAAATTCCTTTTCTCCCCAATTCTGTTCAGTACCTCCTCATTAGTTACGCGATCCACCCACCTAATCTTCAGCATTCTTCTGTAGCACCATATTTCAAAAGCTTCAGTCCTCTTCCTGTCCGCACTGTTTATCGTCCATGTCTCACTCCCATACAAGGCAACACTCCATACAAATGCCTTCAGAAAGGACTTCCTTAGGTTTAAATCAATATTCGATGTTAACAAATTTCTCTTCTTCAAGAACGCTTTTCTACCCATTGCCATTCTGCATTTTATATCCTCTGTACTGCGACCATCATTTGTTATTTTACTGCCCAAGTAACAAAACTCATCTACCTCCTTTGTTGCTTCGTTTCCCAATCTAATTCCTTCAGCATCACCTGATTTTCTAAGACCGCATTCCATTGCCCTAGTTTTGCTCTTGTTAATGTTCATCTTATATGCACCTTTCAGCACACTGTCCATTCCGTTCAATTGCTCTTCCACGTCCTTTGCTGTATCTGACAAAATTACTATGTCGTCGGCAAAACGCAAAGTTTTTAATTCTTTCCCCTGAACTTTAATTCCTTCACCAAATTTCTCCTTGCTTTCCTTAATGCTTGCTCAATGTACAAATTGAACAACATTGGAGAAAGACTACAACCCTGTCTTACTCCATTCCCAACCACTGCATCCCTTTCATGCCCTTCAACTCTGACAAACACTGTCTGGTTTTTGTACAAGTTGTAAATAACCTTACGCTCCCTATATTTTACTCCTGCTTGCTTCAGAACTTGAAAGAGTTTATTCCAATTAACATTGTCAAAAGCCTTCTCCAAATCTACAAAAGGTAGAAATGTAGGTTTGCCTTTTCTTAATCTATCTTAATTTTTGCTCGCATCCAATGTGTTGTGTACGGTGGAAGTACTGAAAAATGATTTATAAAGAGAAATAAATATTCCTTAACGCCAGCTTTGGACTACTTCATTCAATTTTACTCTATAAATATAAAAAATACAAATAAATTAAAGAAATATTTTTATACATATGCCATGCAACAGTTAATCCTCATGTATTTGTGGAGAAGTCTGCTTTGGTCATGCACATGCAGATGTTTTATAGTTTGCTTTGGATACATCAAAAATGGTTTTTTACTATGTTAATAGCTGTATCATAAATGTGGTACATCATGGTGACACTTTTATTACACTAAGTCTTATCTCCTGCCAAGTAGATAGTAGATGACACAGCACTATTAACTATCAAATCTGTTATATTTTTGAGATTGTCATCTATTGTCTTACAATAGGACAAATTTTCCAAATAGTTAGTAAATAAATAATGTGTTTATTTCAAAATGAAAGACAGAATTTTTTGGCGATATGACAGAACTTCAACATTTAATATTAATATATATATATATATATATATATATATATATATATATATATATATATATATATATATATATATATATATATATAAGTTACTTTTTTATTTTTATAAACACCAATCTGTAAGGTAACACTACTTCTTTAAAAATAAATCTAGTTGTTTTTAGAGACAACTACTAAATTAATCTTCCTAATGTTATGGCTTGAATATCTTATCATACCTTCACTTTTCACCTGTCTGCATTGATGTATCCTACCTGGTTCACATTTTATCAAAGGTGGAGGTAATCACAATACCAGCATATGTCCGCATATCATAACTGCTGTTTTATGTAAGCGTTGTTTATAAACAATTTTATAGCGTTATTTTGCACGTTTCTCTATTTAAGAGAAATTATATGGGAACAGGAGTTGTAAGACAACCATTAACTCCCCCAAATATATGATTAGCACATTCTTGAAACTGCAAAAGATGTGTCTTAGTTCTCTAACCCCTTAAAAACTACAAGAAGCGTCAGAGACAGAGCGTTTTGAATTTATAGATTTCAATTTTAACGTAACCTAAAACACATTGCATAGGCAATTTATGTACAATCGCAGAACATCACTTACCTGTTATTATTCTATGCAGCTTTTTTCACAAAACAAAAATGTTTGTCTCTGTACCTTATATAAGCATCTGTGATATTTGTGAGCAATAATTTTTTTTAATTCTATACATCTACATTTACAAACATATCTAGGCAAAACTGGTGAAACATTAATGGTGTATATTACGTGTATACCTGAGCTGTTCATTTCACTTGGTGCACCATATTTGAAAACCGAGTTTTCTTTAGGTGCCGCAGTGGAGTTGGCCAGGAAGTTAGTTTTAGTTGTTTATACGCCTAGGGACTGATAACCACAGCAGTTAAGTTCCTTAGATTTACAATCATTTGAACATTTTTGTTTGGGTGTTGTGGGCTGTGTTGTTAAACATACTTACTGGCTGCACTCCAGTCGTAAAACGGAAACAACAACTCAGTTGTACACCCGAAAGCACGCCATTAATCAATAACATAAAAAAGTTGAAATATCACATTTGAAACAGTGCTTAAGAGATTTGGTAAAGTGGATTACTTTTCAATTTGCTGTGTTAATACTAGGGTTACCAGATGTCAGTCTTCAAAAAAGAGGATATTTCTAAAGTCATACACAATTTACAAACGCATTATAATTTAAATTTGAAGTTATTAGACGCCGAGGTATCTTGCATTGATGCATACGTAATGGGTTTAACTGGCCACTTTGCAGATCGTATTGTACATTAATTGCTACGCCAGTTATTCCTAGCATCAGGTTGGCTTGACGGAAACATAGAAAGGTGAAATATCTGGATAACATCATATTACTGGGATAAAGGTTAGTATTTTTAGACTTTGGGATTGTGAGACGTCAGCACTTTCAAGTTGAAGCAGTTGTGTAATTTAAAAAAAATAAGAGGACATTTTCCCATTTTGGCCAACCATCCTGATCCTTTTTGGACCCAAAAAAGAGGACACGTCAGTATAAAAGAAAACGTCTGGTAACCCAAGTTAATATCGACATTTATGATCACATTAGTCACTGTACATGAAAGTATTTGCATGCTCGCAGTACAAATAGAATCTATTGAGTGTTTATCAGAGAAAGACAGTTGGATTTTTCTGTATTCCGCGAATATTTTGTACTTCATCAGGTTTCAGGCATTCAAGAAAAAATACACAATGTGTCACACTTCTATTAGGACTGTTCTTATGAAATTCCAAAATGCAAAGCTATCTCTGGCGAGTTGCGACGTTGTGGAACTAAAAGTTTCAACAACATACGGGAGATAGAAGCGCTAGCGCCGCTGCACTAGGCGTCCTGGCAACCAACGAAACAGTTGGCTCTTATCGAAAACTAGGCAGTGTAGCAGCGAGAAAATATCAAGTTTTGTTTTAAGTTAGATAAATCTGGCAGTGAAAGTTTGATAAGATGTAAAGTGCTTTTGGTACTGACGGAAGGGAGGATATAAGGAAGTGACACGAGTATGAAAGTTCCTCCCACTACCCCTCCCACTGCCCTCCCGGCTTCACCCCCTCCTTTCCTACCCATCCGTTAGTCAGTGCAGCTCTTCATACTTGGTGTGTTTTAATGACTGCGACCGTGATAGAACAAATGTCGCCAAGTGTGTTTTAACTGTGTTCAATGTGCTCACTGACTCTTCATCATTGTTTGTTCATCATTGTTTCAACTAGCAGTGTGGCTCTATTTTAAATCGCTTCAGTGGCTTATATTACTATGTTTCGTATATTCTAAATATCACTCATAACAGTATCCGTTTTACACTATACACTTAATTTCCTTTTATATATTTTAACTTCATGTCATTGTAATCGTCTTGTTCGCTGGAGAGCGTCATTCAACGCTACTACCAGCCCGACCTGCCCATAGCAGGAAGTTGTAAAATATCAATAAGCGAAAACTAAAAAAAAAAAAAAAAAAAAAAAAAAAAAAAAAAAAAAAGGCAGTGAAAAAGTCTCACAGACGAAAAATTTTTTAAAAATCGCCGAAATTGTAGCAACAGGAGAAGTGTTTCTGCACGACTCCTCGAGATGCTGTTATGCAGAAAATGTTGCCAAGAATTTGGGAATAAGGGAGGTTTGTGCGCTGTTTATGTCGGCCGCGCTTTCAGATGTTGAAATACATGGCAGACTTCATCACTGCAAAGACGTGCTGAAGGCAGCCCAAAGTGATACTTATTTCATGAAATATGTTGCAGCTTCAGTGATACACAGTACAAGGTGCGGCTGAAAAGTTCGGTTGGTCTCATGAAATATAGGAAACAAGAGATACAAACAAAATATCTTTACTGTCCTTCAAAATAATCGCCAATGGCTACAATACACTTCTGACATCGGTTCTACAGCTGTTGGAAACTGTCAGCAAACGCTTCTTGTGGAATCTCTCTAAACACTGCTGTCACGCGTTGATGGATCCTCGCAATCATTGCAGATCTTCAACTCGTCTGATGTTATTCTCAAAGACAGCCGCAGATCATCCGAAAGCATCCTTCGCAGTCCTTCGATGTTGTCTGAGACTGTGACTGTGGACGGTCTACTCGAACGTGGCTCATCCTAGACTCCTTCCTTTCCGTCTCTAAAGCGCTTAAACCACTTTTTACTCACTGTTTCAACACCATACACTAGCATATCGGGTGTCATCTTTAACTGACTATAATAGCATACAGGATGACTTAAGACAAAATTTCTAGTTGGTATGAAGAATAGCAGCTAGCTCTCAATGTAGAAAAATGTAAGTTGATGCGCATGAGTAGGAACAACAATCCCATAATATTCGAATACACCATTAGGGTGAGCTTCTTGATGCAGTCGCGTCGTTCAAATATCTTGGCGTAACATTGCAGAGAGAAATTAAATGGAACGAATATTTAAGGACATTTGTGAGTAAGGCGGACAGCCGACTTCGGTTTATTGGGAGAATTTTGGGAAGATGTACTTCATCTGCAAAGGAGACTGCATATAAAACGCTTGTACGACCACGTCTTGAGTATTGCTCAAGTGTTCGGAACCCGCAGCAGATCAGTTTAAAGGAAGAGATGGAAGCAGTTCAGAGGCGAGCAGCTAGGTTTGTTACTGGTAAGTTCGACCAATATGCGAGTGTCACGGAAATGCTCTGGCAACTCAATTGGGGATCGTTGGAGGAAAGATGACGTTCTTTTCGTGAATTTCTGTTGAGGAAATTTAGAGAGCTGGAATTGGAAGCTGAGTGTAGTACGGTCTTGTTGCCACCTACTTACATTTCGCCTAGTGATCACAATTAGGGCTCGTACGGAGGCATATACGCATTCTTTTATTCCTCGTTGTATGTGGAAGTGTAGTAGTGGTACAGTGTACCCTCCGCCACGCACATTACGGTGGATTGCGGAGTATGTATGTAGATGTAGATGTAGCACTAACACGCCCTGGGTCTATGTTTTGCCTAATTTGAAACAAAACTTGACGGTAACGCGTTGCTCCGTTTTTCGCTCCACGTTGCAATGACATGCGTTCTCACTCTGGCCCTGATAGCTGGGGCGTAGCGTGTACCACCGCTTCACTGTAGTCACTTGTCGACGTGTCCCTCCATGTGCATATGTGCATGCGCGGGCAGCTCATCCTCGCCAGCGCGGTTTCTAAAATATGGGACCATTCACCGTTCTTTTCAGCTGCTCCTTATATTTCCAGTATGACCCCTTTAGAAAGCGGCAGAATGCATCGGGATTAAGCCCACAGAAGCCGAGACCAAAGAAAGTGTGCATTTTACGACTATCCTAACACTTTTATTCGAGTCCAA
Source organism: Locusta migratoria (assembly GCA_026315105.1). Classification (NCBI taxonomy): domain Eukaryota; kingdom Metazoa; phylum Arthropoda; class Insecta; order Orthoptera; family Acrididae; genus Locusta; species Locusta migratoria. The sequence continues at coordinate 7,906,701 of CM048747.1, forward strand.
AGGAAACACTGAACAAGGGATTTGTACCAGAAGGGCATCCCTCATCGTTTATGGACGAGAACTCATCGAATTTGTATTTGGCGCAGCCGACGTCTGGTTGTTCTCCGACGTTGAAGTTGGCAACCAAAGTGCAATTTAGGACGTCGCACGATAGTTGTATCGCAGTACTAAATCGTACTCCACAAAAACTAGTCAACGTGTAATCTTTTAGTGGGAGACTATTTTGAATAAATGCAGTGATTCCGAGAACGTAAACCCTGATTTTTATTTTATAGCCACAGTCCTAATGGAATGGGACACACTGTGTGTTTAGCAATTATCTACACAACTGAAAGCAATGTTAGTGCTGAAGATTATTTTCTGTATTCTATCGTAAACAGTATCATTCTACACAGAAAATACATCAAAATGTACATGTTTGAAACAAGTGGCAGTCTTGGTGGTGAAGTACTTGCGTAGTTGTGGAGTAAAGTAACCATACATTTGAAATGCAGGAAGTTTGTGTGTATCCACTGTTGTGTTGCCCTGCAACGTGACTGTTTACTCTACAGCGACACCCATCGCACTTTTGACGTCCTCGCAGTCTCTTGCTACACATTTCCGTAGCAAAGTGTCTTTAATTCCTCGTAGATTACCATGGAAAGAGCACCCCCTGGGGTCGTTAAGACGTTCGGCAGCGCACCTCTGAAAAACGCCGCAGTGCCCCCACTTCTGTACAGCTTAGCGACACACTCGCGAGTAGACCTGCACATCAGGCTGCTGCTTTTCCGTCCAGAATGCATCATCATCCGAGCTCGAATGGTGTCGAAAGGTTGAGATATAAAGGAAGAAACGTTCATCACAGCCTGCAACGAACATATTGTCTTTAGTTCTCAAATATTTGTTCGTGAAATTTACTACACAGCATGTATATAAACACAGATTCCTTCATAAAACACCCTGGTTTGTATATATCAAATAATGAACTACTTGTATTTTCAAATACATGAGAGTGTTCATCTCCTATTTCAGGAATGGAGAGCCATATCTGCTACATGATCGCCTTTATTGCGGTGGCATACACAAAGCTCTGTCTGCTAAATTCGCTATAACTGCTTGACGAAACTTCATTTGCATTTCGCCGGACCTAGGTGCAGGCAAGGAGCATCACCGCCCATTGCGTTGCGTGTTATGTGATGGTGAAAAATTTTAATTCTGATACGGTTCCTAAAGGATGAATTAACAAAACAATAAAAGCCTTGATGTAAATTTTTGAAATGCAAATTATCCATAAATTCTAGGTTATTACTGGAAATTATCTTAAGTATTGTGCTGAGTACTGCACTATGCAATTTATCTTACAACAAGCGCAGCGATCGGCCACCAAAAGCCCTTCGAGGGGGTATCAGCTGGCACCTTTGTGATATGGAGTAATGGTGAACATTATTTAAATGATTAATCTAAAGATAAAATTCAGCGTGGAGAAAGAGAGTATTGGACAATTAAACTTTTTAGATGTATCAGTAATTAAACGGGTGGATGGGTCCTTAGGTCATAAGGTCAGCAGAAAAGATACACACGCCGATCTTTACCTTTATAAGACATCGAATCACCACCCTAGGCACAAGAAAAGTGTCAGAAAAATACTGATGGATAGGGCTAATAATATCTGTTAGCAAATCTGTTTTCTAAGAGGAAATGAATCATTGAGAATGGCTCTTAAGAAGAATGGTATACTGACAACGAGATCGACCAAGCACTCCATCCAAGAGGGAAAAATGTCCAAAACTATGCGACAGCAACAATCATGAGCTGGAAAAGTTTTTCTCCCATTTACACATAACATTATGGACCGTGTAATATATTTAGCCAGGAGGGTCCTATTTGTTTAAATAACTGAAGTATTCGATACCATAGTTGGTTGTAGTATTTTAACCTAATATTCCATGTTTATATTACATAAGCATTTTATAACGCTTCTGTCAAGTCATTTTAATCATCATCTGAATTACTAGGGTCTTCTAACAAACTTAATTAAATTATTGAAGCTTAATGTCGAACAATAATGGAAACATATATTAACACTGCACTAATTGTTGTTTACTTACAATCTTTTCTATTGTTTATTTTGATGTAAAAAAACTTATTATTACATTTGTCATAATATTGTCTATCTCCATGTAAAGCAAGATTTACTTATGTTTTATAAACAAATTATTAAATGTCAAACTTTGTAACTTCCGTGTTCTAGAATGTTCTAGAAAAACTATAACAGATATTAATACGCGCGAATTGGCAAGAACGCATTCAGTATGAAGGAGGAGTAGTAGTATGGATTCAGTATAATGTTAATATAATGTTAGTATGAAGTTAGTAATGGAGTAGTAACAACTGAGTCTTGAGTTAGTATGGAAGTGTGTTGTGAACCAGTCTTACTCTTGCATCACTTTTGTGCTTCATCAAGAATGGATTAATAAATATACGTAAAAAATGAAATGTGTCATATTAAAAGTTTCTATAAGAACCCTTAAGAACCCGACATCATATTATTTTGTAAAGTGTTAATGTTAGGCGAGCAACAAGATCTATGAGCATTCTACCACTGAACATATATAACATGTGATGTATAGAAAAATGTGGCATTAATGTATGTCCAGTAAAAAGAAAGGCACCACAACCATAATGGCAAAGTACTGGCCAAGTTTTAAGTGGAAACTACTTTCAGACCACTAAGAAAATAAGTTAATGCTTAAGATAAGTGAAATATGCTCGACACCCCCTAGCTACCCCAGTGGTATATAAAATTCCGTGTTCCGTGTAGTTCTGGCATGGTTTATATAGGGACAACAAAAAGAAGCGTCAATACAGTCTTTTGGGACATATCCACAGATCAGCAGGGGCACAACATGTATTTCAGACGGCTATTATAAAATAAAATTTGGTGAGACAAATGAGCTAGCAAGGACTTCGCACTATTATACACGTATGTATAGAGAGGTTATTGAAATCCAAAAACACCGAAACAATTTTAATCGAAAAGAGAAAGGTCTAAAATTGGACCAAATATGGCGGTCGACATTGCACCAACCACTGACAATCGATTACCTACAATCGAAAGAAGTGACGATAGTTGCATAGTCGGGAGCACGTGAAGAGTGGTGGCGCACTCTACGCGAGTATAAGCGAAAGCTCCAGCGCCTAGCAACCAGTCGTCGACTCACCTCAGAAGACTTCTGTAGTTGACAACGAAATGTCCGGGGAAGAAGTTTCACCGATCATCACAGCAATTACGACCAGAAGTTTTAATTGATGAAAACGCCGGGCGTGAACGCCTACATGTTATGAATGGATACACTAATGCCATATATTCAAAATTCGATCATTTTAACTGTCAGAAAAGTCACTGCTGCTTCCAGAAGCTGTCAAAAACGTAAAAAGTGGAAAACAAATTATAACTTATTGCTGGACACGAACCTTCTTCCTCTTATTCCAGGACGTGCCATCTTTAAGCACAGGGCCACTCTCACAGTTTCAAATAACAACATAATTAGTATTCTTTTAGACTCTTCTGAAAGCTTTAGTTAACATTTAGTTACTAGAAATTTTATCAAATATGACAAGTTTTTAATAAATCTTCACTACTTCAAAAACAGCTGTTGGGCGTGGGTAAGGCTTTAAGCGAGGCTTTGTGCATGTGCAAGATGAGGTGTGGGAACTAGCTACAATACAGGGTTAACATAAAGTTCGGGAATGCTATCAATTATTTGTTGCACAAGAATTAAACATTGTACATATGTCATACATATTGCGTTTTGAAGAGAAACTCTGAAAAGTCTTTCTCTTTTTTTACAAATATTTCATATGTGAACCATTAGTGACGCGGCAGATGTCAACACTGTAATCAAATTCTTCCCATACCTGTCCCAGCATGACATCGTCTACTGTCGCAGTCACTTCCTGTATTCTCTCCCTGAGTTCTGCTAAATCACGTGGTAGAGGCAGTTCCTACAACAGATCTTCAATGTGTCCCCACAGAAAAATGTCACACAGAGTGAGATCTGGTGATCGGAAGCCATTTCATGAAACAGCTTTCTCCTTGTGTAGCACGGCCGATCCATCAATGTGGCAGCTCCATGTTGAAGTATCCACGAGCTGCACGTTGAAAATGGGGTGGAACCCCATCTTGCTGAAAGATGAACGAAAAGTCCGATTGTATTTGAAGCATCAGCCATTGCTGCAACATGTCCAAGTAGGAACATCCAGTGACAATGCTCTTGGCGAAGAAGAACGGCCCATACAGATTTCGACGTGAAAGGCACAAAAATTATTTACCTTCGGGGAATCACACTCAAATTCATTGGATTCGTATGGATGCTTTGTACCCCAGATTCGACAATTATGCCTGTTCACTTTCCCACTGGTGTGAAAAGTAGCTTCGCCACTAAAAATTAAGCGATCAACAATGCCATCCCCAACCTCATTCAATTGTTGCAACTGCGAACTAAACTCAAAATACGTGTCTTTGTCTTCGTCAATGATCTGCACTAGCTCCAATTTGAATAGTTTCTTACACAGCTTCTGTCCCAGGACTTTTCACACTGTAATTGGAGCCATTTAGAGTTCATGTGATGCACGATGCACCGATTTCTTTGGATTCCACCCAGCGAGGTGGCGCAGTGGTAACGCACTGGACTCGCGTTTGGGATGATGGTGGTTCAAATCCAGCTCCGGCCATCAAGATTTAAGTTTTCAGCGATTTCCCTAAATCACTCCACACAAGGGCACGACCGACGTCTGGGACGTCCGCTTCTCTTGGACGGGCACTATCAACCTCACGTAATGAATTTGTTGTGCCGGTGTTAAATGCCCTTCCTCATTGGTGGCATCTCACCGTACTTCGTTCTAAACATCTGTAACACACTTGTTTTTGTAGAACTCCAGCACAAAGAATGCTCGATCCGCACCTGAACTCGCCATGGTTGCGACTAAAGCTGACTATCGGCAAATTACCAAACTACACTGTGGCACGATACACGAAAAAGAAAAGAGAAAACCTTTTAGTGTTTCTCTTTAAAAAGACATATGTATGATATCTGCACAATATCTGCAGCATGAACGTGAGACAAATCTACATCTACATAAATACTCTGCAAGGCACATTGAAGTGCATGGCAGAGGGTTCAGCGACACATTTTTATGATATTTCTCTACAAATTCATTCTCTAATAACTCAAAGGGAAAAAGTCACTCCTAACCCACTGACTTCTCTTATTTTATGATGAAGTTAATGTACCCCTATGTAGGTGCGTGCTAACAAAATATGTTTGCATTCGATAGAGAAATTTGGTGAAGGTAATTTTGCAAATAGATCGCGCCGCAACAAATAACGCCTTTCTTTTAATGATTTCCACCTAAACTAGTACATAATTTCAGTGATACTCTTTCGCCTATATTGCGATAATACAAAACGAGCTGCCCTTCTCTGAGTTTTGTCTAAATCGTCCATCAGTTCCACCTGGTGTGGAACCCACAATGCGCAGCAATACTCCAAAATACGACGCACAAGTGTAGTGCAGGGAGTTTCTTTGGTATCTTCTAAGTATTCTGCCAATGAAAATTAGCGTTTGGTTCGCCTTCCCTAAAATATTTTCTATGTGTTCTTTCCAATTTAAGTTGTTTGTAATTGTTAATCCTAGGTATTTACTTGAATTGACAGCCTGTAGATTCGACTGGTTTATCGTGTAAATGAAATTTTATTGATCTCTTTTTGTGGTCATATGGATGACTTAACACATCATTGTTAAAGGTAAATTGACAATTTTTACAGTAAGCTTAAACCTTATCTAAATCATTTTGCAGTTGCTTTTGATCTTCTGGTGACTTTACTAACCGGTAAATGATAGCAACATCTGCGAACAGTCCAACAGAGCTACTAAGATTGTCTCCTAAATCAGTTATAAAAATAAGAAAGAGTAGGGGCTCTATAACACTACCCTGGGGAACGCCAGATATCACTTCTGTTCTACTCGATGAGTTATCGTCAATCACAACGTAATGTGTCCTTTTGGCAGCAAATCATTAATCCAATCGCACAACTGTGGCGATATTCTGTAAGCATGCAATTTGATTAGAAGACGCTTGTGAGGTACAGTGTCAAAAGGCTTTCGAAAATCTAAAAAAACGGAATCTATTTGACCTTCCTTGTCGATAGCACTCATCACATCATCTCAGCAAAGAGCTAGCTGGGTTTCACAAGAACGATACTTTCTGAATCCACGTTGACTATAGGTCAATATCTCGTTCACTTCGAGGTAGTTCATATTCTGAGGAAAGTATATGTTATAAAATCCTGTTGCAAACCGACGTCAATAATATAGGCCTGTAATTCTACGGACCACTCTTATTGCCTTTCTTGAATATTGGAGTGACCTGTGCAACTTTCCAGTCGTTGGGTACGGAACGTTCGGTAAGCGAGCGGTTGTATATGATAGCTAGGTCCGGTGTTATCGCATCAGCATACTCTGAAAGGAACCTAAATGGTATACAATCGGGACCAGGAGACTTACTTTTGTTAATTGATTTAAGTAGCTTTAATACTCCAGGGTTGTTGTTGTTGTGGTCTTCAGTCCGCAGACTGGTTTGATGCAGCTCTCCACGCTAACCTGTCCTGTGCAAGTCTCTTCATCTGAGAATACTTTCCGCAACCTACAACGTTTTGAATCTGCTTACGGTATTCGTCCCTCGTTCTCCCTCTACGATTATTACTCCACACATTTCCTTCTAGTGCTAAGTTGACAAATCCTTGATGTCTCAGAATGTGTCCTACCAATCTATCACGTCTCTTAGTCAGGATATGCCAGAAACTCCTTTTCTCCCCAATTCGGTTAAGCACCTCCTCATTAGTCACGTGATCTACCCATCTCATTCGTCTGTAGCACCACATTTTAAAAGCTTCGATAATCTTTTTGTCTGAACTCCTTGTCGTCCACGTTTCACTGCCATACAATGCTACATTCCAGACAGTGCTTTCAGAAAGGACTTCCGAACATTTAAATTAATATTGGATGTTAACAGGTTTCGCTTCTTTAGAAACGCTTTTCTCCCCATAGCCATTCTGCATTTTATATCTCCTTTACTTCGGCCATCAGAAGTTATCTTGCTACCCAAATAACAAAATTCTTATACTTTTATTGTCTCATTACCTAATCTAATTCCTTTAGCATCGCCTGATTTTCTGACATTACATTCAATTACCTTCGTTTTACTCTTGTTAATGTTCAACTTATATCTTCCTTTCAAGATACTGTCCACTCCATTCAATTGCTCTTACAGATCCTTTGCAGTCTCTCAGAATATTACTATGTCATCGACAAACCGCTAAGTTTTTATTTCTTTTCCCTGAACTTTAATTCCCTCTCCAAATTTCTCCTTCCATTCCTTCACAGCTTGCTCAATGTACAGATTGAACAACATTGACGAAAGACTACACCCTGTCTTACTCCCTTCCCAACCTCTGCGTCCTTTTCTTGCCCTTCCACTCTAATAAACGCTGTCTGGTTTTTGTATAGGTTGAATATAACCATTTGCTCCCTATATTTTACCCCTGCTACGTTCAAAATTTGGAAGAGTGTATTCCAGTCAACATTTTCAAAAGTTTTCTCTAAATCTACAAACGCTAAAAACGTAGGTTTCCTTTTCATTAGCATATCTTCTAAGATAAGTCGTAATGTGAGTATTGCCTCCCGTGTTTCTACATTTTTCCTAAATCCAAACTGATCTTCCCCAAGGTTAGATTCCACTAGTTTTTCCATTCCGCTGTAAATAATTCGTGTTAGTATTTTGCAACCATGACTTATTAAACTGATAGTTCTGTTATTTTCACACTTGTCTGCAATTGCTTTCTTTGGAATTGGAATTACTATATTCTTCTTGAAGTCGGAGGGTATTTCCCCTATGTCATACATTTTTCATAACAGGTTGAACATTTTTTTCATCACTGGCTCTCCTAACGAAATCAGCAGTTCAGGCGAAATATCATCTATTTCAGGGGGAACTCAAGTCCTTCAGCGCTCTGACAAACTCTTCTCGCAGTATCAAATTACCTGTCTCATCTTCCTCTACTTCATCTTCCGTTTCTAGAATACTGCCTTCAAGTTTATTTCCTTTGTATAGGCCCTCCATATATTCGTTACACAGTTCAGCTTTCCCCTCCTTGCCCAGTACTGGTTTTCCGTCTGAGTTCTTGATATTCATGCTGCTGCTTTTCTTGTTTCCAAACATCTCTTTTATTTTCCATTAGGCAGTATCTATCTTTCCCCTAGTTATGCATTCTTCTACGGTTCTGTATTTGTCCTCTAGCCACTCCTGCTTAGCCAGTCTGCACTTCATTTTTCAGACGTTTGTACTCCCTTTTTCCTGCTTCACTTGCTGAATTTTTATATTTTCTCCTGTCATCAATTAAGTTCAGTAAATCTTGTGTTATCTAGGAATTTCTATTAGACCTTGTCCTTCTGCCTATATGATCTTCTGCTGCTTTCACTGCTCTATTTCTCAGAGCTATCCATTCTTCTTCTACTGTATTACTGTCCCCTGTTTCAGCCAATCCTTGCCTAATTCTCCGTCTGAAACTCTTAACCACCTCTGGTTCCTTCAATTTGTCCAAGTTCCATCTCCTAACTTTTCTACCTTTCCGCAGTCTCTTAAGTTTTAATCTGCAGTTCATATCCAACAAGTTATGGTCAGAGGCTTTATTTGCCCCTGGATATGTCTTACAATTTAAAACCTGGTTTCTAAATCTATTCCTTACCATTATAAACTCAATGTGGTATCTTCCAGTGTCTCCTGGTCTGTTCTACGTATACAGCCTTCTTGCATGATGTCTGAACCAATTGTTGGTGATCATTAAATTGTGCTCTGCGCAAAATTCCACCAAGCGATCTCCTCTTTGTTTCCTTTTTCCCAACTCATATTCACCTACTACATTTCCTTCTCTTCCCTTTCCTACTACCGAGTTCCAGTGCCCCATCAGAATCAAGTTTTCGTCTCCCTTAACTTTCTGAATGATTTCTTTTATCTCCTCGTACATTTCTTCGATATCCTCATTATCGGCCGTGCTAGTTGGTATATACACTTTCACTACTGTGGTCGGTGTTTGTTTTGTGTCCATTGTTGCTACGATAATGCCTTCACTATGCTATTCATAGTAACTAAACCGCATTCCGATTTTGTTATTCATTATCAGACCTACTCCTGTGTTACCACCAACTGATTTTTTATTTATATCCCTGTACTCGCCTTACCAGAAATCCTGTTCATCCTGCCACCGAACTTCACTAATCCCTACGATATCTAACTTTAACCTATCCGTTTCTCTTTTCAAATTTTCTAACTTGCCTAAGCGATTAGGGGTTGGAACATCCCACGCTCCGACCTGTAGAATGCCTGTTTTGTTTTTCTTGATGATGACATCCTCCTGAGTAGTCCACGCCCTGAGATCCGAATGGGGGACTAATTTACCTCCGGAATATTTTACCAACAAGACGCCATCATCATACAGTAGAGCCGCATGTCCTCGAGAAAAGTAATGACTGTAGTTTCCCCTTGTTTTCAGCCGTTTACAGTAACTGCATGGCAAAGCCATGTTAGCTGATGTTACATGGCAAGCACAGTCAATCATCCAGACTGTTGCCCCTGTAACTACTTAAAAGGCAGCTGCCCCTCTTCAGGAACCACACATTTGCCTGGCCTCTCCACAGACACCCCTCCACTATGGTTGTACCTAGGTTTGGCTATCTGTATCGTTGAGGCACGCAAGCCACCCGACTTTGGCAATGTCTGTGGTTCATGGGGATGGACTCCAGGGTTATCTACTTCTAACTTATGCATGCTGGCAGTTGTCCTTCATATGACTTCTGGCGTATTTGCTTCGTCTACTTTCGTGAAGGAATTTCAGAAGCTGTGTTAAGCAATTCTGCTTTAGCAGAACTGTCATCAGCAACACCACTGTTACTATCGCGTAGTGAAGGTATTGACTGTGTTTTGCCGCTAGTATACTTTAGGTACGATCAGAATTTCTTAGGATTCTCTACTAAATTGTGTGACAGGGTTTCATTGTGGTAACTATTGTAAACTTCTCGCTTTGAAGTTCGAGCTAAATAGTATTTGGAGTCACCACACCAGAATGCCACAAACCCAAATAGGAGCACAAAAAGTGACTATAAATGCAATCTTCTGTAATTAATAGTGAAGTACAATACAGAATCAGTAAATTTACCACAAAAATAGTCTGATTATATTGCAGTTCTTTTGCAAACGATGGTTAACACTTTTTCTACAATTTGTAATGACTATATAGTAATGTAACTATTTTAATTACAGAACATATCTTTTGTCGTGATGAGGAATCAATGCTTTTTTGTTCATTTCAGCTGTGGAGATTTCATACTTCTCTGTATTATTAAACAAACGATATTTACAATCTTCTAAACTTTTTATGGTTTTAACAATACATTTCTTAATACTTTAGATTTTTCTCTATTTAATTACCAACTTCATAAGCATACATTTTTGCTCTTAAACCACAGAATTCTTCCAAAATTTTTCCATTACATTAGGACTCATTCAGATGCATATAAACAGTCTTTTTTCTCACATTCTATTTGTGAGTGGAATAGGAAAGAAAATGCCTAATAGTTTTCGAGTAGGCGACAAGTTACTTCATTTAATTCCTGGAACAATTTTATTTTCGGAAGCTAATGGTAAATCGTTATGTAAACCATGTAATTCCTTTGGACATTCTCGATCTACTGTCACAGTAACTGATATTTCACTAATTTTTCTACAATCAAAATTACTTGTTTCATCCAATTCAAATCCATCATATGGTAAATATTGACTCAGAGTGTAACCATATAAATTGTATGCATCTAAATATGCACAAATAATTTGATTCCTTTTCAACAGCATAATCTTTCATTTATTTATTATTAGCTTGTACATATCTTTTATAACATTTAGTATCCCCCTCTTATTTCTTTTTCAACCATCAAATCACATCAACCATAAACAATGTGTCAGTTTTTGGATACAGATAATTATATTCACCAAGCTTTCTTATATTAAAATTTATTCCAAATTAATGTTACATATTTATTATAAGATAGACACCTCTTCACAACACTAGATAGTATAACTCTTCTGAGAAAATTTTTCTTATATTTTTCATTTGATCCTTTTTCAGATTTGATGAAAGTTTGTCAAGTGAAGAAGCCATAAATTTATGTGTCAATAAACCTCATCTTCAATGTTTTGTCTTCTTTCCAAATCTAATATATCTATCTTCAATATTTGGTATTAAATCTATTTCTTCATTATCAAAACCAAGTTCTTTTACAAACACATGTGAATCATAACCCAATAAATTATCTAAATAAACTTGTACAAAATTTAGATGTTTTAACTGTAAAATACAATTATTACATTATGGATTTATATATTTTCTTTTTAAATGATCATGACGAATTTTTTTATTTTTCTTTGAGTAATGACATCTAAACAATCTACAAATTTTAGATTTATTATATCTTAATTCTAATTTAGGAGTCAATGCTCTCATTTCTGCAGTTTCAGAATAAATTCTACCAATTTCTTCAACTTCTTATTTCATAAATTCTACTAATTTCTTATGACAGTTTGAGCCTCTGTAAACAATAGGATCTTTATAATGTCCATTTATATACTTAATGTAATAACAGAAACCACTATGTTCATGTTTTTGATATTTCAATGAATGTGAATTTTATGGATTCAGTTGACAATAGTCCATCTTAATAGAAAACTTTCAAAATCAGCATAAATAACAAATTGAACTTCCTTTGTATGGTGATAATTTTTGAAATGGATCTAGAAACCTTTTTCTGACATTTCTAGTTTTAGGGGTTTCTTACCGAGGCAGTTATTTGTATGCTTATCTAATTTTTCTTTACTATTGAAATATAATAAATACATATCACAAATAAGTTTTGATTCTTTGTTTTGATATTTGGACTGAAATAAGCCAAGAAAAATCATTAATTCAACAATAATGTGAGTTTCCATTATTTTTAAAATACAATTCATTTACATATTTCTCTTTCTTACGTTTTCTAATTTTTAATAGATACCATTGATATTTTTTATCAAAAGAGTAAACATTGCTAGATCTTGTTGTTCTGATGTTGAGAGGACTATACATCAAGTTTCAATTGTTGGTATATCATCAATTTCAACAAGGAACTAAATATTAGGGAATTTTTCTTCAAGTTCTTTCAGAAATTCTTTATTATTACTTGCCCTATCTGGATTTTTACATTTCTGTATATCTACTGGATTTAATGCAGAAGATGATTATATTTCAGCTTAATACAAGGTTGCTTTTGTTTTATTTCTTCTGGTAATTTAATGAAAGATGATCGTCTCAATGGATTGTATTTATTAATTCCTAGTAGCAGACCAACGATTCTGTTTAGTGTCCAACCTGAGCCTCTAACCTGAAAATTAGACATTTTTGTTAAAATTTCTCACTTTCAACACTCGAATTTTGTAACAGAATCCATCTTGCAAGGGAACTTCCCCAACACACCACCTTTAGATTTAGTTGTAAGTTGGCACAGTGGATAGGCCGTCAAAAACTGAACACAGTTCAATCGAGAAAACTGGAAGATAATGTTTGTAACTACGAAAAAAAATAAGCAAAATATAATAACTGAGCAGTCCATGTGGAACATAGGGAATACCGAGCACGTTTTCATAGTAGTGCCATTGTCCTGTGGCTAGCAAGAGGACCTGTGGAATGAAATGTCCTTGGTTCAACCCTTACCTCGAACGAAACTAAACAAATTAAATTTTTTGTTTGAGGTAAGGGTTGAACCAAGGACCTCTGACTCTCCAGCTCCTCACACTAGCCACAGGACCATGTCACTACTACAATCACAAGATGCTTGAAGTTACCCATCTTTTGCATGGACTGTTCAGTTTTTATATTTTGCCTTTTTTTCTTGTTCCACACAACCTCTTCCAGTTTTCTCGAATGATCTGTGTTCAGTTTTCACAGCGTATCCATTGCGTGAAGTTATAACCAAATCTGAGAGGGGTGTGTTGGAGCAGTTCCCTTATCAGTAACAACAGTATAGGTTTGTGTTTGATGCCCAAATTACTGAATCTTATTATTTGTCTGAATTCTGAACCCACAATATAAATTGAAATTTATTTTCAATCAATTATGTAGTTTTATATTTTCTTTACCTATTTCATAACTTTTGGTTTCAAAACATTTAAAAAAACAATTAGGCTCAAATCAATTTATATTATTTTCAAGATTTATAGTTTGCATTCTTTAAAATGCTATATAACTTTATTACAAGTAATCTTTTTTCTGTCTCTTTTTCTAAGAAAGGCTAATTAAAATGGAACTATTTCTTTTAGTGGTTTACTTTCTTTATTTCGATAAATTTCAGCATAAAATTAGTAATAGTGGTTTATATTTTGTAGATGTTTTGGTGTTACATTGATGAAAAATAATTGATCCTGAAAGGTAAATTCATGTTATGCTATTAAATTATATAACTCTGATTTCTTTAAATTCCTACAAGCTTTAAAACAAATATCTTTCGCATATGATTTGACCTGTTTAATATTCATTGTAGATAACTCCATTTATAAGGAAAAAATTACTAAGGAAATTTTATCTTTCTGTGATAGCTTAACGTACATCATTATTTTCACACCTATATACACCAAGGGGATGTTTCTGGGTGATATTGGGTTAGGAATATTGTTGTAGGAAGGAGAGGAATGGACAGCTCAGGAGATCTGCTTGTACAAATAACAGGTGAAAGAGTTGTAGTTACAGAAACTAAAATATGAGATGGAATGGAAATCGTACCAGCAACCACAAAACGTACAATTTAGGAGCCCAGAACGCTACCCCTATACTACGCCGACTGTGACAGTATTACTGCAGTTTTAAACGATTTACCTAATGATTTATTTCAGTAAGACTCTCTTCGTACTTATTCAGTTGTTGATGGTTTATACTCACAAATGAAAAACTCATTGATGGCATAGTCGAAAGTATCTGTACTCATCATCGTATTTTCAGGGAATTCAGCTCGAGATGTTCAGTCTTTTTTCGTATTTGAAGTTATTAATGAAATAGCTCACGAACATTCCATTCCTTGCTTTGTAAATTTAATGCACAGCACCCTTTTACGCGTTATTTCCCAAAGTCTTACTCTGGAGCTATCATTATTCTGCTCTTTATGGGTGCCAGACTTTATACATAGGTGATCGGTTCTAGCTGCCATTTTGTAGCAAGAATCTGTCACGCTCATGTAGGACACCCAGCCTTGTCACCAAATGTCGTTCTTGTAGCTTCTGTGTAGTGTCGCCAAATGTCGCTCTGTTGCTCGCTTTTGTCGCTCACGTAGGACACGGCCTTATTGCACACGGCTATTCTGGCATGGCAGTTGCCCCGTCCTGCATGGGGCAACTGTTCACTTCCAAACCCAGAGTGATTAGACTAGAGATGGGCAAAACCGATTTTTTCAGCGACCACATCAGAAGTAGTCACTCACTGGGATGAACTAGTTCATTTTCATGACTCACTGACACACCACTAACTGATAAAAAGTGTAAAAAGATGGAACATTGCTTTTGTCACTATATCTATCTGATTTGGCCATACTGCGAAAGAAGAAAGAGGAGTAATTATTTTATTGTAAGTCCTTAGTAGATCCAACAATTAAAATTTGTGAATTACAGCTACATTAAAAATTAAATATTGTATAATAGAATTTACATATTTTTGCAGGTGAAATAATTCGAAAAATAAAAATTGATTATTTTTATATTTACGATATTTCTCGTGATATATCACGTTTCATTCAACTCGCAAACTACTCACTGTATAAATATGGAACTAGTATCACTGTATTCTTCAAAATATCGTAAATATAAAAATAATCAATTTATATTTTTCAAATTATTTCACTTGCAAAAATATGTAAATTCTATCCATTTTTAATTTTTAATGTAGCTGTAATTCACAAATTTTAATTGTCGAAACTACTAAGGACTTACATTAAAATTATTACTCCTCTTTTTTCTTTCACAGTATGGCCAAATCAGATACATATAGTGACAAAAGCAATGTTCCATCGTTTTACGCTTTTTATCAGTTAGTGGTGTGTCAGTGAGTCATGAAAATGAACTAGTTCATCCCAGTGAGTGACTACTTGTGATCTGGTCCCTGAAAAAATCGGTTTTGCCCATCTCTAGTCTAATCACTCTGGGTTTGGAAGTGAAACATGAGCAGACCTGCTGTCTGATGTAATCGGTTCTAGAATAGCACTCGATTATATAAAAGTGCATTCTAAACTTGTAAAAAAAACTCAATTTGTCGTTGTCAATTAGTAGTTGTTGTTATGGTTTGATGTAGTTCTCCACCCTATTCTATCCTGAGCAAGTCTTTTCATCTCCTCATAAGAACGACAAACCACATCCATTTGAATAGGCTTACTATATGCGTCTCTTGCTCTCCCTCTGCGATTTCTTCCCCACATACTTCCCTCCAAAGCTAAATTTACGATTCCTCGCTGCCTATATGTCCTACCAATCGATCTCTTCTTTTAGTCCAGGTATGCCAAAAGCTCCTTTTCTCCCCAATTCTGTTCGTTCAGTACCTCTTCATTAGTTACACGATCTACCCACCTAACCGTCAGCATTCTTCTGTAGCACCACATTTCAAAAGCCTCTATGCTCTTTGTGTCTTAACTATTTATCGTCCAACTTTCACTCCTATACAAGCCAACACTCCACACAAATGCCTTCAGACTTTCTTACATTTAAATTAATATTCCATGTTAGCAAATTTCTCTTTTTAAAAATCGCTTTTCTTCCCATTGCCATTCTGCATTTTATTTTCTGTGTACTGCGTCCGTCGTATGTTATTTTACTATCCAAATAACAAAATTCATCCACCACCTTTATTATTTCTTTACCTAATCTTATTCCTTGCTTGATTTTCTACGACTGCATTCCATTACCTTTGTTTTGTTCTTGTTAATGTTTATGTTATACGCTTTCTTCAACACACTGTCCATTCCAGTCAACTGCTCTATCAGGTCCTTGGCTGTCTCTGACAGAATTACAGTGTCATCATCAAAACGCAATGTTTATATTTCTTCGCCCTGTACTTTAATCCCAATTCCAATTTAATTAGTTACAGTGGATATTAAAAGCCACTTTGTTAGTTCTGCCATTTCTTTATTTCTCCATAAATAAACTATTAACTTAACAGCTTCAACATCAAGAACCAACGACCTACATACCGTCTTCTGCGCTGGGGGGGATAACTTGTGAAGACAACAGATTGGTGAACATTGATTTAGAGCTGTGCATTTCACTGCCACAAACACGTCGTTTTGCTCGTGGTGCTAGAGCAGTTTTACATAAGCGATTCCTTAATAGTTGAATAGGACGTCAGGGACCAGGGACCAACACATGACCAGCTCGTTCTCCCAACCTCAATCAATTACACTTCTTCTTATTTGGTTATTTGAAGCCCATTATGTGTTCATGACGTGGAATTGCTGCGTCAGCGCATAGAGAAAGAGTGTTAGCAGATACGACTGGTGCCTAGAATATGAGAACGAGTGAGACAGTTAATGATAGACGTCTGCATTACAGTTCGTGGTAGCTATTTTGAGTAGCTTCCGTCAGAACTATACATAGTAATTTACAATGTATCAATGGCCAAACTGCATAGTGAAGCGGTCTGTATCATGTACAACACAACAAAAACCTGTAATTCAGTAAGGAAAGCAAATAAAACATTTAGAGTACTTGACATGTTCTGCTTATTGTCAGTTCCTCTGTAAATTTCCCCTGAGATTTCCCACATACGAGGGTTGTAACAAAAGTAAGGTTTACAAATAGAAAACATTTTTTATCGTTACTAATTTACAAATCGTTGAAAAGCTCACATGTTTGTCTATTTTCCAACACAGTCTCCTTTTTTCTTCGACACTCTTTTGAAGACGGTGCTCTGGCTTTTTTATTCCTAAGACAAAGAAGTCACCCGCCAACCCGTGGAGGAAGCGTGTGACCTGTGCTTGGACTTCATAGTCGCTATTGAAGCTTCAGAAATGCGTTCAACAAGTTCACGGAGAGTGACCCTCCGGTCTTTGAGCAGCTCACTGTCGGTCTTCCACTCCGTTCTTCATCGTGAACTTTCGTGCGACCCTCAGCAAAAGTCCTGCACCATTTGCGGACGTGCTGAACGGACATGCACTCTTCACCATAAGCCTCAGTCAGCTGCCGATGATACTCCACGGGCGGTAACTTCCTTGCGTGGAGAAACTGGATTACTGCTCTAACTTCGCGCGTGGCGGGAGCGGCGATCAACACTTCTAACTCTGACGGCTGCCAAGCCAGCACTGAGCGACGCGACGTAGCGAATCGCGGACTGGCGGACTCGAGAGTGGGGAAACCGCTGCGCACGGCGCTGTTGTCGGATGGAGCCTGGCACCTTCCCTCGAGGCTGTAGTTCACTGGGAACAACCCTCGTATTTAGTTACACCCTGTATATATAACTCAAGAAGTAACTAGAACAAGAAAGGAGTGGAGGGGGGCATGGCGAAGTGGATCAAATGTTCAAATGTTTGTAAAGTCTATGGGACTTAACTACGGGGTCAATAGTCCCTAAACTTACAAACTACTTATGAACTAACTAAGACTAAGGACGGCACAAATATCCATGCCCGAGGGGGGATTCGAACCCCCGACCGTAGGAAGTGGATCATGTTTCGATAGTGTTGTAGAATAGCGACCCGCTGATCTTGTGGACTAAAACTATGGAATCTCCTGATTATTTCTACCTTCTCTTCGACTATCGACCAGCGTTTACGACCTATTGCTAAGCCAGAGCCGGCCCCAGGAATTTTGCCGCTCCGTGCAAAAATTTCAAGCACCGCAACCTCCCCCCCACCCCCTGTATTTTTCGACTTCGTCAGCTTAACCCACCCCCTGTATTTTTCGACTTCGTCAGCTTTATTCATATATGACGTCTTATTTTCACATATTACCCTCCTGCATCTCTTTGTCATGAATATGGCTTTATGATCAAACCAGCATCAGTGTTACATTTACATTTTAAACCATAACTCCAAAATTAACATGTCCGCCAAGATTAATTTAGGTCAGTGGCAGAGCATAAAACTAAAATCTGTTCACTTTTTCTAGTTCCTTGAGTACAGGTGGAACATCTTACAGACTAATTGTGTAAATCACAAGTTCTTCGGAAGCACTTGGTACAGAGACGCTTATCTACGCAGGCCACACATACTCATCACATCTCATAATCAGACAAAGAAACAAAAGGACTCATATTCACTGCGCACTGAACTAGGACCTGACCTAGACATAGAAAGATAAATATTTATAAGGGAAATAATCATTTTTCGGGATCTGAACAGCTACATCACTGTGAGTTTAAGTATCAGATGAGCACTTGCTAGAATGAGCGGAAACAGTTTCACATTTATCAGGGTGCTCTATACAACGACCAATTTACCATTTGACGATGAAAGTACATCTTTATCTACCGATGGCTTATCTTGATTTACGTCTACATTTGCATTTGTGCTCAGATCAATTTGATCCAATTCATCTTTAGGTTGGAAAAAATTTTCTTGATGAAAAGTTCAACTTGTTTGCATTTTCTGTTTCCGCTAGTCTTTTCCCATACTGGTTGCCTAAAAGACCCTTCCTGCCATCAGACATTGCAAGAGTTTATAATAATCGCAATAACTTACAGCCTAATGAAAACCCGCCGCGTCACATTGAGAAAGCTTTTTGACACCAAACTGCAAATACCTTTGCTCTGCCAGCTGAATGTACAAATATCAACTTTTAACAAAATCAGTATTGTCTTTTCTGAACAGCATCCAAGAAAAATGATACGGCTGAGACAGAAGAAACGTCTTTACCTGCATGATTGTTTTTCGAGTTTAATAGGTGAAAGTGAATAGTGTTTGGCAAATACAATATCTTTCTAATAAGTGCACAACGTACAGACCTCACAATCCAAAGTTCGACCACTATCAAACACTTAACTCGCTACTTGGCTATTAACAAACAAGGCAAACGACCATTACTGATGTATAATTAAACTGCCACCAGAATGCCATATCCACTGTGCAAGGCTACCAACTCCCAAAAATATGTGTCCTGTAAACTCAAGTCGAAATATCCCTAAGACCAGTATTCATTACCAAAGACTTGAAAAGAAAAAAATAATATTTGACTTATTTCACGATACCGTTATGGGTGCGAGGTGACGAGTAGAACGTCTTTTTGAGCTAAAGTAAAAGAAAACAGATATGTCAAGGGAGCTGGAATATACAGTAGTTTTACAGTTTTCATTACTAGAAATCAGAATAAGAATTTTCTGACTGTAGTAAATAGTAGAATTCTGTTCCTTTGTGTTTATGCTTATATCGCAAATGTTTTCTTAAATAATGATAGTTAAACGGAAAAATGCCATAGTCGAACGCAAGAATACGCCGCGCCCTTCTACCGCTTCTCACCATGGACAGTGACGCCGTGCTGCCTAACACATTGGTTCAACCTTCTGGGTAGTAACCTTGCATGTTTATTTTGCTTCTAGGATAACGCATATCACTGTTGTCTGTATCAATGTGTATCAGTCAGTACAATTTGTATTTTCGAGTTATTTTTATATTTTACCATTTATGCTAGACACTTCCACTCATCATTGTCTTGTTTACTTTAACCTATCAGAACAACATAAAAATTCAGGAATTTGACTCCCCCAAAAATCTGCCGCCCTGGGCGACGGCACGGTTTGTGTGCCCCCCCCCCCCCCCCCCCCCGTTTCAGAGCCGGACGTGTGCTAAGCTGCCTATGACCCACAAGTGATCCTCGCCCAATGGAATGGGAACCACTGCACAGCATCGTAAGGCCACTTAAGAACGGACGTTTTATATATTATTCTCTGCTCCAAGAATTAGAGTGGGCAGTTTGATATTAGACACGTTAAAGGTTCTTTTTGAGCCAATTAACAGTTTGTGATGACAGTGGAGTTCCCAACCGGGAATATATATATATATATATATATATATATATATATATATATATATATATATATATATATGTGTGTGTGTGTGTGTGTGTGTGCGTATGCATTACACTGACGTAGAACATCATATACCAATAGTTTCGTAGAGCGATATGTGCAAGTGTTTTGACACAAACATAACTATTTTGTTCTTTGTATATAAATCTTGGATCACTGCAAACTATTTTTACAGCCTGTTGCTGCAGATCTTATATACATAGTACGAAATATAATTGAAGAATACCGAGAAGTTTTTTATCATTGTAATACTGACATTTCCGTTTACATTGCTTGTTGTACATGAAAAGGTTTCATTACTATAGTAATGACAGACTCTTTCCGTACTCAAAGGAAAATTAAAAAATAAATCTTTACAAATTTAATATAGGCTCAGCGATTTTCAGCAATTGTAGGAAAAGTATAAAGGTAGCAGGTATCTATAAAATTTCTGGCCCTGTTCGTCCAGGTGATGAAGTAGCTATTGTAATGTTACTATACACAGATGCTTTATCACTTAAAAAATTCAACAACATGTTATGCGTGAAAGGCTACCTCCAGAGTTGGTCTTAGAACTGATTTACACGTTAATCAATGAGGTGATAAATTATACACAAGTAAACAAAAGGAAACAACTTATACATATAAAATAAGTTGAGTGGATCAGTTTCTGTTCTTATCGTTCCATCGCTGAGAGGCACAAATCTTGCCGACCACGAGACGTTCACTGTAGCTCTGAAATTCCGAGTCTCCGCTCATGCATGGGCTCTTCAGTTTCTCAAGCTACGTGCCTCCAAGGCGGAATTTCTTGTATTCATCGTACAGTACAAGGGAGAGGGCACCCCCAGTGCCCCGCATGAGATTGGGAAGGGTGCCTCTGATGAAAGCTCTGGGGCCCTCCGTTTTGTAGACCTTAGCCCAACAGTGCAGAGCGGACTTGTACATGACATCGTGGGCCTTTCGTCCAGATTGCATCATCATCCGACGGCGAACCGTGTCGATAGGGTGCGACATTATGGTAGCAAGCGACATTGTTCCCTGTAACGAATGGATTTCACTTAGCTTTGAAGCATTTATTAAGGGTAATACAGAATATGTACACTGCTGACTATCCGAAATGCAACACCAGGAAGGACAAGAGATCGAGCCAAATTTATGTAGTAAATAACACATTGCCCACAATTCGCAGTTCCTGTGCACTGCAGAAGAAGATGAAATCAGTACTGGGTGTTGCTAACTGTGACTGCATTGAGTTAAGGATGTGTTATTGGCGTATAGCAGTCCAACTACATCCACATCTTGCCAAAGTTAGTCTAGTATAACAGTGGGTGATGTAGCCCCGGCCTTGAAGTTATCGAGTAGACTTTTCCTACAGAAGAGGTATCTGATTAAGAGGGAGGCCTATGCAATGATTCAATTGGATGATCGACGAAGAAGACTTAAACGTTGTGTGAAATCGTGCATTATCGTGTTTAATGTGCCCATCGGCAAACTTCCAAGGGTATTAAAAGACAGTACATCACAGATGTTAAAGCTGCCTGTTTAGTGTACCAGCAGAGGGATGCGAGAGTGGAATCCAGTACCACTCCAAACACTATTCCGGATGATGATAAGTATGATGACGCCTAATGCAACAGTCCAAAAGTCTCTCATCGCAATATGTCCACATACAAACTTACCAGCGTTATATCTCTAAAGTGTGCATGCTTTTGTCCTCCCGTATATTCGGATCTAGCGGACGATCCAACGGATTGGATTGCTGTCTAGATCTCCCTGTTCTCCCGATCTCCTACCTATTGAAAACGTCTGGTCTTTGATTGTGGAATGGCTGACCCGGATACACTACCCGCCGCTACATCAGATCAATTTTGGCTATATGCGGAGCCTTTATTATTCAATGCCGAAGCATATAACAGCAGTTACGGCCAGTGATGCTAGTGATTTAATTATGTGTATTTTATGCATGATGGATGTGTTTTAACTCCATGACTGTTTCTAATGCAAGGTTGAGAACAAAAACCGCTACCAAGTTGCATTAAATATCATATTATTTATTTATGACTCCACAGGTTTCGGGCTTGTGCCCATCTACAGATGCTTCAAACATTCAGAATTTTACATGTGTAGCATGTTGTTGGAATTCAATTTAATATTGTATCCAAATCGCGATTGTCCATGTGGTCGCAAAAGTGTGTAAAATGTGCGTTACATGGACAATCGTGATATGGATACAATACTAAATTGAACTCCACCAACATGCTACACATGTAAAATTCTAAGTGTTTTAAGCACCCGGCACAAGCACGAAACCCGTCGTGTCATAAATAAATAATACGATCCTTAATCTGACTGGTAGCGATTTTTATTCTCAACCCTGATTTAATAATATTCCTCACTTCACATAGGGCTCTATATTCGGTCATGTGGAAGAATCCGTGCATCTCGAAGTTCCGATGAATCTCAAAGTTCCGATTGATATATATCGAATGGCGCGTTGTCGAGGTATTGAGGAGACATGATGACACAAAAGTTTAAATTTTGCCAATAGCCAAACGCGTGAAATCACAAATGTTCTGTTATGAAATATTCGTTTTACGAGCGCAATTACTTTTACTGAGCGGCTCTGTACCGAAGAATTGGGTGCTACGCGTCCTCACGTACTAAAAAGAGACTTCTTGTGTAACCTAACCTAACCTTAAGGCTGCGCAGACCTGTTCTTGGATTTGAAGTTATTGACAGTGTTTAAAGAATAGTCTGAATTTGTGGTGGAGACATCCTAATTTTCACTTTAAAAAGTGATCTGTAGCATAGCCTTAAGAAGGTTAGCTACGTGAGGGCGCATAGTGCTCGAATCTATGGTTCAGAAACACTGTGTAAAAGTAATTCCACTCATAAAACGAATATTTCATAACAAAACATTTGTGACTTACTACAATGTGACACTAAGTTCCATTCTCGAAATAAAATCCGTATTTCCTACTTTAGCGGTCTTGTAATTGTCTGCTTCCAGTCTGTACCGTTCGATATATATCGATCGCAACTCCGTGATACAACGTAACTTTGCGATACCCGAATTCTTCCAAATTACCATATTTCCAGTCATGTAATCTTTATATAACATGTCATATCCCAAATAAATGTGGCTATATCTTCGGTCCTCCTTCGTGTTGCACTTTCTATGGCCAGCTACATCTATATCCACATCCACTTTTTCCTCATCATTGCAAAATGTATAACAGAGGATAGTTTGCACTATGCTTTGAAATAAGGATTCCACAGATTCATTCTTGGATAGAGCGCGAGAATAGTGGCTTAATTGTCATTGTACCACCTGTGTCTCATTCTATGGAATTAGTCTTCGAGATTTCCATCTATAGGGGAGAGGTATTATCTCCTGAAAAAAGGTTCTCAGAATTTTTGGATCAATTCCTTCTCAGTTTTGAACTTTTCTGTTACATTCTTCAGCCGAAAAAGGCTGATGTTTTTTCTTGATATTTTCTCTTATTCTATGACCATATTGACACCTCACACTAGAGAAATATTCCAGTACAGACTGTGCTAATTTGCTTTTCTAAACTTCTTATTTTTCTAGAGGTCCACCGAAATAAAGAAGCCTGAAAATTTGCTATCTAAAACTGTCACTGCAGCACCAGATACAACAAAATCTGCAGAAAAAAACTGGTTTTGTGAAGCTCTTGTCTCAACAGCAGTAACACCATTTAGCGAGTACTGCTACCCTCCCCAATGCGGTTTGTCACTCCGACAATGCTTCCGATAGCTACGATGTATAAGTCTACATGTGACGTTTTGAACTGATTGTCTTGGTTATACACTACTTGAGAAAAAAAGATTCATCGAGGAGGAGAATTTGGAAGTGAATGAAACTACACGTCATGAAAGACCATGTGAATATATTGAACTGATTACAATATGGGCTCCAAGAGAAAACGCCGTTGGTAGTTAATAATTGGAACGTTGGCGCCAGATCAGTAGAGTGTTGCATCCCCTCTGGCCGCAATGCATTTTCTTATGAGGTTCAGAAAGGTGTTAAGCAACCTTTGGATCTTCCCTTGAGGCAAGTCTGTCCACAGATGCTGCAGCTGTTCCTCCAGATCCCGTGGGTTGTCATCACACACGTGTGTCCCTCCACAATATTGGCAGGACGTTCCCTCCACCCTTGACGCCGCCAAAGCCGAACATGATGATCAGACGAGTTTATGGAGAAGCATGACTCATCACTGAACACGATGCGACGCCATTCGTCCTCCATCCACGCCTCCCTATCACGACACGACTCCAAACGCCTGCGTTATGTTTTGGTGCCAATGGCAACCGACGTCTAGAGCAGTAGAGCCTCAGTGCGGCAGCTGCGCAACGTCGAGACACAGTGTGGTGGTTGCAGTACCTCCAAAAACAAGTTCACGGATGGCGGAAGCTGAGGACATGGAATCCCACATTGTTTGCCACACCATACAATGGCCCTCCCCTGTGGCGGTGTACTGACACAGAATAGGGAGTATACAGAAAGGAAACTCCCGCTGCAGTCTGTCGTCCAAAATTTACTGCGCATGCGCGGAATCGGCCATCTTTAAAAGCAGTAAACGTGTGATCACTCCCTACTCTGTGGCGTGGTAATGCGCCGTCTTTGTTTGTTAATTGTGTATATTAGCTGCTTGAATTGCATAGAAGTAAACAAGTATTTGGTACAGTGAAAAGAAAGAACTGTGTGTCAGTAGTCGGAGCTGTTCCGTTTTTATTATGAGCAGCAATAAAAGGAAAGGCGGCCGATGGTGTTCAGCACCTAATTTCCGCAATAATTCTAATACAAATAAGGATATAAGTTTCTTCACCTTCCCAAAAGATGCTGAGCAGTAAGTGAACGTCGCTATATGTGTAGTGAAAGTTAAATGTTATCAGTTTCGAATGAGAGCAATGCGTGCATAATTATTAAAAGTAGCCGTGCTTCTTCTCTTGACGATAACTCTCGCCGTTGCTGTTGCTGCAGCAGTTCAACAGCATCGAAATGATGAAGTACATTTATATTTTATAAGTTTAACGTTGCAGGGAATAATATAAAATGAATGACGAGGAATAGTAGGCAGGTAAAATTTTACTTACAGCATTGGAGGCGTAGTGTGGTAATGTTGGCAATGAATGCTCTTCGGATACCCAAACAAATAGATTAAGGGGAATAATTATTTTATGCTGTTCCTGCTCTGTGGTTGACAGATACCTCTATATGCCCTTCTCCGTTCAGTAAATTAATGATACTCCTAAAACAAATACAACTTTTATATATGCCCAGAGGTCATTATGGGTAATCACGTTGTACTGATAAGTCTGACTCAATATTTTGTGTGAATTTATTCGTGTCAAATAAAACCTGGCAGTTGTAAAGTCACTTTCTTGTTTATAACTAATTTCCTAAACATAACTTCGCGTTATTTGGGATTTTTCTAGAGATGAGCACGAAATAAAACGATCATCGATTCCACCGTACATTTTCGTAGTTGAGTTGGATTACAATTAGGTTCAAGAAGAGGGCGCAAAGTAGATGAGAGCATAATGAAAAGCCGTTTCCTTTCGTAAAAGTCGGTGAGATTAGCTGCAGTTCGTAAAAAGTCCATTTCCAGCCAAAGTACTAAGTGGCTATAGTTCCACGTTTACTGCTTTTCAATATGGCGTCGAGCGCAACGCTTGGGAACATACAGATCAAAGGCGCCGCCCCCAGCTTTCCCTTCTGTATGCTCCCTATTCTGTGGTACTGATCGACCTGAACCTACATGAAAAAACTGGATGCCCTCATGTACCCAACAACATCAGACCACTGTGACACTTGAATGGCCCATATGCCTGGCAGTTGCACATGACCACCCCTAACCAGCAGGCCAACGATATGTCCTCTATAAAATGCATTCATTTGGTGGAGTGTCTGTATTATGTATCTGTGAGGCATCCAGGTCCTACATACTGTATGTCTTCGTTTACTGTCTGACTCACGACAGTTGACTGATACCAAATTCGCAACAATACGGCTATGACATCACGATTACACTCTGGTGAGCATTCTGCACATTACAGAGCCGTGAAAATCTAATCATTTAGTCGTATATCAATGAAATGCAGGTATACCGAATTGGGTAACATTGGACCACTCTTCATGCATCAGTCTTTTTGTCAGGCAGTGTAGCATAATTCAGTAAACAGCAATTGCTTTACTCTTATTTTAGAGTAGTTGTTTCTATAAAGCGATTCCTAAACCTCTCTAGAACCCTAATTATGTGTCTTTCAGTGAGATATGTGCTTTGTTAGCAGACTACTACGATCATCAGATATACCGTGTTGTAGCTAGGCTCCAAATTAATGAGTGTCATGAACTGACGTATACAACTTGAGCTGCCGACTTATAGGGTCTCACACTCCAACACAATTACCTTATCAGAAATGTACGTTTCGTACAAACAATAATGGATTCATAGTGTTGTGCATGTAGAGTCCAATACAGAAACATTGGTCACATTTTATCCTAGTCATCATAAAGTTTTTAAGATTGATGTTCCTTCCAAGCTTCCTGCCGACAGTGTACTTTCACTAATGAAATTCAGATCTCAAAAGTAGTTAGATAGTTAGCCAAGTCACCACCTGCGGCCAGCTTACGGTACTGGTTCATTATATTCTAATCGTCTACCCAAGTTTGCAGCTGTTCAGATTATTGGTATGACATGTCAAACATAAGAATACTGATCCTAATGATCCCCCTCAGGGTCGAATAAACCATTTATTAATACTAAACATGTACGTCAGGAAGCCTTCCCTCCTTAAAGCTGTAGCATTCAACCTCCACAAGAAGACGACACTCCAGTTATGCTTGAAAAGTGTCAACCACCTTTCCAGTAGCCATTGCCCAGACAGCACTGTGCAGGTGGGAAACGCATCCATCTTGCTACTAAACATGTTACTCTCCTTTTCCTGACATTATTGTAGTTCCTACAGTTGACTAGATAGTTCCACCAGCACTGCACTGACTCTTAGTACTGCTGTCCTTTCACTAGTCATTCACTTGGTCACCACAGTTGCTCTACCTCACATCCCTGAGTACACGTACGGTAATTCGGCTCACATTCGCTCAAATGGACTTAATGAAGGGCGTATCGTACTGACAAAAGATTAATATTCTAGACTGTGAAGACGTCTAAGGTTGTTAACGTTTTTTAATAGATGTCTTCGTGATATGTCGTTTCAATAGAGTTATTTTACTGTTGGAACCAGTGCCATTTTCTGATCTCGATGTCTTTGAAATACATACAGCTAGGTTTTCAATCCATCTTTGTGCAAGAAATAAAAATGCTGTTCACGTATCATTGAAACTATCAGCAAGAAAAAAATTAAAGTACACTTACGCTACAATTTGCTGTTATAGATTATGTTCAGGGTACGTTCAGAGAGCATCAAAACCAAAACGTTACTACACTGGTTTGAGCCGATCAGTGGGCGATACCAATGGTTGTTATTTAAAACCTAATAGTCCCTAGAGCATTTGCGATTTAAAAGGCACTATCAAAGCTCAGTCCAAGCTCATTGGTCTGTATCCTATGCCTAGCACGCCTCTCTTTGTTAATGAAACCAGCTGGGTGTCAATATTAACATAATTATAATCGTTTACCATTTGGAAATGCTAGTGCCTCACCATTTTCCGACGTTAGTTAGAGCAAATTATTTTCAGATAATTCACTATTTCCACGACATCACCACATGAGATCACGCACATTGCAGGAACTTTATCCCTTTTCAAGACCCTCTTGGCAGACGGTTTACGTCATGAACTGAACAAGTGAGTTTTTTCATAGCCAGAGTTAAATGCACCTACACCCAAATGATTTCTCTGCTAATCAAATTTAAGTGCTGGTAGAGGGTTCATCAAACCATAAGTTTGAAGCGGTTCTCAGACGTAAATTATTTCGTCCATATGTGGTCACCGTCACTTACTAGTTTCAAACAATTACAGGCTTTTCTGGCCAAGATCACCTATTAGGAACGGTTAATTCACCAAGCATCGCAAATCGTGCAACTGACAAAAAGGCATTAGATTTGTACAATTGACTTCTTAAGGAATGCCTCAAAAGGACGCAAATGTATGATTGGTTATGCTCCGAAAATGCAGTTGATGATTTCAATGGATGCATCCAAGTACAATGTTGTGACCATTCGGAAGCATAAAGTGTCAGATGCTTTTGAAAGACCAATAACCTACATCTTAAAACATTAACAACAGTTTTGTTGCTTTTGTGGTCTTCAGTCCTGAGTCTGTTTTGCTCCATGTTACCCTGTCCTGTGCAAGTCTCTTCATCTCTGAATAAAAATGACAACATACATCTTTTTGAACTTCCTTACTGTATTCGTCCTTCGCTTTCCCACTACGATTTTCGCCCCACGCACTTCCCTCCAATGCTAAATTCACGATTCCTTGATGTCTCAGAATGTGCCCCACCAATTGATCCCTCCGTATAGTCAAAGTATGCCAGAAATTTCTTTTCTCCTCAATTCTGTTTAATAACTCCTCATTAGTTACGCAATATACCCACCTAATCTTCAGCATTCGTCTGTAACACCATATTTCAAAAGCCTATCTCATCTTTCTGTCTAAACCCACAATCGTCCATGTTTCAATCATGTACAGTACTACTCCAGATAAATTCTTTCAGTAAGAACTTCCTAACATTTAAATTAAATGGTGGACGTCAAAATATTTCGCTTCTTCAGAAATGCTTATCATCCAATAGCCATTCTCATTTTCTATCTTCTTCACTTCGTCCATGACAAGTTATTTTGCTATCCAAATAATGACACTCATCAACTACTTTTATTATGTCATTACCTATATAATTCCTTCAGCATCGCCTGATTTTCATAGACTACATTCCATTACTCCAATTTTCCTCTTGTTAATGTTCATCTTACAACCTGCTTTCAAGACACTGCACATTCTGTTTAACTGTTCTTCCCGGTCCTCTGCTCTTTCTGGAAGATAAACTGACAAACCGCATAGTTTTTATTTCTTCTCCCTAGTTATACATTGTTCCACGGACTTGCTTTTGTCCTCTAGCCATTCCTGCTCAGCCAATCTGCACTTCCTGTAAACCGCATTTTTTCGGCCATCTGTACTCCGTTTTCAATGTACATATTGAATAACATTGTTCAAAGGCTACAATCCTGTTTTACTCCATTCCCAACCACTGCGTCCCTTTCATGCCCTACGATTCTTACAACTGCTATCTGATTTTTGTACAAGTTGTATATAACTTTCCATTTCTTACATTTTACCTCTTCTATCGTCATAATTTGAAAGAGTGTATTCCAATCTGCACTTCCTGTCACAAAACGGAAGAACGTAGGTTTGCCTTTCCTTAACCTGTCTTCTAAGATCAGTCGTAGTGGGAGAATTGCCTCGCGTGTTCTAACATTTCTCCTGTATCGAAACTAATCTTCCCCGAGGTCGGATTCTACCAGTTTTTCCATTCGTCTGTAAATAATTATGTTAGTGTTTTGCAACAATGACTTATTGAACTGAAAGTTCTGTAATTTTTCACACTTGTCTGCATATGCTTTGGAACTGGAATTATTACATTCTTCTTGAAGTCTGAGGGTATTTCCCCTGTCTCATAAATTTTGCACACAAGTTGGAACAGTTTCTTCACGACTGGTTCTCCCAGCGACGTCAGCAGTTCAGAGGGAATGTCGTCTACTCCAGGGGCCAAGCTTCCACTCAAATCTTTCAGTGCTCTGTCAAATTCTTCCAACAATACCATTCCTCCTAACACATCTTCATCAACTTCCTCTTCCTTTTCTACAATACTACCTTCAAGTTCGTCCTTTGTACAGGCCCGCAATAAATTCCTTGCACCTTTCAGCTTTACAGTCTTTGCTTAGTACTGGTTTTCCATAGGAGTTCTTGATATACATGTAGCTGCGTTTGTTGTCTCCAAACGTTACTTTTATTTTCCCTGTAGGTACCTATCATTTCCCTAGTTATACATTGTTCCACGGACATGCATTTGTCCTCTAGCCATTCCTGCTTAGCCAATCTGCACTTCCTGTCAACCGCATTTTTTCGGCCATCTGTACTCCGTTTTGTCTGTTTCGCTTTAGGTAGAATGAATTATTATAAATTTATCCGTGTTATGTGGATTGTTATGAAGTATGCAACTGTATAATAAACTTTTTTGAAATAATTTATAGTGCAGCAGTCGCTTTTAACTAATATTTTAATTAGAACAACACGTTTTGACAGCAAGCTGCATTTCACAGTTACAAGGTCATTATCTTTGGTTATGTTTTGTGTTGTGGGTGCCAGTGAGGTTGAGGTTATGGTTGGACATTTTAACCTATTGAGGAAGATACAGCTATTTTAGTATGTATGTTTTGTGATTACAGCTTCTGGATTATTATATTGTTGTATTAAATGCAGGAGCTATAATCACGAAACATAATACTAAAAGAGCTGTATCTTCCTGAACAGGTTAAAATGTCCAACCATGACCTCACTGGCACCCACAACACAAGACATAACCAAACAATAATGAACTTGTGGCTGTGAAATGCACCCGATGATAGTAGTTTGCTGCTGAAATGCGTCGTGCTAATTAAAATATTAGTAAAAACTGACTGCTGCAGTATAAATTATTTTAAAAAAGAATAAATTATTACCAAGTTGGGATTGAGCATTTTGTTACAATTTACTATGTCAATACGTTTCATGTGTCTTTGTATCGCTGCAAATTCGATCTATTAACCGACCACAAAACGTTAATATCACACTGTACTAGGCTCCTGGAAAACATAGTGCAGCTCCTACAAAGATGGGCGTTATTTTTTCTGGTGGTGTAACTACACTGCTGGCCATGCAAAAAGCAACACCATGAACGAGCGGAGACATCCAAGCCACATTTATTTCGCAGATAACACGTTATGCAAAGATCACTTAACAGAGAGTGAAGAAGATGATGAAATCAGTATTGCTACCACCTTTTGAATCAAAGAGGTTATGAATGTGTGTTTTTTTTTTTTTTTTTTTTTTTTTTTTTTTTTTTTTTTTTTTTTTTTTTTTGTATAGTATCCAAGGTCAATTGTTCTGAATCATCGACCAGACGTGTCCTACAGGTGAGATATCGGAAGAACGGGAAGTTGCACCTTGTTATGACAATTTTTCTTCTTGATGAGGACAGGGGGCAACACCACCCACAGAAAGCGTGGGTTGCTGGTAGAGTACTCTTCTATTGTGACACGTGATCTGAAGTTCACAGTTTATCAGCATTCCGCTATGTCTAAAACGACACTACTTAGTTTCCAGACTACTTGCGTTTCACCACTGATTTACATTCAGTGCAAGTTTACACTGATTTACATTCAGTGCAAGTTTACAATGAGTACAGTTCCGTTTACACTTGACACGTTGGAGGAGCAACGGTGGCCCGAGGGCCGGATCTGACCCTGTGACCCTCGTTGGTGTCAATCCGGCCCGTGGAAGCAATTACTTGGAGAGAGAGAGGGGGGGAGAGCTACTGCAAAATTTCGTAAGTAAAGAAATAACGTATATGTGATGTCTCTTCTTTCTCTAGAAAGCAGAAGACTCGGCTTGCAGTCATGGCCCATTACAAATTTTCAACTGATTCAACACAATTTTCAACTGATTCAGTTCAATCCGTAATTGGATTATTGTGCACAGCGACCGTTTATATAATTATTGGAAATAACACAGCGTTCGGTCGCAATAAATCTGTTTATTAATCACACATCAGTCAGTATTGTACTGTAGACTACTGTAAACGTGTACCACTTGCATTTAAACGGCAGCCTGCGAAACATACCTGCTATGTGACACTGATGATGGCTAGTTACCTAGCCCAAAACAATCTGTGATTAATAAACAGATTTACTGCGATCGAAGGCTCTGTTATTCCCAGTAATTCTACTGATTTATTTCAACGCCCACTGGCAGCTAATTTCGCAATATACTTCGTGTATTAAAGAAATAATATTAAAGATGCGAAAATAAATTTAAACCTATGTAGTGAGGTGAACATAAATGAATGTAGTCTCAGAAACGCACTTTTCGAGGCAAAATTTGTTGGCGTATCTTGACAGAAAAAGAAAGTGAATCATTTCACTACAATACTCTATATTATTAATCTGACCCTGTGTCTTGAAAGGATACCCATGTCTGCTTTACACTTTCAAGTTGTATAAGAACTGAAAAGTACTTCAGTTCAAAAGAAGTAGAAGTCAAAGTTCCCAAATTCGCACATTCTTTGTTGTAATGAACTGACGAACTTACAAATAAAATTAGTGCTTTATTACATGCAACTCTCAGTAGGTGGTATCAGTTCAGAAAAATGAATGGCGTTGTATCAAAAACGTTTGTGGATAGGATAGTATTTTTTTCCAGCTGTAGTTATAGAAACACGACTCCGCCGACGACGCAGACTTCCTTTAGCGCTTACCTTCTTTTATATTGTCACACTAGCTAAGAACCCGGCACTGCCCAGTCATTTATTTATTTATTCCTTCTAGTTTTCAAGTATATATTCATTTTTATAAGGGCTCAATGTCTGTAAAATCTCTTGGAACTACAATTAGTAGTAAAAAGGTAATAGATAAAAACTTGATGCTTGATTGGGCGGTTTTCCATGAATGTTACTGTTTATGTGCTCAAATCTCATGAACTACGTATCATACTGTGATACAGTTTCGAAGGTACACTCAACTATATGCGTGTATACTGTCTGTAAAATTTCCTGCGGCTACAATTTGTAGTGTCCAAATTATAAATTGTAACGTCATACCGAATGCCTTACTTTTACTCCATAAACAGTGGAATAGTAGTAAGCGAGAAAATTTTTCCTTTCATTATTTTTCTATGGTTGTCAGCGAGAAAAAGTTTAATAGAGGTTTGAAATAACGTTTAAAGTTCGTTGCAAGTCGCTAAGTACTCTCATTCTCGTATAGCATATTTATAAAGTCTCGCCGCATTATGTGGCAGTTTTTAGCGATTCCTATTGTTTATGACGTCATATCTTCTGAACCATGAGTCGTATGTGATTCTTAACCCTGCAGCAATTGTTGCCTCATGGTAAGGAATATGTGTACCAAATTTGGTTGAAATCGGTCCAAGGGTTTAGGAGAAAATGAGCAGCATTGTTGCTAAATAGAGCAGTTTTTCGCGCATCTCATTGTTTATGACGTCATATCTCGTGAACTATATATCTTACGTGATTCTTACACTTACGGCGACCGTCCTCGTGGATTGAGGTTACGTGAACAAAATTTCTTAAAGATTGGAACAAAACTGTAGATTTGTATGCAATTTTTGTAATTCTTCGATAAAAATTGGCTTAGTAGGAATATATTTTGAAAAAAGACGTTTCATCCTCTTTTTGACCCCCTAAATGATTAATTTTTTGAAAATAACGAAACACGTATCTTTTTTATTCTGGTCAAGAAAATATATACCAATTTCTGTGGTTATAGCATAAAAATTGCCTTAATAGCAAAAGGTTTTCGAAAAACGTCCCCTTTCCAATTTAACCCTCTTGTTGGTTGAATTTCCAAAAATACCGAAACATGTATTTTTCAAATTCTAACCAACAATACAAATATCAATTTTTGAAGCTCTAGCTTCAAAATTGTCTTAATAGAAACGTGTTTTCAAAAAGAATTTTTGATCCCCTATTTTACCCTCTTACTTGTTGAAATTCCAAAAATACTGAAACTCGTGTTTTTTTCTTCCTCACTAATCTTCCATATCCGAAGTTTCGTAGTCGTAGATTAAAATTTGAGTTAACTACAGCATATCTTTGAAAATCAATTCTTACGTCCCCTATTTTACCCCCTTATTGGTTGCATTTCAAAAAATGCCGTAACACGAGCCTTTTAAATTCGAACCCTGAATTAAAATCCGAAATTTTATAGGTCTAGCTTCAAAATTGCCTAAATAGCAACGTATTTTCAAAAAACGTTTCACCCTCTATTTCACCCCCTTACGGACGGAATATCGTGATATCACTTCTTAAATGACGCCTACAGAGTAAGATCAACACCCTCTACAAACTTCAACTTTCTATCTTCGGTGGTTTGAGCTGGGCGATGATAAGCCAGTCAGTCGGTCGGGACATTGCCTTTTATATATAGAGATAGCGGTCTCTTAGGACGTAACTAATTAATTGAAGAACACTGGTTTGAGATGTCGTAGTAAAAGTATTGCACCAATGATCGCCAAGTTCGTGCATTACATTGATTCAAATGTGGCCAACTACATCAAAAGACATGCTGGTCTTGCCCTAATAAGGGAGCGCATTCGTTTTACTCGTAGACAATTTGACCTCGTATCCAAGGACCTATTTTATTTACATCTAGGCTGTCGGCTGCATCCTGGAATTGGGTGGACAGTTCTTCGTGGGCTCTGTCACACTAGGCGCATAGAAGCGCGGTCGATAAGCAATCTTCCAAATTTCAACGGCTTTCTCGGCCTTCGATATCACATAGTAACACACATCAACGAACTGTTATTAATTTTACCGATAAAGAATTGTTGTCGGTACTGAAAAAAGGCCTGAATTATGATCCCACACCTAGGAATGTTGCACTTATTGAGTTTATTTCTCCCGTTGAACAAGCGGTGTCCGAACTACCTGTGGATCAAGCGGAGGAAATTAGACAAGAGGTTGATCATACGTTGCATCAGGCGCCGTCTCCACGGAGTAATGGCCCTCTTCCAGAAAGGGCAGCAATTCGGTCTCTTAGACCGGATCAAGATCTAATTATTTTACCAGCAGATAAAGGCAATTCCACAGTTCTTCTTTCTCAGAATGATTATCTACGAAAAACGGGGACTTAACTACGGAGTCATCAGTCCCTAAACTTACAAACTACTTATGAACTACTTACGAACTAGGACGGCACAAATATCCATGCCCGAGGGGGGATTCGAACCCCCGACCGTAGTGGCCGTGCTGACCGTGACTGGAGCGCCTCAGTCACCTCGGCCACCGCGGCCGGCTAAATACGACGGTGGATTAAAATGTAATGTCTTCTGTGATATAAATAAATTAATAATGAACGACTAACAGCGTAATTAGTCATACAACTTGCAGTTTTTTTTAACTAACAACACAATGGTTCAACATAGTCATCATGCATTTGTACATTGATACTGAATGGATGAGGTTAAGAACTCTGTAAAGAGCGCCAAGAAACAAAACTCAAATTTTTCAAATTGTCTTCGACGATAGCAAAAATGTGTACAAATGTATGACGACTACGTTGCACTTTAGTACTTTGTAGAGTTTATTGATTCCCCCTAATTCGTATATCTTAATATATATAAAAATTGAGGTGTTTGTGGCTATACGGTATTTCACTCTGCATCCAAAACTAAACATCGCAAACGAATAGTGTTTGTATGTCGTAAGGATTTGAAATTTACCGACTTATACGTGTGGGTGTCAATATTTTGCTCTTCAACAAAAACTACACAATGCAGACGAACGATCTCTTTATGTTGTTGTAGTACAAAGTCTCCCATTGTATACCATAGCAGTTCCGTGTCGATAGCTAAGAGGGTGGACGATATAGTGGTTGAAAGTCGTCAGCTTATATAAAATTCGGACTGAAGGCCAGCGATGACTTTTGACACCGTTCCAAAGAGGTTATATACAGCGAAACGTCATGCTCATTCTTCAGTTGTTTTTCTGCAACAAGCTTACGAATAAAGTTTGAAAAGTAAAACTAACAAGAAATATGACAAAGCGTAAAAACGAAATTTCCGATCCGTTTGTTTCTAAAAGACGGCGAGGAAAAATGAATCTACAGACGATAGAAACTTGAATTTTGTAGACGTTGTTTATCTTACACTGTAGGCATCAGCAATTTTTCGATATTCCCATCCCTAAAGGAGCGTATTTGGTCGCTAGTCGCTGGCGTCTGTTGTCGCTCGGCGTATGGGCGAATAGCGAATGAATACGCTGACGCAATGACACGCAGCGACTTCAGACGCTAGCGTCTTCGTAAAAACAATTGGAACACGACGTAGCATATGACGTATTGTTTTGGAGCTTAGGTGATAACAGTTAAGTTTCCCAAGGTGCGACATGGTCGCGAATTTATATCAGTGATCAATTTTGTAATTACTTTTAATACCTTTATTTACGTAGATAATCACAAAACTTCTCGTCGTTTTGACGACCGGTTTCGGTCAGTGATGACCATTTTCAAGTCTACAGCAAATCATAATAGAAGGACACATTTAGTAACAGACTACCTTATAAAACATAAATATGACATTACAGTCATCAATCTATAAAACGTCTTTGAAAATAATATACATCATACCTGTTGTTACATTCCTTAATGAAGAAACACTTATGCTGTGATGATGCCATATGGCTATATTACATGTATTGATGACTGTAAGTTAATGCATTATTAATGTTTTCGTAGGTAGTCTAGTACAAGATGTATCCTTCTGTTTCTGATTTTCTGTAGACTTGAAAATGGTTATCCTGACTGAAACCTGTCGTGAAAACGACGAGAAATTTTGTGATGATTGACGTAAATAAAGATATTAAAAGTTCTGTGTACCACCAAAACAAAATATGAAGTGGAATTGTAATCAAATTTCTGAAAATTTATCGAATTTTTCCAGTATTGCGGTACATTAAAAATAACGATTATTTAAATTTTATTCTTGGCGAGATCGCCATCTTCGTGATGATATTCTGTTTCCTTATTTTATCCTCTACCATTTACTGTAATGCATCAAAATTTTCTTATGTGATCCTCATTACATTTCTGTAGGAAGAAGGATCTTCACACGATAATTCACGCGAAAGATTTGCAGAAGCACCATATTTATCCCTCCTTGAAATCCACCTTCTAATCCATTTTCTTTTATTATTTTCTACTTTTCCGTTTTGCTTTTGGTTCATTAATTGTTCTTTTAAAACTGTTGCGAGAAACACAACGCCAGCATTTACAATTTCCTTCGACATTTTGACTCGACTGGTGGCTACTTTAGACGCTCCCGTATATGACACATGGCGACCAAAAACGCCAGCGACCAAAAACACCAGCGACCAGCGTCTAAAGTAGTCCACCCTTCAACTTTAGACACTCGCGTTTCGGAGCAGCGACTTTGTTCGTTGTCCCTGTTTACACGGAGCGAAGTTAGCAGCTGAGTCCAAATACGCCAGCGACTAGCGACCAAATTCGCTCCGTGTAATATACCCTTATGTCATGTATTTCATACACAATACAGACGTTTGTATCGAGGTATTTTATTACTTGGACATTATTTTGTTGATAGTTAACACTGCCAGATCAATAATGCTAGCATAATTGTCGCCAAAGCACCAAAGACAAGACAATTTACTGCTGGAATAAGGATTGATGTACAAAATACGGTATAAATCAACTTTTAATACGTTGTTGTCCAGGAACAAAAGGGGTAAAATCCAAGTCGAGAACAACTTCATATAAAAGGATTTATGATTCTACATAATGAAAAAGAAAACTATTGGTTAAACGTCTCAGTGCAACGAAAAACAACAGATTTTTCTCCAAGTATTCATAGTGAGAGTGATAAAAGTTTAAGTTATTTGCAAATACTTTAGGTAATTACAAAAACCTTAGTGATTTGATGAAAAATGTTGTTCTAATTTTTTTAGCCACACAAATAGAGAGAAACAAATGATGCAACAAAATGACTAATGTGAGTAGAAATTATTCGACTTTAGAAAGCACTCTAAAATTATATCTCAAAAATTCCCTTCATAAATATGAAAAATGTTTTAATATTTCAATAAAAATAGAAATAACAGATGATTTGTGATTTTAAACCTTTCATAAAAGGACGACAAGAAATAGTGAAACAATAACCTTATGTTATCAATACTATTTAAAACATTAAAAACACGATGATTAGTATTGGAGCACTTCCAAAGAATAATAGGATGTGATAATATTCCTCTGGGGTTTCCTGCCGGATAAATACGTAAACTTGACACAATACTTCGGCGGTCTACCTGGCCGCCATCCTCAGGTGACAGTGCTGGTACACGGAGTACAAGCCGCGAGCGGAGGCCCCTATATACGCCGCGGAAGGCCGAGGGCGCGTGCGCAAGAATGGACATTTCTGCCGTCTACTTTTCAGCGCCGCCAGTGGTAGAAGCCGGCGTAGCGTAGCGTAGCGTAGCGATAGATCGCTATTCAGCAGAGACAGTTGGTTTTTGATTTCAAACAATACAGGGTTTCACAATTTACTCAAAGGAAAACCCTTGTTTCGTTTTATAATATTGTCAGAAAGACGAATTACGATCGATTCTTTTAAAATGCAGTCCCAATAGCGAGTAAAAATACACCGTATACAAAGAAAAAAATTTCTTTTTATCAATGAGCTTTTGTAACAGACAAATTAGATTTTAGCTACACAAGGTTTTGAAAATGTTTTTGGAAATATTTGTCGATCTGTGCTAATTTCAGAAAAAAGTTAATCAGTCATAAGTGCACAAGTTCAAATTATTATTATAGTAACCAGTTTTAGTCATGTATTATCGTTAATCTTCAGACCTTTCATCTCAAATTTAACGAACGTTTTCCTCATAGTGAAATAGGTACACAAGAAACATATATAAAACCCTGGATTATAAAAATTATATTTTAATTTATTATAAAAAGGAGTTTATGCCTGTTGCTTGTTCTCAGTGACAGTAATACCAACTTATACGCAGATA
Organism: Locusta migratoria; assembly: GCA_026315105.1. Classification (NCBI taxonomy): domain Eukaryota; kingdom Metazoa; phylum Arthropoda; class Insecta; order Orthoptera; family Acrididae; genus Locusta; species Locusta migratoria. The sequence goes on from CM048747.1 coordinate 7,945,635, forward strand.
ACTGTATTTCTTGTGCACCTGTTCCTCTGTAAGGTAATTGTTCTTTACATCTCGGAAACATGGAGCAAAGATTAGTGCTATGGTTACGACGAAAAATATTTTAACTTGTTCAGCCAGATTGACTATTTTTCTGATTTTAATTACAGTTTAAGTTGCCATCAGAAGATGTCCATTCAACCGCAGAAAATTAAATCTTATGGATTTATGGTTTTATTCCTATTATGAATTAAGTCCCGACTATATCGCATTATGTAGATGGTTACATCGACAAAGTGTATCATATGTTACGTCCAGCTCAGTCCCACATTTCCATTATTGTCCACAATTTTGACTTCCAGGCAGACTGAAGTAATCCTTAGGAACTATAATGTTTCTAATGACAAAAACGTTAAATACATTTTTAATTATCTTGCACTCTGGCAAGAAAATAGATGAGCAGGCATAAAGTTGGTTAATAGGAAACACATTAAATCTTAAACTCACAATCACTCATATCGCCCAATATTATAGTAAAAAGCGATCTGCTGATTTTCAAAATAACCCTACACTTATCTAAGCTCTATTTGTAAGACTTGCTGGTTTCTAGATAGATATAAAGCTTAAAATTATTTAACATACTGAAAAGCTGATCATGTAGCTCGGTTTAGTATATTTTGAGCTCAGAATATTGTATATTTTTATCGACCTGAAAACAAAATTATCAGCTTATTTTGAATAGTTTCTTTCTTGTGGAATTAAAAAAATTTATGGTGGACTCCTCCTGAAGTTAATAATATATCAATTAATTAAAAGTGAAAAAATAAGAATAATTTACTAAGTTGTCAATGGGCCATCTTACAAGACCTTTGAACTCTTACAGTTACTCCTCAAAGTATTTAGTACTTAATGAGGTGAATTCACCGCTAATAATAAAACTCACTTTATGTTGAGCTGCATTTTACACAACTATAACAGTTAAAAAAATAATTTCCATTCAGACTTTTTCTACTTATATTGGATTCCAAGTGGTACTGTACTCCAACATAAAAGGATACAGCTTTGTTAGATAATATATATATATATATATATATATATATATATATATATATATATATATATATATATATATATATATATATATAACAGTCCTTGTATGTGTAAAAGAATGCCCAATTAACTAGTCCATGAATCATGCTATTCCCCAATTTTAAGGATGCAAGATGATTGTCAGAAAGATGGTAAGAACAGTAAAGTATTTGGTTCCATGTTTCATGGATCATTTGTGCCATTAATCATAATGATATGGAACAAGTCATTTTACATTCACCTTATATATACATAAACGTGGCTACACGGTGACTACCTACAGTGGTTTTGTTTTACTTACACACAATATGTACATTGCAAATACACTACTTTGTTTTGTTAACAGATAACATTGTGCAAGTCTCAGAACATTCTACAATCATTCATGCTATAGGGACAACAGCAAATACAACTACCCAAATAAAATTCCAATAAGGATTTTTAAGTCATCGCTTGTATCCTACCAATGGGAACCCTGGAGCGTGGTGATAAATTTGGACGAGAAGCTATGGAGTATTGTGCGTGTCAGTTGGTCTGCTCAGCCACTATTTTGCACAAAGCACCACCCAGTATACACTCAAAACACGTCGTCACGCTGTTTTGTTTCAGAGGCATGACTTTACCAACACTACCACTGAACAACGTTGATTACGAATTGATCTAGCATACACAAATGCAGTCGGTACCGTCTATTGCAGTAGTGTCAAGTAGTCCGTTTTTTCTGAATCGAAGTCACTTTCACTAGCACATTCGAGTCTTGAAACTTTCTGAACCGCCACTGCGTAAAAGAAGCTGTTCTATCTCCCCACTTACTTTACTTTACTTTATCGTGTCCGGACTGTTTAAAGGATATCGGCCCAGTACTCGGCTGCGTCTATTCCATTAGTATTCGCGAGGGTACACCGGTGTGGACATTTTTCACATGTAAGAAGGTGTTCCATATTTTGACTTTCTCCACAGTCACAGTTTACATCGGTTTGGTCGATTATACCCCACTTAAGCATATTTACTTTTACTGGGGCGACCCCCGTTCTGAGCCTATTCAAGGTTCTCCAGGTTTTAAAATTTACGTTTTGACCGGTCCACTGAACTTGGGGGAGAGGGAAATTTTCAGGCGGTTCGTCCTGGACGGTTACAAGGAAACTTCTCCTAGACTTCAGTCGTGTCTCTGGTGGTCGAGCTCTGTAGAGGACATCCGCTCATCTGCGAGTTGTTTTATTTTCTCTACATGTTCTAAAGCGTTTCTGCGAGCTGTGGGATCTGCAAAACCAGCTGCCTTGTACAAGAGTCTGACCGGCGTTGGTTTCATGCACCCTGTCACTATCCTGCAGGTCTCATTGAGGGCCACATCTACTTGTTTCGTGTGAGCGCATCTATTCCATACAGGGCACGCATCATCTTTAGTCCGGTATTGGAAGGATTGGCCGTCTACTAGTAGACGTTATCAGGGGACGCCGCCGATAGTATTTGCTAACTGCAATTAATGTGGTGCTATCGGCCTCGTGGAGGCTCCTTCCTTGTCCCCCTCTATCTCCCCAACTGATAAATGTCTCATTTTCACCATCGTAAAAGATCACTCAACAACGTGGTTGCTTCACTGGACGCAAACTGTCGACGTGTGGCCTAGAGCAAACTGTTGTAATTAGCCCAGAATATGCGGAGCTGCCTGAAGGGAGCTGCCAGTGGACGAAGCTCACCTAATACCACACATGCAATGCCAGGGCGAAATCTCGTCATTCCCACAGGCTATTAGCCACAATCGCGGCGGACGTATATATCCGTCATTCGCACTGAAAGAGTTAGGTAAGTTTGAAAAGACAAAATGTTTATACTGCATGTATCATTTGATAAATATTACAATTGACTTGTATATCGGTTGTTCCTCATCTTATTTACCTTGGGTGACCACTCTAATTACTTACCCTATACCGCTGCATGGGCGACCATTGTAGTCTATAACAATCACTTCCCAATGTTACTCTGGCGAAATCGCTTCACACAATTACTCAGGTGGTACTAAAATCACCGTATTTCCTGTAGCACAGAATTTCACTACATAAACCATCACCATTACTCAGGTGGCACTGAAATCACTGTATTTCCTGTAGCACAGGATTCCACCACACAACCCATCACTTACGCTACACTAAAAATCAAAGCACTGTGAGAGCACACTTATCAAACCTGGACGGACTGAACACTATCTCTGTGGTCTCGTATACATGTGCGGCCCCAACAGTGGGAACACATCAGATACCTCTGCACTTTAATCCAACATGGCTTCTTAAATTGGGCACTACATTTAGTAGGAATTGGATACCACATTATTTATTGTTTTGTTTTGCCTGCTATGTGCACGCACTGTAAGTGATTCTGTAAATTCACAGCTTGACTGGCTGGGCTGGTAATGCCACTTGTTATTCCACACTGTAAGTTCGTCACTTTGTGATCATAAATGTCAGTCACCACTCTGATTTTTAACCTTCTCCTTCTTAAAAATGGCCTCAAATGTAAGAATGTGGATATTTATTACAGACAGTTTCAGTAATGTTAATGTAAATATCTAACAATATTGTTTGAGGATTATGATGACATTGTATATTTCTCACTTTAGTCTAAGGAGGGTGTTATACATTTTGATTAGGTGCTACAACGTTCAATTAATATTTTCAGTGACATTTATTCTGACAGGGAGGATCATATGAAGGCATACAATACCATATGTTGCCACTATGGAATAGATAGATTTTATATGTGCTGATGAGAGAGAATACTACATCACTGGCCGTTAAAATTGCTACACCAATAAGAAATGCAGATGATAAACGGGTATTCATTGGACAAATATATTATACTAGAACTGACATGTGATTACATTTTCACGCAATTTGGGTGCATAGATCCTGAGAAATCAGTACCCAGAACAGCCACCTGTGACCGTAATAATGGCCTTGATACGCCTGGGCATTGAGTCAAACAGAGCTTGGATGGCGTGTACAGGTACAGATGCCCATGCAGTTTCAACACGATACCACAGTTCATCAAGAGTAGTGACTGGCGTATTGTGACGAGCCAGTTGCTCGGATACCATTAACCAGACGTTTTCAATTGGTGAGAGATCTGGAAAATTTGCTGGCCGGGGCAACAGTCGAACATTTCCCGTATCCAGAAAGGCCCGTACAGGACCTGCAGCATGGGAGCGTGCATTATCCTGCTGAAATGTAGGGTTTCGCAGGGATCGAATGAAGGGTAGAGCCACAGGTCATAATACATCTGAAATCTAACGGCCACTGTTCAAAGTGCCATCGATGCGAACAAGAGGTGAACGAGACGTGTAATCAATGGCACCCCATACTATCAAGTTGGGTGATACGCTAGTATGGCGATGACGAATAAACGCTTCCAATGTGCGTTCAACCGCGATGTCGCTAAACACGGATGTCGCCATCATGATGCTGTAAACAGAACCTGGATTCATTCGAAAAAATGTCGTTTTGCCATTCGTGCACCCAGGCTCGTCGTTGCGTACACCATCGCAGGCGCTCCTGTCTATGATGCAGCGTCAAGGATAACCGCAGCCATGGTCTCCGAGCTGATAGTCCATGCTGCTCCAAACGTCGTCGAACTGTTCGTGCAGATGGTTGTTGTCTTGCAAACATCCCCATCTGTTGACTCAGAGATCGAGACATGGCTGCACGATCCTTACAGCCATGCGGATAAGATGCCTGTCATCTCGACTGCTAGTTATACGAGGCCGTTGGGATCCAGCACGGCGTTCCGTATTGCTCTCCTGAACCCACCGATTCCATATTCTGCTAACAGTCATTGGATCGCGACCAACGCGAGCAGCAATGTCGCGATACGATAAACCGCAATCGCGATAGGCTACAATCCGACCTTTATTAATGTCGGAAACGTGATGGTACGCATTTCTCCTCCTTACACGACGCATCACAACAACGTTTCAGAAGACAACGCCGGTCAACTGCTGTTTGTGTACGAGAAATCGGTTGCAAACTTTCCTCATGTCAGCGCGTTGAAGGTGTCGCCACCAGCGCCAACATTGTGTGAATACTCTGTAAGATTACCGCCCAATAGAAATACTGGTAATTAATAACATTTGATAATTAGACAGTATAAAGTTCACTGCAAACATTGACCATGCCAATGCACTAAATGTTACATAATTTTAATCTTATTAATTATGGTAGCAATGTATGTACGCAGTTGGGTGACAACATTTATAGTTAGGCCAAAGGTAGAAATTCTCCACGTTGAGATTTGCTGTGTGCTTGTAGCTTACGGGAGGTCAGCGAGCAGGCCGACGTTGGTGGCTTGTTGCAGCTTAGGATTTTCCAGTTTTCATTTCCAGTGAGGGGAGAGAGGGACAATGGCGAATGCCAGGTGCAGTGCAGTGCACAGCGTGAAATAAAATATTCTAATACTACTTGCATTTGAAGTAATACGATGCAGTTAGGAACCTTTAAGGCCCTCATTACAAAATAGCCTGTTGACAAATAATACATTAGCTGATATAGTCACATCTGACGTAATATGTTTAACTGACAATGAAAAGTAATAAATTACCAATGAATACAAGACAGTTACACAACTAGCATGGCAATGTTTGTTTATAAAAATAATATATTAACTATTTCTCATTTTATTTTCAATTAATCTTGTGTATTTTACCTTGAAATATTCAGTTAAATCACTTATCTGTGATATAAGAAATTGCACGATTATAATAAATAGTACAAAGGATGTTTATACTAATATAAAAACGTAAGAAAATATTTGTTTAATGTGTAGTGTAATTATTTTGATTTTAAGTAAAGTTTTAGAAATGTATTGGCTGAGCGCTGTACGTTGGCAAATCGGTTAGAACAGCTCACATGGGAAAGTTGATGACGTAGCGGAAAAAACCCCGGCAGTTGAGCTTTTGGCGCGCGCGCGCGCGCGCGCGCGAGGGCAGGAAGTGAGGATATGGGAGCACGTGGGGTAGCTGGTCGGGCGGCGTCGCTCGGCATCAGTCGGCATGTGGATCTCCAGGTGGAGGTTATAGAATTGTGTGTGGCAATCGCCACGTGTGGTTGCTCGTCGTAGACTGCACCAAGTTTTATCGAGTGCTACTGTGTGTTTGTGAGTATTTAGCCGGTGGAACAAGGTGTGCATCGCACTGAATTAAAGTGACTGTGTTTTGTTAATGCAACACGTGTCGTCGCATAGGCATGAACATAAACGGTTTTTGAGACAGCCACATGGTGTGAAAACAATTTGCGACAAATATTCATTTTTGTCTGGGGGCTCATGAGCTATAACTTTATTTGATAAATGTGTCGACATACAGACGTATCAGCCACAGGGTTCTAATATTGTGAAATAAACAACATAAAGTTAACTTTCACGTGTTTTCAAAAACAGTAGTTAGTACACCCTTTTCTCTCATGAACTTGATTTTATTATGAATTTGTTTTGTTAATCATATGCAGGGAAGGAAAGCTGCGAACGTGTGATATCATCCCCTAGAAAAAGAGTCAAACAGCCGCAATCACGGTTCCAGTGTTTTTGCATGTTTAGGAATTTGGTTCGCAGCTGATGGTTGTGAGTTTTAAAAATTAAACTTTCTCTATTTTAAACTCTCACCCCGATCTTTAATCTCGCACTCACGTCAGCGCGTTGTAGGTGTATGCTCTGAAAAGCTAGTCATTTGCATATCACAGCATCTTCTTCCTGTCGGTCAAATTTCTCGTCTGTAGCACGTCATCTTCGTGGTGTAGCAATTTTAATGGCCAGGAGTGCATTGTAATTATTCTTTTCAAATAATAGAAAAGTTATTTGAGGCATGTTAACCGTGATGAGAACTTTAATTCACTTATTAATGAGAAACATAGATAGGAAACTGATCCACTATAGTACAAAAAACAAGTTACAACACTGTTTCAAAAGCAACGAAAAACGCATGCCAAATTTAGAAGAACGCAAAATCGCCGATACTATCTAAGTTTAACAGAAGTACAGCTCTTAGCATTAGTGATGGGAACAATCGAATGAAAACAATCGATTCATTCGGTTGTTGGAAAAAAATCGATCATTCGGTTGTAGTTTCTCGTATCGGTTGAATTATTCATTCATTCTTTTGAGTGAAACCAGTCGGTGGGACCAACCGAATGAAACAACCGATTCAGTCGGTTGGACTATTCATTCGTTCTTTTGAGTGAAACCAATCGGTGGGACCAACCGAATGAAACAACCGATTCAGTCGGTTGGACTATTCATTCGTTCTTTTGAGTGAAACCAGTCGGTGGAACCAACCGAATGAAACAACCGATTCAGTCGGTTGGCCTACTCATTCCTTCTTTTCAGTGAAATCAGTCGGTCGGAGCAACCGAAGAAAAAATCGACACAGTCGGTTGGAACACTCATTCCTTTTCTTTTGAGTTAAATCAGTCGATGGGACCAACCGAATGAAAAAACTGACACAGTACGTTGGCCTCTTCATTCGTTCTTTTGAGTGAAACCAGTCAGTGGGACCAACCGAATGAAACAGTCAGTCGGTCGTAGTTTTACTAGGTTTATTTTATATATATATATATATATTTTTTTTTTTTTTTTTCCGAATGAAAGTAGTCTGTGGGAACAACTGAATGAAAACATGCGAAACTTTTGCAGTTTTCTACATTGACTGAATTACTCATACTTTCTTTTCAAGTGAAAACAGGCAGTAAGTTTTTTCATATCGCTGGAGCAGGCCTGCGATCACTTTAATCGCCCACCCCAGACTTCAAAAACGCCGATCATCTGGGCCCGATCAGATTACTTTCGCAGACACCCACAATCTGCAGAAGGTAAGTGGCCGATGACCACGAAGTACCGCGGGGAGCGGGGACACGAGAGGGGTGCTGCCTCGCTTGCGTTTTCACTGCTGACAGCGCCAGCAGGCGCGCGCCAAACTCCACACAACAGTGTCTGCCCAGGGAGGCGGGGCGTGCCATCGCCCATTGTTGTCGGTTTCTTACTGTCTCAATAAAAAAGCGTGGAAACTACAGGGTGTTCCAAAATGATCGCTACAAATTTAATCTCGCATACTGTATCTCCGAAGTGGGAACAGGTAGAAACGTGCGGTTTGCGGCTTATTGTTCATACATATCTAAGGTACTAGTAGGACAGTGTTGAGTATTTTAACTTTGAGCTTATTTGCTAGATCCAAATTCGAAGATCAGTAAAACATTAGGTATTGTAAAAAAATACGTTTATTAAAGTATTTTGTATAAAAATACTTTTTTTTTTTTTTTTTTTAATTCCATCTACTTTGAAGGAGTACGAGAAGACATACAACATTTATCAGTGCTGTAAATTTCTTCAGCGCGTCTGTATTCGTCAACAGTGTATGAAAACATTCCTCTCAACTTTCATAATTATTCACTCTTGTCACAGATATTTCTGTGGTGATCGGAGAAACGGTGTGGAGGTTTATTCCATCCCTCCGCCATGTACCATACAAAATCTTAGATGAACAGTGAACTGCCAATTGTTTTGAAAGTCAAGTGTGCAAAATCTCATCAAGATCGGAATAAAACTCTATATTGGTGTCGAAGTCTGGAATAGCTTCTCTCATGCATCAAACTAAAGTAGATGTAGACGGTGACCATTCTCTTTCTTTGAAGGTTAAGTGTGAAATATATCATTAAAATTCGAATACAAACGGAATTTGTCGAAGTTAGTAGGTAAAGTACCCTCCGCCATGCACCGAATGAAATTTGATGTCGACAGTGACGTTCCTCTTGCTTTGAAGGTCAAATTGGAACAAAACTGCAGATTTGCATGCAATAGAAACACACACACACGCGGACCCACTGCTATATTTTTAAGATTTGTCTCTAAGAATGTTTCATGCTGAATCACGGTTCATTTATACCCGAAAAGGTTGAAGGAGTATGCAAATAAAGTCACACAAAGTCGATGAATTAGTAAAAATATCCATATAACTGCAGAAACTGTCAAAGACTTTTTCCAGTCGGTTGTATCGCATCAAGTGAAACCACTCAATGCCGAGAACATTCATGTAAAGGACAGAGACTTCTTTCATTCGGTGCTCGCGCATCGACTGAACCCACTCAAACCCACTGAATGAGTGAAAACATTCATATAGCGGCTGCAACCGACAGAGACTGGTTTCATTCGATTGTTACGCATCGACTGAAACCACTCAAACCCCGCCAGTGAGTGAAAACATTCATACGGCCACAGAGACTATTTTCATTCGGTTGTTTCATTCGACTGAAAAAACCGACTGAACGAAAAAACAACCGATTGACCAATCGGTTGTTAAAAACAGTCGGTTGTCCCATCACTACTTAGCATCACAGAAGAAAGTATATACCCTCAGGGCCGTAATTAAGAGGGGAATGAAGGGGAACAATTCCCCTCCCCCCGCCCCACGAAATTGTGTTGTAATGCCTTACAAGTTAAAATATATGTCATCATTTACAGTTCTCATTGTCTGTCCCCCTCCCCTCCGCCCTCAAAAAATTTTGATTACGGTCCTGTTAATCCTAGGTGTTGCCGAGAAACTCAAATCATTTCATAAAGTTATGTCTTTTGATCCAGACTTAACACTAAGACGATGTAATAGCTATAACGCAATCATATGCAGCTGCCCTCTCGTCGAAACATGTGTGCCTGAAGACTGGAACGTTCAACAGGTCACATTATTAATCAAGAAAAGAAATAGACGTAATCCATTTAATTACATCCCATATCAATTAAGTTGATTTGCAGTAAGATGTTGGCGTGTACGCTGTATACGAACATTTAATCACATTATGATTCAAAACATATCTTTCTTGTACTAGCCAATTAGCTGTTTATTCTCATGAAGGAATGAGTGCTATCGACAGAGTATCACAAATTGATTTCATACTTATACCTTACATTGACTTTTAATCAAATTTGGAGCGTATGGAGTATCGTCTCACAAGGAGACCACGTGGGTGTCGGATTATAATTTTTTTTGAGATTTCTGGTACATGAAGTTCAGAACTCAAATAACAATTAGCCAGAGCCATTCGACTCAACTCGAGAAAATCGACTTTGAAGTTTTGCAAGTAATAATAAGTACCATTAGTTGGATTGTTTGCAGCATCTGTCGGCGTAGCTAAGGTGATAGCCTTGTGGCACTAGAACCCTAAGGTCAGTGGGTCGAATCATGTAGTAGCCAGATTTTTTTCACTAATTTTTGTGTATTCGTAATTTTCTAGATTTATAGAAGGTTGTTAATAATCATGGTTTCAATAAAAAATAAGTTACAGTTTTTACAGTATTGGATTTCCTATTATTTGACGACGGTGGTCTTTGATTGTTCAGTTTATAGAGACCTACGACACTGTTGTCGGAAAGTCATCTCCATAGCTACTAATGGCTATCCAAGCAACTAATCCACTCAACCATCGTTTTACGTTACAAGGTGTTTCAGCTGGTTTACATACACATAAACAAAAACTGACACAAAACGTGGAATTAGAGATACCAAAATGTTTTATATAACTGAATTCGAAAACATTTCTGCCACAGTGAGATTCCAACCCCCGCCTCTATGGTTGCGAGGCCAGAACGCTACCACCTGAGCTACACCGACAGATGCTTCGACTCTTTTAATTATTGGTACTTACGTGTACTTTGCAAAACTTCAAAGTCGATTTTCTCGAGAATTTTCGAGATTTGCGTCGAATAGCTTTGGCTGATTGTTATTTAAGATCCGAACTTCACGTACCATAAATATAAAGAAATTCTAAAATCTGATACCCATGTGGTTTTCTTGTCAGGATGCCCATGGACATTGTCAGCAAGTTTATTATCGTGCGGGCGTGATGCGCGTGCAGCACACATCATCTTGTTCGCGTTCAACACTGAAGACTGCCTGCCGATAACACCGATCATACACTTTCGACAACTGATGTTCGAATTGTGTCGGTAGTTCTTTCCATTGCCGTGATTATTATTTATTACAGTACGATAAATTAGTGAATACACAATACCTACAAGTGGATACTACCTGAGCAAGTGTAGCCTTACGGACCAGTCTTATATGTGCAAACGTACCAGAGGAAAAAAGTAATAACATTTACCTTTGTGTAACTGTATCGTGAAGAAAACCAAATGAATTTATTGATATGGCGTCATTTCTTTCGGTCGTGAACCATGGAACAGACACCACTGGTTGACATTAACGACCGTAACTTTACGAATTCGAAATAGTGAAATATTTCGACCGTTTCGGGGCATTAAAATACAAGGGTTAGGGTAAAAGTGGCAACTATTTTTTTTCCCTTGTGGTTACCAGCCCGGTTGTAAAATGCGACATATTCAGACGAAAGGACAAGGTGTTAAGTACATGTGTGGGTAATGAATAGCCCTCAAATATTGTAACACACTAATTTCTTAAGATAGTATATAGGGCAATATGGCATTCACGGTGGAAAAGAATGACAACACCGAACACATACGACAGTGACATGACAATCCTCGGCCTACAGACCCTCAAAGTAATCCCCAGTTACTGTCACCACACGCTTCCAACAATGTCAGAGAGGCGCTGGGCACCATCTGCCTCCGCATTCGCCGCACCATGTCTGAATCGAGTCACCTGTTCGCGCACAGCGTTAGAAATGTCCTCTCGTGCTGCAAGTTGCAAAACGACATTTCAGTGCTATTCATTGTCCTCACACCTAGTCCTTTCGTTTGTATATGTCTCACTTTCCAGCCGGACTGGTACCTACAAGAAAAGATATAGTTGCCATGACCAACCCTCGTAAATTCATCGGCAATGCATTTTTTTTTTTTTTTTTTTTTTAAGGTATATCTATGCTTTGCGATCGTTTTGTTCATGTTCGTTCTGGGTTGTTCGTTGCATATTTGGCTCAGTTCTTTATGGCAGAGCTGAGCCTTCTTGCTTGCCTTCTTGCCCAAATCCTCAACTTACAACGATGGCCGTGCCTCCTGCCCACTACTTTCTCTTGCTCGCAGACTGTACTGGATTCCCGAAAGGGATCGAGCGAATTAAAGCGTCCGCCTTGATGTTGTCATCTGCCTGTAGGGGGTATATATACAATTATTGATTTGGTGTCTGTTCTGTCGGATATGTCCAGTAGTCTGTGAGCAGAGGAAGTACTGGGCACAGGGCGCGGCCATCATAATGGGCTACAAGTTTAGGATTTGGGAAGGAATTGAAGCGTGCCTTGATAGTGAAATTGTTTAATTTCAGTGCCCTGAAACGGTCGACATGTTTCAATATTTCGAATTCCGAAATGTATTTACGTTACTGAACATCCTTTTAAGCGCCATTTCTTCATGTAAGACTTTTCATTTCAGTTATTAGGTTATAAAACAGTCGTGTTGTTTGCCCAAGTCCGCGAGAGAAGCTTAATTTTTGATATCTTACCCTATACGACCATCTCTTACCACATGTTCGACTTCCCTCTATTACGAGTGTACCGTTTTCGCTTCGTTAGAAAAAGCTAAAGTGAACTACTACTGTTCAGCTGCCACCAGTAAATATTAGAAAAGCAGTTGACCATCTGAAAATCTGCAGGGACAACACAGCGACAAACAAACGAATGAATCACAAAGTTTTAACTGCTTGATGCAGTAATGATTATAGCAAAATCGAAAAGTAGAGTCCGCACAGGATACGGTGGACGATGCGCAGAGACGAAAATGTTCAAATGTTTGTAAATCTATCGGACCAAACTGCGTGGTCATCAGTCCGTAGCTTACAAACTACTTCAAGTAAGGTAAACTAACCTAAGAACAACACACACACACGCATGCCCCAAGGAGGACTGGAACCTCCACGGCGAACAAGCGCGCGCCCCGCAGCGAGGCGCCTTAAACCGCTCGGCTACTCCACCGCGGCGCGCAGAGACGAGTTTTCGTCCGAAGCGCCGGGCGAGTTTATTTCTTCGTTCTGAAGGGGAGGCCGCGTCAGTCCACATCCACCTGTCGGCCAGGGCACATCCAGTGCACTGCTATAAGCGGCGCGGCGGCACAGGCTCCAAACGCTATAGATGCAGGAACAGTTCTGCATACATTATTTTCAGTGCTATTAAATTTATCTCGGACGAGACAAAAAGAGGGCAAAAATATCCCACTAAAAGCGTCGTTGAAAGAGTGCAGGCTCCTACTGGTGTTTCACTTCGGGGAATGAGAAAGCCGGCCGCGGTGGCCGAGGGGACTGAGGCGCTCCAGTCACGGTCTGCACGGCCACTACGGTCGGGGGTTAGAATCCCCCTCGGGCATGGATATTTGTGCCGTCCTTGCTCTTAGCTAGTTCATAATTAGTTTGTAAGTTAGGGACTGATAATCCCGTAGTTAAGTCCCATAAGCTGTACAAACATTTGAACATTTTTTTGATTTGCAATGAAAAAAAAATTTAAAAAAATGAAAGAGAGAGAGAAAAGCGGAATAGAGACGAAAAGGACTTAGATTTACATTATTTTCATGAACAAGTCGTGCGGAGATTGAGTGATAATTTCTACATGACAAACAAACAGCGCCCCACAATAAAGTAACTTTTCTCGTAATAAGGGAAAAAAGGTCTTTCGAGGAAAGTATTTCTGCATTGAGATACCTACTTCATTAGTTAGGCCTAAGGTACATTAGTTTTTTTATTTCAATGCAATACTTACATATTTTACATTTTATGCAATTGTTGTTGTTTTGATCTTCAGTCCAGAGACTGGTTTGATGCAGCTCTCCACCCTACCCTATCCTGAGCAAACCTCTTCATCTCCTGATAAGAACGGCATTTGAATCTGCTTACTAAGTGCGTCTCTTGGTCTCATGCAATTAACACACTTAATATTCACTAGGTGGAACTACAGTAAGATGCTTGGGAACGTTTAGAAATGCGCAGTAAACGTGTCGATTATTTAAATAAAATAAAAAAGTACCGTGAAGAGCGTTGACCTCTCTTATATGTCGATGAAACATACATTCGCAGTTCGCATACTACGCCCAATGAGTGGACAGATGGATCAAGTAATGGACTGAAGGCGCCACTTTCAAAAGGACAACGTCTGATTATAGGAGACGCAGATAACTGATAAGGGCAAGTAGTTCTGCAGACTACAGGATATTAATATGTCTAAAGGCTAAAGGAAACATTCATGTTTTCTGCTCTTCAATACTCTAGAACAGGAGAAAGTGAGCATTTATTTTAAATTTAAACACGTTCTATAATGCAGCGACAGAAATACCATCGGTTTTATTACTCGGTTTTTGATTTAGTATTGTTTCTGACTGATTTTTTAAGCTCTATCCAGATAACCAGTAAATTGAAGACTAATGATTTTTTTTTTCTATTTGCAAGTTAAACAGAAACACCATACTTCCTGCATGCACACTAGTAATACCAACAAATCAATCCCTATCCTGTATCGCAAATGTTACACAACTAGCTCTTTAAGTAACATGTATTTCGAAGTAAGATAGGTAAGTTAATAAAATGATAAAAATAATGATATATTAATAACATGAAGTATTTATAAAAAGGTATTTTTGATGGTATGATTAGGTAGAGAAGAGAGAATTTATAGAACAGCAGCAACATCTACCAGCCTATTTATCCTGTCTGCACTCTTAACACTCTGCATACATTTACAACAATTAAAAACAGTACGAAGCATTTCCAGATTTTGGCATTCACATCAGCGGATTGATGAGTGAGACTTGGCGGAATGAATCTGCTGAAGTCATGGGGGGGGGGGGGGGCAGTGGGGCCCGGGTCTAGATTTGATTTCCTGAACAGAAATACACAAGCAAAGAAGAGATTTTCTTATAAAATTTTATATAAACTCCAGAGTAGCCCTACTTGTTACGAAACAAACAGAAACATCTATTTTCATCATTCTGCATTCGTCTTTAAATGTGATTTACTGGTCGTCAAGTGCATGTATCTTTTCAGATGATCATACGAAAGACTACTTCTAGGTTTTATTTTCTTAATTTACATAGTTCCAAAAAAAAAAAGAAGAAGAAGAAGAAGTTTCACCCAATTATAAAAATTAACATAAAATATTCTCAGGCAGATATTCTAAATACCTAAAGGCACTGTCCATGTGGGCGATTCCTGTACAACACTGAAATTTTTCCTTTAGTGTGACACCGCTGTATGCTTTACTATAATGAAAGCCCCAACTAAATTTTAAGCGCAATTCGAATGACAACTGCAAAACAAGATAATCGATGTATCAGCAAGAGCGTGCAAAAATTTTACAGGTCATACAGGATGTTCCACTGAACAATTTGAGGAAGGGAAAATGGAGTCGGAGATTTAATTAGATTAATACTTGTCCCATAGATCATTAATACGAGATATCCTAACGATGTGGAACGTGTCAGTTTAATAAAAGATAAGATTGCATGACACATTTCTTTTTATTTTTCATTTTTTATTTTTGTAAAATTACTAGATTCTATGTATAAATTCCTCTACTGAGTAGAAGAAGTTGGCATTCAGAAATTCTTTCAACTTGTTTTTAAATGCTGGTTGACTACCTGTAAGACATTTGATGTTATTTGGTAAATGTCAAAAGACTTGTTACCGCTTAATTCAACTCCTTTTATCCAAAAGTTAAATTTAACCTTCAATAGTGTAGATCATTGGGTTGGATTGTTAATGACAGATTCCATAACAGAATATGTTGTATGATGTGACAGGTCTTTTACCCATTATAGTATGTTGTTGTGGTCTTCAGTCGCCAGACTGGTTGGATGCACCTCTCCACCCTACTCTATCCTGAGCAAGCCACTTCATCTCCTCATAAGAATGGCAACCAACTTCTATTTGAGTCTGCTTGCTATATGCGTCTCTTGGTCTCCACCTGCAACCCCCCCCCTCCCGACACACACACACACACACACACACACACACACACACACACACACCTCCCACCAATATATTGTAAAATTTCCGACTTCTTGATGTCTAAGAATATGTCCTACCAATCGATACCTTCTTTCAGGCAAGGTATGCCAAAAATTCCTTTTCTACCCAATTCTGTTCAGTACCCCTTCATTAGTAATGCGATCTATCCACCTAATCTTCGTTATTCTTCTGTGGCACCACACTTCGAAAGCCTATCCTGTTCCACTCTAAACTATTTATTGTCCAAGTTTCACTCCCGTTCAAGGCAACACTCCACACAAATGCCTACAGAAAGGACTTCCTTATACTTAAATTAATATTTGATGTTAGCAAATTTCTCTTTTTCAAAAATGCTTTTCTTACCATTGCCATTCTCCATTTTATAACCTCTGTAATACGACCATCATAATGTTATCTTCCACTCCCATGAACCACAGACATTGCCGAGGTGAGGTGGCTTGCGTGCCTCAACGATACAGATAGCCGTACCGTAGGTGCAACCTCAGCGGAGGGGTATCTCTGGAGAGGCCAGACAAACGTGTGGTTCCTGAAGAGGGGCAGCAGCCTTTTCAGTAGTTACAGGGGCAACAGTCTGGACGATTGACTGAGCTGGCCTTGTAACATCAGCTAATGTGGCTTTGCCACACAGCTACTGCGAACGGCTGAAAGCAAGGGGAAACTAAAGCCGTTACCTTTCCCGAGGACATGCAGCTCTACTGTATGAACATATGATGATGGCATCCTCTTGGGTAAAATATTTCGGAGGTAAAATAGTCCCCCATTCGGATCTCCGGGCGGGGACTATTTAGGAGGACGTGATCATCAGGAAAGACAATACTGGCATTCTACGGGTCGGAGCGTGGAATGTTAGATCCCTTAATCGAGTAGGAAAATTGGAAAATTTAAAAAGGGAAATGGATAGGTTGAAGTTAGATATAGTGGGGATTAGTGAAGTTCGGTGGCAGGATGAACAGGATTTCTGGTCAGGCGAGTACAGGATTATAAATACAAAATCAATTGGGGGTATCACAGGAGTAGGATTGATAATGAATAAGAAAATAGGACTGCGGGTAAACTACTATGACCAGCACAGTGATCGCATTATCATTGTCAAGATAGATACGAAGCCAACACCGACAACAGTAGTACAGGTTTATATGCCAACTAGCTCTGCCGATGATGAGGAAATCGAAGAAATATATGAGGAGCTAAAGGAAATTATTCAGACAATTAAGGGAGAGGAAAACTTAATTGTTATGGGAGACTGGAATTCGGTAGTAGGGCAAGGAAGGGAAGGGATGATAGTAGGTGAATATGGTCTGGGCACAAGTAATGAAAGAGGAAGCCGCCTGGTAGAATTTTGCACAGAACATAATTTAGTTATAACAAACACCTGGTTCAAGAATCACAAAAGAAGGTTGTATACGTGGAAGAGACCAGGAGACACCGGAAGATACCAGATAGATTTTATAATGGTAAGACATAGATTTCGGAACCAGGTTCTACAGTGTAAGACATACCCAGGGGCAGATATAAACTCTGACCATAACTTGTTGGTTATGAACTGTAGGCTGAAACTAAAGAAACTACAAAAAGGTAGGGAAATAAGGAGATGGGACCTGGATAAATTGAATGAACCTGAGGTTCTTAAGAATTTCAGAGGAAGCATTAGGCAACAACTGACAGAAACAGGGGAAAATAAAACAGTAGAGGAGGAATGGGTAAAATTGAGAGATGAAATAGTGAAGGTAGCAGAGGACAAAATAGGTAGGAAGGCAAGACCTACAAAAAATCCTTGGATATCACAGGAGATACTAAATTTAATCGATGAAAGAAGAAAATATAAAAATGCAGCAAATGAAACAAGCAAAATGGAGTACAGACGACTAAGAAATGAGATTGACAGGAAGTGCAAAATGGCTAAGCGGGAGTGGCTAGAAGGAAATGCAAGGATGTAGAAGAATGTATAAATAGGGGAAAAATAGATACAGCCTACAGGAAAATAAAAGAAACATTTGGAGATAAGAAAAACAGCTCTATGAATATCAAGGACACTGATGGACAACCAGTTCTCAGCAAAGAAGGGAAAGCTGAAAGGTGGAAAGAGTATATAGAGGGGCTCTACAAAGGAAATGAACTTCGAGACAATATTGTAGGAAGGGAAGAGGATGTAGATGAAGATGAAATAGGAGATACTGTACTGAGAGAAGAATTTGACAGAGCCCTGAAAGACCTAAGTCAAAACAAGGCCCCTGGAGTAGATGATATTCCCTCAGAGCTACTGAAGTCACTGGGAGAACCAGCCATGACAAAATTGTTTCACCTGGTGTGTAAGATGTATGAGACAGGTGAAATACCCTCAGACTTTAAGAAAAATGTTATAATCCCCATCCCTAAGAAAGAAGGTGCAGACAGGTGTGAAAACTACAGAACCATCAGTTTAATAAGTCATGGTTGCAAAATATTAACACGAATTATATACAGAAGGATGGAAAATCTGGTAGAAGCCGACCTTGGGGAAGATCAGTTTGGGTTCAGGAGAAATGTAGGAACACGGGAGGCAATACTCACTTTACAGCTTATCCTAGAAGATGGATTAAGAAAAGGCAAACCTACATTTCTAGCTTTTGTAGATTTGGAGAAGGCTTTTGACAATGTTGACTGGAATAAACTCTTTCAAGTTCTGAAGCAAGCAGGAGTAAAATATAGGGAACGTAAGGTTATTTATAACTTGTACAAAAACCAGACAGCGGTTATCAGAGTTGAAGGGCATGAAACGGATGCAGTGGTTGGAAAGGGAGTAAGACAGGGTTGTAGTCTTTCTCCATTGTTGTTCAATTTGTACATTGAGCAAGCTATAAAGGAAAGCAAGGAGAAATTTGGCGAAGGAATTAAAGTTCAGGGGGAAGAATTAAAAACACTGCGTTTTGCCGACGACATAGTAATTCTGTCAGATACAGCAAAGGACCTGGAAGAGCAATTGAACGGAATGGACAGTGTGCTGAAAGGTGCATATAAGATGAACATTAACAATAGCAAAACTAGGGTAATGGAGTGCAGTGTAAGAAAATCGGTGATCCTGAAGGAATTAGATCGGGAAACGAAGCAATAAAGGAGGTAGATGAGTTTTGTTACTTGGGCAGTAAAATAACAAATGATGGTCGCTGTACAGAGGATATAAAATGCAGAATGGCAATGGGTAGAAAGGCGTTCTTGAAAAAGAGAAATTTGTTAACTTCGAATATTGATTTAAACCTAAGGAAGTCTTTTCTGAAGGCATTTGTATGGAGTGTTGCCTTGTATGGGAGTGAGACATGGACGATAAACAGTGCGGACAGGAAGAAGATTGAGGCTTTTGAAATATGGTGCTACAGAAGAATGCTGAAGATTAGGTGGGTGGATCGAGTAACTAATGAGGAGTTACTGAACAGAATTGGGGTGAAAAGGAATTTCTGGCATACCTTGACTAAAAGAAGGGATAGATTGGTAGGACACATTCTTAGACATCAAGGAATTGTGAATTTAGCGTTGGAGGGAAGTGTATGGGGAAAAAATCGCAGGGGAAGACCAAGAGATGGATATAGTAAGCAGATTCAGATAGATGTAGGCTGTCGCTCTTATGTGGAGATGAAGAGGCTTGCTCAGGATAGGGTATTGTGGAGAGCTGCATCAAACCAGTCTCCGGACTGAAGACCACAACAACAACAATGTTATCTTACTGCCCAAGTAACAAAATGCAGAAGGAGTTGGCCGCAGTTCGCGAACAGCTGAGCGTCCTGTTGGTTACGGTCAGCCGTCTTCAGGCTGCTGTTTTGGGGTGCAGCGATGATGGGGTGTCTTTTGCGTCGAGTGGAACACCTCAGGGGTCTCACGCTTCGCTCTCTGTCCCTGCTACGGAGGCACCTTCAGGTGTACCGGACGTCGTCGAGCCGCCCTCTTCACAAGGGCAGTGGCGGGTTGTACGGCGTTCGCGTCGCTCGAGGCGGAAGGCCAATGTGGAGGCTGGACGTCCGTCCACGCCCGTTCGTCCTGTGAGTGGGCGTGTGGCCACTCCTTTAGCAGGGTCCGAGCAGGTGCACGGGGGGAGAGGATTATTAGTTATTGGGAGCTCCAATGTTAGGCTCGTGATGGAGTCCTCTAGGCAGATAGCATCGAGATCCGGAAGGAAGTCCAACGTGCACTCGGTGTGTCTGCCGGGGGGGGGGGGGGGAGGGGAGGGGATCATCCGAGATGTGGAGGCGGCCTTTCCGGCGGCTATCGAGGGTGCGGGGTGCAGTCGACTGCAAATCGTAGCTCACGTCGGCACCAATGATGCTTGTCGCTTGGGTTCTGAGAACATCCTCAGGTCCTACGGGCGGCTGGTGGAATTGGTGAAGGCTGCTGTCCTCGCACGCGGGGTGCAACCAGAGCTGTCGATTTGTAGTATTGTTCCCAGGGTTGATCGGGGTCCTTTGGTTTAGAGCTGAATGGAGGGTCTGAACCAGAGGCTTCGCCGACTCTGTGACAGTCATGGCTGCAGATTTCTGGATCTGCATTATCGGGTGGGGAATTGTAGGGTGCCCCTAGATAGATCAGGGGTGCACTACACTAAGGAAGCGGCCACTCGGGTAGCAGAGTACTTGTGGAGTGTACATGGGGGTTTTATAGGCTAGGCGCTAACTTTGATGAGCACTCGCCTGTCAACATTCAAACAGGGAATTCGGGCCACATTCGGCTCAATAATTCGAATATTAAAATATTAGCCGTGAACTTACAAAGCATTAGAAACAAAGTTTCCGAATTTGCCGCACTGCATAGAAAAAATTGTGCTCAGATAGTTTTAGGCACCGAAAGCTGGCTAAATCATGATGTGGCAAGTTCAGAAATATTTAGCGAGGCGAGGAATGTTTATCGGATACAACTGGAGGAGGAGTGTTCATCGCTGTGGACAAAGATATTGTTTCCACTGAGATGGAAGTTGAAAGTAACTGTGAAGTTATCTGGGCACGTATAACAGGTCTAAACGAAGTAAAGTTAATAGTAAGGTGTTTTACCGGCCCCCCAGTGCTGCTGTAGCAGTTTTAGAATCATTCAAAGAAAGTCTACACAGGTAGTGCATAGGTATCCGGGCCATGAAATATTAGTCGGGGGAGACTTCAACCTTAAAAGTATAGATTGGGATCTGTCTAGTTACATTTCAGGCGCTACAGACAAGCAGTCTTGCGAGTTACTTTTGGATACGTTGTCCGAAAACTGTCTTGAGCAGTTAAACCGGTAACCCACGAGCAATGGAAATATTTTTGACCTTATTGCCACGAACAGGCCTGACCTTATTAACGTTGTCTGTGTAGAGACAGGAATTAGTGATTATGATATCGTCATAGCGTCTATGGTGACCAAACTTCATAAACCAATCAAGAAGGCTAGGAGCGTCTTTTGTTGGGAACAGCCGATAAGCAAATGTTACGATCGCACTTAGAAAATGAATGGGCATCATTTAATTCTGGGACTATGGATGAAGAGGAATTGTGGACTAAATTTAAGTGCATTGTTAATAAAGGTTTAGAGAAATATGTACCAGTAAAGACGATTAAGGATGGTAAAGATCCAGCGTGGTATAATAATAAAGTTAGAAAGCTGCTGAGAAAGCAAAGACTGTTGCACTCTCGTTTCAAAAAAGAACACGCAATGATGCCATGCAAAATTAGTAGAGATTCGTGCGTCTATAAAAAGATCGATGCGCGAAGCATACAATAATTACCACAGCCATATCTTACCAAAAGATCTTTCCGAGAACCCTAAAAAATTCTGGTCCTATGTAAAATCGATAAGCGGGTCAAAGCCCACTGTCCAGTCACTCGTTGATCATTCCGGGGCAGTAATAGAAGAAAGCAAACGGAAAGCTGAAGTTCTAAATTTAACCTTTAAGAAATCTTTCACGCAGGAGGACCGCACAAATATACCATCATTTGATCAGCGTACTAATTCCGAAATGGAAGACATAGTAATAGGTATTTCCGGTGTAGAGAAGCAGCTGAGAGAGCTAAATACGAAAACATATGCTGGTCCGGATGGAATACCAGTTCGGTTTTACAAAGACTGTTCTGCGGCATTGGCCCCCTGCTTTGCTTGCATTTATCGCGAATCTTTAATTCAGCGCAAAGTTCCTAGTGATTGGAAAAAAGCGCAGGTGACTCCCGTTTATAAGAAAGGAAAGAGAACTGACCCACACAATGATAGGCCAATATCGTTGACATCAGTTTCATGTAGGATTTTGGAGCATATTCTCAGTTCGAATGTAGTAAATTTCCTTGAAACAGAATAGCTTCTTTCTATGAATCAGCACGGGTTTACGAAACATCGTTCATGTGAAACTCAGCTTGCCCTTTTCTCACATGACATCTTGCGAGCCATGGATGAAGGGCAACAGGCGGATTGTGTTTTTCTCGACTTCAAAAAGGCTTTCGACGCGGTGCCACACTGCACACTGCTAACGAAGATACGAGCTTATGGAATAGGTTCACAGATTTGTGACTGGCTGGAAGACTTCCTAAGTAATAGAACACAGTACGTTGTTCTCGACGGCGAGTGTTCATCAGAGACGAGTGTATCATCAGGCGAGCCCCAGGGGAGTGTGATAGGACCGCTATTATTTTCTATCTATATAAATGATCTGATGGACAGAGTAAGTTGTAATTTGCGGCTGTTTGCTGATGATGCTGTGGTGTATGGGAGGGTGTCGTCTTTAACTGACTATAATAGCATACAGGATGACTTAGACAATATGTCTATTTAGTGCGAAGAATGGCAGCTAGCTCTCAGTGTAGAAAAATGTAAGGTGATGCGTATGAGTAGAAAAAACAATCCCATAATGTTCGAATACAGCATCAGTAGTGAGCTTCTTGATGCTGTCGCGTCGTTCAAATATCTAGGTGTAACATTGCAGAGCGATATGAAATGGAACGAACAAGTAAGGACAGTTGTGAGTAAGGCGGACAGCTAACTTCGGTTTATTGGGAGAATTTTAGGAAGATGTACTTCACCTGTAAAGGAGACCGCGTATAAAACGCTTGTACGACCACGTCTTGAGTATTGCTCAAGTGTTTGGGACCCGCAGCAGATCAGTTTAAGGAAGACATAGAGGCAGTTAAGAGGCGAGCAGCTAGATTTGTTACTGGTAGGTTCGACCAATGCGCGAGTGTCACGGAAATGCTCCGGCAACTCAATTGGGAATCGCTAGAGGAGTGATGACGTACTTTTCGTGAATTTCTGTTGAGAAAATTTAGAGGGCCGCTGTACGATCTTGCTGCCGCCTACTTACATTTCGCGTGGTGATCACAAAGACAAGAGAAATTAGGGCTCGTACGGAGGCATATGAACATTCTTTTTTTCATCGTTCTATTTGGAAGTGGAATAGTAAAGGAAATGCCTAGTAGTGGTACAGTTTAGCCTCCGCCACGCACCTTACGGTGAATTGTGGAGTATGTATGTAGATGTACCACATTTATTGTTTCATTAACTTATCTAATTCGTTCAGTATCGCCTGATATTCTAAGACTACGTTCCATTACGGTTATTTTGCTCATGTTCAACTTATACTCTCCTTTCAACACATTTTCCAATTGCTCTTCAAAGTCCTTTGCTGTCTCGGACAGAATTACAAAAATCAAAAATGTTCAAATGTTTGTAATTCTATCGGACCAAACTGCGTGGTCATCAGTCCGTAGCTTACAAACTACTTACACCTAGGTAAACTAACCTACGGACAAACACACACACACACACACATGCCCCAGGGAGGACACGAACCTCCACGGCGAGCAACCGCGCGCTCCGCAGCAAGGTGCTTTAGACCGCTCGGCTACTCCACCGCGGCACAGAATTACAAAGTCATCAGCAAAACGCAATATTTTTATTCCTTCACCCTGAACTTTAATTCCTCCTCGAAATTTATCCTTACTTTTCTTTATAGCTTGCTCAATGTACAAACTGAATAACACTGGAGAAAGACTACAACCCTGTCTTACTCCCTTCCCAACCACTGCGCACCTTGTACGCCCTTCAACTCTAATAACAGCTGTTTGGTTAATGTGCAAATTGTAAATAATCTTCCGTTCCCTATATTTTACCCCTGCTGGTTTGTGTATTTGAATGAATGTATCCCAGTCAACGTTGTCAAACATTTTCTCCAAATCTACAATAGCTATAAATGTAGGTTTGCCTCTCCTTAATCAATAATATAAGTTTGAAGGCGAGTATTGCCGCCTGTGTTCATACATTTCTCCTAAATACGAAATGGTCTTCCCCAAGGTCAGCATCTATCAGCCTTACCATCCTTCTGTAAATAATTCCTGTTATAATTTTGCAACCATGACTTACTAAACTGATGGTTTTTTTTTCGCACCTGTCTGCGCCTGCTTTCTTTGGAATGGGCTTTATTACATTTTTCTTAAAGTCTGAGGGTATTTCGCCTGTCTCATACATCTTACACACCAGGTGATATAGTTTTGTCATGGCTGGTACTCACAGAGACGTCAATAGCTCTGAGAGAATGTCATCAACTCCAGGAGCATTGTTTCGACTTAGGTCTTCAAGTGCTCTGTCAAATTCTTCTCTCAGTATCGTATCTCCTATTTCATCTTCATCTACTTCCTCTTCCCTTCCTATAATATTGTTTCGAAGTTCATTTCCTTTGTAGAGTTCCTTCCTTACTCAGAACTGGTTTTCCACCTGACTTCTTGATATTCATATAGCTATTTTTCTTGTCTCCAAATGTCTCTTATTTTCCTGTAGGCGGTATCTATTTTTCCCCTTGTTATACATTCTTATACAGATTTGCATTTTGCTTCCACCCACACCTACTTAGCAATTTTGCCCTTCCTGTCAATCTCATTTCTAAGTCGTTTGTACTCCATTTTACCTGCTTCATTTTCTGCGTTTTTATATCTTCGCCTTTCATCAATTAAATTTAGTATTTCCAAGGATTTTATAGGTCTTTCCTCTCTACCTATTTGGTTCGCTGCTGCCTTGACTATTTCATCTCTTAAAGCTACCAATTCCTCTTCTACTGTTTTATTTCCCCCCGTTTCTGTCAATTGTTCCTAAACCTCCCTTTGAAATTCTCAAGAACTCCAGGTTCCTTCAATTTATCAAGGTACCATCTCCTCGTATTCCTACCCTTCTGCAGTTTCTCAATTTCAGATATGGTCAGAGTCAATATCGACCCCTGGATATTACAGTTTATAACCTTGTTTTCGAAATATATGTCTTAGCATTATAAAATCTATCTGGTATCTTCGGTGTCGGTGTCGGGAAAAAGGAATGAAAGAGGAAGCCGCCTGGTGGAATTCTGTATGGAACAAAAAGGAATGAAAGAGGAAGCCGCCTGGTGGAATTCTGTATGGAACATAATTTTATTACAACAACCACATTCAACTATTTTTCCTTCCGTCCTTTTCCTACAACCGAATTCTAGTCCCCCATCACAATTAAGTTGTCGTCTTCCTTAACTGTCGGAATAATTTCTTTTACCTCCTCATACATTTCGTCAGTCTCCTCATCATCGGCAGAGCTAGTTGTCATATAAACCTATACTACAGGCAAAAACTCGTCCGGGGTTTCGCAGCTGAATTAGACTAAATTGGATGCCCTGAGTTCGAAAATGACCTTGGTTTTGCTCAATCAGAGATACAGCCATAAACCTGCCTGACGAGCTATACATACATATGCTAATATCACGGTTTTTGAGTACAGTCATTTCTCTAAATTCGTTGCCTAAAAATTAGCAGGAAAAAAATCACAATTATTAGTAGTATTATTATTATTTTATGATGATATTAAAATATAATTTAATAATATTATTATTACTTTCAGATGGCTTCGGTGCGACGTTCATGCAGGAATAATCCGGACGCTTTCTGCTACATCTGCGGAGAATACACGCTGTCAGTGGACCGGAAGAACATCACAAAATTTGTGAAGCACGCATACCAGGTTTACTTTAAAGTCAAGCTAGGTGACCAGGATAAGTCGTGGGCACCACACACGGTGTGCAAGACATGCGTGGAATACCTCAGTCGGTGGACTAAGGGCGCCAAAACTTCACTGAAGTTTGGTGTACCGATGGTTTGGAGGGAGCCGTTTGACCATGCATCGGACTGATACTTCTGCGCCATCAATACTATTGGTATCAACCGGAAGAATCGGCACAGCCTCCGGTACCCCGACCTTCCATCTGCCCGCCATCCAGTTGCTCACTGCGAAGAAATACCTGTACCAGCGTCCACACAGCTTCCGAACATCGACGACGACGAGGCCACCACTTCAGACAACGTAGGAGATACAGACCAGGAGTATGAAACACAAGATTGTCCGCAGCCCTTTTCACAATGTGAGCTTAATGATCTGGTTCGGGATCTCAGCTTGTCGGAGACTTCCTCCGAGCTGTTGGCCTCAAGACTCAAAGAGAAAAATCTACTTGGCGAGGACGCGCGTATCACTTTCTTCCATGGAAGGCATGATGAGTACATGGGCTACTTCTGACAGGGGGAAGACCACGTGTACTGCCAAGATGTCGCCGGTCTTCTTCATAAACTCGGTGCTCCTGCATACGATCCGACAGATTGGCGACACTTCATTGACAGCTGCAAGCGCTTTTTGAAGTGTGTGCTCCTCCACAACGGGAACCATTTCGCCTTAATTCATTTTGCGCACTCCACACCTCTCAAAGAGAAATATGAAGCAGTGAAGTATGTGCTTGACAAAATCCAAGCAGCACCAATGGATGATCTGCGTCGATTTCAAGATGGTGAAGTTTCTACTAGGTCAGCAGTCCGGGTTCACGAAGTACCCATGCTTTTTATGTATGTGGGACAGGTGCGACAGAGTCCAGCACTATGTAAAGAAATAGTGGCCGGCGCGAGAGCAGTTAGTACCAGGGGCGAGAAACATCATAAACGAACCTCTTGTTGACCGGGAGAAGATATTGATCCCACCGCTACACATGAAGCTTGGACTAATGAAACAGTTCACACGCGCTCTGGACAAGGATGGGAGGTGCTTCAACTACATGTGCCGAGCATTTCCTCGACTGAGCATTGAGAAGCTCATGGCCGGCATTTTCGATGACCCACAGATACGGCAGCTCATAAAGGACACTGAGTTCCGAAACTCCATGAACACGCTTGAGTGTGCCGCCTGGAAATCGTTTGTGCAGGTGGTGAACGACTTCCTGGGAAACACGAAGGCAGCAAACCACGCCACACTTATTAGCAGCATGCTATAGGCCTTTCAAAAACTCGGCTGTTTGATGAGTTTAAAGATGCACTTCCTGTTCTCACACATGGACAAGTTTCCTGACAACCTTGAGGCGATGAGTGACGAGCAGGGAGAAAGGTTCCATCAGGACATGTGCCGAATGGAGGAGAGGTCCCAGGGGAGGTGGGACGCATCATGCTGGCGGCTGGCGGACTACTGCTGGTCGCTGAAGAGACAACCCAGCAGCTGCTCACACACGGAAATCGAAGAAACGCCGATATCTGCCTCGAACTCTGAACTTTTGTGTCATGTAACGCTCATTCTTATTATATTTTGGTTCTTATGCTTATCAAATGTTATATAGTAAATAAATATTGAATTAATTTGGATACGTTGACTTTTATTTCTTGAGTTAAACGGAAAGATTCGTCAGGGGTTTATCAGCAGACATTTGTTTTTCTTACGAAAACAGAGGTGTGTGAAATATCTGTAGACCAAAATCCTGACCTGGTCATTTTCGGGCTCAGGGCATCAAAATTAGTCTAATTGAGCTTAAAAACCCTGGACGATTTTCCAAAAGTTATTTTTTTTTTCCAGTGTTATTAGACCTACTTCTGTAATACCCTCAACTGATTTTGTGTTTATAATCCTGTACCCGTCTGACCAGAAACTCTTTCTCTTTCCACAGAACTTCAGTCATTCCTAGTGTATCTGACATCAACCTAGCTATTTCTCTTTTTAAATTTTCTAACATCCCTACCCGTAAAATGCTAGTGTTATCTTTCCCGTTGACGACATCCTCCTGAGTAGTCTCCGACCGGAGACCCGAATGGGGGACTATTATACCTTCGGAATATTTTACCCGAGAGGATGGCATCATCATATGTTCATACAGTAGAGCTGCATGTCCTCGGGAAAGGTAACGGCTTTAGTTTCCCCTTGCTTTCAGCCAGTTTCAATAACTGTATAGCAAAGCCACATTAGCTGACGTTACAAGCCCAGATCAGTCAATCATCCAGACTGTTGCCCCTGAAACTACTGAAAAGGCTGCTGCCCCTCTTCAAGAACCACACATTTGTCTGGACTCTCCACAGATATCTCTACACTGTGGTTGCACCTACAGTACGGCTATCTGCATCGTTGAGGCACACAAGCTACCCCATATATATATAATTACACGATTTTGTACAATGAATACTTTTTTTCTCAATGATGAGTTACACCAAAACATCTAATTACACGCTTTTGTACAATGAATACTTTTTTGCTCAATGATAAGTTACACCAAAACATGATACTACATGAAAGCAGCGAATCAAAACAGGCATAGTAAGCTAATTTACTGAGATATTGGTCACCAAAATATGCAATAGCCCTAATAGCATAAGTTGCTGAACTCAAACGTTTCAGTAGTTCATTAATGCATAGCTTCCAATTCAATTTTTCATCAGTACACACACCTAATAACTTTTAACATTCTACATTAGCTACAAACTTCAGTTCACAGAACGGTGTTATACATTTACCGTATGGAATTGTAAATACTGTGCTTTATCAAATTTTAATAAGAGTCTATTTGCAGAGAACCAATTAATAATTTTCTAAATGACATTATTTATAATTTCATCAGTTAATTCTTGTTTGTTAGGTGCGTATATTATACTT
The DNA here is from genome assembly GCA_026315105.1 of Locusta migratoria. Lineage (NCBI taxonomy): Eukaryota > Metazoa > Arthropoda > Insecta > Orthoptera > Acrididae > Locusta > Locusta migratoria. The sequence goes on from CM048747.1 coordinate 7,974,526, forward strand.
GTATCATCAATAAAAAGAATTGGTTTTGCATCACTGTGAATATAAAATGCAAATCATTAATAGATATCAAAAACATCAAAGAACCCAAGACTGAAACCTGAGAGAGGCTATTCTTGATAGCTCCCCAGTCCCCAGTTTGAGGTATCTCCTACTGATACCACAATTCTTAAGCTTATCTTGAAGAATTTCATAGTTCACATAATCAAAAGCCTTTGAGAGATCACAAAAATCCCAATGGGTGATGTTCGGTTATTCAGAGTATTTAATATTTGATCAGTGAAAGCATATATAGGATTTTCTATAGAGATAATAGGAATACGATGACAATTGAGTACTTTTTTGTTTACAACAGTTACAGTTAACTGCAGACACCATCACTGACACAATGAACGTACCAGTTGAACTGTGTCTTGCCAAATGTGCTGAAACTGACGGCTTTCAACATGAATAAAAGAATGACATCGGCAAACAAGATTCTGACACAGCCTGACTAATATCTCTGGCGTATTTTCAATCACGTCACAAGCAACTACAATTTTATCAAATAATGCTTAATTCGATCCCCATATCCAAAGAGATCTTATAGATAAGTTATTTTAGATATCCCCATTAAAAATAGTCAAGGGAATTCAGGTCAGGAGAGCTCGAAAGTCATTCAGAGGGTTGCGGCAATCCTCCTTCTCTCGTTGCAGAAAATATAAAACGTAGATATAGATAAGCAGCACATTAGGTGTCACAGTAATGCGAAACAAAGCCATAGACAATTTTACTCCCATATCTGCTTAAGTCACTTTCTCCAACACCAGGTTCCCTGTCTCAAATCTTTCAATGGAACATACATAGATTACAAAATAAGAAAAAAAGTAACTAGGTTTCAGATAACATTCGTCCAAACCTGAGACACACCTATGAAATATTGTTACATACAAACAATAGATCTTCTTCCACGTATGAAAATAGACAATGACGACGTTATTACATACGGCTGAATACACTCGTAGTTGCTATCCTCTGAAGTGAAGCCCCGCCACTTACGCGATGACAGCCATCCCAACAACAGTTCTTATTCAGTGAGGGACCACCGAACACCTTAAACCTCATTGTAGCCAGTGGGAAGCTATTCACTTATTTTCATCCAGTCTTCTTAGATTTCTACAATGAAAGTCTTGCTTTACCTGGAACTACTGGAGGAAAATTCGAATTGATTTCAACGTAGGTTGATATTGGTTTTGAACAAACGGTGGGTGTGTCTCACACTACAATCTTTCAGTCTTTCATCAACAGCGACTTCTTGACAAACTTGCTAAGTGCAATGTCGGCAATACTACATCTTATCAACAGTGGTCAGTTTCAGGCATCTAGTGATTAACCTGCAACCTTCGTTCATTGCAGGCTTCACGGTCTTGGCATGGACAGACGTGTTTCCCAGTGGGGACTTTTATTCTACAGCAGAGCAACACAAAGGCAATCATGTTGTTCTAAGGATTTGTGACAAATGACAAATGTTTGTAGACCTTATGGGACTTAACTATGGGGTCATCAGTCTCTAAACTTACAAACTACTTACGAACTACCTAATACAAAGAACGTAACAAATATCCATGCCCGAGGGGGGATTCGAACCCCCGACCGTAGTGGCCGTGCAGAACGTGACTGGCGCGCCGCAGTCCTCTCGGCCACCGCGGCCGGCAAGAATTTGTGTTTTTGCGCCAATTTGAACTCTTAACTTCCTCAGGATGCTATTTCTCGCATTTACCACATTCTTTATGGTGGAGTAGTATATTTTAAAAGTGATCGAACGATCCAGCATTGCCCCTAGGTAATTTGGAGTGACATGATACGATATGCGAGTATGGGTAACCATCATTAAACCAAAGGCGCTTCTCGTTGCGACGAGCGTAATTTCAGTCTCCTCAGAATTCGAAAATAGTTTGTTCACCCTCACCAACATAAGGAGAAATGATCATCATAAAAAAATAAGAGAAATCCTACCTCGAACGGAAATATTTCGGTGTTAGTTTTTTCCCCGACCTCTTAGAGAAAATAAAGGTAAAGAGATATCCTGAAAATTGTTTGATTAACCCTCTTCTCCACCCCCATGAACCACAGACATTGCCGAGGTGGGGTGGCTTGCGTGCCTCAACGATGCAGATAGCCGTACCGTAGGTGCAACCACAGCGGAGGGGTATCTGTGGAGAGGCCAGACAAACGTGTGGTTCCTGAAGAGGGGCAGCAGCCTTTTCAGTAGTTATAGGGGCAACAGTCTGGATGATTGACTGAGCTGGCCTTGTAACATCAGCTAATGTGGCTTTGCCACACAGCTACTGCGAACGGCTGAAAGCAAGGGGAAACTACAGCCGTTACCTTCCCCGAGGACATGCAGCTCTACTGTATGAACATATGATGATGGCATCCTCTCGGGTAAAATATTCCGGGGGTAAAATAGTCCCCCATTCGGATGTCCGGGCGGGGACTACTCAGGAGGATGTGATCATCAGGTAAGACAATACTGGCATTCTACGGGTCGGAGCGTTGAATGTTAGATCCCTTAATCGAGTAGGAAAATTAGAAAATTTGAAAAGGGGAATCGATAGGTTGAAGTAGATATATTGGGGATTAGTGAAGTTCGGTGGCAGGATGAACAGGATTTCTGGTCAGGTGAGTACAGGATTATCAATATAAAATCAATTGGGGGTATCACAGGAGTAGGATTGATAATGAATAAGAAAATAGGAATGCGGGTAAACTACTATGACCAGCACAGTGATCGCATTATCATTGTCAAGATAGATACGAAGCCAACACCGACAACAGTAGTACAGGTTTATATGCCAACTAGCTCTGCCGATGATGAGGAAATCGAAGAAATATACGAGGAGCTAAAGGAAATTATTCAGACAATTAAGGGAGAGGAAAACTTAATTGTGATGGGAGACATGCAGCTCTACTGTATGGAAATATGATGATGGCATCCTCTCGGGAAAAATATTCCGGAGGTAATATAGTCCCCCATTCGGATCTCCGGGCGGGGACTACTCAGGAGGATGTTGTCATCAGGAAGCACAATACTGGCATTCTACGGATCGGAGCGTGGAATGTTAGATCCCTTAATCGGGTAGGAAAATTAGAAAATTTAAAAAGGGGAATCGATAGGTTGAAGTTGATATAGTGGGGACTAGTGAAGTTCGGTGGCAGGATGAACAGGATTTCTGGTCAGGTGAGTACAGGATTATAAATACAAAATCAGTTGGGGGTATCACAGGAGTAGGACTGATAATGAATAAGAAAATAGGAATGCGGGTAAACTACTATGAGCAGCACAGTGATCGCATTATCATTGTCAAGATAGATACGAAGCCAACACCGACAACAGTAGTACAGGTTTATATGCCAACTAGCTCTGTCGATGATGAGGAGATCGAAGAAATATATGTGGAGCTAAAGGAAATTATTCAGACAGTTAAGGGAGAGGAAAACTTAATTGTGATGGGAGACTGGAATTCGGTTGTAGGAAAAGGAAGAGAAGGAAAAATAGTAGGTGAATATGGACTGGGCAGGAGTAATGAAAGAGGAAGTCGCCTGGTAGAATTTTGCACGGAACATGATTTAATCGTAACAAACATGTGGTTTAAGAATCACAAAAGAAGGTTGTATACATGGAAGAGACCAGGAGACACCGGAAGGTATCAGATAGATTTTATAATGGTAAGACATAGATTCCGGAACCAGGTTATAAACTGCAGAACATACCCAGGGGCAGATATAGACTCTGATCATAACTTGTTAGTCATGAACTGTAGGCTGAAGCTGAAAAAACTGATGAAAGGTAGGAAAATAAGAAGATGGGACTTAGATAAATTGAAGGAAAGTGAAGTTCTGGAGAATTTCAGAGGGATATTTAGGCAACAATTGACAGAAACAGGGGGAAATAAAACAGTAGAAGAGGAATGGGTAGCATTGAGAGATGAAATAGTGAAGGCAGCGGAGGACAAAATAGGTAGAAAGGCAAGACCGACAAGAAATCCATGGATATCACAGGAAATACTAGATTTAATTGATGAAAGGAGAAAATATAAAAATGCAAAATGGAGTACAGACGACTAAAAAATGAGATTGACAGGATGTGCAAAATGGCTAAGCAGGAGTGGCTAGAAGTCAAATGCAAATCTGTAAAAGAATGTATAGCAAGGGGAAAAGTAGATACCGCCTACAGGAAAATAAAAGCGACATTTGGGGACAAGAAAAGCAACTCTACGAATATCAAGAACTCAGATGGGAAACCAGTTCTCAGCAAAGAAGGGAAAGCTGAAAGGTGGAAAGAGTACATAGAGCAGCTCTACAAAGGAAATGAACTTAGAAACGATGTTGTAGGAAGGGAAGAGGAAGTAGATGAAGATGAAATATGAGATAGTATACTGAGAGATGAATTTGACAGAGCCTTGAAAGACCTAGGTAGGAACAAGGCCCCAGGAATAGATGACATACCCTCAGAGCTACTAAAGTCTCTGGGAGAGCCAGCCATGACAAGACTATTTGAACTGGTGTGTAGGATGTATGAGACAGGCGAAATGCCCTCAGACTTTAAGAAAAATGTAATAATCCCCATTCCAAAGAAATCAGGCGTAGACAGGTGTGAAAATAACAGAACCATCAGTTTGATAAGTCATGGTTGCAAAATTTTAACACGAATTATCTACAGGAGAATGGAAAAGCTGGTAGAAGCTGACCTCGGGGAAGATCAGTTTGGATTCAGGAGGAAAGCAGGAACCCGGGAGGCAATACTCACTTTACGTCTTATCTTAGAAGATAGATTAAGGAAAGGCAACCCTACATTTTTAGCTTTTGTAGATTTGGAGAAAGCGTTTGACAATGTTGACTGGAATACACTCATTCAAATTCTGAAGTCAGCAGGGGTAAAATACAGGGAAAGGAGAGTTATTTACAATTTGTACAAAAGCCAGACCGCAGTTATTAGACTCGAAGGGCATGAAAGGGAAGCATCCGTTGGGAAGGGAGTAAGACAGGGTTGTAGCCTTTCTCCGATGTTATTCAATTTGTACATCGAGCAGGCGGTGAAGGAAACCAAGGAAAAATTTGGAATAGGGATTAAAGTTCAGGGGGAAGAAATAAAAACATTGCGTTTTGCTGATGACATTGTAATTCTGTCAGAGACAGCAAAGGACCTGGAAGAGCAGTTGAATGGAATGGACAGCGTGTTGAAGAGTGCATATAAAATGAACATTAACAAGAGCAAAACAAAAATAATGGAATGCGGTCTTAGAAAATCAGGCGATGCTGAAGGAATTAGATTAGGTAACGAAACACTGAATGTGGTAGATGAGTTTTGTTACTTTGGTAGTAAAATAACATGCGATGGTCGCAGTACAGAGGATATAAAATTCAGAATGGCAATGGCCAGAAAAGCATTTTTGAAAAAGAGAAATTTGCTAACATCTAATATTAACTTAAGGGTAAGGAAGTCTTTTCTGAAGGCATTTGTGTGGAGTGTTGCCTTGTACGGGAGTGAAACATGGACGATAAGCAGTGTGGACAGAAAGAGGATAGAGGCTTTCGAAATGTGGTGCTACAGAAGAATGCTGAAGATTAGGTGGGTAGATCGCATAACTAATGAAGAGGTACTGAACAGAATTGGTGAGAAAAGGAATTTTTGGCATACCCTGACTAAAAGAAAGGATCGCTTGGTAGGACACATTCTTAGACATCGGGGAATCGTAAATTTAGCATTGGAGGGAAGTGTGTGGGGTAAAAATCGCAGAGGGAGACCAAGAGATGCGTATAGTAAGCAGATTCAAGTGGATGTGGGTTGCCGTTCTTATAAGGAGATGAAAAGACTTGCTCAGGATAGAGTAGGGTGGAGAGCTGCATCAAACCAGTCTCCGGACTGAAGACCATAATAACAACAACCCTCTTCTAGGCACTTGTGTGTGAAGTGCAGAGTAGTATGTGGACATAGATGTAGAAGAGGCCACAGAAATTAATATGTACGTTACTTGTTCTAACAGCTGAAAAACACATTTATTAGAACATTGATTGCGGTTCACTAGGATGTACATGCGCTTATACCAAACCAGAAATGATTCGCCATTGATTACATTCCTACAAAAATATACATCGAAAAATTGGGACACATTTCTGTCAAGATTTCTTCTGTCTATTTTGGCTGCTTTCTTGACTGTTCCATTTATTGTTTTTTTGTTTCAGGACTCGTAACAGAACTATCTAGTAATACTTATTCTCAAATATCAATTTAGTACAATTTACACAGCTTGCAACTTCAAATGATGGCACAAAGCCAGGCAATTCACACCATGAACTTGACGAATCACATTTGATAACAACTCTAATATTATTAGGATTGTTGTTGTTGTGGTCTTCAGTCCGGAGACTGCTTTCATGCAGCTCTCCACAATACCCTATCCTGAGCAAGCCTCTTCATTCCACATAAGAATGGCAACCTACATCTGTCTGAATCATCTGCTTACTGTATCCATCTCTTGGTCTTCCTCTGCGGTTTTTACCCCACACATTTCCCTCCAACGCTAAATTCACAATTCCTCGATGCCTAAGAATGTGTCCTACCAATCTATCCCTTCTTTTAGTCAAGGTATGCCAGAAATTTCTTTTCTCCCCAATTCTGTTCAGTAACTCCTCATTAGTTACGCGATCCACCCACCTAATCTTCAGCATTCTTCTGTAGCACCATATTTAAAAAGCCTCAATCTTCTTCCTGTCCCCACTGTTTATCGTCCATGTCTCACTCCCATACAAGGCAACACTCCATACAAATGCCTTCAGAAAGGACTTCCTTAGGCTTAAATCAATATTCGATGTTAACAAATTTCTCTTTTTTAAGAACGCTTATCTACCCATTGACATTCTGCATTTTATATCCTCTGTACTGCGACCATCATTTGTTATTTTACTGCCCAAGTAACAAAACTCATCTACCTCCTTTATTGCTTCGTTTCCCAATCTAATTCCTTCAGCATCACCTGATTTTCTTACACTGCACTCCATTACCCTAGTTTTGCTCTTGTTAATGTTCAACTTATATGCACCTTTCAGCATACTGTCCATTCCGTTCAATTGCTCTTCCAGGTCCTTTGCTGTATCTGACAGAATTACTATGTCGTCGGCAAAACGTAATGTTTTTAATTCTTCACCCTGAACTTTAATTCCTTCTCCAAATTTCTCCTTGCTTTCCTTTATAGTTTGCTCAATGTACAAATTGAATAACACTGGAGAAAGACTACAACCCTGTCTTACTCCCTTTCCAACCACTGCATCCCTTTCATGCCCTTCAACTCTGACAACTGCTGTCTGGTTTTTGTGCAAGTTGTAAATAACCTTACGCTCCCTATATTTTACTCCTGCTTGCTCCAGCACTTGAAAGAGTTTACTCCAATCAACATTGTCAAAAGCCTTCTCCTAATCTACAAAAGCTAGAAATGTAGGTTTGCCTTTTCTTAATCTATCTTCTAGGATAAGCCGTAAAGTGAGTATTGCCTCCCGTGTTCCTACATTTCTCCTGAACCCAAACTGATCTTCCCCGAGGTCAGCTTCTACCAGCTTTTCCATCCTTCTGTATATCATTCGTGTTAATATTTTGCAACAATGACTTATGAAACTGATGGTTCTGTAGTTTTCACACCTGTCTGCACCTGCTTTCTTTGGAATGGGGAGTATAACATTTTTCTTAAAGTCTGAGGGTATTTATCAATGTCATATTTCAACCAAACGATATTTGAAGCTTTTTAAGGATGTTTTTCGGTTATAAGAATTCATAAAATAACCAGAATCCCCAAATATTTCTGTAAGCTGCTTCAAGATAGTAACTTTTTTAATTCTTTACATAATGTTTTTGAGATATTTAACGCTTTCTACAAATTATGCATCATCAAATTTTAATAATACTTGTAATCTCGTTTATAAATAATCGCTAACCGCAGAAAGACAACTACCCCGTTTTTCTAAAATTTACAGGAGAGATACAAAAACTGATCAGTTATATTCCATAACCACTAGTTATCGTTTCTGGGCATTTTATTAGAGTGTGCAATATAAGTTTACTTATAAGATGCGTATATAAGATTCTTATCTTATATTTCCCAAATTCGTTCACCAAAGAAGACGAAGTGCACACTGCAGTATTCAATCCAAGAACAGCTGCCAGCATGCGAAACTTAGAAGTAGATGTTCCTGGAGTAGTAAAACAACTTAAGTCACTAAACAAAAACAAATCTTCCGGGCCAGATTGTATACCAACTAGATTCCCCTCAGAGTATGCTGATGCAATAGCTCCGTACTCAGCTATAATTTGTAACCGATTCATTCAGCGAAAGATCCGTACCCAAAGACTGGAACGTTGCCCAAGTTACTCCAATATTCAAGAAAGGCAATAGGAGTTATCCCCAAAGTTACAGGCCAGTCTCATTGACGTCGATTTGCAGTAGAATTTTGGAACATATACTTTGTTCGAATATTATGAACTACCTCGAAGAGAACGACCTATTAACCAATAGTCAACACGGATTCAGAAAGTATCATTCTTGCGAAACACAGCTTGCCCTTTATTCACATGAAGTGTTAAGTGCCATCGACAAGGGATCTCAAACCGATTCCATATTTCTGGATTTCAGGAAGGCTTTTGACACTGTACCCCACAAGCGGCTTCTTATGAAGTTGCGTGCCTATGGAATATCTCCCCCAATTGTGCGATTGGATTCGCGATTTCCTATCAGAAAGGACACAGTTCGTTGTAACTGACGGTAAGTCATCGAGTAAAACAGAAGTGATATCTGGCATTCCACAGGGAAGAGTTATAGGTCCCCTACTCTTCCTCGTGTTTATAAACGATTTAGGAGACAATCTGAATAGCTCCCTTAGACTGTTCGTGGATGATGCTGTCGTTTATCGGTTAGTGAAGTCAACAGAGGATCAAAAGCAACTGCAAAGCGATTTAGGCAAAATTCCTACATGGTGCGAAAATTGGCAATTGACACTAAATAAAGAAAAGTGTGAAGTAATACACATGACCACTAAAAGAAATCCGCTGAACTTCAATTACGCGATAAATCAGTCAAACCTTAAGATCGTAGATTCTACCAAATACCTAGGAGTTACAATTACGAACAACTTTACCGGAGCGAACAAGTAGAAAATATTGTGGGGAAGGCGAACCAAAGGTTTCGTTTCATTGGCAGACCTCTTCGAAGATGCACCAGCTCCACCAAAGAGACTGCCTACATCATACTTGTGCGTCCTCTCTTGGAGTACTGTTGCCCCTTGTGGGACCCTCATCTGGTGGGACTGACGGAAGACATTGAGAAGGTTCAGAGAAGGGCAGCTCGTTTTGTTTTATCACGTTACGGGGGGGAAAGCGTCACGGAAATGTTGCACGAATTGGGGTGGAAATCATTAAAATAAAGACGTTATTCATTGCGGCGTGATCTGTTTGCGAAGTTCCAATCACCGACTTTTACTTCTGAATGTGAAAATATTTTGCTAGCACCCACCTACTTAGGGAGACATGACCATCCCAATAAAATAAGAGAAATCAGATCGAAAACGGAACGATTTAGGTGTTCTTTCTTCCCGCGCGTTATTAGAGAATGGAACGGAAAAGTTATGAAAGTGGTTAATGAACCCTCTGCCAGGCACTTGAATGTGATTTTATTCACACATTTTAAATTTAAGTTGCATTAAATAAAACGTATTGGTCATGGTATAGTTTACACAACAGACATTCAAACACTATAAAAAGTTAAAAGTGAAGCATTGAATTGAGTTAATGTCTTTGACATTTTCGAAACGCAAAACAGTCTCTCGGTATATAAATATTTATAACTATAAAACGTATTGTACATTGGTTGGTAGAACGTTTCCACATACAGTGGCTGTGGTTATCGGCCACGAAGTGTTTGAGTTGCAAAACATCATTTTGTCTTCAGATATGTACGCCAAAATCTTTTTTTATGTCATATGTTTTAAGTTTTTTATCGGCAGTACAGCTGCAAATACTTATTTGGTAGGAGGTTTTAAAGGTTTTGCTGCATTTATTATTCTGAAAGTATCTCGATATTTTCGTATGGTAAAACTAATTTTCATGTTATTTTTTTTTTTGGGGGGGGGGGGGGGGATTTGCTAAGAATCAATGCTCAAGCAGATTTTTTAATAATTTCTATCACCAAGAATTAAAATAAATGAAATCATAGCAAAAATGGTTTTTTTATTATTGATGACATTAATAACTTCATAAAGTGTGTAGCACCTCTACTCTTTTCTCAGTTTCCTCCTAATTAATCAAAAATCCCTCTCATTAGACATAAATAAATAGCCTCTGACATAGAACACTACATCTACATCTACATACATACTCCGCAATTCACCGTAAGGTGCGTGGCGGAGGGTATACTGTACCACTACTAGGCATTTCCTTTCCTATTCCACTCCCAAATTGAACGAGGAAAAAAAGAATTCCTATATGCCTCCGTACGAGCCCTAATTTCTCTTATCTTGTCTTTGTGATCTTTACGCGAAATGTAAGTAGGCGGCAGCAAGATCGTACTACACTCAGCTTCAAATTCCGGCTCTCTAAATTTACTTAACAGAAATTCACGAAAAGAACGTCGTCTTTCTTCCAGCGATCCCCAATTGAGTTGCCGGAGCATTTCCGAGACACTCGCGCATTGGTCGAACCTACCGGTAACAAATCTAGCTGCTCGCCCCTGAACCGCCTCTATGTCTTCCTTCAAACCGATCTGCTGCGGGTCCCAAACACTTGAGCAATACTCAAGACGTGGTCGTACAAGCGTTTTATACGCGGTCTCCTTTACAGGTGAAGTACATCTTCCCAAAATTCTCACAATAAACCGAAGTCTGCTGTCCGCCTTACTCACAACTGTCCTTACATGCTCGTTCCATTTCATATCGCTCTGCAATGTTACGCCTAGATATTTGAACGACGCGACCGCATCAAGAAGCTCACTACTGATGCTGTATTCGAACATTATAGGATTGTTTTTTCTACTCATGCGCATCACCTTACATTTTTCTACATTGAGAGCTAGCTGCCATTCTTCGCACCAACTAGAAATTTTGTCTAAGTCAACCTGTATGCTATTACAGTCAGTTACAGACGATACCCTCCCATACACCACAGCATCATCAGCAAACAGCCGCAAATTACAACTTACTCTGTCCATCAGATCATTTATATAGATAGAAAATAATAGCGGTCCTATCACACTCCCCTGGGGCACGCCTGACGATACACTCGTCTCTGATGAACACTCGCCGTCGAGAACAACGTACTGCGTTCTATTACTTAGGAAGTCTTCCAGCCAGTCACAAATCTGTGAACCTATTCCATAAGCTCGTATCTTCGTTAGCAGTCTGCAGTGTGGCACTAATTTGGTATCATAAAATCTTTTTGTTTCAACTCACCATCGGTTTGTTTTTGTTCTGCCCTGAACAGTTGCCACCAGAGAGATATAACGTTATAATACATTTAGACTGTTATATTGATACAGCAATTCAACACTGTCCTCCTCAGCTTCATGGTAAACGAAAACAGTTGAATCTCGTGTAGCAACGTTTCAACACTTAATAAGGACTGACTCTGATTCAGCTACCAAATAAAACAACAAGGAATAGTTTAGCCACCAGAAGCGTCACAGAAATACTGTATACTGAAGGAAGGAATCTTGCCCTGGACTAGTTGCTTGTTTGCAGATCGCAACGTATTGATGGCGTTGGCAAGTCTATGCGATCATGCGGACACATCTCTTTCCTGTACTAAACGATGCGTTCTGCCTCCGGTAAAAGTTTTCCATAAAAAAAAAAAATAAATAAATAAATAAAAAAAATAAAAAAAAATCTGAACTGGTTGCCTTTTTGCAGTTAGCGATTCAAGTAGGATAGAGATAAATGTAAATTATATTTACATTTGTACATACCAAAGCAATACACAATGATGTTCCCATAGAATCTTTTGATGGAGGTAATATAGCTTTTGCTGTATCAAAACCTCCTAGTGCAACTGCTCTGTAGATTATGACACCAGGCAAGGATATCCAAAATCCTCTGTAGACACCAACAATACCATCAGACTTGATTGTTTTCACCAAACAGTTTGTCATACCAGAGAACTCTCTATCAGCACGAGTCCTACCAGTATCTGCAGCTAGTCTGAAAAACAAAAAGCGGATTTATTACTGGCGAATTATTCACTCACACTAAGAACAGAACTAAAAGAAATGGTGCTATTTCATTTCATTGCATTTTATTATATCTATTTTATTCGGGAAATAGATAGTAAAATGTGATAAAATCATCTTCTACACTTATTTACTAAACCTTCATGGTACTATGTTCATTCTACGTTTAACGAAAGTACAAACAGTTTTATAGTACACTAAGCTTCACTGTTCATATGCAAGGATAATTAAAGCTATAGAACGTATGTATAATTTTCTAAATAAGAGTAAATTGTGGAAACAGATAAACTACTCTGCACCACAGTTACACTGCACTCTTGTCATCAGTACGGAGGTACTAATAACTTTGACGTTTTTTGTTACCTTTTTCAATAATTAAAATAAGACAGTCTAGATCGCAATTTGTTGCGTTTAATGCTGGCAACCGGTTTCGGTTGTACAGAACCATCTTCAGGCGTTTGGCACCTTGTTGGTGGACGGTGTCGGTGGCCACAGCAGGCGTCAACTCAAAGAGTTGCTTCTGTAGAACCGAAACCGGTTGCCAGTAATAAACGCAACAACTTGCGATCTAGACTGTCTTATTTTAATTATTATAAAATTTGAAGATCGCTGTTCCAAAAAATGCTTTCAAAAATTACTTTTTGTTACCTTGTTCGAGCAAAATCCAGTGGGTATACAACAGAAAGAGATGTTGCACTTGCTGCTCCACCTGAAGCCAAATTTCCGAGGAAAAGCTTCCAAACACTTGAGTGATATTCCTCTTTAATAAACACTTCCTTGAATCTGTCTTTTAGTGAAAAATTCAATGCTTGTAAGGGGAAAACTCTAAAGATGTTCGCTAGATTTCCTCGCCAAAAACTGAAGAAGCCCTGTTCTTTGAAGACTCTAGCGAAGCAATCCAGAACACCTAAAAATGAAAAGCTTAACAATAGTTAAACCCAAAGACTGTTATATGTACTAACTAGATACTAGTGGTAAAGGCCTTTAAAAATAAACACGTTTTTGTTTATAAAACCGCAACTGACAAGAATTATTGTAATTATTTATTACGTAAAAACACCCAAGATCGCTAATTGTCCTTTATTCAGATCAGTGATTTCCGCAGATTATACTACCACCGAATCTGTAAGCAAAATCGTACTCCACGTGCTATAATAAAAATCAGAAAAAGACATATCCTTAACACATCCAATCCTATCAAACTCACCTGTCTTTTGCATCCACCACGTCAGAGAGGAAACTTAGTAAAACTGTATTTGTTAGCCAACATTATTGTTGACGTGTCATATCACAAGTAAAATGTCACCCACATCTTGCTACACTATGAGATGGTATCCGTTAAGTTCAGTGCTTTAGTTGAGCCAGTACGTGGTGGTACGGCGTACCGCCTAAAATTCAAACTAACTATTAGCGTACCGACCGAAATTCTTTCTTAAATCTGTAAAAAATAGACCAACTGTAAATTGTCGAATGGATTTGGAAAGGAAAAGTTGGAAAGTCTTACATTCGTTCGAGTTGCGATCTTAACCGTCGAAGCGTTCAAATTGCACTTTCGCACAATTCCAATGGACTCTGACTGGCGATCAAATATTCGAATTAGCTAATTCCGACTAGTCTGAACCGAGACAGAGAAAATGCTTCTTACCGTCAGCAAAGTGTTTAAGAACCTTGCTCCAAAGAAATAAAGCCACTACATGCGCAAAGCCTTCTGAATGCAATATCGCTGCGATTTTCCGGCAATTCTTTTAAAAATTTAAGGGACAGAACATCGCAATATTTTGACTTAATTTCCATTGATTGAATCATGAAACACTGCACGAGTTACGTATGTTTTCATACTTAGCACAACACGTTTTCAGAACGATTGACTCTCCCAAGATGAAATATTTACCGTAAATATTATGTTTACTTAACAGTCTTTTTCGCACTGTAGTCAGTTTCAGATTACGAAATACTATGTCCTAGCACTAATAGGAACTAAAATAGTAGCTAATTTTAATCTCTTTGGCCGATGCTTATTCAACCGGCTGGATGTGTACATGTTCAACTGTTGATAACGCTGACAGTTTTGCTTCTTACGGCGGTAAACACTTGTTTCAATCTTTATAAGATCCACGCAGTTCCATTGTCGGAATTTTGTAATGGTTTTCGTGTGATGTGATATAAGTCTGCTTTTAATTCCCGGCGGCAACACGCACCCCTACAGTCTTCTGGAACGCCACTCCCGATTAGTTACAAGATGTCGTTGTCCAAAGCTGATGGGTGGTATCCTCATCTACACTAGGCCCTTGGATACAATAAAAATGAGTTTCAAATCTGTAAATTACAGCTATATTTTGTTAGTGTATTCACATGCTTAAATCTTTACTTTCTTGATTTTCTAAAAATGTCCATATGACTCATTTCATGTGGAATGAGCAGAGTACTGCTTAATTTTTTTTTCCAACTAAAGTACTGGTTAAGTTGAAACAAATACCAATTATGTCAGCCATCCATATCACAAGATGGTAACGGCTGGCTTTTATACATAACATTTGAGCACCAAACATATTCTGATTTCAAGAACAATGAGCTTATATACATGAAAAGAAATTAAAATTACTTGTATACAGAACATCTAAATAAACTATTAGACTTGCCTAATATCGTGTAGTGCCGGCGCGAGCACGCAGAGGTGCCGAACACGACGTGCCATGGACTCAACTAATATCAGAAGCAGTGCTGGAGTGAAATGACACCATGCAGGCCTGTCATAAAACCGTTCTTCTGAACAAGGCATCCCAGATATATTCATTTCTGAGGAGTCTGGTGTCCAGCGGAACTCAGAAGAGTGTTCCTGGAGCAACTTTGTAGCAATTTTGGACATATGGGGTGTCGCATTGTCCTGCTGGAATTTCCGCTGTCTGTCAGAATGCACAGTGCACGTGAATGGATGCAGGTGGTCAGCCAGGATATGTACGTACGTGTCACATGTCAGAGTCGTATCTAGAAGTGTCAAGGGTTGCACATCACTCCAACTGCAAACACCCCAAACCATTACACAGCCTCCGCCAGCTTGAACACTACCCTGCAGACATGCAGGGCCCATGGATTCATGAGGTTGTCTCCAAACACGTACACTTCCATCCGTCCCATACCAGGAAACGAAACTCGTCATGTTTCCAGTCATCAGCAGTCCAGCTTCGGTGTAGACGGGTCCGGACAAAGCGTAACGCTTTGTGTCGTGCAGTCACGGCTCCCACAAGGGAGGGGTTGGGTGGACCCTTGGGTCCAAATTGAATGGGATAGACAGTGTCTTGAAAGGAAGATATAAGATGAACATTAACAACAGTAAAACGAAAGTAATGGAATGCAATGTCAGGAAATCAGGCGATGCTGAAGGAATTAGATTAGGTAATGAGACAATAAAAGTAGTAGATGAATTTTGTTATTTGGGTAGTGAGATAACTTCTGATGGTCGAAGTAAAGAAGATATAAAATGCAGAATGGCTATGGGAAGAAAAGCGTTTCTAAAGAAGCGAAACTTGTTAACATCCAATATTAATTTAAATGTTAAGAAGTTCTTTCTGAAAGCATTTGTCTGGAGTGTAGCATTGTATGGGAGTGAAACGTGGACGATAAGCAGTTCAAATAAAAAGAAGATAGTAGCTTTTGAACTGTGGTGCTACAGACGAATGATGAAAATTAGATGGGTAGATCACGTAACTAATGAGGTGGTGCTTAACCACATCGGGGAGAAAGAGGGTTTCCGGTATATCCTGACTAAGAGAAGGGATAGATTGGTTGGACACATTCTGAGATATCAAGGAAATGTCAACTTAGGATTAGAAGGAAGCGTGTGGGGTAAAAATCGTAGAGGGAGACCGAGGGACGAATACAGTAAGTGATTCAAAAGGATGTAGGTTGCCGAACGTATTCTCAGATGAACAGACTTGCACAGGACAGGGTAGCGTGGAGAGCTGCATCAAACCAGTCTGCAGACTGAAGACCACAACAACAACATTTATCGATGGTGTTTAACAGCAACCTCGTATGTCAAAAAAATTCATTTTACAGGAGAGTAAAATAAGCATTATTATTTACAGTTACCTCGATTGCAAATCAATAAAAAACAATTATTATCACTACAAATTCTTTCAATAATAAAATATTCCATGAAAACATACTGGAAAATAATTTTCAAACCATACATTAAATAAAAATTGTCAGCGATGTTCTTACATGAACAAACTGACATACGAGATGGCAGTTTAACACCATCATTATGTTAAACCGCTTATCTTAAACGATTACTTCGATTGATGCTCTTAGTTATTGGCATAGGTTGGTATTGTATGTGTCGATTAACTAAGGTGACCAAGCGTACCGATTTTTTGGGACAGTCACAATTTTTGTGTGTCTGCCCGAATTGTTTCAAAGGTAATTCGGTACACCTATTTATCCTGCATTTAAAAATTATGTTCCGATTTAGAAATTTATCTCACCTGTATCGGTCTTTTTCTTATTAGTTTTAATTATGATGGGAAACTGTTTGACAAAACGTTCGTTAGACTTAAGGTACTTATCACAAACTGCCGAAATCGTTTCAAACTGTTACCACTGAGCATACGCGCACAATCTATACCAGTGAGAAAATCAGTGAATTTACAGCTAACACCACTTTTTCAGGTCAACGATGCATTGATATTATTTCTCATTTCAGACAGAATCATGTGCCATTCTCAAATGTGCTTAAGCTAGTACAGTTCAGAGCAAAACAGTGAGATGTTGTTGTTGTTGTTGTTGTTATGGTCTTCAGTCCGGAGACTGGTTTGATGCAGCTCTCCACCCTACTCTATCTTGAGCAAACCTTTTCATCTCCTCATAAGAACGGCAACCCACATCCATTTCAATCTGCTTACTATATGCGTACCCTTGGTCTCCCTCTGCGATTTTTACCCCACACACTTCCCTCCAATGCTAAATTTACAATTCCTCGATGTCTAAGAATGTGTCCTACCAATCGATCCCTGCTTTTAGTCAATGTATGCCAAAAATTCCTTTTCTCACCAATTCTGTTCAGTACCTTCTCATAAGTTACGCGATCTACCCACCTAATCTTCAGCATTCTGCAGTAGCACCATATTTCAAAAGCCTCTGTTGCCTTCCTGTCCTCACTGTTTATCGTCCATGTTTCACTCCTGTACGAGGCAACACTCCACACAAATGCCTTCAGAAAAGACTTCCTTACACTTAAATTAATATTTGATGTTAGCAAATTTCTCTTTTTCAAAAATGCTTTTCTTCCCATTGCCATTCTGAATTTTACATCCTCTGTACTGGCACCGTCATATGTTATTTTACTACCCAAGTAAGAAAACTCATCTCCCACCTTCATTGTTTCATTACCTAATCTAATTCCTTCGGCATCGCCTGATTTTCTAAGACTGTATTCCATTATCTTTGTTTTACTCTTGTTAATGTTCATTTTATACGCTCTCTTCAACACACTGTCCATTCCGCTCAACTGCTCTTCCAGGTCCTTTGCTGTCTCTGACAGAATTACAATGCCATCAGCAAAACGCAATGTTTTTATTTCCTCACCCTGAACTTTATCCTTATTCCAAATTTTTCTTTGCTTGCCTTCACTGCCTGCTCTACGTACAAATTTAATAACATCGTAGAGAGGCTACAACCCTGTCTTACTCCCTTCCCAACTAATGCTTCCCTTTCATGCTCTTCGCGTCTAATAATTGCGGTCTGGCTTTTGTACAAGTTGTAAATAACTCTCCTTTCCTTGTATTTTACCCCTGCTGACTTCAGAATTTGAAAGAGTGTATTCCAATCAACACTGTCAAAAGCTTTCTCCAAATCTACAAAAGCTAAAAATGTAGGTATGCCTTTCCTTAATTTATCTTTTAAGATAAGTCGTAAAGTGAGTATTGCCTCCCGTATTCCTACATTTCTCCTTAATCCAAACTGGTCTTCCCCGAGGTCAGCTTCTCCAGCTTTTACATCCTTCTGTAAATAATTCGTCTTAATAATTCGCAACGATGACTTATGAAACTGACGGTTCTGTAATTTTCACACCTGTCTGCGCCTGATTTCTTTGGAACGGGGATTATTACATTTTTCTTAAAGACTGAGGGTATTTCCCCTGTTTCATACATCTTACACACCAGGTTAAACAGTATTGTCATGGCTGACTCTCCCAGAGACTTTAGTAGCTCTGAGGGAATGTCATCAACTCCTGGGGCCTTGTTCCGACCTAGGTCTTTCAGGGCTCTGTAAAAATTCATCTCTCAGTATAATACTCCTATTTCATCTATTTCCTCTTCCCTTCCTACAAAACCGTCTCTAAGTTCATTTCCTTTTTAGAGTTCCTCTATGTACTCTTTCCACCTTTCAGCTATCCCTTGTTTGCTGAGAACTGGTTTTCCAGCTGAGTTCTTGATATTCGTAGAACTGTTTTTGTTGTCCCCAAATGTGTCTTTTACTTTCCTGTAGGCAGTATCTACTTTTCCCCCTGTTATACATTCTTCTACAGATTTGCATTTGGTTTCTAGCCACTCCTGCTTAGCCATTTTGCAATTCCTGTCAATTTCATTTCTTACTCGCTGTACTCCATTTTGTTGTTTCATATACTGCATTTCTATATTTTCTCCTTTCATCATTTAAATTTATATTTCCCGTGATATCCAAGGATTTTTTGTAGGTCTTGCCTTTCTACCTATTTTGTCCTTGCTGCCTTCACTGTTTCATCTTCCAATGCTACCCATTCCTATTCTACTGTTTTATTTCACCCCCTTTCTGTCAATTATGGCCTAAAACTACCTCTGAAATTATTAAGAACTTCAGGTTTCCTCAATTTATCCAACTCCCATCTACTTATATTCCTACCTTTCTGCAGTTTTTTTCAGTTTCAGCCTACAGTCCATGACCAATAAGTTATGGTCAGAGTCTGTATTTGCCCCTGGGTATGTCTTACAGTTTAACCCTTTCAAACCCCTTGTCCATTTCAATGGACACTACTTTCCGAACATAATATCTCTTATCTGAGAAGACCGATGTTTTAGGACTGCTTGTACATCTCAACGGAAGTCTTGTGGTTCATTCTGATAGGTGATCCTGCCATATAGTGGTGAAGTGACGAAGTATTTGGTCATTGTATGAGACACGATGACCGCACAGAAGAAGCATGTCAAAGGTGGGTGCACATTTTCATTGTTTTTAAGTGTTTAAAGGTTAGAGTTCTCGTTTTATTTATTTATTTATTATTATTATTATTATTTTTTTTTTTTTTTTTTTTTCAAAATTAGCTATTGGCTTTGAAAAATCAGTGTATTACCGACGTTAGAAAACTGATGTCCATTGAAATGGACATTTAGTGTCAATGGTTGTGTTTACTTGTGTGCTTATAATGTATCACTGCTATATAAAAACAACTTCTGTAATGCAACTGCGCATTTTTTATAAGGACGGGGGACGAAACTTGATTATTTTACGTTACCAACGGTTCATTAGATAAAATTCCAAGCATTTATGTTAAGTGTTGCAGTAACTGTGCCTGATGTTATAGTTTCAGATTAGGTTTTTTGTCTTGTTTCGAGACTGTTCATGAAATTGATTACATTTGTCATATTCATTTTCAGAATTTTATCATATTGAAAGGGATGCTTCCCCACAATACTGGAATTGCTTATGTCAGGTAAGGTTTCTCACTTAGAATCCTCAGAAAATGAACAAAGTGACCCAGATGATGCATAATCTATTCCACAATGCATTAGACCTGGTATGTAATAATAAAACTTGATAATCCAAACTGACTATTAAATAAATATAGATCTGGTTGTTGCTAATCTGCATTGTTATTTTCAGGTGCTGATGTAGTTACAAACTAACAAGAGGAAGAACAATTGCAGGAGGATAGTGATAGCACAGAAAAAAATGACCAACATCATACATATGCACAGGCCTCAAATGTTGATGAATCCATTATTCCATCTGATTGAGTGTTTACTGAAAGAAGTGATATTAGATGGAGAAGAAAATCATCTACACTCCCAAGCACACCTGTAGGTGAAGACCAGTATTTAGTGCAGCCATCAGTGTGTGATATGACACCTATTGAATATTTTTCAAATTACATTTCTCATGCTTGCTTACAAAATATGATAATGTAGAAAGATATAAAAAAAAAGATGACCAGATGATGCTGACATAGTTCAGCGAAACCGGGCGTCGTAAATAAAAATTGATGATCAGCGATCTTGGCTTTTTATATATTTCTACATTATCGTAATTGGATCGCCTCCTAGAACGTAAAGCAACTTTACAAAATATGGTTGAAAAAACCAACATGTATGCTTTGCAACATGGGAAAACGTTTACCCAGACAAATATCATGGAAATAAAGGCTTTCCTAGGGCTACATATAATTATGGGATGCTTGAAATTTCCCAGAGTTAGAATGTACTGGGAATCGGCACTGAAGTTATATCTCTTTGTGGAAAGTATGTCTAGGGAGAGATTTTTTTAACTGAGATCAAATTTCCATGTAGTTGACAATCTGGCAAGGCCAGAAAGTTGCAGAGACAAATTTTACAAAGTGAGACCAATTTATGACTGCATGAGACATAGATTTTTGGAACTGCAGATTGAGGAAGAATTGTGTGTTGATGAACAAATGATTCATTTCAAAGGTCATTTAGGAGTAAAGCAGTATTGTAAAGGGAAACCTAAGCCTTGGGGTATAAAACTGTTTTATTATGTGGAAGAAGTGGTCTGTGTTATGACTTTCTGTTGTATCAAGGAGATACTCCAGAAATCTCAAACACTATTGTGAAGAAGTTTGGTTTGAGGGCATCTATTCTTTTAAACCTTGTTGAGAGAATTAACAGGGAACATGCTTATTTATATTTTTAAAATTCTTCACAACATTCAACTTACTAGAAATATCAAAACTAAAACATATATATATGCAGTAGTAACAGCAAGACTATGTCACATGCCAAGTGTACCTTTCACGAATGATAAGAATTTGAAAAAGAAAGGACATGGATTTTCTGAAGAATTGGTGAGCTTGAATGAAGCAGTGATAATGTGT
Source organism: Locusta migratoria (assembly GCA_026315105.1). Classification (NCBI taxonomy): domain Eukaryota; kingdom Metazoa; phylum Arthropoda; class Insecta; order Orthoptera; family Acrididae; genus Locusta; species Locusta migratoria. Next base: position 7,995,850 of record CM048747.1, read on the forward strand.
AAATGATTTGATAACAGACCAGTAGTTATGGCATCTAATTTGGTACCCAAGATGAAGTTCAGCGCTGGGACAAAACAAGAAAGACATATTTTTCAATCTCATGGCCTAAAGTTGTACGTCGTTACTACCATGCCATGGGTGGTGTTGACAAAATAGATATGTTAATTAGCATGTATATAACTTTCATTAAATCTAAAAAATGGACCTTGAGAATGTTGTTCCATGCTATATATTTAGCCTGTGTGAACAGTTGGCTGGAATACAGAAGAAATACTGAATCACTGGGAGAGATAGTAACAATGGGTTTACTTCATTTTAAGCTTAGAATAGGGGAGGCTCTTGTAAAAATGGGCAATAGTACCAAAGTGATACGTGGCAGACCGAGTAATGGTTACAGGACATACTAAAAGCAAAAAGAGCAAGAACTGAAATTCGTCCAGCACCAGAAATTCGAAAAGATCTTACTGGGCATTTTCCTGAGTACCATGACGAAAAAGAAGCTTCAAGGTGTAAAATGCCTAGTTGTAAGAATAAAACTCATTTATTTTGTGAAAAATGTAATGTCCATCTATATTTTGTCAAAGGAAGGAACTGTTTCATAATGCGGGATGTAACAACCGTTGATACTGTTTGTCCATTCCAATGGACATTCTGTAAAAAGTAAATAAAAATATTTTCTGTGATTCTGTTGGATTTATTATGTTTCAAACACCCATTTTTACCTATTACAATGATGAGATTTTTTTTCATGACTGGGAATAATTTGGGTCTGAAAGGGTTAAAAACTGGTTCCGGAATCTATGTTTTACCATTATAAAATCTATCTGATACCTTCCGGTGTCTCTTGGTCTCTTCCACATATACAACCTTCTTCCGTGATTCTTAAACCAGTTGTTTGCTATTATTAAATCATTATCCGTGCAAAATTCTACCAGGCGACTTCCTCTTTCATTCCTTCTTCCCAGACCATATTCACCTACTATTTTTCCTTCTCTTCCTTTTCCCACTACCGAATTCCAGTCTCCCAACACAATTAAGTTTTCCTCTCCCTTAATTGTCTGAATAATTTCCTTTAACTCCTCATACATTTCTTCAGTCACTACATCATCGGCAGAGCTGGTTGGCATATAAACCTGTACTACTGTTGTCGGTGTTGGCTTCATATCTACCTCCACTACGAGAAATGCGATCACTGCGCTGCTCGTAGTAGTTTACCTGCATTCCTATTTTCTTATTCATTATCAGTCCTACTCCTGTGATACCCCCAACTGATTTTGTATTTATAATCCTGTACTCACCTGACCAGAAATCCTGTTCATCCTGCCACCGAACTTCACTAATCCCCACTATATCAACTTCAATCTATCCATTTCCGTTCTTTAATTCTCTAATTTTCCTACCCGATTAAGCAATCTAACAATCAATGCTCCGATCCGTAGAATTCCAGTATTGTCTTCCCTGATGACAACACCCTCCTGAGTAGCCCCACCCGGAGATCCGAATGGGGGACTATTTTCCGTTTGGAATATTTTACCCGAGAGGATGCCATCATCATATTTACATACAGTAGATCTGCATGTCCTCGGAAAACCCAATGGTCAGTAGTTTCCCCTTGCTTTCAGCCGTTCGCAGTAGCTGTGTGACAAAGCTAATGTTCCAAGGCCAGCTCAGTCAATCATCCAGACTGTTGCCCCTGTAACTACTGAAAAGGCTGCTGCTCCTCTTCGGGAACCACACATTTGTCTGGCCTCTCCATAGATACCCCTCCGCTGTGGTTGCACCTACGGTACGGCTATTTGTATCGTTGAGGCACGCAAGCCACCCCACCATGCCAATGTCTGTGGTTCATAGGGGTGGCTTACAACAGCACAATAAGATTTTCTTGCACCACCATTTAATGATCCTACAACAGTACAATCATGAAATGCTTGTGGAAGAAAATCGCTATCTTAAGAGTTGTTGCGTCCCATCTCTGTGCGTCGACTATAACACCACGTTCAAACTCAAACTGTTTTACCAGCAGTAACCGATCTATCGCCCGCGCCAGAGACTTATTGTCTTACATAAGAGTTTCCGACCGCAGCTTCGTCCTTTGAGTGTTTACATAACTCTGTTTCTACTTACGCATGTCTATATCAGTATCTTTAGCTCTTCAGTGTATATAGGGTGAGGCACTTATATATGTTTTTCGGAATATTTGGAAAAACACAAATCGGATTTTTAAAAGATGCAATAAAATTTGTTCATTAATTCAACTATCAATAACATGTCATTCAAGATCTCAATTTACTTAATTTCTCTGGTAACTGATTTCGGTCACTTACATGACCATCATCAGACCACAACTGTAATGATACATAACATATTATTAGACGGATAACTTATTTCTAAACTGAGTATTTAAAATAAGAACAAAATATAACTGTAATGTTGGCCACCAGTTGTTTACAGATGGAGCTGCCTGAAGATTTAATGTTGACTGCTGTAGATGTAGGTGCAGTCATTGTTTAAGTACTGTAAACTCCACCCTCTAATTTAAATGTTAGCCTATCAGATATACGTTGTAACGGAAGTTATACAACAATGGATTTCAAAATGCAACACATTAAATCATTGTATACAATGATTAATCAGGTAGAAAAATGTAAACGGATTTAAAAGTACATTTTTCTGTCTGATTAACCACTCCCCCTGAACCACAGATATTGCCGAGGTGGGGTGGCTTGGGTGCCTCAACGATACAAATAGCCATACCGTAGGTGCAACCACAACGGAGGGGTATCTGTGGAGAGGCCAGACAAACGTGTGGTTCCTGAAGAGGGACAGCAGCCTTTTCAGTAGTTACAGGGGCAACAGTCTGGATGATTGACTGAGCTGGCCTTGTAACATCAGCTAATGTGGCTTTGCCACACAGCTACTGCGAACGGCTGAAAGCAAGGGGAAACTACAGCCGTTACCTTCCCCGAGGACATGCAGCTCTACTGTATGAACATATGATGATGGCATCCTCTCGGGTAAAATATTCCGGGGGTAAAATAGTCCCCCAATCGGATGTCCGGGCGGGGACTACTCAGGAGGATGTGATCATCAGGTAAGACAATACTGGCATTCTACGGGTCGGAGCGTGGAATGTTAGATCCCTTAATCGAGTAGGAAAATTAGAAAATTTAAAAATGGGAATGGATAGGTTGAAGTTAGATATATTCGGGATTAGTGAAGTTCGGTGGCAGGATGAACAGGATTTCTGGTCAGGTGAGTACAGGATTATAAATACAAAATCAATTGGGGGTATCACAAGAGTGGGATTGATAATGAATAAGAAAATAGGAATGCGGGTAAACTACTATGACCAGCACAGTGATCGCATTATCATTGTCAAGATAGATACGAAGCCAACACCGACAACAGTAGTACAGGTTTATATGCCAACTAGCTCTGCCGATGATGAGGAAATCGAAGAAATATATGAGGAGCTAAAGGAAATTATTCAGACAATTAAGGGAGAGGAAAACTTAATTGTGATGGGAGACTGGAATTCGGTAGTAGGACAAGGAAGGGAAGGGACGATAGTAGGTGAATATGGTCTGGGCAAAAGGAATGAAAGAGGAAGCCGCCTGGTAGAATTTTGCACGGAACATAATTTAGTTATAACAAACACCTGGTTCAAGAAACACAAAAGAAAGTTGCATACGTGGAAGAGACCAGGAGACACCGGGAGATACCAGATAGATTTTATAATGGTAAGACATAGATTTCGGAACCAGGTTCTACAGTGTAAGACATACCCAGGGGCAGATATAAACTCTTACCATAACTTGTTGGTTATGAACTGTAGACTGAAACTGAAGAAACTATAAAAAGGTAGGAAAATAAGGAGATGGGACCTGGATAAATTGAAGGAACCTGAGGTTCTTAAGAATTTCAGACGGAGCTTTAGGCAACAATTGACAGAAACAGGGGAAAATGAAACAGTAGAGGAGGAATGGGTAAAATTGAGAGATGAAATAGTGAAGGTAGCAGAGGACAACATTGGTAGGAAGGCAAGACCTACAAAAAATCCTTGGATATCACAGGAGATAAAAAAATTTAATCGATGAAAGGAGAAAATATAAAAATGCAGTAAATGAAACAGGCAAAATGGAGTACAGACGACTAAGAAATGAGATTGACAGAAAGTGCAAAATGGCTAAGCAGGAGTGGCTAGAAGGCAAATACAAGGATGTAGAAGAATGTATAAATAGGGGAAAAATAGATACAGCCTACAGGAAAATAAAAGAAACATTTGGAGATAAGAAAAACAGCTCTAAGAATATCAGGGACACTGATGGAAAACCAGTTCTCAGCAAAGAAGGGGAAGCTGAAAGGTGGAAAGAGTATATACAGGGGCTCTACAAAGGAAATGAATTTCGAGACAATATTGTAGGAAGGGAAGAGGAAGTAGATGAAGATGAAATAGATGATACTGCACTGAGAGAAGAATTTGACAGAGCCCTGAAAGACCTAAGTCGAAACAAGGGCCCTGGAGTAGATGATATTCCCTCAGAGCTACTGAAGTCTCTGGGAGAACCAGCCATGACAAACCTGTTTCACCTGGTGTGTAAGATGTACAAGACAGGCGAAGTAACCTCAGACTTTAAGAAAGATGTTATAATCCCCATTCCAAAGAAAGCAGGTGCAGACAGGTGTGAAATCTACAGAACCATCAGTTTAATAAGTCATGGTTGCAAAATATTAACACGAATTATATACAGAAGGATGGAAAAGCTGGTAGAAGCTGACCTCGGGGAAGATCAGTTTGGGTTCAGGAGAAATGTAGGAACACGGGAGGCAATACTCACTTTATGGCTTATCCTAGAAGATGGATTAAGAAAAGGCAAACCTACATTTCTAGCTTTTGTAGATTTGGAAAAGACTTTGACAATGTTGATTGGAATAAACTCTTTCAATTTCTACAGCAAGCAGGGGTAAAATATAGGGGGGCCTAAGGTTATTTACAACTTGTACAAAAACCAGACAGCGGTTGTCAGAGTTGAAGGGCATGAAAGGGATGCAGTGGTTGGAAAGGGATTAAGACAGGGTTGTAGTCTTTCTCCATTGTTATTCAATTTGTACATTGAGCAAGCCATAAAGGAAAGCAAGGAGAAATTTGGTGAAGGAATTGAAGTTCAGGGGGAAGAATTAAAAACATTGCGTTTTGCCGAAGACAAAGTAATTCTGTCAGATACAGCAAAGGACCTGGAAGAGCAATTGAACGGAATGGACAGTGTGCTGAAAGGAGAATATAAGATGAAGATTAACAAGAGCAAAACTAGGGTAATGGAGTGCAGTGTAAGAAAATCAGGTGATGCTGAAGAAATTAGATTGGGAAACGAAGCAATAAAGGAGGTAGATGAGTTTTGTTACTTGGGCAGTAAAATAACAAATGATGGTCGCAGTACAGAGGATATAAAATGCAGAATGTCAATGGGTAGGTAAGCGTTCTTAAAAAAGAGAAATTTGTTAACATGGAATATTGATTTAAGCCTAAGGAAGTCCTTTCTGAAGGCATTTGTATGGAGTGTTGCCTTGTATGGGAGTGAGACATGGACGATAAACAGTGCGGACAGGAAGAAGATTGAGGCTTTTTAAATATGGTGCTACAGAAGAATGCTGAAGATTAGGTGGGTGGATCGCGTAACTAATGAGGAGTTACTGAACAGAATTGGGGAGAAAAGAAATTTCTGGCATACCTTGACTAAAAGAAGGGATAGATTGGTAGGACACATTCTTAGACATCAAGGAAATGTGAATTTAGCGTTGGAGGGAAGTGTGTGGGGAAAAAATCGCAGGGGAAGACCAAGAGATGGATACAGTAAGCAGATTCAGACAGATGTAGGTTGCCGTTCTTATGTGGAGATGAAGAGGCTTGCTCAGGATAGGGTATTGTGGAGAGCTGCATGAAACCAGTCTCCGGACTGAAGACCACAACAACAACAACAATGATTTAACGTGTTGCATACAGAAATATATCGTTGTATAACTTCTGTTACAACTTATACCAGATTGGCCAACGTTTTTTTTTTTTTTTTTTTTTTTTTTTTTTTTTTTTTTTTTTTTTTTTTTTTTTTTTTTTTTTTTAAAAAATCTGGAGGAGTCACATGATGGCATTATCAAAAATATCAAAAACTGTCATTATCTTACGTCCATTTGTTTGAGATATTGCCATTTTTTCAACAATTTTCAAATCATTTTAATTTTTTCCTATTAGAGCGCCATCTACCATAAAACAAAAAGAAAATGTTACATATTTTTCACAGCGAATTCTATCTGTACTAGTAATAAATCTGTAGATGTGTACCTTTCACCGTAAGCTTCAAAACTATTGGACGAATTTTCATGCAGTTTTCACAAGAAATATGACCAAAGATTGGTTCAGGATCTAGGCATTATTTCATCAAAATAGAATCACAAAAGGAAGATACTGTAATTTTAAGTGTATCCAGTAACCGTCGTGTCTGTCTGTTCATCTACTAGAAACTACTTATCTCCAAAACTACTTCTCGAATTCGCAGTGAGTTTTCACAGGTAACTACAGCGTACCTTGGTGCAACATACAGACTTAGTTTCATAAAAATTGGATCACGGAAAAAAAGAATATCACAACAAATGTTTTTTCATCGACCACCGTGTCATGTAACTGTACGAAGGAGGATGGAAGGAGTATTATAATTTAATTAATCCCCTGGCGAGTATGCCCATGTACAAATGGACTAGTACAGTACGATTGCCTGTTGTTAAAATTAAATGCTGTACCCCATAAGTGTTGCAGTATACATTGTACAAGTTGTTATCCCAGACAAAGGAGTGTCAGTTATTGGTTACATGACAACCTACATGAGGCTGTGGTGGTGATATGTGTTAATTTATATAACAAAACCGGCACAGTATGTGATGTTTGTCCTTGGAGGTGGGGCTCTGGAGGTAGATTCCATTAATCTAATATATAAAGCAGAGTGTTCGTATATTTGTACGTGTTGCATACAAATCTACAGTTTTGTTCCAATCTTTATGAAATTTTGTACACGTAAGCTTCAATCCTTGAGGACGGTCGCCGCAAGTGTAAGAATCACATACGGTATATAGTTCACGAGATATGACGTCAAAAACAATGAGATGCACGAAACACTGCTGCATTATGCGACAATGCTGCTCATTTTCTCCTAAACCATTGGACCGATTTCAACCAAATTTGGTACACACATTCCTTACCGTGAGGTAACAATTTCTGCATGGTTAAGAATCACATACGGCACACGGTTCAAAAGATATTACGTCATAACCAATAGAAATCGCAAAAAATGCAATATAATGCGGTGAGACTTTCGAAATACACTGTATGAGAATGACAGTACTTAGCGACTTGCAACAAACTTTAAACATAATTTCAAATCTTTATTAAACTTTTTCTCGATGGCAACCATAGTAAAATGATGAAAGGAAAATAGTTTCTCGCTTACTACTTTTCAGCTACTTATGGAGTAAAACTACGGCTCTCGGTATGACGTTACAATTTATAATTTGAACACTACAAATTTTAGTGACAGGAAATTTTACAGACACTATACACACATATAGTTGAATATATCTTCTAAATTGTATCACAGTACGACACGTAGTTCATGAGATATGAGCACGTAAACAGTAACGTTCCGCTGTTCATGGACGGAAAACCGTCCCATCACGCACCAAGTTTTAATCTATTGCTTCATTACTACTAATTGTATTCCCAAGAGATTTTACAGACATAGAGCCCTTATACAAATGAATATATACCTGAAAAATGGCAGCAATAAATAAATAAATACCCGGGCAACGCCGGGTTTTAAGCTAGTCTAATATATAAAGCAGAGTGTCCGTATGTTTGTACGTGTTCCATAGAAATCTACAGTTTTGTTCCAATCTTTATGAAATTTTGTACACGTAAGCTTCAATCCATGAGGACAGTCGCCGTGAATATAAGAATCACGTGCGACACATAGTACAAAATGTTCAAATGTTTGTAAATCTATCGGACCAAACAGCGTGGTTTTCAGTCCGTAGCTTACAAACTACTTAAAGCTAGGTCAACTAACCTAAGGACAAACACACACACACACACACACACACACACACACACACACACACACACATGCCCCAGGGAGGACTCGAACCTCCACGGCGAGCAACCGCGCGCTCCGCAGCGAGGCGCTTTAGACCGCTCGGCTACTCCACCGCGGCGACACATAGTTCACGAGATATGACGTCAAAAACAATGAGATGCGCGAAAAACTGCTGCATTTTGCGACAATGCTGCTCATTTTTTCCTAAACCATTGGACCGATTTCAACCAAATTTGGTACACACATTCCTTACCATGAGGTAACAATTGCTGCATGGTTAAGAATAACATAAGGTACATGGTTCAAAAGATATTACGTCATAACCAATAGAAATCGCAAAAAAAGCCATATGCGGTGATACTTTCGAAATACACTGTATGACAATGACAGTACTTACCGACTTGCAACAAACTTTAAACATAATTTCAAACCTTTGTTAAACTTTTTCTCGCTGGCAACCATAGTAAAATGATGAAAGGAAAAAGGTTTCTCGCTTACTACTTTTCCGCTGTTTATGGAGTAATGACGTTACAATTTATAATTTGAACACTACAAATTGTAGCCGCAGGAATCTTTACAGACAATATACACGCATATAGTTGAGTGTACCTTCTAAATTTTATCACAGTACGGTAGTTCATGAGATACGAGCACATAAACAGTAACGTTCATGGAAAATCGCCCTTTCCCGCACCACATTTTAATCTATTACTTCTTTAGTACCAACTGTATTCCCAAGAGATTTTACAGACATACAGCCCTTACAAAAATGAATATATACCTGAAAAAAGGCAATAATAATTAAATAAATACCCGGGCAATGCCGGGTTTTCAGCTAGTTATTTACAAAGACATCTAACTTTCATGGCCAGAAACCGCTCAATATGTTACTGATCTTGTGTCATAATGTCACCTCATCTGCATTTCCAGAAACCGACCTGTATGTTGCTGTCTTGGGGCTCATAAGACCTTCGAGTGCTCTTTGAAAACTCTGTCACATAGAATTAGAGGGAATAATTATCGTGTTGACCTTCAGATAAATAAGTAGGCCCCCCTAACGCTGTACCTGCTCCATGGTTGAAGATTCTTATACCCCCTCTTGTCCGGTCAGTAAATTAATTAACCTATTAAGGCGATCATTTTCTTGCTAACATTAGCATACTACGCCATCGATGCGCTAAGTAAAATGTAAATGACATCGTCACTGTGATGACAGAAGTGGATAACGCGGGTGTGAACGCTTATCGAATGATAGACTGTAAGTACGCATTTGAACCCATCCTCTTGGACAGTTTTTTTGTAAATAGGCAAAAATCATGCAATAATATTTCGGAAATCATTTTCCCTTATTCACGATTTTCTTCACGACTTCTTTAGGTGAACAAGGGTTATCTGCTTAGAAACAAATCTAGGAATCAAATGAAAGTAAGTGATGTTAAGCGTGTAACTTTGAGTAACAGCATTAGTCCAAGGATTACTGAACTTCAATTTAAAATGAAAGCTCTAAAAGCACATAGTTTGAAACCGGTCAAATCGACGGTAAAGCTTTCTCGAGTATAATTCTCAGTCTTCGAAAAAGAGGGAAGAATAAATTGACAAGTGTTTCGGACAAATCAGGGAATGCTTTGGAAGCCTTAGGCAGATTGAGGGATTATTTTAAGGAGTTGCCCAAAACAGGTGAAATACTCAGTAATGTTTGAAATTTAGATGTGCAATAGGATAGGAATCATGATGGGAAGAGGATCACATTTGAGTTAGTCGAGAGAATACCCATTAGATTCCACTGCAATAAATTAGCTGGGGTAGATGTCGGAACTCGTTATGCAATTTCAGGTTTCAAATTGTTACACAGCATCATTTAAATGGCGTGAGAGTTGAGATAGGTTCAATCTGATTGGACAAAAGCAGTAATCACACCAATTTTAAACATGGAAACAGAAAAGATTGTAACGACTACAGAGGTATCTCTTTAATTAGCATTGTGGGCAAAAATCTTCTCAAGTATTGCTGAAAGGAAACTGTGTATTAGTTAAAGTTAAATAGGTATGGGTCTAGGCGTCTTAGCCTCTAAAGACCAGATCTTTAGCGTACAATAGATAATAGAAAAGTGCTACGAATGGAACAGGGAATTGTATCTATGTTTTATAGATCTGGAAACGGCTTAGCCTACTGACCGTGTTCCTAGGAATAAGATATTGTCAGTTCTATGATATTATGGAACAGAAGGAAACTCCTGCAAGAAATTAAAGATATTTACGTAGGTAGTCAAGCAGCAGGTGAAGTTGACGGTAAATTAAGTTCATGGCGCAGGTAGTCTCAGGAGTTAAAACAAGGCTGCAACCTGTCACCGTTGTTGTTCGTGCTATTTATGTTTAAACGATAGACCGACAGGATGAGATTAAAATAGGTGAAAACAAAAGAAAGTCTCGCATAAGCGAACGACTAAGTAATGGTGGCAGATTCGATTGAAAGTTTGCAAAGTAATACTTCAAAGTCAGATAAGATGGTATGAAGCTCAGCATCTCCAAAACAAAGGTAAAGGAGTAACAAAGTTAGAACATGTGGACAGTTTCAAGAACTTAGGATGTATTTCTTCACTGGATGGCAACTTAGTGAAAGAAGTGGAATCAAAATGTGGCAAAGTCAATACAGTGAACGCTCAGCTACGATCTACACTCTTCGGCAAGAAGGAAGTTAATACCAAGATACCGTTCAATATGTCGGCCAATATTTTGTTGTATGGGGGTGAAAGCTGGATGGAGTTACCTTATTGATAAGGTTGAGCCTACAGATATGAAAATAGCAAGGCTGATTGCACGTACTAATAGGAAAAATGGCTATAGGATGACCACAATGATGAAATCAAAGACAAACTGGTAATGAACACCAAACATGAAACGCAATTCTACACTTCATTGTTCATCTGTTGCCAACATTAGCACTTGATTCCGGCGAGAAGCGTCGTAAGGTTTTACCAGTGTTAGCATTGAGAAGTGTGGATCATGGAAGAATTTTTTAGCATTGAGTAGAGGGTCATGGAAGAATTTTATAAGGGGGGGGGGGGGGGTCTATGCTCCAGATACTGAAAGGCATAACCAGCCTTAAATGATGATGATTAAGTTTCTTTTACAATAGTTGTGACAATTCAAATTACGTTTGAGCTCAAAGAATATGTTAGAAGTTTTGATTAACTGAAGTTTGATTGGTTTTAGATTAACGTCTGCCTTGTAGCTCAGTCGATTGCCGACAAGGTGGCTCAGCGCGTTCGGTGAGAGGGCTGGATGCCCTCTCTAATAAAACAACTGAGCCAGTAATCAACGATGAACATAGAACAATCACTATAACGTCCCCAAGGAACTACGGGGACTGCCTGTTGGGTAATTTCCAAGAATGCTTGCAATCGAAGTATCTAGACCTGAAACGATATATTCGTACGTGCAATCCAAATCGATCTTGCGGCTATTACCACGCGACTTATGAAAATGTAAAACTGTCATACCTATTTAGCGACTCAGATAATAAATCTGCGGTTATGCTTGAAAATTACAGATTACAACAGCATAATGTATCATCGATCACAGGTCTCAATCCAAAAATTCGCACCTTCGGCGCTCACTTGCGAAAACAAAAAACCTCTCTGTTAACCTAAGCCTCACTATCAGAGTCAAGCTACAGATCACATTTTAGACACAAAATCTGATCTATAATCTATGTTCTGCTTGTAAACAAACTATCGTCTTTAACTCAGACACCACATATTACTTACGCCACCGGTTAAATTGTACGACGCTTTTCGCCTGGCTCCAGTGGTTATGTTAGCACCAATGGTAATGACGGCAGCTCAGATGATCAATAAATATTTTTCTTGACAACTTCAATTAAAACGAAAATTTTTTTCTGAACGGATAAGGGTACATACAAGAACCTGTCAACCATAGAGCAGGTACAGTATTAATTTTGCTGCGAGTGAAACGAGCAGCAATAACATTTACTCTGTAGCTCATGAAAAATATTAACGCAGTTCTACACTTCATTGTTCACCTATTGCCAACATAAGCACTGGAGTCCGGCGAGAAGCGTCGTAAAGTTTTACACATGCCACCAACAACACGCCAGCACTCGACAACACGCCGAAAACACGACGAAATAATTAGTATGTATATATTCATATTTTGTCATCTCGCGCATCAATATCCGCGAAATTGATTTAGAGTTGCACGTTCGATATATATCGTTTGAGGCTGAGATACTTCGACTGCAGTTATTCTTGGAAATTACAGGCTGTTGTGCTGCCCTCGACATCATCCACAGGCAAGTCGCCCAACTGGCATCAAAATGAAAAGACTTGCAGTAGCCGGCTAAATAACTCCGGACTGGGTCTCCTGGCTAATAATGCCATATTATCATTTCATTTCAGTTACACTGATATCGTTTTTTTTTTTCTTCAGTCTCGTGATCCTTGCTCATGACAAATAAATGAAATTAGTTTCTGATCTAAATAAAAAGGTTAGGAGCCATTGCTATAGAACATGTCTGGAATACACTTAGCATTTGTATTTCTCAACGAGCATCCCCACTCCGAACTGAAAACCTCATTGAGAGAAGAGTGAGACAAGAGTCCGGACGACTCTTCAACAGTTTGATATCCAGCACGAATAACAGATGCAAAATGTACATAATTAGTTTCCAAATAGGGCATAGTCCTTACTGAGAGCCCTTTTGAACTGTGTCAAATATGAACGTTGATTAAATCAGTATCCTACTTTCCCATGTGGTGAGAACTAAACTTTTTTTTAATGTCTTCATCCCAACTCTATTATCTACGCAATGTGTTCCATCATTGTCTATGAATATTCATTGACCAACAGTGTCTGGTTTCCTTGGCAATTTTCAAACGGTTAATATATTTTCTATGCAAAGACTTGTTGGTACAAAAATCTATAAATAATGAGCCAGTTCTAAAAAAGAAACTCACAATAAAACAGGGTAAAGGTTTCATATACGTAGGCATAATTTCTCAGTACTTAATTACGACATACCTTACCTTAAAATACGCGTTTTGCAAATGTCTTTCAAGCCGCGTAACATTTAGGCTGCCAGCTTTTGTAATATTGAGGTATGAATAAAAAATCCACCAAATATGGCACATTTGCTTCCGATCGCCTGAATTGGAGGATGCGCAACGCGATGTTCATTTGTTGTAGACCACGTGATTATGTGGCTAGCGAATCACAGCACAAAGAAGAGTATCGTCGTCGGCCAATGGTAACCAAACCTCACCGCCGCGCAACATGCGAATAAGAATTTTTGACGTTGGAAATTAAATATGCGGTAATGTTTTTATATACGAAACCGCACAATGGTTACAGGATGTGAAAATTGACGTCTTAAGATGAATTTTCAATTATTTCATTTTCGAAATCCCTTGATTACACTTTCAGACAGACGATAAAATAAATAAAACAAGCTATACCTGCTCTATGGTTGACAGGTTCTTGTATGTATCTTTGTCCGGACAGTAACAGTAATTGGCCTCGTAAAATGAAGATTTAGAATTACTTGATCACTGTTTCGTACAGATCATAGGGTAAATAAAACATGCTATACCTACTCTATGGTTGACAGGTTCTTGTATGTACCCTTGTCCGGTCAGTAACAGTTACTGGCCTTGTAAAATGAAGATTTAGAATATCTTGATCACTGTTTCGTACAGGTCACAGGGTAAATAAAACAAGCTATACCTGCTCTATGGTTGACAGGTTCTTGTATGTACCCTTGTCCGGTCAGTAACAGTAATTGGCCTCGTAAAATGAAGATTTAGAATCACTTTATCCTCTCAACTACAAAGCACTGTAGCACGTTTTACTTATTTTATATGTACGAAACAGTCGTCAACTAATTCCAAATCTTCATTTTCCGAGGCCATTAACTGTTACTGACCGGACTAGGGTACATACAAGAACCTGTCAACCATAGAGCAGGTATAGCTTGTTTTATTTATTTTATCGTCTGTCTAAAAGTGTAATCAAGGGATTTCGAAAATGAAATAATTGAAAATTCATGTTAAGACATTAATTTTCACATCCTGTAACCATTGTGCGGTTTCGTATATAAAAACATTACAGCATATTTAATTTCCAACGTCAAAAATTCTTATTCGCATGTTGCGCGGCGGTGAGGTTTGGTTACCATTGGCCAACGACGATACTCTTCTTTGTGCTGTGATTCGCTAGCCACATAATCACGTGGTCTACAACAAATGAACATCGCGTTGCGCACCCTCAATTCAGGCGATCGGAAGCAAATATGCCTTATTTGGTGGATTTTTTATTCATACTTCAATATTACAAAAGCTGGCAGCCTAAATGTTACGCCGCTTGAAAGACATTTGCAAAACGCGTATTTTAAGGTAAGGTATGTCGTAATTAAGTACTGAGAAATTATGACTACGTATATGAAACCTTTTCCTAAAACAGTTAATACAGTGTCTTTATGTCCTACCTTGGTCTTCGTCCTAAAACCTCTGCATCACTTATCAAACACTATATCGATGTATGTGAGTACTATATCGATATATGTGAGTACTAATAAAATATCAGAATTTATTACTTATAGTCCATTATATAAGAGCAACTGTCACCAACATGTGTCTTTAACATATGTGGTTGTTAAGCTCTGGTACATACACAACAGTACATACACAATAGCTGATTAAAGAATTACTGTAAAAGCCACAATGTGCTTTGACGCTATCGGTTTCGAGTGAAGTTCGACAAATATGGAAACGCCTCAAAACGTAGAAAATGAAAGAGCAACTGTGTGGAATGAAAACACACAATGAGAACCATAACTATTTACAATCAATGGTTGCTACATACACACAGTTGTTTACTATGTAATAAGCAGCTTCTGTCTACGCTATTTGTCTCGTAATGCACCCGTTCTCGTTGGGAAAGAATTCACCGTCTTGTATCACACGTGTGTGTTTGTGTGTTAAAACTTAAAACTAGAAAAATGGAAGAGTGGAAACACATTAAAGCATGTCAGCCTCATTATTGCGCCTTGCAGATTACTAACCTTTGTAATGTTCCTTGCTTTCAACCGCCTTCAATTTGTTCTGCACTTGTAATAGCAGTTTAACTCTTTCCATAGGCGCCACTACCGTTTTTGAAACTGCGGATGCTGTGCCACCAGCAAGCATGTCCAAGAGAAACGATGGTTTACTGTACGGATGTGCCTTAGATGACTCATCTTCCGGCATTCAGAGCTATGTACAGTGAACATGAGAAACTGAATTTACACAAACATTTTACCACTCATAACTTTCAGGATGGAAATATGTTATTCATGATTAAGAAGTATAAAGGTTTACAACAGATTTAAAATTTCTATGAAATGCATTATAGTATCTCTTTGGTATTTTAGTCGTTTTACTGTCTCTGGATCCGCGATGAGTTAATTATAATTAAATTTCATTTTTTTATTTTAATATACTCTGTAGTTATCTTACAGTATAACTCAATAATAAAGTGCCTAAAACTCATTTTCTTTGTTGTATGATCAAAACACGATAAAAAAAACGAAATAGTTTTATTTACGCCTGTAAGTTTTTGACGGGTTTTTGTTAGCCTAACGTATTTTCAAAGAACTACATGTCTTAGCAAATTCTAACGAAACACAATGACGCATACAAGTTGTCGAAATACAAAAGTTTTACGACGTTGAAAGGAAACATATGCATTAAGATAGAACTGACATATACTGACATTCAATTAAGAGAGAAAAGTCAAAGATATACGCAGTTCAATGCCCTTAATTTGCAGTAGATTTACAGTAACTTTTCCACACAAAAAGATATTACATACATGTTAACGTAAACCTTGTAATAACCTAAGTACCAAAGATCTTTGGTCTACGTAGCCCAAATACAGTTAGTACCTGTAATATGGAAGAATACGTACAGTAGGGGCACACTCTGTTGTGAAAGATGTTACCGCTTGAACGCTGGAGTACTCCAAGCGGTGAATACGCAGGCATATGCAGAAGTCATTGGAATGATGTTTGTTTTTAATTATTTTCGACATATTTAACGAAATAGTTTATACAATAGCGGAAACTGTTTGCGCTCCCGAGCACCTCCTTGCGGCGTGAGTTGTAAACTACAACTGGGAGTGAACGGCCGATTAACACTGAGAGACTCACAACACTTACATTATTCATCGACGTACTTTATGAAGTAGGAAATGGATGGAAGAGGGAGTGTATGTGCTGCATACGGCTGTAATAGCTAACTACAAACCGATACATTCCGAAATCTTTCTTCCGGTTTCAGAAAATTGGAGAATTCTAAATATCATACTATAAGGAGGCTACTATTAGGCCTATTGAGATCGTTTACATTTAATAAATGTAACCATTTTTATAAGTTCTTTATAGATACAGGCGATGGGTTGTTTGTATGGGAAGATCTGACTTAGAACTGTACACTTTATGAAGGTGTTGGAAATGTGATCAATATTTTTGCGGGGCTTAATTATTCTTTGATGATGATGATGATGCTGTACTTATTCGTTGTTAATTTATTATTCTGTGTCTTTAGTCACGTCTTGTAAAAGTGTTGTAAATGTATTGCAGTGGCAAAATATATACGAAAAAAAAATCAGAATTTATCGTGAAAGATTTATTTTTTGCTGCGCTAGTTTTTTCAACAGAAGGATACTATTTGTACACGTACTCAACCACAATAAGTGCGATCGTTTTGCAACAGACGCGTTTCATTCATTGAATAAATCTTCGCCGGCTGCGGTGGCCGAGCGTTCTGAGGCGCGCCACTCACAGTCTGCACAGCCACTACGGTTGGGGGTTCGATTCCCCTCTCGGGCATGGATATTTGTGCCGTCCTTAGTATTAGCTAGTGCATAAGTAGTTTGTAAGTTTAGGGACTGATGACCCCATAGTAAAGTCCCATAAGCTCTACAAACATTTGATCATTTTATGTGAATAAATCTTCAGTGGTCAAAATTTGATTTGTTTTCACGAATCGAAAACAGTTCGTTAAAAATTTGTAAAATGTTGATTTTTAACTTTTTTTCCTTATTTTCGCTTGACATCATGAAGCGTCGTGGTGTTGTACAGTTCTCGTCAGAGACGATTGCTTTAGTTCCTTCATTGGGTACTACATCCTCACGAAAAATAGTTTCAAATATTTGTTTGCAGTAATTTCTACTTAATCTACTAGAAGCAAAAGAAGATAAAGACATTTCGTGTGTGCGAAGCTTACAGTTCTACTGTTGTCTGTTTGTTTTTATTATCACAGGCACTTTCCTTGACTTTCCTTTCTAATGCCCAATATTTTATGACTTTATTTACTATGGAGTCGAGTGTTCAAGAGCCTCCCCGTTTGTGTGTCAAATTTAGCAACAATTGTTGAACTGGTTAGCGGTTTCTTCTGTGTTGCGTAGCAGATTTATTGCTTTTGATGTTTTATTATCACTTCTGTGTGCTGTTTTGTTTAGCTGCGGGCAGCAAGTGCGAAGATGTTGTGAGTTACTTGCTACGTGACTCAATTTAGGTACCTCATTCCATACAAATTTCCTACCTTCTACATTCACTGATTTGACTGGACCTGAAGCGGTGTAGTGAACGTAATTTCATGTTGTTGAGTAGATATACAACGTCTTTCAGGGCTCATTTACATGGAAGATTCTTTTTCTTACATGGAAGAGATAGCCGTAATAAATATCTTTACGTTACAAGAGACTCATAAATAAAACTGCCCCGCAACGTATCATTTCATACCTCCCAAGAGCCTTAGGAAACTAAAGAAAAGAAATCGTGGTGACTACCGCTCATTGGCTCTACCAGAGGTATGGATGCGGGCTGAAATTCCCATGCCTGACCACTCCTCCGTGTCAACAGCTGCCTTCATCACCTATAGGGCATTAAATGTTTAAATGTTTGTTAAGCTTATGGGACTTACAAACTACTTATTAACTATCTAACACTAAGGACGGCACAA
The DNA here is from genome assembly GCA_026315105.1 of Locusta migratoria. NCBI lineage: Eukaryota > Metazoa > Arthropoda > Insecta > Orthoptera > Acrididae > Locusta > Locusta migratoria. The sequence goes on from CM048747.1 coordinate 8,014,006, forward strand.
ATATCCATGCCCGAGGGGGGATTTGAACTCCCGACCGTAGTGGCCGTGCAGACCGTGACTGACGCGCCTCAGTCCCCTCGGCCACCGCGGCCGACCACAGGGCATTAAACCATATTTTTTTTATTTATTTATTTATTTATTCTGTTCCATAGGACCCACTTCAGGAGTAAGACTCCATGGTCATGGAACAAGTCAATACATTAATTGTTACACAATAATGGTAATAGAAAAAGTGAAAAGAATCAATAAAGAAAAAATAAATTAGCTTAATTGTTTAACTTTTCTAGGAGTTCCTCGACAGAATAAAAGGAGTGAGCCACGAGGTAACTCTTCAATTTAGATTTGAAAGCATGTGGATTAGTGCTAAGATTCTTAAGTTCTTGTGGCAGCTTATTGAAAATGGATGCCGCAGAATACTGCACCCCTTTCTGCACAAGTGTTAAGGTGGTGCGGTGCAAATGTAGATTAGACATCTGTCTAGTATTCACCGAGTGAAAGCTACTAACTCGTGGGAATAAGCTGATATTATTAACAACAAACGACATTAAAGAAAAAACGTATTGTGACGCCAGAGTCAAAATTCCCAGACTACTGAAAAGGGGTCGACATGACGTTCGCGAACTTACACCAGATAATGCTCGAACCGCCCGTTTTTGAGCCAGAAATATCCTTTTTGCATCAGGCGAGTTACCCCAAAAAACAATGCCGTACGTCATAAGTGAGTGAAAGTAAGCGAAATAGACTACTTTTCGTGTTGAAAAATCACTTATCTCAGATATTGTTCTAATGGTAAATATAGCAGAATTTAGTTTTGGAACAAGATCCTGAACATGGGCTTTCCATGACAGCTTACTGTCTATATGAACACCTAGAAATTTGAACTGTTCAGTCTCACTTATCACATGCCCATTATGTGTAATCATAATGTCAGATTTCGTCAAATTATGTGTGAGAAATTGTAAGAACTGAGTTTTACTGTGATTTAACATCAACTTGTTTTCTATTAGCCATGAACTTATCTCTTGAACTGCATTATTTGATACTGTGTCAATATTACGAGCAAACATCCTTCACTACCAAGCTGGTATCATCAGCAAACAAAAATATTTTACAATCACCTGTTATACTCGAAGGCATATCATTTATATAAATAAGAAACAGCAATGGTCCCAAAACAGACCCCTGGGGCACCCCATACTTAATTGTGCCCCATTGGGATTGCACGTCATAGCCATTTTCTACATTGCGGAGAATTACCTTCTGTTGTCTATTATTAAAGTAAGAGGTGAACCAGTTGTGGGCTACTCCCCGTATTCCATAATGTTCCAACTTCTGCAACAATATTTTGTGATCAACACAATCAAACGCTTTTGTTAAATCAAAGAAGACGCCTAATGTCCGTAGCCTCTTATTTAACCCATCAAGTGCCTCACAGAGAAACGAAAATATAGCGTTTTCGGTCGTTAAACCACTTCTAAAACCAAACTGTACGTTTGACAGGAAATTATGTGAACTGAAATGATCAATTAATCTTGAATATACAGCCTTTTCAATAACTTTGGAAAAAACCGATGGCATAGAAATAGGTCTATAGTTGTCTACATTATCCCTTTCACCTTTTTTATAAAGCGGTTTCACTACTGAGTACTTTAATCTGTTAGGAAACTGACCATTCCGAAAGGAAAAATTACAAATATGGCTTAGTACTGGGCTAACATATGGAGAACAGTACTTTAGAATTCTGCTAGATACCCCATCATATCCACAAGAGTCCTTAGTCTTTAGTGATTTAATTATTGACTCAATCTCACCTATGGAAGTATCATGAAGGATCATTTCAGGCAACAGCCTCGGAAACGCATTTTCTAAAAACGTTATATGATTACCTGTAGAAACTAGAGTTTTGTTTAGTTCCTCTACTATATTCAGAAAGTGATTATTGAATATTGCACATATATCTAACTTGTCAGTAACAGAAACATTCCTACTACGCACTGACGTTATATCTTCTACCTGCTGCTCCTGACCAGACACTTCCTTCACGACTGACCAGATAGTTTTAATTTTATCCCGAGAGTTTGCTATTCTTTTTGCGTACCACATACTTTTTGCATTCTTAATGACATTTTTCAGAACCTTACAGTACTGTTTGTAATGAGCTACTGCATCTTCATTCTGACTGCTTCTAACATTTTGATACAACTCCCGCTTAGTTCTACATGATACTCTTATCCCCTTTGTCATCCACCCTGGCTGTCTGTTACTGAAAGTACCCTGTTTTGAGCGTTCTAGTGGAAAGCAACTTTCAAATAGCATAATAAATGTGTTCAGAAAAGCATTATATTTATCATCTGCATTATCAGCACTATAAACATCCTGCCATTCTTGTTCCTTAATTAGGCTTAAAAAGGTCTCAATTGCAACTGGATTAACTTTTCTGAGTAGTTGATATTTATGTTTAATATTTGTTTGAGAACAAATACTTTTTAGAATTAAAAGTTGGGCATCGTGGTCTGATAGGCCATTTACTATTCTGCTGACAGAGTGCCCCTCTAATAATGAAGAATGAACAAAAATATTGTCAATGGTAGAACTGCTATTTCCTTGCACTCTCGTTGGAAAAAATACTGTTTGCATCATGTTATAGGAATTAAATAGATCTAACAGCTGACGTTTCCTTGAGCTATCACCTACACAATTAATGTTGAAATCTCCACACACAATTAAATTTTTATACTTCCTATACAGTGAACCCAGAACCAATTCCAGCTTGGGCAGAAACATTTTAAAATCTGAGTCAGGGGATCTATAAATAACAACTATTACTAGTTTAGTTCCATTAACATTAACAATTCCTGCACAACATTCAAATATCTGTTCTGTGCAGTTTTAGAAAAATCGATTGACTCCGATGAAAAATCGTTTTTTACATACATGGCCACTCCCCCACACTGCAAGGAACTCCTAGAGTAAAAGGCAGCTAACCTGTATCCTGGCAAAGGAATTCTCTGAATTGTCACACCACTTAAAAAGTGCTCTGAAATACCAATAATGTCAGAATCAGTATCAATAAGGATTTCATTAACTTTATCTCTGATACCCTGTATATTTTGATGAAAAACAGTAATTCCCTTATTACTTATATTCTTAGACTTTGTCAAAGGTGGTTCATTTCTTAGAGGGACTTCCTTTAAGCAGGAATATCTATCAGCTGTCTTCAGTCTAAAAAAGGTGCAGCCCTAACACCAACTACTGCAGGAATTTTTCCATGAGTGAAACCCCCACCCCTACTACACTGTCACCTATGAGCTTTGCCAACCTCCCCTTCCCATACCTATTGAGGTGCAGACCGTGCCTAGTAAAATCCGACCTTTGGATAGTTTCAACTGGCACCACTGCAATGTGATCCATGCCCTCCGTCATCAGCGCCTTTTCAAGCCCCATGTTAAGACGGCTGACAGCCGTATTAAGACAAGGCCTATCATGACGCTGAAACAGCTGCACGAAATGCACATTCGTGCCACCAGTTTCATTTGCTATCCTTTCCAGATCACCACCTATATCATATTCCCCGTCCCTATCAAGACTGTTCCCGGCCCCACCCACTATAACTACCTGATCCTCTTTTGAAAAATTCCTACATAAGTCCCCTATGTTACAAGTGACCTGATCTAACCCTGCACTAGGCTTCACTATGCTGGTGACCTGGTACTCACTCCCAAGTACTTCCTGCAACTGTTGGCCAACACCTTTGCCATGAGAACTACCTAGCAGCAGAACCTTCTTCTTCCTAAGAGACCTCTCTACAGATTTCGGCTTACCAAAAGCTGAGGTCTGCTGCGTACTTCCTACACCTACAGCTACAGGAGGTTCATCTCCACTCAACGCTGACAGTTGGTCAAACCTATTTGCAACTTGCAATGTAAAGCTATCTGAATACCTTCTCCTAGCTACCTTCTTGCCAACTGCCAGTTCCCATTCCCCAGCCCCCCTTCCCCTCCTCAACCTACCTAGTTCCTCTTCAGCGTTTTTCAACTGCAACTGAAGGGCGCAGATCAAACGCTCCTGCTCCTCTATCAACTTATTCCTGCTGCAAATCCTACAGTTCCAGGAGAGAACCTCACCACAATGCCCACTGTCTTCCCCACTGCACTCCCCCCCATGAAAATACTTACTACAAATCCCACACTGCAGCCCACTACGCACGAACCTACGACAGAGCCCACACTTTTCACTCATGGTAAAATTTTACAATAATTTGTTAAGAAAAACTAGACGTCTACGTTATGAAGTTAAGTTTCTACAAAATAAGTTGGAAGTACCTCTTAACTACAGCAATCAACAAACCTCAGTCTCTACAAATCAAGTAACAACAACTAATAGTATCAGAAAAGAGCAAATAACACTACCACAGAAACTTTACACTGTTGCTTGTATAAACAAGTTCAAATTCAAGCGTCACTAATAAAACAACTAAACACTGTGAGAGTACAAGAGTTATCAAATACCGTAACTTAAAGTTTCCCATCCTTAACTACGTTAAAAACAGCAAGTCACCTGTTGAAAAGTACTAAAGTTAATAAACAACTAGCGCGATAACACCTCCTGAAATCTAAAACTTTAATAATTTAACTACAATACACAAACACTTATTAGAACTTAGCTTTCGGAGACCGCTACGGCTTGTGATTGGCTGCCTTCACCTCCCTTCATTCATCAAGCCACCGCCAACTACAGTAGGGCAACACTATTCTTTTTGGGAATCGATTCTTGTAATTCAATCCCACATTGTGAATCGATTCCTACGCTTCGTTAGCGGTTCTTTATAGTCTCGAATGGCACAATTCTTACAGAATGCCAAAGCGTTCTACATTCTGTTGGAATCTAACCTTGTGACTCTTTTCCTACGATTCGTTCACGAATCTTTCTGATCTGCAATCGCACGATTCTTACATAATGCCAAAAAAGAGACATTATGGGTATCGGAATTTTAAATATTTATGGTACTTAAAATTCAGACTTAAAATAATAACCATCCAAACATTTCGATTCAACTCTCACAAATTCTCAAGGAAATAGTCTTCGAAGTTTTGCAAGCGGATATAAATACGTATTATGGTACCAATTATTTCTGCTGTCAGTGTAGCTCATTTAGTAGCGTTGAAAGTTGTCAAAACCGTGAATATAGTTCACGTAATTCGAATCTTGCTATATATATTTGTTCTGTGAGAATACTTCAGCCGTTTAAATATAAATTTCATTAAATCTAAACGTTATAAAATACTTATTATGTAAAATCACGTTGTTCCAGTAAACACGTCTATATAGATAAACTTTGAAAATCAAAACCTATCTTTAAATGCTAAATTTTATTCGAGATACAAAAAAATTACGCGATTTTATAGAAGACCTTTCTTTGTGTAAAATCGGTTTCTTTAAGCAAAGATGAACATAAAACACGTAAATAGAAAAAGAGATATTCGAGTCAACGTTAAAAAACATTTAAAATCAGGTTTTTATATAAAAAGAATATTTTTGTAAAATTGAGTTTTAACAAAAGCTACAACTATGTAGATGAACTCAAAATGCAAAAAAAAAAAACTATCTAAATACAAAATATAATCCAAACTACAGACATTTCCACAGACATTGCTGATGTGGGATGGCTTGCGTGCCTCAACGATGCAGATAGACGTACCGTAGGTGAAACCACAGCGGAGGGGTATCTGTGGAGAGACCAGACAAACGTGTAGTTCCTGAAGAGGGGCAGCAGCATTTTCAGTAGTTACAGGGGTAACAGTCTGGATGATTGACTGAGCTGGCCTTGTAACATCAGCTAACGTGGCTTTGCCATGCAGTTACTGCAAACGGCTGAAAGCAAGGGGAAACTACAGTCGTTACTTCTCCCGATGACATGCAGCTTTACTGTATGAATATATGACGATGGCGTCTTCTTGGGTAAAATATTCCGGAGGTAAAATAGTCCTCCATTCGGATCTCCGGGCGGGAACTACTCAGGAGGATGTCGTCATCAAGAAAAACAAAACAGGCATTGTAATGATAGGAGCATGGAATGTTCTAAACCTTAATCGCGTAGGTAAGGTAGAAACTTTGAAAATAGAAATGGATAGATTAAAATTAGCTATGGGAGGGATTAGTGAAGTTCGGTGGCAGAATGAACAGGATTTCGGTCAGGTAAGTACAGGGTTATCAATACAAAATCAGTTGCTGGTAACGCAGGAGTAGGTCTGATAATGAATAACAAAATCGGAATGCGGTTTAGTTACTATGAACAGCATAGTGAACGCATTATCGTAGCAACGATGGACACAAAACAAACACCGACCACAGTAGTGAAAGTGTATATGCCAACTAGCACGGCAGATAATGAGGATATCGAAGAAATGTACGAGGAGATAAAATAAATCATTCAGAAAGTTAAGGGAGACGAAAACTTGATTGTGATGGGACACTGGAACTCGGTAGTAGGAAACGGAAGAGAAGGAAATGTAGTAGGTGAATATGGAGTGGGAAGAAGGAATGAAAGAGGAGATCGCTTGGTAGAATTTTTTGCAGAGCACAATTTAATTATCACCAACACTTGATTTATCCACCATGAAAGAAGGCTGTATACGTGGAAGAGACCAGAAGACACTGAAAGGTACCAGATTGACTTTTTAATGGTAAGGATTAGATTTAGAATCCTGGCTTTAAGACATTTTCAGGGGCAGATATAGACTCTGACCATAACTTATTGGTTATGAACTGCAAATTAAAACTTAAGAGACGGCAGAAAGGTAGAAAATTTAAGTTATGGAACCTGGACAAACTGAAGGGACCAGAGGTGGTTGAGAGTTTCAGAGGGAGCATTTGGCAAGGATTGGCTGAAACGGGAAAAGTAAAACAGTAGACGAAGAATGGGTAGCTCTGAGAGATAGGGTAGTGAAGGCCGCAATTGTTCAAATGTGTGTGAGGTCTTATGCGACCAAACTTCGTGAGCATCAGTCGCTAGACTTACACACTAATTACTTGACTAAAACTAACTTACGCTAAGGACAACATAAACACCGCAGCGGCGTGCGGACCGTGACTGGCGCGCCGCAGACCGCTCGGCCACTGCGGCCGGCAGTGAAGCCCGCAGAGGATCATGTAGGCAGAAGGACAAGGCCTGATAGAAATCCCTGGTTAACACAGGATATACTGAGCTTAACTGTGAGAGGAGAAAATATAAAAATTTAGCAAGTGAAGCAGGAAAAAGGGAGTACAAACGTCTGAAAAATGAGATTGACAGGAAGTGCAGTATAACTAGGGGAAAGATAGATACCGCCTACAGGAAAATGAAAGAAATATTTGGAGACAGAAAATCAACTGTATGAATATCAATAACTCAGACGGAAAACTAGTACTAAGCAAAGAGGGGAAAGCTGGACTGTGGAAGGAATATAGAGAGGGCCTAAACAAGGGAAATAAACTTGAAGGCAGTATTCTAGAAATGGAAGACGCAGTGGAGGAAGATGAGATAGAAGATATGATACTGCGAGAAGAATTTGTCAGAGCGCTGAAGGATATGAGTCGAAACAAGGCAACTGGAGTAGACGATATTCCGTCTGAACTGCTGATATCGTTAGGAGAGCCAGTCATGAAAAAATTGTTCCATCTGATATGCAAGATGTATGAGACAGGGGAAATACCCTCCGACTTCAAGAAGAATATCGTAATTCCAATCCCAAAGAAAGCAAGTGCAGAACTATCAGTTTGATAAATCATGGTTGCAAAATACTAACACGAATTATTTACAGACGAATGGAAAAACCTATGGAAACCAACCTTTGGGGAAGATCAGTTTGGATTTAGGAGGAATGAAGCCACACGGGAGGCAATAATCACATTACGACTAATCTTAGAAGATAGACTAAGGAAGGGCAAACCTACGTATTTAGCGTTTGCAGATTTGGAGAAAGCTTTTGACAATGTCGACTGGAATACACTCTTACAAATTCTGAAGGTAGCAGGGGTAAATAATAGGGAGCGAAGAGTTAATTCAAACTATACAAAAACTAGGCAGCAGTTATTAGAGTCGAAGGGTAAGAAGGGGACGCAGAAGTTGGAAATGGAGTAAGGCAGGGTTGTAGCCTTTGCCCAATGTTGTTCAATCTGTACATTGAGCAAGCAGTGAGGGAAAGCAAAGAGAAATTTGGAGAGGGAATTAAGGTTCAGGGAGAAGAAATAAAAACTTTCCGGTTTGCTGATTATCTGGAAGAGCAATTGCATGGAATGGACAGTGTCTTGAAAGGAAGATATAAGATGAACATTAACAAGAGTAAAACGTGGGTGTTGTTGTGGTCTTCAGTCCGCAGACTGGTTTGATGCAGCTCTCCACGCTACCCTGTCCTGTGCAAGTCTCTTCATCTGAGAATACGTTCGGCAACTTACATCCTTTTGAATCTGCTTACTGTATTCGTCCCTCGCTCTCCCTCTACGATTTTTACCCTACACGCTTCCTTCTAAGTTGACAATTCCTTGATGTCTCAAAATGTGTCCAACCAATTATCCCTTCTCTTAGTCAGGAGATGGAAGAAACTTCTTTTCTCCCCAATTCGGTTAAGCACCTCCTCATTTGTTACGTGATCTACCCATCTAATTTTCATCATTCGTCTATAGCACTACATTTCGAAAGCTTCTATCATCTTTTTGTCTGAACTCCTTATCGTCCATGTTTCACTCCCCTACAATGCTACACTCCAGACAAATGCTTTCAGAAAGGACTTCCTAACATTTAAATTAATATCGGATGTTCGCTTCTTTAAAAACGCTTTTCTCCCCAAAGCCATTCTGCATTTTATAGCCGGCCGCGGTGGCCGAGGGGACTGAGGCGCTCCAGTCACGGTCAGCAAGGCCACTACGGTCGGGGGTTCGAATCCCCCCTCGGGCATGGATATTTGTGCCGTCCATAGTTGTAAGTAGTTCATAAGTAGTTTGTAAGTTTAGGGACTGATGACCCCGTAGTTAAGTCCCATAGACTCTACAAACATAAATACATACATACATTTTATATATCCCTTATTTCGGCCATCAGAAGTTATCTTTCTACCCAAATAACAAAACTCATCTACTACTTTAATTGTCTCATCACATAATCAAATTCCTTCAACACTGCCTGATTTTCTGTCATTACACTCCATTACCCTCGTTTTACCCTTGTTAATGTTCGTCTTATATCTTCCTTTCAAGACACTGTCCATACCATTCAACTGCTCTTCCAGATCCTTAGTAGTCTCTGACAAAATTACTATGTCATCGGCAAACTGAGAAGTTTTTATTTCTTCTCCCTGCACTTTAATTCCCTCTTCAAATTTTTCCTTGTATTCCGACACTGCTTGCTCAATGTACAGATTGAACAACATTGCGGAAAGCCTACAACCCTGTCTTACTCCCTTCCCAACTTCTGCGTCCCTTTCTTGCCCTTCGACTCTAATAACCGCTGTCTGGTTTTTGGATAGGTTGAATATAACTCTTCGCTCCCTATATCTTACGCCTGCTATCTTCAGAATTTGGAAGAGTGTATTCCAGTCGACATTGTCAAAAGCTTTCTCCAAATCTACAAACGCCAAAGACGTAGGTTTGCCCTTCCTTAGCCTATCTTGTAAAATAAGTCGTAATGTGATTATTGCCTCCCGTGTGGCTTCATTCCTCCTAAATTCGAACTGAACTTCCCCGAGGTTGCATTCCACAAGTTTTTCCATTCGTCTGTAAATAATTCGTGTTAGTATTTTGCAACCATGATTTATTAAACTGATAGTTCCGTAATTTTCACACTTGTCTGCACTTGCTTTCTTTGGAATTGGAATTACGATATTCTTCTTGAAGTCGGAGGGTATTTCCCCTGTCTCATACATCTTGCGGTAGGTGGAAAATGTTTTTCATGACTGGCTCTCCTAACGATATCAGCAGTTCAGATGGATTATCAGCTACTCCAGGGGCCTTGTTGCTACTCAGAGCCTTAAGCGCTCAGTCAAATTGTTTTCGCAGTATCAAATTACCTGTCTCATCTTCCTCTACTTCATCTTCCATTTGTAGAATACTCCCGTCAAGTTTATTTCCTTTATATAGGCCCTCTATATATTCCTTCCACAGTTCAGCAAATTTGTATAGCTTATGGGACTTAACTACGGGGTCATCAGTCCCTAAACATACAAACTACATATGAACTAACTAAGACTAAGGACGCACAAATATCCATGCCCGATGGGAGGATTCGAACCCCCGACCGTAGTGGACGTGCAGACCATGACTGGCGCGCCGCAGCCCCATCGACCACCGCGGCCGGCCCACAGTTCAGCTTTCCCCTCTTTGCTTAGTGCTGGTTTTCCGTCTGATTTCTTGATATTCATGCTGCTGCTTTTCTTGTCTCCAAATATCTCTTTTATTTTCCATTAGGCAGTATCTATCTTTCCCCTAGTTATGCATTCTTCTACGGTTCTGCATTTGTCCTCTAGCCACTCCTGCTTAGCTAGTCTGCACTTCATTTTTCAGACGTTTGTACTCCCGTTTTCCTGCTTCACTCGCTGAATTTTTATATTTTCTCCTGTCATCAATTACGTACAGTATATCCTGTGTTATCCAGGGATTTCTGTTAGGCCTTGTCCTTCTGCCTATATGATCCTCTGCTGCCTTCACTTCCCTATCTCTCAGAGCTACCCATTCTTCTTCTACTGTATTACTTTCCCCCCTTTAAGCCAATCTTTGCCTAATGCTCCCCCTAAAACTCGCAATCACCTCTGGTTCCTTCAATTTGTCCAGATTCCACCTCTTAACTTTTCTACCTTTCTGCAGTCTCTTAATTTTTAATTTGCAGTTCATAACCAACAAGTTATGGTCAGAGTCTATATCTGCCCCTGGGTATATCTTACAGTTTAAAACTTGGTTTCTAAATCTATTCCTCACCATTATAAAGGCTATCTGGTATCATCCAGTGTTTCCTGGTCTCGTCCACATATGCGCTTCTCCCGCCGACCGCCATTGAGACCATAACCGCCTGCACTACAACGACTCAGTAGCTGTCAAAACTCATCACTTCATAATATTCCACAGATCCTGCTTCCTCTCCTGATACCAATGCAAAATCAGGAGAGAAATTTATACTGTTTTTGTACACAAAAAGATTAAAGAATCCTGATGATGACAACTTAAATGCCATTCGATTTAAATGGTTTAATGTACTTGTGGGTCAGGCAAACAACGCTGTTATACTCTCGTTTGCCACCCACTACTGGTACAGGACGTCTCCGTTCTTGCCGAGTTTATCTACAAAGCTACTATTTGGCCGGGATAACTTGACGATTTTGTTGGTGCTGCCACAAGCGGGAAAATCGACACCAGTTGAAAGTTATTCTTTTATTTACATGAGCTACCAACCTTACAATGGTGCTTGACGCGAAGAATTAATGTACACATTGTTAGGGTAACGGTTCCAGCCAGTGATCAATGGTTCCAGCACTGCAGCAAGCAGCCGATGCTGCCTTCCGTTCATGCAAGACAAGCTCCCAGCAGCCACCGCGCGAATCGTCAAGTTATCGTGGCCAAATAGTAGCTATGGCTGGAGAACAAACTTGATCCCAGAAACTGGGACTGGAGGGAATCAAACTCATCTCTCTCCCCGATTCACATGGAATGACCACCTGGTTCAGAGAAAATACTGCTACCGATTTCATGCGGCTGGACTGAAGGCTGCAGAAGAAAGTACAGATATGTGAAAGCTGACCTAAATTGCACCACAATGTGCGCAAAATGTGGTTGACGAAGCTGCACTAATGTGCCTCGCAGTGATTTGACAGAAGATTTGAATGATGGTTTTATGTAAAAGAAAATATTTACAAGAATTTATTTGTTTGATAGATATTGTGGTGTTTTCACTGTCTACATGCTGTACATATGATTGTAAATATACTAACAAAAGTAATTATTGATTAGTATTACAGTAATTTAAGCTGCATTAATCGAAAGTAAAAAGACTGTAAAGCAAAAATTGTTCCGTATAAATAAGTCTGTTTTAACAGACATAACACTTCATTTTATCTTCAAATTTTACCGCTTATAGACTAATTAACTTACTTAAACATGCATTTTCTGAGAAGAATTTCACCAGAATTTTTTTCTGTGATATAGATAACTTCGTTAAATGAACCGTTTTTCGCGAAGGCTTCAGAAAAGGAAAATAAATTGACAGGTGGAAGAGAGGGAAACACCCTCGATAGGGGATGGTATGTTTCTGTTTTTTTACTTCTACAACCCCTAAGAGATTTTTCCCAAAGTTTCAAAACTTTATAATTTTTAAAATACGTTTTCTATTTTTTTTTTTAATAAATTACATTAAGGGGTGGGAGAGGGTGACGCACCTGCGATAGGGGAGGGGACTCTTCTGTTTTTTCTTCTACATCCCCTACGAGTGTTTCCCCAAATGTCTAAAAACTTTATAAATATTCCCCCATTTTTCCTAATTTATCTGGACAATAGAGCAGGCAGGGTTCAGGTAAGGGACCGCGAAAGTTACGACTGGCCTTAAAGGGTTCGAAACTTTGGAATCCTTCTAACTGACTCATGTTTATTAAATACATCTAGAGACGCAAGAACATACAGCGGTACATACGCATACATGTATGTAAGAACCGTGGACTATTGAGAGGTAGTAATACTATTTATATTTCCCAATTTCATTTAGTCTGTCGATTTAATTGCATGTTGGGTTCTTTGTATTCTAATTTCTCCAAATTCTTAATGCCATATGTTAGAAATGATCATTGCATGATTTTGGTGCATTGGGAGTATGCCATCTGGGTAATTGTGTTAGGCGCTTGCCGCCACCAGCGAAAAACGTGGGAGAGAATGCCGCCCTAGTTTCGCGGTCACCGGTGTATAAAGATACGGGACAGGATGTCGCCCAGCCCCGGGGGTTGGGGAGAGAGAGCCGCCCCGGGGAGTCGAAGGGAAAGTGGGCCGGCAGCTTTGTCACAGAGTAACATATACAGAGAAGCAGCCCCCTCTAAACCACTGTCCTACGCTCCACTGGTAGTTCCGCAAGATGCTATCAAGTGTCAGGCGGTTCCCTGGCTTAGTACCGTAGACCACACTAGAGGCGCTTCTGAAGATAGCGTGGAGGGGAGGCTAAGGGGAGAGCTCGTGCCGCCTGCCACGAGGCCACGGCGTTGTCCGGCGTGCCGGCGTTTGAGGAGAGGTGTTGGTGGGGACAGCCGCTACCTGCCGCCTGCTCTGGCCAGTTTAAAGGGCTGCTTCTGACCTCAGTGCCATCACGGGACATCTTATGAAACTGCTGGAAACCCTCCCTCCCCGCACCCCTGAGCATAGGACCGGGCCCTTACGGAGGTTTCCCGTCTGTATATATTTGTCTGTGGCATTGTGTACGCTGCGTGGACCCTCGCGGTCGGCTGGCGCCAAACTTTACGACTTTTGCCAGCGCCACGTTGGCGAGGCGTGGGTTGCTGAGGGGTCTCGAGAGAAAATAGGACGGAGAGCTCACGACGGGAGACGGCGCCCATGCGATAATAAAATAATTTAGCAGTCTGGAGATGCCTATCGTGAAACACAAAATTTCACGCTGTCTCTGGGAACTGTGGCATACGTGAGTCTCAGGCCTGGGAAAGTTTTCGAGGGGGAGGAGCTTAGTAACGCTAACAATAGCAAATTGATTTGATTGGCGAGACCATTGGGTCCTCTCTCTTACTGGCTTGACGTCACATGTGGGTGGAGTCTGGCGGCCAAAGAAAGTTTTTTCTTGGCAAGAGCGTTGTGGTAGAGAAGAAAGAGGAGAAGTGTGGAGGCCACTGGACGGTTCGGACCTCTTGGCTGCAGCGAGGAGTTGTGGCAAGAACTCCAAAGTTTTCGGAACTTGCCAGTTGGTGAACTTACACAGTTTTACATAGCGTCTGTGTGATTGCTGTTTGCATTCACAGTTCTACTGAGAAACTTGTAAATATTCTGAAGTGGGAGTTATTTTAGAACAAGCTCACTCATAATCAGGGTAATTTACTGTTCTTGAATATCAGCATCCACCACTGGGTTGGAAAATTGCTGTACTTTTTTGTAGCTCGAATACTTTAGAAATTGCCGCGCCGATCGGGTAGATAATTTCCCATCCGCGATCGCATTCATCAGCCTGCTCTTCCATCAGCGGCCCATCGACATAGGTGATGCTGTTCAACTGTATATGATAAAGTAGCGCCAACGCATGAATAGTGAAAAGTTTAATGAATGGTGGTTGATAGGTGTTGGTAGGTGTGAGTTTGCGTGGTCGTCATAGTCGATTTTAATCGAGTGTGTCTGTTTCAGTGCTTAACCTTCTATTGGCCTTTAAATACATTTTTTTATAGGGTAACACACCAAATTTATGACTATAGCTAGTCGAACTTGTACTTTTTCATTTGGTGTTAAAATTTTGTCCTTTATTCTGTAAAAAGTATTCCGATCATTAGGTAATTTTTGTTTGTGCTATTTCAAGTCATTATTTTTTGTATGATTTTTTTCTTTAAATGAATTGACATTTTTTCATGCATGTCGTGTTTTTGATAACTTGGCACATAATTTTTGTTAAATACAGTAACTATTTATGAACATCGTGTACCTGATTTCAACCACCTTTAACATATTTTAGAGGAGTTATCTCTTGTCTATGTTAGGTAGGTCAGGGGATTTGTGTGCTTCCAACAACAGTGTGTGGAAACACGCACTTTCACAAAAATGTAAATAAATAAGTGAGATTAGACTACTGGTCGTTACTACTTTCAATTAGGCACAGTAAATTCTCTGTTTCATATTGTTAATAATTTTATTCTATTTTTTTTAATAATGTGGTTCATAGTGTGGGTTCCTGTAGTCATGTCCTAGTTCATGAACCACAGGCAACATATGAGTGGCCAAGTAAGTGGTCCTGACAGTTGGGATACCAGTTACTTTGGAAAAAGGTTGGGCATCTCGGACATATTCTGAGTCGTGGCCACCTTTGTGCTCAGACGGCAAAGACTACCAAATCCACCGAAATCCACCGGTTAGTCCCTCAACCGTTAGGGGTAAAACCCAGTGGGGCCCTGGGCAAGTAAGGCTAGCAGCCTGCTTTCCAGGTACTTCAATATCATGCTGGCAACAATCAGAGCAAAATGCCTCGGACCTTTGGAGGTGATGGAGACCCACCTCTAATTGACAGACCAGGGACTCCTCAGATACGACTTGGCAAACGATCTGGAATGAGATGGGGAGCTATTAATATCAATGGAGATAACAATGGGAAGAAGGTAGAGCTGGCAGAGGCTTCAAGTAATATGGGGGTAGATGTTTTAGCTGTTAGTGTTGTTAGAGTAAGGGGAGAGAAAGAGAACGAAGTCGGAGAATACAAGGTCTACCTGTCAGGAGTTAAAGTAGGAAGAGCACAGTGGGGTGTAGGATTTTACATCAGGAAAGCAATCGAACCAGCATAATTGCATTAAGGTATGTAAATGAACGACTGATGTGGATAGGTTTGGCCATCTCCGGTAAGAAAATTAGGATTGTGTCAGTGTATTCACCCTGTGAAGGGATAGATCAAGATGAGATGGACAGATTTTACAACGCACTTAGTGATGTAGTTGTTAGAGTGAAGGATAAGGATAGTGTTTTACTCATGTGTGATTTCAACGCCAGGATAGGAAATCGAACAGAAGGTTATGAAAAGGTTATGGGTAAGTTTGGAGAGGATATAGAGGCCAACAGGAACGGAAAACAGCTCTTGGATTTCTGTTCCAGTATGGGCTTAGTTATCACAAACTCCTTCTTTAAGCATAAGTACATTCACCGCTATACGTGGGAAGGAAGGGGAACTAGATCTATCATTGACTATATAATAAGAGACCAGGAATTCAGAAAGACAGTCAAGGACACACGTGTTTTCAGGGGGTTTTTTGATGATACTGATCATTATTTAATCTGCAATGAAATTGGTTTTGTGAGGCCAAAAGAGCAGAAAGTCAGGTCCGTGTGTAGAAGGATAAGAGTGGAGAAGCTTCAAGACAACGAAATTAGGCACAAATACATAACAATGATCTCAGAAAGGTACCAGTTAGTTGAATGTAATGATTTACAGTCACTGGAAGAGGAATGGCCAAGGTACAGGGACACACTACTGGAAATAGCTAGAGAATGTCTTGGAACAGTAGTGTGTAAAGGTAGGAAGAAGCAGACAGCCTGGTGGAATGACACAGTCAAGGAAGCCTGTAAAAAGAAAAAGAAGGCATATCAAAAATGGCTCCATACTAGAAATCAGGCAAACAGAGAAAGTTATGTTGAAGAAAGAAACAAAGCCAAACGGATAATTGCGGAATCCAAGCAGAAATCATGGTAAGACTTTGGAAACAAGCTTGAATCTCTGGGTCAAGCCGAGGGAAAACCATTTTGGAGCGTAATTAGCAATCTTCGAAAGGGAGGGAAGAAGGAATTAACAAGTGTTTTGGACAGGTCAGGAAAGCTGCTAGTCAATCCTGTGGATGTCTTGAGCAGATGGAGGGAATATTTTGAAGAATTACTCAATGTAGGTGAAACGTTCAATGATGTATCAGACTTTCAGGTAGAATGGGATAGGAACGACGATGGAAACAGGATCTCATTTGAGGAAGTAGAGAAAATGGTCAGTAGATTACAGTGCAATAAAGCGGCTGGGGTGGATGAAATTAAGCCGGAACTCGTCAAATACAGTGGAATATCAGGTCTCAAATGGTTACACAGGATAACTGAAAAGGCGTGGGAATCGGGACAGGTTCCGTCTGACTGGACGAAAGCGGTAATCGCGCCAATTTTCAATCGTGGCAACAGAAAAGATTGCAACAACTATCGAGGTATCTTTAATTATCGTTGTAGGCAAAATATTCTCAGGTATTGTTGAAAGGAGAGTGCGAATATTAATTGAGGACAAGTTAGATGAAAATCAGTGTGGGTTTAGGCCTCTTAGAGGCTGTCAGGACCAGATCTTTAGCTTACGGCAGGTAATGGAAAAGTGCTATGAGTGGAACAGGGAATTGTATTATGTTTCATAGATCTGGAAAAGGCTTATGACCGTGTTCCTAGAAGGACGCTACTGTCAGTTCTTCAAGATTATGGTGTAGGAGGCAAACTTCTGCAGGCAATTAAAGGGCTTTACGTAGACTGTCAGGCAGCAGTTAGAGTAGATGGCAAATTAAGTTCATAGTTCAGGTTAGTTTCAGGGGTAAGACAAGGCTGCAATCTGTCACCACTGTTGTTCATACTATTCATGGATCATATGTTGAAAACAGTAGACTGGCAGGGCGGGATTAAAGTAGGTGCAGTCTCGCATATGCGGATGACTTAGTTGTAAAGGCCGATTCGATTGAAAAGTTGCAAACTAATATATCAGAGCTCGTTCAGAGGTGCAAGGATTATGATATGAAGATCATCATCTCCAAAACGAAAGTAATGTCTGTGGGAAAGAGATTCAAATAGATTGAGTGCCAAATAGGAGGAACAAAGTTAGAACAGGTAGACAGTTTCAAGTACCTGGGGTGTATTTTCTCACAGGATGGTAACATAGCGAAAGAACAGGAATCGAGGTGCAGCAAAACTAAAGCAGTGAGTGCTCAGCTAAGATCTACTCTCTTCTGCAAGAAGGAAGTAAGTACCAAGACTAAGTTAGCAGTTCACCGCTCCATCTTTCGACCAACTTCGTTTGTATGGGAGTGAAAGTTGGGTGGATACAGGTTACCTTATTCATAAGATAGAGGTTACAGATATGAAAGTAGCGAGAATGATTGCAGGTACCAATAGATGGGAAGAATCGCAGGAGGGTGTTCATAATGAGGAAATCAAAGAAAAGCTGGGAATGAACACCATAGATGAAGCAGTTAGAGCGAACAGACTGAGATGGTGGGGTCATGTTACACGCATGGGAGAAGCAAGGTTACTTAAGAGACTCATGAACTCGACAGCGGTAAGATGAGTCGAGGTAGACCAAGAAGAAAGTACTTAGATTCGGTGCAGAATGATTTTGTAGTGAAAGGCGTAACACCAGAAGAGGCATCAATGTTAGCATTGAATAGGGAATCATGGAAGAATTTTATTAGAGGTACTATGCTCCAGACTGAACTCTGAAAGCCATAATCAGTCTATAATGATGATGATGATGATGATGTTTAAATAATAATAATAAAACATAGTGGTGGCCCTTGAATAACTTGATTGTTTTGTGATGATGGTTAATTTTAAAAAATTATTCATTTGCAAATTAATGAGCTATCTGCAAGTTGGCAAAAAAGTAATAGCACTCAAATGACGGACAACATTCAGTTGACGTAATAAATAATAAATGATGAAAAGAGCAACAACATTTCACTATTATTAGAAATTCACGTTACGTCCCAACAGTCAGTGAACGGTCATTTTCCAGCCAAATCTTAATTTGAACCCACTAGAATAGCTCTCACAATTTACAAAGCAGGTTTGGGCCTCATTTACAGTAACTAATTTACACTACAAACCTCAACAGCCACTTTTCAGCCAACATATTAATTAAAGGTGAAACGTAAAGTAATTGCACAATTTAACCGGGCGGCGTTAGGCCTTAAGTTCTATACCGTTACATGTCACACACTTTAAATTAACTCTAAGAAGCAAACAACGACCGATATCCAGCCTATTATCAGAAATACACTTTACGTTCTAACACGCAGTGAACGGTCATTTTCCAACCAACTCTTAATTTAAACCCTGTAGGATAGTTCTTAAAAATTTAAAAAGCGGTTGTAAGCCTCATGTACAGTGACTAATTCACGCTACAAGCAATCAGCAGACACTTTTCAGCCCAAAAATTTGAATTCAAGTTAAAACGAGGTAATTGCACAATTTAACGGCGTGGCCATAGACCTCAAGTAGAGTTACTATAAACCGCAACCATTAGCCTCCATGGAAATAAGCCTCTGTTATAGCTGGCTGTTCAGTAGGTTACAGAAACGAAAAGTTCTAGTGCCACGCTATGTGTGCTCTTACTTCGCCGAACTTGACCAAGACAGCAACAACTAGAGTCACTTAGACACACGTAATATAGTACCTCAGTTGACAGATCAAGGCGTCAGACGGACGTGAACGGAGTTGTGATCGAACTAATTTTCCTTAGCCTCTCTGATGATACACTCGACCACTCTTTCCGTTAGGTAACGATGTCGGTCTTTGTCCACACAGACTCCCTCGCAAGCTCTGAGATACAAACGAATCCACACGAAAGCACTGCTATTTACAGCACTTAGGTTGGTTTTCCTTACAACACACGCTGGTTTACAAACTTGTACCAGTGAAAGCGGAGAACAATTCTCAACTATATAGGTTCCTTTTTCAAGGAATTGCTGGATAAAAATTATTCCGCTGCAGATACAATCCCACACCATTCACAATCCGGCGCCACTTCTGACGATCCTAGAAAAACAAAACGGACCTTCACCCACCATCCGAAGCGTCACTCTCCCTTGGCTCTTCTTCTGCGCCGAATCGTTGAGTGTGACCACAAACGCCTTCTCACACACGACACACGCGCCGCGGTAAACCTCACTGATCTGCAGGAACTGGCGTCACCCCAAGAGGCGGTATCACAAGTTACACTGGTTGTTGAGAAGTATTGTAAGCTAGATCATTGGCATCTAAGAATGGTTGAAAAACTTATTTAGTATACATATATCAACACAAAATAAAAAGTTAATAAGGTTGCTTGTACTGCCTTCTACAGTAGTTTTTCCTCCTTTTTCCCACACTAATATGTATAGTAGGCTGCTGATTTGTTAACAATTTTTCACATACCGACAGATATTTCAGTTTTTTTTCTTTCTTTTTTTATTTTCTTTTTTTGTAAAGTACTAGTAGTAGGCTGATTTCAAAAAGAACCATTTATAAGTCATTGATATATCGTGCAGTGTAGTACCTATAATTGAAATGCTGCTGTTTTTTTTTCCATAACATCCTCACATATAAGGGAAAAGTATTTATGACTTTTAGACATACCTGAAGACACAACACGATCAACTATGATGGGCCCACATATTACAAGACAAATTATGCAAACATTGACATGAAAGCAATAATGGACTCCTCCCCCCCCCTCCAGCAAATTTGAGACCGAAAAATTTCTAGAAAATAACAAAATAAAGGTTATGGCTATGTAACACAGAAAAATATGACGGAAATAAATCGGAATGAAGATGGAACAATCTATAAAATGGACTTTACAGCTTTCCAACCGCCAGGGGAAAATAATCAAAACAAAATATAGCGAAAAAAGTTGGATGAAATTTAGTGCCGGTGGAAACTGTGAAATAGAGAGTTCACATTATGTTATAATTTTAAAACACAACAGGACACAAATAAATAATTGTTACAGGATAATAGCTAGCCTAAGAGGTGAGTGAATGGGTAGGGTATGGGGAAGCCGGAGGTGAAGGTGGGGAACGGGGTTTAAAGTGACTGCTTGCACAATGTGGGCATCCCAGGTTGACATCTTGGTCAGATAAAAACTTTCAATTGTCGCTATTGAATTATTTCAAATTCCTAATGCAGGCTAAGATAATACTTTCCCTATTCCACCCACACCCATAGCAGGTAAAAATTAGTTAGAGCTATAAGAACTTCAAGGACAACAGTTGGCGTTGAATATCTCACCTGCCTACCTTCGACCTCATTATGTCCCATTCACCTTTAGCATTACATCAGAAGTAACTGAGTCAAGTAACAAATTTTAGATCCATGTCCAGCATAGCTGTGATCAGATATTTTGTGGAAATTCTCAGCTGTTTTGAGGGGGGGGGACACCAGTCCTCATTACTTATTTTCCAATAATTCCTCTTCAGGGATCATATTAATTTACAACTTGCATTAGATTAGTACTTGTTCCATAGATCATGAATACAACGTTTCGTAATTATGTAGATCATGTTAGGTTAATGAAAGGTGTCTTTACAAATTATTACTTTGTACTAAATATTACACAACACAATTTTTTATTTTTTTTCAGATTTACTAATTTATATCTAAAAATTCCTCTATAGTGTAGAAGGAGTTTCCATTCATAAATTCTTTTAATTTATTTTTAAATGCTAGTTGGCTATATGTCAGGCTTTTGATGCTGTTTGGTAGGTGACCAAAGACTTCTGTTCCAGTATAATTCACCTTTCTGTGCCAAAGCTAGATTTAACCTTGAATAGTGAAGATCATTCTTTCTCCTAGTGTTGTAGTTATGTACACTGACATTGCTTTTGAATTCGGTGGGATTGGTAATAACATATGTCATAAGTGAATATACAGTATATACTGTGAAGCTACTGTGATGATCCCTAGTTCCTAAAATAACTGTCTGCGGGATGATTTTGGATGAGCTCCAGCAATTATTCTGATTACATGCTTTTGTGCAATGAATACCTTTTTACTTAGTGATGAATTACCCCAGAAAATGAGCTATACAAAAGCAGAAAATGAAAATAGACATAGGAAGCTAATTTACTGAGATGTATATCACCAAAATTTGCAATTACTCCAAGAGCATAAGTAGCTGAACCCAAACGTTTCAGCAGATCTTCAATGTGTTTTTTTCCAGTTCAACCCCTCATCAGTGCATACACCTAAAAATTTTGAATATTCTACCTTTGCTACAGACTTCTAATCAAAGTCAATATTTATTAATGGTGTATGGTGTCATTACATTTACTGTAAGGAACTGTATGTACTGTGTTTTATCAAAATTTAGTGATAGTCCATTTGCTGAGAACCACTCAATGATTTTCTGAAAGACGTCGTTTACGATTTCTTCAGTTAGTTCTTGTCTGTCAGGTGTGATAACCTTGTGGCACCCCATGTTTGATTGTTCCCCAGTTTGAGGAATCAGCTGTTTTTTGCATATTATGTGAATTACTCATGTCAACTTTCTGCACTCTTCCTGTTAGGTATGATTTAAACCATTTGTACACTGTCCCAATCGTACCATAATAACCATAATACTTTACTTAAACTTGAAGATTTCCATGATTTACACAATCAAAAGCCTTGAAGAGATCACAAAAAATTCCATGCTATCATACATGGAATTTTCTAAATTCTTCAAGTTGTAAATATGTGTTATTATTGTGAAACAGGTTTGCTTATGTGAATTATAATTTCATTTCTATTCTGCAAATCAGTTTACTTAATCTACACAGTTCATTTTTCATTCCTTATCATTAATTCACTAAGTGTATTTTAATTTTGGGAGAATAATCAATTTTGGTTTCCTGATTAGGAGACCTGCTTGTTAAATATCTTCACTTTCATGCAAATCATTCTTTCAATTCATTGCACCAGTAGAGTATTAATGGCAGTTTGTAATCAACGAGATTCTAGCCATGATGTATTGCATGAGTACCGTAGCCCCCACCCCTCGACCCTCAGCCACTTGCCCGATCAAAGGACACCACCACTCGTCCTTCCCAGAAGGATAGAACAAACAATAGCATACTTAAGGATGATTTCATCGAACATGTAATTGCACTTAGTAAGACGAGCCCCCCGAGAGCTGGGAGGTAGGGTGATGGTCGTATGGGTTCTCGATACCCATAGTTCTCCAGTCTTGAGGGACGTCTCTGGGGAAGTTATGCCTCATACATAGCCTCTCCTTCCCAAGTGGCTCTTTCCACCTTCACAAGGTGCGAGGGGTGCAACCAGCACTGCCTGGATCACGTTAAGTCTGGGTAACACTAGCCACCAAAAGACTGAGCTGTGACCCAACCTGAGGCGAAGGCAAAGGGTGCGTGGTGCAGGGGGAGCTGCGTCGAGGACTGACCATCTGTCCCCGGGAGGTTGAGCGGCGTGCTGGCGGCCAGGCTGCGGGGGTGTGCATCACTGGTGCGCTCACCTGCTGCCTGATGCTGCCACCGCTGCTCCCCTCCCTCTGCAGGGGAGTGCGACCACCTGCTCCTCTGCCTGCCTGTGACCTCGTTTGCCGGTGTGGGATTCTGGCTTGCGTCGGCAAGTGCACTCCGGCATGTCCCTGGCTATCCGGGACATGATCCACCAAACTGTCGCTGTGATGACACAGCATGGATAGGTTAGCTGGGTCCAGACCCCTGAACGACAGGGTGACCAGTCCACCACCTGAGTAGGAGTGGATCCTTGGCCTTCGGGTGGGAGCTCGGGCTAGTAGGGGGTGAAGGGTGAGGAGTGCATCCGCCTCTCCCGAGTGCAAGGAGTGCAAGGAATACTTGCCTGCATGGGCCGGATGAAATCGTGACAAAGCCACTGAAGGAGACTAGTGTGTTGGAGGTGGCGCGCTAAACCCAGCAGCTCAGAAATGAGAAGCCCTTGACTTTGGGCCGAAGTTGGTGGTCGAGCTGCAACAGTCCCCTCCCCCCCCCCCCTCCCATGCGAGAGAGGCCGGTCCGGGGCAAGAGACGGGCCTCCATCTTTTCCCGTTTCCGAAGCAACATGGCTGACAGTAAAGGAAGTGGGTCGCGTGTGTCTGAGCGCTCTGCCTCCCTATCCACGGGTGGGAGCGCCTCTGAAGGTGAAGTTGAGTCCGCGTCTCCAGTGGTCGATGACCAGGTGCAGTCGGAAGCTGGTGACTGGCTGGAGTGGTTGACGTCCATGCTGGACGCCGTTAATAACAAGGGGAAATACAATAAAACGGCGGCCAGTAAGATGAAGGTTTGCCTTGCAGCGTTGGCTGTCTGACAGTCCAAACTGGAAGGACAGGTCGAACAGCTCGAACGTGAAATAGACAAATATAGAAAACAACCAACCAAAACCTACGCGGGAGTGGCGGCACAACTATGTTCACACACACACTGCCTGTGTTCACACCGGATGTGAAGTATCTCGGTCAACACTATGAACAATGCGCAATCCTTAGTACTCTCCACTGGAAATTCGCTAGGATCCACTGCAGGACAGAGGTGCTCCTTACAGAGCAATAATGTACAAGAGTCATTATCTGCTCTCCCCACGACAAATCATTGTGAGAGCATCCCACCACTAGCAACGACACACACAGCCGGCACAGGCGAGAGAGCGAGTCTGCCTTAATTTTCCTTGTTCTGCTTGTGTATATCTTCCAATGACGTCTCGTTTAAGTATTCCCTCTCAGATATAATGGCGTCTGATGGAATTCGCGTTTCAACTGCGTCCTAAAACCTGCAAGTAAATACCATTTGTTTAGAGTGGTATTGTGTGGCTTCTAAAAGGATTTTAAAGTGCCTGTATTTCCCCAAGAAGGAAAATTGCGTTCTGGCCGGAGACCACCCAGGGCGAGGGAGTTGGGGTGAGGAGGCTACCACCCACCTGCCTATTGTCACCGGGCGCCTTGTCTCGCTTTAGAAAAACAAGTGTTTGTTCACTAGTACATGTCAGCATTGGTTATCTTATTCCACTTGCGACATAATCTCGTAATTTGCATATCAGACTGTAATTATTAACATTAAAAATGTCCGTACCCCATTGAGATTATACTCAAAAGACTCGTCTCGATGAGTAGAATGTGATTTCGACGTCGGAATATGCAAGAAATGACAGTGAGGAAAACTTGACTCCTTCCAATGGCCGTTCTTAAAATTATCACATTCTGAAATGAAATGCTATCTCTCTTTAGTGTTCATGCCCCGTTACAATGCACACAATTCTTTTCTAAATGTACCAAGTCTTTGAAAGTTTCCTTAGATTGATGTTTCGTGGTCTTCTATTTCCTCCTCCCATCCAGTATTTCGACAGGTAAGTTTTCCAACTCCATGACTTCCTGTAATCCATCACTTTTATGGGTTCAATATCCAGTTCTGTGCTTTCCAACAATTCTTCTAAATGAAAGAATTCAGGTAGTTTAATTTTATCTCTTATTTCCTTTATAAAACAATTGCTGAAAGTAAACATAGCAAAGTGAATCTCTCTATCAATTATACCCTGTTACAATATTAAACACTGCAAACGATTCTTTACAACATTATTCTGACACAGATCAAATACCAATAATTGAGCACCCCATAAGACATTTAAAATTGTCCTCTCCCTACATTTAAACAAAACTAAACCCTATTATACAATGGTAATTCCTTGGAATTCACAATAAACAATAAAAAAATACATGAAATAATTTAAGCTCAGCAGTTAACCGACTTCCGACCATCTACACTAAAACATTTTTTTCTCAAAAGCACTAACCTAACAATACCCTTCTTCGAAATGACACTCGCCAATACAGCAACCTCGGAACTGAGAAGACATAACGGTAATATTTTACCTGCCCGATGCAAACACAATTAAAATAGATTTTCAGTTCTGTAGAGCAAGATCGACCAGCCCTTTACCCAAAACATAGATAAAAATTTCATACTCCAAACACAAATCAAGTTCCTTTTCTGTGATTTCTTTTTTTCATTTCACTAAACCGAACTCGGATTTATTTTTTAATTGTTAATTACAAGTAGATGTCTACCACAAACAAAGATAGATAGGATGCTAACCTACACACTGCAACACCTGATCGTTAAAAGAACATGGTTTGTCTACACTTTTTTTGGTTACAGTACAACTACATAATTCCAATGTAATGATCACAAACACTTCTATCGCACCTGAATGAGAGACTCTTTCGACCTCTCATCACAATGCAGGAAAATGCGACACGCCTCTGAAAGATACATAAACATCTCTGCTCCAACCAGAGAGGACATAACGGTAATTCTTTACCTGCCCCATAGCTGGGATTGAACACACTACAGATTTTCATTTCTGTAGAGCAAGAGAGACCAGCCCTTTCCAGGAATATAGACAAAGAGAGACAAAAATTCTTACTCCAAACATAAATCAAGATACTTTCCTGTGTCAAATAAGATTTCTTTTTTTCAATCCACTAAACCGAACTCGGATTTTTTAAATCGATATTTATAAATAGATGTCTAATGCAAACGAAGATGCCAAGGATCCTAACCTACACAATGCAACACGTGATCAGTAAAAGAACATGGTGTGTCTACACTTTCTTTTGTTACAGTACAACTGTGTACGTACAACGTAATGATCTCAAACACTTATATCGCAATCCAACGCCCGCATACATCGATCATCATATGTCTACACATTTTTTGCTGATTAGCATGCAAACGCAATGTGTCAATCAACTAACCTCAAGACGGCAAACGTCCTATTGGACAGAGGAGTTCGCTAGATTTACTGGCACACCAGTCATTTTTCCGTGCTATTAACCCAACAAAGAATTTTCAAAAAACAGCACAATTGCTCTCTAAGGAATTTGCTAGAAGAATCCATATGGATGGGATTGACACAGTACAGGGCTGCATTTTGTAAATATTGGCTATCTTCGTTTAAACAGTATTCTGATCTAGTGCATAAGCGTATATTGTAGCCTCCAGTCTGATAATGCCAAACAAAGAGGGACACGTATACTGAAAATGCATGTCAGGAATCTTTATAAAATCGATAAGGTGACTGCCGGTAATTTTACTGACACCATAACTCGTGATTCGAGAAATAAATGTAGCTTTTTACTTGGCAATTCGTCGTCAATCACAATAAGCAATCGATTCCAGCTGCCCTATCAATTACCACAATCACGTTTCTGCTCCCTATTCAGCCCCTTTCCAAGCGAAAGTCATGGGTGGATACTAGGTACTCGCACATGCCTATTTTGTTAATATATATATATATATATATATATATATATATATATATATATATATATATATATATATATATCCAGCGAAATCATGTGGGATGCCCAAATCCAGGCGATAAAAGTCACCTACATGAAGGTGTTGTAGTGTAGATGGGAGCTCCTCCATTACAACATTTACTTTAACATAAGGTAGCCTCACTTTATAAGGTACAGCCACATGATGTGCATATTTCCTCGATATGTTCTTCAGTGTTTCCTTACCGAATTTCTCCAGCATTTCGAGTGCTCGCACAACGTCGCCGCTTGGTGGGAAAAATTTAATGTCGCCTTGTCTCCATGGCTTGCAAATGACGAACTTGTCGAATTTACTACGCATGTATAAGTCAAAAAATCAGCAATAATATTCCATCGCAAAAATTTACGCTGCATAACTGACACCAGTCGTAAATTAAACACCACTAACACAGAATCAAACATGCAACACTTCATAACTTACACAGTGCAAAGTTTTTTTACAACCACACGAACATAATCCTAAATCGACTTCTTTAGAAAGCTCTAAAGAAGTCTGGAAACAGACAATGCATCGCTTATTTTAGAGTAGTTCAAACACTTTTTACTTAAATTATATCCCAACTAGCCTACGATACTCTATGGTAACAAAAACCCAACGACCGAACTACAACACTAACGTACAACAAACGGTCCTAGCCATCACAGCTCTTTTTAATTATTCCCTAAGCTTGCAAACTACTTACAATAAATTATGCTAAGGACAACACACAAACACCCATTCCCGAGGGAGGACTCGAACTCTCAACAGCGAATGGTCGCGCGTCGAAGCTGGGCGCCTTAGTGCTGTGGCAACTCATTTTACTAAAGTTCTAAACGAACTAGCATGCGACAATCTGCTGTGGCAACTCATTTTACTAAAGTTCTAAACGAACTGGCATGCGACAATCTCAGTATCTCTGAGTTGTTGGTGAACCCCCCACGAACATCTAGCCGATCGATCATGCATCTTTTTGAAACGTTTTCTATCATTCACAAGACCACCTGCCTCGTATGTTTAACAATCACTCCAGTACAGTCATCGTATTCCCCCTTTTAACAAATTAATACTCTCGATAAACATCTCTAACACACCAAATTACATCCTAAAAATAACTGACACATAGAACAACTAACAAGGAACGATCCTTACAACCAACAACGCAACGTATTTAGTGCATGTACATGTTAGATGTTATTCCAGGTAATTGTATTGTCCAAAGTACGAAATAATTGGCTCCTTTCTTCCAATATTGGTGTTATACAACATGTACGTCAATAAGTAATAACTTAGGTTTAAAAAAATCCTTTTTTAGGGGCGCGGGTTCGAGTCCCAGACTGGGTCGCGTGGGGGCGGCAATCTTTAGGGCTGTCGGTGGGACAAGGTGGAGGTGGTGATGGGGGCGGTGGTGGGGGGTGGGGTTGGGGACTGTACTCACACAAGTGCTCGCTTGTGGAGGCGGTTGCCCTTGTTACCGTTAAAAACATAGGTTGTTACCATTAAATTGATACGCAAATATATTAAAATAAATCAGCAGCAGTGGGGGCGGCATTCGCACAAGTGGCCAATTGCGGGGGTGGACGTAAGCCGAGAGCGCGGCCGTCAGAGGCGGTCATGTTGTTTACAAGAACTTTATTTGTTATTTGTCATTCGTCCTTCAGAGCGTCATTGTGTTACTAAGTGCAATTACATGTTCGATGACAATCATCCTTAAGTATGCTAATGCTTGTTCTGCTCTTCTGAGAAGGATGGGTGGCGGCGTCCTTTGATTAGCAGTCTGGCAAGTGGGCGAGGGTGGAGGGTTGGGGATAACAGTACTCGCGCAATGCATGCTGCCTGCTTTCGTGCGGTATGATCGACCCCAATTGAACCGCTCTGTCAGGAGGGTCAATATAGAGAGATTAGATTACATTAATATCTGTTGCATAGATCATATATATGACATTTCATAATGATGTGGAACGTGTCAGTTTAGTAAATGTTGTCTACACATAACAATCGATATTTAAAGGATTTTATACTACAATTTCTTTTGTTAAGTTTTATCTAAAAATTCATTGTAGAAGGAGTTGCCACTCAGAAATTCCTTCAATTTCTTTTTAAATACTACTTGGCTATCTCCCAGACTTTTAATGCTACTTAGTAAGTGACCAAAGACTTAGGCAGCATAATTCACCCCATTCTGAGCCAAAGTTAGATTTAACCTCGAATAGTGAATATCATCCTTTCTCCTAGTGTTGTAGCTAAGCACACTGCTATTACTTTTGAATTGGGTGGGATTGTTAATAACAAATTTCATTGAGTGAATATAGATATATATTGTGAAGCTACAGTGAAGATCCCTAAATAATTGTCTGCAGGATGCTCTTGGGTGTGCTCCAGCAATTAAACTGATTACACGCTTTTGTGCAATGAACACTTTTTTACTCAATGTTGAATTGCCCCAGAATATGATCCCATATGAAAGTCATCAATGAAAATAGGCGTAGTAAGCTAATTAACTGAGATGAATATCACCAAATAATGTAATGACTGTGTAGCTGAACTCAAACGTTTCAGGAGATCTTCAATGTGTTTTTTCCAATTCAGTCCTTCATCAATGCAAACACATAAAAATTTTGAATATTCTACCTTAGCTACAGATTTATGTTCAAAGTCTAAATTTATTAATGGTGTCAAGCCAGCTCCGCAGTACTGGGCACTTTTACAAGGAGAATTTTCAGAAGGCACTAGATTCACTACAGGATTGCACTGTACATAGTGTTTTGCTTGTCCCAAACCCTTTTCCATTGCACAGTTTTGCGACGGCGATGGCGCTTGCGATGTGCCTCACAACATAGTTTTGCAGTAGGCGCAGAAGAACTTTCTTGCATTTGATACTCAAGAGAAACACTGTTCAAATCCACAGTGTGATTGACATTAACAGCATGAACTGTTCTCGCACTCTGCGCAGCACTGTTCCTAACGGCACCGTTCTTAGAATTTTTATTCTGTGTACACACTGTTTGTACATGTCCTGATTTGCCACATCGATAACAGATGGCGTTGCGACGAGGGCACTGCACACGTTTGTGGCGAGATACACACTGGGGGCAAGATTTACGTACATTTTTCTGAAAAGAGCGATGGCGCACGTTATTCACATTACTTTGTCTAACACGACGGGGAGACCTTTGTGTCGCACTTTTACTCTGGCTACTGTTCACTGTCTGTTCAGCACAGCCGGTAGAATGAAAAGAATTAATAAGGCTCGACTGAGAGCTGTGGCTAGGAAAGCGTCCGTTGCTGTGCACTGAATTAACACTGTGGCTTGCGTTTCTACATCTGCTAAGTCAAAGGTATCATGTGCTTCAATAAGCTGCGATACACTATTTAATGAGGGGTCAGTTATTCAAAGCATTTAATATTTCAAAAGTGAAGGTACATATAGCATTTTCTGTTGAAAAGGTTTTTTGAAAACCATCTGACATTTTGTTAGAACTCTATTTTTACTAATATGTGAAGCAACATACATAACGTTTTCAAAATTTTTGGATAACGCTGTCAGAACTGAGATTGGGCGGTAGTTGTTGACATTGGACGTATCCCCTTTTTATGCAAACGTTTAACAATAGTATATTTCAGTCCATCCGGGAAAATACCCTGAGACTGAACAACTGCTTAGGGCGGCTATCTGTCAGACATAGGTTTGGTTCCTGTTGATGCTATTGATAGGTGGTATTTCACTAGGCATGGCCTACATCTCAATAGGAAAGGGAGGGGAAACTGGTTGGGACGATAGCAAAATCCTTAAGGGGGGACATTGCAATTCATGGAAGTATTTCTTTTTTAGACTAGGATCAGTGTCCAGTGAGAAGCTCAGGCAGTCAGGTGCTAAAAATGTTGAAAATCAAATGTTTGTCACAAAAGTAAAGTAAAAAATAATGTTACCGTTTTTCACCACAATATTGGGGGAATAAAGAATAAAATAGATGAGTTTTTGGTTTATTTAGACGATTTAGAAACTGATAATGTAATTAATACACTATGCCTGTCTGAGCACCACAATGTCACTGGTATGGAAAATGTGAATGTCAGTGAATATAAATTAGCTTCTAATGTAAGTAGAGATAATAAGGTAAGAGGAGGAGTTGTCATATATGTCAAAAGCTACCATAGTGTAAAAAATTTAGAAAGAAAAAGGTTTTGTGTAGAGCAACATATTGCAGCATATGCCTGCCAGCTTAAACTGAATGATGATTATCTTATAATTGTCACAGTATATAGGTCCCCTTCAGGAAACTGGAAAATTTGGATGCCTTGTTGTTCTATCTGTCAGATAGGGGGAAGCAAATTTTTATTTGTGGTGATTTCAATGTAGATTCACTGAAAGACTGTAATAGGAAGAGAGACCTGGAAGTCTTACTTGGCTCATTCGATCTGACATCTGTTATTGATTTTCCTACTCGGTTGGTAAAGGACAGCAGTACATTGATAGATAACTTTTTTTATAGACCAAGATAAGTTTAACAACGTAAATGCTTGTCCCATTGAGAATGGTCTTTCCGATCATGGTGCACAGCTAGTAACAGTATATGACATTGGTCCATACAGTAATTCGAAACAGTCCTCCAGAGTTGTGTACTCGATTAATGATTTGACAACTAGAAATTTCAAAGAAAGTCTACAGCAGTTAGACTGGGATGAGGTTTAAAAGGAACATGATGTTAATTTAAAATATAACCTATTTCATGATACATTTGTAAGGGTATTTGATAACTGTTTCCCCAAGAAATTAGTTAAATATAATTGTAAGAAGCCATGCAAAAAACCATGGCTTACTAAAGGAATAAAAATATCTTGTAACCGAAAAAGGGAACTATATCTACCCGCAAGAAAGAGTAATAACACAGAAATAATAAAATATTATAAAAACTACTGTGCTACATCAAGAGAAGTTATTAAAAAATCAAGAAGCATGTGCATCATGTCTGACATTTGTTCCTATGATATTAAAATTAAAACAATTTGGAATACTATTAAAAGTGAGACAGGGCAACATTTTTAATGATTACTTTTTAAATGTTGTAAAGAAAATAGGATCTAAATATTCATTAGAAGGGGCAAGGCAGTTAATGCAAGAGGCCATACCCATACAATTTGATACAATTGAAATTCCACCCACCTCTCCTTCAGAAATTAGAATAATAATAAACTCTCTCAAGAGTAGAAGGTCACATGGAATTGATGACATTTCCAGCCAGGTATTAAAAGCTTGTTCCCAAGA
Organism: Locusta migratoria; assembly: GCA_026315105.1. Taxonomy (NCBI): domain Eukaryota; kingdom Metazoa; phylum Arthropoda; class Insecta; order Orthoptera; family Acrididae; genus Locusta; species Locusta migratoria. Next base: position 8,046,001 of record CM048747.1, read on the forward strand.
GATAAGTAGGATTCTTAGTCATATTTGTAATAGCTCTTTAAAGCAGGGTATTTTCCGAGATAAAATACAATAAAAAATTAAAATAAAATAAACGTAAATAAAAAATCTTTAACATATTGATTGTCATGTATAGACAACATTTACTAAAGTGACACGTTCCACATCATTATGAAATGTCGTATATATGATCTAAGGAACAAGTATTAATCTAATCTAATCTAATCATCACGGCTAGAATCTCGTTGATTCCAAACTGTCATTATTACCCTACTCACGTTCTTGCCGTTTATTTCAGATTTATTAAATTGTATTATTTGACCTAATAGTGGTCAACTTAGAATAAATCAGTAACTGATGTTTCTAACAGTGAGGTTCATTTGCAGTTGCGGATATCAGCACCAGGAGAGTTTTCAGTATAATTCCAGTCATTGACAATTTCCATTCCATTGGACTATAGCTCCTTTTTTCGCTCATTACATTTATAATCTATTTTATTTGTATAATTTTAGACAACTTTTGTGTCACAAATTTATCATGGAGCAAACTATTTTCAGGTGCTCTTAAATTCTAAATACCGATTACATTTGTCTTATTTGAATCTCTTATCAAAGTTTGTTACAGAATTTGTTCTTTTGCAAATTTTAAAATCAACAACAATTATTTTCAGCAGCAGAGTGTGTGCTGATATGAAACTTCCTGCCAGATTAAAATTGTATACTGGAACTGTGATTCGAAACTGGGACCTTTGCCTTCACAGGCAAGCACTTCACCATCTTAACTATCCTGGCTCCCTTCGTGGTCCATCCTCACAACTTCTGCTAATATCTCAGCTCCTACGTTCCAAACATCATATAAGTTCTCCTGTGAAAGTTTGGAAAGTAGGAGACAAGGTACATAACTTTTACAGTATGGCTGTTTCATACAGTGGCAATTAGTAGAAATACATAGATTTTTAAAAAGTTTGGTGATTGAAAATATTCTTCTATTTCATAGGAACATTTATCTAATAGGTAGTTTTTTAATTCTAGTTTAAAATTTTTGTCATCTTCTGCTTCCTTTATGTAAACTGGTAAGGCATTGTAAAGTTTTACTCCATGGTGGCTCACATGCTTTTGAGTTTTTGTTTCTCTGGCAGAAGTAAAGTTTTTAGGACGGACTGTGAAGCGTACTGGTTACCAGGTTTGAATCCTGGTTCCAGCTCACAATTTTAATCTGCCAGGAAGTTTCAACAATTATTTTATTATTTTTAAGGCGATTTCAATTTGGTGCTCAACGTGGGGTCGAATTGAAATCAATTCGTTTTCCATTACCAATGTTATTTTCTTTTTTGTGCAAATACTGAACTAATACCTGAACATGATTTTGAGAAAATTCCATTGTATGGGCTCAATTTGTGAAACAGATACGTCACAGATTGCGATTGCAGAAAGAAATGGCAAGAGCACCAGCATTTCTAGCTCACGTTTCTATGTATAACACCTTTTTTGGACACATGTTAATTTGCTCATCCTTAATTAAAGAATTACAGATTTTGCATTAATTTCAATTGTTATCTGCTATTAATTAGCATTGAAGGTTATCAGGCATGGTCGCTTTGGCTTGCAATGAGATGGTCACACATTCATGTTAAATATTTCGATTGTTGAGAGTCCATCGTTTCATCTTCTGAAATCATAGTTTAGTTTAGTTTAGTTTATTTTCATCCATTGCATCATATACTTGATATTGGAATCGTCATGTTTCTGTACAGCATTGGCAGTGTTCCGATTTACAAATTATATAATATACATACAAATTAACAGTTTACATTATATAAAAAATTAGACAATTAGCTACTGCATTAGTCAGATATTAGTCTTTGATATTGTACACTTCACTTAGAGATAGAGATACATTTACAAAAAAGGTACATAACTTTTACAGTATGACTGCTTCATACAGTGGCAATTAGTAGAAATACATAGATTTTTAAAAAGTTTGGTGATTGAAAATATTCTTCTATTTCATAGGAACATTTACCTAATAGGTAGTTTTTTAATTCTAGTTTAAAATTATTGTCATCTTCTGTTTCCTTTATGTAAACTGGTAAGGCGTTCTAAAGTTTTCTTCCATGGTGGCTCACATGCTTTTGATTTTTTGTTTTTCTCACTCTTTCTACATGCAGATTCTTACCAATGTGTATTGTAGTTGTGAAAATCTGAATTTGTATGAAAACTGGTCAAGTGTGTTCTGATATACATTACACTTTTATATATGTACAGAGAGGGTACAGTAAGTATTCCTAACTGGGAGAATAAAGATCTGCAGTGTATTAGAGGAGAGCTGTGTGTCATGATTCTTTTCTGTTATTTAAAGATGTCAGTCAAGTGAGATTTTGTTTCTCACCAAAACATTATTCTGTAAGATGCAATGGATTGGAAATAAGCAAAATACACTGATCTTGTACATTCTTTGCTACAGACTCTGGATGTTATTCTCAGAATTGAGTATATGGGATATCTATGTCACATGTTCAATCCAGTTCAAGTTCTGATCAATACAGATGCCCAAAAATTTTGTTGTCTGTGTTTTCTCTATCTCCTGGTCACCTAAATATAAATGGAGGTCTTCTTTCTCATTGGCCTTGCTGTACTGAATGTGATTTGTTTTATTTGAATTAAGTGTTAAATTGAAACTTCCTGGCAGATTAAAATTGTGTGCCGGAATCGGTACTCGAACCTGGGACCTTTGCCTTTCGCGGGCAAGTGCTCTACAGACTGAGCTACCCCGACACGACTCACGATGCCGCCTCACAACTTTACTTCCACCAGTACCTCGCCTCCTACTTTCCAAACTTCACAGAAGCTCTCTTGCAAACACGCAAGACTAGCACTCCTGGAAGAAAGGATATGGTGGAGACATGGCTTAGCCACAGCCTAAGGGATGTTTCCAGAATGAAACTTTCACTCTGCAGCGGAGTGTGCGCTGATATGAAACTTCCTGGAAGATTAAAATTGTGTGCTGGAACCGGGACTCGAACCTGGGACCTTTGCCTTTTGCGGGCAAGCGCTCTACCGACTGAGCTACCCCGACACGACTCACGATGCCGCCTCACAACTTTACTTCCGCCAGTACCTCGCCTCCTACTTTCCAAACTTCACAGAAGCTCTCTTGCAAACACGCAAGACTAGCACTCCTGGAAGAAAGGATATGGTGCAGACATGGCTTAGCCACAGCCTAAGGCATGTTTCCAGAATGAAACTTTCACTCTGCAGCGGAGTGTGCGCTGATACTGGTTCCAGCACACAATTTTAATCTGCCAGGATGTTTCATATTGGCGCACACTCCACTGCAGAGTGAAAGTTTCATTCTGGAAACATGCCTTAGGCTGTGGCTAAGCCATGTCTGCACCATATCCTTTCTTCCAGGAGTGCTAGTCTTGCGTATTTGCAGGAGAGCTTCTGTGAAGTTTGGAAAGTAGGAGGCGAGGTACTGGCGAAAGTAAAGTTGTGAGGCGGCATCATGAGTCGTGTTGGGGTAGACAGGGTAGCCAGATTTTTATAAGTTTTTCAAAGATTTTGGAAAAAGATTGAAGTAAGGATATGTATCTGTAGTTTTCTATTTTACAAGCATCCCCATTTTTGAAAACTGGTCTAACTTTAGAAATTTTCAGTCTCTGTGGGAACACTCCTTCACTGAATGATAAATTTGCAATGTGTACCAGTGGTTGCAAAATCTGTAAGGCCCCTTTTTTTATTAGTGATACTGGTACTTCATCTATTCCTGCAGACATTTTTGTTTTAAGGCTATTGATTACTTTTAGCATTTCTTGCTTATTTGCTTATTTGCCAATTTCATACAGTTACTGACTACTGCTGGTGCCTTTATTTTCTCCTGTTTACTGAATTTTTCGTTTAGTTTTGCAGGTACACTTAGAAAGTAGTTATTAATGTAGTTAGGCACATCTTCCTTCTTTATTTTAATGTTATTATTTGTCTTAAGCACAATATCCTGTTCTCTACATCTTTTTCCTGTTTCCCTTTTGTAGTTTTCGGTTTATTATCTGACGTCTTTATTAATCTGTGATTACTAAGTACTTTTGCTAGACTGATCACCCTTCTATATATATTTTTTGTAGTTTCTTACATATTCCTTGAAATTTGGGTCAGTACATGTTTTTAATTCAGAGGTAAGTCTTCTCAAGGTCTTGGATGAGTTCTTAATATCGAGTGTGATCCACGAATTTGAGTCTTTATGACCAGATGTATTAATTTTTACTAGTCTTTTTGGGAAACACATTTCAAAGTTTGACATGAAAAGACACGAAAAAACATTATAAGCCATATCTGTATTTGTCTGTGACACTACATCTACCCAAGACTGATTTGCCATTGCGATACCAAACTGTCTGCAGTTTTCTGTGGAGAAATTTCTTTTATACATATGATGCACAATGGTGGTGTTTGTTGGAAGTGATTGAACTTTAATAATAAGAGCATTGTAATCAGACGTTCCTAGGTTAATATTTACAGCATGTGTATCTGAGGTATCTATGTTTGAAAATATATTATCTATGAGACTTTTTGAGGTTTTTGTATCTCTTGTTGGACTGTTTATTTGTGAGTGGAAGTTAAAACTGTGTAGAATATTTAGGAAATCGGTTTTAGTTGGATTTTCTGGCAACATGTTGATATTAAAGTCCCCACAAACAATTACTGATACTTTCTTATTGTGTAAGATGCTCAGCAGTGTCTCAGTTTTGTTGATAAAGATTTCAGGATCCCCATCTGGTTATTTGTATACTGATACGACTACAATTTTCCCATTTTGTATATTGAGTTGGACTGCTGTGGCCTCAAAATGTTCTTCTACACTCAGGGATCTACATCAGACCTGTTTTTAACTGTGACACCTGATTTTACATAAATGCATACACCACCATTTTTAACTACCTTTCTACCAAAAAAAACTAACAAGATTATATGGGGGGTATACTAATTCTTTCAAGTTCATACGTTTTACACCAATGCTCCTGAATACAAATACAGTCAGCAAAAACAGCATTGGCTTCAAGTTCAAGTTCTGGAATTTTATTTTTGAGGCACTGTATATTAAGACTAAATACCTTCAAGTTATTTTGAGAGGAGTTGATATTGGTATTTTTTCCTGTCAGCGACTTCTTCCTGCTGAGGCTGGGCTCCAAAAATCCTTTTGGGATACAGGCTTCCTGTAACTTGCATTTCTTCTTTCTGGATGTTGCATAGATCTTGTTTCTGAATTTTCTGTTTCAGCTGATGACTCATTGGCTGTTGGAGTATTAGATTTTTTTCTTGTTAATGCTGTAGATTTGCGGAATGTAGTTGCTTCTGAGACTAGGGATTATGTTTTGGAAGCTTCTACCCTTGATGGCCCCTTTAGGTTACTTGGCAGATAAAAATCTGTCAAGTGTTCAGGCAATGTAACTGTTCTTTTAGTTGGCGCTCTGCTGGCGGATTCTCTTGGACTGGGAACCGCTGGTCGTCGTTCCAATACTAACTCTGAAGCAGGCAGGTCCTCCCTTGATGCTGTTGGTAATAGTGCTCCCATGATTTGTTTTGGTGGAAGTGGAATTGGGGTCTCATGCGCTATAGGCAGCTGATTAAAGAATTTCACTATTTCGGTACTCATAATTCTTTTTCCTTTTTGGTTCATGTGGCGACCGTGTCTAGTGGAGTGTTCCCTGTTCCCACTGCTAATTTCTATAAACGTCGCACTTTCGAAACCTCTACAGATTTTCTTAAAAATTCTGTTTGCTGTATAGATTTCTGTGTTCACACATGAATTTTCCATCAGATCATGTCTTCGAGGAATACTGACAACGTAGAAATATACTTGAGGTAATTTTTTGATTGTCTCTCTCAATGTTTTCGTTGCACTCGATGTTTCAGAGCGGTACACATCATTTGCGCCTCCGATTACGATGCAATTATTTCCGGGGCTAAAATGTTTTCGCAGCTTTTTAGAATTTCGCGAAGTGGTGCATCTGGCTTGATAATTACATTCAAGTCTGGATGGTTATTTCTCATAATTCCTGCAAGTCCTCTTGCATGACTGTCAGCAAAAATGTATGTCTGCTGCGAGTTTCTCTGTCTATACATTATATCGCTGTTTAGAGTTTTTTGTTTTTGAGAATTAACTTTGACTTTTTCTTCATAACTACCTACGCTTTGTTGCTTGTTAATATTCACATTGTCTTTTCCTACCTTCAGTTCACCTGTACATTTTCGTATGACTGGACTGTTTGTATTTTTATTCGTGGTCGCACTGTTTACATTTTCCACATTTACGAAATCAACTTTTCTTGTTGGCGTATATGAAACTTCACACGATTTCCATAAATAGCATGCAGCATTTTCTAGTCTTTTCATGTACTTACTGATCGCGTCCAGCTCTTTTTGAAGTTCCTCTTGCACATTTACTTCTAAACCAGCAAAGCACATTTCAATCGCCTTTTCACGGCCGTTACACTTCAAGGTACAGTCACATTGAATTCTTACATCTTCCTTAGAGAAACAATACGAATGGCACCATTTATGATTAAACATGCAAAATCTTACACCATTTACCACAGTTTCGTCACATATACTACACTTGATTGATACTAAGTCTTCAAAAAATGTAGAGCGATTTAATACTACATGTATACTCGCCGCCATGTTGTCGCCTCACACATCTTTCTTGTGTGATCTTCCCTATAATTAACTGTGGTAAGACCGAATTTATATCATTGTGGAGGGCAGCTGATTATTTGATTCTGCTCAGGTAAACTATGAATAAGACACATTGTGCGTTAAAACCAGTTAATGTGGAATCAGTCGATATTGCTAACATAGGAATTGTAGATTCCAGTGGAAATGTTGAGCTTCCAATGGCCAGTTAAAATGAAAATAATGTGCAGGGAGAGAGCATTAGTGAACTAAATATCACCACCGCAGCTATTCTTGAGGTCAGAGAAAAAGTAATTGAAAAATTAATGTACTATCAAGTTTGTCAAATGAGACAAAGATGGCACAAATGGTAAGATGTTTGCAAAACAGGAACAGAATTTTACAGAGTTAAAGGCTGAGATCAAGGCTGATCTGTGAAAACAATGTACAGAAAACCAGAAACAATTAGATCACAAATTTGCAGATAACGACAAGAAACTCAAACGAAGGTTCAAGTAAAATGATGGAAAGATAGAAATAACTTTTGCTCGACTTATATAGAAAGTTCAGAGAGCAATTTCATCAAGAGTTCGAAACAATAAAGTCGGGAATAGTTAGCGTGACTGAGACGTACTATATGTAGAAGTTTCAAAGAATAACGCATTTTGACTGAAGAAAAATATCAAACATCAACGATTATGTGTATTGTAACTGTTTACACTGTGTGTCCTATCATGATATCAAATAAATTTGTCTTGTGAGTGCTGTCAGCATAAGCTGTCCCAAGAAATCTGTTTGTACAGGTTCTGGACCGCCCTCTGCACAGGGGAGAAGCTATTTGCACCCAAATGAGTCCAGGAAGTAACATCAAAATGACGTAGCTGGCCGCTCCTGTCAAATGTGTTGGTCAATTACTAAGAGGTTTCTCCAGATGCAAGCTATGTCCAACAGAGATGGCATCTTTCTTTTCATATGATTTTCTCCTTATAACTCACGTATTGCTATTTCAAAGTAACATGACACTGAAGAGGTACCAAAAACACATCTTTCGTAATGCAATTAATTGTAAACTAGAGTTAATAAGTGTCATAATGGTGGGTAATCTTCAATATGGGTAGTAAGACTAATCAGAGACATGGAACATATATGATATGTAATGGATTAGCAGGTCGCATTGAAGGGCTGATGAGCATGGGCGACAGTTTGCTTCCCACTCCTGACAAAATTTTTATTTTTAACCCTGACTTATAAGTTTTTTTTACGCTGTTATTAATTAAATTCTGCGATATTTCAACATATTTATGTGTACAAGCACTTTCTCTTAAAAGTATCTTTGTTCTATTTAGTCAACATGGTGTGACATATGAACCAACTAAACGTAAACATTGTCCCTGAACTACTTGCATGTAGACACACTGTAATAATTAATGTTGTAACTGTCTTGCTGATTCAGGTAATTTTATATATAGATTACGTACTAGAGATCTGTTGTGGCAACTGTCGTTCGTTCATGAAATTGAAGTGCCCCCCTACTTTTTTTTTTTTTTTTTTTTTTTTTGAACAGATGTTATACATGTTTGTTGCATTCTTTATGCACGTAGACTCTCCCCCTGCACAGTGATTGACAGTCATGGAGAAGTGTATATTGGCAAGGAAAAAACTCTACTGTAATGAATACTAGACTCAGACAGGTCACCAAATCTGCTATAGCAAAACACTGCCTGGAACTTAATCATATGATGGACTACAACAAAACCAAGATTGTGACGCAGACCCAAAGATTTTGGGACAGCATCATAAAAGAATCGATGGAGATCAAAGTTACTGAAAATCTTATCAACCGTGATACTGGTTATGAACTCAGCACGGCCTGGAATCCAGCACTGGATCTTCTCAAAGTACAGCAGAGACAACACCAGAACTCTCCTATTGCAGCTGAGGCACAAGCAGATGGGTACCAGATGGAGCTGGGAGCGCAACAGACTGGAGACAACTGTCCACTAGATAAGACTTCACAACATATTCCAGAGCAACGCAGAAGTGGAAAAGATAACCAGACACCATCCTCATCTTAAGCCGCATTCACACACTACAATTTGTCTGTGCAAATGCCTGCGCACACCTCGCAAATCGTTGCGTGTGGACAGTACATTTGCGCAGATATGAGATGTGCGCAAACCTGGAGTTGGAGGTTTGAGCAAAATTGCTCAAATCTGTGGTTTCAAATAACATCTGCACAGTGTGAAACATAATTATATATGTATTTTAAAAAAATTTAATGAAAATTAGCAAAGAACTGCAGTCAATATTAATAAACTTCAGAGAAACTTTGGAATTAACTCATTAAAAAAAATACCGACAGTTTTCTGAATGTCTTCTTATTGTTGATTGCTTCATCACATCTCAGGGTCATTATATGGTTCTCTTTAAGGCCTAAGTAATAAACTAAGACGAAACTTTTCACTCTTGAGAAAGTTTCTGTATTTTTCTAAAAACATTTACATCACAACTGAAAGTTTACAAAAAAACGAGACAGCTCATCACTTCTAACTACACGAGAAGACAAGACAAGACTGACTGCTAATTAACAAGCAAAGATACTGCTCTTCCACTTTTTTCTTTTAGTTCCACGGATGAATTTTTTTCTTCACAACATTAATTAATAATTGTCTATTATTATTATTCGTTTTTTAATAATAAAAAATGAAATGAAATTAAAATAGAAATTCGCTTCTTACTGTTCTGATACCCCACACTCCATCCCTGGTAACAGCACAGCAGACAAGTTCGAACACGTGGACAGGAGATCGCTGCAAATCTGTCTCAGTGTATACTTTTTTCGTGTGTTTACATGTTGAGAGTGGGTGTAAATGACTGAGAACTGAAAATTCCGACTGCAAAACAAAGTTAGTCGCAGCTTATTGGCCACATATGTAATATAAAGTGAAGTAGGCATACCATGTTTCAAACATACCCAAAACTCTGACAATTTTATTTGTATCTTGTTAGAAACGAAATCATTGTTCTGGGCAGCGTAAATAACTTCAGAAGTGTTGGGGATGATTTAACTCAATGCTTGTTTAGAAATTGCTGTTGAAAATTCTAGGTCTTTGTAGGTCCTTCCTGTGGCCAGGAATCTTAAATGTACCTTGTCAGCAGATCATACGGGTGTCTTTACGTATTATGTGAAGAGTTGGCACTGTCAAAAGATAATTATAAGTTTCTACATCAATTCGCAGATAATTATGCCAGTCATCAGGTTTGCACTCCAATTCATGATGTAGAATCACATGTGACAACTGCCTTCTTTTAAGTAGCCAATGCCTAGACCATTCCTGTTTATTGCTGTTTGTTTGCAATTTTTTTTGCAAGACATGTTGCAAATATTGTCCGTAACAAGATTTCCTCTATCACTGACAAAAATAAACTTTGAAAAAAAGCTTATCGTTTCCGTTTGCCAGTCAGATTGCAGTCTGTATTACCTAGTTTCTTTTGTCACCGAAAGATGTCGGACGCGAGAATTTGCAGCGATGTGAAGACCCGTCCACACACAACGATGGTGTGCACAGACATTTTTACAGACATTTGCGCAGACAGATTGTTGTGTATGGTCCCGGCTTTATATTACATTGCAATATGCTCTGTAATTGATTATGGATGTCCTCTATTTGGAAATGTGTTACAAGATGTACTTCAAAAACTAAATGTATTGCAGTTTCAGGCCAATCAGGCAATGCCTAGGAGTCGTCACCAATAAATGCTCTCATAACTGAACTAAAAGAAATGCCTCCAGGTATCTGTAGTGCACTGCTTGCTAAAAAGTTTCTGCTTCAAAGATCTGTAGTGATCAACCACCCGCCCATAGTTCTAGCTAAAATATTTCAGTAATAGGATTCTCAACAGAAAACAAGTAAGTAAAAGGCTTCCAATATCTCACTTTTACATTTACTCTGACATGGAAGGACCTTTTTTTACCAGTGTTGAGTAAAGGATATAAAACAATAGTCTATCAATCTGATGTTTTTTATCTTCCAGTCAGAATGAGTCAGGAATTGTAGATAATGACGATGTAACAAATTATCTGGAAAACAAATGACCAGATTTTTTTGCATATATATCAAAGACCTTACATGGATACAAAACACATAGTTGGTTGTGCATTTTATTGTCCCAGGTGGTATAAAGCAGAACAGTTTATGCTACCACAATTAAGAAGCTTGATTGGCTGGTTTGGGGGCAATGGACCAAACTACACTGGTCATCGGTCCCAATTAAGTAGCATTTACACTGTAGAGTTAATAGCAATTTAAAAAGCAGTTAAGTTTGAAACAGAAAGAACGATTAAAACATTTTGACAGACTCTAGAAGCACTTTGGAGCAATTAAAGCATCCAAAGTGGAACACCAACAGCTACACTTATGAGGTGGTGAAAATAATAATGAAATCTAATGAAGAAAATAAATGTGTTCATGTTATTTATGCATAGGGTCATTTAGGCATTTAGAACAATGAGGTAGGTGATGCTCTACCAAAGAAAGTATCAAAGAAGGGGAATCAAGAATTTTAATCACCATAGATCATTGTACAATGATATTGGTTTCGTCATTGGACTATATAATACACTATGAAGCATTAAGTACAGATAATGAAGTACAGTAATCTAATACAAATAAGACATGTTAGGCCTTCAAACATAGAAATAATAAAATACACAGGGAAGTATTAGATAATAATCTCTTAAGCTATACTATTCTGTAAAAATGGTGTAGCAAATCATTTGTATAGGAATTCTTTAACATGCATGGTATACAGTTACATGACACTTAATACACATAAATAAAATAATATTAATTAAAAAGAATTGTTAAATGTTAATATCCTGCTCTGGTATCTTTAGGAATTCTTTAATGCCATAGAAAGGATGATCAGATAGCCAGCTGTACCATTTCAATTTAAACATTTTTATGTCCATAAATCTTGCATATGGTGGTAATCTGTTAAAGAATATCAGAGGGTTTACTTTGTGAGAATTTTTAGTCCTTGACAACCTGTGTCTTGGTATATCCAAGTTATTCTTAGCCCTGGTATTGTGCTCATGTATTTGTCCCCTAGCAACAAATTCTGAGATGTTGTTTTTAATATAGAGCACAGACACATAAATGTATAAATTTATAATGGTGAGAATTCTTAGTTTTATGAAAATAGGACGACAATGTTCCCTACAGCCCCTTTTACACATTATGCGTATGACTTTTGTTTGTAGTTTTAAGATATTCTTAGTGTGAGAGGAGTGTGTGCATATAATCAGACCATATGAAATATGGGACTGAAACATCCCAAAATATGTCACTTTGAGGTACTCCACACTCACTACTTCCCTGACTTTCAAAATGAGGAATGCTACCCGAGATATTTTTTTTTTTTACATACATGATTTACATGTCCCTCCCATTCAAGTTTGGAGTCTATGTGAGTACCTAGAAGTATTGCAGATGTATTCTCTACTTCATTAGACATTCCCATTAACAGTTGTGGGGCCCACATACATCTCCCATATTCCGACTTTCTACAAGTTTCAAGAAATAGGCACATAAACAATGGGAACAGCAGTTGTAACTATCACAGCAAAAATGAAACAAAGGTATGGGGGTGGTTCATCATATGCTACACTTCAGCGCAGTATTCAAACAAAACCCAAGGAGATATGTAACATCAGTTCATAGAATTATTTTAGGAGATACATGCTTCCCCCGCACATCTCTAGAAGAAGACAGAGATCTTCACCACATCATCCTTGGATGTTCCAAATATGGGTAATTTGGTAGAATCCGTGTACATCGAAGGAAACGGCATTGCCATCGATATATATCGAATATTCAATATAGTGTTTCTGAACCGGAGATTCGGGCGCTACGCGCCCTCACGTACTACAAAAAAAATTCTTGTTTAACCTATACCTGACCTTCTTAAGGCTATGCTACAGATCACATTTTTTAAAGTCAAAGTTAGGTTAGGTATAGGTTAAAGAAGAAATTATCATTTTTTTTTTTTTTTTTTTTTTTTTTTTTTTTTTTTTTTTTTTTTTTTTTAAAAAGTACGTGAGGGCGCGTAGCGCGCGAATCTCCGGTTCAGAAACACTATAAGGAACATTCGATATATATAGCTAGCAATGCCGTTTCCTTCGATGTCCACGGATTCTACCAAATTACCCAAATATGTCTGACAACGAAACATGGAAAAAGCTCGCAAAAATAAAAATTCTCTTTCCTATAAACATAAAACTGTTAATGAGTAAGAACAAGCAAAAACTTTATGGTGTTTCAGTTCAATTTTTGCAAGAATCAGATACACAGCAGTCACATTAAGCACGGAATATATTATTGTAAAATGTGTAATTTTTAAAATCATGTTTAAATCAGATGAATGCACAAAAAGCTATCATACCCAAAAATAAGAAAATGTAATGGCTCTATTGTTTCATGCCAAAAGCCAATGAAAAATAAGGGAACAATAATTACTATATCATTGATAGGTAAATTACGCCAGCAATAAGAAACCCGATAAGATGTTAGGAAATAAGATATATTTTCTACATTTTCATTGTGAAAAGGTAACCTAAGAACCTCCTTTTATTATTATTGAATTTGGTCCTTGTGCGCACATTTGAGTTAATCGACTTACATCTGCATGTAAGATCTTTGTTATACTTTTTTCAAAGATTAGAAAAGACACAGAACGATTCATTCGCGCCAAATTGGAGTTGAGTAATCGTAGTTTCGTACCATAAACAAAGTGGTTTACGTCAGACGAAATACTTAAAGTATGTAACAATATTTATTTAACGGTGTCTTGTGCAGCATTCCAACGGGATTATTGATAGATTCTGCAGGTAATTATGGACCTATGAAATAGTTTTTGGCGTCGCATCGTAATGTAGCAGTATATTTCTAGTAGTTGTGTGGCTAAAAGTTTGTTGTTTTCTGTACGGCTTTTCTTTGTAGACTCCCATTTTATATTTATAGTATTTGGCTTATGCTTTTTGGTTACATGTAATACCACAACGTCTGCTTTATCAAGTATAACTATAGTTTAGTTTCGCCCTTATAGAGGAGAGCTTTAATAACAACTCTGCAGCCCTACAAACACATCTGGGAAATTTTTGTTTTAATTTATGTGAATTGTAGATGTACTATGTTACATGATCTTGAAGGAAAAACTACTGAAGCTGATAGTTTTTGGTTGTGTTAAACTTTCTACTAGAAATTGCTGACACATCAGTTTCGATAATGTGCCATACAACTAGTAATGGAAACTATTCATATATTGCAATTATTATTCTTTTGTTTGTGTACTATATTATTTACTGGTAGGCCTGCAATAACTTTTAGAATTTGGCAGATCAGTAGCTACCTTTATTTTTTTGATTCGTTCATTATCACTTCGTAGTTGCAACGGTAAATAACCTTTGTTGCTTAACTTGAACTTTTGTGCTGATTAGGTAATGAATGGTTTTGAACTTTACACAAATCGCTGATTTGAAACATTTGATAGTGCAAAAATCTGCGGTGTTGAACGAAATAAGAAGTACCTAAATAAGACAAGATATTGCTAGTGTGCACACAGCAGTGTGAGTTATGAGTTCGAAATTAAATAGGCCTAATTGTTGGAAAGATCTTTTTTCAATTATTCAACATCACGCTGTGAATTGACTAAAAGCCATTGTAAAGTGACTCAAATTTGTGTGTGTGATCAATAGTTTGTATCTATGTAATACACTCAGTTGATTGTGGAGTAATATTGAGATTGGAAATAAATTAAAATCCTGCTATAGGCCTAAAGTGAATGTAAAATTCTGAACAGAAATTTTCACATAAGTGAAATTTTTAACCATATTTCGAACCGAGGAAATAGGCCATTGTTTTTAGCGCACATGGGTAGTTAGTGGCACATATGTTGAGTGCTCTCCTTTTTATAGATCTGATGCTGACTGCAAGATCAGTTGAAACCAGTAATGTGGTAGATAAATAAGCAATCTTGGCAAAACATTAAAAAAAGGTTCCACAATTAAGATCACTCCAAGCAACCTGTGTAAAATGCATATTTCAAATGTTAATTTGTTCCTTAGCAAGTCGAACTCAGTAAATCCCATTAGCAACAAGCTAGGCCTAGTATTTAAATTATTCCAATTACAGCGATAGAATAGGCCTACTTATTATTAACATCTGTTGTTGTGATCTATCAGTCCGCAGACTAGTTTGATGCAGCTATCCACGCTACTCTGTCCTGTGCAAGCCTCTTCATCTGAGAATACAAACGGCACCCAACGTCGATTTGAATTTGCTTACTGTATTTGTCTCTCGGTCTCCCTCTAAGATTTTTACCCCACACCCCTCCGCCACGGACCTTATGGTGAATTGCGGAGTATGTATGTAGATGTAAAGGTGAAGTGGGCAACACAATTTTCTGCACTTAATTCCAAGACAGGTTGAGAAGTGGGTGATGTGCATGTAAACCATGTCGTAATCAATAATGACAGACTATCACCCTTTATAGAGCACTGTGTTCCACTGTTGTGCCAGAGCTAAGTGAATCCAGATCTGTCCTGCAATGCCATTAGGATGAGGTGCCAATCTTCTCAGTAGGGAGGGGAGGGGGGTGATAGTGCCGCCTCACCCATTTCGTTGTGTTCTACAGCTTTCAGTGAACCGTTCTGCATACATCCATTGCACTACTGAAACACTTTATCCCGCACAAACGACACTTTCCTAGACAGATGCATCTGTGCCCTGGTTTATCAATAATGGATAGGTAACAACTCACCATAAAGAGGCTCACTGAGTTGCTGACAGACATGAAAATTGATAATCACATCCACACAACTTAAAAATTTTTGGCCATGGCCTTCATCAGAAAAAGAAACACATTCGCACAATCATCCAGACAACTATACACTCAAAACTATCGTGCGGCCACTCCAGCAACACAAGCTAGACTGTGAGTGAGTTGGGGAGTGGAGAGGGAAGGATGCTGGGTAAAAGTGGAGATGGAAAGTTGCGAATTGCATGCTAGATTTTGAAGGCGGGAATTGAATTGCAGCAATGAATACAGTGAAGGGAAACGATAAAACGAGGGTGTAGAGGAATGGGGGGATTTGAAATGATAAGGATAATAATAAGGAAAAATAAAAAAGGGAAAAATAAAGTTGGGGAGAAAGGGGAATAAATTGCCCTGACGTGTTTTACGGCCCACTTTAGATTTGTAGTTTTATAAGTTTTTGCAAACATTAATTAATAAGTGTCTCAAACCCTTTTAGGGAAAAAAAATTAGGTAGTGGCGTGTTTCGAACCACCGACCTTTCGCGTCACAGTCCAGCACCTTGCCCACTCCGCTACGGCTATAAATCAAAACAGGAGTTCTTTAATCTCATGCTATTGATGGCTGTTGTTAACTGATGTTAATATGGCATTTGTAGGCATTGATTATCATTTATCGTACGAAGAACGATTAATTCCTCAGTGTGCCGTTGTTTTGAAATGACAACGTGTAAGTTACAATAAGAAAATCATCAAATACGCATGGAATGTCACGTGACATCTCCGAACGGCTGGTTTTCGTTAATTCAATGGAGGGTGTCAAATCTCCGTTATTTTTGCAAATATGTCTCAAAACGATACGTGATATGAAAAAAACATGGGAGGTAAGTTGTAGAGAATTTTCTCCTCTATCAATTAGGTTATTCAATTTTCGGGTCAGTTGAACGGTTCCTTTACAATTATATTACAAACGGCTTTTTTTTTTTTTTTACTACCGTATTTTTTGTCTGAAAAATTTGAAAAAGGGAGGTTCTGGTCTCTGGCAGACTACAATCATGTCTGTAAAATTTTGTGTTGATCTGTTTGAACAGTTCGTCTTATAAACAGGGAACACATTACATACAGACAGACATACATACATACATCCCAAAATCGCCGTTATTTTTGCAAATATCTTTGAAACTCTACGAGATATGAAAAAAACATAACAGAGCAAAGTTGTAGAGAATTTTCTCCTCTACAAATTCGGTTATTCAATTTTTGTGTCATGAATAGTTAAGCCGTTATTTTCATTTAAATTTTGAGCTGTCAAAAAAAGATTGCAAAGGCCCACTTTTAGTGTTACTACCGTAACCTAAAGTGGGCCAATAAAGTTGGGGATGATAGGAAAGAGTAACAAAAAATAAGTAAAAATAAAAGTACTAAATTAGGGGGATATTGTAAGGAAGACATGGGTGGGGGAGGAAGGGGGAGATACTAGGTGTAGGATGCAGGGATGGGAAGTTATCTTAGGTTGAGGCCAGGATGGTTTTGGGACCATAGAATGTGTTGAAGAGACAACTCCCATATGAGCAGTTCGAAGAGCTGGTGGTGGAGGATCCAGATTGTTGTTGTTGTCTACAGTCCGCAGGGTGGTTATGCAAGCCTCTTCATCTGAGAATAAGACTGGCAACCTACATCCTTTTGAGTCTTACTGTATTCATTCCTCAGTCTCCCTCTATGATTTTTACCCCCCATACTTCGTTCTAATGCTAAATTGACGATTCTTTGATGTCTGAGAATGTGTCCCACCAACCTGTCTCTTCTCTTAGTCGGGGTATGCGAGAAACTCCTTATAAAACACTAAATATATTCTGAATGCCAGTCTCTGACTCAGTGATCGTCTTTACACTAAATTGCAACGTATCCTCATTATATTATTGACATTCCAGCCCAAATGATTTACATTAAGTTTGGAATTCTGCTGATTTTCAGCAATACATTCAAAATATTAAACAGAAGGAGAGGTATTGAATTAAAATGTATGCTGCGGTTGGGATTCGAACACAGGACCTCCTGCTTATTAGGCAGGTGCCATAATCACTAGGCCACTGAGACGTAATGGATACGGTGACTACACGAATTGTCTTAAGGGATGTCTCCCTCCACTACACAAACTTCAGTTCTGCCTCCTGTTCCAATATAAATACGTGTCAATGTTGCCGAGGCTCCCCAATAGCACAATATCTTTAATAAATATCGAGACAGAATAATTGGTCATTGTTTATTTGACAACAGTACATTATTTCCAAGTGGCGTTTGGGTACCTGTTTGGTGGGTAATGGATTTTTATGTTATTCGTGCTGTGAGACATTACTTACTAGGCCTACATGTGTTATATAACGGGAACACCATTTGACTAACAAATCTCTCTGTACCGCTGAACTTGCCTGTTACTACCTTGGCCATGAAAAATTGCTACCACTCCCATTTCGTATACCTAAATTATTTACAAATGTTTTGATCAAATTTTCTCTAATTTTACTATAAAAATCGAAAACTTTAACTAGGTGGTGTGGATCACTTATTAATTTACCTGCTCCTCCATTCCTTATCATTAAGTTTTGTTGTGGTCCCTTTGTGTTTCCTTTTATTGACAGACAACTTTGCTTTTATTCTTTAAATTGTATGTGATTTTGCCCTTGAAGGACTTGCAGCAGCCAGTGCCTGTCAAGAAACATTTTGTATTTGTGATGGAAGTTTAAAAAACTCTGGCTTATCATTACTCTGTTTTATAGGATGTGGTACTTTAGGTGTTTGGAACAATTTACCCTCTGTTATTTGTTTGATTTTACAAAACACTTATATTATTTTTGATAAGGTTACTTCTCACAGCTGTATCTTCTGGCCAATTTTTGTGGCGTTAAGTGTACCTTCATTAGTATCCATCGCATGGTCAAAACAATTCTTTAATCGTAAATAAAAATTTGATATTTATTTCTGTCAACATAGCACCCACTTGCACGTTAACCCATTAGTGCCCAGAATTATTAAGTTCAGATTTTTCACCTAAAAAATACTTGCAGGTAATTGTTTTGTAACAGATTTACACTAATAACATAGTTTTAATTTAATTTTAACTTTAAGAGTCCTGAAATTTGATGGCGACTTAGGTTGTCAATGGGCACCTAGGGTGAAAAATTAAGTAAGTCTGCAGATTTATTAATTTTTTAATATTCAAATAGTTTTCATTACATTTTTAAAAACATATTAATACAGTTAAAACAGTTTTGAATCATGAGAAAAATTGTTGTCGCTATCATTTGCTCTTTACTCGTCCTAGCTATGAGGCATCTAAAATTTGTGAAATCCCTTAAAACAATCTGTATGAACTGGTACTTGGCATTTGACACACATATACACAGTTAGATTGTTGCACACCTTGCATCTACACTGCTTAGGTTGTCCTTTGATGATGAGATGATCTCGACTGTCTTGCCGTATAGCATCTAATGAAAGTATTTGTGATGATGGACCAGGTTTTGCTCATGCGGTTCCTTAAGTTTTCAGAATTTGAAGAACAACTTGCCTAAGAAATTGAAGATTGGTAGATCATTTCCCAACCTCCAATATATAGTCATCCTTGTACGCAACATATGAAACAATACTCCACACAGAGGCCCCCACCATTTTTTAATCCTCATTTTTGTCCTGTATAGAGCTGTATATTGATCATTCACATCAACCGCTACCATATGCTGATTATATTGTTTTACAGCATCAGGCATCTTTATTGTTACTTTCTTTCTTGCTGTTCTACACCTCGTAAAGGTTCTACATGATCACAGTTGGAAAGAACTGTCACTATGGCATTGTCATTCCATGACATTGCTGTCGTCCGGCCGTTAGATACTGAAACATATTTTCCTATCTCCTGTTTTCCAAACTCATTCTTAGATGGCAAATTTAATTGCTTTCCGACTCTGTTCTCTCTCATTGTTCCTGTCCCACCCAGGTTTCTTTTACACAGTTCTTCCAGCAACGGAACTGACATAAACAAATCGTCAAAGTAAATTTTTGTTCCACTTGGAATATTTTCATGCTCAGCCAAGCCAATCACAACATCTCCACCCTGGCCAAGACCAGTTTTAGGTATTTTCGTATGTGCACCACAGTAAGGTTCTGCATGTATAACATAGCCATCAGGATTTGCCAAAACCCATAGATTGAAACCAAATCTGATTGGCTTGCCTTTGATAAACTGTTTAGCCCCATGCCTTCTATAGTATGGTACTATACTCTCATCAATGCACACAGCTTTGTCATAGGGAATTTGCTTGAAAGCGTCATTGAGAAAATTGAAAAGTGGTCTTACTTTATAAAACCCATCTTCATTTTTGAATATATCACAAGATTTCTTCAAATCTTTTTCGTATAATTGATTCTACAACTAAAGCTACATTGCAATCAGGTTCTTCCTGCCAATACATTCTTTTATTTGGGGATCTGTGATAACATGAGAGAATCAGTATTCCCAGGACAGTGCATATGTAGTCATAGGAAACATTCAAATTGTGATTACCGTTTTTTGCGACACAATAAAGTTTATCAATTCTTCTGTGAAAAACTTTTTAAAAGAATCCAGAGGGAATTTAACTGTGTCTGATAGAAAAATCTAATAAATGTGGACCATAAATCTCACTCAAGCTCTTTAGTTTCCAGCTTGGCTTCTTCATTTGGTCCTAAGTTGAGGCATACGTAATTTTGTCCACGGGTGTTTGGGTGAGGCTGGGGGCTTCTACTTCTTTTTGTTCATGACTTTCTCCACTCACTGCAAAATTTTCACTTGACGTGCTCTTCTTCTCTCCGTGTTCATTTTCCTTGAACTGAACTTGAGCCTGTGCTCTTGGTATATGTGGAGATGATGTGGGTTCTCTTGGACTTCATCATCTGATAAATCAGATTCTTCATCAGTATCTCAACCTTGTGTTTCACAAGGAGGGATGCTACAAACAGATCATATAATACTGCCTCCATCTCCTCCCAAGCACATTTGTTATTGCATCCACTGTCCATAAATTGTCACACCTAAAAGGCAACACAAGTGCCCATTGGCAACTAAAGATGCCAGTCATTTTTTTCCCCAATATAAAAATGTTAAAAACATATTTACAAAATCCAAAGAAATTCTGTGTATAATGTGGAGTATTTATTACAAGAGACAGAAGAAAATATATTTCCAGTACTCATATACTGTCCTTTACATTTACATTTTCTGGCGAAGCGGTGTTTAACTCCCAAACACATGAACAGATTTAGCATGCATAAGTAGCAAGAATGAAACAAATGCAAATACTTCAAATTTTAAGCAACAAAGCAGTCTCCATTATTGCTCTCAACAATTAAATTGTGTACAGAATTGACATTGTTGCCAACACTGATTTTTAAATTTCTTGGCAATTATAGTAGCAACTTGGAATTAATGGGTTAATGGATATAATAAGTTAAATTCATTTATCTCTGAAGTTAACTTCTTGTTATTGTTAGATAGCTTTTCATTATGATAGTATGTTGTGAAATTTGCAGTCTACTTAATGCTTTTGTCAGTCTACCTTTGCATTCTATAATGACTGTGTGAAATATGTTTGACAAATTGTGATTTATCATTTCAGAAAGAGTCATTACATTCAAAAATGGCCACAGAGTATATTAGAGGCAAAAGCTGGATTGAGTTAATGGAAGAAGAGGAAGTAACTGCAGAACAACAGTCTGTGGAAAGAGAGTCAACTGAGGAAGAGAGGCTTCTAGCTGACAGCAGCTTCGATCACATGGAGGAAAGCCCAGAAGTTAAGAAAGAAAAATTGGATGCTGTTGAGGTGACCAAAAAAGATGAAGAAGAAAACTGTTTGGACACAAAAGACAACACCCGAACTGAATTTAAGGAAAAACTTGAAGTGTCCGTTACTAAAGTAAAAACAGAAACAGAACTGTCTTCGACGCATGAGGTGCCCTCAAAAATTGTATTGGCAAATGATAAAATTAAGACTGAGCCAGGAACACATGTTGAATGTAATGGAGATGCTTCAGCTGCTGATATCAAGCAGGAGACAAAGGCGTGTACTATACAGATAAAAAGTGAAGTTGAGATAGTTGGTGATGATGATGATGATGATGACCGAATTTCGAAAGAACTAGATCTCATGGAAAATGAGTTGTTTAATGTACAAGAGGAAAACAGCAATTCTGTTAAAGATAGTGATTCCTTAAGCAGTAGTGTTACTATAAAAGTTAAAGACAATCTCATTGTAGAGGACAGTGCCAATATTGTCACTAAGAAAACTGAAAAACCCACATTTGTACACCCAGAAACAATGGTTAATGGTGATCATAAATCTGATAATGTGGGTGACACAAGACAGGTTTCAACTAGTACCCAAACTTCGCCACGGAAAAATAGAAGTACGCGTAAAAGGAAAAGTTCATCCAATGTAGGCAACAACAGGAGGAAATATACTTGCAGGTTGGTGATCATAAATTATTTGGTTTAATTGATTTCATAAATCGTTTCTTGTGCATCAGTTCCACATCTGACTGTGTGTGTGTGGGGGGGGGGGGGGGGGTTGTGAAATAAATGGAATAGATCTGTTAGTGGACTGGGTCTAGAGAATAACGCAGCACAATGCACATAGGTGTGTCTGGATGCTGAACACAATTAGGAAATGCATTGTGGCATGGAGTAGCCCCACTTTCAAGAAGGTGAGACAGGCAGTAAACGTCATGGAGTGATGCTTTCATCTACAGGTGGTGTTTGATTTGGTGGGAGGGAGGGGGGTTGTCATTTAACAGTTTTCTCAGTTATTTCTTGATTTCTGTTTCAGTGGACAATCGAGATAACTTGACTGTATTATTATAGGGTGGGATACTGACAGTGTTGGTTAAAAGTCAGCATCACAAACCAGAGAATACAGCACTACGTGTCATGTTGCAGCAATGTTGTTAGTGGTCATGCATTTGTGTACGGGTGTCAAGTGAGGCACTTAAAATAAAGTGATTAATTTGTACTGTAAAAAGTAATGACAAAAGAAAATGCTCCATTGCAAATGATCAATGTTTCAAATGATTAGTGTGTTTAACACTACAATGGTCATGTCACTAGGAGGAACATTGGTGATTGCTTTGTATCTGTGAGATACAGGATCAGCATTGTCCTGTTTGTGGTTTTTTTTTTTAATATATATAATTATTAACCTTAGATTTTGTTGTGAATAAATAAACAAAATGGGGGAGAAAACATGTCAGTATTATAATAGTAGCAATTGAACATTTATTTTATGAAAATTAAGAATAGAATGTTTAGATTTGCTGACATGCGTGTTGCCTATTCCATGAATACGTATCTTGATATCCTTCGTGACCATTCTAGTGTTAAATAATTGGATTTGGTTGGTGGATTGATGAAAAAAATGGATTAGGGTGTAATGTAAAAAGAAATGACACAATCAGTGTCACCACACAGTATCACTTCACTCACTCCATCCATTTAATCAACTGGCCCACTATGACGATGCAAAAGTTTAACACACACTCACAATCAACTTGCAAAAGAACAAACAAGACAGTAATTTTTAATACAGTGGTATAAATTCGTTCCATCATTTCTCTCCTCATTGCTTACATCAAAGTGGCAATGCCATTGGCTACACGAAATGTCATGTGTAACCAAACAATGAACACTACAGAAGTGAAGCCAACACTCACTCTGACTGTGATGCCGACTTTAGCCATGCACTTTGTCTAAATTGAAGAGTTACTTCATAGTTCATTCCTTTTATTCTGCCGAGGAACTCCTTGAAGAAGGAAAAAAAACATAATTCCTTTGTTTCGTTATTGATTCTAGTTGTCATGTGCATAGGACTACTTGAAATTTTTCTATTACTATTATTTTGTTAAAATTGTCATGGCCATGAAATCTTGCCCCTCAATTAGGTCCTATGGAACAGAAAACATTGTTATTATTATGGCTTGTTGAAGTGATGCCTTTAAAATAATGTAAAATATACATTTGTAGTTGTATTACATCTTATCTTGAATTAGAAATTAACAGCTGTATAATTATTGTCTTGTAAATCAAGTAAGGGTGCACTGATAGAACATGTACTGTAGCATGGACCAGAAATCATTCAACATACATGACAGCTTGTCACCGGCCTGGTGTTGAGGCATTAGTGAATATGTCAGATATTGCCTTCATTTGCCGTGGTATCTTACTGAACAGCTTAACAATTCCCATTTTACTTCAGTTAATATGGAAGGTTATCACACCTGCTAAAGGCATGGAGGAGGAAGATTGTTTCAGCATAAGGAAGTTGCTGAAGTCTTGTCAAAAACTATTTAGATTCAGTTTTGCCCCGACCAGTGTTTGTTAATGCCTGATTGTAAAAAGGCAATAAGTAACATATCCTCACCTATTATTGGAACAGTGAGGTGCAAGCCAGCTTTTTCTAATGCATATCTTACTATTGTACTGTCAGTGTCACCTGTAGTAACTACTGTGTCTTTTCCCTTTGCTATCATTTTGTCACTAAGGAGAGTTATAACTCTGGTTTTATTCTTTTTGTTTGCAAGAAAGTGTTCATTTTAAACAGTGGCAGTCAACTGAAATTTTTATGAGGACCTCTGCTCTGCAAATTTTGTATTGTTTTACCATCAGAACCCACAGTACAGTTTTGACCATAATGTCCAAGCACATAGTTATGTTTACAAAGTACAGAAATTCTACCGTGCACATTCCATTTCACTTGGTGGTGAAGGAAGCCTCCATCTACTACATTAGTGCTTGTTTGTAGGTCAAGAGTTGCATAATTGTCCTCTGGAAAAGTTTCATAGAAAGATTTCTTTACTTTCCTCATTCCGCCTTCATTAAAGAGAGAGAACAGAGATGAAAAAAATTCATATTCCATAAGCTTTGCAACATCGTCACTTTTCTTGCAGTGACTGTTCTTT
Source organism: Locusta migratoria (assembly GCA_026315105.1). Taxonomy (NCBI): domain Eukaryota; kingdom Metazoa; phylum Arthropoda; class Insecta; order Orthoptera; family Acrididae; genus Locusta; species Locusta migratoria. Next base: position 8,070,461 of record CM048747.1, read on the forward strand.
GGAAAACAGTCAGAGGGTGTACAGTCACTGTTCACTGTACACTTTTATGGTATTATTCATACTAACCCAAGACACCACAACATTCTTGTTAGACTGTTTTATGCCACCAATATTACAGTCAGTATGACTTTTCATGGTTCTGATACTAATTGCGAGGGCTCAGTAATTGTTTATTTTTGGAATTGTCACATTACTCTAAAACCTCACCTCTCCCTCAGACCCGCCTATACGTGTCAGTTCTCGACATGTCATTGGGCTCAAAAATGATCTACGCAGATGGCTTAGTGGTTTGTTTACTTTGCTTATACACTTGTAGAAGATACGAATTGCACTTATTGCTGGATGGCTGCAATCTCTTCATTGCTGAGGTAGTAGCCATCTTTTGCACTCTTCGGATCATATTTGTTCCTGCACTGTCAGATCCTTCCTCATCTGCGGCAACTCACCAAGTGGTCTACAATCTCTCGATCAGTGCTTCTCTCGTCATCCTTTAATAAAAGGTCATTCAAGAGCCCATATACACTGCTGCACAATGCTCATGGTCAGTAGTATTTCTCTGGACTCCAGGGCATGTTGGGATAGAAGTAAACGAGCTAGCTGACAAGTTAGGGAAAGAGGCTACCCATAAACCTATTCTGATGATCAGTATACCAGCTGCTGACCTCCATTTCATGTTACATAGTACAGTTTTCTGTTTGTGGAATACTGAATGGGGTACCCTACAAACACCCAACAAATTGAGGTCATTAAAGGAGACAACAAATGTGTGGAGGTCCTCTATTCAGGCTCTTTGCCAGGGACTCTTGTCGTCCTCTGCCGTTCCGTATCACCATACTTGGCTGACAAGCAGTCACCTTCTTCATTCTAAGGACACTTAGACACTTATCCATGTCGCTGTGGTGCAGATTTGCACCCTCATCTTACTGAAATGCACAGTTCAGCTACTCAGAGACAGACTTTTAATCTTCCTGACATTGTCGGGATGTTCTGATTTTTATTTCTGTGATCACCCAGCCAAGACAGTTTGGTATTCTCTTTAAATGTTTCTCTCTTTTCAGCCATTTCAGTTGTGAGTCAATCCAAGTGAAGTGGTTCAATATAGCCTACATTAAGTTGGTAGCTTGACCATTCTAAAATAATTTTTCTCTGTGTGTGTGTGTGTGTGTGTGTGTGTGTGTGTGTGTGTGTGTGTGTGTGTGTGTGTTGCATTGAGAAGTTATATATATATTAATCTTGCAGTGTTACTGAATGTCAGACATTTATATTTGTATGCGCATGACCATTTTCCAGTTCGGAAACTTTAGCGATAATTCGAATATCTCTGCAGTGGGTTAAGTTACAGCATTACAATTGACATGATTGTTTCTAGAAAAGTCTCTTCTACAGAATTGTTTATTAAGCAAATTACTCTCTAGTAAAAGTCAAAATGACCTCCAAAGGTTGAAATCAAAAGTTTAGAAAATCCCATTTTGAGCCACAAAATAACAACCAAGAAGTGATTTATCAGAATTTTAAACATGGCTGAAGTTCAGCAACAGTGGAACACGGTCCAAAAGTCGACAAAATTTCAGCCTTGCATAAAAATGGTTTACATGCATAAACCTTGACCTAGGTTTCTGCAAAAGTAATTATTTTGCCTTCTTCAGAAGTATTACCTAATAAATTATAGTACACAAATCACTTCCATCTGAAGAGTATATGAGCTTCTCAACCTTGGTTGACTTTTTATGTAATTTATTACATGTGTTTGAAACATGTGGACAGCCAAAGTGTTCCCCCCAGGGGGCCCACAGTTCTTTTGTGGGTACGTGTGTGGCGCGCACGGGGCCCCGAGCCGGAGCAGCCTTTCTTCTGCCCCAGGCTGCTTCACTTTCCCTCCCGGTTTATGCCTTCGCCCGGAGACGGGCATATTTCGTGAGATACGGTGGTTCTTTTTGTGCTTTTTCTTCCTTCGTTCCTTCCTTTCTTACCCTTCGTTTTCTGTCTTTCTCTCCTTGAACTCTCCTAGCCTTCTTCTCCTCATTAGTCTCCGCCTCGGCGTTTGAGACACTTCTTTTCTTTCCTTCTTTCTTTTCCTTTCCTATCCTCTTCTTCTTTCCTCCCTGTGCGTGTCTGAAGGCCGACCCACGCATTATCGTGCGTAGCAGGTGACGGGGGTAACGCGTAATTCCCCGCCCCGGGTAGACATGTAAGGCACGTACGTACCCCCTGGTAAAGGCCAGGCCCAGGGAGGGGTGATTACCCGAGCTGGTACCTTCCGAACGTGCCGATTGGTCCCTCCGTCAGTTCTCGGGAGGTGTGACCTGAGGTGTGAACAATCACCTAAGGCGGGTAAGCCCTCGGAGAGGGCCCCCACTAGGAAGGAGCGCGCCATCGGAGACGCCGGTAATCACGGGGGACACTTCCGCGATGACTTCCTCCTTATCTTCTTTCATGACGTTGACCCACAAACGTAAGTTAGACTCGCCTCAGCCTAAAAAGACTCTGCCTAATGTTCCTAAATATCTGGTTGTCTCTCGCACCGATGGAAAGGATTTCAATTCTGTCAATCCTTTCGTTATACAGAAAGGTGTAGATGCAATTGCTGGCCCTGTTAAAACCTGTTCACGTCAGCGCAATGGCACATTGTTGCTGGAAGTGGAAAGTGCCTTCCAAGCCCAAAAACTGATACGTACTACGTTGTTGCACACTTTTCCAGTTAAGGTCGAAGCGCACCGCACACTCAACTCATCACGGGGGGTAGTCTTCACGAGATCCCTTGATGGGTTGTCTGATGAAGACATCCAATCGTATATGTCCGATCAGGGTGTGACAGCCGTCCACAGGGTGATGAAAAAGGTCGATAACCAATTGACACCGACTCGTACTGTGTTTTTGACGTTCGACAGAGTTGACCTCCCGTCGAAGGTCAAAGCAGGGTATGAAGTCATCTCCGTCCGACCTTATGTGCCTAACCCAACGCGCTGTTTTCAATGCCACAGGTACAACCATACCCGTGAACATTGCCCAAATGCAGCAAAGTGTGTCACTTGTGGTAGGGACGCCCATGAGGGGGATTGCCCACCTCCGTCCCCTCACTGCCTAAACTGCAACGGTGACCATGCGGCTTCCTCTCGCGACTGCCCTGTATACAAAGATGAGAAGGTAATCCAGCAAATTCGGGTTACGGAGAAGGTATCAACATCTGCCGCTCGAAAGTTGTTGGCGAGTCGAAAGCCCACTGTCCTCCCAGCGGGTACATACAGTAAGGTACTCACCTCAACTCGACCTACCAAGGATTCCAGTACCCAGACATGTGACTTGACTTTCGCTGACACAGTTGTGCGATCTGCCAGCCCGAAGATTGCCCGTTCCACGTCCCCGCTCCCTCTTGCTGCTTCTAGGGTACAGTCTTCGTCAAACTCTAGTAAACCGCGGGCACCTAAACAAGATGCCCGGACCTTGAAAAAGGAACCCGTCCGTGAGGATTTTCTGCGTTCTCAGGCTTCCCAACCGTCAACTGCCTCTTCCCGCCGTCACTCTTCCAGAAGAGCTGACAAGAAAAAGAGTTCCTCTCCTTCCCCGCCGAGGCGTGACCCATCTGTCGCGCCGTCCAACAGTTGCCGGCCTCGGCCGTCTTCTGTTTCACCGGGACGCTCCGTTTGCCGGGCGCCCGGCCCTTTACCGGCGGTGGAAACTGCCCCTCCTGATCAACTCAGGGAGGTGGCAGGCGCGTCGGGCGAACCAATGGAACATGACCCTTTGCCCCCAGACAGCGATAGCAGTGCTCCCTCGAAATCCGGTCCTCAGCGGCCGTCGAGGTGACCCCGCTCGCTACTTGGTTTTTATCCTTATTTCTTCTCTCATTTTTATCATGGCGCTCCTTCAATGGAACATTCGCGGCTTTCGTTCTAATCGGGAGGAGTTAAAACTACTCCTTCGATTGCACTGCCCGCTTCTAGTCTGCCTCCAGGAAACTAAGTTGCGTCCACGTGATCGTGCAGACTTTCCACACTACACCTCTGTGCGGTTCGACCTGCCACCCGTGGAAGGTGTCCCAGCCCATGGAGGGGTTCTGATGCTTCTTCGAGACGACGTCTACTTCCATCCCATTTCCTTGCACACACACCTACAGGCAGTTGCCGTCCGCATCACCTTATCCACCTTTACATTCTCCCTCTGTAATATATATTCGCCATCGTCATCTGCCCTTACTAGGGCAGATGTGCTAAACCTTGTTGACCAGCTCCCTTCACCTTTCGTGTTGGTAGGCGACTTTAATGGCCACCACCCCCTATGGGGCTCTCCGGCACCTTGTCCGAGAGGCTCCCTTTTGGTGGACATTCTCCACCACCTCGATCTTGTCTGCCTCAACACCGGTGCACCGACCTTCCTTTCTGACACAACACACACTTATTCCCATATAGACCTCGCAATATGCACTCCTCAGCTTGCCGGTCGGTTTGAGTGGTATGCACTTTCTGACACGTACTCGAGTGACCATTTCCCTTGTATCATCCACTTCCTACATCATTCCCCATCTCCACATCCCACCAGTTGGAACATTTCTAAAGCCGACTGGGGGCTTTATTCTACCATGGCTGTTTTTCACAATCAGAATTTTCCCAACTGTGACAGTCAGGTCGAATACCTCACAGAGGTTATTCTCACTGCTGCTAAACGTTCCATACCTCGTACATCCTCTTCTCCACGTCGTGTCCAGGTCCCTTGGTGGACTGCAGCCTGCCGCGACGCGCTTCGAGCCCGGCGCCGTGCTTTACGCACCTTCCGCCGCCACCCAACCTTGGAGAATTGCATCAATTACAAACGTATGAGAGCGCAGTGCCGTCGTATCATAAACGACAGCAAGAAAGCTTGCTTGACAGATTTTACTAGTTCTTTTAACCGTTTTACTCCCTCCACGGTTGTCTGGGGTGGCCTACGCCGTTTGTCCGGCATCAAGGTCCACTCCCCGATTCCTGGCCTGACCGTGGAGAACGCGGTCCTCGTGGACCCAGCTGATGTTTCAAACGCATTGGGTCGTTTCTTTGCGGAGGTTTCAAGCTCTGCCCATTACCACCCTGCCTTTCTCCCTCGCAAACAGGTAGAGGAGGCACGGCCGCCTTCTTTTCGCTCTTTTAATCGGGAAAATTATAACGTCGCCTTCACCATGCAGGAGCTAGATCGTGCTCTCGCCCTGTCCCGGTCTTCTGCTCCCGGGCCCGATTCCATTCACATTGAAATGCTGAAGAACCTCTCTCCAGCGGGCAAGTGCTTTCTTCTTAGTACCTACAATCGCATATGGACTGAAGGTCATGTTCCCACAAGTTGGCGTGAAGCCATTGTTGTCCCCATCCCCAAACCAGGGAAGGACAAACACCTTCCTTCCAGTTATCGTCCTATTTCTCTGACGAGCTGCGTCTGTAAGGTGATGGAACGCATGGTTAACGCTCGGTTGGTCTGGCTCCTCGAATCTCGCCGCCTCCTGACTAACATCCAATGCGGTTTTCGTCGACACCGCTCTGCTGCTGACCACCTCGTTACGTTGTCGACCTTCATTATGAACAACTTTCTGAAGAAGCGTCAAACAGTAGCCGTGTTCTTCGACTTGGAGAAGGCATACGATACCTGTTGGAGAGCGGGCATTCTCCGCACATTGCACACATGGGGCCTTCGGGGCCGCCTTCCTCTTTTCATTCAAGCGTTTTTGGCGGATCGCAAGTTCCGGGTGCGGGTGGGCTCTGTTTTGTCAGATACCTTTTGCCAGGAAAATGGGGTACCACAGGACTCCGTCTTGAGTGTGGCGCTCTTTGCCATTGCAATCAATCCGATCGTGGACTGCCTTTCAGCCGACGTCTCCGGATCTCTTTTTGTTGACGATTTCGCAATTTATTGTAGCGCCCAGCGGACGTGTCTCTTGGAGCGTTCTCTCCAACGCTGTCTTGACCGTCTATATTCCTGGAGCATCGCAAACGGCTTCCGATTCTCCACTGAGAAAACTGTGTGTATCAATTTTTGGAGATACAAGGAATTTCTTCCACCTTCTCTACGTCTCGGCCCGGTTGCTCTCCCTTTCGTGGAGACTACAAAATTCTTGGGACTCATGTTGGATCGGAAACTTTGCTGGTCCACGCACGTGTCCTACCTGGCTGCCCGTTGTGCCCGATCCCTTAACGTTCTTCGTGTCCTCAGTGGCACGTCATGGGGAGCGGATCGTACCGTCCTGCTTCACCTTTACCAGGCCATTGTTCAGTCGAAGCTCGACTATGGAAGCCTTGTATACTCTTCAGCACGGCCATCGATTCTCCGCCGTCTCAACTCTATCCACCATCGTGGATTACGTCTGGCGACCGGTGCATTTTATACCAGCCCTGTTGAAAGTCTGTATGCCGAGGCTGCTGTATTACCCTTGACCAATCGACGTGACATACTCTTGTGTCGGTACGCATGCCGCCTACGGTCGATGCCCAACCATCCATCTTACAGATTATTTTTTGACGACTCACTCGATCGCCAATATCAGCTGTCTGCGATTGCCTTGCTTCCACCGGGAGTTCGGTTTCGCCGTCTGCTACAACGGCTCGATTTTACCCTTCCTTCCACCCTTCGGTTGAGCGAAAGCCCATTGCCACCGTGGCATCAGGCCCAGGTTCACACACACCTCGAACTTAGTTCGCTCCCCAAGGAGAGCACTCCGGATTTGGTATTCCGCTCGAGGCTTGTCGAACTCCGTTCGCGGTTCGATAATGCCGTATTTATTTACACTGATGGTTCCAAGAGCACTGCCGGTGTCGGATCTGCCTTCGTCGTCGGGGACAACCGTTTCCAATACAAGCTCCCTGACCGGTGCTCAAACTTCACGGCTGAGCTTTTCGCCCTCCACCAGGCCGTTTTGTATACCTGCCGCCACCGCCACCCTTTCTATGCCATATGTTCTGACTCCCTTAGTGCCCTGCAGAGTCTTAAGGACCCTTTCTCGAACCATCCTCTCGTGTATCGGATCCAACGCTCCCTCCAGTTGCTGGCGGATGACAGCTGTCACGTTTCTTTCCTGTGGGTCCCTGGCCATGTGGGTGTGCCCGGGAATGAGGCCGCCGACACAGCAGCCAAGGCAGCAGCTCTTTTGCCTCGCATGGCTACCTTTTGCGTCCCATCGGACGATGTTCAACGGGCTCTTCGCCGGAGTATCGTGTCGCAATGGCACAGTGTGTGGCTTTCACTGTACAACAAAGTGTTGCGCTCTAGGCAGTCACTTAGATTGTAAACTGGAGAACCGAAAACTTCTGTGTTTTCATTTTTTAAGTACAAAACAAATGGATGCACTGTTGCTTGCTCACTGACCTGGTGGTACCCTTGTATCTCATCCTAAAACGAAAATCTTAAAAGTTTTCTGCAAAATCAGCTAAGACTATGCATTCAGTATCAAAAACTGTGCTTTTGTCTTTCACCACATACTTGCTTTGGTTTTTGGAAACATAGTGGTGACTCTTGGGATTTTGCAATTCATCAATTTATTGATTCACAGTAGGCCTACTCTTCCAGAAATTTAACCATTGTTATCATTTCTGCCCTGTCACTTGTGCCCACTGTTTGATGGTAACATTGTTGGATATTTTCTCCTCATATTTCAAATGAAGAATGATATCCTTACCAGGACATTTATCACACAAATCCATCATTCAGCATAACTCTTAGCATTACAGCCCATTAAATCTAATAATTCTTTGTAGTTAACATCATTGCATTTTGCAGTTGGACGGTACAGTGATATAAACAAATGGCTAGTGTGTGTTGCTGATGAGGTGGCCAAAATACATTCATGAAAAAAGTCGCAAAATTTTGACCTTTCAATTTTGCTTTCGGGGTGAATAGTTTTGAAAACTACATGAAATTCACTTAAATTTGACACCAGTAGCCATTTATCCTATATTTCTTTTAATTCATTTAATAACAACATATTTGATATCATTGCAATCTGGGCAAACTCTGCTGTTTTCATCACCTTCAAAAAAAGCTGCTGGATCTTTTTGTTTCTTCACTTATACCCACTTGCATCGCATCTCGCAAGGATGTTACTTGAAAATATCTATTTTAAATCTGTCAGAATAATATAAATGTTTATTTCAGTAATGTTTTCAGTTTTTAATTCAGTACATTCACTTCAGTAATAATTGATTACATCCAGGCACACACTTTCATACAACCATCAACTCTGGCCGCCGCACTTCGGCAGACTTGACAGGTGTATGACTGTGTTGCGTGCCTCTATGATTGCGTGAATGTTTTATTTTCTGAAGAATGCCATTACCTGTCACATCCCCCAGAGCAAAATTTACCCCTCAGGATTCTTCTGCTATACTTAAATATGGTGCATCCATTTAATATTTGTTCTTAATCCCTGTATTTGGTAATAAACATTAATTTTATACCAATAAAACACTATTTATGAAAAGAACTGAGACTTTTACGGAAACTATTAGTCCCAGAGACAAATTAATCATATGTTTTGAAAGACATTTAACATGATTTAATTTTGTACTTATAAACATTTTTTGCTAGAAGCCACAGTTTTATTCAAGACAAACTTTAAGAAGTGACTTTTAAACCCCCACCACAACGCTCACACCCTACAGGTGGGGATTTTGAGTATGTTGTTCATAATACTCCATCCCCCTACCATCAATATTTGCTACATGAACTCCCCCTCCCCTCCCCCCCCCCCCCCCCCCAAAAAAAAAAAAGAAAAATTGCCTCTTTTTTTGACCGGGCTAATTAGGGATGCCGGAGGTATTGTTGGTGCTAGCCATGCTATGCAGTTTATTAACTGGAACATTGACATTGATCATCCAGGTGTATATGTTCTGGGGTGGGCTACCAGCACAAAAACACAGGGAAAAGAATATTGAGAAGTTGCTACTATACTTCTAAGGCTGTAGAGTAGAATACATCATTCTTCATAACTCATATGAGATTATCATGCAATACGTTTTCGTTTGCATGTTATTTAATGTATTTATTTCTGGCGTTCTCCACAGTCTCTCTTATTCTAGTTAACATAAAACAGTTGGCCTGTAATATTTCAACATTATTGCATCCAGATAAACAATTTATGGTGTTATCCATTATTTAATTTAGGATCCACACCTTCATACACTATGTTCAGGTTGATTTATATTTTTAGTGGTCCTACAAAGCAACTTTGCCAGGTGTTGAATATGTACAAATTTTTTCTTGTACACAATCAGTGATATTAATGCAAGTGTGATAAAAGGTAATGGCAAGATGCAATGGCAAGAACCATTATTTTATGTCTTTTGATCGTTCCAAATACTAATGTGTGCAGTTGCACAGTCCTTGAAAGAATAGTTCACAAAGGGATTGTAGAAAATGAGACTTCGATCGGTTGAGCAACAGTGGTGAGATGTCATGTTGTGGCATAGACTTACTAACAGCATCTCAGTTAGATACAACAAAGATGTAACGTTATGAGCATAAATTAAATGTGCACATACTTTAATACTATAGGCATAGCGAGTAGAAGGAGAAGTTAGCTAACTCCCCGTGAGTTAACACAGGCAGCATTGGAGTGGTGGCGTACCCACAAACTACGAGCAGCATTGTCACTTGAGCCCCAAGTTGGTGTGATTTTGCTTTAGCAGACAGTGCTTGTTGCAGTTGTCTGTGCTTACTTTGTGAGTTTATTGATGATGTTGTGACTTAATGTTGAGAAGTTGGAAGCTGTTTTTGCAAAAAAAGCAGATACAAATCCGATTAAAGCTTTCCTGTTATAATTGATGCTCAGGAATTATTAGACTTAATTTCAGACACTGACTAGTATAAAAAATATGTAATCATTAAAACCAGAGAGGAATCATTAGTTGTGTTGTTGTTGTGGTCTTCAGTCCGGAGACTGGTTTGATGCAGCTCTCCACAATACCCTATCCTGTGCAAGCCTCTTCATCTCCACATAAGAACGGCAACCTACATCTGTCTGAATCTGCTTACTGTATCCATCTCTCGGTCTTCCTCTGCGGTTTTTACCCCACACACTTCCCTCCAACGCTAAAATCACAATTCCTTGATGTCTAAGAATGTGTCCTACCAATCTATCCCCTCTTTTAGTCAAGGTATGCCAGAAATTCCTTTTCTCCCCAATTCTGTTCAGTACCTCCTCATTAGTTACGCGATCCACCCACCTAATCTTCAGCATTCTTCTGTAGCACCATATTTCAAAAGCCTCAATCCTCTTCCTGTCCGCGCTGTTTATTGTTCATGTTTCACTCCCATAAAAGGCAACACTCCACATAAATGCCTTCAGAAAGGACTTCCTTAGGATTAAATCAATATTCGATGTTAACAGTTTTCTATTTTTCAAGAAAACTTTTCTACCCATGGCAGTCTCTGACAGAATTACTATGTCGTCGGCAAAACGCAATGTTTTTAATTCTTCGCCCTGAACTTTAATTCCTTTTCCAAATTTCTCCTTGCTTTCCTTTATAGCTTGCTCAATGTACAAATTGAATAACATTGGAGAAAGGCTACAACCCTGTCTCACTCCCTTTCCAACCACTGCATCCCTTTCATGCCCTTCAACTCTGACAACCGCTGTCTGGTCTTTGTACAAGTTGTAAATAACCTTACGCTCCCTATATTTTACTCCTGCTTGCTTCATAACTTGAAAGAGTTTATTCCAATCAACATTGTCAAAAGCCTTCTCCAAATCTACAAAAGCTAGAAATGTAGGTTTGCCCTTTCTTAATCTATCTTCTAGGATAAGCCGTAAAGCGAGTATTGCCTCCCGTGTTCCTACCTTTCTCCTGAACCCAAACTGATCTTCCCCGAGGTCGGCTTCTACCAGCTTTTCCATCCTTCTGTAAATAATTCGTGTTAATATTTTGCAACCATGACTTATTAAACTGATGGTTCCATAGTTTTCACACCTGTGTGCACCTGCTTTCTTTGGAATGGGGATTACGTTTTTCTTAAAGTCTGAGGGTACTTCACCTGTCTCATACATATTACACACCAGGTGAAACAATTTTGTCATGACTGGTTCTCCCAGAGACTTTAGTAGCTCTGACGGAATATCATCTACTCCAGGGGCCTTGTTTCGACTTAGGTCTTTCAGAGCTCTGTCAAATTCTTCTCTCAGTACAGTATCTCCTATTCCATCTTCATCTACATCCTCTTCCCTTCCTACAATATCGTCTCTAAGTTCATTTCCTTTGTAGAGCCCCTCTATATACTCTTTCCACCTTTCAGCTTTCCCTTCTTTGCTGAGAACTGGTTTCCCATCTGAGTTCTTGATATTCATAGAGCTGTTTTTCTTGTCTCCAAATATTTCTTTTATTTTCCTGTAGGCTGTATCTATTTTTCCCCTATTTATATATTCTTCTACATCCTTGCATTTGCCTTCTAGCCACTCCTGCTTAGCCATTTTGCACTTCCTGTCAATCTCATTTCTTAGTCGTCTGTACTCCATTTTACCTGTTTCATTTACTGCATTTTTATATTTTCTCCTTTCGTCGATTAAATTTAGTATCTCCTGTGATATCCAAGGATTTTTTGTAGGTCTTGCCTTCCTACCTATTTTGTCCTCTGCTGCCTTCACTATTTCATCTCTCAATGCTACCCATTCCTCTTCTACAGTTTTATTTTCCCCCGTTTCTGTCAATTGTTGCCTAAAGCTCCCTCTGAATTTTTAAGAACTTCAGGTTCCTTCAATTTATCCAGGTCCCATCTCCTTATTTTCCTACCTTTTTGTAGTTTCTTCAGTTTCAGCCTACAGTTCATAACCAACAAGTTATGGTCAGTCTATATCTGCCCCTGGGTAAGTCTTACACTGTAGAACCTGGTTCCGAAATCTATGTCTTACCATTATAAAATCTATCTGGTATCTCCCAGTGTCTCCTGGTCTCTTCCACGTGTACAACCTTCTTTTGTGATTCTTGAACCATGTGTTTGTTATAACTAAATTATGTTCTGTGCAAAATTCTACCAGGCGGCTTCCTCTTTCATTCCTTTTTCCCAGACCATATTCACCTACTATCTTCCCCTCCCTTCCTTGACCTACTACTGAATTCCAGTCTCCCATAACAATTAAGTTTTCCTCTCCCTTAATTGTCGAATAATTTCCTTTAGCTCCTCATATATTTCTTCGATTTCCTCGTCATCGGCAGAGCTAGTTGGCATATAAACCTGTACTACTGTTGTCGGTGTTGGCGTCGTATCTATCTTGACAATGATAATGCGATCACTGTGCTGCTCATAGTAGTTTACCCGCATTCCTATTTTCTTATTCATTATCAATCCTACTCCTGTGATACCCCAAACTGATTTTGTATTTATAATCCTGTACTCACCAGACCAGAAATCCTGTTCTTCCTGCCACCGAACTTCACTAATCCCCACTATATCTAACTTCAACCTATCCATCTCCCTTTTTAAATTTTCTAATTTTCCTACCCGATTAAGGGATCTAACATTCCACGCTCCGATCCGTAGAATGCCAGTATTGTCTTTCCTGATGATCACATCCTCCTGAGTAGTCCCCGCCCGGAGATCCGAATGGGGGACTATTTTACCTCCGGAATATTTTACCCGAGAGGATGCCATCATCATATGTTCATACAGTAAAGCTGCATGTCCTCGGGAAAAATAACGGCTGTAGTTTCCCCTTGCTTTCAGCCGTTCGCAGTAACTGTGTGGCAAAGCCACATTAGCTGATGTTACAAGGCCAGCTCAGTCAATCATCCAGACTGTTGCCCCTGTAACTACTGAAAAGGCTGCTGCCCCTCTTCAGGAACCACACGTTTGTCTGGCCTCTCCACAGATACCCCTCCGCTGTGGTTGCACCTACGGTACGGCTATCTGTATCGTTGAGGCACGCAAGCCACCCCACCTCGGCAATGTCTGTGGTACATGGGAGTGGCTGAGAAATGTTGTTGACAAAATCAAATAAGCTTAATCACATAAACGCACATGGGAGGTATTTTTACTTTTGCAAATGTAATTTACATAAGTTGAAAAATGTTAAAACTTTTTTGCAAAAAAGTAAAAACATATTTCATAGTACAGTAAAACCCCAGTTTTACAATCCTGTATTTCACGTTATCCACCATTTCTTGTCAGTACCATCAAATTTCCTATGTTCATGGAGGTGATTCGCCCCCATTTTTTGCATTAACATATTTACACTTTTCCTGCGATTTAAGTTATTGCCATGTTGATGGAAGAAAAAATGACGTATTGGACATTGACGCTGGCAAGGCTTTCGCTTTTAAGTATGGTGTTGATTAATGTTTCGCAGTCAAGCATGGTATTTCACGTTACATTGTTCGCAGTACACACCTAGATGACACACGACACTCTCATCAGCCACCATGCTGATTGTCAGCTTTGCTTCGTTTTTTCGCAACTGGTAGTTTTGCAATTCTTTGCGTGATGTGTTTCAAGAATTTATTTTATTGTGAAATGCAAATATTTATCTAAGTATTTTTTTGTGAAGTTTTATAAATGGTGAGACAGAGGGTTTGCTTGTGGGGTTTTTTTTAATTCTCAAATATTGTTGTGCAAAACATCGAAAAATACAAAAAGAGGGGAACTTGTGCAGTTTCACTAATAAATAATGACTGCCAGTTAAAGGCGTGCTGACAAAGTTGTTTATGATGAATGAAATCATGTCAAAAATTTCCATTTCCTATAAAGTTACCAGTTGCATTTCCGCCAGGCGCGTAGAATAGCACAAAATTCGGATAACCTTTATTACATAATAAGCTTCCTTGCCTATATATTTTGATGCCTATTATGTACCTACATGTATGACAAACTACAAAAATTCAAGGGTGAATCAGTAAGCATTTTTTACCGTTAAAAACATAATTTCCCGCATTTTACGTTTTCCCACATTTTACACCATTTTCATTAAGTCCCTTGAAAAGTCTAAAAACGGGATTCTACTGTATAAACTTGCCTTGTATATCGTTGTGCTATCATTTTTCTGGGGCAGGCTGGCAGACAAAATAATTGATAACCCATTAGAAATAATACTGAGGATTTGTTTAAAATAATGCAGGCAGTATGGGCTACCTTCTTCCACAGAGTATAAATTGATGAAAAACCAGTATACAACTTGTGCCCTCCGGGGTCTAATTCATACTGCAATGCCCAGTACTCTAACAGTTCATACAATAATAAACATTCCATCCCTGCAGCAGTCATGGATATCATAAAACCTATTTACATAGACCTGGCAAATTCTGATTTACTGAAGAAGTGTCAGTGTGGTCAGAATCAAAATCTTAATGAATTATTCAATAATCTTATACGGACTTGTTTGTCAAAAACAGTTTTTGTTGGAATTATCACACTTAAATAAAGTGGGGGTCAGTCGTGCTGCTATTGCTTTTAATAATGGCAGAAGCTTACGGGAATTAATTCTGAAGCAAACTGCATCAGAGAACTTGAACGAATGGATAAGGTTCACATTGATAAAGCAGAGTATGCAGCATAGTTGGCCACTAAGAAGTGAAGGATGAAAAAAAGAAAAAAAATTGGAAAAAGATTAAGAGTATGTGCAGTATGGTGTAGGGTGCTTCTGAGTAACTAAAATTAAACATATATTAAGTGAGTTAGTGTCTTTTGAAACTTTAGAAGCCGTTTCTGAAAATTTAAATTTTCTGTACCATTTTTCCCTAAATCTCAAAAACAACTTAAGACTATTCAAATTTTCGGGAAGTAAATAACATACATATCCTGAGCCTAATAAAAAAAATTATGTTATGTATAATTAAAATTATTTAGGATAATGTAAAATATTGTAGCTTTGAAAGCAGTGGCTGAAATGCAATTGTTGTTGTTCATTGGACTCGTAACATGCAATTTTACGTCCTGTAAAAGTTTCATGTCAGTGTCTACAGTTGTTCCTGAAATACAGAGAAGCCCAGTCATTAAATTTAAAATTGTAGATATAAGGCATTCCAATTCCCCTTAATGATCATTTTAGTTGGTATTGATCATTCAACAAAGGTTTAATTACTTCTAAAGTTTTCACATAAAAGGTTCACTTACAAGCATTTTGAAGAGGCAGTTGCGTGATTGCTATATTTTGCAAGAGTTGACTTGAAAATACTGTATCAAACTAAGTGTTCCCCACAAGTTTCTATCTTCCCTCTCTGCACTCTGTCCCATTCATTTCTGCACCCTTTCCTTTAGTCCTATAATCCACCTATCTCGTGGCCTTCCCATTGGTCTGTTGCCCTTCATACCTGGTGTCTTCAATGGAATTCTGACTTCCTCCATTCTCTGGAATACCTTATGCAAAGACTTAATGACCCTAGTCTCTCTAGTTCCATACCACAGATATTGGAAGAGTTCAATAGAAATTTTGCCACTTTTCACCAATGCAAACCTTTGTATATTGGAACTGTTAACAGGTTTAAATTGAATTCATGTGCATCAATACAAATTGGTGTCAAATATGAATGTGAGGAAATTTCAGTGATTGTCGCAAAACAGAAGTATGTAATGATTCACGCTGCTATAGAATCGTCCTGCGAGCAAGATTTTGTGACCCCCTTGGGGTGTCAACCCAAAGGTTAAAAAGACACAGCCTTAACATGTGAATTGAGTCATGATTTATGTATTAAATATATTATATATTCATATAAAATATGAAGATTACTCACCAGGTGAAGGAACACAGGTGGTGATAGCAGCACAAATAACACACACACACACACACACACACACACACACACACACACACAAAACGCAAGCTTTCGCAACCCAGTTGCGTCTTCAGTTGCGAAAGCTTGCGTTTGTGTGTGTGTGTGTGTGTGTGTGTGTGTGTGTGTGTGTGTGTGTGTTATTTGTGCTGCTATCACCACCTGTGCTCCTTCACCTGGTGAGTAATCTTCATATTTTTTTCCTGCTAGAAATTTTTCGTCTATAATATTCATATCATATATTCAAGTGTACACAAAATCTTTTTAACTACAGATACAGTGTGTTGTTTGATGTAATGTAATAATAAATATCTTTGTTTCCAGGGATCCTTCTGCAAGCAGCAGTAGCAGTGGTCGTAGCAGCAATGCTACAACCCCTCGTAAAGAGAAGAAGCAAGTTGAATATGAAACTGATCCTGAAATTCTAGCTAGGAGACAGAAACAAATTGATTATGGGAAGAATACAATAGGTTATGATCGCTACAGGCAACTAGTACCAAAGTAAGCACTTCGTAGAAAATATAACCATATTATTTCAACAGAATAGGTCTTCCCGTGGTGACAGGTGTGTGTGTGTGTGTGTGTGTGTGTGTGTGTGTGTGTAAGTGTAAGCTGAATTGTGTTATTCTGCTCCAGACATTGATCCACTTTGAGTTGTTGCCTTTCTCTTACTGTACATAAGCTTACTGTAATTGCTCTAAGAGGTAATGTTCATGTTTGTGTACTAAGTGTGTCATTGTACAACCTCATTCTATTTACTAGAAGTTTAGCATTATTAGTGTATGTAGTATTCTATTGCTGTACACATAGACAATGCCACAGTCTTCTTAACCCTTTCACTGCTAAAGCCATGCATCCTGCCTGCTGGGTCAAGTCAAGACCAACTACAATATATCAGACCTGAAGGCAGAATCCAAGATGGCGGCAGTCTTAGGCCAAGCCAAGGCCTCACATTTCACGTCAGTGGACAGCAGGAAAATTGAATAGTGACTTGTCGGCCTTTATGGTGTAAACTGCGGTGGGAATTTTGAATGTATTTTCATCCCTTCGGTTATAGAACCTTCCTTTGAGTTAGACCATAAACACAAGTACCAAAACATGTTCAAATATAAAGGCATGTCCACCAATACTGCCAAAATAAAAGCTATTTGTTAAATAAAATGTAAAAGCAGTGATTAATCTTTTTGAAAATGCAATTTTGACTAACAATAGGAATAACCCCCCCTTCCCCCATTAGGAATATCGAACTAGTAGCAACATTATCATGTCTTAACTGCATGACAAAACTTACCTAGGTGAAAAATAATTCTATGGGAAAAGTTTATTTCCATTCCTGAATGAATGAATCAGTTTTTGTATTTAGAAGTTGCTCACACCCATGCAACACATCTTTCCCATAAATGGTATTTATATTAAAATTTGTGTAAAAAATTTTCTGCGAAGTGATACTGTACTTAGTCCAATTAGTCAAGCAGATATTTCACTTATATGGTGTCAACTATATGCAATAGGGAAAAGGAAGAAACAGGAACAGGTGCACACTGAATTATTTTATTTATCAACAATGCTCGGATTTCCACATCACCATAGAGGTACCGAACCTGATGCGTTACTCATTATTTTACATGGCGAGTTTCCCCTGTAGGCCTAAACCATGACAGATCATAGCAATGATTTTGTGACAAGCTAGTAATAATCTGAGTGACTGCAGAATTTATTTACTGCTCAGCTTGGCCTCTTTCCGTTTTGTTATTTTTGTTGCAATGTCTTCATGAGGTTTCCTTTTTTGTTTTACTAGTGCTCCAGCAATTTCCTTTGAAACACACTTTTCATTCAATAATTTTGTGTAATTATTAATAAAAATATTGGACAGCACTTTAATACTTTTACTGATTACTGTCTTCAAAGGAATGCCACATGTGCACACATCACTGAAGTTACTAATGGCATTTTCAAACAATTCAGTTCCTAAAGCAAAAACTGCATCTCTTTGATTTCCAATTTTAAGAAATGTTGATTCATATGTGCCACTAATCAGAACTTGAAAAAGCTTATAAATATTGCAGGATAGGGAAAGCATAATGGAAGAGGGACATTTTAACCCCCCATGATTCAAATGGTTGAAATAGGAAAGTAGTTCCTCGGTTTCACACTGTAATGAAATTTCATTCCTAGTCTGCAACATTTGTTCACATTCTAAACAATTTTCACCTTTTCTTAGTTTTTGCTAGTGTAGCTGGCAAGACAAACCAATACTTTTAGATCTTCATCCGTTATTGTAATGTTTCCCCGTTCCTCTAGTGCAGGTTCTAATTTATCTAAGTTTTCATATGTTTGTTGTTTAATACTGTGATTAAGTTTTGCTGCAAAATCATTCAAAGTAAATTCACCATGTTTTGTAGACCGTAGCTTTAGCAGACTTATTACTTTGAGTTTCCTCTCAGATTCTAAAATCTGCTCAACTGAAATATTATATGTGCAGCCACTTAGTCTTCTATAAGCACCGAATCTTGCTTCTAAAGCATCAGTATGTAATTTTGCAGTAAGAATGTAGGACCAGTTGTATTTTTTAATGATTAATCACACAGGCACACAACACAGTCATACAACCATCACCTCCGACTGCCACACTTCGAAGTGTGGCAGTCGGAGGTGATGGTTGTATGACTGTGTTGTGTGCCTGTGTGATTGCGTGAGTGCTCTATTTTCTGAAGAAGGCCATGGCCGATAGCTGAATGTGTTGTATGTGTGTGTCTTTTGTATGTGCCTGTCGCAGCTCGTCGCCACGTCTTTGCGGTGAGTTGTAAACTGTCCTCACTATATTATTTATTCCAACCTGGACTTTCCATTATTATAATTTGTTTTGTTATTGACAGCTCTAATTGCTCCAAAACAAATTCCAGTTTAGGGGCTATATCAACAGCAAAACTACTGCCATCTGTCAGTGATTGTTTGAGAACATTGACTAAATTTGTAACCTTGTCAACAGCAGTTAAAGAGTTATCTGAAAAACCATTTAGGTGACTCACCAGGTTGTCAAATTTTGTCCACTTGTCACATTTCATACTATCTTGCTCCCCAGATTGTAAAATCCATTTGAAGGTTTCTGTGGGTAAACACACATTCTTGTGGCACACTTGTACTTCTAAGGCACTTGATATTTTGAAGCACACTGTAAGTAACGGAACATCACTAAATGCATCATCCTTTAATTTAATAAAAGAAACATAGTCATCCTTAACGAAAATTGTAAATGGATGAACATTCCTTTTCTGCACATCACTTTTAAAATGGTCAAAGTCGGGTATATTGTCATTTTCACACCACTTACTAAAACTACATTCGTCACATTGCAGGAGTTGCTGGAAACGTTCTTCAGGTTTCTTCCTCTCCTTAGGAACTGGTATTGAGTGATAAGATGGTTGATTGGGAAATATGGTAGAATATGCATCATTCGTTAGTTTTGGAATTTTTCGTGGCACACATATAGGTTCGCCGTTTTCCACAGGAAAAATGTCTTCCCTAACCACAAACTTAGGTTCGAAATGCTTAATACATACCACAGTATTAGCGTTCACTTCGAAATTGTCCCTGTGAATTAACTTAATCCATTTGTTCCTTAACGTTGTATCTTTGGGAAATTTGAATGTTGAGGTATCGTATGTTTTGCCGTAGTTGGACTTGCAGCCAGGCACACAACAACTACGACCCATTACACTTTATATTATAAAAATCTTACTGTAGATTCTAAGAAACAAATCCTAGCGTAGCACTTAAGACGAATTTAACATCACATAAATACTACGCACTATACTTCAGTCTATAATCGCAGCAACTTCACAAGTTCACATATACAATGTTACACATGTGTAGGCCTAAAGTAAACAGAAGCACGCTGGTTTGTTTCCCCCACGATTGCCGCCATATTGTCGACTATCGATACCTGCCTTCAGGTCTGAGATATTGTAGTTGGTCTTGGTCAAGTGCACCCTTGAGGCCGCCTAATCCTGCTACTTGCATAGAACATGGGCTGCACCTACTGCTGCCTGTGCTGAACCTGCCACTTGGCTTCTCTTGCTCTGTGCTGAATTTTCCTGGAGCCAGTGGTTGCGTCCGTCTCACCTTCCTAATGTGATCACCTACACACAATGTATCTGCATACTTTTTACGTGGCTTTCAATCTGCTGATCTATTACTGGATAGACTTTATGTGCATATAAACTGCTTACTGGCATCGGCCAGTCCACATTAAATTGCCTAATTTTGGAATGTATTCCTGCAACATCACGGATTTCAAAGAAATTTTATGTGAACAGTCGAACACATCCTCTATGAACATGGTTGAAGTTTAACTATCATTGAAATAATACTGGGTGAGATGTAATCACTTGCTTGACTTCATTCACAAAGTTGTGCAGAGTAAGCGTGAATTTCTCTTGAATTTTAGCTGTTATATCTCGGGCAAGCTTTTGTTAGAGTAAATGAAATCTGGCCACCTTGTACAACTAAAAGTGTTCTCTGCGATTAATAGAGAGAAGAATTCTATGAGCCATATTCAGCCAGATAATGTTAAGGAAAGTTCCTAAAAAAAAATCGGCACCAGGTCAAATCTGAAAGTATGACCGGAATTGTGAAGCACGTGAACTTTGCAAGTAGCAACCTAAAAACACAAGGTTCCCTAAAATAAGTTTTCATTTACATACCTCTTTCCTATACTGAGTAAATTTAGTTCTAATTTGTCCATCAAGTCATACAAGTGACTATATCTCAGTCAGTATTGTTTTACGATCATTGAATATTACCAGTTTTTCTACCTTGTGAATATTCGCCAGTATTTGTATTAGACTTCTCTGTTTCAACCGTTTGTGGTATGTCACATGATGTCAACACCACTCTGTTATTGCACCACTTGATAGCAAGGAAATTGCCAGTGGACATAAACTCAGTTTCTCCTCATTTTAATTTCTTATGCAGTTTTGGCATGTTGCGCCTATTGTTACGAACAGTGCCACATGTGGCTGTTTCATGGTTCTGAAGCCAGAGGAACTGATCTGGGCTGGAGTTCCAGTTATCGACAAACAATATTGCCCTTTTCCAAATATGGCCTCATAAGAGTTGCCACATGCCACCACTTTTTCCTAAATTGTGGAAACCAATTTCTGTTTCCAGAATGAAACTTTCACTCTGCAGCAGTGTGTGCGCTGATATGAAACTTCCTGACAGATTAAAATTGTGTGCCAGAACCGGTACTCGATCCTGGGACCTTTGCCTTTCGCGGGCAAGTGCTCTACCCACTGAGCTATCCCGACACAGTGTTCAATGTAACACTACAACTTTGTCAGTCGAAAATACACAGATTCTGTATTGTTTTGTTTGGTGAATTCGTAAAATTGTTTCGTCTGCAATAAATTGCAACAATTTTTCAGACATAATATCACAAAAAATGAAAGAATACGTTTAAGTCATCAAAGTCACGGTTTAACTTCTGGAAAAAGATTTCTTTCCAGCCAAATGTCACTAAACCGAGCTCTTTTCCGAACCCTTCACTATCACTTTCCGATTCTGAGGAACTGCCAGCTGTACACCTTGCTCTTCCCTCTGATATAGAGGGTTGAGTAGTACAGCTTCGAGATTCTGTTGAAGACTCATCACTGCTGGAGGATCCACACACATTGTTCCTCCTCGTGAGCATATCCATGATCTCTTCGTCTGTGCAACCACAGCAATGTGACATTAATGCTGTGTAAAACAACAAAAATGACAAAAACACTGGAACTGAAGTCCTATTCTCCAAAGACAGATCACAGCAACAGACGTATACACACTCGCAAACTATACAGCCAGAACACTGAACAGCTACGGGAAGTGATGGATGGAAAGATAGCCCTGTGCATTAATACTTTAGTAGCACTCGGGAAACCGTGACTCAGCACGCCTCAACTCTTCTGTAGCAGTGAGGGGGGGGGGAGGTGGCATCAGATGTTCAACACGCTGGTAGCGCTGTAGGAAAATCCAATGACCGCATGTAAACACATCCACAGCACCAGGGGAATGGTGGGGCAGGACAAGTTAACACGTCCACACCAATCAAAGAGTTAACTGAAGAAAATATCTTAATTTTATATGTATTAATCATTTTCAAAGAGGGGAAAGCTCTGTGGAAAGAATATATAGAAGGCCTATACAAAGGAAATAAACTTGAGGCAGTATTCTAGAAATGGAAGATGAAGTAGAGGAAGATGAGACAGGTAATTTGATACTGCAAGAAGAATTTGACAGAGCGCTTAAGGATCTGAGTAGAAACAAGATCACTGGAGTAGATTATATTCCGTCTGAACTGCTGATATTGTTAGGAGCGCCAGTTATGAAAAAATTGTTCCACCTGGTATGCAAGATGTATGAGACAGGGAAAATACGCTCCGACTTCAAGAATAATATCATTATTCCAATTCCAAAGAAAGCAAGTGCAGACAAGTGTGAAAATTATAGAACTATCAGTTTAATAAGTCATGGTTGCAAAATACGACGACAAATCATTTACAGACAAATGGAAAAACCTGTGGAATCCGACCTCAGGGAAGATCAGTTTGGATTTAGGAAAAATGTAGGAACACGGGAGGAAATACATTAAAACTTATCGTAGAAGCATTTGTAGATTTTGAGAAAGCTTTTGACAATGGTGACTGGGATAAAGTCTTTCAAATTCTGAAGTTAGTGGGGGTTAAATATAGGGAGTGAAGAGTTATATTCAACCTATACAAAAACCAGACAGCTGTTATTAGTGTCAAAGGGCATAAAGGAATGCAGAAATTGGGAAGAGAGTAAGACAGGGCTGTAGCCTTTCCCCAATGTTGTTCAATCTGTACATTGTGCAAGCAGTGTAGGAATGCAAGGAGAAATTTGGAGAGGGAATTTAAGTTCAGGGAGAAGAAATAAAAACTTCTCAGTTTGCTGATGACAGTAATTTTGTCAGACTGCAAAGGATCTGGAAGAGTAGTTGCATGGTATGGACAGTGTCTTAAAAGGAAGATAAGATGAACATTAACAAGAGTAAAACTACGGTTAATGGAGTGTAATGTCAGAAAATCGGGCAGTGTTGAAGGAATTTGATTAGGTAATGAGACAATAAAAGTAGTTGAAGAGTTTTGTTATTTGGGTAGCAAGATAACTTCTGATGGCCGAAGTAGAGAAGATATAAAATGTAGAATGGCTATGGAAAGAAAAGTGTTTCTAAAGAAGTGAAACTTGTTAACATCCAATATTTGTGTAAATGTTAGGAAGTCCTTTCTGAAAATATTTGTCTGGAGTGTAGCATTGTATGGGAGTGAGACGTGGGCGATAAGGACTTAAGACAAAAATATGATAGAAGCTTTTGAAATGTGATGCTACAGACAAATGATGAAAATTAGATGGGTAGATCACATAACTAATGAGGTGCTTAACCGAAGTGGGGAGAAAAAGAGTTTCTGGCATATCCTAAGAGAAGGGATAGATTGGTTGGACACATTCTGAGACGTCAAGGAATTGTCAACTTCGTATTAGAAGAAGTGTGTGGGGTAAAAATCTAAGAGGGAGACCGACGAACGAATACAGTAAGCAGATTCAAAAGGATGTAGGTTGCCAGATGTATTATCAGATGAAGATACTTGCACAGGACAGGGTAGATGTATAAGCAAGTCAAATGTTTTTCTGTTTATCACTGTAGCTAAAATCATCCCAAAGATATAAAATATTACTTTTAGTGAACTCATTATGCGCCCTTATAAATGTATTTCAAATAATACTAACACTTCAGTAGTTGAGGGGCCTTCCCCTCTAATAGCTTTTTATGTTACACAAATTTCAATTTCACCTATATTAATAAACACCTCAGTGCTGTATTAGGCATGGCTCTGTAAAAATTGGCATATTTTATTAATATATTACCTTCACTAATGTCTGTGTAATATTGCAAAGAGAAAGGCATCCCTATTCAGTCAACATTTCACCTCTGTATCTCACAACACTTGCAATTAAAAATGAAAAAATTTCTGAATATGAACACACTTTGTTAAAATTATCGATACTTAGTTGCCTTTAATTTATATAATTCTATTCTGAACCACTTGCACAGATTAACTTCATGTCAAATTCACTTTATATTAATGTTGGCAAATACCGGTCGTGTTTCTTGTTACCACATGTATGATAATGAAATTAACTTACAATTCATTCAAAATTCTTAAAAGTTACAAAATATCACAAAGTAGAATAAAAAAAATCTGCAGGCACAAATCTTTCTAGGGGAAAAAAAAGGGGGGGGGGTTAGACCCTCCAGATTATTTTGTCCGCTTCTTGACACCGTTCTAAAGCCCCAGCTGATTCCAATCATGTCTTCCTAGTCAACAAAAACCTTTCTCCTCTATCAATTAGGTTATTCAATTTCCATGTCAGATGAATAGTTAAGCTGTTATTTTCATTTAAATTTAGAGCTGTCAAAAGACGGTCGCAAAGGCCCACTTTTAGTGTTACTATCGTAACCTAAAGTGGGCCAATAACAGCCAACTAGTTGAATGAATTAGGTTTTTATTAAACCTTGACCAGGTCTGGGCAGCATTAATGTAGCCTTCTTTAGAAAGTGTCGGAAGTAATGAAAATAATGTCCAGGACAGTAATATACGAAAATTGTGGCTAAAATAAATTAAATTTTACATTACAGCATTAGATGAGAATATACTCACACATGAAATAACACAAAAGTGGTTTAAAAAAAAAAAAAATAGATATGCTCCACTCAAAGTGCAGCTTTAATTCCATGTCAACAATTCAAATATAAAATGCTAGAATTGACTTGTCAGTATTTAAAAACTGTGGAGCAATTACACACACACACACACACACACGCGCGCGCGCGCAAGTGGGCAAGTGAGTTCCCCTGACAGAAACACAGGATCACTGGTGATAGGTAAGAACACTAGTGGCACCAACTGCGTGGTCTAAGTAAGCTCATGGATGGATAAGCAAAATGTGCATATGCAGATAAATGAAAGCAAAAGGTAAAAATTGGTGATAGAGTAGGAATGTGGTATCCAGAGGTTTAGCTATGCTCTTAGCACACTGTATATGCATGTGTATGTGAAACAGAATTAAAGCTGCTTGTCTAAAACACATACACCACACAAGGTCCAACTCCTGGTGCTGAACAACAAAGTTGATGGGTGGGGGGGGGGGAGGGGTTAGGGGCCTATTATGCCTCACAGACGGGATAAGATGAAAATACATAATTAGGCATCTGAGGGCAAAGACATTGTTTAGGAACCAATGAGTCTACACAAATAATATAGGCTTGAAGCCTTCTGGGTACTGTCTGATTACAAGTAGGAGTGGGCCATTAAGAATACTGTCATTGTTATCAGCTAGATGTTTGAAAATTTACAGTTGCTCTCGCAAATTTAATTTCCTTCCTTTAATCTCCCTGTCTAAAATTATAGTATCTTCCAAAACCCTTGGAACGATCGGCAATAAACAAATGCTCAATAAAGATTGAATTATGTACATCGCACCTTTCTTTCCTAACATGTTCTTTATATCTTACTTTAATCACCCTTCATGTTTGCCCTGTATAATAACAAGGGCAGTTACTGAAAATTAGTTTATAAACTTCGGTATTGGAGAAATGGTCCACAACGGTTTTGAGGCTATGAACAATATTTTTCTTTGAGTTTTTGTTGATATGGAAAGTTAGTGTGCTATCATAATATTTGTCAATAGACATTTTAATTTTTAGGATATGTTGCCAAAAAATGAAATAGAAGTACCGGTAAACTTTTCACAGTCTGTTTCACCACGATGTGATTTGTTGTTAAGTAAAGTTGAAAACTGTTCAGAGGTTTTCTTAACAATAATCCGTTGCACAGTTTGTTGATCTTTCCTGTTATTGATAGCAGTGGAGTTGATTGTGTTAATTTCTTTCTTTAAGTTCCTGTTCCTTACTTTTATAAATGTTTCAAGAGACAATCTGTGTAGCTCTCCTAGACTGTTCATGGATGATGCTGTCATTTATTGGTTAGTAAAGTAACCAAAAGCAATTGCAAAATGATTTACATATCTGCGTGGTGCAAAAAATGGCAAGTGACCCTTAATCATGAGAAGTGTGAAGTCATATGGATGACCACTAAAAGAGATCCCTTAAAACTTCAGTCAAATCTACAGCCGTAAATTCAACCAAATATCTAGGCATAACAATTACATGCAACTTAAATTGGAAACAACTCGTACAAAATATTGAGAAGATGAATCAAAGGCTATGTTTTTAGAGGCAGAACACTTGGAAGATGCAGCAGTTCTACGAAAGAAACTACATATATTACATTTGTGTATCCTAGTTTGGAGTACTGCAGCACATTGTGGCTACCTTACAAGTTTTGTTGGAATTCATTAAAAGAAAAGCATTATTCATTGTGATGAGATATACAGTAGAACCTCATTTTTACGCCTTTCAAGGGACTTCAGTGAAATGGTGTAAAATGCAGGAAATAATGTTTTAAATGGTAAAATATGCTTACTGGATCAGCCTTTGAATTTTCGTAGTTTATTTGTGATATATGTACATAATAGGCATCTAAATACTCGCCAGGAAGTTTATTGTATAATAAAGGTTATCCAAATTTTTACTATTTTAAGTGCCAGGCAAAATGTAATTTTTATGGGAAGTAGAAATTTTTGACGTAATTTCATTCATTATAATTGAGGACGCCACTGCTGGGCTATGTAACATCTTCAAAATTACCTGAACCGCTTAGATATCGTTTGGATGCCGCTGCCAAGCTATGTAACATCTTCAAAATTACTGGCTTTTACCGGCATTAATTATTTACGCAGTAAAACTCAAAAAGTTCCATTCTTTTTGTATTTTTAGATGTTTCACACGACGATATTAGAGAATTTATTCGCGTTCTCGAGTACAAACATATGCATACGTATTTTTGTAACGTTTGCATAGGATTGACATCTCTCACTATTATCGCTTTTTTGAGGTTGTGGGTATTAAGATACCCAACTTTGAAAGTTAACGTTCTTTAACGTTCAGAAATATGTATCACAAAAACAATTCAACTCTTTTATTCTCACTTCAACAAAGCAACTGGTTCTGATTGTTTCAGTACACGCCAGACGCTCTGGCAAAGAAGCTAGTGGAAAGAGGAACTACACCGCCACAAATCGGCGCATCGTAAGTCAACAACGGAATGCGAAATATACATTTGAATAAATGCAAAGTGTCAAGAAAGTCGACTGTGAATAATTTATAAAGTGCTATACTTTATGGGGAAAGTCATGCTAGCATCAATTTATGTTCAATACGTCATTTTTCTTCACAAACATGCTTTCAAAAAGCATAAAACACGGGAAACGTGTAAATATGTTAAAAGATGCGGGCGAATTAACATTGTAAACATAGGAAATTTGATGGGAATGACAAAAAATGGTGTAAATGACAGGAAAACGTAAAAACCGAGAATGTAAAAACGAGGTTTTACTGTATTTGTGAAACTTCTTTCACCAACTTTCTGTTCCAAATGCGAAACTCTGACATAGGGAGACTTGATCATCTTAATAACAGAAATCAGATAGAAAATAAATATTTAGGTGTTCCTTTTCCCCACACGCTATTGAAGAATGTAACTGTAGAGAAATGTCATAAAAGTGGTTCAATAAACCCTCTGCCTTGCACTACAATGTGACTTGCAGAGTTTTTATGTAGATGTAAGTTACCAGGTGACAAGGGTGTTGTTAAGGCATGATTAATGGTTGAAAAATGCTAACAATTATTAGCTCGTAAGCTGCTTTACACTGCTGCCTGATATGACATTTAATGCCTCAGATTTTATATCTTCAGCACTCAGTCAAGATAGTTTCACCTTTTTCAAGTTTACCCACCTACATTGTTTCTGCCAGCTAGGTTCATATAATTGAGCTGTAATATTTTTATTGTTATTCCTGTACGATGTGTTGACTGTCTTAAACTTGTAATTGGGCAGATATACAATTAAAATTTGCAAAAGGTTGCTCACTATTTTAATTTATTTGAAATTTGTTGGAAGTCATTAATAGTAGAGTGCACCAAAATTGGTCAAAAATGAAGTTCCCGTGATCATTGTTAAAAGGAAGGTGACCTGCAGAGGCGGAGATGTTAGAGATGTGAATGTACACAAAGCCACCTGTATACGTAAGTTTTCTAGACAATCCTGAAACCATTTTTTAAAGATTTTTGAGTAGAATGAGCAATTTTTAAGCAAACTTTGTTCTGTGAGTGGACTGATGCCATGGTAGTACTGCATGTTTGCTGGCATATAGCAGAATTGGGTTTGCCTCTTGCTAATTCTAGAGATTTTATTTGATGGTGGCCCTTGAAATGTTGCATTATTAACTATGAAATTTAAATACCGTATTTACTCGAGTAATCTTCACGCCTGCGTATTTTGTGCACCCTAATTCTTTAGCATTTTCTAGTTTCTTAAAACTTCGTAAAATTTTCTCTCGTAAGATATTTGTGAAACGGCAGGGATTGTAGGAGCTGTGATTAAGTGTTTTCATGGTCTATTTGTAGTGTGGAACATGCCAAAGTCGCTAATCGTTACGACTGTTGTGAGGCTACGAGTGGACGTAAAGATTACCCTTCCCGCTGACCTCTCACATGGCAGCACAGGAGTTGTGTTCGCGTGGCCAATAAGAAACAGCTTTAATGTTTGTGGTTTGTAAACAAATCGCTGTAGTGCAAATAAAGGCATTAAATCGAGATTTATGTTCTGAAATGGAGATGATATAATAAATAAAAAATGCTGTTCCTGCTCTATGATTGACAGGTTCAATAGACATGAAACAAACAATGTTATTGGCCGCACGAACGCGACTCCTGATTGGTTGCCTTCAATCCCTTGGCAACATCTACATGCCAGCAACAACACGGGGCCCATAAATGAGGATTTAACACAGTTTTGTGTTGGTTTCTAGACGGTGAAATGTCGAAAGTATAACATCAAAGTTGCACCGCAAGTTTCAAACTTTGCACAATTTAATTTGTGGAGAAAAATTGCAATCGAGGCACTACGCATGAATATGGAATTGCCGAATCTCATGTGAGATATTGGTGAAAACAATAGGATTCTTACATGCAAAACGTTCTTGCCGCACTTTTTGCGACTGAAAGGAGGGAAAGTATCAAGAGCTGGAAGAAGAACTTTTTAGTTATGTCCAAGAATTACGCAATGACGGCAATGCAGTAAGCCATAAAATGTTGCAGTTTCGTGCCAAAGAAATTTCCCTTGCTGATTTTAAAGATAGCAGGGGGTGGGTTCAATGTTTTATGAGACGAAAAAACTTGTGTCTCAGAAGAAGAACTTCATTCTGCCAAAGACTGCTACAGGACTACCCGGACAAGGTAATCGCTTTCCACAAATCTGTAATCAGAGCATGGAGGAAGAAAAAAAAAATCGGTATCTGCTTTCGCAGAGTGGCAATACAGACCTAATGCCGGTATACTTTGATATGCCAAGTAGCACAACTATTGAAGTAAGAGACATCTCGAGAGTGCCTATAATTAAGTCGGGTGCAGAAAAACAGCATTGTATAGTCATGTTGGCAATCACAGCTGACAGACGAAAGCTGCCGCCATATGTCATTTTCCGAAGAGAGGGCGGGGGGGGGGGGGAGTAAATTTTTTTTGTCAAAATACCCCGCGTATTTTGCGCATGGGATTTCAAGATGGATTTCTCGTCCAAAAATGTGCGTAAATTATGCAAGTAAATATGGTATTTAATTTAGGTAATTGAGTGAAATTTGGATAGTAAAATGGTTTAAATGTCTAAATTCTAGCACTTGACTGTTTATAAATTGGAAAAAATGTAATGAAGAATGGTGTTTGTTATTTCTTTAATCTAATTTTCTTAACCAACACTTCACTGGTAGAAAATACTTGCTAGGCTTCCTTTTTCCAACAAAATAGTAGGTTTCTTTATGGAAAAAACATCCCAGACACATGGTGAGACACTGTAGAGATTGGTTGCATAGACTTTCCCAGTGTAATGACTGATAATATTCTTCTCGGGTCTGCTGCCAGATAACATCATTAACTAGACACAATATTTCAATAGACCAACTGGCTTCTATTTTTAGTTGAGCCCCGAATGCACTTACTCGCCAGAAACTGAGATAGAACACAAAGAGCGGCCCTCTTATACACCGCTCTAGGCACAGTAGAACTAGTAGGATGCCAGCGGAGAAAATCGGCAAAAAACGATAGGTCGAACCAAGAACTAGTTAAACGAAACTGCAGGTCGAAATGAAGGCCGTTGTTGTTTGATATCCGATAAAATGGGTTCAAAGTTTTACTTAAAGGGAAGCCCTTGTCCCTATTGTTAATATTATTGGCCATGTGAATTTCCTTCGATTCTTTAAAAAGACATTCCCAGTAGTGGGAAGCAGAAGCAATCATTTTTGTTATATAACATCTTGTGTTCCTCATTAGGACAGAGTTCTGCAATGGCTGACTTTTCCGGTTGAAGTAAAAAAGTATGACAGTGATGTTCCACACACCGATCCTGAACGGTGCAGATCATTTGGCCAATGTAAGTTTTACTATGTTACGGAATTCTGTACACACCGGGCTTCCTTAGTTGGTTTGGCAACAACAATTTCTTTCAACAACTGAACCCCCCTCTTCAAACTTCCTGCCACCATAATCTTCAAAAGTTTTTCTCCTTTCACAATCATTCCAATACAGTTTAGTCACAATTTAAATTGTCAAAGTAGAAGATTCTTCCTCAGTGCCATAGTATTGAAAACTGCTGCCATCTTAACTCAAGAAACTGGCTGTGAGCCATGGTCAAATGTAACTAGCCATCTGCCTCATTAGACTTTGACTGAGGAGAAATAACGACTTTAAAGTTTGCAGATGACATTCTAATTTAAGATGGACATCAGTAAAACACTGGTAAATAAGAATATGTTGAGGGCCTTGGATTAGGTAATAACACATTAAAAGTAGTATATTAATTTTGTCATAGGGATGAGACTGATGATAACCAAAGTAATGTGAAATGTAGACTGACTATAGGAATAAAAGCAGGTTTTTGAAAAATAGGAATTTTTTAATATAAAAATTTGAGCTCACTGCGTTCGTCTGTGATGAACTCCGAAACTACTGATCTGATCTTTATGAAATTTTGCACAGTTTGTGTGATTTGGTCCAACTTAAAAGATATGATAGCTTTTATCTCGATTAATAACACCAGTATTACTTTTATTGCAAACTAAATGTTCTTATCTGGATTGGGTAAGTATTGTATGATTTGGAATGTTATTCTCCTGAAAGTATGGGCTAGCGGCAAAGTGCTTGAATGAAGATGAAATGTGATGGGTATGAAACTCATTAGGATCATAGATTTTTTTCACTTTGAGTTGTAACATAGCCTTCACCTCTCAAGAATCTAAAATGTCACCAGAAATGAAAACTAGATCCCTGTTATCTGGTTTGATAACTAGGATAGGTTATGGACATGCTAGGTGCCGAAGTGGTATCCAATCCAGATCACTTAGCCACAGGAAATTATTATTATTATTATTATATTCCATTTAGGATTTTCCTTAATACGAAATTTGTTGGCATCTAAAAGTCTTTTCTGAAAGCATTTGTCTGGAGCATAGCATTGTATGGGAGTGAAACAGGTACAACCAAAACATAATAGAAGCTTTTGAAATGTGGTGCTACAGGCAAATGCTGAAGATTAGGTGGTTAGATAGTGTAACTAATGAAGGGGTGCAAAACAGAATTGAGAACAGAAATTTCTGACATATCTTGGCTAAGAGAAAGTATTGATTGGTGGGACACATTCTGAGACATCAAGGAATCGCCAATTTAGTATTGGAGGGAAGTGTGTGGGGTAGAAATCTTAGGATACTGAGATATGAATATGGTAAGCAGGTTCAAAAGGATGCAGGGTGTTGTTCTTATTCAGAGATGAAGAGGTTTGCACAGGACAGGGTAATATGAAAAGCTGCATCAAACCTGTGTTTGGACTGAAGACCACAATAACAACTATGCTTTGATGTAGTAGTGGTTTACAAAAATAAGTTGGGAAACTCAACAGCTTAAAAATCATAATTGGTAATTTTTTAATGGGTGCACCTCCACTTCAGATAAGAATTGTATTATGTGCAATGAAATTGTACACCCTTGAGCTTCAAAGCAGGAGCAAAAGTACTGTCGATATAATAATTTACGATGTCCATGCCAAATAGTGATGTATAACAGATCTTGACACCGATCTTAAGTTTTATTCTGATTTTGACTAAATTTTGCACCCTTGACCTTCAAAACAAGAGAAGCATCACCGTCGACATAATATTCTGTACAGTGCATGACCGAGAGAACGTTAATGTAGACTGTTGACTCCAATTGATCAATCATAATGAATTCGGCAGGAAATGCAATTTTTCATATACAGGAGTGGGAGGGGGGGGCGTTAACAGAGAAAGGGACAGGAAGAGATTGGCAGAAAGTGGGAGAGGTTTTGACAGACGTAGAGGGATGGATAGGTGGATAAAGGGGAGTAGGAATAAGAGTAGGAGGAAGAGGTAAGTAAACAGGCAGGGTGAGGAGTGAAGAAGAGATGGACAGAGATAGGATGATTTCACTTTAACAGTGCAGACCGGTTGCGCATCATAAACAACTAAAGTCCTATCTTAGTGTCTCGTGACAGTTTGGCCACCCCGTTAATCTGGTATCATGCAAAATTTATTTTTCTGCTGTACAGCCAATAGTCACACAAATAAAGAAAAAGGACTAAAAAGAACAAGCTTTAGGAACAGAGTTCCTTCCAAAAGCTTGTTCTCTTTTTGTCCTTTTTATTTGTGTGACTATTGGCGGTACAGCACAAAGGTAAGTACTGGTGGGCCAATCTTATCTCTTTTGAAATCATCTCTGTGGAGAATTTCCATCATTAATCGAAAATTTATTTTTCTGTATTTAACGATTCAGAACATGATCCAAACATAATTGATACAGTTCGGAAATCAGCTTTCCAGATTTTGAGCATGTGACGAAAACCTTTCCAAATTCTCTCTGGAGATTCTCAACTACTTGCAAGCCACATGGACTGAATTTTCGATTGGATTCTAGCAGACCCAAGAACACTGTGGGTAGCAGCATACCATTCGCAGTGATTAGAGTACTGCACAGTGTACTAGTATGTAACTTTGAGCACACTACTTACTGCAACTAATATGGTCTTCTCATCTTGATGTGTCGACATACATTTTATATTAACAAAATATTCACACCCTGTTTGGTCTGTGTTTATGACAAACCTTTGGTCATAGGCTGCAATCAAGGCTTCGGTCTGTAGTTGATGTCAATTCCGTTGTGGAAATGTGTTCGGTGACTTTGCATTGGTGTATTGTCTCTCTCACTTGGAACCTCTTTATCCATGATGATGATGTAGTGAATGGAAAATCGCTTTCCTCTAAACTAAACTGCATACTTGCAGTTAAAGCCCACTGCTGAAGAGTTGTTACGTGGTCTGCAGCTTCAAAAAATCTGTTGAACATCCATTTATCGACAGCATCTAATTTATCAACTCTGGATCCTCCAGTTTTGATGTCTGTATCCCATTTCTTGAATACATCCTTTCTTGTTAACCTTGTAGTTGGTATCTTGGTTTGCAGTGTTTTCAAACTCCAGTTTTAGGATGCCATTTCATCTACATCACTGCAGTTATTTTAACATCCAATGGTACTTGCTTCCACACCTTCATTTCTTTGCTTCAGGTTCATATGCTGAATCTTCTTTTCATTCTAATTTGACATGTGAGGATGTTGATGTGTTAGAATAATCTGCAGTATTTGTAATTTCAGCAAAAGGAGGAGCATTATTTTCATCTTCATGGAATACTGTTTTG
This sequence comes from Locusta migratoria, assembly GCA_026315105.1. NCBI lineage: Eukaryota > Metazoa > Arthropoda > Insecta > Orthoptera > Acrididae > Locusta > Locusta migratoria. The sequence goes on from CM048747.1 coordinate 8,104,098, forward strand.
ACTTCTATAAATTTCATTTCTTAGTGCATAGTACAGAATTGCTGATACAATTTGTTGCCAATTAAATGAGAGCTTTCCGAAATCGATGTACTCACAGCTAGTAATAGAAAAAAATGCTCATATTCAGATGATCTTTTAGTGTATAGCATTGAAAGCACAATTTTCCATACACAGCCAAAATATTTGCAATAAGAAACAAATAGCCATACCTGTAATTTTATTTATAAAAATTTCAAATCTTAAACAGTTTATCACGTACTAGTTTTATAATGTTCATGAAGTATATCTATGGTGTTTGGCTTGACATTACAAGTTATTACGTCTACGCTGTAAATTGTATTAGCAAGACATTTCACGGACAATAGAAGGAAGGTAGTGGATAATGTGATTGAGGCAATCATCTACAAGGAAAGGGAGAGAATGAAACTCTGTACATCCCACAAATACCCCTTTTTCCAACAGATCTACTCTTTTAACTTCAAGAGACTGCAGTTTCCAATTAGACTTGTATTTTCTATTATCATTAACAACCTGTTAATTTGACATTTCCATTTTTCTCACATGGACAATTATATATTGCCTACTCAAGGATGGACTCACCAAAAATTTATTCATACTAGCTCCTGAACAAGTAACAATAGAATTGTTTATAGTCAAGTTTTGAATTAATGTTATTCATCAGTTGTATTTTATCACTAGTATTCTTTCTTTGGATGCTACACTTAGAAGTTTATTTCATAATTTCTAAGTGGCTTTCATGAATTCATGAAGATGAAATCTTTTCTGAAGCTTTATTTTCATTTCTAATATAAGGCTGGAAAAATGCATATATACCAAAGCAATACCAGGTTAAGCAGATAATAATAATAATAAAGGTGAACCTGTGGATTCAAACACATTTTTATTTTGATTAGTGATCTGACAGGAATACCTGCATTCAATGTGAATGGCTTGAAGCTTACCTTGGAAATAAACAAATGCGTAAATACAAGTCACTTTCTGATAAGCTTCTCCTACTGCAGAGATCATATTTGAAAGAAAAGCTATTGTTTATTGTAGAAGTGATATCCACTGAACATGTTATAAAAACAACAATGTAATAAGGACAGATTACAAATCCCCGCAAAGATGTGATGACGATCTGCGACATAAAAAAGACACTCGTACAACATGTAAGCTATCGGCCATGGCTTTCTTAAGCAAATAGAACATTCAGGCAATCGCACAGCCCCACAACCGTCATCTCCAGCTGCTGCACTCCGAATTCATGTCTTTGCGGTGACTTGTAAATTGTGCTTATTATTTTAAGTCCAACCTGGGCTTTCCTTTATTAGAACATGATATATATTCATTTATGTTTCTTATGCTATTACTACACACAAAAGGGCTAAGTCTGAATTGTGCATAGATGTATATTGGTTCTTTAGTGTCAGTATGCATTGAAGAGTATATGGTGCTTTCAAGAGTGATGGGTCTGCTTGGATTACATGTAGTTAATGACAGCTTCAGTGTTATCAAATTCAGGAGTCCACTGTGCTGAGAAAACTACTTAGAAGCACTTACCATCCAGACTTATTACATTAAACCCTCTGACAAAAACCAGATAGACAAAGAGTGGACTTTATTAAAATCCATAGCTGACATACAACAAATCTTCTCCAAGGACAAGAAAAGATGATTATCTGCAGGAAGAAATAAGCCCATCAAAAATATAAAATGTACAAAAATTCAAGTCTTGCAACAAAATTATTTCCACCAGAATAAATTGACCTCGTTTACAACTAAGTCTTATTTTAGTTACTATCTATGAAAGTGCATCCTTTTTGTCAAACAGTTAACTAATTAGTTACCTAAATGTATTTATAGCAAGCATATTAGTATTAGATGTCTTTATTTCTGTAATAAATATGACTTTGCATTCACATGGCTACATAATCTTATATTTATACGTAAAAAAATAGAAGAAGTACACTTACCAGGCGAAAGGGCACAGGCAGTAATAGCAACAAATAAACACACACACACACACACACACACACACACACACACACACACACACACAAATGCTAGCTTTCGCAGCCTAGCTGCTTCATCAGGCAGAAGGGAAGGAGAGGGAAAAGGAAATGATGAGGGTTTTAAGGAAGGGGGTAAGGAGCCATTCCAATCCCGGGACAGGAAAGACTTACCTTGGGGGAAAAAATGGAAGGTAAATAAATGCACATACAATGTGTGGGTGTATGTGCATTTATTTACCTTCCAGTTTTTCCCCCAAGGTTAGTCTTTCCTGTCCCGGGATTGGAATGGCTCCTTACCCCCTTCCTTAAAACCCTCATCATTTCCTTTTCCCTCTCCTCCCTTCTGCCTGATGAAGCAGCTAGGCTGCGAAAGCTAGCATTTGTGTGTGTGTGTGTGTGTGTGTGTGTGTGTGTGTGTGTGTGTGTGTGTGTGTTTTTATTTGTTGCTATTACTGCCTGTGCCCTTTCGCCTGGTAAGTGTACTTCATCTATTTTTTACGTATATTTTTCCTTTTAGGAATTTTTCCTCTATAATAATCTTATATTTAAAATGGCCTACATTTTTGTGTATTGAGTATACTTTATTTTTATGTGATTGTGTTTTATTACATAATTAAATTTATACATGACAGTAAATAATAACCAGTATTTGTATTTTAAAATGCCAGTATTTATTTATCAACATTTTCATTTGTTGTTGTATGAGGAATTTAGATAAAACTTTAAAAATACATTTTCTGAGATTCAAAACAGTGACTTCACAAGTGAACTACCTCCACACAGCACTTTCATGCAAAATAAATGTCCCAGATTCAAGTTCAGGTCCAGCACATAGTTTTTAACTGCCAGGAAGTTTCACTTGTGAATGTGTTAATGAATGCACTAACTGAGCTTCCTTTTCTCTTGTTGTTTTTTCTAGGGAGAAACGTACCAATAGAGATCCACGTACTCCACCTAAGCATGTAAAATATAGCCGACGCGCCTGGGATGGCATGGTGAGAATCTGGAGGCAACAGCTACATGCTTGGGACCCTGCTCCTGGTGACAAGTAAGTTTCAGATACCACATTTGCAACAGCTTCGGTCTTGAAGCTTCAATATATTTATATGGCTTATTGTAAGTACATTGTGATCAGGATCACAGTAGTGGTTTTTAAGTTTGAGATAAGTAGCTGTATGCAGATCGCATATTGTAAATTTTGAAATGATGTACATGTAAATTGTGGGTTGAAATAACTCCATTTCATGTACCTACACTTCCTACCATCTCAGCATTCACAAGATCGAGATTCTTCATCCTTGTCAGACTAGTGTTTCCTTAACTAGCACATGAGGTGTAACATGGTATTTTCTTAGGGCTAAAACAAAAAGTTTTTTTTTTAGAATTAAATTATTTTTAAAAATTATGATTTGTTTTCTAAAAGTTGTTTTGTAAAAAGTTATATTGATTTCCAATAATTTCCATTTTTAAGCACTAGTATTAACTTGTGACACAGTGTGGCAGAAGTTTTAGCTTCTTCACACAATCCAACCATTAAGCACAAACCTTGTACTACATGTCTACGACAGAAAAAAAAAAAAAAAATATGAAACTTATACACACAAATGCTTGAATATCTCATGGAAATTGTCACTGGCATGTAGATTGTTTCCAAAATTACTTCTTTTAGTTACAGTGACCAGTGTACTGCTCTAGGGCACACACTGTATTACAACTATCATTACTGTATATCTGCCAAGTTTTCTGGGTTTTGGGGAAGGGTTCCGAATTTTCAAATCCCAGACTTGGTTCCGCCCTCTGCATTCATATCACATTTCAGTTTTGACTTTTGATAATAGTGCTATTCTGAGATGCAAGTGTCTGAAATTGTTCCAACTTAGCCTTCACCTCTCAATGATGTGAGGACTCACCAGACACCACAGTTTCAGATTAAACAGTAGGTCCCCTTTCCACAGATGGATAACTGTGATAGGTTAAGGATACGCAAGTTGCTGAAGTGGTGTACAGTTGAAAAGACTTGCACCAGGCCAGTGAGCCACACAAAATTATTATTATAATACAGTAGAACCCAGCTTTTACACTTTACAAGAGATTTTTAAAAAATTGTGTAAAATAATATTTTAAGTGGAAAAATTTTCTATAAGATCCCCTCTTATGTTTTTGTAGTTTTTCTTGGATACATGTATATTGTTGCGTCCCATGTCTTATGCCGAAGTGGATGGCTAGGAACATGGGCTATATGAGAAACAAACAAGAAACCATGAGCTAAGAAAGATACTTATCTTTTATTATACAGAGACACGGTTACAACAATAAGAATATTGGAGACATCATTAGGTCTGCACATCAACTACTAGAAGCTCCCCTAGCTTCTCCTAGGAGATTCCATACACACTCTCCCTGCGCTTCTTCTGACGCCGCCCTTAAATGCTACATGTCCAAAGGGCGCGCTCGCTGTGCGTCAGAAGGCGGGGTCCCAAGGCGCCATAGCCATTGGTTCCTCGGTTGCACGGCGTCAAAGCTAGTACATGCCAGCGCAGTACGGCCCGCTTGTAGCGCCACCAAACGATGAGCCAGGCGCGTAAGCGCTCGTCTTGCAGGGGTCCTTTGGTGACGATACTACATCCCTCCCCCCTATCCTCGACCATTGTGAGAGGCTAAGCGAGCAGACTGGTGGAGGAAGTGGTGGCTGTTGCGAGTACGAGGGGATGCCGGTTTACAATTGATGGGAAGGCTGACATCCGCACTCCACCATACAGCCTGCACTCCCAGGGGAACCCACCAAAACTCCAAGAAGGGCGCCTCCCAACACTTATGTGGCCCCTGGCGAATCTTCTTCGACGGTGGCAGCTAGGGCGCCAGTCCCAGTGTGGCCACAGGTTCGGCCAGTGCGGTTGGCAGCAGCGGTGGCTGTAGTGGCGACGCCCTGATGATGGCGTCGAATTTCCATTGGTACAACTTCCGAAGGTGATGGCGACGTGTCCATTGAGATCGGCTGAGACCCTGGTCGGTGCGCAGGCGGCTGCGGCAAGGGCCGCCCGGCGCCAAACGGCTGCTGTGAAAACTTGGCACATGGAAAACCTGCTGCAGCATCTAAGTGTGTTACAAGCCAAAGCTGATTCCTATGGTGGCGCTGCAGTCCAGAACGGGCCTGTACTAAAAACCTGTTAGTAGCAATGTGTCGCTGAATTCTGCCCCGTTCCCATCGATGACGGCTGTCTGCGTACGACCTCCAAAGAACCAAAGTGCCACGCTTATACATGTCCGTTGGGCGCTGCGACATGTGTTGTCATAGCGGCAGATGCACCAGTGACAGAAGAGTGTGATGACGGTGGCCACGAAGCAACTCGGCCCTCGAAGGTTCGTCACGTGGCTGCAACTGGTAGGTGCTGAGGAACATGATGGGGGCCTGCTTGTGTGTGTGTGTGTGTGTGTGTGTGTGTGTGTGTGTGTGTGTAGCACGAAGAGTCTCCATCTTCTGCTTAAATGTTCGCATGAACCGTTCGGCTTTGCCGTTTGACTGTGGATGGAAAGGGGCACTTGTAAGATGCTGAACTCTGTTCGTAGCACAAAATTGTCTGAACTCTTGTGAACAAAATGAAGGGCCATTATCTGTCACTGTAAGGACAGAAGGAGTAGGCCATGAAGCAAATTTTTGTGTCGGAGCAGCCCGATTGTCCAAACAAGCATTACACTGTGCAGTGATACGTTCAATGTCTTTATCAATGCCTGGCCATGTGCAATGTAGTTGAGCAAGTTGCTTGGTACACACGACTGCCCAATGTCTTGTATGAAGCAATTGTAAAACTTCATTGCGAAGCGAGCTAGGAATTAGCACTCTAGTTTGCTCATTGTGCGAGCACAAAAGCAAAACACCTCGTTGCACCACAATGTCTTGTTGATGTGCAAAATATCGACAAGCTGCAGAATCGTCAATGTCTTTAGAAGCACGCAGCCAACTTGTACTAGCAAACCATAGGATCACACGCAAATCTGTCAGCGGCTATGGCTTGTGCACAATGCAACGAAACTCTAAGGGAAAGTTCTGCAAAGTTTCATAATTTTCCGAGTCTATGTGCAAGCAAGCATTTTCAGAAGAATCAAACTCTGTGTCTTTTGCAGCAGCCAATGTCAATAACACATCAGCATTTGAATGCTTGAAGGTGGGACGATACAAAATTTCGTAGTCGTAATTTGAAAGAAGTAATGCCCACTGTTGCAATTTTTGAGCTTTTCTTTGCGGAACTGCACGTGCCGGATTGAACAGGGACTGCAATGGATTGTGATCCATGAGTAAGTAGAACTTTGTACGATACAAATATTGATTGAATTTAGTCACTCCAACGATGATCGCGAGAGCTTCCTTTTCAATCTGCGAATAATTTTAATTCGTTTGTGACAGCAACTTTGAAGTGAACGCAATTGGACGGTCCACAGATCCGATGCCGTGCGTAAGAACTGCCCCAGGGCCATGTGACAATGAATAGATTGCCAGAACTACTGGTTTGGCAGGATCGAAATGGAGCAGGCAGCAATCAGTAAGCAAAGCATTTTCCAGGTATTTAAAATCTGATTCACAGTCTTTTGTCCAAACAAAGGGAACATTGCACCTGCACAATTAATGCAAGGGTGCAGAAATTTGTGAATCATTCTAAATGAACCGGTGATAGTAGTTAAGTCTTCCTAATACTGACTGTAGTTCCTGCACGTTTATGGGAGAAGGCAAATTTTTAAGAGGAAGCAAGTGCGGTTGGAGAGGATGAACACCCAATGCGTTGATGATGTGTCAGAGGTAATCAGTTTCTGTACGGAAACACACACACTTTTCCTTGTTACACTTCAATCCTGCATTTGCCAGAACTTGAAACAATGCATGCACATTTTTTTGTATGTTCTTCTGGGGCGCAGCCAGCGACAATTATATTGGTCAAAGTAGTTGCTGTGTTTATTTAATTTTCTCTGGAGGAATTTTTGTCATTCTATTTCACAATCCCTATCAACTACCATAAAATGAAAGTTTGGAAGCAGAATGAAAATGTTTATATCACTGCACAACACAACATGGATAAGAGTTATCTGTAATGTCGCAGTGCAGTGACCTCTCGAAGGTTTGGGGGGGAAGGGGATTAACAAGTATTCTTTCTTGGAGTTGCAGGCATAGCATCTGGTGTCTTATTTCACGACGTGAAAAATGTCATTTTGAATGTGCTGTCTCATGTTGCACAACACAAGATGAAATTGTCAAGATTTTTATTTGTATGTAATATCTTTGAAAATATCAGATAATTAGAAAATTATTTGAACTGTTAATATACTTGTGGATTGGATTTTCTACAAACGACAATTGATTTTTAAATTTTTTTAATCATCATCCTTGAACTTCAGTACTCCTGGGAACATGTGATATGACCTAGCAGTGCACCGGTAAGAGCATGTGTTCCAACCTGGCTGTTTACTTGTTTTGACTTTTTTGTTTGCAATCATTTTCATTCAACCTTAAAAATAATTCTAATGGTATGAAGATGGCATGTTTTGTTTGACAGCTAATCATGACAACCATACCACCCTTGGGGAAAGTACATCTTAGGTATTATATTATGACATGGTAGAATGTGGAAGAAAATGATTTCAGTGTATTACAAAATGCTGTGCAGCTTCTGAATCTCTTGTAGCTCATAAATAAAAACTATGCATATGCAGAAGAATAGAGCATATTTTGGCCTACTCCTTGAACAATCTATTCTACATTTATTAAATGATAAATGGAGAAAAAGTGCGCTTTGAATTTTAATTAATTTTACAGGGAGACAACTACTCTACCTGAATTGAATGTGTCCGTGGATGTGAGTTCTGCACCATACAAGAGGAGAATACATTCTAGTACTGTGTCCTCTGCCTCCGGAAGCACAGATGATGTTGGAGCTGATGATTTCATCTCACTAGATTATGATGATGCTGATTTAGAATGATTGTGAAAATTATTTTACTATTGAGCAAAGGCATGTGTCTATTGTAGACCTGTACTATTTTTTTAATTGCTGAAATGAACTTTATATCCTGCAGAGATGTCTTTGAACATCAGTTATTTTGCCAAAATATGCACATATTGTAAATAATTTTAGTTTATTTTTGTATAATAGCAAGATACTAAATAGCTGTAAGCCAACATCAGGCAAGTGGTAAAGTACTGGACTGTATATAGCTCTTTTGTTTATGTAACTTTAATGTAATCTAGAGTTTTAACATATCTCCATGACTGAGATGCAAAATGCAGTATTCATAAGGAGTCCCTTGTAATTCCTGGCTGTGCCATGGACTTCTGTGTACTCCTGTGTACTCCTGTCCACTGAGTAACTGACATCTACCAATTTGTGTAGAAAATACTCTAAGTTTTTGTTGTCGATTTCATAAGATATGTCATGTTTTTAATTCTACAGCCCTTAGTACATAGATGCTAAAATAGCATTTCTTTTTTTGTTTTTAATGCTTGTAGCATGATACAACTTGTTTATTTTGGATGAATTAAAATAAATTCATTGGTTTTGTCATAACATTTGTACATTTCGATATTGTACGTAGGGTTTTCTTTTATTCTTCATGAATTATTTATTACTACAGTCATACCACAAGAAACTTACAGGATTTTATAGTTGTTACTTATTCATTTGAGCCTATGCTTCTGTTAAATGATCATAGTAAAAAGATCATAACATCTGGACCTAGTCATGCATGACAGTGCCCTGGCATTTTGTTTGCTAAATTACTCTAGTATATTAATATTAAAATCAGTGTTTGTAATATGTATGAATATTGATAGATTGTGCAAGACTCCAGTGGACGTACAGCTAATGGGCTTTTCAAATATACCAGTTTATAGAGTGTATATATTTTACAGATTTGTGCAAAATGGTACATTGAGAAATGTTAAGGTGCTGCTAAACTTTAAATGGTGACCTAAATGTCTAAATATGAACGTTTGTTTCTTGCACTCTCGTCATATACTGTCAGTGGAAAAGCAGAAACTTAGTGTCACTCTATACAACATTTCAAGAATTGTTAATCCCAGGATATTGGAATGAGATTTATAGAGTAAATATTACAGGAGTTTGTGACAGTCAACTGGCAATGACACATTTTCTACATATTACCTAATTTTTTATTATGTAACATTTATTATGAGAACAAGTCAATAAAATTTGACAAAAGACTTTCGTTTCTTACTGAAATGTTTCGTATTACAAGGGCGAGTTAAATGAAAACCTTAAAATATTTACTGTGTATAAGTGGTACAAAGCTGTATCACATTCCAACCTAATCTCCCCCACTCTCAAAGCAAGTCCTCCAGCACTTACAAAATGCATAAATTCCTTTAGAAAAAAATTATTTTGGTAGTCTGTGTAATCACTCATTCGCTGCATGGTGTACCTCTTCATCAGAACGGAACTTCTTTCCTCCCATTGCTTCTTTGAGTGGTCCAAACATATAGAAATCACTTGGGGCAAGGTCTGGTGAGTATTGTGGATAAGGAAGACACTTAGAATGCAGGTCTGTGATTCTTGCAACTGTTGTATGGGCAGTGTGGGACCTTACATTGTCATATTGCAAAAGGACACCTGCTAACAGCAATCCCTGTCGCTTTGATTTGATTGCAGACCACAGATGATTTTTTAGGCATGTAATGCTCCAAAATGACGTCTTTTTAGTCCCAAAAGAAAGTCAGCATAACCTTCCCTGCTGATGGTTCTGTTCGAAACTTCTTTGGTTTTGGTAATGAGGAACGGTGCCATTCCTTGCTTGCTCTCTTCTTTTCCGGTTGGTGGAAGTAAACCCAGGTTTCGTCCCCAGTAACGATTCTTGCAAGGAAGCCATCATCATCTCATACAAAGCTCCAAAGGAGGTTTTTCACAAACATCAACACGTCGTTCTCTCATTTCAGGAGTCAGCTGTCATGGCACCCCTCTTGCAGACACTTTGTGAAACTGGAGAACATCATGAACAGTGTGGTGTGCTGACCCATGACTTATCTGTAAACATACTGCAAAGACATTTAGTGTCACTCAGTGGTTTTCCTTCACTATGGCTTCAACCGATGCAATGTTCTGTGTACTCACAACTCATTGTGTCTGACCTGGACGAGAAGCACCTTCTACTGAAGTCACACCATTTGTGAACTTCCTACTCCATTCATGGACTTGCTGTGACTGTACTTAACCTTCATTCGTCAATGAATTTAAATAGGTTTCACACCTTCACTATCCAAAAACTGGGGAAAAAAAAAAAAAAACAGAACTCTGTTCTTCCCTGGTGCAAGTCACAAGTGGAGTGGCAATTTTTATACTGATACTGCAACGGTATGTGTGCATTGCACTATGCTGTCACCTACAGGCCATTCTGCACGCTTACTGACTTACAGGATAACTGCGTGAAATTTAGATTTGTTATTACAAATTTAAGGTTTTCGTTTGACTCGCCCTCATAGTAAGTTAAGATGCTTAAGAGAAAAAACACGAATACATGCATACTCTAGGGTGGTTCTTAACATGTTGGCTGAGAGTAATACTTGAATCAATAAAAACTGGCTGATGTAAACTAGTAATTTACAGCCTATTCTCAATTGACAATGTTAGCTAACAGTAGTTAACTATGTAAAAATAGAAGTTATCTGTGGAGTAAATGATTGTTGAAAGTCAATTATAATTTGTATTTGACATTAAATCAATTATCTACATGATAGTGCAATAAAATTGGTTGTGTTCCAAATAAAGTTGACGGGAACTGGCAAGTATTGGAAAACTGACAACCAATTTCAATTTATGTTGATTCTGCCAACTCGTCAAGGTGCTTGTTAGAGTATTGAAGAATAACTTTTAATGTTAACTAACTCTTCTTTACCTTTTATTCTTAAGAAATGTGAAGTAAACACGGACTACTTCAAGAGTGATTTGTATCACCACATTAAATTTATAGTACCGTGACTGCCATCGCCAGGATTATTTTGGACCACATTGTTTTACAGAGTAAGTGCAGAAGTCTGTATAATACTCCATAGAAATAGCTAAGTGAGCGTCATATGAATGTAACACCATCTTAATACATTTACAGTAGAGATGAAAGGAGTTATTTATAAATAATAAATTTCATTTTTACTGACAAGTCACTAAAAACTCTCCACAATATTAAAAATAAAAATAGAAAAGAGGTGACTTACCAAAGGGACCGGCTCGTCGAGAGAAACAAATAAAATCACACACAAACACACATACAAGCTTTCGCCACCACTGGCAGCTTCTTCAGGAAAAAGAGGAAAAAAGGGGAGGAAAAGGGAAGGATATGGGTTTTAAGGAAGTGGAAAAGGAGTCATTCCAATCCCAGGAGTGGAAGGACTTACCTTAGGGGGAAAAAAAAGGAAGGTAAACAAATACACACACACTCAGACATATCGAAACGCAAGCACACCTAGACAGACATTTGGCTTTTCACAAATGTCTGTCTAGGTGTGCTTGCGTTTCGATATGTCTGGGTGTGTGTGTATTTGTTTACCTTCCTTTTTTTTCCCCTAAGGTAAGTCCTTCCACTCCTGGGATTGGAATGACTCCTTTTCCACTTCCTTAAAACCCATATCCTTCCCTTTTCCTCCCCTTTTTTCCTCTTTTTCCTGAAGAAGCTGCCAGTGGTGGCGAAAGCTTGTATGTGTGTTTGTGTGTGATTTTATTTGTTTCTCTCGACGAGCCGGTCCCTTTGGTAAGTCATCTCTTTTTTATTTTTATTTATCCCACCGGGAAAGTTTCCCTCTATAATTCTCCACAATATTAGGAATATACTTAACAAGCTGTCATATACTAATATGCTTTTAAAAATTTTATTGCTTCATTATTTATTTTGTAACATTGTACTAAGGAGATGAATTATTCCAAACAGATCAATTTAAATGTAATTTTACACTTTAGTGGTATCCACTTGGTGGAGAAAATATAGTATAAAAAGTTAATTTAGACACTGAAAACATATCAATTCCAGTTAAAGTACAGACATATTAGTGGTGGTTTTTTTTTTTTTTTTTTTTTTTTTTTTTTTTTTTTTTTTTTTTTTTTTTTTTTACTGTTGTCAACATGGAATGTCCACTTTCTCACTAACATCGTCATAACCATTGCCTCTGCTGTCTGAAGCGCAAGTTTTCTTATCTTGAATAATTTTGTAAAAATGTTGTGTACTCCTGGCTGATGCCAGTGTAGCAAAGATCTATGACATATTTTATTTTCTTTCCTTGAAATTTTAGTGTATCCTGCTACTAACTGAAAGACTGTATTGGACTTCTGGCATTTTCTGATAATGCAAACTTCCAAAATTGTGATAATGGAAATCTTTGAAAAAGGCGTGATTAGCACCACTTTTACAGAATTGTAGCTCCATCACCTTAAGCAATTGTCCTCCACAGTCAATTTTTGTATTTTTTGATCTGTTCCTTTTGCATAGCTGGTCACGGTGGCCAAGCAGTCTGTGGCGCGCCAGTCACGGTCTGTACGGCCACTATCGTCAGGGGTTCGAATCCCCCCCTCGGGCATGGATATTTGTGCCTTCCTTAGTTGTAGGTAGTTCATAAGTAGTTTGTAAGTTTAGGGACTGATGATCCCGTATTAAGTCCCTTAAGCTTAACAAACATTTGAAGAAATGAAACTAAAGTGATGGAAGATGAGCAACAAAAAGGAGCAACAATTATTGATGGCTAAAAACATGAAAAGCACATCACCCCTGTGTGTATCAAACAGGAAAAAGAAAGAGAGACAGAGCACAATAGAGAAATAACCACCCAGTGGTGTAACAAGCCTAAGAGTTGTGTGCAAATATCAGAGTGCTTCAACAAAATGTGTTAAGAGACTTAACTGCAATGTATCTCTGTGCTGAACTTAACAGAACGTTGGCTCAAAGAGAAGAAGTCGAAGATCATAAATGTCCATTTTTTGTTAGATATCTATTTCTGTATAAGTATACAAACTGATGGCCAGGAAAATCTAAACTATTTATGAAAACAGGAAAAGAAAAGAGTTGGTTAGAATTTTCGCCTATTCACAGCACAGGGGCGAAAACAAAGATTCCTCCATTGTTCCTCAACGGTAGGTCCAGAGAAACTGCACTCTTTCATTTTGTAAAAGAAGTTACTACTTTATAGATTCAAACCACACAACTGAGCTGGCAGCTAACCAACACAGACTATATTATACTGTCACAGGTTCAATCCTCAGTCAAACCAAAGAGTTTTATCTGTCACTTTTAACTTTTCACACTGTTATTGGTGTGAAAAATGCAGAGTTCCACCATGGTTCAATATTCATTTTAAACTGAATAGTATATTGCCTGCAAAAAAGGACCGTATCTACTAAAACAATATAGTATTGAACCTAATCTTCAGAGTGTTGACTGATTTATTTTACCTTAAGATAGAATTGGAAAACGTATGCAGTTAACACTTTTGCTGCAGCTGACGCTATTCTACAGTGAGCGCGTACGCTTATAAGCATCAGCTGCAGCGAAAGTGTTTAACTACCTGGAAGGTGAAATTGTACTTACCACATCTGCAGTGTACTGTGCTGACGTTGGCAACGACCATTAAATGCTCCTTGAAAACCCCATCAGAAAGAATGAGTGGAATAACCTTTCATATTGACCATGAAATATGTAATTATCCAGCTATTCGATTAATGATGAAAATTCTCCTCAGAGATAATAAATATTGTTGAAATGAGATAGAATGGCTGGCCAGTACTTACCATTGTGCTGTACCGCCGATAGTAACACAAAATGAAAAAACAGAAAAAAAAGGGACAAGCTTTCGGAACAGAGTTCCTTCGTCAGGTGGGAGAGAAGGGAAGAATAAAGGATGGGAATAGAAGGGAAAGGTGGTTCACGACCTAGGTCATGAAGGTGGTGTTTCGGAAGTGTGGGTGTCAGAGATACTGCATGTATGTACTGAGCCAAGCCAGAGAGAATAATTATAACTAAAAAGGAAAGATCAAGTAGTAAAGAGAAGAGAAGAGAGTGAAATTAATGATGCTGAGGGGTGTAGGAGGGGCGGGGCGGGTGTCTACAACGTTTTTCATAAACAGGGAAATATGGATGGATACACACACACGGAGAGAGATAGAGAGAATGACAGAGAGAGCGAGAGGGCGGTAGAGAGAGGGGGGGGGGTAAGGAACGGATAATGAATAGGTGAGCTGAGGATGGAGGAAGGGGACGGGTTAGCGTAGATTTAGGCCAGGGGGGTGGCGGGAGGAGAGGATATGTTGGAGGGCAAGTTCGCACCTCCGTAGCTCTGAGGGACTGGTGTTGGTTGGTACTATGCAAATGGCACGTGTGGTGTAACATGTGCCCAGGTCCCTGGAGTTATGATGGAGGGCATGTTCTGCCACAGGATATTGGGTGTCCCCCAGGCGAACAGTTCGTCTATGCCCATTCATCCGCTCAGCCAATTTGTTGGTAGTCATACCAACATAAAAGGCTGAACAGTGGACACATGTCAGCTGGTATATGACATGCGTTATCTCACATGTGGCCCTGCCTTGAATTGGGTAGGTTTTTCCTGTGGTGGGGCTGGAGTATGTGGTAGTGGGAGGATGCATTGGACAGGTTTTGCAGCGGGATCGGTTGCAGGGGTAGGAACCATTAGGTAGGGAGGGTGGTTTTGGGATGTTGTAAGGTTGGACAAGGATGTTGCGGAGGTTGGGAGGACGGCGGAAGGCTACTCTGGGTGGTGTGGGAAGAACAGTTTGGAGTGATGGTCTCATTTCAGGGCATGACTTGAGAAAGTCATAGCCCTGTTTGAGGAATTTGTTGAGGCATTCCAGGCCAGGATGGTACTGGGTGACTAAGGGAGTGCTTCTGGGTGGTCTGGGGTTAGGAACATTGTTTTTGGAGGGAGAGGAATGGACAGCTCGTGAGATCTGTTTGTGGACGAGGTCTGTAGGGTAGTTGCGGGAGAGGAAAGCATTGGATAGATTGTTGCTGTAGCTGGTGAGGGATTCGGAACTGGAACAGATAAGTTTCCCACGGATGCCCAGGCTGTAGGGAAGGGATTGTTTAATATGGAAGGGATGGCAGCTGTCAAAGTGGAGGTACTGTTGTTTGTTAGTGGGTTTAATATGGACTGAGGTGTGGATGTGAGACTCAGCAAGGTGAAGGTCAACATCAAGGAAGGTGGTTTGAGTTTTGGAGAAGGACCAGGTGAATTTAAGGCTGGAGAAGGAGTTAAGGTCGTGGAGGAAGTTCAGAAGGGTTTCTTCACCGTGAGTCCAGACCATAAATATATCATCTATGAATCTATACCAAACCAGGGGAGGCAACTTCTGTGTCTTAAGGAATGCCTCTTCCATGCGGCCCATGAAGAGGTTGGCATAGGAAGGGGCCATCCTGGTACCCATAGCTGTCCCCCTGATTTGTTTGTAGGTCTGGCCCTCAAAGGTGAAGTAATTATTGTTGAGTATGAAATTAGCAAGTGTGACAAGGAATGAGGTTTTTGGGAGGCTTTCAGGTGGGCGTTGGGAAAGATAGTGTTCCAGAGCTGATAGACCATGGGTGTGAGGGATGTTGGTGTACAGGGATGTAGCATCAATGGTGACAAGGAAGCTATCACGTGGGAGGGGCATAGGGATGGATTTGAGGCGTTCCAGAAAGTGGTTTGTATCTTTGATATAGGATGGGAGCCTGCAGGTTATAGGTTGGAGGTGTTGGTCTACCAGAGCTGAGACACATTCTGTTGGAGCTTTGAAACCTGCTACTATGGGACGGCCAGGATGATTCTCTTTATGGATTTTAGGGAGTAGGTAAAAGGTAGGCATGCGAGGTTCAGGCGGAGAGAGAAGTTCTAAGGAGGCAGTGGTGAGACCTTGTAACGGACCTAGGGTTTTAAGAATTTTCTGTAGTTCAGCCTGGACTGAGGGAATGGGGTCATAAGGAATAGGTTTGTAGGTAGAGGTGTCCGAGAGTTGACGCAGCCCTTCTGCCACATACTCCCCTCGATCAAGTACCACAGTTGTGGAACCCTTGTCCGCTGGGAGAATTACAATGGAGCGGTCCGCTTTCAGCTCTCGGATGGCTTTGGATTCAGCTGGGTTGATGTTAGGAGTGGTTGGTATGTTGTTCAGGAAGGATTGGGAAGCAATGCTTGATGTGAGGAATTCCTGGAATGCCTGCAAGGGATGGTTTTGAGGAAGAGCAGGAGGATCTTTTTGGGAGGGAGGTCGGAATTGTTCAAGACAGGGTTCAACAGCGGCTCTGCTGCCTGGGGGTTGTGACTGGGTGCTGAAGTGGTATTTCCAGTTGAGGTTACGGGTGAATGAGAGGAGATCTTTGACCAGGGCAGTTAAGCCTTTAGACAGGACAGATATTTCTGGAATGGAGAGGGATTTGGATGAGAGGTTAAGGACTGAATTGGAATTGGTATTGGGTGGTTTCTGCATGTGGTGACGGTTGTGATAGGTTCTGGGAGGGGTGTGTGCTGGGATTGGAAGATTCAGTAGGGAAGCCAGGCTTGGTTTGTTGCCAATGAGTGGGGGGTTTTGAGGGTGGTGGTGTGGTGGGTGGTTGTGGATTATGGGAAGAGGGATACCACTTCTGATATGATGGACCAGTAGTTTGGACAGTTTTCTAAGGTGTTGTGCGGCATTCAGTTCAAGTTTACAGTTGGCTTGTTGTATTATGGATCCAAGTGTGTTATTTGAGCCAGGTGCTGAGAGGAGAAGTATTTTGGAGAGAGAGAGGAGTTGTTGGGAGTGGTGGTTACACGAGGCAACATACTGTTGGAGGATAAGACGGGTGAGAGCTAAGGACTGCTGAATTTGAAACTGTAGGAGGGACTGATGGAGACAAGGATTGCATCCAGAGATGGGAACTTTTAAAGTGAGTCCTTTGGGGATTGTTCCAAATGACAAACAGGACTGGAGGAAAAGAATGTGGGATTGCAGTTTGGCTATAGCAAATGCATGTTTGCGGAATGACTGAAGGTACTGTGGTATAGGGTTGGGATACATGGTGGATAATAGGTTTGAAATAATAATAATAATAATAATAATAATATGATATATATCATACACATACACACACACGCTCACACAAAGGGGTATAATAGGATGAAAATTTATCGAAAATATTAAAAAAAAATCAATATATAAAAAAGTTCAACGAAAGAATTTACTACGAAATTGTAATTACCAAGTGCCGGTGAAAAATGATCGTAGAGGGCCGAAAAAAGGGTTTTAGGCGGCAGAAAAACGATCGCTAGCTGCACATAAAAAAGGTAATTACCGTCCATTAAAGATCGCTGGCGGCACCTTAAAACTTACCAGCGGCACAAAATTTATGGTCAAACCGCAGATAAACAACCAAAAACGCCATTATACAGTAGCCATAACGAAAGAGTCGCTGGGATTATGGTCGAAATAAATTGTAAACAATGCCACTATGTTGGATTGTTGCAACAATCTCCAGTAAGGGAGGCGTTTCTTTAAAAAATGACTGTTTAGTAAATGATCAAATAAAAGGATGTGGGCGTAAAATTGCACAATTGTAGGAAATATATGGGAGGATAGTTAATTACAAGACGTTACAGAAGGAATATAGACAACAATGGCGAGATGGAAAGTTCAGACGAAAGTTATGAATGAAAGCAAACAGATAAAAGTAGTTGAAACAATAAGAAGGATGTAGACCACGAAGGTAATATTCGATTAATGATGAAAATTCTCCTCAGAGATAATATTGTTGAAATGAGATAGAATGGCTGGCCAGTACTTACCATTGTGCTGTACCGCCGATAGTAACACAAAATGAAAAAACAGAAAAAAAGGGACAAAGGGACAAGCTTTCGGAACAGAGTTCCTTCGTCAGGTGGGAGAGAAGGGAAGAATAAAGGATGGGAGTGCCATTTGGATAGTACCAACCAACACCAGTCCCTCAGAGATACGGAGGTGGGAACTTGCCCTCCAACATATCCTCTCCTCCCGCCACCCCCCTGGCCTAAATCTACGCTAACCCCTCCCCTTCCTCCATCCTCAGCTCACCTATTCATTATCCGTTCCTTACCCCCCCCCCCCTCTCTCTCTCTACCGCCCTCTCGCTCTCTCTGTCATTCTCTCTATCTCTCTCCGTGTGTGTGTGTGTGTGTGTGTGTGTGTGTGTGTGTGTGTGTGTGTGTGTGTATCCATCCATATTTCCCTGTTTATGAAAAACGTTTTAGACACCCCCCCCCCCCCGCCCCTCCTACACCCCTCAGCATCATTAATTTCACTCTCTTCTCTTCTCTTTACTACTTGATCTTTCCTTTTTAGTTATATTTATCCTCTCTGGCTTGGCTCAGTACATACATGCAGTATCTCTGACGCCCACACTTCCGAAACACCACCTTCATGACCTAGGTTGTGAACCACCTTTCCCTTCTATTCCCATCCTTTATTCTTCCCTTCTCTCCTACCTGACGAAGGAACTCTGTTCCGAAAGCTTGTCCCTTTGTCCCTTTTTTTCTGTTTTTTCATTTTGTGTTACTATCGGTGGTACAGCACAATGGTAAGTACTGGCCAGCCATTCTATCTCATTTCAACAATATTTATTATCTCTGAGGAGAATTTTCATCATTAATCGAATATTACCTTCGTGGTCTACATCCTTCTTATTGTTTCAACTACTTTTATCTGTTTGCTTTCATTCATAAATTTCGTCTGAACTTTCCATCTCGCCATTGTTGTCTATATTCCTTCTGTAACGTCTTGTAATTAACTATCCTCCCATATATTTCCTACAATTGTGCAATTTTACGCCCACATCCTTTTATTTGATCATTTACTAAACAGTCATTTTTTAAAGAAACGCCTCCCTTACTGGAGATTGTTGCAACAATCCAACATTGTGGCATTGTTTACAATTTATTTCGACCATAATCCCAGCGACTTTTTCGTTATGGCTACTGTATAATGGCGTTTTTGGTTGTTTATCTGCGGTTTGACCATAAATTTTGTGCCGCTGGTAAGTTTTAAGGTGCCGCCAGCGATCTTTAATGGACGGTAATTACCTTTTTTATGTGCAGCTAGCGATCGTTTTTCTGCCGCCTAAAACCCTTTTTTCGGCCCTCTACGATCATTTTTCACCGGCACTTGGTAATTACAATTTCGTAGTAAATTCTTTCGTTGAACTTTTTTATATATTGATTTTTTTTTAATATTTTCGATAAATTTTCATCCTATTATACCCCTTTGTGTGTGCGTGTGTGTGTATGTGTATGATATATATCATATTATTATTATTATTATTTCAAACCTATTATCCACCATGTATCCCAACCCTATACCACAGTACCTTCAGTCATTCCGCAAACATGCATTTGCTATAGCCAAACTGCAATCCCACAATCTTTTCCTCCAGTCCTGTTTGTCATTTGGAACAATCCCCAAAGGACTCACTTTAAAAGTTCCCATCTCTGGATGCAATCCTTGTCTCCATCAGTCCCTCCTACAGTTTCAAATTCAGCAGTCCTTAGCTCTCACCTGTCTTATCCTCCAACAGTATGTTGCCTCGTGTAACCACCACTCCCAACAACTCCTCTCTCTCTCCAAAATACTTCTCCTCTCAGCACCTGGCTCAAATAACACACTTGGATCCATAATACAACAAGCCAACTGTAAACTTGAACTGAATGCCGCACAACACCTTAGAAAACTGTCCAAACTACTGGTCCATCATATCAGAAGTGGTATCCCTCTTCCCATAATCCACAACCACCCACCACACCACCACCCTCAAAACCCCCCACTCATTGGCAACAAACCAAGCCTGGCTTCCCTACTGAATCTTCCAATCCCAGCACACACCCCTCCCAGAACCTATCACAACCGTCACCACATGCAGAAACCACCCAATACCAATTCCAATTCAGTCCTTAACCTCTCATCCAAATCCCTCTCCATTCCAGAAATATCTGTCCTGTCTAAAGGCTTAACCTTCTGTCCTACACCTAAATTTAATCACACTGCCCTGGTCAAAGATCTCCTCTCATTCACCCGTAACCTCAACTGGAAATACCACTTCAGCACCCAGTCACAACCCCCAGGCAGCAGAGCCGCTGTTGAACCCTGTCTTGAACAATTCCGACCTCCCTCCCAAAAAGATCCTCCTGCTCTTCCTCAAAACCATCCCTTGCAGGCATTCCAGGAATTCCTCACATCAAGCATTGCTTCCCAATCCTTCCTGAACAACATACCAACCACTCCTAACATCAACCCAGCTGAATCCAAAGCCATCCGAGAGCTGAAAGCGGACCGCTCCATTGTAATTCTCCCAGCGGACAAGGGTTCCACAACTGTGGTACTTGATCGAGGGGAGTATGTGGCAGAAGGGCTGCGTCAACTCTCGGACACCTCTACCTACAAACCTATTCCTTATGACCCCATTCCCTCAGTCCAGGCTGAACTACAGAAAATTCTTAAAACCCTAGGTCCGTTACAAGGTCTCACCACTGCCTCCTTAGAACTTCTCTCTCCGCCTGAACCTCGCATGCCTACCTTTTACCTACTCCCTAAAATCCATAAAGAGAATCATCCTGGCCGTCCCATAGTAGCAGGTTTCAAAGCTCCAACAGAATGTGTCTCAGCTCTGGTAGACCAACACCTCCAACCTATAACCTGCAGGCTCCCATCCTATATCAAAGATACAAACCACTTTCTGGAACGCCTCAAATCCATCCCTATGCCCCTCCCACATGATAGCTTCCTTGTCACCATTGATGCTACATCCCTGTACACCAACATCCCTCACACCCATGGTCTATCAGCTCTGGAACACTATCTTTCCCAACGCCCACCTGAAAGCCTCCCAAAAACCTCATTCCTTGTCACACTTGCTAATTTCATACTCAACAATAATTACTTCACCTTTGAGGGCCAGACCTACAAACAAATCAGGGGGACAGCTATGGGTACCAGGATGGCCCCTTCCTATGCCAACCTCTTCATGGGCCGCATGGAAGAGGCATTCCTTAAGACACAGAAGTTGCCTCCCCTGGTTTGGTATAGATTCATAGATGATATATTTATGGTCTGGACTCACGGTGAAGAAACCCTTCTGAACTTCCTCCACGACCTTAACTCCTTCTCCAGCCTTAAATTCACCTGGTCCTTCTCCAAAACTCAAACCACCTTCCTTGATGTTGACCTTCACCTTGCTGAGTCTCACATCCACACCTCAGTCCATATTAAACCCACTAACAAACAACAGTACCTCCACTTTGACAGCTGCCATCCCTTCCATATTAAACGATCCCTTCCCTACAGCCTGGGCATCCGTGGGAAACTTATCTGTTCCAGTTCCGAATCCCTCACCAGCTACAGCAACAATCTATCCAATGCTTTCCTCTCCCACAACTACCCTACAGACCTCGTCCACAAACAGATCTCACGAGCTGTCCATTCCTCTCCCTCCAAAAACAATGTTCCTAACCCCAGACCACCCAGAAGCACTCCCTTAGTCACCCAGTACCATCCTGGCCTGGAATGCCTCAACAAATTCCTCAAACAGGGCTATGACTTTCTCAAGTCATGCCCTGAAATGAGACCATCACTCCAAACTGTTCTTCCCACACCACCCAGAGTAGCCTTCCGCCGTCCTCCCAACCTCCGCAACATCCTTGTCCAACCTTACAACATCCCAAAACCACCCTCCCTACCTAATGGTTCCTACCCCTGCAACCGAACCCGCTGCAAAACCTGTCCAATGCATCCTCCCACTACCACATACTCCAGCCCCACCACAGGAAAAACCTACCCAATTCAAGGCAGGGCCACATGTGAGACAACGCATGTCATATACCAGCTGACATGTGTCCACTGTTCAGCCTTTTATGTTGGTATGACTACCAACAAATTGGCTGAGCGGATGAATGGGCATAGACGAACTGTTCGCCTGGGGGACACCCAATATCCTGTGGCAGAACATGCCCTCCATCATAACTCCAGGGACCTGGGCACGTGTTACACCACACGTGCCATTTGGATAGTACCAACCAACACCAGTCCCTCAGAGCTACGGAGGTGGGAACTTGCCCTCCAACATATCCTCTCCTCCCGCCACCCCCCTGGCCTAAATCTACGCTAACCCCTCCCCTTCCTCCATCCTCAGCTCACCTATTCATTATCCGTTCCTTACCCCCCCCCCCTTCTCTCTCTCTACCGCCCTCTCGCTCTCTCTGTCATTCTCTCTATCTCTCTCCGTGTGTGTGTGTGTGTGTGTGTGTGTATCCATCCATATTTCCCTGTTTATGAAAAACGTTGTAGACACCCGCCCCGCCCCTCCTACACCCCTCAGCATCATTAATTTCACTCTCTTCTCTTCTCTTTACTACTTGATCTTTCCTTTTTAGTTATATTTATCCTCTCTGGCTTGGTTCAGTACATACATGCAGTATCTCTGACGCCCACACTTCCGAAACACCACCTTCATGACCTAGGTCGTGAACCACCTTTCCCTTCTATTCCCATCCTTTATTCTTCCCTTCTCTCCCACCTGACGAAGGAACTCTGTTCCGAAAGCTTGTCCCTTTGTCCCTTTTTTTCTGTTTTTTCATTTTGTGTTACTATCGGCGGTACAGCACAATGGTAAGTACTGGCCAGCCATTCTATGTCATTTCAACAATATTAATTATCCAGCTAGTATATTAATTACCATTGCAAAGCAAACATTTCATTGCCAATATTTGTACACTCATGTTGCCAATGTGGTTAGTAAAATTTAACTGTGTAGAAGTGTTGTAAGTAAATATAGGCTGTAGTGTAAGCACTTTCTTCTGTGTTGCCCCCCCCCCCCCAACCCCCCTTTTTTTTAATATGTGAATCTGCCATTTAAAATCATATCATAAATGACATCTGAAATAGATTTAGATCTTGTAAAGACTGCTTCTGTAATTGGACCAGCAGCATATCCAGAGGGGGTTTTCTCTTTATAAAGACTATTTTCAACTGGGTCAAGCCCCTCCCAAGCCAACTGTGTTTAAGACTGTTGAGTCTCTAAATTTTCAAACAGGAAGTAGAGAAACATGGCCATTATTACGAAACCTGATTGGAAACAAAATTTTGGGACAACATACCAGCTAATATGATTACATTTACTGTCCACATCCAGGAATCATGGGATAAAATGCATGACATGTGCAAACTTATATTGTTCAAAAATAACACTAAAGAAAATGTTCTCTGTATTTAAATTTTCTACTGTTCTTAAAACTTTAAAACCAGGAAAGGCATCCTGGAAGTAATATAATCCATTCTGAATTTCTTCCACATAGTACCAACTAGACAAAAAGATGATTGGTAGATTTCTTGTCTGCATCTCATAATTTCAGTTCAATCTCACAGGTGGTTCTCGGTAACTTAGTCGAGTGCTAGACTATGAATCCAAAGGTTGCAGGTTTGATCCCTGCTCAGTTCTAGGATTTTATATGTCACTTCACTTCTTTCACCTCCAGCAAAAATGCTGAGTAGCATCATGATTTGGAGCTCAGGTAAACTATAAGTTCCCCTTTAACTGACTGGGTAACACAATTCAAAGATTGGAGGAATCCAATGGCACACCAAGTCCAACAGGACCATGCCTAGTAAACCACTGTGGTATTCGTACCAGTCTTCAGAGTATTGACTTCTTTACCTTTTACCAATCCCTCAGCAAATAAATCAATAAGAAATCCTAGCAGTACACAAACCCAACATGGCATCATGTCAGCCAAAGACCTATGATGTTCTGAAGAGTGCCCATATGATAATTTCTAAGGAAAGCCAAACCAGGGAGAAAAGTGTTTGTAATAGTTTGCAAGGCAAATAATTACTTTTAAGTAGTAATAATGAAGTTAAAGTACCAACCTGTTAAAAACTTAGTTCTGTTATTACAACGCATACTTTAAAATAAGTTTATGGGAAGAAAAACTGCTGACTGCACTAAATTTTTTCCTTTTCCTGAGAGATAAGGAGACAGGGTCCCCTTGTCATTGGGAATGGGTGCCCTTGGTAGTTTTCAATCCTTTTATTGAAATTACATTCAAAACCAAGATATAAATATTGTAATTTAAAACAGTGCAATGCATTAATCACTGTGGGTATTGTTTCTTATATGGCGTTACTGATAGGTGACAGAGTTACAATACTTATCACAAACTTACACCATAACTAATGAGAATGTACTTAAGAAAAGTAGTCTTCCTCGCACACAAAACATGCGACACTGCTCATAGAAGTTGAAGGGCTAGTATGCTGTTTGTAATTTTTCCAACTACTGTACTTTAATATTTCATCTCATTTTATTTGATACTCAACATGTATAGAACATTGTCTAATACTATGAAATTCTGTACAAATTTTAAAATGTTTGGACATTATATATCAGATTAGATGTGGTAGCAAAACTGTTTATTTTTGTGTTTTTAGATATTGTTGGATTAGTGCAGTTACCAGTATCTTTGAAATAATAGTTGTTTTGTCACTTGTGAGAGCAGCAAAATTGGTTGTAGTAAAGCATGATTTTTAAAGTACAATATTTGAAAGTAAAACAGTGTTATTAGCTAATAAACAAACAAGCTGTTCTGCCATTTTAGTTTCCCATCATTGCATGCTGGCATTATCAACATAGACAGTCCTCTCTAGAACTTTGGAAAAATTTCAATGCCTAATTGTGACAAGGATAACATTGTGGAAGAAATCAAAGACCTAAAATAGATTATAAGAATTTGTAGGGCACAAAAATTTAAAATGCTGCAGAAATGTAGACAGAAGTAATACATGGCATGAAGACAAAAAATGCACATCCCTGTTTACACAATTTCTGATCTTAATTTGTTATTGTTTTAAGAATGTATTGCAAATTCTGTCAATTTTACTGAAATCTTGCACAAAGACAAAAATACAGTAAATGGTAATTAAGTGTATTTTATTCAGTATAATTTATGACTACATGTTAATATTACAGATGATTTACAACTTATGTCCAGTTTACATTCAAAACATACATACAAGAGACACTATTAAATCCTAAGTATGATACCATAATTAGTGAAAATTTTTATTCATTTTCAGCTCTGTTTGAAATACACATGAGAACTCTACTAGAACACATCACCCTTCAAAGACGAAACAAATTGTTACTTCTGTTCAATACATAACAATGATGTGCAAAAAATAAGATTCTTCGCGTGCATTCCTTGGAATGTAGTCAGAACAGAAAAAAAGCTTACATGAAAAATACACAATACATTCTGTCATACTAGAAAAGAAAGTAGAAGAAAAATCTTCACAGGCTACACCAATTATAACAGTAATCAACAAATTCTCAAGTTCTATAAATCATTTAGAATAACATTTGGAGAAGCCCTACATGTTTAATAATTCTGTTACTATCTGTTAGATCCTTCAGTATCATAAGTCAACAGATTTGGCTGTAGTTACTTTGTTTATTTTTGCCCTTGGAAGCAGGCCTCAGGGTCCAACAAACCAGATGGATTTTTTTGGACACTGGTCTGTCCTACAATAATACTAACTTAGTAACAATTTTATTTTACTAGTATCTTAATGCTGGTAAGATTTCCTCTTTTTTTCCCCCTGCAAAGCAAATCCCTAACAACCATGACTACATACACTGATTTTGGAGGAAACAGCAATTGATGAAGATATGCTGCAAGTGAAGGTAAATTAGTGAAGAAAAAAAAATTGTACTTCTGAAACCCATTGTTTATCAAAGTACTGCAAAGCAGAATCATTTGGTTTATCGAAAACATGGATTCTTGACTTTAGTAAATTATCAATATACTCTTGCATGAAAGACGACTCTGCAATACCGTTCCACAGATTAAAAATTCTAGCTCACATTTTTTGTTCTTTTGTGTGTGACCATAACCACCTTTCTCATATCATTTCTCTGTTAAATGAACACAGATACACTTTGAAACAGGGAAACAAGGACTGAATTGCATTTATTTTGGACGCAGAGAAATCAGGAACCCAGTATACAGGATTCATGTGTATGTTCCACTCCTTGAAAATATTTAATGCTTCTGAAATTGACCATGTGTCTTCTATTTGAATGTAAAAAGAACCTACCACTAAATAGCACACATTTGTCTTTACTGTTACAAAGAGTAGTGGATTATCACACTTGATGGTCTTTTACGTTGTATCAAGCAAGTGCACTGTCCCATACTTTCTCAGTAGTTGCCTTTGTCATGCAGTCTGATAGCAAAAGAAGAGTGGATGTAATGATATGAGAAAGGTGGTTATGGTCACACACAAAAGAACAAAAAATGTGAGCTAGAATTTTTAATCTGTGGAACGGTATTGCAGAGTCGTCTTTCATGCAAGAGTATATTGATAATTTACTAAAGTCGAGAATCCATGTTTTCGATAAACCAAATGATTCTGCTTTGCAGTACTTTGATAAACAATGGGTTTCAGTGCATAAAAGGTGGGTGAAGGCTTTCAAGTACAAAAGTATGTTTGCTGTTTAAGTAATGAACAAATTGGTGAAACATTCACACCTAGAGCATAATACAAACACAGAATTAACAGACCTCATTGTAATTTTAGTTAACAGTTACCTTCCTAGCCTCATTGAAAAGTATTGCAAATTAAATTGTACAGCAAAGACATCTGTTTATTCCTGTATAGGAAGACACCAAAGTTTGTTAAGCATGCAATGATGTGATATGAAAAAATTGACTTAAGTGCAGAATCAGTAACTATGGTGGCCACATGACTGTTTCATGTAACCAGTGCAGAAATTGAAGAATGTTTTTACAAAGTAGATTTTGCAAAACCTGATTGTCCATGTCCAGACTTCCTAAAGTTTAAGTTTCTGTGCGAATACTTTTGTGCCATCTTCTGTTTCTTCTCTGAATGGGGATTTGACAAATTAAATTTCACTTATAGTATTAATCCTCAATTTGTTTAGATGCAACATATGGGTTTGGTTCAAGAAGCAGCTATAGTACACAAACATTGCAGCACAGGGGTTACAGAATACTAGCAGCAATCTAGAGCAAATGCATGGCTCAACACTTCTGAAACATTAAGCACTAATTTCGCAGCACGTAACTGGCAAGAGAGATCTGTAAGAACTTAATAAACCTGACTTATAATTGCAGTACTGAAACAGTTGCAAAAGTGACTGAACACCTTGAAATCTCGCAACATGATGTGAAGGTATCAAACCCTACAGGCAATGGACCTCCGTAAGCAGTGGCATCAACTTTTAAAAAGATAGGAACATATATTTCAGCAGTGATCCCACACCTCCATTGGGTATATGTAATTCTGCAAGAGCAATTAGTAGGTGTTAGGGGCAGAGGTGGGGAGGGGGGGGGGGGAGAGATTTGATCTGGTTTGCTTCTCAAGAAGTTATGAAAGGTTGATTGTTGTTGATAATTAATACAACATTTTAAGTTATTCGGTTACTTTATCTACTGATTCTTCATTGACTCAATCACAAGTCGCCCCAGTGGCATCACGTAAAAAACTTGCACCAGACAGGTCGAACACGATCCCAGCTGGGATCTTATGGCCAGAAATGCCACAAAAAATCAGCATTGAGTCAATGTTTTCCTTCATGTTAAAATTATCTGCAACAGAATACAAAAGTTTCCATTATGCTAGTACAAATAGTTCCTCATGCAATATGTAAATAATTCAGGTAAATTTATGCTCAGTATGTTTAATTTTTGTAACTAACACTTTAAAAATTTGTTGGTAAATAAATAGATCTTAAAACAAATTTTCATGCTACGCAGATTATGAGCAACAACAATTTCTTATGATTTGATTTCATCATTAAAGTCAAAACCACCACCAACAATAAGAGAAATAATACAATTACTCAAAAACAATAACTCATCTGGAGAAGTTCATATATTTACTGAACTATGGAAGTACTCTGGTGACACCTGATACTATATCAGAAATATTCAATCAAATTTGGAAAACACAGTTCACCATTAGTATGGACATCTGCACTAATACATCCACTATATAAAAAAGAAACAAACAGTCGCTAACAACTACAGCAGACTCTCCCTCCTACCAGTGACCTACAAACTCTTATCCAAGGTGTTTTGAAAAAGGTGCAGAAGAAATAATTGACACAGATAATGAGGAGTGTATCAGGCACAATTTAGAAAGGGAAATTAATTTACAGAGGAATAAAAGTAGCGTAAGAGTTGATTAACAGAAATGCACTGATTTAAGTCAAACAAATTTTAATTTGATAGTAAAACAACTAAAATAATTAAAGCAACTTTAAGAAACAACTTCCAAAGAACAGTGTGGAGGAGGGGGAGAGATTGCAAAAACGTTTGAATTGAAGAAGTCACTTGTTGAGGAAGATGGTTTGTTACCTCCCTTTTTCCCCGGTTTTTATAATACCAAATTAATAGTGAATTGCGGGACAGCATATACCCTGTCTTCAATGACGCCTTACTTTTCTTAGTTTACGCTGTGAACGAACACTTAATATTATTTACAGGTGGATAAGAAATGAAGTAATGAGATTACCAACCAGGTGATCTGGAACTGCCGCCTCCTTGTCTTTATAATACTGAGGTCCAAGAAAACATTTACGGTGACTTGCGCCTACTATAGAAGATGGAAATCCGTAAAATCGGATCTCAACGTTCCCTTTACATTGGGTGAAGAAGAATTTTGGACAACCTGCAAATGTACAAATAAAATAGTTATAACGAAACGGCCAAAGAATCGGACATGACACCGTGAAAAATTATTTTCTCACAGACAACGAAGCAGAGGAACTTATTAAACAACTGAAGACACATTATTTTATCGGCTACATATGTTACAATTACTTTTGCTTAGCTATGTACAACTGGTAGACCCTCCAAAATGCGTTTTCGTGATCACACAGAAAGATTAAAATAAAATTTAGTGATGTACGAGCTACAGTAACGAAAACTAAAAAAAAATATATTACCTTACTTTTGACTTCACCTGCTTATTTTAGATGCTGTGTGCTATCTCTCACGGAGTAAGAATAGCCGATGCACTTCAACTACATAAGAAGCATATCAACTTATTCTAGTATTTCGCAGTAGCCACACAATTTTCCGTCATTATTAACGCTGAAATGTTTCAGCTTTTCTCTCATTGTGCTCTCATAGTAAGTTGACATACTAAGAAAAGCGATTGAAAACAAGATAACTAACAACGTCTGAAGGAAACGCTAGAACAACGAATTGAAGGAGGCGCTACGCAGTATCTCGAAATTCACAAAAGTCGATACGGGGCCTCTTCGATACAGCATGTACACGTCATAATGACGTCACGCTCGCGCCCAAAGTCGTGAACTTAAGCTCTCCCGCGACATTGACTTGTTCCTTCCATATCACGGACGCCATTTTGATTTGCCGTATATCTCTCAGTTTTGGTTTTATAAAGGCCAATTCACACTGTCCGTCACGTCACGTCACGTCACCGTCCGTCAGAACATTCTGCAATGTATTTCTAATGGCGGCATTCACACTGTCCGTCACCGGACCGTCACGTCACGTCAACGTCCGTCAAGCTTTCTCGAGAAGAATGTTTTGACGGAACGGCCGTCTGCTAACATCGGAAGTTAACCTATTTTCGTCATGCGAATTACATGTTGCAGTCGACGATTGCCCTGTTTATATGCAAATGTGTCTTATTCATCTTTGTGTTGTTGTTGTACCTCGTTTCAGGGGTAAATCTTAAATGTTTCATGACGACTTAAATATTTTTGTCAATTGAGTGTCCCTCTAAAATTGAGGTCGGATATCTGAAACCAAAATATGGTTTATGTTACGTAACATTGTAACAGAAATGACTGAAGCAAACTATTTATTTGAATAGGATTGTAATTTGATTACGCATTTTTCATTAAATAACACTTTAAATGAAAATGTCATTTCTAATGAAAGACAAAAATTCAGTTGTTTACGACGGTATTAACAATGTCAGCGAGCAAATCGTAATGGTTAAAGTATACAGGCGCTATTTATGCTCTTACAAGTGTGGTTTGGTGTCTTCATATCCTTATTTTTTCGCTTGAAAACAGATGTCGATGTTTTGAAATGTTGGTTCAGTTCCCAGTAAGTTGGTCAAAAACATACACTTTAAAGTTTTCTTTGGCCGTTAATAACATTTAGCGTTGTTGTTCCCCCTTTCTAGTATTAAACTATGACTTTCTACATGACAGATCGCCACTTATAACCTCACTTTCAACATCGCGTATTGAGATGGACGAATTGACGTGACGGACACGGACGGACAGTGTGAATACAACTTGACGTGACGGTTCCGTGACGTGACGTTGACGTGACGGACAGTGTGAATTGGCCTTAACTCGCAGTAAACTGTTTCAGCGCAATGGCGAATTAACGACGAATTACAAATCATCTCTGGATGAATTTATTATAACTAAATGTAATTAACATTAAGCAACAAACTTGTGGGAACGATATATACAATTTGAAGATAGTAATAACATCGAGTTGCTGTGGTGTAACAGGTAGCGTGCTAGACTTCCAAGCAAGAAATTCTGTGAACGAAACTCACCCAATGCGAATTTTTCTT
The DNA here is from genome assembly GCA_026315105.1 of Locusta migratoria. Taxonomy (NCBI): domain Eukaryota; kingdom Metazoa; phylum Arthropoda; class Insecta; order Orthoptera; family Acrididae; genus Locusta; species Locusta migratoria. The sequence continues at coordinate 8,134,723 of CM048747.1, forward strand.
TTAATCTTAACGTTTGCAACACATTGTGGAAGTTATTTATCCATAACACTTGGTGGAATTTTCTTATTAACATAACTGAATTATGTTATGGATACTCTTCTATACTGTCTCAGGAGTTAATAACATCGATTTGGTGAGAATGAAACTGCTGCTGCAATTGGTGCGATCAGCAATGATACTTATGTTCTTCCTACTCACAAATATTTGACTTTGTTCCAACTATGTTGCGATTTTCGAGAATATGGTTGGAGACAAAACTAGAGGAACGTTAAAATTGCTGGTACAGTAAGTGAAATGAGTATCAATGACATTTAGGCCTACACCATTCGCTAGTCAGAAAGATGTGGCTATTTATTTGCGAATATTTTAGCGCTTAGTTTCGAATATATCGCGATTTCCGAGACTGTGCTTACACCAATATTCCTTGTCACCAGTGTTTGGTCACTTTGGTGGCTTGTTTCTGAATGTCACAATTACAGTGTGTGCGGTTAACTAAGATCCTGACAGGATAAATTTAATTTCTGTTGCAAGTGCATACAGAATATTCAGAACAACGTCATCTGCTGGCATCTCTACACGTGTCTTTAATGGGCAGTCTTCAGGCCTATAAACATTTGTGTTCGTTGTCCTCTTTAAGATCTTAAAACGTAAACAAAGGTATTTAACTGTAAAAAAAATAAAGTATTTGTCGTAATTATTTATAGCACGTTAACTTTGAAATTGCATTGTTCAATGATACGCGAGCTACGTGCCTTGAAATTCAAACGCGAAACTTCCACTTTCCCAAATAATCGCGAGTCAAATGCAACATTCTGGCAGTGGATTGTAGTTTCGGAATAGGAAAGTACAAACAACATTTTACTTTCAACTCGGAATATAAATACATAAAAGGTACGGAAATGCAGGTAACACTTTCCAATTACACAACTAAACAAGTAAAGGCCACACTGTCCGTCACGTCACGGAACCGTCACGTCAAGTTGTATTCACACTGTCCGTCCGTGTCCGTCACGTCAATTCGTCCATCTCAATACGCGATGTTGAAAGTGAGGTTATGAGTGGCGATCTGTTATGTAGAAAGTCATAGTTTAATACTAGAAAGGGGGAATAACAACGCTAAATGTTAGTAACGGCCAAAGAAAACTTTGCAGTGTATGTTTTTGGCCAACTTACTGGGAACTGAAACAACATTTCAAAACATCGACATCTATTTTCAAGCGAAAAAATAAACATATAAAAACATCAAACCATACTTGTAAGAGCATAAATATCGCCTGTATACTTTAACCATTACGATTTGCATGCTGACATTGTTAATACGTCGTAAACAACTGAATTTTTGTCTTTCATTATAACTGACATTTTCATTTAAAGTGTTATTTAATGAAAAATGCGTATTCAAATTACAATCTCATTCAAATAAACAGTTTGCTCCAGTCGTTTCTGTTACATTGTTACGTAACATAAACCATTTTTTGGTTTCAGATATCCGACCTCGATTATAGGGGGGACACTCAAGGCCAATTCACACTGTCCGTTACGTCAACGTCACGTCACGGAACCGTCACGTCAAGTTGTATTCACACTGTCCGTCCGTGTCCGTCACGTCAATTCGTTCATCTCAATACGCGATGTTGAAAGTGTGGTTATAAGTGGCGATCTGTCATGTAGAAAGTCATAGTTTAATACTAGAAAGGGGGAACAACAACGCTAAATGTTATTAACGGCCAAAGAAAACTTTACAGTGTATGTTTTTGGCCAACGTACTGGGAACTGAAACAACATTTCAAAACATCGACATCTATTTTCAAGCGAAAAAATAAACATATGAAGACATCAAACCATACTTGTAAGAGCATAAATAGCGCTTTAACCATTACGATTTGCTCGCTGACATTGTTAATACCGTCGTAAACAACCGAATTTTTGTCTTTCATTAGAACTGACATTTTCATTTAAAGTGTTATTTAATGAAAAATTCGTAATCAAATTACAATCTTATTCAAATAAACAGTTTGCTCCAGTCGTTTCTTTTACAATGTTACGTAACATAAACCATTTTTTGGTTTCAGATATTCGACCTTGATTTTAGGGGGACACTCAATTGACAAAAATATTCAAGTCGCCATGAAACATTTGAGATTTACCCCTAAACAAGGTACAACAACAACACCAAGATGAATAAAACACATTTGCATATAAACAGTGCAATCATCGACTCCAACATGTAATTCGAGTGACGAAAATAGTTTAACTTCCGATGTTAGCAGACGGCCGTTCCGTCAAAACATTCTTCCCGAGAAAGCTTGACGGACGTTGACGTGACGTGACGGTCCGGTGACGGACAGTGTGAATGCCGCCATTAGAAATACATTGCGGAATGTTCTGACGGACGGTGACGTGACGTGACGTGACGGACAGTGTGAATTGGCCTTCAGTTGACAAAAATATTTAAATCGTCATGAAACATTTGAGATTTACCACTAAAACGAGGTACAACAACAGCACAAAGATGAATAAGACACATTTGCACACAAACTTTGCAATCGTCGACTGCAACATGTAATTCGGGTGACGAAGTTAGGTTAACTTCCGATGTTAGCAGACGACCGTTCCGTCAAAACATTCTTCTCGAGAAAGCTTGACGGACATTGACGTGACGTGACAGTCCGGTGACGGACAGTGTGAATGCCGCCATTAGAAATACATTGCGGAATGTTCTGACGGACAGTGAAGTGACGTGACGTGACCGTCAGTGTGAATTGGCCTTAATGAACAACTGGTTTAAAGGCCAATTCACACTGTCCGTCACGTCAACGTCACGTCACGGAACCGTCACGTCAAGTTGTATTCACACTGTCCGTCCGTGTCCGTCACGTCAATTCGTCCATCTCAATACGCGATGTTGAAAGTGAGGTTAGAGTGCCGATCTGTTATGTAGAAAGTCATAGTTTAATACTGGAAAGGGGGAACAACAACGCTAAATGTTATTAACGGCCAAAGAAAACTTTACAGTGTATGTTTTTGGCCAACTTACTGGGAACTGAAACAACATTTCAAAACATCATCTATTTTCAAGCGAAAAAATAAACGTATGAAGACATCAAACCATACTTGTAAGAGCATAAATAGCGCCTGTATACTTTAACCATTACGATTTGCATGCTGACATTGTTAATACGTCGTAAACAACTGAATTTTTGTCTTTCATTAGAACTGACATTTTCATTTAAAGTGTTATTTAATGAAAAATGCGTAATCAAATTACAATCTTATTCAAATAAACAGTTTGCTTCAGTCGTTACTGTTACATTGTTACGTAACATAAACCATTTTTTGGTTTCAGATGTCCGACCTCGATTTTAGGGGGACACTCAATTGACAAAAATATTTAAGCCGTCATGAAACATTTGAGGTTTACCCCTAAAACGAGGTACAACAACAACACAAAGATGAATAAGACACATTTGCATATAAACAGTGCAATCGTCGACCGCAACATGTAATTCACGTGACTAAAATAGGTTAACTTCCGATGTTAGCAGACGGCCGTTCCGTCAAAACATTCTTCTCGAGAAAGCTTGACGGACGTTGACGTGACGTGACGGTCCGGTGACGGACAGTGTGAATGCCGCCATTAGAAATACATTGCGGAATGTTCTGACGGACGGTGACGTGACGTGACGTGACGGACAGTGTGAATTGGCCTTAATTCGTCTGCTAGAATGGCTACCGCAGACTTGACAACCACAGAGATATATTTATCGTTGCCTTCAAAGTATGTCTTTGAGAGCCGAAGTACCACTCGAAAACGGTTCTACGAATAAAGGCACGTGATAGACTGCAGTGAGCTCAATAATAAACATTGAGCTCATTGATAGACTGTGGTCGTACTTCACAGGCGACTAGAGGCAGCTTAGGAGGGCACCCAAGATTTTCCGACCGCCCGATAGATGTCTCTACCGTTACGCTACCGTACTGGTATATCCTTGACTCGATGCAGAAGAAGCCGTCGTTCATTCTGGCATAATATGTAAACTGTTTCGTGTTAAGGTTGCCCAGTTCCATTTCAAAGTGACAGTGCACTGACACTGAATCACAAGGAGATTTACCTTGTTATTACATATGAAATTGTACTGCAGCAATAAGATGTTGTAATGAATTTAATAATAAAGCCTTGAAATGTTTGTCGTCAACGTGGTGTAATGGGTAGCGTTTTAGATTGTCAATACGAGGGGTCATAGTTCGTTCTCACACACTTCCTTTAATTTTTTTGAAATATTTTATTTAAACACATTCTAGGAGTTGCTTATTAATGTAACGCAAGTATGATTTGCAGTGTTCTACATTATTTATATTTCCTTGTGATTAGATAATGAAGGACGCAAATATTTCGCCGTTTATTCCCCAATCTATGATAATTTCACAGTGTGCCCTTAGGTAGGAACCCAATAGGACAGCTTCACGAGCGGCAACAATATTAATATTCTTCCTTACCACATATATTTGGCTGTCTGCTTCCGAAATACAGCGCTCTCAGAGAATATTATCAGAGTGCACTCTAGATACTATTGTAGAGATTTATTGAAACAGCTGGCTTTCTTCACTAAGTCATGCTAGTACATTTTATTACTTATGTGCTCTCTGAATTATAATCATAATGTTCACAAAACTAAGAGTGCATGTGAACTTGATATTACAAGAAGTAAACACGATCTTCAAATATAGTATTTTATTAAAAATTCTAGCAGGAGACAATGAGGAACACGGTAAATTATTCAGGCAGAATAGTATAAAATAAACCTATAGTTTATATTACATCAGTCGGTGGTGATATGGCTAAATTCAAAAAGCAAGAACCCCTCGTCTTCTAGATATCTATTCTTTAAAGGAGTTCATTAATAATCTGCGTTACTTCTTGTTTAAGTTTTAGCTTCACTATAAGAACTGACCATGTCACTCTCATGGGTAAATCACTTATTGGCTGTATACTTTTTCTGCGAATTAAAACGTAAGTTTTATGGTACAGACGTAGTGTGTTAGTGTTGGCAACCACATTACACATTCTCTGAAAAAAAAATATAATTAATCTTTTGTGTTGGCCGTGAGATAAGTAATTAATGCTGTTCCTGCTCTATGGCTGACAGGTTCTTGTATATAACCTTGTCCGGTTAGTAAATTGATTACCATCGAAAAGCGAAAATTTCATTGCCAACATTAACTCACTAAGCCCTTGCAGTAAAGTGTAGCCCTTTTCATGCATCTGTTTACAAACAATTTAGTCAGTAAGCCGCATGACATTTACCTATGATTATTATAGCAATAATATGACACATTCTACATCCCAGCGATACACTCCCGTCACGATTTCATAGACCTCGAAAATAAATAAATAAAATAAATCTGGACAGGCAGGGAATTATGAGGGCAGCTTAAATTGCTCCGAAAGCAGCAATAAAATTCGTATTCGCCTGCCTGACCACGTTCTCGGAAATCGTCACATATCTGGAAAGAAACACAAAAATTTGTGATAAGGAAGAACATGATTTTTCCTTCTATAGGCTACGTTTCACTCGAAGCTATTTTTTTCGTACTTCGTTCTGAAATCAGACCGAAATGTAAAAACGTCGAACGTTGCAGAATATACTCGCATTACTTTCATAAGAAAGGGGCAGAATGCGTTCAAACTGCCCGCATCGAGGCAATTAATGTTTACCCCAGAATGCAATTCTTTTGGCTCTCGCTAACTTGTGATGCTATTGGTTGTTCTCATTTCGCACAGAGCTCTGGTAGCGTAACCGTAGGGACATCTATCGGGCGGTCGGGAAGTCTTGGGTGCCCTCCTAAGCTGCCTCTAGTCGCCTGTTCGTACTTCGACCATAGACTTAATAAATAAAAGTCGAAATCGTCGCAGCTATTTCAACACCTAGTATCTTTGGTCTAAAGGGAATGCACGTGAAAAGTGTTCGAACCGGTTGTTTACTAGTAAATGCACTATCAATTTAATTAAAATGGCAATATTTACGAGATCTGTTTTGGAATTGTTTTCGTTTCCTCGGTATGTGTTACTCAGCAGACAATTAAGAGAATCTCGTGAGTTTGAACTTCAGTTTCTTTCATAGATTAGCTGAGTGTGTTTCTGTAATTAGAAACCGGTTGAACATAACCTGAAAAAGTATTATGTGTGTTTATCACTTACATTTTTTATTACTCCACTGAACTATGTGAATCGCTTTCCCCGTGACATTTCTTTATTTATAGACCAGTGCAATAAGATTAGATGAAAATATTGAATATAATACTAATAACATACATACATTTTTAAGTTGTTGGTTTTTTTTAGCTGATAATACAATAATACTAATATAGTATGAGTACCGATACATGCATCATTTGGTACAATTTGCTCTTCTTAAACTGATCTTTATTTGTAGCTAAATTTTTTTTATACTTGATTGTAAATTATTGAAAATGTGTGTTCCTGAGTAGTGGACCCCTTTTTGAACTAAAGTAAGCGCTTTTAAGTCCTTGTGTAAATCATTTTTATTCCTAGTATTGTATGTATGAATTGAGCTGTTTGTTGGAAATTTATGACAAATTTCATTAAGGAATATACTGAAACCCAAACCTTCAGATGTCAGACACTCAGATCCACACCAAACGTTGTATATTGATAGAGTATCAACCTAAACTTCTATATAATTCCTGAGTTTTGCTGCCGTCCAGTAGAACGTGCGTAAATTATAAGTAACATCAAACCTACGGATTAGAGAACAGCATGTTTGAGAGGGGCAATCAAACAACGCCACCGTGGGTTAGTTGGTAGAGCGTTAGCTTGTGGCGCAGAAGGTCCTGGGTTCAAGCCCCAACTCGCTTTAATGTTTTTTTCATTGTTTAAACTATAGTATGTTGGAAATTGTTAAAAGGGGCAATGTGTTCCTCATATGTAAAAGGACTGTTTCTATTTTGTAGCAATGTGTTATTGGCAGTTTACTCTTGCTTCGTTTTATTTGAAAGTAGGAAACCTGTACAGTATTATTACTTTAATTACGCTTAGAGTTTTTAACATTACTATTTTTTGTTATTGTTATTACTATTAATACAGCTGTATGTGTGATGCAGTTTATTTATTTATTTATTTATTTATTTATTTTTTTATTATTCAAATGTTCTGATTATGTTCGTTTATTCTGTGAAACTATGAATAAACCCTACAGATTAGCTACTTTTAAATAAAACGAAGCAAGAGTAAACTGCCAATAACACATTGCTACAAAATGGAAACAGTCCTTTTACATATGAGGAACACGTTGCCCCTTTTAACAATTTCCAACGTACTGTAGTTTAAACAATGAAAAAATTCAAGGCCTAGGTGGGGTTTGAACCCAGGACCCTCTGCATGACAATCTAATGCTCTACTTATTAACCCACGGAAGGGTGACGTGAAAATGCCTCACAGATACGCTTTTGCTCTATTCCGTAGGTTAGTTGTTACTTATTATAATAGTCTATACACGTTCTACTGGACGACACCACAAATCACGAATAATATAGAAGTTTAGGTTGATACTCTGTCGATATACAACATTTGGTACGGATCTGAGTGTCTGACATCTGAAGGTTTGGGTGTGAGGGGCAGTAGTTAATATACCCAGTTCTTTGAAGAGGCTACTACAGGATGTCCGTGAATGTACTCCACAAATAACACATATTACACACTTTTGGACTCTGAAGACTTTTGACTGACTTGAAGAGTTACCCCAAAATATTATACCATATGACATGATGGAATGAAAGTAATCAAAGTATGCAAGCTTTGTTATTTTTATGTCATGAAAGTCAAAGTTTGACTTTGTATGACACTAGATTGTATCACTTGTATCTAACTATGTCAATGGATTTGTTAGTCGTAAATGTCACTATACATCTTACAAATATACTGTTTTGAACTTGGTGACAGCACTGAAGACGGTTTCTTGGAAAACCGAAATCAATTTGCCTAAATAAAGCAAAAGATTTTACGCCTAATGCTGCTCCTTTCATTATTGGTAAAAGTGATTTTGTGGCCGTTGAGCGCACCCCTCCAGATAATGGAATCCAATTTAATGGAGTATTTCCTTTCACGCCAACCACCCACTTCCCTACCTAAAACCTCTTTCCTTAATACCCTAGCCAGCTTCATCCTAACCCACAATTACTTCACTTTTGAGGGCCAGACATACCAACAACTAAAGGGAACAGCCATGGGAACCAGGATGGCCCCCTCGTACGCAGACTTATTCATGGGATGCTTAGAGGAAGCCTTCCTGGATACCCAAGCCTGTCAACCCAAGGTTTGGTATAGATTCATTGATGACATCTTCATGATCTGGAGTCACAGTGAAGAAGAACTCAAGAATTTCCTCTTCAACCTCAACTCCTTTGGTCCCATCAAATTTGCCTGGTCCTATTCCAAACCCCATGCCACTTTCCTCACTCTCAACCTCCATCTGTCCAACGGCCAACTTCACACATCCGTCCTCATCAAACCTACCAATAAAAAACAGTACCTGCATTATGACAGCTGCCATCCATTCCACATCAAACGTTCCCTTCCCTACTGCTTAGGTCTTCGTGGCAAATGATCTGCTCCAGTCCCGAATCTCTGAACTAGTACACCAATAACCTAATAACAGCTTTCACATCCCGCAGCTATCCTCCTGATCTGGTGCAGAAGCAAATTACCAGAGCCACTTTCTCATCCCCCCAAATTCAGAACCTTCGACAGAACCACCCCAAATGTGCCTCTCTTGTCACCAAATACTTTCTGGGACTGGAGCAGACTGTGAATGTGGCTCTCCAGCAAGGATACGACTTCCTTAAATCCTGCCCCGAAATGAGATGCTATAGGACCTTTTGCTTTTCATTATAAAGGTGAAGCAATAAGTAATACAGAGAATGGTTTGCACACTAATGATTCAGTTGTAAGTAGTACACCATTGCTTTCCTCTGGCCTTTGAAGTGATTTACCCAGCCAGTTCTATGGGGGTCGTGGTGCAATTGCCTTTGTCTGACCTGTGAACTGACTGATTCCACCAGTTATAGAGGTGCCTACTGTTTAATGTGGATTCCAAACCATGGCGCAACTCTGCATTTTTCACATCGAAAGTAACTCTGCTACTGAACCACACATACATCATGTAGTTCCCACAATGAAATGAAACAATAAGAAAACATTAGAAATGATGAGACTTACATGCAAATAAAAGTGAACATGCATATAAAAATTTAGTTCAAGAAATTTACATCAGAATGGAAGATGTTAATCTCAGATTTAGCACATAAGATTTTTTACTATCTTTTTTACAAAAAATCATCACGATTGCAGGGTCGATTTGGCTGGGTATGATCTCGACTTGGGTGTAAAGGGGAGGTGGGAGGGAATAATTCATCTCACCTTTATTTCTAGTAGTCAGTTGTATAGTGATGTGGGTGTAGACATTGGGATGTCATTGTGTGGATTGGCTGTTTGGCAGCAGAGACAGTGGCAGCACTATAATGTTCATCTCTGCTCCACTTCATGGTCACAGTAATAAAAAAGAAGAAAATTATAGGAAAGGATTGCTGTCACAGTCTTTCACATCTGTCTTCTACATAATTCCCTCTCCTCTGCTCATTCCTTGAATTTTTCATCCCTTTAGTGTTGGGAATGATGGATTAAATTTACAATGCCACCAAATGAATGCTCACCTGTTTCATGACCACTCATTTCAGTGCATGATGGTAATTTTAAATAATCTGTGGGTTGTGGTGTGACTCAAGAACAAGCAGCTTTCTTGTATTTGTTAAAATAATTCTTGTTGGTAATCAGTCCATCCTATTGTTCAGCTCTTTTACAGTCCTTGTGGATCAGCTCTTTGAACCATGTGTCTCAGAGTGAAACCTGCTGCATTCTGTGTCCATGTTTCGCCTATCCTGTTTGTCATTCATCAGCTTTCTTCTCTCTGTCCAGTAAACATCTTTTTAAACTGCTCGAGTATCTTCTAACTGCAAGCTACCTCATGTGCCTCCCAATATGAGTAAAGGCTCAGCTTTTCTTAGAAATTACGTCAGCTCGATGATTGACCTCAGCCCCCACCAAACCTTGACCCTGGTCACAACAAAAGAGGGGTGTTTTGCGAGTCAGGTATCTCAGTGTTCTGTTTCCTTGCATGCTCTGGCCTCGCTGTTGAGGAACAAAGTCCTGTGTTGATGGGAGGGTGAGTGGTGGGAAATCATGAACAATACGTTGCGTGTCATGAAGTCCACCACACGGCCGTTGTACCGTTACCTGGTCGTAGTTCGATGATTCTGGATGTTCTTATTGGCAATTGCTCTTAGTAGCAGCTGGCTGAAATCTCATGAGAAGGAAACTTATTCATTACAAATAATTTAGGCAACACACAGAATTACAAATAATTTAGGCAACACACAGAATTACAGTTCTTTGACACTTTAATTATACACAAATGCCCCATTGTCCCCAATTACGGCCAGCTTACAAGTCTCATTAATTACAACCATTATGACCAGGTCCGCACATAAATAATACAAATTTACAAAGTTCACATGTGGAATAAACACGTCTGAGGTGTACAGTGTGGCACAAATATGAATTAATCATGGTAGATAGATACTCTTTCTTCATGAATAACACGGACAGACGTTTTCATAATTGTTCAAAATTAAAGTTCCAACTGGCTTGTGCCTCAGATCGTGGCTAAAAACAATACTCGGAACTGACATAGATTGTGCATCAGATGTAGGATGAAACAATACTCTATTGCATGCCACACACACATCCTATTTATATCTTTGAAACAATGATACTGGAAATTATGTATTGTTAATTGATTTCATTACATTAATTATAATGAAAAGTAAACAATTACATGCAACTGGCTATAGTAAAAGATAGCATGAATAATACTGGTTAAATTAATATAAAAATCTCAGTTCAGTTAATAGTATTTCATTTACATATTTAACAAAATTTATTTATCAACAATACTTTCCTAATTAATGGCAGCAGCAACTAATGAGGGCAAAACTTTCCTAACATTACTTGTGAAATACAATATAGGTCGTCTTCATATAGCTTCTTGCTGTGGTAGGAGTGATGCACCGTTAACTGTGCATCACATTTTAGTTGAATGTGTTTTATATTCAGATCAAAGGGTGGCAGCTTTTTTGCCAAATGCTATGCCCTTTATTTTAAGCGATTATCAAATGAATGTGATCCATTTTTTAAAACTTTGTGAATCCTCAGACTTACTCCCTAAAATTTTAGGGCAACATTTTTAAGGTATCATCAGTTTGACTGGCTCTTCTGTACTTTTATTATCGACCAGCCAGTCATTTCCACTAATGACTGTCCATTAATGTTCTTAGTTTTACAGACCAGTTTTAGATTGGGCACACATGTCCATGTCATTTCATAAATTAAGCAACTTTTAAATATGTGTGTTTTTATGGGTAGATCTGAAGGGAAACAGGGACTCATTCTAGATGGTTCTCGGTTTTCCTCAGGACCCATTTATCATGTGTTATTAATTACTTTTACTCATGGGATTTCTGTATGGTGCTGATAACCTCATGTTGAGTGCCCCTCTAACCCACAAACAATAATATATTTTCTTGGATTTAGAAATTTCATGTATTGGCCACAGATCCCCATTGCTCTTGCTTCTGAAAATATTATCTGTATGGTTTGTAGCAAACTACCATAGGTCTTTGCTGTTGCAGTTTGCAATGATGTTGACTTTGTCTCCTCTGCCATTATTGTATAGGCCGTGAAAAAAATTTGTGTATCTTGTACTGAACACTCTTCGTTTTGACTCCTTATGTCTTGAAACTTAGTCCTCTTAAATTGCAGACAAAATTAGTAGTACTACCCTAAGAAAGTCAATGGTGTCCTAATACACATTGTGAATGCTAGCTAGTGAATAGGATCAGATTATGCCAGTGACACCATGAAGGAAGTGCAATATTGGCACATAACTCCTATTAAAAATAAGTGTCCATTTTGTAGCCATTGCTACAAAGATACTACTTTGACAGCAATCACTGTGGCAACAGTGTGAGATTAGTTCCAGACCCAGCCGGAATTGGCCTAGTGCTTCTCATGGACACTTAGATATGGAGGAAAGACTAGTCGTCTCAACCACAACTTTCACTGTTCCATACTATAGCAGGCTAAAGTCCTCAATTTGTGAATAGTTGATAATGGGTTGTTAAAAATAGGTGACCTTTTATCTTTATTCCAACCATAGGTTTGATTTGCTATCGAGGCTCAATATTTTTAAATATAGCTCCTTGAATCTAATGCCACTCACTGCTGGAAGTCTTTTGGACCACCTTTTTATGTAAATTGATTGTGTCTTTTGTACTACTGTCAGTGTTAATAAATTTTGGAAGTATTTCAGTTATAATATGTACTTTTCTGTTCTACAGGCATTCGAACGCTGTACTCAGCAGCTGCACTGGGAGTAGACAACTACAGCAAAACAAGAGAAAGGGTGCAAAATCAGTTTACAAATATGGCTGACAGATTTCGAACAAAGATGGCAGAAATTTCTAACCAAGAGTCAAAAAATTTAGTGTTCACAGAAGACCTGAAAAATATGGTCCACTTAGCTGGTGAAAATGATGTGGAATTGGTGTTGAAAATGCTTAGGAGGTACAGTCCCCACAAGTTATTTTAAACAGAACTGTCTTAACGCATTAACTAAAATAAATAACTTTATGCTGTAGAAATGTGTGTAGACCTATTTTGTCTGTAGACAACATACATGTGCTGGGCTTGTAGCAGGAAATTTAGGGAAGGAGCCATTAAGATGAGTGGAATGAACTTTCAGTTTGAGGAAGAAACCAAACATATTTCTGGTACATAGGATCAACAAACACAACTGTTGGTTAAAAATTCTCAGTAATCTCAGAAATTTTATTTCCACCTAGTTCTATATCAGTCCGTGTGAAATGCTAACTACCTTTAGTGCATTAAATATTCAATGGGTAATAAGTAAAATACTAGCATTGATGAATAAAAGACATCCGACCCAGTTGACATAATAGGCGTCTCTGAACTTTACATGATCGCCGGTATAGATGTATTGAGTGTTGCAGCATTTAGGTTAGCTTTTCATCTACATACATACTCCGCAATTCACCGTAAGGTGTGTGGCGGAGGGTACACTGTACCACTACTAGGCATTTCCTTTCCTATTCCACTCCCAAATTGAACAAGGAGGGGGGAAAAAAAAAAAAAAAAAAAAAAAAAAAAAAAAAAAAAAAAAAAAAAAAAAAAAAAAAAGAATGCCTATATGCCTCCGTACGAGCCCTAATTTCTCTTATCTTGTCTTTGTGATCTTTACGCGAAATGTAAGTAGGCGGCAGCAAGATCGTACTACACTCTGCTTCAAATTCCGGCCCTCTAAATTTACTTAACAGAAATTCACTCAGGAGGAGGTTGTCATCAGGAAAGACAATACTGGCATTCTATGGATTGGAGCGTGGAATGTTAGATCCCTTGATCTAGTTGGAAAATTAGAAAATTTAAAAAGGGAAATGGATAGGTTGAAGTTAGATATAGTGGGGATTAATGAAGTTCGGTGGCAGGATGAACAGGATTTCTGGTCAGGTGAGTACAGGATTATAAATACAAAATCAGTTGGGGGTATCACAGGAGTAGGACTGATAATGAATAAGAAAATAGGAATGCGGGTAAACTACTATGAGCAGCACAGTGATCGCATTATCATTGTCAAGATAGATGCGAAGCCAACACCGACAACAGTAGTACAGGTTTATATGCCAACTAGCTCTGCCGATGATGAGGAGATCGAAGAAATATATGAGGAGCTAAAGGAAATCATTCAGACAGTTAAGGGAGTAGGAAAAGGAAGAGAAGGAAAAATAATAGGTGAATATGGACTGCGCAGGAGGAATGAAAGAGGAAGTCGCCTGGTAGAATTTTGCATGGAACGTGATTTAATCGTAACAAACACGTGGTTTAAGAATTACAAAAGAAGGTTGTATACGTGGAAGAAACCAGGAAACACCGGAAGGTATCAGATAGATTTTATAATGGTAAGACATAGGTACCGGAACCAGGTTATAAACTGCAGAACATACCCAGGGGCAGATATAGACTCTGATCATAACTTGTTAGTCATGAACTGTAGGCTGAAGCTGAAAAAACTGATGAAAGGTAGGAAAATAAGGCGATGGGACTTAGATAAATTGAAGGAAAGTGAAGTTCTGGAGAATTTCAGAGGGAGATTTAGGCAACAATTGACAGAAACGGGGGGAAATAAAACAGTAGAAGAGAAATGGGCAGCATTGAGAGATGAAATAGTGAAGGCAGCAGAGGACAAAATAGGTAGAAAGGCAAGACCTACAAAAAATCCTTGGATATCACAGGAAATACTAAATTTAATTTATGAAAGGAGAAAATATAAAAATGCAGTAAATGAAACAGGCAACATGGAGTACAGACGACTAAAACATGAGATTGACAGGAAGTGCAAAATGGCTAAGCAGGAGTGGCTAGAAGCCAAATGCAAATCTGTAGAAGAATATATAGCTAGGGGAAAAGTAGATACCGCCTACAGGAAAATAAGAGACATTTGGGGACAAGAAAAGCAACTCTACGAATATCAAGAACTCAGATGGGAAACCAGTTCTCAGCAAAGAAGGAAAAGCTGAAAGAGTACATAGAGCAGCTCTACAAAGGAAATGAACTTAGAGACTATGTTGTAGGAAGGGAAGAGGAAGTAGATCAAGATGAAATAGGAGATACTATACTGAGAGATGAATTTGACAGAGCCTTGAAAGACTTGAGTCGGAACAAGGCCCCAGGAGTAGATGATATACCCTCAGAGCTACTGAAGTCTCTGAGAGAGCCAGCCATGACAGGACTATGTGAACTGGTGTGTAGGATGTATGAGACAGGCGAAATGCCCTCAGACTTTAAGAAAAATGTAATAATCCCCATTCCAAAGAAATCAGGCGCAGACAGATGTGAAAATTACAGAACCATCAGTTTGATAAGTCATGGTTGCAAAATTTTAACACGAATTATCTACAGGAGAATGGAAAAGCTGGTAGAAGCTGATCTTGGGGAAGATCAGTTTGGATTCAGGAGGAACATAGGAACCCGGGAGGCAATACTCACTTTACGTCTTATCTTAGAAGATAGATTAAGGAAAGGCAAACCTACATTTTTAGCTTTTGTCGATTTGGAGAAAGCATTTGACAATGTTGACTGGAATACACTCTTTCACATTCTGAAGTCAGCAGGGATAAAATACAGGGAAAGGAGAGTTATTTACAACTTGTACAAAAGACAGACCACAGTTATTAGACTCAAAGGGCATGAAAGGGAAGCATCAGTTGGGAAAGGAGTAAGACGGGGTTGTAGCCTTTCTCCGATGTTATTCAATTTGTACATCGAGCAGGCGGTGAAGGAAAGCAAGGAAAAATTTGGAATAGGGATTAAAGTTCAGGGGGAAGAAATAAAGACATTGCGTTTTGCTGACGACATTGTAATTCTATCAGAGACAGCAAAGGACCTGGAAGAGCAGTTGAATGGAATGGACAGTATGTTGAAGAGAGCATATAAAATTAACATTAACAAGAGCAAAACAAAAATAATGGAATGCTGTCTTAGAAAATCAGGCGATGCTGAAGGAATTAGATTAGGTAACGAAACAATGAAGGTGGTAGATGAGTTTTGTTACTTGAGTAGTAAAATAACATGCAATGGTCGCAGTACAGAGGATATAAAATGCAGAATGGCAATGGGACGTAAGCATTTTTGAAAAAGAAATTTGCTAACATCGAATATTAATTTAAGGGTAAGGAAGTCTTTTCTGAAGGCATTTGTGTGGAGTGTTGCCTTGTACGGGAGTGAAACATGGACGATAAGCAGTGCGGACAGGAAGAGAATAGAGGCTTTTGAAATGTGGTGCTACAGAAGAATGCTGAAGATTAGGTGGGTAGATCGCATAACTAATGAAGAGGTTGTTGTTGTTGTTGTGTTGTTGTTGTTGTTGTTGTCTTCAGTCCGGAGACTGGTTTGATGCAGCTCTCCACGATAACCTATCCTGAGCAAGCCTCTTCATCTCCACATAAGAACGGCAACCTACATCTGTCTGAATCTGCTTAATGTATCCATCTCTTGGTCTTCCTCTGCGGTTTTTACCCCACACACTTTCCTCCAACACTAAATTCACAATTCCTTGATGTCTAAGAATGTGTCCTACCAATCGATCCCTTCTTTTAGTCAAGGTATGCCAGAAATTTCTTTTCTCCCCAATTCTGTTCAGTACCTCCTCATTAGTTACGCGATCCACCCACCTAATCTTCAGCATTCTTCAGTAGCACCATATTTCAAAAGCCTCAATCCTCTTCCTGTCCGCACTGTTTATCGTCCATGTCTCACTCCCATACAAGGCCACACTCCATACAAATGCCTTCAGAAAGGACTTCCTTAGGCTTAAATCAATATTCGATGTTAACAAATTTCTCTTTTTCAAGAACGCTTTTCTACCCATTGCCATTCTGCATTTTACATCCTCTGTACTGCGACCATCATTTGTTATTTTACTGCCCAAGTAACAAAATTCATCTACCTCCTTTATTGCTTCGTTACCCAATCTAATTCCTTCAGCATCATCTGATTTTCTTACACTGCACTCCATTACCCTAGTTTTACTCTTGTTAATCTTCATCTTATATGCACCTTTCAACACACTGTCCATTCCGTTTAACTGCTCTTCCAGGTCCTTTGCTGTCTCTGACAGAATTACTATGTCGTCGGCAAAACGCAAAGTTTTTAATTCTTCACCCTGAACTTTAATTCCTTCTCCAAATTTCTCCTTGCTTTCCTTTATAGCTTGCTCAATGTACAAATTGAATAACATTGGAGAAAGGCTACAACCCTGTCTTACTCCCTTCCCAACCACTGCATCCCTTTCATGCCCTTCCACTCTGACAACCGCTGTCTGGTTTTTGTACAAGTTTTAAATAACCTTACGCTCCCTATATTTTACTCCTGCTTGCTTCAGAACTTGAATGAGTTTATTCCAATCAACATTATCAAAAGCCTTCTGCAAATCTACAAAAGCTAGAAATGTAGGTTTGCCTTTTCTTAATCTATCTTCTAGGATAAGCCGTAAAGTGAGTATTGCCTCCCATGTTCCTACATTTCTCCTGAACCCAAACTGATCTTCTCCGAGGTCGGCTTCTACCAGCTTTTCCATCCTTCCATATATAATTCGTGTTAATATTTTGCAACCATTATTAAACTGATGGTTCTGTAGTTTTCACACCTGTCTGCACCTGCTTTCTTTGGAATGGGGATTATAACATTTTTCTTAAAGTCTGAGGGTACTTCACCTGTCTCATACATCTTACACACCAGGTGAAACAATTTTGACATGGCTGGTTCTCCCAGAGACTTCAGTAGCTCTGAGGGAATATCATCTACTCCAGGGGCCTTGTTTCGACTTAGGTCTTTCAGGGCTCTGTCAAATTCTTCTCTCAGTACAGTGTCTCCTATTTCATCTTCATCTACATCCTCGTCCCTTCCTACAATATTGTCTCGAAGTTCATTTCCTTCATAGAGCCCCTCTATATACTCTTGCCACCTTTCAGCTTTCCCTTCTTTGCTAAGAACTGGTTTTCCATCAGTGTCCTTGATATTCATAGAGCTGTTTTTCTTATCTCCAAATGTTTCTTTTATTTTCCTGTAGGCTGTATCTATTTTTCCCCTATTTATACATTCTTCTATATCCTTGCATTTGCCTTCTAACCACTCCTGCTTAGCAATTTTGCACTTCCTGCCAATCTCATTTCTTAGTCGTCTGTACTCCATTTTGCCTGTTTCATTTACTGCATTTTTATATTTTCTCCTTTCATCAATTAAATTTAATATCTCCTGTGATATCCAAGGATGTTTTGCAGGTCTTGCCTTCCTACCTATTTTGTCCTCTGCTGCCTTCACTATTTCATCTCTCAGTTTTACCCATTACTCCTCTACTGTTTTATTTTCCCCTGTTTCTGTCAATTGTTGCCTAAAGCTCCCTCTGAAATTTTTAAGAACTTCAGGTTCCTTCAATTTATCCAAGTCCCATCTCCTTATTTTCCTTTTTGTCGTTTCTTCAGTTTCAGCCTACAGTTCATAACCAACAAGTTATGGTCAGAGTCTATATCTGCCCCTGGGTATGTCGTACAATTTAAAACCTGGTTCCGAAATCTATGTCTTACCATTATAAAATCTATCTGGTATCTCCCGGTGTCTCCTGGTCTCTTTCACGTGTACAACCTTCTTTTGTGATTCTTAAACCAGGTGTTTGTAATAACTAAATTATGTTCTGCGCAAAATTCTACTGGGCGGCTTCCTCTTTCATTCCTTTTGCCCAGACCATATTCACCTACTATCTTACCTTCCCTTCCTTGTCCTACTACCAAATTCCAGTCGCCCATAACAATTAAGTTTTCCTCTCCTTTAATTGTCTGAACAATTCCCTTTAGCTCCTCATATATTTCTTCGATTTCCCCATCATCGGCAGAGCTAGTTGGCATATAAACCTGTACTACTGTTGTCGGTGTTCGCTTCGTATCTATCTTGACAATGATAATGCGATCACTGTGCTGGTCATAGTAGTTTACCCGCATTCCTATTTTCTTATTCATTATCAATCCTACTCCTGTGATACCTCCAATTGATTTTGTATTTATAATCCTATACTCACCTGATCAGAAATCCTGTTCATCCTGCCACCGAACTTCACTAATCCCCACTATATCTAACTTCAACCTATCCATTTCCCTTTTTAAATTTTCTAATTTTCCTACTCGATTAAGGGATCTAACATTCCACGCTCCGACCCATAGAATGCCAGTACTGTCTCTCCTGATGATCACATCCTCCTGAGTAGTCCCCGCCCGGAGATCCGAATGGGGGACTATTTTACCTCCGGAATATTTTACCCAAGAGGATGCCATCATCATATGTTCATACAGTAGAGCTGCTTGTCCTCGGGAAAAATAACGGCTGTAGTTTCCCCTTCTTTCAGCCGTTCGCAGTAACTGTGTGGCAAAGCCACATTAGCTGATGTTACAAGGCCAGCTCAGTCAATCATCCAGGCTGTTGCCCCTGTAACTACTGAAAAGGCTGCTGCCCCTCTTCAGGAACCACACGTTTGTCTGGCCTCTCCACAGATACCCCTCTGATGTGGTTGCACCTACGGTACGGCTATCTGTATCGTTGAGGCACGCAAGCCACCCCACCTCGGCAATGTCTGTGTTTCATGGGAGTGGAATGAAGAGGTACTGAACAGAATTGGTGAGAAAAGGAATTTTTGGCATACTTTGACTAAAAGAAGGGATCGCTTGGTAGGACACATTCTTAGACATCGGGGAATTGTAAACTTAGCATTGGAGGGAAGTGTGTTGGGGAAAAATCGCAGAGGGAGACCAAGAGATGCGTATAGTAAGCAGATTCAAATGGATGTGGGTTGCTGTTCTTATGAGGAGATGAAAAGGCTTGCTCAGGATAGAGTAGGGTGGAGAGCTGCATCAAACCAGTCTCCGGACTGAAGACCATAACAACAACAAATTCACGAAAAGAACGTCGTCTTTCTTCCAGCGATTCCCAATTGAGTTGCCGGAGCATTTCTGTGACACTCTCGCATTGGTCAGACCTACAGGTAACAAATCTAGCTGCTCGTCTCTGAACCACCTCTATGTCTTCCTTTAAACTGATCTGCTGCAGGTCCCAAACACTTGAGCAATACTCAAGGTGTGGTCGTACAAGCGTTTTATACACGGTCTCCTTTACAGGTGAAGTACATCTTCCCAAAATTCTCCCAATAAACCAAAGTCGGCTGTCCGCCTTACAAACAACTGTCCTTACATGCTCATTCCATTTCATATCGCTCTGCAATGTTACGCCTAGATATTTGAACGACGTGACAGCATCAAGAAGCTCACTACTAATGCTGTATTCGAACATTACGGGATTGTTTTTTCTACTCTTTGCGCATCTCCTTACATTTTTCTACATTGAGAGCTAGCTGCCAATCTTCGCACCAACTACAAATTTTGTCCAAGTCAGGCTGTATGCTATATTATAGAGGAAAAAATTCCTAACAGGAATTTATTTGTTACTATCACTGCCTGTGCTCCTTCGCCTGGTAAGTAGACTTCATCCTGTATGCTATTGCAGACGACACCCTCCCATACACCACAGCATCATCAGCAAACAGCTGCAAATTACAACTTACTCTGTCCATCATATCATTTATATAGATAGAAAATAATAGCAGTCCTATCACACTCCCCTGGGGCACACCTGACGATTCACTCGTCTCTGATGAACACTTGCTGTCGAGAACAACGTACTGCCGTTCTATTACTTAGGTAGTTTTCCAGGCAGTCACAAATCTGTGAACCTATTCCATAAACTCGTATCTTCGTTAGCAGTCTGCAGTGTGGCACCGCATCGAACGCCTTTTTGAAGTCGAGAAAAACACAATCCAACTGTTGCCCTTCGTCCATGGCTCGCAAGATGTCATGTGAGAAAAGGGCAAGCTGAGTTTCACATGAACAATGTTTCCTAAAGCCGTGCTGATTCACAGAAAGAAGCTTTTCCATTTCAAGGAAATATTTACTATATTCGAACTGAGAATATGCTCTAAAATTCTATGTGAAACTGATGTCAGCGATATTGGCCTGTAATTGTGTGGGTCAGTTCTCTTTTCTTTCTTATAAATGGGAGTCACCTGCGCTTTTTTCCAATCACTAGGAACTTTGCGCTGAATTAAAGATTGGTGATAAATGCAAGCTAAGTAGGGGGCCAACGCTGCAGAATAGTCTTTGTAAAACCGAACTGGTATTCCATCCGGACCAACAGACTTTTTCGTATTTAGCTCTCTCAGCTGCTCCTCTACACCGGAAATACCTATTGCTACGTCCCCCATTTCGGAATTAGTACGTTGATCAAATGATGGTACATTTGTGCGGTTCTCCTGCGTGAAAGATTTCTTAAAGGTTAAATTTAGAACTTCAGCTTTCCGTTTGCTTTCTTCTATTACTGCCCCAGAATGATCAACGAGTGACTGGACAATGGGCTTTGACCCGCTTATCGATTTTACATAGGACCAGCATTTTTTCAGGTTCTTGGAAAGATCTTTTGCTAAGGTATGGCTGTGATAATTATTGTATGCTTCGCGCATCGATCTTTTTCTAGACGCACGAATCTCTACTAACTTTTGCCTGTCATGATTTGCGTGTTCTTTTTTGAATCATGAGTGCAACAGCCTTTGCTTTCTCAGCAGCTTTCTAACATTATTATTATACCACGGTGGATCTTTTCCATCCTTAATCGTCTTTACTGGCACATATTTTTCTTTCCCTTTATTAACAATGCATTTAAATTTAGTCCACAATTCCTCTACATCCATGCCCATTCATTTTCTAAGTGTGATCGTAACATTTGCTTATCGGCTCTTCTCAACAAAAACACGCTCCTAGCGTTCTTGATTGGTTTATGAACTTTCGTCACCATCGACGCTATGAAGATATGATCACTAATTCCTCTCTCTACACAGACATCGTTAATAAGGTCAGGCCTGTTTGTGGCTATTAGGTCTAGAATATTTCCATTGCGCATGGGTTGTCGGTTTAACTGCACTTTTGTATATCAGAAATAGAAGCTGCAGGAGCTACCACACTGATTAGAAATAACTGTGAATTTAATTATTCTTGAAAAGAGATAGATTGGCTGGCCAGTACTTACCTTACTTCTGTACCACCAACAGTCAAACAAAAACATGAAAATAGAAACTAAAAAAGGTTCCATATTTTTTGTTTGTATTTTGGTGGTTTTGTGTGACTGTTGGCAGTATAGAACTAAGGTAAGTACTGGCCAGCCAATCAATCTCTTTTCAAGAATATTTTAGCATCTCAATGTAGAATTTCCAACAGTAATCGTGTAAATTTAATTATATAGACATTCATAAATGTGGCCTAGATCAGCATATGGGAGCATGCACAGAAGTAGTAGAATTTCATCTGCTGAAAAATGCTTCTATCAGATAAAAAAAAAGAGGCAAATATGTTCCTCTTTAAAAAACTGATGGAGAAGTGGGAACCAGCTGCATCTACCCTCATTCTAACTTCCTCACAAAAGAAGGCATGCATATCTAATCTAATCTATGCTTAAGTGGTAAAAGTCATGTATTAGTGATATGCACAGGTACAGATGATGGTAGTATCACAAACGCAAGGAATAAAATAACAGTGCTGTGACAGAGCTATTACTTGTACTCTAGTGATTCATGTGAAAAGGTTTCCAATGTGATTATGACTGTGCAATAGGAAATACTGGAATTTGAATGCTAAATAGTAATTAGAACTAGACATATTGTAGATTCCATTTCAGAAATCATTAGGGTATTCAGTAATTCAGTATTCAGTGTCAAGAGTTTGCTGAGAATATCAAATTTCAGACATTACCTCTCACCACAGACAACACAGTGGCTAATGGACTGCACAGCAACATTTGTTTAGTGTTGTCAGTGCTAACAGACAATTGAGAATGCATGATATAACCACAGAAAGCAATGTGGAACGTACGGCAAAATATCTGTTACAACAGTGCAACATAGTTTGGCGGTAATAGGCTATGGCAAGAGACTCATGTGTCTTGTCTAATAGCATGTGCGCCACCTAGTTGGAATGACTGTCTTCTCATGAATACAATACGAGCTTGCACAGTTGTATGTGATGAGGCCTGACAATAACATGCAAGGAAGAGACATGTTTATAGCGATAGATGTTGTGGGGTCAATAAAGTGTACAGTTTGTCATCTGATAAACAGATTTTTTATCTAACAAACAAACTCACAACACGGCATACAGACAGAAGTAATGTATAACAGTTGAGCAATCACATTTCAACAGGTATGTAAGCAGCATTGTAGAATGTGTTTACACATTAAGATTTTTAACAATTGCTGACATTAGCGAATGTGTTTTTTTACTACTTAATGATGACAGCAGGATCTGCCGAAACTGGTCAAACCAAATAAAATTTTGAATTAAGTAATCTTGACAATAACATAAGTTTACATAAAAGCAGATCACGCCCAGCATTATGTGTACTTTCATTTTATTTCTCTAATGTAATACTACTATACACACCTAGTCAATATACTTTTTGCTGCAGGCAAAGACTTTTGTCTCCTAGATGAGCCTCTTAGACGAAAAAAATTGACATTTCAATGTTGAAGAAGGAACTAATCGGCTTATGTCAAGTGCTATCTTAGTTTTCTTTATTTCGATCCACCTGTGATTTAACACAACTCGAAACCATCCATGGGACGTTTTGTGTGGAAAGGGGAGGGGGGACCTGGGGATATGGAACATTCATAATATTAAATGTGAGGACAAATGCCGACATATAAGTAGCCATAAAGTTGCAGTTTAAACTGTGTATAAAAAAATCTTATTACTAAAATACCAAATTTTAAATTGTTTTCTTGAAAGAAAACGACCTTATACCTTATATTCCCCCCCCCCCCCCCTTTCTCAGAGATTTGTGGTTTGGGAGCGGGGGGTGGTGATGGCAGGCTACTCCAGTCATGGATGGTCATGACAACATCCATAACAGAATAATTAAAGAACTATATGATTATTATTCCTTGCTCCTTTCACAACACAGTCAACATAAAGCTGACTATTACAAGTTAACAACTAATGATTGATTGTAACTTCCGTTAAGTTGCCCTGAAAAATAATGCTTCTGTGTTTAATGAAGTAATATCAGTCTACATCTACATACATACATACTATATACATAGTACAGTATAGATAGTAACTCACCGTAAAGATAACTGAGCTACAAACAGGCATGTAAAACACACAATCACATTCCACAGCTTAAAATTTGGCCATGTTCTCCATCAGAAAAAGAAGCATAATACATTCACTCAGACATAACTCAAGCACAGATGACCACCACCTCTGGCCACTCCATCGCAACAAGCATCTTATCAAGGTCAGGCATAGAGATGGGGCATGTCAAGTGCCCAATGAGCCGATACTTTAAGCATTGAGATGACAGGGATGTTGATGATATCATTGACATACTTTGCCTTAATTAAAGGTGAAAAAGATTATGATGAGTGTTCTGTAAGAGATCTGAACGACATGCATATAAACATGCAATTCACGGTAGAGCCGAAACCAGTAACTGTCTAAACTGGATCTCACACTAGGTAAATTGCGGGGTAAACGTAGCTTTCAAATTTGTGCAAAACCCTCCTGTACAGATATACTAATTAATGCCAATTTGTCGCATCCAATTAGATGTAAGAAGATGTATTTTTATTCGATGCTGCAGAGCTTCCAGTGGAGCGGACAGCTGTTGGTAATGAAATTGTTGTACTGAGATATATTGCCGATAAGAATGGCTTTAGTGCTAGATTAACTAAATGTATAGCAAGGTAAAGAATAGTAGGTGGAACAAGGATAACGTTAAAACCAGAAATACCATGAAATGTCTCCATTAAGTCAGAGAGAGAAATTTTAGAAAAACTAATATTAAAGTGGCCATTAGTACAACTATTAAACTACAAACAGAACTGTGCCACAGAGTTGGGTCAAATGAAGATAAGTACACGAAATCAGGGGTGTACAAACTACACTGTGGGGATTGTGAAGGGTTTTATGTTGTAGAATGTAGAATGCAAAATAAGGATAATGGAATGCAGTCTTAGAAAATCAGGCGATGCTGAAGGAATTAGATTAGGTAACGAAACAGTGAAGTTGGTAGAAGAGTTTTGTTACTTGGTTAGTAAAATAACATAGACGGTCACTGTACAGAGGCTATAAAATGCAGAATGGCAATGGGAAGAAAAGCATTTTTGAAAAAGGTAAATTAGCTAACATCAAATATTAAAGTGTAAGGAAATCTTTTCTGAAGGCATTTGTGTAGAGTGTTGTCTTGTACGAGAGTGAAACATGGGCGATAATCAGTGTGGACAGTAAAAGAATTGTGGCTTTTGAAATGTGGTGCTACAGAAGAATGCTGAAGATTAGGTGGGTAGATCGCGTAACTAATGAAGAAGAGGTACTGAACAGAATTGGTGAGAAAAAGAATTTTTGGCATACCTTGACTAAAACAAGGGATCGCTTGGTAGGACACATTCTTAGACATCGAGGAATCGTAAATTTAGCATTGGAGGGAAGTGTGGGGTAAAAATCACAGGGGGAAACCAAGAGATGCATATAGTAAGCAGATTCAAATGGATGCGGGTTGCCGCTCTTATGAGGAGATAAAAAGGCTTGCTCACGATAGAGTAGGTTGGAGAACTGCATCAAGCCAGTCGCGGACTGAAGACCATAAAAACAACATTTTTTGTTGGGCAGACAGGGAACCATAATAAAACTGCCTATGGAGAACACACACGGATGAGAAAATCCAAAGCATTCGTCAGAGCATGAAGATCCTGCATAAAGCTCCCAAAGGAAAGAAATATTTTAGTAATCATGCAGATATAAAAACATTCGAAACGCCAAAAGAAAAATGTGCTCAACAATCAACTGGAGACAGACAAACAATTTCTTCAGCATTTTTGATAATTTACTGTAAAATCAGCAACTCCCCTGCCCACAAGATAGGAACTATAGCTGAGATACACTTATAATTATGAAAAATATCGTTACCCATGTGTGCCTCCTAGCGTTCATTTAGATAACTATCTGTTTGTGAATACATCGCGAGCTTCCTTAGTTGTATGTGATGAGGCCTGATAACAACATGCCAGGAAGACACATGTCTATAGTGATAGATGTTGTGGGGGCAATAAAGTGAACATTTTATCATCTGTTAAACAGATTTTTTATCTAACCAACAAACCTGCAACATGCCGTGCAGGCAGAAGTATAATAATTGGGCAATCACGATTCAACAGGTATGTAAGCAGCATTGTAGAATGTGTTTACATATTAAGATTTTTAACAGTTGCTGGCATTAGTGATACAGGTGCATTTACTGATCCTCTTCTTTGTCACACTAAAGTTTCTGATCCAGTCGTCACAATGTAAAAATATCCGAACGACATGTTTCTGGCCTACATTAGCCCATTATCAATTTCTAAAAAGAAGAAAGCCAAGGAAAACGTAAATTAAAACAAAAACACTAAAACCTTAAATACGATCCATACTTTGTTATATTGACATAGATTGTATTTAACGTTTTAGTATTTTTGTTTTGATTTACATTTTCCTTGGCTTTATTCTTTTTAGAACTTGAGAATGGGCTAATGTAGGTCCGAAACATGTCATTCGAACATTTTTATATTGTGACAACTGGAGTGGAAACTTTGGTGTGATAGTTCTACAGGTGTGAGATGGCACCTAAACAAACGACCTCTTCCTTGTGTTTTTTTAGTTCCAATGAAGGCGGCAAGATCTACCGTAACAGGTCAAACCAAGTAAAAGTTTGAATCAGCAATAAGTTTACATAAAATTAATGTAATCATTTAATTGTGGTCACATATTTTCATCATTTGTAGAGCTAGAATCTGATTCCATGAATTAGTTTCCATGGTCAATCCAACCCAAACTCGGTAATCAAACATCACTAAATAGACGACACCCACAATAGTTATTCTTGCTTTCACGTGACTATTTACATCAATTACTCGTACTGTGATTGTAGTGACATACGTACATGATGCATACTTGCTGGAAAATGATTTTCATGGGCAGTGCTGCATCATTTTAATTACGTATTAACAGGCTCAAAAGAAAATCAGCAGAAGGTAGTGTGTCTGTTAACTTTTAAAAGGAATTAGCTTAAAGATTATTCAGTCATTCGAAAAGCTAATTTCATTGATAAATGATCTTGTCCCAACTTTGTAGATAAATTTCACCTCAACTTCCAAGTTTATGATATAGATAAGGAACATGTGGAATGTGTCATTTGTCTCTCTATATATGATACCTGTAATGTTATTTGATTGTGGGTAAAGTTGTGTTGTTATTACAGGTTCAACAGTCAGAATAAAGACTTAAGGTTTGGGACCTTCGTCTTTGGACCAGTTGTCATGAGAATGTTACACTATCTGAATAAGCCAGATGAGGCATTGAACGTAAGTACATTTATAACAAACCACCTATTATCACTTAGACTTACCTTGAAAATAAGTTCCAAATATTAATTTCTTTAGTCAACATCCTTTATGATCCACTAATGTTTGATACTGGTGGTGATACGAGGGTTTTCCATAAAGTAAGTTCTGTGCATGTGTGGCTCCTACTCTGACTCAAGGAGAAGATGTACTCCATTTTCATATTGCTGCTTCCGACATGTGCTTCGTAGTGCTTCTTTATAATGTCAGCCTTAATTGAAAATGCTGTCTCGTGTGAAATCAGATCTGCGATTTGTTTTCTAAATGCAAAAAAAGTTAAACCAAAGGAAATTCATCAACAAATCTTCAAGGTTTATGGACAAAATGCTGTGAGTGATTCAATGGTTGAAGATGGGTGAGACTGTTTAGTGCCTATCTGTGGTTACTGATGAACTGGTTCACACAATTGAAGAGAAGATTAAGCATAACCTAAGTTAACACTTAGTGCCTTGCTATGGAAGTTCTGCAAATCTCACAATCACTAATTCATGAAATTGTTACTGAAAAACTAAAATTTTGAAAACTTTTCTCACATTGGGTACCCTAAATTCTTATTGAACAACTCAGAAAACAATGGGTGGGCAGTGAACTTCAGTTTTTGACATGCTACACTGAAGAAGGCTATGGTTTTCTTTCTCAGCTAGTCATGGGGGATGATACTGGGGTATTGTACGACATCCCAGAAACAAAACAGTAATCAGTGGAATGGATCTAGTACCAACTAGGCTCTGTAAAAACTGTATCTCACATCACATTACATTGTCAGTTCAGTGCTGCTGTTTTCATTACTGTAAGGAAACTTTGAGTTGAATATTGTCGCGTGGAAATGGAAGTAGGCTTGACTTCGAAGGCAGGATTCTCAACTGAACACAGCAGTAGGTTTATTGCGAACTGAAACTTACATGCAGCGCTGACTGCCTCTCGGGCAGAGGTCTCTGCTATTTATACACAGACAGAATGTACCAGAAATTAGAAGAATAGTTAACATAAGAAACAAGTAGAAATTACAAGTGAACATAAGAAACATGTAGAACATTCTGGAAATGATAATTAAAAAGAAAGAAATTTTTGCCAGTGGACGGGATTGAACCGGCAACCTTTAGCACCACAGTCAGTGACGGTATCCCCTGCGCCACGTCGGCAGTTGGTTTACATGGGGTCTCGCGGCATTGCTCCCTCACCTGGAAAAACAGCAACCCGTTGTAATGTTCCATTTGGAGCCAGCTGCAATGTCCTAGATCTTGACCTTGTCATGCATCCTCTGTATGGCAGTTCTGGAGAATCCTTCCCCTCCCCACGTTGACAGATGTTCCTGTCATGGCTCCATCAGTATCATTACCGTCCTTAGGGTCCTTGAACAAGAAGCCATTGTCACCTATCTGCTCTTCAGGATCATAGTAATGCTTCATGTGCAGGACGTGAACAATGTCTCTTTATTTTTGTCGTTTCGACAACGGCTCATAGACAGGTGGCTTATGACACGATATGGACCAAAGTATCACTTCAATAACTTTTCTGATAGTCCAACTTTCCGTACAGGGGTGAAAATCCATACCAGATCTCCTGGGCTGTACACAACAGGTCAGTGCTTGTTGTTATATCGCTGACGGTCCTTCTCCTGGGCGTCCAGTGTCCGTATGCGAGCCAGCTGTCTTGCTTCTTCGACCCTGGTGATGGGCTGTTTCACATAGTCGAGTGTCGTCCAGTTGGAACGGGAACAGCGTATCCATTGTCATCTCAGGTTCACGGCCATGGAGCAGGAAAAACGGTGTGAAGCCTGTGGTGCCTTGTCTTGCAGTATTATAAGCAAATGTTCATGACTGGCAGTCTTGTATCCCAATCCTTCTGCTCAACATCGACATACATTGACAGAATATCTGCTAACGTTTTGTTAAAACATTCTGTAAGCCCATTTGTCTGAGGATGGTATGCAGATGTTATTCTGTGGACAATGTCGCACCGTGACATTACCTCTGATACTAGTTTTGTCTGGAATACTTTTCCATGATCAGATATCATCGCACGTGATGCTCCATGCTTCAAAATAATGTCTTCTACAAGGAATTTTGCGATCTCTGTAGCATCTGCAGTCGGTACAGGTTTGGTGACAGCGTAACATGTGAGGTAGTCAGTGCAGTAGTAGGAATGTTTCTGTTACTGACAAGTTAGATATATGTGCAATGTTCAATAATCACTTTCTTAATATGGTAGGGGAACTAAGCAAAACTCTAGTTTCTACAGGTAATCATATAACGTTTTTAGAAAATGCTTTTCCGAGACTGTTACCTGAAATGGTCCTTCATGATACTTCCATAGGTGAGAATGAGTCAATAATTAAATCACTAAAGACTAAGGACTCTTGTGGATATGATGGGGTATCTAGCCGAATTCTAAAGTACTGTTCTCCATATGTTAGCCCAGTGCTAAGCCATATTTGTAATTTTTCCTTTCAGAATGGTCAGTTTCCTAACAGATTAAAGTACTCAGTAGTGAAACCACTTTATAAAAAACGAGAAAGGGATAATGTAGACAACTATAGACCTATTTCTATGCCATCGGTTTTTTCTAAAGTTATTGAAAAGGCTGTATATTCAAGATTAATTGATAATTTCAGTTCACATAATTTATTGTCAAACGTACAGTTTGGTTTTAGAAGTGGTTTAACGACTGAAAACGCTATATTTTCATTTCTCTGTGAGGCACTTGATGGGTTACATAAGAGGCTACAGACATTAGGTGTCTTCTTTGATTTAACAAAAGCGTTTGATTGTGTTGATCACAAAATATTGTTGCAGAAGTTGGAACATTATGGAATATGGTGAGTAGCCCACAACTGGTTCACCTCTTACTTTAATAATAGACAGCAGAAGGTAACTCTCCGCATTGTAGAAAATGGCTATGACGTGCAATCCCAATGGGGCACAATTAAGTATGGGGTGCCCCAGGGGTCTGTTTTGGGACCATTGCTGTTTCTTATTTATATAAATGATATGCCTTCGAGTTTAACAGGTGACAGTAAAATATTTTTGTTTCCTGAGGATACCAGCTTGGTAGTGAAAGATGTTGCTCGTAATATTGACACAGTATCAAATAATGAAGTTCAGGAGATAAGGTCATGGCTTGTAGAGAACAAGTTGATGTTAAATCACAGTAAAACTAAGTTTTTACAATTTCTAACACATAATTTGACGAAAGCTGACATTCTGATTACACATAATGGGCATGTGATAAGTGAGACTGATCAGTTCAAATTTGTAGGTGTTCATATAGACAGTAAGCTGTCATGGAAAGCCCATGTTCAGGATCTTGTTCCAAAACTAAATTCTGCTACATTTACCATTAGAACAATATCTGAGATATGTGATTTTTCAACACGAAAAGTAGTCTATTACGCTTACTTTCACTCACTTATGACGTACGGCATTGTTTTTTGGGGTAACTCGCCTGATGCAAAAAGGATATTTCTGGCTCAAAAATAGGTGGTTTGGGCAATATCTGATGTAAGTTCGCGAACGTCATGTCGACCCCTTTTCAGTAGTCTGGGAATTTTGACTCTGGCGTCACAATGCGTTTTTTCTTTAATGTCGTTTGTTGTTAATAATATCAGCTTATTCCCATGAGTTAGTAGCTGTCACTCGGCGAATACTAGACAGAAGTCGAATCTGCATTTGCATCACACCACCTTAACACTTGTGCAGAAAGGGGTACAGTATCGTACCTCGCAGTGCCGAGGAGACTGAGGCGCTCCAGTCACAGTCTGCACGGCCACTACGGTCGGGGGTTCGAATCCCCCCTCGGGCATGGATATTTGTGCCGTCCTTAGTATAAGATAGTTCATAAGTAGTTTGTAAGTTTAGGGACTGATGACCCCGTAGTTATACCCGGGCTGCTGAAACATTGCACTTGACGTTTCGCATTAAAGCGAGTTAAGTTGGCTGCACTGCTTTAGTGACGTTGCAACACTAGCCTTTATACACACAGCAGACGAAATGGTTTTCAGTTGCATCTCGTAAGCTATTGAGCAATAAAAGTGCATATAATAATTTGTTTTTGAGCAGCAATTAATTAACGGTGTATTAATGAAGACCAGAGCACAACAATGCAAACGCTTTCAGTAACGGAGCAAAGCAATATAGAAAATAAGCACCGAATCACGGCAGATACGAAATAGGTAATCAAGATAGTAACTTTTCTCTTTACATTTTATAATCATTGATTTTCACTCACCAATTTACGGCAACAATGGTACAACTACATCCAGCTCCCCATCTTCACTCTTGTCACTGCCAAAATCGTCGTCATCACCAAGACAAATCATTGACTGTCCATGATCCCTTCCATTGTTTGCGCTGTCCGAATCAGTTTTTCAACGTGCTCGACCCTTTTTTCCCCAAGATGCAGCATCCACATTGGCAACAGCTTTTACATCTCTGTTATTGTAAGACTTATTGTTCCTTAAGTAATTCTTCACGTCACTCCACACCAATTTTATAGGGTTAAAACGGCAGTGAAATGTGGGTAGATTTATTATATTGTGACGCTGCTCCTTTGCGATTTCGTCTACTGCATATGCCAATATAAAAGAAGTTTTGACATTGACATATCTGCAGCAATATTTCTTTCTTGTAGCCACTGCACTATAACTTCTTTCCGATCGTTTTAAGCGAGAATGAACTTCCTGCTCAGTGTATGCTTCGAAGTTGTTATTTATACGAAACTGAGAACTTACTCAGAAAATGTCATTAGACAAACGTCTTTTCAGTGACATTATCCAATTACTTGAACTCGGAAAGTCAAGTTAAACCACTCACAGAAAAACAAATCGCAGCGAAAAAAGCGCACGGCATAAACACGATACACAACTTTGTTTACGGTAGAACTGAACAAAGCCAGGAACATTGACGTCACGGCACGTGACCACCGGAAGTGTTTATCGCGCTGTGATTGGATCGTTCCTAGCGTCTAGCGCCTCGCGCTTCTTCCTCGTCACTTGTTATTTGTAAACGTCAAGTGCAATGTTTCAGCGGCCCGGGTATAAGTCCCATAAGCTTTGGAAACATTTGAACATTTGGTACAGTATTCAGCGGCATACATTTTAAATAAACTGCCACAAGAACTAAAGAATCTTAGCACTAATCCACATGCTTTCAAATCTAAATTGAAGAGTTACCTCATGGCTCACTCCTTTTATTCTGTCGAGGAACTCCTAGAAAAGTTAAACAATTAAGCTAATTCATTTTTTTATTGGTTCTTTTCACTTTGTCTTAAGATTGTTGTGTGTAAAGGACTACTTAAAAATTTTCTATTACCATTCTTGTGTAACAATTAATGTATTGACTTGTTCCATGACTATGGAGTCTCACTCCTCAATTGGGTCCTATGGAACATTAAAAACCAATAAATAAATTACCGGTTGTGGACTTCGAGAACCTCCCTAAAAGATCGATCCCAACTCGGTGGAATGGAACTGATTCAGGTGGAATCGGTGCAAGATGCCCTGGAGGTAATTGCGGCTCCTGCTTCCGTCGCTGGCACTCTTTACAGTGACTCACATAGTGCTTGACAGATCAGTAGAGACCTTTCCAGTAATACCTGTATCTGATTCTGTCTAGGGTCTTCACGAATCCCAGATGACCGGATATTGGAGCATCGTGGAAATACTTGGAATAGCTGGCTGGAGATAAGCTGGAATGACCAGTAGCCATTTGGGGCCCAATGAATCATAGTTGCTCTTATACGATGTCCCATTTATAAGTTGTAACTCTCCATTGGCCAGTTCTCCTTTCTCCAAGGCCTCTATGGTTTTTAATATTTTTGCATCTTCCTTCTGTTCAGCTGTAACATGAGGCTGAAATTTCATTCATGCTGTTGTTCCACTTATAGATTCCTCGAAAGCCAGTCGGCATCCTTGTGTTTGCGCGTGTTCTTGAATACCACTGTGACATATCGTACTCTTGGAGTCTTAGTGCCCATCTTGCTAGTCGACCTGATGGATCCTTCAAGCTATTCAGACAACACAAAGAACGGTGCTCTGTCACGACAGTGAATGGTTTGCTGAATAAATACGGCCGGAACTTGTTGATAGCCCAGATAACTGCGAGACATTCTTTCTCAGTTATAGAGTAGTTTATCTTGGACAGAGTTCTCTTGCAGCACCTTCCTGAACTTTTACAAGCACTGTACCAATCCCATAACCACTAGCATCTGTGTAAAGTTCCATTTCCGCATTCTGGTTGAACAAGGCTAGAACTGGTGCGGAAGTTAGAGCTTCCTTAAGTGTCCGGAAAGCTCTTTCTTTTGTCTCATCTCAGTAAAACTTGGCGTCTCCCTACAGAAGTTCTTGCAATGGACGCATCTTATTACAGAATCCTTTTATGAAATGTCGGTAGTATGAGCACAGCCCGAGAAAACTTCACATCACGAATGTGTTGAGGAGTTGGAAATTCTGTGACTGCCCTTACTTTATCTGGATCAGGCCAGACACCATCTCTGTTGACTAGGTGCCCCAGGATTTTTCTCTCTTTGGCGACGAAGAGGCACTTCTTTGATTGAGGCGGAATCCTGCAGCCTGAACACACTTGAACACAGTTGACAGGTGACTCGGGTGTTCTTCAAATGTTTTCGAGAAAACGACAATGTCATCTAAATAGCAAAGACACGTCTTCCACTTAAGATGTCGAAGCAAGTTGTCCATCATGTGTTCGAATGTGGCCGGAGCATTACATAATCCAAATGACATTACTTTGAATTCATAAGAGGCCGCCACGTGAAATAAAAGCCGTCTTCTCCCTGTCAGCTTCGTCAACCTCGATTTGCCAGTAACCTGCCTGCATGTCCATAGTTGAAGTATGTAGCTCCTTTCAAGCAGTCTAAGGTGTCAGCAATGGGTAGACATCTTTCTTTGTGATTTTGTTCAGCCGCTGATAGGCGACAGAGAATCGCCACATGCCATCCTCCTCCTTTATGAGGGTCACTGGAGACAACCAAGGACTCTCCAAAGGTTGAATAATGTCATCTCGCAACATCTTCTCCACTTCCTCCTGAATTATCCATCTTTCAGCTGGTGACACCCTATACGAATGCTGGCTAATTGGTGGATGATCCCCAGTATTGATACGGTGCCTTATCGTGGGCCGTTACGTCTGAATTTTCCCCTGCTTACGTGTGAATGCACCCAAAAATTGGCATAGTATAGCTAACACCCGCTGGTGTTGTTCCTTGGTCAGTCCAGGCCCTATTGGCAGTTCCACGGTTGTTTTCTTCAGCATGTTGTCAGTACTAACAGCAGAACATGGGTCTTCATTGATGACATTGAACTCACCGTTCTGGATTGGTTCAGTTGTCCCGATACACATTCCTTTGGGGATAATCTGTTATTACTTATGACAGTTAGTGATTCAAATCTCTCCTCGACCACCGTTAGTGCTTATGATAGTCGCTGGTATGTAAATTTCTTTGGTGAGCCTGATAAACATTTTACTATCAACAAGCACTTTACAGTTTAATTGGTCATCTGTGTTTGTGACTTCACCTCTTCTCGTTGTCAACTGCGGTATCGTCACATTGTCAATGGCAAATAACTTCCCAGAAAATTCTGTATTATGTGTATCCGTCAGAACGGCGTGCTCATTATGCAGTTCAGATCTTCCACAGTTTATGATAGCTTGGAATGCCTGAAGGAAGTCCCATCCGAGAATGACATTATGACTACATTCTGTTAAAACGACAAATTCAAACGGCTGGGTCCTGTTGTTGGTGGTTATTCTTGCGACACAAGTACCTGCTGGCTGGATGTACTTTCCATTTGTGACCTTCAGCACAGTTGCCCCCGAATCACAGAACATTTTCTTCTTTAGTGTGTGATGGTAATTATCCGATAATACAGAGGAAAAAGCTCCTGAATCAACCAGTGACCGGACAGGTTGGTCTTCAATGAGATTTCCCGACATCTTAGTGACTTTCGTCCATAGAGGATTTTCATCTGCCGCGCCCTCACCTCCGTAGATGGTTGCCTCGTTTAGTTTTCCTGGGCGCGGCGGCTACGGGAGCGGCTGGTACCTCTGTACGGCAACGGTGAACGGCTGCGGCACAGGAGTGACCTCATCTAGGGTATGGCAATGGGCTTCTTCCCATAGGTTGACTGAACTCAGCAGGTGACTGCCTAGGATTGAACTGCTCTGATGGCTGATGTCTTGCGGCAAAATAATCGTCGAATACTTGCCTTCTCTCTCTACAGTAGCGTATGACATGTCCAGGGCGTCCACAGTAGAAACACAATGACCTGTTGTCTTCTGTCCTCCAAACGTCTGTTCTTCTGCTGTGCGTCGTAGTTACCGGGCGACTTGGTTGTGGCCGCGTTTGCCGGTTCATATGCTGCCGTTTGTCGGTTGTGGCGTAAAGTCATAGCAGAACGATGCCATTCTTCACGTCAGGTGCGATTGACGGGGCAGACAGGAGCTAATGTCTGAAATACCTCGTCCTCAGCAGTGTCAGCTCCCTCGTGACTTACAGGGCTTACATCCATGGTCATAATCTTAGGCTCACTCGGTCTAATAGTCCCGGCTGCCATGCACTGTTGTAATTCTTCGCTCACAGTTTGGCATATGAGAGAAGCAAAGTCATGCTGGTCTTCCACAACAGCCATAGGGACTACATTGGGGAGTTGGTCATACTTCTTTCATCCTACCCTCTTTTGTTGCATCTCTCTTCAATCCGCTGGCACCACTTGATGAACTCTTCCGTCGTAGCAACGTCTCTCATCAGAAGAGCTTGGTACATGTCTTCTGCAATACCCCTCATCAGATGCGTGATTTTTTCGGCCTCAGTCATATTCGGATTGACTGTTACACAGGCCGTGGGGTCTTGTGGCAATATGATGGCTGCTCATGTTAAAAATATTAAATCTGTTTTTACTGCTACTACCATCCATACTTGGGTTTTTTACTCGTACAGTATTTTTGTATTTTTCATATATAGTAACTTACATTTGCACCAGATACGTTTAAAATTGGTTCAGATGTTCCAGAGTTGAGTTTGATCTTCTTTGTTTTCCTGTACAAGTTACTCCTTCCTGCTACCCACACATACATGAAATCTGGATGAAATTGCTTCAAGCATTTCAAAACACTGTTGGAACATTTAAGTTCATTATCTTACTGGTTCTGGGTTGTGTCCATTTGTTTTGCAGTACCAGAAGTTATAATAGCAAAGCTTTATTGAAATACTAATTTTAGTTTAGAGGAGTGTGCTTCTGTTCTCACTTCTTGTTGTTAGCTTGTGACAGTATATTGTGTGTGTTCTTAATTTGGGCAAGTTCATGAACCACATACATTGACAACGTGGGGTGGCTTGTGTGCCTCAACAGTGCAGTTATTGTTTTTTTTTTTTTTTTTTTTTTTTTCCGGGTCTCCAACCTCCCCTACAACCAGTCCTTTCGTTCACCAAAGTCGCCTTCTTCGGTGTCGGCTTCAATCCGGCTTCTTTGAAATTTTATTTGTTTTAATGCTTCCTTCCATCTTGTACTTGCAAATAAAAATCCTTTTTGCGGAAGTTTGGTTAAAAAGTAGGGAAATAATAATAATAATAAAACTTATTTGACGAATTTTCGTCTTGCTGTGCCACAGCTTTGGAACCAAAGTATTCCAAACAAAAAGTAAAGCCACTTCTATAGTAGCAAACATAATCTATTGTTCTTCTATTTACAGTTGGAGAAAATAACTTTTTACTTCTTTTTCTATGGCCCTGCCCACCGTCGATTTCAAAGTTCATCTTCTCGGTTTTTGTTTGCAGTTGTTCGTGTCCGGTTGAGGTACAGTTTCTTCGTGCTTTCTGTTATGCACTAATACTAAAATGCTTCCTTCTCTAACTCTGAAACACGTCAATAGGCTGGAGCACAGAATTCATCTGTAATAAAATATAAATAGGTATAATGGAGATATATCTTGTTTGAAAACCAAAACTTATTCTGAAATACAACTCTTTTCTTCCAGAATGTTCCGTTTAATCAGTAATTAGTTCTTCATTTGTTCATTTTACCGTTCTTTGGGTTATTGTATTTATTTGTGCAATTAATGTTACTTTCATTCTATAAACTCCATCGTCAATGGTATTGTTCCATTTGCAATTTACATGATAGTTCTCGTAAGGAAATTAGCGTATTGATGATGATAATCCTTTATTTTCAGTAGCTATTGGAGCGTTAGGGCACTCAACATTGCAGTCATCAGTGCCCGTACTAGGAATAGATGAGTCCCATATTGTTAAATAGCACTGTGGACAGGCAAGGGAAGAGATAAAATGAAGGAACGTACGCTCTTCCCCCTACATCATATGTAAAATAATGAAAGGTTCAGTGGTATTAATAAGAAAACTACCAACGATACAGATAGCTGTACCATAGGTGCAACCACAGCGGAGGCGTATCTCTTGAAAGGTCAGACAAAACTGTGGTTCCTGAAGAGGGGGAGCAGCCTTTTCCATAGTTGCAGGCGCAACAGTCTGGATTATTGACTGAGCTGGCCTTGTAACATCAGCTAATGTGGCTTTGCCATACAGTTACTGTGAACAGCTGAAACCGAGGGCTTTTGTAACTATTATTTCAAACTGCTGTATAAACTACTTACAGCTTTCGCAATAAACATACCATTTACTGCATTCCTCTATCGATCTTTGTTTTCGAGATATTTAATTTTGAAATCGGGGAGCCCTTTTCTGGACACCCTGTATTAGAAATAGTTACTAGGTCTTAAATGTTATTAAAAGATAGTCATATTTAAGCTTGAATTACAGAATATGAAATATTATTATGATTAAGATAAGTGACTGTAAATTTAATACTTGCACGTTTTTAACCATTACAACAATGCCGGGCACTGTTTGGAATGGTATGTAAGGGCGGCCAGGAGAGGACGAGGGAGTACGGTTCAGATTCAGATTTTGGGACACACACTATGCCCGTCACCACATTGATATTTAATTGTTGGAAGTAATTGTTGTAGTTGCTTGTTTTATTTAAAGTGTGCATTTAATGTTCTGCTTCAAACTTACCTGGTGTCGCTCTTTGTTATTCCAATCCAGTAGCGTACACAATAAATGAGTTCAGCTGCTCGTATTCAACAGAATCCAGATGTTGCTGCAGAGTTACCAGAAGTTAGACCATACCCTGGGATAACAAGGAGACGTCGAACAGAACAGCGAGCAAGGCAGATAGGCTCGTTTCGTTTCAAATAATTGAAATGAGCTGGCAGGCCAGCCCAATATGTTTCACGTTTTGCCAATGACATTGTAGTTCTGTCATAGACAGCAAAAGATCTGGAAGAGCAATTGTACAGAATGGACAATGTCTTGAAAGGAGTGTATAACGTGAACATTAACAAGAGCAAAACTAGGGTAATGGAATGCAGTCTTAAGAAAATTAGGTGATGCTGTAGGAATTAGATAAGTGAAACAATAAAGGTGGTAGATGAGGGTTTTTTTTTTTTTTTTTTACTTGGGCAGGAAAATAAAACTTGATGGTCACAGTACAGAGGATATAAAATGCAGAATGGCAATGGGAAGGAAAGTATTTTTGAAAAAGAGAAATTTGCTAACATGGAATATTAATTTAAGTGTAAGGAAATCTTTACTGGAGGCATTTGTATGGAGTGTTGCCTTGTAACGGGAGTGAAATGTGGATGATTCTTCTGCAGAAGAATGCTGAAAATCAGGCGGGTAGATCGTGTAATTAATGAGGTGGTACTGAATAGAATTGGGGAGAAAGGAATTTTTGGCATACCCTGCCTAAAAGAAGGGATCAGTTGGGAGGATATATTCTTAGGCATCAAGAATCCTAAATTTAGCATTGGGGGGGGGGGGTAGTTTGTGGGGTAAAAATCGCAGAGGGAGACAGACGAATACAGTAAGCAGATTCAAATGGATATAGGTTGTCGTTCTTATGAGATGAAGAGGCTCGTTCAGGATAGAGTAGGGTGGAGATCTGCATCAAACCAGTCTCCGGACTGAAGACAACAGCAATACATTTGAGGTATCACAGTAATTAATAAAATTCATAATCTCTTACATTTAATATGTAATTGTGTTGGGTTTTAGAACGTTGAAATAATTCAATAAAGTCAAATGGCATTTGTGTTGGGCATAGTGTCTGATGATGCCATTTCATTCTCAAGTATATGATCCTGCTGACAATGGATGAATCTTGGACACAGCCAACCAATTCATTCACTTTTGACAGGTGTGTGAACTAAAGTAGACTGTATGATCTGTTGACTCACAATCTCTCAGATTTTGAGTAAACTGACGTTGGAAGTTCATTTCACTAATTTAGTTAAAATTATGTGGTCAT
Source organism: Locusta migratoria (assembly GCA_026315105.1). Lineage (NCBI taxonomy): Eukaryota > Metazoa > Arthropoda > Insecta > Orthoptera > Acrididae > Locusta > Locusta migratoria. The sequence continues at coordinate 8,174,287 of CM048747.1, forward strand.
TAGATGGTTGAACTAAGCATTTTTCATTATGATGTAAGTTTTCCAAAAATGTATTTTGCGAGAAATCTAGCTGCGGAGTATGCGGTTGTTCGCTGTTGGAGGGTCCGTGTCCTCCATGGGGCATGGGTGTGTATGTGTTGCCCTTAGGTTAGTTTACCTTAGTTTAAGTAGTTTGTAAGCTACGGACTGATGACCACACAGTTTGGTTCGATAGATTTACAAACAGTTGAACATTTCGAGAAATCTAGAAACACTTATATAACTGTCACACACAGTGGCGTAACTAGGACTTGGCTTTGGGGAGGGGGGCGGATAGATCTGCTTGACAAGCAAAATTTTAGTCATTTTCCAGACAGATTACTATCTACCACTCCCGTTGAAGGAACTATTTCACTTCCATCCAATGAAAGCTTATGGTAAAACACCCCAAGTTTTACCTTTATCAGATTGCTGTTATAAGATTTTTTTTCAGTGTTCTGGGGGGGGGGGTTCTATCCCCCCCCCATCCCCCTCCCCCATAGTTACACCACTGGTCACACATGTAGTAAGGTTATCATGGTTCAGTGAATATCAGTGCTGGCTAAGTGAGGTGGCATGGTAACTCAGCATCTTTGGTCGAAGGGCTGGCCATCCTCTTTAGACGGGGAGGGGGGGAGAATAAAAATAAAATTGAGTGAAGATCTCATCAATAAACATGAAACAAATTTGATCCTATGATAAGTGCTTAGTTTTTTTTTTTAATTTTGAGACAATTTAGTTTCATGAACTTGGGGAAGTTTTCTCAAAATCTGGGAAGAGGTGAGCCAAAATATCACAGTGTCCAGTTTTGTTCAGGCACAAAGCAACCTGCCAAAAATGAACAAAATTGGATGGTCGTGTCTGTGGCTCTTCCGTTATGAGACAGTTCAATTTATATGTTCATTCTTTGCAATTTACAAACATGATTGTGTCTTCAGTTTTAGAATAGAGGTCATTTGGCATTACTTGTTATTTTTCTCTGTTGCATTGTTTCCAGGCTTTCAAGGACCCTGCTCTTGATGGCATTTTTGATCAGTTAATAACATACCAGCTACTTTTGGACCTCCTGTATAAGAATGAGAAATACCAGGATATGTTAACTGTATTTGAAATGATAAAAGACAAACAAATACAGAGTGCCAGATTTCCAAAAAATGTTGTTGTGCTAACTATGGCAGCTTGTTACAAATTGGTGAGTTAACTTTCTATTTTCATAACAAAGTTTCATTTTATATACATTTTTGAATGTGTCTGTTTTGGAAAACATCTAATTCACTTGTAGTGAATTATGACTGACAAGGGAATAAGTTTGGGGCACACCCAGAAAGTAAGTATCTATGTTTATTTTAAAAATACAACATAGTTACATCAAAAACTTTACTGACAATTAGTGCAGCAATATTTGACCTATTTTTTATGCAGTGGCCAAAAAATTGAGTCACTTGTCATATCATTCTATCAACTTTTCTATTCCTGTGTTTTTGGAGTTTGCCATCTGTAAATGAAACAAGTGTCTGACAGCTGTCTTCAGCTCTTCATTGTTGTCAAAATGTTAGCCCGAAGACAGAAATTTCTTGATGGTCAAGAAAAGGACTGTATTGCAAACTTCTACAAAACAGTTGCTGTGCTCTGATCTGTATGGGGTTGAGCATTTAGATGGAGCAGCAGAACACCACCAATAAGCATGACACACCTCTTTTCTGATTGGCTGTCTGATTTTCAACATTTTCACAATAGGAGCTGAAGAGACACACACTGTGTTTCCATTCAGACACAGGAATACAAAAGTTGATCCCACAATATGACAACTGTTTCAATTACCGCATTTGCCAGTTTATAAGATGCACTTTTCTCCTACAAAAATGGGTCCAAAAACTGGATACGTCTTATTTGCCAGTTGCCAGTTAAGATAGGTACCTACAAGTTCCATTTCTTTTCAATAAATTTCAAAAAATGGTTTAAAATGTGGGAAGTAATGTTTTAAGTGGGAAAATTTGCTTTAAAGTTCTCACATTTAGTTTATTTTCTATATATGTACGTAATTTGCACTAAAATACCTGTCAGGAGCTTTATTATGTAGTAAATGTTATATGAATTTTGTACTATTTTTAGTGCCAAACATAACTGAAACTGGCAACTTATAAGAAGTAGAAACTTTTCGACGTAATTTTGTTCATCATAATCAATTTTTTTCAGCAATCGTGTATTGGTGTCACGGTTTATTTGAATAATGAAACACTACTCACGTATTTGTTCATGTCTCACCTGATGAGATTTGAGAATTTATTTGTATTCTTAAGTGCAAATATGTACATAAGTATGTTTTGATGTTTGCATAGCGTCTGTCTCTCACAGTTGTATTTTTGAGGTTATAACATGCTGTGCCCCATACAGTGTGCCAAGCAATACACACACACACAAACCATCCATCATTCTCACATTTTATGGAACATCACAACAATACCTTCATAAATATTTGTGCTTCACAATACATTCTCAAAAAACCTCATTTTAAACATGAAAACCCACTAATTGTCGTGCAAACTGATACTCAGCTCGCGGGCTGATGGAGCAATCATAAGCAGTGCCACTTAGGTGGCAATGTCTTAAGCCATTACAACACTTGTAAAGTCGGCATGTACTGTAAACAGCGAAAGATGAAATATCTGTTTGAATAAGCACAGACTGTCAAGAAGTTTGCCTAATGTTTATGAACACTACTTGAAGGCGCTGCCTTAGATATTTGATGAACATGAACATATGTATTATTAGGGTTGTGTCCGAGTGGTTTGGCCGAATCCATTATTCACCGAATCTAGCACACTGGCTTCGGTTTCGCGATTCAATGCAAATTGGCCGAATACTACCGAACCACAAATCCAAAGTGTTATATGAAAACCTTCAGTTACGAATATTGTAGTTTACTTGGCATAACAGTACGCTTTCGTTTGCATTATTTACTTTATTTTCCATAGATCCACTGAAAGACGTGACGACGTAAAACAATATCACTTTCAATTTATTCAACTGAAAGCACTACAAAACTTAACGCAGTTGCATGGCCATTGTGAAAACAATCTAGTGTATTTACCCAAATCTAAACCACACTTTTTTCCGGTTTTCGGTGTCCAAAGAACTGCCTGTGATTTAATTTGAGTACAAAGTGAAGTTCTGAAAAATGGGGCTAGGAGCTGCCATGAGTAAGTTTTCCAGTCTAATATAAGCATTGCTTTACAGGCTTGCTTTGCAGATGCAAATATAAATACTGCCGCTATAACTTTTGTGCTCTTAAAAAAAAGGGGGGGGGGGGGAGACCAGTCTAATTTCCTTTTTATTTCTGACTATTGAATTTTAATACGCCATCCAACGAAGGAAATAGAACTTGATCATTGCTCAAATGTAGCACCCTTTCAAATATTAGTAGCAACAAAAATAAATTTCTTTATGTAAATGCCAACAATACATAAGGCCTTAGGATTCTTGCACGAGTTGCCTAATTCTGATTTCACGTATTGTTTCGACGAATTTTGTAAAGTGCTGAAGCCCCTAGGATTTCAAGAAGAAAGTTATTTATTATGTGGAAAAACAGTTCTAATCGTGCTCCATCCAGCAGGATGACATCAGTGCAGCAACCACTTGACATCTGTTTCAATAAATCATTAAAGGTCTAGCTTAAACACGTGTACACCGACTGCCTTTCGTAAAGTGATAGAAAACAGACACCAATGGGTTGTGTAAAAGGCGCAAGTGTGCCAATGAAATGAAGATATGTGGAAGTGGGTTCCAAATCAGATTGCGTAACAAACATTTAAAAATGTTAGATATCAAATGTACTAAAATGTACAAGGGATGATTCTCTGTAGAACAAAGAAACTGAATAACAAGGAATCAATTGATAATGATTCAGAATTACTGTAACTTTATCTAACTGCTATTATAAACATTTTGTAAAAATTGTATTATAAGTCTAATAAAATTGTTTTATATTTCCACATGTAGTTTCATAGTTATCTTCATTCTTGTTTAGGAAGTGTTTAGTGTTGCTACAATAGCTGTACATTTGGAGTCTTATCTAAAAATTATCTAAAAGCCGACTGGCAAGCCTGTGTTGCGGCAATATGTCTGACGCTACAACCATTGCCTTCGTGCAACAACTTATATATTTTTCTATTAGGGACAAGGGATTGTTCCTACAAATTGTGATTCGTAAATTGCACACTCTCTTTGCCATAAGAATAATACAGATGTAAACATTGTGCCATGTAATCATTCCGTGTTAGCTGTTACCACATTTAAATTTCGTCCGCCTAACAAACCCGAAAGACAGCGCCGAACGCAGGAGAATATATGTATCACGTTGATGTTTACATTTGTATTATTCTTATGCTGAACGGAAGCATATAGAAATGTAGCATGCCAACTGTCTTTTAGTACTGATTTTTAAATCTTCTATGAATATAATTTCTGTTCAGACAAGTTACGTGATCTTAAATGTTTGAAAGAATAAATAAATCTACAAAATACCCTTGCTTAACCTTCCGAAATGCGGAGTCTGTGCGTTAAGTAATTTTTACAGTTCTGATACATGGCAGTAACAATTACACACACGGCAAATTAATGCGGATTTCTCTCTGTCTGAATGTCCTGTCCGTTACCTTCATTTTACTCTTATTAATGTTCATCTTATATCTTCCTTTCAAGACACTGTCCATTCCATTCAATTGCCCTTCCAGATCCTTTGCAGTCTGACAAAATTACAATGTCATCGGCAAACCGCAAACTTTTTATTTCTTCTCCCTGAACTTTAATTCCCTCTCCAAATTTCTCCTTGAATTCCTTCACTGCTTGCTCAATATACAGATTAAACAACACTGTGGAAAGGCTACAACCCTGTCTTACTCCCTTCCCAACCTCTGTGTCCCTTTCTTGCCCTTCGACTATTGAATATAACTCTTTGGTCCCTATTTTTACCCCTGCTACCTTCAGAATTTGAAAGAGTGTATTCCAGTCGACATTGTCAAAAGCTTTCTCCAAATCTACAAACGCCAAAAATGTAAGTTTGCCCTTCCTTAGCGTATCTTCTAAGATAAGTTGTAATGTGAGTATTGCCTCCTGTGTTCCTACATTTCTCCTAAATCCAAACTGATCTTCCCCGAGGCCAGATTCCACAAGTTTTTCCATTCGTCTATAAATAATTTGTGTAAGTATTTTGCTACCATGAGTTATTAAACTGATAATTCTGTAATTTTCACACTTGTCTGCACTTGCTTTCATTGGAATTGGAATTACGATATTCTTCTTGAAGTCGGAGGATATTCCCCTATCTTGTACATCTTGCATACAAGGTTGAACATTTTTTCATGACTGGCTCTCCTAACGAAATCAGCAGTTCAGATATAATATCAACTACTTCAGGGGCCTTGTTTCGACTCAAGTCCTTCAGTGCTCTGTCAAATTCTTCTCACAGTATCATATCTACTATCTCATCTTCCTCCACATCGTCTTCCCTTTCTAGAATATTGCCTTCAAGTTTATTTCCTTTGTATAGGCCATCTATATATTCCTTCCACAGTGCAACTTTCCCCTCTTTGCTTATTGCTGGTTTTCCATCTGAGTTCTTGATATTCATACTGCTGCTTTTCTTGTCTCCAAATCTCTCTTTTATTTTCCTGCAGGCGGTATCTATCTTTCCCCTAGTTATGCATTCTGCATTTGTCCTGTAGCCGCTCCTGCTTAGCCAGTTTGCACTTCCTGTAAATCTCTTTTTTTAGACGTCTGTACTCCCTTTTTCCTACTCCACTTGCTGAATTTTTATACTTTCTCCTCTCATCAATTAAGCTCAGTATATCCTGTGTTATTCAGGGATTTCTATTAGGGCTTGTCCTTCTGCCTATATGAACCTCTGCTGCCTTCACTATCTTATCTCTCAGAGCTACCCATTCTTCTTCTACTGTGTTACTTTCCCCCGTTTCAGCCAATTCTTGCCTAATGCTCCCTCTGAAATTCTCAACCACTTCTGGTTCCTTCAGTTTGTCCAGGTTCCATCTCCTAACTTTTCTACCTTTGTGCAGTCTCTTAAGTTTTAATCTGCAGTTCATAACCAACAAGTTATGGTCAGAGTTTATATCTGACCCTGAATATCTCTTACAGTTTAAAACCTGGTTTCTAAATATGTTCCTTACCGTTATAAAGTCAATCTGGTACCTTCCAGTGTCTCCTGGTCTCTTCCACATATATAGTCTTCTTTCATGGTGTTTGAACCAAGTGTTGGTGATCATTAAATTGTGCTCTGCGCAAAATTCCACCAAGCGATCTCCTCTTTCATTCCTTTTTCGCAGTCCATATTGACCTACTACATTTCCCTCTCTTCCCTTTCCTACTACCTTGTTCCAGTCTCCGATCACAATCAAGTCTTCATTTCCCGTAACTTTATGAATGATTTCTTTTATCTCCTCATATATTTGTTCAATATCCTCCTCATCGGCCATGCTAGTTGGCATATAAACTTGCATCACTGTGGTCGGTGTTGGCTTCGTGTCTGTCTTTGCTACGATAAAGTGTCCACTATGCTGTTCATAGTAACTTCTTATTCATTATCAGACCTACTCCTGTGTTACCACCAACTGATTTTGTATTTATAACCCTGTACTCACCTGACCAAAAATCCATCCATCTCAGAAGGCTTCTATCTTCATCTCTGGATGTGATAAGTAGTAATTCTCTTTAAATACACGTACTTGAATTGACAGATTATTTGGGTTTGAGATTTGGAAGATTTGATTTGGGTTCGGAATTCGGCACATGTTTTAAGATTCGGTATTCGGATTCTATTTGATAAAATTGGGATTTGGCTCATCCCTATGTATTATAATTATACTAGCTGTAAACCCGGTGATGTCCGGGTGTTTATTTATCCCTGACACTCATAGTCTACATCCCCTCCTGCCCCCCCCCCCTCTCTCTCTCTCTCTCTCTCTCTCTCTCTCTCTCTCTCTCTCTACACATCCACCTCTTTCTCTCCCATCTCTCTGTTCGTTTCCACCTTTCCCTCTGTCGGCAAAGTTTTCTGCAAGGTACCCTCTGTTGTATCACTATAACTTATTGAATACTCATGGCTGGTACAACATATATACAAATGCACGCTACTGTGGTGGCAAGTCACGGACACAGCTAATGTTTACATGTGAGACCGGTGAGAGCTAAACATGACTGAGGCAAGCCTCGCATACTGCGTGCTCGCCCGGTCGTAGCGGCGCTGCAGACCCTCAGAGGCGGCGCCATCATGTGGCTGGCGCGGCGTTCAGATGCTGCGGACGGACGGGACGCGGCTTGCAGTGGCGCGCTCCAACATCCTCTGACATGTACCATACAAACATTTATGTATCCAGTGATCTTCCTCTTGGTTCAAAGGTCGTGTGTGCAAAAATTCATAAAAAAAAGAGCAAAACTATGCATTTTGTAAAATTCAGTAAGTTAAGTACCCTCCATCATGCAATGAACGAAATTTTATACATACAGTGACATTCCTCTTGTTTTTGAGATAGAGCGCGCAAAATTTCATCAATATCGGAACAAAACTATAGATTTGTGCAGAACCCGTTGAAGCGATGTGGAAGGCGTAGTATGCCATTAGCATAGCCTGTTCTCTTGATGGTTTTTACTGCTTTATTTATTTATTCTTATTTTTCCTTATTCGTATGCTTATCTTTACAGAGAAAGAGCTGAAAACATTGTAGCATGCATAGACCAAAGATATGGTCTGTGGCATCACATTTCGCTGTATGTAACCTCCTTGCTATAGAGTCATAAACGTCATTGCTGGCCTTCAGTCCGAATTTTTCTATAATGTGATGACTTTCAACCACCATATCTTCCACCCCCTTATAGCTATCGGCATGGAACTGCTATGGTGTAGAACTGGGGACTTCGGACAACGATTACACACAGACCATTCGTTTGCATTCTGTAGTTTTCGCTGCAGAGCGAAATATTAACAAACACACATGTAGAATTTTATATACACCACTAACTTTCTATCCCAATATACTCCATCCTTTTATTATTATCAATCCTCAAGCAACAATGCAACCAATAAAACCATTTTCAAAGAGTAAATATAATTTTCAAAGAATAATTATTGTTCCGAATTTCTCATTATATTCTTCAAATTACTAAATATTAGGGATGGGTCGAAAATCGCGTATCTGTTAAGAGTCACAGTGATTTGGAAGTAGCAGTATTCACAGTCGCAACTTTACGGATTCTGACTGCGATTTCAGTCGCAGTTTAGAAGCGCTGTTTAGAAGCGCAGTAGCACTAAAAGTAGCAAGTCGCAACTAAGAGTAGCAAGAAGCAGTTTGCACTCTGCCATCTGTTGGTCGAAGTTTGTACTAATATCTTTGCATTGGGCAGGCTATAGAGTCTACCTGCGATTTAAGTGACAAATCACGTTTAAGAGTCGCAAGTAGCAACTAAGAGGCGCAGTTTAGACTTTGCCGGCTGCCATCTGTTGGCCGAAATTGGTACTTCTAGCTTCCCGCTGTCTGCCTCGTGTATGTGTGGCTTTTTGTGTATGTGTTGGTCGAACGCCATCGGCTCAAACCAGTGAGCTCGAACGTCCTCACTGGTCCAAACTGCGATTTCAGTGAAAAGTCGCGATTAAGAGTCGCAAGTAGCAACTGAGAATAGCATTTAATATTCCGCCTTATGCTACTTGTTGACCAACTGTCGTACTTTCACTCGTGTGTTGTTTAGGGATATTGTCAAATTAATGAGCAAGAACATAATTTTCTTTGTGAAAATGTTTACACTTACTGGCACTATTTTACCTGGCGGCAGCATTTACATGTTGTGAAGCAAAGCCTGGCATATATGTTTTTAGGTTATAGTTGGTAAAGACAACAAATGTGAATGCCAAATAAATATTGTCTTACGGACTTGATCCCTGTTTAAAATAATTTTTCGTCATAGAACCTACAACTATTATGGGAATTCAGAATACGTATGTTACATTGCAAATCTGGTTTCGACGAATATTTTTGCTTGCGTTATACATCGTACATAAAATAAAAATTCCAAGGGGGTGGTATCAAGTGGTCAATTAAGTACAGGTAATTTTACGAAATGTTTAACAGTACGCCAACTCGATTGTCAATGTGGACTGTGTTAAGTACTGCTATATAGGAGTAAACTTGTATCTTTGAGGATTCTATAAAAATATTACACTTGAAAATAAACAAGTTTTTCGCGTAATGGAAAGTTTTATTTTATCAGATTTGTTTTAGGTTTAGGAATGTTGTTTTCCGTCTTTTTCCTTTTCGTACATTCCGTCCTGTGATGACATGAGTGAAAGCAGATGGGTGGTATCGGCTCCTTCAGGACGAGTGAAAGCAGCTGGGTGATATCGGCTCCTTCAGTATTATTAAAACTTTTGTTTACTGCAGTGGTGGCATAGTGTGCTTATGTTGGCAACGACCGATGAATGAACCTAGAAATCTAAATCATACAGAATGATTGAAATAATATTTTGTTTATCATAAAATAAATAATTAATGTTATTCTTAATCTGTGGTTGTAAGATTTCTTGTGTGTAACCCTTTACAGTCAGTAAGTTAAAAATTCTTATAAAATGAAGCTTTAGTTGCCAACATTAGCACACTAGTCGGCACGTCGATTAGTAAAATATAACGCAAGCTCTTATCTATAGTGATACCGAAAGGTTTTAAAGAGAAAATGGAATTTTCAGAAGTCACTCACGTTGTATTTCATATTTACTTATCTCTTTCAAATTGGTAAGTGACTTATATCACACAATGTTAAAAAAATCTATTCATTCATTCTACAGGCAAGAACATAGCACTTTCGTTGCACTGTTATAGTTGCTGTGTGCCTAATCTACCAAATGTTTCTGTTAAGGTAGACTATAGGCCTACTTGCCGATTTCGGTTACACATTACTTGCGAATAACCTCACTTTTAACTATACATTACACACCAAACACTGAAATAGCTTTTATAAAACTAATTGACATTTGTCGATGTGTAAATAATCCCAACATTACATGTAAACTGAGCATCAATATTCTTTTTTTGTATATATTTCCATGTAGGAAGAGGATCTGTTATGGATGATATATATATTGCATTTGCCACACACATTGCATAAGTCACAGAAGTAGCAGAAATCGCAGAAGTAGCAATATCAGTAGCAGAAATCGCAGAAGTAGCATTCAGAGTCACCGAAATCGCAGTTTGAGTGCGGAGGGATACATGTGGAGGATTTGTACAGTGCGATTGTAAACAGTGACAAATCGCAACTAAGAATCACAGATATATAAAAGTAGCAGTCACAGAAATCACTGATATCGAAAAATCGCAGTTTAGCCCATCCCTACTAAATATCTATCAGATCGCTATAAAACTGTGCCTAAAACCTTCCTCAGATATAAATTAGTAACTGTACAAATATTTAAATCCCTGAGTCTTGTCGTTCGGATGTGATGAGCGTACACCGAACACACATTCACATTTATAGATATAGATTGCAATAGATGTATTAGGTGTGATTTATTTTTTCCCTAAAAAAAAAAGTGTCTTGAATGTCAGCAAATACGGTAGGTGAGTAACAAGGGGTCACCAATTTTGTCCAAATGTGTTGTACATGCAAGCCATGGCCAGAAATAAATGTGACAGAAGTGGGAGCTCCAGGTGGCCAAATATTTAAAAGAAATTGTTTTCGCCCCAGGGGATGTATGCATCATCTGCCGTTTGTTAGTTTTGGTGGCAAGCGGCAGTTGGCACAACGGGAAGATTGCACATCAGTAATTGATGATGAACGAATTCTTGTGTGAGAACTTCTCTTTATTTTTCAACGTGTCAACTTACACATTACTTACACTAGAAATAAACCAAACGTATGCTGAGTATATCATATTTACTTATATTAGCAGTAAAAAAACAGTAGTGGTTCCAACTTTTTTTACATGTTTCACCCTTGTGGGACATCCTCAGAAAGTCTTAAAATATCACATCGGTTGAGTAGAAGTAAAAGAATTGCTAGCCACGATCTGGCAGCGTCAAATCATTAAACCTATGATATGGTTGACAAAACCCGTCAGAATCCTAGTTTTAATGATTTGATGCTGCCTGATTGTGGCTAACAGTTGTTTTACTTCTACTCATCTGAAGTGATATTTTAAGACTTTCTAAGGATGCCACACAGGGGTGAAACATGTAAAAAAATAAATTAAAAAAATTGCAACAACTGTCTTTTACTGCTAAACAATTTCATTGGTTGCTCTACCAGCCGGCCCATAATGGAGTGGAGAGTATTTTATTAATATTAAATAAAAGTCTTAAAAGTATGTCAGTAGAGTAAAGTGACCTCTGTGAAAATGCTGTCAAAAATATCGAGTTGACTTAAAAAGTCTCGTGGTAGACATGAATATCTTGATGTGCCTGGAAGAACAGCAGAAAAAGAACAGAACTGTCTGGATGATAGCATCAACATAAAGCATCAAGACAACGAGATAAAATGTCGCCAGATTATCATTTACATATTTTGTCAAAAACACACTGATCACCTAAAGATGTTCTACGACAATAACGAAAGAACACATTCCAATGGAACGTACAATATATGATTACATGTTTGGAGATTTGTTTGCAGTGATGAGTTAAGTGGCTAGGAAGAAGTCGACGATCGAGGGGAAAGTGAAGAAGTGGATGGTACCTTTTCCTCAAGAGATGCCTACCAAACTGATGAAAAAACTATGAAAGATGATTCAAAGTTCATTCCACTTAGTTAAAAGTTAACAGTGGCTAATCTGGCATAAATACATCCAATGTTGAAGTTGAAGAGTTTGCAAACCAAAAAAGCATCCCGTTTGAAGTTCATGCAGAATTTGAAAATATTGGAAGAACACAATGCAAGTGGTGGAACCCGGAAGGAAAAATATAACACAATTGATACCTGGACATATTACATTTTATAGAAGTGTGGAATTGTAACCACCTGGTCACCACAAGAAACCTGCAATAATCAGTACTCACTGCTGTTAATCTGTTTTCTAGTTTTGACTACAAAGCCTCACAAAAGCATAATATTCATCAGAGGATAATTAGGAAGTCTGGATCCCAAAGAGATATTGCCATTACTGATGACATCCTTGCTTGTGTCTAGGAGAGTTAGCCCAGACTCAGTCTCATTTCCTCAAGTACAAGGAGTTTGTTATCAACAGTGATGAAAGATGTGTGTCAAACATTTTTATTTATCATCATCATTTAAATTCTCTTTTTTAATGTCATGTGTAATAGAATATTTACATTAATGCATCCTCTTTCCAGATTGTCACCACAAGTCGACTTAACCAAACACTGGGGCTTTGAGGGACAATAGTAGTTAACGTGAAAGAACAAGAAATGATCAAAGTAATGCAGTAGTATACTGCACAGTATTCTAAACCCCTTCTGTATTTACTGCCAGCATTCTGTGTATGCTTACGAGAGAGTACAGTCTCTCTTGCTGTGGGGATTTAATGCAGCAAATCTGGGAAGTTAAAACTTGCACAAAAAGTTTCTGACTGACGTGAAAAGCCTTAAGTGCAGGATATCAAATTTCTTCTGGTAATTGACTCTTGGCAAAGATAACAAATCCATAATAATAAGATGCAATTTGTTAAAGATGAAAAAGGATTGCCATTGTAAAGTATTAAAGTGATTCTCCACAAATGCACTTCATTGTTACAATCTTGTAATGTGTATTTTTATGGTTCAGTAAATAATTTCATAAAAAAGCTTTGATACTACTCATATATCATTGGAAGAGAAACAGAAATTACTTTCCGAGAAGACAATATCAAAATACAATCCATTGTACATCACTAACAATCCTGACCATTAATTGGAGAAATGATGCTTTATGTGTGGTATGCTGCCAAACTGGACAATGAGAGGAACCTTTTGTGAATGCCAATCAAATTTTTCTTTAGAAACTTTAAAACAACCAAGTACTTGTACAAATCTAGTGTTAATAACATTTGGATAATGCCATGAAAATTACTGCTCCCCTGTTTTTATGATGAATATCGGTCCAACAAGCTATAACGGGAACATACCTGGCTAAGTGACACTGAAGCACCTGATACTCCCCATCAACACTTACTGAACCATGTGATTCCGTCATAGCCTAACAGGAAATACCATTTATACTGCCTTTTATTATGTTAGAGACATGCTGTGCCATTCATCCTTTTATACATGAGGACAATTAACATTGTTATTAATTAAACTGTGCAACACATTCAAACTAGTTACATACTTTCTGTGAAATCTGCTGATATATCTGTAAATATAACTAGTTGTAAATAACATTACAAATATTTATGGACTGCATGTTTGTATATAGCACAGTTATGAATGTCAGTAAATTTGCATTAAAAAGGCATAACTACATTCTTAATAAACAGCTATGTGATTTCCACTGGTTAATTAATATGTTACTGATATAGTGTGTAATATTCAAATTTATTTTCATTTTCTTGCAACTTCCAACAATCATTTATAAATTGAATTTACATTTTTAGACTTACAGTAATACAACAGAATGTGTATCATATCAGACACTCTTAGTAATTGATTGTTAAAATTTTAGAACATTCAACACATTTAGACAATAGACATTATCAGTTTCTCATTATGACACACACACACACACACACACACACACACACACACACACACACACACACACAATCTGGAAAAAAATTATTTTATTCCAAACCTCTGTGAATGTTAACTAATTCATATTATTAATTCCAACCTGGACTTTCCATTATTATGTTAACTAATTCAGAATCACATTATTTTTCATGTTATTATTTAAGTAAGTTACATATGTTTGTAAGATATTGTACAGATTTTTCTAATTTTTACACCAGTATTGTATGAAAATGGCATTTCATTTGTTTGTTGTAAATATTCTGGCTGTTCTGTAGCCCCCATTCAATTTATTTCATTGAATGTTACATAGTTGATATAAGGTGAAAATAAACAATGTATTCTGAATCAGAATTACATGTTTCCCTTCTTCCAAAGAATGTCAAGTACAGTCCAGTACTTTTTGTTGCAAATATTAAAAAACATCCCATTTTGACAAGCTTAGTAAAACAAGGAAACAAGAAATAAGGAACATTATAATGTGTACATTATAACTGTCAAATTACAGAAGTATCTTATTTTACCTACAGAAGTCAGGGAATTCATTGTTTAATATCAATATTCCATTGCCTTTCCTTTCTGTCCCTTTTATGAAATATTCATAAATATGATATACTGAGTATTCTTGTAGTTTACTTGCAGTGTAAATAATGTATAAATTGACATATAGCTAAATAAAAAAGTAGTTCCCGCACAAGGATTCAGCCCACACCCCTCATATCATCAGTTTCTAAACTGTGCTCTTTTCACTGTGCCAACCGCTGCTTGCCTCTATTGCTAATGTAAATGGCTTATGTAGTACCAGTCCTGTGCCAAAAACAGTTGTTTCTTTAAAAGCTTGGGAATCTGGAGCTTCCATGTCTTTCACATTCATTTCTGGCCATTACTTGAACATGTACCATAAATTTGGACAAAATCTATGATGTCAAATAAATCTGTAAGTCAAAAAATAACTCACATTGTTTTACCTGTTGTCAATAAAGTTTTTGTGTAACCATGTCTTTTTAAAAAGGAGAATAGAAAGGAGGAGAAACTTACTATCTGGGTGTGCCTCATATCAGGAAGCCTTAGTGTGCCTGTCTGTGACATTGTAACATCTGTCACGAGTAGTGATCTATCCAAAGTGTAAACTAGCAATGAAAATAAGTACGAATTTCTTAGTGGCAATATTAACATGGAGAAAAAAGTGACAAGTTGCAATAAAATGCTCCATTTTCCTTCACTTTAAGTTTGTTTGGATAACCTACTAACAGCTATAGCAATAAAAATTGAAAATATGTAGGGACAGGGAAAAACTGTTGTTATTTATCTGTGGGGGGTTTTTCTTCCCTCACTTGTCAGTGTTTTTTATCAGTGTTTTTTTCTGATAATCTTTTCCCATATTTGGTACTATATTTTTGTCATATTTAACCATTTTTCAATGGTATGCTGAAAATGATAATATTTATAAGGTAGGGTGGGTCAGATTTGAAATAGGTGTTGAAAAAATAATTTTAACAAAAAATATTGATGCAAATATGGATTTTAAATTCTGTGAAAAAAGCTGCCTACGATTTTATCCAGCAGGTTACCCCTTTTTTCAGGTCCACAAACTGTTTTGGACACTAGGCCTTTTCTTGCTGACTTAAATATTTCTTAAATATAGTGTCGCACTAAATTTGGGGAAAAAAACGTTGGAAAGTAGAATAATATATTTTAATGTAGGCTAAAGAAAAGTCTTTGCCTTTGCGGCAGTATTGTAAATAAATAAAAACTTTTTGCTAAAAGAGAGATTTTTATATGAAAATCACCAAAAAGTTTGGTAGCCACATATTTTAAAAGTATTTTCCATTTTGTTAATATTTTTTTAATGTTTAGTCTTAACTGGCTTTGAAACTAAGTTTATAATTTACATTTGGTATAGTTGCAAGTTTTCAATTTGTTTCCTGTCAGTAATACACTTTTAATGCAAAAACATTTCTTTTAACATTCTCTAATTTTTGACACACAAACAAATGGTAGTAAGGCTCATTTATGCTCTTAATTTTCAGGTGTTATTCAGTACTGGATCTTTTACTCCGGGACAATAACTCTTCCTCCTCCCCACCCCCCATCCAATTGGCGTCCTTTTGTTGCACCCCTCTCCCAAAAAGTGCCGTTTTTACAAACATCTGGACAACATGCCACACACAAATCCACCTTCCAACAAAAGAAGTGGTGACATAGTACGCTAATGTTGCCAACGAAACATTCATTTTCAAGGATAATTGACTGACGGGACAAGAGTTCATAAAAGAGCCTGTCAAGAATACAACAAGAACAGCTTTAATTATTTATTTCATGGTCAACACAACATATTACTCCTCTCATTCTATGTGATTGACATTTCGACTAACATTCAAAGTTCGTTGCCAACATTAGCACATTACGCCAGCACTGTCGTAAATATAATTTTGCCAACTAGGTTAAAATGGACAACACCCACAAGATTATAAAAATGTGCTTCCAAGGAAGGAAGTGTTTGTTTAAATCCAATTGCAGTGATTATAAGCCTGAGAGAGATTCATCATCAAATCCAAAAGTATAAATCCAAGTCGCAGCGAAACAGTAATAATAACAGTGCAGTCAAAGACTAGAACAACAAAATTGGTCAGCTTAGATGCTGTTCAAAGATGTTGTTAAAACATAATTCCATCAGCCAAAGCTGTGCACGTGCAATACATGGAATTTACAGTCTGCCAGGTCTGCATTTGATCGCTGAAAATAATCTTAAATGGTTTCAAGATGCTAAAACCCTTTCAGTGAAGAAATCCATTGAAATTTGAAAAAAATCATATCAATATTAATTATCGTAATATCTTCATATCTTAACACAGAGATACAAGCTTGCCGTCAGTTAGTGATCAGAAATCCTACTACTATCAATATGGATGTCTAACAATGTATGGCGCTGTATTATTACAATATGTGTTACAAAATAATAAAATAGCCACCACATTTGGATATGGATCACTTCTACATTGAATATATCACTGACATAATTAAATCTATGATGTTTCTTACCCAGATACTGCGTAATTTCATTGAAAAGCACCAATTTCACATTAATTCCAACAAATTGACGAATTCACGCTTTTTCCTTAAAAACTGCTGAATTTGCTTTATTTTCTTAAAAACCGCCGAATTCGCATTATTGCTAAAATGAATTTTTCCTGTTCCTACATATAAGGCATTTTTATTGCAAATCGTTTGTACTACCAGCTCCTAAAATATTTACTATTCCTCTTGAAACAACTTGTATGTTGTTACCATTTGTAGGCTGCTGAATGCCATATCATGCTTGAGAGGGGGTAGTACCTTTGTGATTTGCACTGTATGTTTGTGGAAGTGCAATACACTTTTGTTTGCCTATAACAGTATAAATTACACCCAGTGTTATGTATCTAATTGAAACTACTCTCTGTGCTTTAGTACTTGGATACCACATAAAGTAAAAGAGAGGTGATGTGGATTACTAAAGTTTCAGCCCTCTCGTTATGGTGAGATATTGATCATTAGTAGTTTCAAAATTTCGTCTCCTTTTGTGTGTGTTGGTGTATGCAGTATTAATCATGATGTGGTACTGTTTGTGTCCTACTATGTTTACTGTGAATAACTATAGCTACTTTGGAAAATTCATTATTCTGCTAGGAATTTATTTTTACTTTTATTGATTGTGTATTAATATTACCTCTTAAACATGATTTTACAATAATTGTTTTACCATATGTACATGCAGAATTCAGAGGACAGCTTTAAGTATGCCACTGATTTATGGAAAAGTTTATTAGAAGTGGGTCATCAGCCAACAAGAAGAGCTGCTACATTTATTGCAGCTCTTGCTCTCAATCAAAATGCACCCCACATTGCAGCAGAGATTATATCGTGTGTTAATACACAGGGATACGTTACAATAAGAAACATCAAGGTATTATTCTACATGATAAACTGATTTTAACATTTTGCATTTTGTCGTCACACTGTCTGCAGTTGTTCTAATAAGCTGTGAAATGTAACAGGTGGCTGCACTTGCAGATCTAAACAGGCTAGAAGATGCACTGGCTGTGTTGAGGCAAGCTGTACAAGTGGATAATCCAAACCAAGTAAAGGCTACCTTCACTAAAGATGTTGTAAGTACCTGTAGATCCATATCTTTCTCCTTGTTTGTATTGATATGGGGTGATCAAAAAGTTGCTTTTCAAAAGTTGCACAGTCTACAATTGGTACAAGTAAGACAAAATTGCGATGAGAATTGAAGCCGTCATCCAACTGATGCACCAAGTCGAAGGTACTCGTCCGGTAAATCACTGTGTCCTGCTGTATGTAGAGGTCCATAATTGCCTGCTGCATGTCCTTGTCAGACAGGAACTAAGAACCCTGCAGTACTTTTCTTAAGGCACCAAGGGTGTGATAATCACATAGGGAGAAATAAGATCCTAGAACACCTCCACCTTGTTGTCCATGATGGATTGTACTGGTCTCATAGATCACCCAGTGACTTTCGTTGAATTGCATCCACCATGGATGGTGCATCATTCCACATCAGAGATTTTTGGTAGTATCTTACATTAATTATTATATCAGTCAAATAGTTTCCATACACACTAAAAACTGCTGCAACTAACCCTTCGTAGCTTAATACAACCCCGTGTAAAAGTTATTGTATATATATAATTTCAGTTTTTGGAAACATTGTGGGACTAACAGCCCTTTGTGTCTTAAGAAGAAGAAGAAGAAGAAGACCACCTAGAGTGAACCATGTAAATTATTGATGGCCGCTACTGATCCTGGTGTGAATCATCTTCAGATGTACTCCAGTGTTGACATCTGAAGAGGACCAGTGCTGTGGAAACCTCTAGGTGATGTGACAGCAGCTGAAGGTATCCACAGTGCCTGCTCATCTTCACATATCAGCAGTGGATCAGTACCAGTTTTAAGTAAATTAAAATGATGCACTCTAGACTGTTTTCTTATTATCACAACCCAGTTCCAAAAGTTACATAGACAGGGAGTTTTCAAATTTGGTTCACAGAATATTTTGGTCACATGTTTGAACAAAACATTAAAATCTACCCTCCTGTACAGAAACAAATCTCTCTGGTCACCCATCACCTTCTACACATCCACCATTTGGCCACAAAGGACCACTCCTCTCATGACCCAGCCAGTGTTTTAACTACCTTTCATGCTTCCCCTGAAATGATGAAAAATCTACCCACTACCCTCCGCATCCCTCCCATAGTGGTATTCCTTCACCCACCGAACCTACGCAGAATCCTTGTCCGTCCCTGCTGTATCCCAAACCCTTGCCTCGTGATTCATATCCCTGCAACAGATCAAGATGTAAGACCTGCCAATTTTTATGGTTTATCCATAAAATTTACAGAAATTTCCATATTTTACGGTTTTACAGATGGGCAGTGTTATTTTATGACTTTGAGGACAAAAATACGAAACTTTGGCATTTGATAATCAGCCCACTTTTAAACAATCAATAGTTTGTGTGGGACAAAGTCAAGTCCAATGTAGTCTATAACATATTCTTTGATATGACAGGGGAAAAATAGATACTTTTAAGAGTGTAATGTTTGTGTCGTAATTGGAATTTAATTTAAAGCCAGGACAACAGTTCTTCCATGTGAATCTTATGTGTTGATAGGCTGCAAATTCAAAGAAATGATGATAAGTTAGTTATTGTCATTTAGACTTCTAACATAGTGAATGGTCTCCAGAGTACAGATAAATCCCTTTTCATCCTCTCAAGGTTTGACAAAATTGAAAATGCACTTTTTTTGTGCCATTCACTTTTCCTTGGAAACATTTCCTATCATATTATGCGCAAGAACAAGAATGAAACCACAGATGAGGTGGTCAGTGAGCTTCAGAGACAGTTCACAACTATTAAGGTAGATGACAGTTTGGTTGCAAACAAGGTGCTGCAAGGGATTCCAGTTGGACATGAATACAAAGTATACTTTTTTTGTATTATTGTTAAATTTAATGATAATGGTAATAAAGAAAATATTATTATTATTATTGAATATTGCAGCATATATTGCTAAATACATGTTTAAGGGTAAGTTTAAATTTGTCTTCAGTGAAACATTTCATATAGTTCAGATAGATTATTTTGTTGTGTTGTCCGGAGACTGGTTTGATGCAGCTCTCCACAATACCCTATCCTGAGCAATCCTCTTAAACTCCACATAAGAACGGCAACCTACATCTGTTGGTCTTCCTCTGCAGTTTTTACCCCACACACTTCCCTCCAACGCTAAATTCACAATTCCTTGATGTCTCAGAATGTGTCCTTCCAATCGATCCCTTCTTTTAGTCAAGGTATGCCAAAAATTCCTTTTCTCCCCAATTCTGTTCAGTACCTCCTCATTAGTTATGCGATCCACATACCCAATCTTCAGCATTCTTCTGTAGCACCACATTTCAAAAGCCTCTATCCTCTTCCTGTCTGCACTGTTTATTGTTCATGTTTCACTCCCATAAAAGGCAACACTCCACATAAATACCTTCAGAAAGGACTTCCTTAGGATTAAATCAATATTCGATGTTAACAGATTTCTATTTTTCAAGAAAACTTTTCTACCCATGGCCGTCTCTGACAGAATTACTATGTCGTCGGCAAAACGCAATGTTTTTAATTCTTCGCCCTGAACTTTAATTCTTTTTCCAAATTTCTCCTTGCTTTCCTTTATAGCTTGCTCATTGTACAAATTGAATAACATAGGAGAAAGGCTACACCCCTGTCTTACTTCCTTCCCAACCACTGCCTCCCTTTCATGCCCTTCAACTCTGACAACTGCTGTCTGGTTTTTGTACAAGTTGTAAATAACCTTACGCTCCCTATATTTTACTTCTGCTTGCTTCAGTAATATAGTAAGGACAGTTTACAACTCACTGCAAAGATGTGACGACGAGCTGCAACAGGCACATACAAAAGACACAAACATAGAACACTCACGCAATCACACAGGCACACAACACAGTCATACAACCATCACCTCCAGCTGCTGCTGCACTATGAGCCGCTTATTTCAGCAAAGTGTCATCATCAAGTGTAATGCAAAAAATCTGAATAGCTGCTATATTGGTTACTTGTGACAAATTACTTTTACTGAATATTATCTACCGCAGTTTATTTTATTAGGTGTTGTCCATGAGATATTTTGCATCATACAGTTGTGACATTACAGATGCAGGGAAAGCTGATTGTTTCCATGTGAAAGGCAGGTTTTGTCAGGCTGTTGGGTTCCCCAGTTGGCCGACTACCAGTTTGGACCTAGTGAATGGGATACAGCAGGTAGTCACGGTTTCCCTGATCTGCTCTGAAGCAGGAAATAACTGTCTTGGATGAGCGAGGGCGGCTATTCCAGATGGAACTGAAATACAATATAGCCACACACATTATTCTAAAAATCCATATAAAATCAGGAAATGATCATGCGACAAATATAATTATATGAATGGATTCAGGAGACTTGAAATAATCAAATGCCGTAATTACAATTACAATATCCCTTACAGATAAAATGCCGACAAATTTCAGTACTATAATAATAATAATAATATAAGGCTTATATTCACAATTGTTGATACAGTGTTTATCAGTAATAGTTTAAGAAGGAAATGGGCAGCATTGCACCATGCGACCTATCTCAAAAGACGCACCACGTTATTTCCGAGGTAATAATATTCTTGTGTCCTAACATAGATTCCACCACAAAAACACAAAACATGAACCCAGCAAAGCACATTACATTTATATATCTATTTTATTATATTTAATATCATTCTTAGTGACATTCTTTTTTTATGTTGTAGACTGCCACTTAACTATTTCATGGCCGACTAAAATTAGTAGATATGCAGCAGATAATTTATATATAAACAATTATAAGTATTTGTGGACAATAAATGAATATATTTGCATAAAAAGCCATGATAAATATGAATTGTGTAACTATATTTCAACGGCAGCAGTATATTTGAACAGTGAGATACCATGTTTAATAGATACCTGAGCAAAGAGCTTCAGTCTCAACCGTTTTTAGTATTGTTAAATATATATTTGTTTGTTAAATGTAAAGAACATTTTTAGGGAGGTAGTCAAAGCATTTAATTTTGTAATATTCAAAAGTAAAATATTTTGGAAGGGAGATTGTGTTTTAAAGATGAGACGTTAGGATGCACAGAAGGATGCAATTTGGGAGCAGGGAGAACATGCTTTTGAATGCTTGAGAAGGGACACTCTATTTTGGACAAGGTGGTGAAAGGTTGTGACGCTGGGCGGTCTGAAGCCGCATCACGAACTTGTGATTTGAAGAGATAGGCATGTGTGGACTTAGAAAATTTGCGGGACTGTGACTGCAGAACTTAGTCTCTGGTGAAAAGAGGTAAACTAAGCACGGTAGTAGGGCTGTGGAACTGTGATAATTCAGCAATTGTGTACTCGTGTGATGACAAACTGTGTTTTATAACAAATACTGTAATTAATTGCGCATTAATTTGGAACTGCAATGTTCGATGGACTTCATTAATTTACGAGTGATAATTTGGAACTTTTACTCTCGAGTGCGTGTGATATTTTTATTTTATACTCAGTGCTACCAGTTTTGATCATTGATTATTATCAAGCCAAAACAGAGTGTGACCAGCTTGTTAAACACCACATGTGGTATTTATAACTTTGATGTAGATGGAAGTACATAATTCATTATATAAAACCTACAAGATGTATTGGTGTATATGAACAGCATGCAAGGTGACCGTACATTTCAGAGCCTGAAATATATAGTCACTTTGTCTTGCATTCTTACACACCTGTAAATCTCAAAGTTGTTATATTACAATTTATGTATTTCCATCTTCACAAAAGTTACAAATTTCACACGTCATTGTAAGAAGCTGTCTATGCTCTTCTTTGGCTTGATAATAATGCGAGATTGAAACTGGTAGCACTGAGCATAAAAATAAACAGCTGATGGTCAACTACAATCAAGTTTTACAATTATTTGACAGCTTTAAAGTCCCACCTCGTCACAAATGGGCGAAGCTCTTACCATTGATTTCAGTATGGAAGAACAGCAACTCAAAGATCGTCATCATCAATTTCATAGTCTTTTCTTACAGTATCTCCATGTCCCATTATCACCTTCTTGCCTGAGAAATTTTTCCACTTGATGCCAATTTTTCTTAAAGCAATGAAAAAACTTGTTGCACCACCTGTTAACAAATTGTTTTCCAGTAGTGAAACTAGCAACATTTTGCATGGAGGATATTCTTTCCTGCTGTAATATATGTTGTCTAATTGCAGTTTCATCGAAGTTGTTTATATTTGTCACACGGCACACTTTTTACACTGTCTTTCTCCTTTGTCACTTCCTCCATTGTCACAATAGAGATCTGCAAAGCTTCTACTTTCTGTTGATCACATTTCACACCGGTAACGAAGTATCACCGCGGTCCTTTTTCTCTTTTGACATACTAACATAATCTGAATATAAATTCACATGTTTGTCCCTTCAGAACAACACGTTTTCGAATCTTCAATTTCCTGTGCTACAAGAACACATGAGCACAACAGATGACGAGCTCACCAACTAAATTTGTGAAATACAATCATACAATACAAAACAAGCATACCTCGAGAACAGTACTGAAATGCAGAAAGTCCTCGTGGTCTCTGACTGGAGAGCCACCAGGTAGAACTCTGGTAGCAGCAATGGCATAGAGATGTTTACAGACTCACATTACAATTTTGGTTGAGGCAAGGGTAGGGCAGGGGTGGGAAATGGTAGCAGGGAACAGGGGCCACAGAGAGAGTATAGTTCCTGACAGTTTCACAATTGGCACAACCAATAGATTTGCCTTGCTACCACAGTTAAGTGAGGAAGAGGCTCCTTTAGAAGTAGGTGTAGTTAAGAAACAGCAGACTTCCACTAGGAAACTAACTGGTAGAAAGTAGGAGGAAAGTTCTGTTGTTTGGATGTAGCTATGGAAGAGGTGTGGGCCAGTTTTTGGAGGGAAAACTAGGTGACAGGTACCAGGTCACAAACTTTTTCAAGCCCAGTGCAGATTTTAGCCAGGTGGTAGAGGATATAGGTTCCTTGTGCAAGGGTTTCACGAAACAGGATCATGTTGTGATAGTGGGTGGGGTGGGAAACAGCATTGATAGGGATCAGGGCTACAATATTGAGTGTGACCTGGTTAACATAGCTTCTGCAATGACCCAGACAAATGTTGGACTGTTGCCTGCTTTCGTGTGGTATGATTGACCCCAATTGAACCGCTCTGTCAAGAGGATCAATATGGAGATTGATCAACTGCTTAGGGTGGATACTCTGTCAGACATAGGTTTGGTCCTGTTGAAGCTATTGATATGTGGGATTTCACTAGGAATGGCCTGCATCGCAATAGGAAAGGGAAGGGGATACTGGCTGGGTTGATAGAAAAATCCTTAAGGGATTCATGAAAGTACTTCTTTTTTAGGTTAAGATCAGGCTGCAGCGAAAAGCTCAGGCATGCAAGTGCTAAAATGTTGAAAAATCAAATGTTTTTCACAAAAGTAAAGTAAAAAATGATGTTAGCATTTTTCACCAGAATATTGGGGGACTAAAGAATAAAATAGATAAGCTTTTGGTTTGTTTAGATGATATAGAAACTGATAATGTAATAGATATACTATGCCTGTCTGAGCATCACATTCTCACTGGTATGGAAAATGTGAATATCAGTGGATATAAATTAAATTCAAATGTAAGTAGAAATAATAAGATGAGTAGTTGTCATATCTATGTCAAAAGGTATCACAATGTAAAAAATTTAGAAACAAAAAAGTTTTGTGTAGAGCAACATATTGAAGCACTTGCCTGCCAGCTTAAACTCAATTATGGTTATCTTATATATGTAACAGTATATAGGACCCCTTCAGGAAACTTTCAGTTATTTCTGTAAAACTTGGATGCCTTGATGTGCATCTGTCAGATAGGGGGAAGCAAATTATTATTTGCGGTGATTTCAGTGTTGATTCACTGAAAGGAACAGGAAGAAAAACCTGCAAGTCTTACTTGGCTCATTCAATCTGACATCTGTTATTGATTTTCCTACTTAGGAAGGCAGTGCAGCAGTAACTTTTTTGATAGGCCAAGATAAGTTTAACAGTGTAAATGCTTGTCCCGTTGAGAATGGTCTTTGTGATCATGGTGCACAGCTAGTATCAGTATATGACATAGCTCCATTCAGTAATTCGAAACAGTCCTCCAAAGTTGTGTGCTCGATTAGTGACTTAACAACTAGAAATTTCAAAGAAAGTCTACAACAGTTAGACTGGGATGAGGTTTATAAGGAACATTATGTTCATTTAAAATAAAACTTATTTCATGATATATTTGGAAACTGTTTCCCCAAGAAATTGGTTAAATATATTTGTAAGAAAACACGCAAAAAAAACCACTGGCATACTAAAGGAATAAAAATATCTTGTAACCGAAAAAGGGAGCTATCCGCAAGAAAGAGTAATAACCCAGAAACAATAAAATATTATAAAATATTACAAAAACTACTGTCTGACAGCTTTATCCAAAATTTTTGAAAAAGTTATGTATTCTCGAGTTGCTTCCCATATTAGAAAAAGTAAAGTTTTAAAACAATGTCAGTTTGATTTTCAAAACAGCTTTTCAACTTTAATGCTATATATACCTTCACTGATGAAATATTAAATGCTTTGAATAACGGAACATCACCAGTTGGGGTTTTTTGTGATCTCTCAAAGGTTTTTGATTGTGTAAAAAAATTCTTCTAGACGAGCTTAAATATTGTGGTATGAGTGGGACAGTCCACAAATGGTTTAAATCATACTTAATTGGAAGAGTGCAGCAAGTTGAAATAAGCAGTTCACATGATATAGAAGAAACAATTAACTGGAAGTTATCAAAAATGGGTCCCACAAGGTTTGGTCTTGGGTCCTTTGCTGTTCTTAATAGATATTAATCATTTGCCATTCTACATTCACATAGAAGCTAGTTCTTTTTTGCTGATGATACAAGTATAGCTATTACGCCTGACAAACAGGAATTAACCGATGAAATTGTAAATGATATCTTTCATGTAATTATTAAGTGGTTCTCTATAAATGGACTCTCATTAAACTTTGATAAAACCCAGTATATACAGTTTCATACAGTAAATGGCAGACACAATTAATAAATTTAGACTTTGAACATAACTCTGTAGCTAAGATAGATAGAATATTTAAAATTTTTAAGTGTTTGCATTGATGAGGGATTGAATCGGAAGAAACATATTGAACATCTGCTGAAACATTTGAGTTCAGCTACTTATGCTATCAAGGGTCATTGTTAAATTTGGTGATATACATCTAGCTTACTATACAATTAGCTTACTAGCCTATTTTCCTTCGCTGCTTTCATATGGGATCATATTCTGGAGCAATTCAACATTGAGAAAAAAAGTATTCATTGCACAAAAGTGTGTAATCAGAATAATTGCTGGAGTCCACCCAAGATCATCCTACAGACATTTATTTAAAAATCTAGGGATCTTCAGTATAGCTTCACAATATATATATATATTCACTCATGAAATTTGTTATTAACAATCCGACCCAATTCAAAAGTAATAGCAGTGTGCTTAGCTACAAGGTGATATTCGCTATTCAAGGCTAAATCTAACGTTGTCAGAGAAAGGGGTGAATTATGCTGCCACAAAAGTGTTTGGTCACTTACCAAGTAATGTCAAAAGTCTGACAGATAGCCAACTAGTATTTAAAAAGAAATTAAAGGAATTTCTCAATGGCAATTCCTTCTACACTAAAGATGAATTATTAGACAAAACTTACATGTGCATATATTTCCATTAAACAAATGCAGGCAACTGCCATTTGTCATTTTAAATCATAATTTCATGTATAATTTCCCTGTATAAATTTTGAAAGTGCCCATATTTATGAAATATGTTTTTTGTAGGTTGAAAAGGTGAAGGCAGCAAGTGAGAGGGAAGAACGTAAAGAAGTTGCTCATGAAGCTCAAGCTTTATTGAAACGTCTTGCTGAAAATAGACATACGGTAGACCAGGTAAGTACGTCATCAAAGACTAGCAACCCACTCAGTTTTGCAATTAGAATTGTATTTATGCACCTACATTTTTTTTCTGTCATAGAGCCCTATCAAGCCTGTGGTGAAGTTAGGATGAATAGAGTACCAGATTCTCATTAGTCTTCCTTTGTAATTTTTATCTCTATATGGTTTCAAAATTACATGACACATTTGTATTTTATGTCAGTATTTCATGACGTCATGTTTCAATCGTCATTAGACTCTGAATGACGAAACCACGCTTGTATTGTATTATTAAACAAAAGAATTTTCACACAAAGCATAATATTTGTAAATCTCAGAATATATAGCTTTTCCTAAGAGTATTTTTATTGCTCTATTTCACTGATTTTTACTCACCACACTCCCCCACTACCATGCACCTTAACAAATTATACACATAAACCAGGCTAATCAATATTTCTGCCTTGAGGGCGTGGCCACGACCGCGCTCCACTGTTGTTAGGCAGTTTAGTTAAACACCCTGTATGTGATTGTGTGTTGTTAGTGTCGGCAAAGGACTGAGATAGATGGATGCTGAGTGAGAGAGACCACATAGCACTGCTCTGTGCTGGACTATCCTGTGGTCATATCAAATGTAAAAAAGAGAGAGAGAGAGAGATCAATTGCAGCTCTGTGAATGTGGTTGGTGAGCAGTAAAACAAGCAATCTGTTTACTGTTCAGGCAACAATTAGTACCTGTATGACAGAATTAGTACACAAAGCTTTAGAAAGCGATATCCAAAACAAGAATCAAAGAACAACTTAATAGTTTTTTTACCCATAGGTTGTTTCTATTAGTATTACACATGCACACTCATCATAAGTACACTAGGCATCTTTCCCTAATGTTGTTCTATCTGTACATTGAGCAATCTATGAAGGAGTGCAAGGAGAAATTTGGAGAAGGAAACAAAGTTCAGGGAGAAGAAATAAAAACTTTGTGGTTTGCTGATGACATATTATTTCTGTCAGACAGCGAAGGACGTGAAAGAGCAGCTGAACGGAATTGACAGTGTCTTGAAAGGAGTGTATAAGATAAACATTAACAAAAGGGAAACAAGGGTAATGAAAGGGAATGTCAGAAAATGAGGCAATGCTGAAGGAATTAGATTAGGTAAGGAGACAATAAAAGTAGTAAATGAATTTCATTACTTGGGTAGCAAAAATATCTTCTGATTGCTGAAGTAAAGAAGATGTAAAATGCAGAATGGCTTTGGGAAGAAAATCGTTTCTGAAGAATATAAATTTGTTGACATCCAATATTAATGTAAATATTACCTTTATCAGAAAGCCTTTCTGACAGCATTTGTCTTGGACTGAAATGTGGACAATAAGGAGTTCAGACAAAAAGATTATAGAAGCTGCTTCTTCTCTTTCAGTTCTTTTTTAACCAGTCTGCCAACTGAAGGCCACAACAGTAGTTACACGTTTATTGTTATTTGCTGAAGTATGTGGAAATTGCATTATTGTCTAAATTATTGAATTAGTCAGTCAAGTAAAATATCATTCATGTATCTTTTGACTGCTCTTTCCCTTGAACTACTTCATTTTAATGTGCAATAACAAAATATAGAATTATGGGCTATTGTAACTGAATCTAAGAGGTAGACAAAATAATGTCAACGTTTCAAGGTTTTATAATGTGTGTTAAGACACCAGCAACTGAATACTGCCAGGCTGGTTGCGTAATGCTCGGTTTGTATTTGTTATAAACAAAGTTATGGTGACAAATCAATAAATTAGCACTTCCATCCTAATTACTTACATTTCAGCTTATGTGAATATATGTCAAAAGCTGAAGTGTTTGTAAACCAAATGAGCATCCTGTTTGAAGTTTATGCGAGATTTGAACATACTGGAAGAACACATTACAAATGGTATGATCCTTGGATGGAATTGACAGTATCTCTGACTTCCACAATCCTTAAACATCATCCTCGTGACCTGGGTCATTAATTACCTTCCCCTTCTTAGGCGTGGACCTTTGGAAGTGGTACGCCATTGTCTACCTTTGAATGCCAGTTATAGTGGAGCCTATAGTTTAATGTGGACTCCAACCACAGTGAAACAAGCATTTTTCACACCAACACAATTACCAGAGGTGGAAGAAATGCAAAGTGACAGATAAGGTATTGAAACTATGCTCTTTGGGTTCATAGTCTTGTGCTTTGCCACTCTGGCACAAAGTTTACTATTGACTGAAATATATGGCTTTATACAACTGTTTGTGCAATATGACATCCACATCACCTATTGTAACTGGGTTTATTTGCCATATATTTCAGCAGATAAGACAATGGCTGAATCATTAAAAAATTGCCTCAAAAACCGAGGTTGTCTTATCTGACGGTACAAAAAAAAAAAAAAAAAAAAAAAAAAAAAAAAAAAGATTGAAATTTAGTCTGAAATTGATAATTTCGCAGATATGTGGCATAGCGCAGCTTCGACCTCCAAACGATATATATCGAAACGGTTAAGTTTCGAAACAATACGTATTGAACAGGTGAATGTTATGATTTTTATGAATATGTCCTGATTTTGAAGGATTTAGTTATGCAGGAATCTAACAGTACAGCTTTCTGGGTAAGTAACAAGAAAGCTTACACTCGAAGTAGCTCGGCCTGAAATGATATATATCGAACGTACAACTGTAAATTGATTGTGTGTCTTTGAACCATTGATTCGGCCGCTACTGCTGCTGCTACGCACCCTCAGTAAAAAAAAAAAAAAAAAAATAAACCCACACTTCTTGTTTCACCTATACCTAACGTCTTAAGGCTACGCTACAGATAAATTTTTTGAAAGTGTAAGTTAGGTTAGGTATAGGACAAACCAGAAATTTATTTAGCGCTAATCTCCGGTTCAGAAACATTCGCTTATTCCATACATATCGTTTCGAAACTTAGCGATTGGATATATATCGTTTGGAGGTCGAAGCCGTGCTGTGCAGCACATCTGGCTTAAAATATTTCGGAGCTATACGGAACAATTGCGGCTTCCTTCGAAATCGTTTATTTTCTATTGTTGGGCAATTTCGTGTGGATCCGCGATTACATGTCGTCTCGGTGAAAGAAATTACTTTCTTTTTCCAGCTTTGCGGTGTAAAAAACAACATGCCGCAAACACTGCAACAAAGGGTGAAATCCAGGTGTACCAATCACGAAAACTACTTATGGCAGCTTCTAATGGCATTTTTCAGAATTTCCTGAAGATTTGTCTTTGAATCTATGTCGAAGGCGTATTTTTAGATCCCAAAAACCGGAGAAAAAGGGCAGCATGCATTCGGGTAAATACGTAACTTGGGGGTCATCTTATAGGCCAGATACATGCTTAAACTATAAAATCTCGATCAAAATTTGTATCTCGTCTTATCTGCGGAAATATACGGTATTTATTTATAGCATTGTGGATGTTCACACAGTGATTGAAATCTATTTTCTTTATTTCCATGACTTCTCCCGTGAGTCAAACATGATCATTTGCATTCTTATCCACTGTTGCTCTGATTTGGTTTAGGACCCTTACAGGCGAGCAGTATTTTAAAATGTAATACTCGAATGCTTTGTAAACATTCTTCTCTCTACATCAACTGCATTTTCTCTGTATAATACCAATGAACTGCTTTATGTACACATGGCCCTATTTGATCGTTCAGTTTCACATCCATATATATTGTTACACCTGTATATTTGTATAAATTGCCTTTTTTCAAACGTTACTGATTTATATTGTATGTATAAGCCACTGCTTCTTTGTTGTTTGTCAAGTACAGAATTTTATATTTCTGTATATTTAAAGCAAGTTCCAGTCTTTGCACCATGTTGAAATCTTATTAAGCTTTGGGTGGGCATACATGATTTTTTTTTTTACTTACAATAGTTTTCTTGTAGTTAATTACACACTCTCCTAAGAGTTCAAGGTTACTATTAATTTTGTTTATTGTCCTATTAATTTACAAAATGACAGAAATTGTCCCAAGACACTTCCATGAGGCACAGTTGAAGTAAACTCTACTTCTGTTGATGACTGTCTATTCAGTCATTTAGCAGCTGTAGATGTTTCACATCCAGCTTTTCCAGTTGCTGAACATTGCATGTTCTGCTTTGCTGTAAAAAGACACAGAGAGAGAAATCAAATCTGATAAGCCCTGTAGAGTTTCTGACAGTATCATCTGTGCATAATTTTCCTTTTAACTCTAAACTTACAAAGATATTCATTTACAAAAACCTGAAAGCCGAGAAAATGCTATACATGAATGCCACTGCAAATAAAAATTCTGAAGCAGGACATCCCCTCTTGTTACTGCAATGTTATAACATGGTACGGAACTTGATACTTCAGACGAGTGGTACATTATGTACTCCATCCTAGAAATGTACAGACTAATTCAGTGTTTCAGTGGTTGAGCTTTACTGTGTGTGTGTGTGTGTGTGTGTGTGTGTGTGTGTGTGTGTGTGTGTGTGTGTGTTACTATGACTGCAGAAATATGCCTTCTTTGTTACAGGTTCTGGATGATATGGTGTGTGCACCAATTGCAGTGACAGACTTGCGTGCACCAGACCGTCGTGACCGCAAATACATAGCAGCAACATTTGGACGGCCAGAGAGGAGAGACTCTCAGAGAACCTACCAAAGACCTGGTCTTAGAGATCTTCTATGAAATACTAAAATTTATTCCTAGTGTGATTGTGGATCCATTCCACCTCGGTGCTTGTCATTATTTAATGATACACAGAGAACTCTAGTAAAAGTTCTTTTTCTATACTGCCTTGTACTGTTACTTATTGTATCTGCTTTCCTATCTCATTCCTAACCCCCTTATAACCAGCAAGCTCCTTTATACTGAATAAACACAGTTACAAATAAAATTGCTTTACAATGTATGTGAAATTGTCAGGAGTCGCTCACTTTTGATCAAAATTTAAGAAGTTAAGAAAGAAAACAGAATGTGTACAAGAGTTTCTGTTAAAAATACTATGAAAGAAATTACTACGAACCTCAATAAGTAGAAACTAAAATGATTGTATCACTTTCAAATTATAAGAAAGTAGACGGTATCCTTTTCATAAATAAAAATTTTACAGCCTGGCATTGATGATACTTTACAACAATAAAAAATGGAGACTAAATGCGTGAACAGCTAGTTAGATTGAACTCTGGCACCACCACACACTTACATAGCAAGAAAGGAGTTCAGATTTCCCATTTATGTTGTTAAGGACCAGTCGGCTTCCTGAAAATCATTCTACGCCAGATGAAGGAATTCGCTACTCACCGGAAAGACGTAACGACGAGCCGCGACAGATACATAAAAAGGGCACATACATACAACACTTAAGCTCTCAGCCATGGCCTTCTTCAGAAAATAGAACATTACCACAGCCACACAACCGTCATCTCTGGCTGCTGCACTTTAAATCACACTCTGCAGTGTGGAAACGCAGGAGGGGAAGGTTGTGTCAGTGGTGGGGATGGATACAGCACAGCCTAACAGAGCATATATGTTTTAGATGGGTGGGATGCAGTTTCAGAATGGAGTGGGAAGGAAAGCAAAGCAATACAAAACAAACGAGAGAACACACACACACACACACACACACACACACACAGGAGAGGTTTAGGATAGAGGGGATAGGAACTGTTGGGCGTGGAAAAAGTTGGAGTTATTATAGGTTGAGGCCTGGATAAATTTGTGATAGGAGAATGTACTGTAAGGGTAACTCCCATCTTGCAGTTCAGGAAAGCTGGTGATGGGTGGGAGGATCCAGATGGCCTGGGTTGTGAAGCAGCCATTGAACTCAAGCATGTGCTCCACTGCATGCTAAGCTGCAAGGTGGTCCACTTTTCTCTCTCTCTCTCTCTCTCTCTCTCTCTCTCTCTCTCTCCACATTTTCGCGGTGGCCATTCATCCTAATGGACAGCTGGTTAGTAGGCATTCTGATATAGAAAGCTGTGCAGTGATTGCAGCACAGTTGGTAAATTACATGGCTGCTCTCACAGGTGGCCTGGCCTCTTAATTGGGTAGCATAAGCATGTGAAGGGACTGGAATATGAAGTGCTGGGTGGGTGGATTGGACAGATCTTGCAACGAGATCTTCCACAGGGATATGATCTGTATGGCACTTGGCTAGGTTTTGTGGTGGCATAGGGGAGGACTAGAATGTCATACAATGTATCAATCCCTGTATCCTCCCCTGTTTACACAGAGCGTGATTTGGAGTGTGGCAGCCGGAGCAGACTGTTGTGTGTCTGTGTTTTGTTCCTATCGATTGTGTTAATGTTCTACTTTCTGGAGAAGACCAAGGCCAATAGCTTAGTGTTGTATGAGTGTGTCTTTATGTGCATCTCACAGCTCATTGTTTTGTCTTTTCAGTGTGTTGTAAACTGCCCATATTATATTGTTTAATTCCAACTGGACTTTCCATTACTAGATTATGGAATTCTAAATACAAAAATTGGTTGTGCTTGCAATGAAACAATTATATTCAACAACTGTTGAGCAGCTTATTCAATTTACATAATGATTGTACAGTACAAGTAATATGGTTAGACATTGACATTTCTGGCAAAATAAGCTACTTATATGGTAACAGTTTTTTGTTGCTTCCACGGTTGATTGTTACAAGTCCGCAAAACCATCATCGTTTTTTTATTTTAGTGGTTGCCCTCAAATCCTGTCATCAGAGTAAAAAGGAATTTCAGTGGCTGCTTGAGATTCCAATTAAGGTTATTGATATGTCAAAATGTAACAGTAAAGGGAAACAGAGACAGTGTGGAAGGCCAATTCCATCAAATTTAACCACTTGTTCTCTTAGAAACTTTTAAGGCATGATAAATTAAAGGATCCAACACAGGTGAGAATCAGCTGAGGACTAAATTACCATATAACAAAAAGTAAATAAATAAATAAATAAAATAATAAAATATTATGAACCCAAAGCTCTCACCAAATTTTAAACGAATCTGAAGTGCACAAATGTTTAAATTGAAAGTCAGAGCTGAGGTCCAGTAAACTTGCCAGTTACAAATATCAAGAAGAAATTTTTCTGTCCCAATGTTCACACCATATTTTGGATAAATCTTAAAACACAAATGTTTATGTTGAAAGCCACAGCAAAGATTCAGTAAATGGCCCAATTACAAATAACAACAAAAAGTTTCAAGGCCCCAATGTTCACACTAAATCTTAAAACACTTTATGTTCAGCCTCAGTGATAAGTACTCCCCTCAAAGCTCACTTGGCCATTGATACCACCAGGTGCACAAGACACGTCACTGCCAATTAATTGATACAGACTCTGTATGACACTCAC
The DNA here is from genome assembly GCA_026315105.1 of Locusta migratoria. Lineage (NCBI taxonomy): Eukaryota > Metazoa > Arthropoda > Insecta > Orthoptera > Acrididae > Locusta > Locusta migratoria. The sequence goes on from CM048747.1 coordinate 8,208,481, forward strand.
TCAGCCAAATGGCACCCCAAAGTTACTTGATTTAGCGGAGTAGTTGTAGTGCCTCAAATGTGTGGGTAAACAACACCACATTGGAGAACAACATTACTCACAGTAAACCAAACTACTGAAATTACTTAATCTGGTCTACTAGTTGTTAAGCTTGTAATTATCCTAAGTTTGTCATTTATGATTATGTAGGGTGCTCAATAAAAATGAGAAATTCTGACTACTTTTCTTTATTGCCGAGAAACACAGTTTAATGCAGTCTTATACTGACAATCTCGTCACAGATTTGATAAGCAGTAGATACAGAATAGATACTGCCCAGATTTGGCGCAAAGATGATTCTTATATAGCTTTTCAAAAATGCACATTATTGCAATTAATTATAAGACAATTTAACAAGTAAATCTTCTAGAATACAGAAAACGTGGGTGGCTGCTATTACAGATTACTGAGCAATGGTTTCAACCATCACAATAATTGACAATTACATTATTAATTACTTTTATCACAGTAAAAACTGGTGAAATGACTAATAATGTACAAGTTGCAAAATTAATGTGTAAACGATATATCCGAACTGAATTACAATGGAGAAGCGATTTGACAAATATACACAATTCACCTTGTGTTAGCATGTGTATGTGGGTGGGTGTGCACTTGTTTACCTTTCCTTTTTTCCCCTTAAGGTAAGTCCTTTCACTCCTGGGATTGGAATGACTCCTTTTCCACTTCCTTAAAACCCGTACCCTTTCCTTTGTCCCCTCCTTCCTTCCTCTTTTTCCTGAAGAAGCGACCAACAGTTGCGAAAGCTTGTATGTGTGTTTTTATTTGTATCTGTCGACGAGCCTGTGCTTTGGGTAAGTTATCAGATTTCTATTTTTTATACATATATAATATATATTGCAATTAAGCAAACTGTAGATTATGGAACAATACTAAATAATTCCTAACAATGAATATTCTAGATTTTTCTAGATAGTATCTAAAATTATCTACTGTGGCTATCCTATCACTCAGATACTACTAAGTTACATTGATTACAATCTATATATAATTAAATACATACATAAAGTCAAGCCATGCCATAAATATCGTGTAATAACAGAAATGGAACAAAAAGATGGGAATGGAATCAGGTTGTGTTGTTGAAATACAGTATCGGAATCTGCACTAAGAGGACTACTCATGCCGTAACACTACAAGCTGATCAAAGGTATCAACAGACTTTGCATATTTATCTGGAAGACGAACAACACAACACCACACAAGTCAGTAATAACATGTTGAAATTTTAAAACTGACCAGAGTATGCCACATAAACTGAGCTTCAGCGGGACAACCTAAAACGGAGGACTACAGGGAAGCCAAAAGCAAACATAGCAGAGGTAAACAATTGTAGAGCTAGCAGCAGATAGAGATTATTTGCTCCTTAACCTTACTGTATGCCGGCGATGTATCTGCAGCGTCTCCTCATCAGACCAGTGTAGGTTTTCAGCCAGATGATAGATGATGTTGAGGTGCAATTCCAACACCATAATGTGCCTGTGTATGGACAGAACTAGCATGCAGTGGCCAAGAGCAAGACTTCCTCCTCACATGCCACCACAGGCAGTCACATGTAGAGCCCTAAGCCCGCAAACCCACCAAAAGTCTCTACAGCCGACTTGCTCCCAGCCGCACCCTCCTTGCCGCATAGGCAAACATGACTTGACCAGATACTGAAGTCAACCGCAATCGCAGGTGGCCAGCTCCACCATTGGCCATGAGCACAAGGGTTGCAATGTCGCGTGATTGAAACAAGCTAGGAATCACTGAGTGCAAGCAAGGATAACTGGCATGCCAGACTTGACACTCAGTTTCCTGCAGGGTGAAGTATATCCAGAAGTGCTTTTGCAAACAATCCATCTGACATACTTTTAAGGGGGTAAGGATGCCAACGTGATAAAACAAAATGATCTGCCCTTCTTTGAACCTTCTCAATGTCTTCTGTCAGTTCCTCCTGGTGAGGGTCCCTCACTGGGCAATAGTACACCAGGAGAGGATGCACAAGTGTGATGTAGGCAGTCTCTTTGGTGGAGCGATTGCATCTTCGAAGCGTTCTGCCAATGAAACGTAACCTTTGGTTCACCTTACCCATAATATTTTCTGTGTGTTCTCTCCTGTCTAAGTTATTTGTAATTGTAACTCCTTGGTATTTGGTAGAGTTTACGACCTTAAGGTTTGACTGATTTATTGTGTAATTGAAGTTCAGTGGATTTCTTTTAGTGGTCGTGTGTATTACTTCACACTTTTCATTATTTAGTGTCAACTGCCTATTTTCGCACCATGTAGAAATTTTGTCTAAATTGCTTTGCAGTTGCTTTTGATTCTCTGTTGACTTCACTAACCGATAAACAACAGTATCATCTGTGAACAGACTAAGAGAGTTATTCAGATTGTCTCCTAAATCCTTTATAAACACAAGAAAGAGTAGGGGGACCTATAATGCTTCCCTGGGGAACGCCAGATATCACTTCTGTTCTACTCGATGACTTACCGTCAATTACTACGAACTGTGTCCTTTCTGATAAGAAATTGCGAATCCAATCGCACAATTGGGGTGATATTCCATAAGCACACAATTTCATTAGAAGCCACTTGTTAGGTATAGTTTCAAAAGCCTTCCAGAAATATGGAATCGATTTGAGATCCCTTGTCGATGGCACTTATCGCTTCATGTGAATAAAGGGCAAGCTGTGCTTCGCAAGAGCGATACTTTCTGAATCCGTGTTGACTACTGATTAATAGGTTGTTCTCTTCGATTTAGTTTATAATGTTCGAACAAACTAAATTTCCAAAGTCCTGCAAATCGTCGTCAATGAGATGGGTGTATAATTTTGTGGATCACTCCTTTTGCCTTTCTTGAATATTGGAGTAACTTGAGCAACTTTCCAGTCTTTGGATACGGATCTTTTGCTGAGTGATCTGTTGTAAATGATAGCCAAGAGCCAAGTTTGGAGCTATAATATCAATATATTCTGAGAGGAATCTAGTTGGTATATAACCTGGTTTGGAAGATTTTTTTTGTGTGTGTGACTGAAGTTGTTTTATTATTCCAGGAACAAACTAATAAAGAGAATATCCTATTAACCAATAGTCAACACGGATTCAGAAAGTATCGCTCTTCGAATTCTGGAGTGTTCACTTCATCTTCTTTGGTGAAAATTTTGGAAAGCTGTGTTTAGCAATTCTGCTTTAGCAGCATTGTCAGAGGTAGTATTACCATTGCTATCCCGTAGTGAAGGTTTTGTTTGTGTTTTGCTGCTAGTGTACTTCACATATGACTAGAATTTCTTTGGATTTTCTGTCAGCTTAGAAGACAAGATTTCGTTGTGGAAACTATTATAAACTTCTTGCATTGAAATCCGCACTAGAGTGAGAGTTTCTGTAAAAGATTGACAGTCTTGGGGATTCTGTATCTGTTTACATTTTGTCTGCATTTTTCTGTGCTTCTGCAACAGTGATCCGACCTGTTTGTGCACACCAGGGTCAGCCCCCTCTTTTATTAGTTTATTTGGTATAAATCTCTCGATTGCTACTGATATTATGTTTTTGAAAGTAAGCCATTGCTGAGGCGAGGGGTGGGGATGATGAAGGCATGACGTGTGGCAGTGACGTCGGTGGGCGGGAGCCAGGGTTCAATGTCGCAATCTATTAGACATTGTCCTGTCTTTTCATTGGACGTGGCAGCAAGTGTTTCTTTCTTTACGCCTGCGACATTTTGTGTGACAGTACGAGGCAGCACAGGGAGAGGCGTGGCACTGAGCAAGCCGGTGCAAGGCGGCTCAGGAGGCACTGAAGTAGTAACTGCATCGACCAGCGGTGCACGCAAGTGTAGCACGAAGGCAGGTGATGGTTCAGAAGTTGTTGTGGCTGTAGAGGAGAGCCGTGACGACGAAGTAGTAGTAGCACCGACCGCCAGTGCACGCGAGGGCAGCACGGCGGCTACAAAGCTGGTGTGGCAACCGAGGTGAGCCAAAGTAACGAAATAGTAGTCGCGCTGGCCGGTTGTGCGGCGAGGGTAGCACCATGGCGGGTGGTGGCTCGGAAGCTTTCGGGGCAGCCGAGGAGAGCCAAAGAGCCGAGTTAGTTGACATGTCAGCCGCCTGTGTGCATCAGGGGAGGCACTGTTGCACGAGCACAAGATGGCTGCTTGTGAGATGTGTTTCAGCAGTTCCCAAGACGAACACGCTCGGGCAGCGGCGTGCAAGTCGGAGAAATTGAAGTTTCAGATTCGTGCTCGACCAACAGGGCAGGAGAGCAGGAAACAGAAGAAGATCACAGCGTGGGAGAAGGAAGAGAAATGTGGGAGTTGGCTACTAGAGTAGAAGCAGCTCTGGCGTTGCGTCTGAGTGAGACGTTGGCATAGCAACCAAGTTTTGTTTACAAGCACTCGCGTAGGAGCAGCGCGGGGAAACAGAACTGTCACAAGCACTGGTAACATTGTGTGTAGGCACGACGTCACTAATTACACTGGCGGGGGGAACACCACTGCTGATATGGGTGCGATTATCCATTAAGTTACTTGACAAGTCTTAATAACTCGCTGAGCCCGGTCAGCTCAAACACCGGAGAAGGAGGAGGTAGTGAGGCTGGAATTCGGGCAGCATGTGGGCGGCAAGACAAGTAGGCTGACTGCGTGTGTCATCTACGTTGCGGGAGCGACGTCAAACGACAGGAAGGAAGAGAGGTGTGTAATGCAGCTTAGACACATGTAGATTTTGATGGTTGTCACAAGAGTGGACGTCATACATTCTGTCTGCAACTCAAAAGTACTCACAGGGTGTCGGAAATGGATCCTCGATGAAAGTGGAATTACAGCACACTTGTTGAGGTCAGAGCGGTAGATTGGAAACATGGTACAACACAACGGCATTGTAGACCGACATGGCAGAGGCACCAGAATGTGCCACATAAACGGGCGGTCATGTGTGTCCGAATGGGTCATTAATGTGCGAGTCGGAACCAACTGTTGTGGTCGCAGTGCGGCAAACGTGTCACATGATGTGGCACATGTCTGCACATAAAAATCACTGTCACAGGACACAGGATTTGAAAATGCAAAGTCACTATGTTGGTAGTTTGAAGCAACAATACTTTCACTGTTCACACACAGGAAAGACTGTTGCGGTAACTTGCAGCAATGGCATTGTCTGGAATGTTCGTTGCGCATGCAGAAAAAGGTGCTCGCGGAGCATGACAAAACTGATCCAAACTGCAAGAATAATTTGTAGAAAAACTTGAAATTGTACAATAAAGTTTGATTGTGGCAGCAGAGTAGCACATTGTTGACTGATTACATAACCGGCAGTTGAAACACCATTGTTTAAATTTTACAAGTCTGAAAAATATACATTTGGATAATTAGAATAACATGGTGGAATTTTTTGTAGAGGTCAAACCCCGAGGGGGACCAAACTGTGCCGAAAACAGAGGAAAGTGATGAATACCAAAATTGCTACAATCATTATCAGAACCATAGGAATAACCATGTCATTTAGAAGGAAACCACCTAGAGAGGGGGGAGATGAGAGGGATGAGGAGGAATTAGGATGGGGAGGAGAGGTAATGCAGCCCAGGAAAGTAAGAAGGGAGGCTGAAATGGCTCGGGGACCTGTGCGCCCCACACACGTACCCACAAATGAGCTGTGGGCCCTCTGGGGGGTTTCTGTTAGTTAGAAACTCCGCAATTCAGTCATGCAGTTTGTCTGATATACCATATGCTCACACTTTGTTCATCAGGCAGTGGTGCAGAACTGTACTGGAATGCAAAGTCAAGAAACACAGCCTGTATATACTGCCCTCTGGGTCTCGTGGATAAATAGCACAATCTGGGTTTCACATGATCATTGCTTTCAGAAACCATGTTGGCGAGAGTGCTTTTGTGAAACTATCAGCAAATTAGTTACGGGAGTTGTCATCACTAAAACACGATATCCTCAGATGGTAAGGCTATATGCAAAGATTTTTTATTTTTTATGTGGAATAGATGGTAGCTGTCAATGTGCAGGTACAATTGGTGTTATATGGTAACATGGACAGAGCCATCAGTAAGGTGGAGGTTACATCTGCTGACAACTCCACCATCCTTACTGAAACTCAGGACATCTTAAATCGGTGGAAAGAGCACTTCAGCTCACTGTTGAACCACACTTCTACTGCCGCTGGAGATTTTCTCAAAAATGTCTTACAGCATCCTCCAAAATCATGGATGGCTGATCCTCCAACTTGTCAAGAATTTTGCAAGGCATGTGATAGTATGAAACCAGAGAAGGCTCCTGGACCTGACAGCATCCCGATGGAGCTCATTAAGTGTGGTGGCTTGCCTCTAAAAAATAGGCTCTTCTCATTCATTCTATTAATGTGGGAAACCCGCAAGGTACCAGCTGACATGAAGAACTCCACAATTGTCACCAGCTTCAAGAAAGGCAATAGAAGCATTTATATACCGCAGAATATCTCTGCTCTCTGTCATTGGTAAAATTTTTGCAAGAATTCTTTTAAATCGCCTTCAGACTATCAGGATTCTCAATATGGGTTTCGACCTTCAAGAGGGACTATTGACTTGATTTTCTGTGCACGACAACTGCAGGAGAAATGTAGAAAACAGCAGAAGTCTTTACTATTTGTTTTCTACGATCTGGAAAAGGCCTTTGATACAGTTCCCAGAAAATGTTCAAATGTTTGTTAAGCTTATGGGACTTAACCACGGGGTCATCAGTCCCTAAACTTACAAACTACTCATCAACTACCTTATACTAAAGACGACACAAATATCCATGCCCAAGGGAATCGAACCCCCGACCGTAGTGGCCGTGCAGACCGTGACTGAAGCGCCACCGCGGCCGGCAGTTCGCAGAGAAGCCATGTGAATGGTCTTAAAATGCTTTGGCTGCTCTGAACATTTTGTTGACCAGATTAGAGCTCTCCATGATGACATGACTGGACAGGTCATTTGCCAGAATGAAACATCTAATGAATTCCCAATAACAGGTGGGCTCAAACAAGGATGTGTTCTTGCTTTGATTTCTTGTATTTTATTCTGATGATCATTTCTACTTATGTAGGTGGGAATCAACAATATATTTTCACATTTGGAGGAGAATTCTAGCGATTGGAGTTTCGTAAATCGAACATGCCGCAGCGATAAGCGTCGTCGTCGTAATGATTCCCATCCCAGGTCCTGTACCATTTCTGTGACGCTGTCTCCTATGTATCGTGACAATACAAAACAAGCTGCCCTTTTTTGAACTCTTTTGCTGTCCTCCGTCAAACCCACCTGATAAGGATCCCACACTGGGCAGCAATACTCTGAAAAGGACGGACAAGCGTAGTGTATGCAGTCTCTCTAGTAGTTCTGTTGCATCTTTTAAGGGTTCTGCCAATAAAACTTAGTCTCTGGTTCGCCTTTCCCATGACATTATCTATGTGTTCTTTCCAGTTTAAGTCTGAAGTAATAGTAATTCCTAGATATTTTATGGAGTTTATGGCCTTCACATTTGATTTATTTATCTTGTAAACAAAGTTTAACAGACTTCTTTTCGTACTCATGTGGATGACTTCACAATTCTCATTATTTAGAGTCAATTGCCAATTTTTACATCACAGTGATTTCTTACTTAGATTGTTCTGCAGTTGGTTTTGATCTTCAGATGATTTCATTAGGTGGTAAATGACAGCGTCATCTGCAAACAATCTAAGAGAGCTACTTAGATTTTCTCCCAAATCATTTATGTAAATAAGGAGCAGCGGAGGACCAATGACTAGTCCTGTGGAACACCTGATATCACCTCTGTTTTAGTCAATGCCTTACCATTGATTACTACAAACTGTGTCCTCTCTGACAGGAAATCCCCTACCCAGTCACAAATTTCGGGCGATATACCATAACCACGCAATTCGATTAAGTGCTGTTTGTGAGGTACGGTATCAAAAGCCTTCTGGAAATCAAGGCATACGGAATCAATTTGAGGTCCCTTGTCGATAGCACTCATCACTTTGTGTGAGTAAAGAGCTAGTTGTTTTTCGCATGAACGATATTTTCTAAATCTGTGTTGACCTAGACTTTGAATAAAAGTGAAAGCCTAAGAACTTATATCAGTGGTAGAAACTGTCTGCAGGGGATATGGTAATGTCAGGAGCAGTTGACACTGTGCATGGCTGTTCTTTCTTCTGATGAAAGTTGGGTGTTAAGGTGGGATTTCAATCAGCATCTGCTGCAGTGGTGTTAAATGGAACTGTGTCCCAACATGTGTCTGCTGCCTGTAGCTGATGCCAAGGATTCAAGCAGATGTAGTAGATTCAGTTGGAGAGCAGTACAGCAGAACAAATGAGCATGTCCAAAGGAAAAGCGCTGTTGACTGTAGTGGAGGATGAAAAACTTCTGGAAATGGTTTCAGGTTTTCTTGTACCTAATATCCATTATGGATGTGCAACACTGCAGCTGTGACGAATAAAGGTTTTCAAAAGTAACCCCAATCAGTCACCTTTGTGATTCTTCAATTTTTTTTTTTTTTTAATTTACTATGACTGATGTTTAGTCAGCTAGCGATTCAGCACCAGATGGTACACATTTAATGTAAGCTTGAAGTGTTGGAGTCATCTAGGGTAGCTAGCATCTATTAGTTTTTCTTGGTGGACAAATTGCTCGGCAAATGTAAGGTATGTTTTTCAGAAAAGTTAATTTAGTTCAAGAGCAGGGCAAATGTTATTCAATTTGGAAAGAAATATTAAATAAACAGCCTTTAAAGATTAATTACAATCAGTTTTTCCATCTTAAGCTGACTGCAATTAGGGTTTAACATCCCATTGACTTTGTTGTCATTAAGAGATTGAGTCCGCCCCCCCCCCCCTCATGTTTCTGTCAGGGCTGGTGAACGAAATCAGCCATTCCCCATGAATGAGACCATTTGATCTGAGTGATTTGGGTAAGCACAAAAAGCCGGAGGCGGGTTGCGGGTTTCAACTGTCATCCTCTCAAATGTGAGTCCAGTATGCCAGCAGTGCACCACTTCACTCGGCCCACAACAGGTATCCAAATGAAATAACTTCCCCAGTATTATACACAAAGAGCAATGTAATACATTGGTAAATGTAGCAAAATTTCTTAGTGACCATTTGCAGTCTAAACTTTATTAGACCTTGAAGAGAGCAATGACATAATACCTTGAGCCATCTGAATATGGCAGCACCTGCAGAGGCAAGCAATTCACATGGCATTGCCTTGTCCCAAGTACATTTAAATTACTGTTGATATGCACGTTAATATAAGAGGTTTCTTCCTCTTCTGTGTATGCAGAACATCATACCATTCCCAGCAAAGTTATTTTGTTCATGACTGGTTACAATTTCTTAAAAGGATGTTATTCAAAATAAAATATTCCACAAATACCAATGGCTAATAAAATCCAGCAATGGAAAGTCCAGGTTGGCATATCAATAATATAGATAACAGCTCACTGTAAATATGATCACTGGGTTGCAGACAGTCAAATAAAATAGACAATCAGATTCACACAACTTCAGTTTTTGGGCATGGTCTTCTTCATGAAAACACACACACACACACACACACACACACACACACACACACACACATACACTCACGAAGTAACTCAGGTTCACATGATCAACATCTATGGCCACTCCAGCACAACAAGCATCTTGACAGTGAGGATGGAGGGAAGTGGAGGGGGAAAGGATGCTGAGTAAGGATGAGATAGAATGGTCCGTGTTTGATGACAGAACGTAAAGGCTCTGACAGATGGGAATGTGAGATACAGCACGGACTTGAGTAAGGGAAAGGGGATGAGTGCAAATAATGGGCAATGTAGAGGTGTGTGGGAGGAAGGAAGGGGGTGGGAACAGTGAAATAATAATAATAATAATAATAATAATAAAGATAATTTTTTTTTAGAAAGGGGGCAACATGGTTGGAAGGTAGACACGAATCAGAGGGAGATACAGTATAGTGAGTGGGGGTGGGGGGCTGTTAAGTGTGGAATGTAGGGATGGTAAGTAATTTTAGGTTCCAGCCAGGATAATTGCGAAACCAGAGAAAGTGTTTTATGGACAACTTCCATCTGCACACTTCAAAAGAGCTAGTGGTGAAGGGCAGATACAGATCATCTCGGTTGTAAAGCAGCCACTGAAATCAGGGGTGTTGTGTTTCGATGTTTGCTGTAGCACAAGTTGATACATCTTGCTTTTTGACAGTGGCCATTCATCCAGATGGACAGCTGGTTATTGTCATACCAATGTAAAATGCAGAGCAATGATTGCAGCAGAGTTCGAAAATCGCATGGCTGCTTTCACACGTAGCCCAGCCTCAGATGGGTGTAGGATACTCCTGTGACCGGACTTAAATAAAAAGTACTGGCTGGGTGGATTGGGCAGGTCTTGCTTCAGGGTCTTCCAAAGGGATACAATCCCTTCTCATCACAGCAAATTCTGTGTCTACAGGTGGCAAGGCTATATTTATTTCCGATACAGTCTTGCCAGCCGTGGATGGCAAATTTGCAGTGATAAAGTTCCATACCCAATATGAAGGCCTCACAAAGGTCTTCAAAGGCACTATATACTCCTGACTTAGTCAACAAACAATTTCTTGTGCCACCTTTCCACATACCACCAATCTTACTCCATCCACAGTAACCAACCACAAAGGAGTGTACTTCTTGCCACCCCAGACAAACAACTAAATTACATCCTTCATCAGGACTTTGATTATCTGTCATCATGCCTGAAATGAGACTTTCCACCCCTCCTAATGTGCTGCAGTCCATACTCCAAACTAGGTGTTCCCAGAGCAATTGATGCACTTCGGCATTACCCAGTTACAGCAAGTGGCTACTCCCTTGCAACAAAGGTTTTTTTTTGTGGTTGTAGGGCGCACAACTTCTTAGGTCATTATCGCCCAGACCAGAATAGAGATTCGCTAGATCTAGAAAAAATGTATAACTGTCAGAAAGGAGAGTATCAAGGGAAACCAAAATCAGAAGGATAAAAAAAAAAAAAAAAAAAACAGTTAGAAGGGTTAAATATCCTTTGATAAATTAGCCATGTTGATAAAACGCAAAACTCGAGCAGCTGCTCGTGTGTCGTCAGCTAAAAGTTCCTCCAGAGTAGGCGGCAAATTAAGGGTTATACGGAGATGATTAAAATTAGGACAAGACAATAAAACATGTCGCACCACCAGCAATTCAACACTGGAGCACAGAGCTGCAGAGTCGGTGGTTAGCAAATGACGGTGGCTGAATCGGCAGCTTAGGTAATCACCCCTCCCTGGGCCCGGCCTTTACCGGGGGGTAAGTACGTGCCCTACATGTCTACCCGGGGCGGGGAGTTACGCCGTCAGCGGCTACGCACAAGGAGGAAAGAAGAAAAGGGATGAAAGAGGGAAAATCTCAAACGCCGAGGAGGAGATTAAAAGGGTGGATCGAGGACAAGAAGAAAAGAGCAAGAGGGGAAGGCGAAAGGGCAGGAGAAGAGGACCAAGAAAAAGAGAAGTCTCTGAAAAAGAAAACCTTTCACTGAATGAAAACACCTGTCTCTGGGTGAAGACACAAACCCAGGGGGGGGGGGGGGGGAGAGGGAAGCAGCCTGGGACAGAAGAAAGGCTGCTTCGGCTCGGGGCCCCAAGCGTGCGACACACGTACCCACAAAAGAGCTGTGGGCCCCCTGTGGGGGGGACCAACGGTGGTTTGCCCAAAGTGCTGGCACTTAAAAGCAGCGCATTGTGTTCAGGACATAAGACTGTACTTTAAAACTTAGAAAGCCTCCCTTGACATATTCAGGGAGTTTTGGGCTATTAAATGTGAGGATGAAGGAATCAGTTTTATTAACTCCCCCATCCACCATTTTCATAATATTCCGAACATCAACAATGTCTTCTGAAGCCCACTCACCTATCAGTTCTTCAGTTGTCATTTCCACCAGATCCCTGCAAGTTACTATACCTTTCCTGTAGTTCAGAGTGCCATGTAAGTGTCTCAGTGGGATATTACCCGAGGCATGTGGCTTCTGCAAGTTTGCTGCTTGTAGCAAAATAGTAGTTTCAACGAACAGTGTTCCATTTCATAAGTGCTTTACATATTTTAACCCACCAGCAGTACCCTCCATTCCCTTCTGAATGTAAAAAAGGTGACACTTTTTCAAATGAACCCACTTTGACAATTATAAATCCATTGTGTGTTCTCTAACTATAACCTGCTTGTTTTTATGAGTTCCCAAATCAGGACAACTGACTAAACGAGTTCTCATTAGGTTGGGTATTGGTGCCCCCTAATGGTACACCCACACCACTAAGAGACGTAAACGAAATGTCAAAGGATCCAGTCTGGTCCAGCAAGCATCTAGGGATCTAAAAGTCCACCTAGAAAGAGCTCTGCATGTCAAGCCTTGTACAATTGAGATTCGGCAGTATCCCCAGAAGTTAGCTGTTGTATCATGTGATTGTCTATTTTGCATGCCTGTCTGCAGCTGTGTGATCATCTTTGAGTTTTCACCTATTCCCCATTATTAAAGGGCCAATAAATTATTTAACCCAAAAGTGAATGAAATTGCTGCTTCATGCAATTCTGTGTTGACCATAGCCACACCTCTGATCTGAGCTGTGTTTTATTGTTATAATAGTGGGATTCATTCACAGAATATAGCTATACCTACTTCCTTTGTGACAGTACTAATGAAAAGACATTTGCACCAACAAGTTCCTGATTGAAGATTCCAAATATTCCGAGAGTTCATGACATTTTTCGGTGATATTTTTTATGCATCATGAAACTTTGTTGAAAGGTTTCAGTATATAAGGTATAAGACCTTTTGCCTGGCCTACCTGAGTACACCTGGTACTTCGCATACAGATACCTGAGAAGGGGAGAGGGACCCAAAACAAAAAGCGTTGATTTGACTAATAATTTGGCCAATTTTTTTTATCTGGACAGCCAAAAGCGATTGAACTGCTGTTCTGTCACTGTGGCAGCTTACTTGGTGGAATCTCGAATGTATTGTATGCACAATTACTAGGGTATTTGAGTTTTGTGCATATTAAAGAGACCTGCGCCAATTACGGGTCATTCCATGTCAATTCAACACACCTCTTATCCTGACCCTCTCAGATTTCTTTCAAATTTGATGCATTCAATGGCCCAGATAAGAGATGGAAAAATACCAATTTGCAGGACTGTGTTAGAACTGTGAAGAAAGTTACAGGTCTGTAAAGTTTGGAATTTGTGCGAAATTTAGGTCGTCTGTCTCAACATAAAAGACTATACTTCAGGTTCTAATTAAGTTACAGAAATGAAAATGGTACCATTAGAAAGCTAATGAATACACCTTTACACTGATATGCCATATGGCAGGTTTCTGAATATTTTTATTCTAAAGTTCATTGACCTCGACTTTGGATATATCAAAACACCCCATCTTCAAATTTTCTGGAAAAATATATTCTATTGTTCCATTGTGTTACAACAAATATGGTGAATATCATGATGGCACACCAAAGGCATCATCCGCGGAAAAATATTTTGTCTACTTACGTACACCATCAACATGCAGTAAGCTGCTATTACTCTAGATCCATTTTTTCTAGAAAACAAGATAATAGCAAGTACTTTTATTCTGACTAATCTGTAATATTTCTAGTTGTGAACAAATAATCAGAGACCTTATTTCAACCAATAACCTTTAGCCTGTTTTAGTGAACAGCCAATCGGAGAGATACATTTTATCACCATTAGACTGTTTTATGGCTTTGGGTTGTTTAATCAAAGTGCTGTGTTCATGTGTTGTAAAGAAACATTTAGTAATAGTTTGTAAAAACTGGATTTAAAGTCGAAATTGTATTGTTGCAATCCATTTAGGGAAAGTAAGTCAATGTGGAGAATGTATTTTTAGGTGGAAAAATTTGCAGTAAATGTAGAAAGAAAATATCAGAAATCCCAACAAGCACTGCAGATATTGCCTCAGTTGAGCCAGGTAATTAAAGAGAAGATTTAATTGAAAATGAAGTAGCTTCAGATCTGGCATACTATTCATTAAATAGCAGCCTTCATTATTTAGGTAAGTCCCTTGTGAAGAAAAAGAGGCTTCAGAGTCAGAAAAAGTACCGAAAGCAAAAACTTAAAAAAGCTTCTGTGTGAGCATACTTATGTGGCACAACTGGAAAAAGTGTGAAAATGGAGAAAGTGAAATCTTTGTCCAGCTGAAAGATAAGTTTCACAGTTCAGACTAAGTGCAACAAAATACAAATTCTAACTAACTAACTAACTAAGAGTTGGAGTATAAGGAAAACTTTGAAAATTTTCTGCTTCAGATTACATGGTAGCAGAACATGGTATACTGGTGACACCAAATCCAAAGCCAGGTTAGACATTACGTGAGAAAACTGTTACAGCATGTGCATAATTTTTACTCTGATCATGACGTGAGCTATATGATGCCCGTAAGAAAAGACCGAGTCTATGAAAGAAGATTAATTACACAAGCAGAAGTAGCTAGTGTTGCACAAGGAACTGTATTCCTATTTCAAAGATAAATACCCAGCTACAAATATTGGAGTCTCAAAATTTTGTGAGTTGCGGCCAAAGCACCGTGTTCTTGCCAATGCCAGTGGAACCCATACTGTGTGTGTCACACCAGAATTTCAAGTTAATGATTGAAGAGTGTAAGCTGAAAGTGCTAACAAAATGTGAAGAACACACATTACCATCATACAAGCACTGTAGCATTTATTACATGCAATCCTGCACTACCAGCATGTTTCTTAGGTTCACGTTCCTATTGACCAAGTGTGACAAGACTAACTGATTATCTGTATGATCTGTTCAGTAAGAACTGCATTGACGAAATTACATATAAGTGTTGGTTAACTATGGGCAGGGGAATTCTAGAGGCTATAACAAAGTCAACAGATGATTTCATCGAGGTGTTTACATCAAGGTTACAACAGCTCCTGGCACACTCATTTATCTTCCAGCAGCAGTCACATTTCTGTAAAATCACTAAATAAGGTATCAAAGTAAATGAGTATCTTCTTTGTGACTTTGCAGAAAATTACTCTTTCACCATTCAGGATGAGGTACAGGGATTCGACTGGAATAATTCACAGGCTACAATTCACCCATTTGCAGCTTACTATAGAGACTGAAGCACTAATAGACATGTATCATACATGGAAATATCTGACTGCCTTCAGCATGATACAGTGTGCATTTATTCTTTCCAGAAAAATTACAATTTCTTAAAATGTCAGTTTTCAAATCCAAAGCACATTTATTACTTTTCTGAAGGATGTGCTACCCAATATAAAAACAAAGAACTTTATGAATCTGTCCTACCATCAGGAAGATTTTAATGTTACAGTAGAATGGCATTTTTTGCTACAGTGCATGGTAAAGGACCTTGTGACGGAGTCCCAGGGACTGTAAAGAGATTAGCAAGATTTGCCAGCCTCAAGCGAACTAATGAAAATCATATTTTGACATCAACATGGACCATCTCCGTCATTTTTGTTTCCTGCCAAACCAGACACTTGTGTCATTATCACAAGAGAGAATCCAGTGGCACCAACTGGAAGGACATGCAATCTCCCTGCATCAGATTTGGCGAACATGAACAATTTAGTTGGAGAATTATGAGGAGAGATCTAATCACTTTTCATTAAAATTTTAACGTAAATGGTTCATAATACCATTATAATAATGCAAACCATATTTTTGTAGGATATTACTTATGGATTGTACGTTACCATAATTTGTGTTTCATATAGTGAGTTACCTTCTTCATTTCGGTAGAGTATTGATGCTGACAATTTTTTGTGAATGGTAAATATCAAGATGTCACACCAAAGGCACCATAGTGACATAATGGAACAATGAAAAATATTTTTTTCAGAAAATTTGAAGATGGGTGTTCTGAGATATTCAAAGTCAAAAGTCGAGATCAATGACCTTTAGAATAAAACTTTTCAGAAACCTGCCATATCAGTGTAAAGGTCTATTCATTGGCTTTCCAATGGTACCATTTTCATTGCTGTAAATTAGAACCAGAATTATAGTGTTTTATGTTGAGAAAGACAAGTAAATTTCGCACAAATTCCAAACTTTCCAGACGAGTAACTTTTCACAGTTGTAATACAGCCCTGCAAATCGCTATTTTTCCATCTCTTATCTGGGTCATTGAATACACCAAATTTGAAAGAAATCTGAAATGGTCAGGTTGGGAATGTTACTTACCTGTGTTGAATTGACATGGAATGACCCATACACCAAAAGTTGACTTGAAATTGAAGACAGTAAACCACATCACACAACTTTTAGAGATTCCATTATCTTGCGGTTCATTTGTGGAACAGAGTTTACAATGACTGTTTTTTTGATAGCATCAAGCACCAAATTCTTTGTGATTGTATCATGTTTAATGTATAAAAATTGTAATAAGTGTAGTGGAAGTAAAGTACGAATTTTTGAAGGGTTCAATATCTGCATTTCTTATTGATATGCAGCAGCTGGTACTGCACTAAGACTTTCTTCATGGCAGCACATTTGAAGGACTGTCACAATGTCTGACAAGAAGACACCTTTTTATAACAAAAATCTTTATTCTTCACTTGTAGAAACACACACACAAAAGTACAAACTTTCATAAAGGGCATTTGCCAATATTTTTGGAATGACCTGCCCACTGAGTTCATGTATCGTTCACTTCTGTGATGTTCATTTGCTTAAACACTTTCTCTCGTATCTCTTCATTCTGAGGCATCATCCTTAGACACTGAGAACGGTTCAGATACAGTTTCTGCACCACAGTCTGCTATAACAACATCTTGGTTTGGCCTGTCTCTGCCATCTGTAGGTGTGGATTCAATCTTCCTGACAATATCCTGAAATCAAAATTAATACATCAGGAGTACCTCAACAAAGTTTTCATAAGGTACAGCAGATACATTTGCACAATGTTGCAAGCAAGCAGAAATGCAGAATGTAAGTGTCCCATTTTCAATATTTCCTGTCTGAAAAAGAAAAATATCTTTTATGATTACTTCTCTCATTGACCAACATCCCTGAGCAAAGATTGGCAAATACAATATTTTCTTACAAGTTGATAGAGCCACTCATGTCATTTGGCATGTACTATGATAGCAGTAACAGGGAACATCTCTATTCTAACATCATGGTTTATGTTGCTACCGTAACAGTCGTGGGCAGTCACAACAGAACAGCTGACTTGGAGAGACAATAACTATATCCTGTTGAAATATCAAGCATTTGCATTTAACTTGAAGGTGGTGTAAAGGCAAATAGGCCCACACAAAAATATTATAACACTTCATTCATTGTTTTGCCATTGCCATATCTGCACCTACACACATACTCCACCGTAAGGTGCGTGGCAGAGGGTATACTGTACCACTACAATGCATTTCCTTTCCTATTCCACTCCCAAATAGAAGAGGAGAAAAATAGAATTCCTATATGCCTCTGTACGAGCCCTAATCTCTCTTATCTTGTCTTTGTGATCACTATGTGAAATTTAAGTAGGTGGCAGGAAGATCGTACTACACAGCTTCAAATTCCGGTCCTCTAAATTTCCTCAACAGAAATTCATGAAAAGAACATTGTCTTTCCTCCAGCGATCCCCATTTGAGTTCCCGGAATATTTCTGTGACACTTGCACATTGGTTGAACCTACCAGCAAGAAGATAGGCTAAGGAAAGGGAAACCTACATTTTTAGCGTTTGTTGATTTGGAGAAAGCTTTTGACAATGTCAACTGGCATACACTCTTCCGAATTCTGAAGGTAGTGTGACAACAACACAGTGACCAACGGTGCTTTCCAGTCGTGTGCGCACAGGGTGATACCTGCTAATTTCCATATATGTCAAAAATATTTTAAATGTAGCAGACACGCTGGGTTAGCAAGGGCTTTGCTATTGTTTAGAATCATCTTTGAGTAGGGAGTTATCGCTGATAGCGCAGAGGCGCACAGCGAGGAGAAGGAGTCGTTGAGAAGTAGTGGTGGAGAGACGGATTCGTGACATGGTACACTCAGTGGTGTATGGCAAAAGTACGTGAAGGAGAATGCATGTTGGATTGGCACTAGTGGAGGAGACGGCGAACAGGCAATATTATTTATTCATATGGCCACAGCTCAAATAATTAATAAATGCATCAAGAGGAATGCTCTGGACCCAAAATTGTAATTAACATTTGTCGCGAAGAAGAGCCTGTGTTTGCCAATTGTTAAGCGCCAACAGTATCCAATCAGCAGCACCACGTCACACACCAAATTCAGTAAGTTCTGTCCAGTTTGTCTTAGCATGTACAGCTAACCAGCATATTAGTGACGACTGTTCAATAGCGAACACTTATTTGTTAACCTGTGTTTAAAAATCATTACCCATAGTCATTGTCCAGACGGGTTCCTTCCTCATCCATTGTTTTTCCAAAAATATTCACGAAGTTATAGAAAACTAAAAATCAGAGTCATTAAAGACAATGTGACAGTCATTAATAAAAAATGTGTTCAGAAAAGTATTACTAAATGTAGCTTATGCCAGTGTTGCTGATCAATAGGTTTGCTAAGTTGAACGAAACTGCTAGACTAACTTTCAATTTCAAGAGATATTTCAATACAAGTGTAAATGATTAATTGTTTTCCACTGCATATTATTTTGAGGTAAAGTTGGTTGCAAGTACTGACTAGTGAGAATAGTAATTTACAAGTGTTTAAATGCTAATAATTCCTGGTTAAAGAAAAAGTTAATCAGAAGGTTAAATGGTTCTTTTCTAAATATTCAGTGTTATCACGACAAGTCATTAATTAATTTTCGAGCTTGCCATTAGTACAGTTAATAGTTCAGTTACAACTTTATTATTGCTAAAGCGCACGGTATACTCGCTGCAGAATAGTTTCTGGTACTTATATAAACTATTAATTATTTGAAGCTGTAAATATTAAGTATTAAGGTGAGAGTTTTGCACGATTTGCTGCATGTTGCATTTGCGCGGCTACGACTTGCATTTCGCTGTCTTACATTGAACCCCTGTGTTAGTGAACTATTTCTCAATAATTAGTATATTGTCAGTGTCATTTGTACCGGATTTGATGCACATACTGTGATTCACGGCCCACCAAAATTTTACATAATTTTTCACGTTTGTTAATTAACTTTGCTATTATTGACATCCCACCAAATTATTTGCTCTTACATCGAGCTGGCAACCGTAAATCAATAAGTTATTCACTTTTTCCAAATTAATCCATGTGTTCCATTTGTTCCGCAATTTTTTTTCATTTAAACATTTATAATTTTATTCCAAATTTTACCTTCCACTTTATTCCTATCGTTTTTGTCTACCAAAGAGGTGCAGCAACGTTCTGGTTATAGCCTCCGCTACATTTTCGGCTTCATTACCGATAGCTTTTCCACCAAATTAAGATTATTAGGCACACGGGTCATTTTTCTAATTATCATAGTCTAATCGGTGGTGTAGGATGGGTAGGGTTATAGTAGCAGGGGTAAAATATAGGGAGCGAAGAGTTATATTCAACCTATACAAAAACCAGATAGCAGTTATTAGAGTCAAAGGGCAAGAAAGGGACGCAGAGGTTGGGAAGGGAACAAGACAAGGTTGTAGCCTTTCCCCAATGTTATTCAATCTGTACATTGAGCAGACAGTGAAGGAATGGAAGGAGAAATTTGGAGAGGGAATTACTGTTCAGGGAGAAGAAATAAAAAGTTTGTGGTTTGCCGATGGCATAGTAATTCTGTCAGAGACTGCAAAAGATCTGGAAGAGCAACTGAATGGAATTGAAAGGTGGTTGTTGTGGATTTTTAAAGGGGGGCTAAACGACTGGGTTATCAGTCCCCTGTTCCTAGCTAAGAGTTCACTTAATACGATTATCCATTGAAAACGAGCACCTCATAGCCCATTTAACAAGATGATGAAGGAACAAGGGGCGCTAAAATGGCAACATAAAAAGGGAAAAACCATAAAAGTTGTTGATCAAATAAGCAACGTTAAAACAGCACAGCAGAAGATTTAGGCTGGCTGATCACTGGGGTAATAATCGATGAGCCAGCCATTCTGCACGTACTAAAACTGCCAATTAAAAAAAGACTAGCAAGACGAAAGTGGCAACATATTAAAACTGAATGGCGGGCGCCTGAAAGATCGATCTTCAGGTGCCACCATTAAATCACGTGATAAAATCTAGCTTCGCGAATAAAACCTAAAACACGGTTAACCATGGATTCATCTTCGGTTAAAATCAAAGAAAGTGCAGAATGGAGGATAAAAGACTGCCGCAATGCAGCTAAAAGCAGACAGTCCGACAAGATGTGGACCACCGTCAGCAGCGCGCCACAACAACAGTCCGGTGGATCCTCACGACGTAAGAGGTAGCCGTGAAATGAAGATATAAGATTATCATTAACAAGAGTACAACGAAGGTAATGGAATGCGATGTCAGAAAAATCAGGCGATACTGAAGGAATTAGATTAGATAATGAGCCAATAAAAGTTTTGTTATTTGGGTAGCAAGATAACTTCTGATGGTCGAAGTAAAGAAGTTATAAAATGCAAAATGACTTTGGGAAGAAAAGCTTTTCTAAAGAAGCAAAACTTGTTAACACCCAATACTAATTTTAATGGTAGGAAGTCCTTTCTGAAAGCATTTGTCTTGAGTGTAGCATTGTGTGGCAGTGAAACGTGGACGATAAGGAGTTCAGACAAAGAAATGATAGAAGCTTTTGAAATGTGGTGCTACAGACGAATGATGAAAATTAGATGGGTAGATTACGTAACTAATGAGGAGGTGCTTAACCGAACTGGGGAGAAATGGAGTTTTTGGCATATCCTGACTAAGAGAAGGGATAGATTCGTTGGACACATTCTGAGACACCAAGGAATTGTCAGCTTAGCATTAGAAGGAAGTGTGTGGGGTAGCAATCGTAGTGGGAGACCAAGGGACGAATACAGTAAGCATATTCAAAAGGATGTAGGTTGCCGAACGTATTCTCAGATGAAGAGACTTGCACAGGACAGGGTAGCATGGAGAGCGGCAAACCAGTCTGCGGACTGAAGACGACGACGACAACAACAACAACCTATATGGTATGAGATGGCTGCACTGGGAGGAGCGGGGCCTAACCTAACAACCAATGCACTACGAGGATAATAATGTCGACACAAAGAAAAAATAATAGAAAATGAAACTCCACTTCCATGCCAAACAGACTTCCAGTTATATTAAAGTTTAATAGGTCACTTGAATCAAGGTTTTGGCATATGTCAGTGAAACTGCCATCTTCCAACTGAATCCAGATTGCAGGCTACACAACTAATCACAAAGTAGATTCTACTTTCGAGATGAAGTAAAAATAAATAAATAAATAAATAAAATATATCTCTGGTAATTTAATTCTATACTTTTCAATGAGGTAACCATGGAGATGGCCATGCTGGGTATGCCTATCTACTAGGAAACAATTTGTATTAACGACTTCTGTGCCATCAAACAATTCAAGGAGTGCCTGGAATTGGCAATGGAGGATTGATGGGGAAACCGAGACTTATGAATCCAAGGACAAGTCCAACCTAAGCTGCAAGAGAGGAAAGCACCAGGAAGGGGAGTGGGAAGAGTAGTGGAAAGTGAGGGGGAAGGGATTCGAGTGATGAGAGAAGAGATTGGACACAGGCCGCTATCAGGAGACCTGACCTGTGCAATCTCTGTGGGGTTGGGAATGCAGCAGTCAGAAAAATGAACCTGCAGTTTGTATGGTGGGGTGAAGAGTGAACAAGGACAACATACAAGGTCAGCAACTGCTCCCAGTGGAACAGCAGCCTCAGCAACATTGCATGCAAGCTCATGGGCTTGTGTGAAAAGCCGCCTCTGCTAAGCCACCAGTATTTAGAATGGGGTGTAAGACCTGCAACGTAGAAGAAGCTGCCAACTCTTACACCTGGTTCCCATAATCCAGACATGACTGGATAAGGGCCTTATAAAGCTGCAAGAGGGTTGGACGGGGGGCTCCCCAAACAGTGTGGCCGAGACAGCACAGTATGTTTAGCCGTCGCCTGCACCCAAGTGAGACGGTCATCAAATTGCAAGCCTGAAAAGCAGTGCATCTCTTGACATGAAGCAAGAAATACAATTTAGGTTCCGTGTGTACCGCCCCACATCAACAAAAATATGTGACCCGGGCTTTCGAGGCAAAAAAAACTGGAAACCATGGGCAAACACCCAGGACTGCGTCTTTCGAATAACTATCTGTAACCGCTGTTCAGCTAAAATACGTGCACAAGTCAACAGCATACAAGGAGGAGGAAACCGATGACCCCAAAGCCACAGCAAGATCATTAATTGCAACTAAAATTCCATATGAAAATTGGAAGTGGGCCACTGCAAGGCTGCCATAAAGCATAGACACCAGGTGAAGTCATCTGTATGTATGGTCGACTTCAGCGACACTAGATGTCGACAGCAGAGTGGCCCTAAGGAAACCCACCCTTCCCTCTGTTATGGGGCCGAGAGTCCCCTGTTTTCTAAGATTCATATGAGCTTCCAAGTCACCATACATTCAAGGAGTTTGCATGCAATGTTGGTGAGGCTAATCAGCTGGTAACTATCAGCCATCTGCAGATCTGCCCCAGAGTCATCACCTGGATAATGATGCTACCCGACCATCGGGATGGGGAAACGCCCTCAACCCAGAGATGATTGAGCAGGGAGAGAAGTTGGTGCTTAAAATCTGCTGATAAGGAACTGGAACAGCTGACTGAATGCCATTTTGTCCTGGGAAGGTAACAAGACACACATCAAGGGAACTTTGGAACTCCCATTCACCAAACAGGGTGTTTTATGTTTACTGGCGACTCGTGTGAAATGACAGCTGCCTACATTCAATCCGTCCTTTAAGAGTGCAGAATTCCAAACTGTAGGCTCAATTGCAGAATGGCACACATAATGCTCTACCATATGTTCGGCAATAGTGTTAGGGTCAGTGCAAAGCGAACCCTGAATATGAAAACGGGATTCCTACTGTTGGGCGGTATCCAAAGAGGCGCCAAACTTGCAACCACAACCAGGAAGGGGAGGCATGGGAACCAATGCTGCATATGTACCTCTCTAAGGAAGCTAGCTTGCTTTGCTGTATCAGTCATTGCACTTGAGGCCGAAGACATTTGAATGTAATTAGATGTGCAATGGAAGGGAGGCGGCATTGTAGCACTCACCAATGGTCCCAGATGGCCTCGGTAATCTCCTGTGCCCACCGAGGCACGGACTTGCGCCCAGGTGAACCAGTGGTGGTCAGAACAGCAGAAGCTATGGCAGCAGTGACCTATACATGAGTCTTCAGAGAAGGAATGCACAGACAATAGTGAAGATGTCAAATCAACTGGTTATGGCCCTGGAAGAATTCCTATACCAGGACTAACCAATGATGAAGGGGGAAAGTAAACTGTACGACATTCTTCCAGAAAGAGGAATCCTCCTATATACCTTGATGACTATGCTCTTCCTGCACTTCATGCCGAGTCATTTGTTGATGTACCGAAACCTTACAAGGAAATTGCAACTTGTGAAGATAAGTAACTCTGGTATAAAGCTGTACAGGATGAAATCGACACTTTAAAGCAAAATAAGATTTGGAGTTTTATTGAAATACTCCCCAGAAGGATGTGGGTTGTGAAACTGAATAAGGACAATGGAAACATAAGCCACAAGGCTAGAACTAAGGCTAAAGGATGTTTCAGGGACAGGTATTTGACTATGAAGAAACACATTATGCAGGAAGGGCTCAGCTTATAACTGTTGAAATAATGCTTCTGATTGCAGTCCAACAAGGATTGGTCTTGGAACAATTTAATGTTGCCAATGTTTTTCTTCATGGTTTACTAAAAAAGGAAATACACATGGCTTCCCCTAAAGGAGTTTTATTTCTGAAGCTCTGGAAGACTGAAGCAAGCACTGCTAGAATGGAATCATATTACGTACACACGTGTTGTGTCAAAGATTCACTCAGTCAGGAGTAATTAAATGCCTTTACTACACAATTTTAAAAGGAATTTATTATTCACATTGTGCTTTGCACTGTTGATACTCTGATGGTAGGAAATGATGAGAGAGGAAATGGAAAAATTGAAATTTAAGTTGAAGCAAAAGTATAAACCACAATCATTCTTGAGAATTGACATTTCAAGGAATGAAGGAGAAATGTATCCAAGTCAATCATCATATCTGAAGAGTTTCCTACAACAATTCAACATTCAAGATTATAAACCGGTCAAGACAACTATAGAAATCAAGAATAGAGAAGGACCCATAGGCTACACCATGAAGTGAGTTAATTGGGTGTTTGATGTATGCAACAACAGCAACCAGAGCGGATGTGTGCTGTAGACAGCTTCTTGAGCAGAATCTCACCTACAAAACAGATTTCATGTAAGCTTAGTGGGAAAGAATAGCAGGTGGCAAACACAAAAGAATGGCCTCCCCAAGGCAGTGTTCTGTCCCCAGTGCTGTTCAACATTTACACAAACAACCAACCTACTGCTAGTGATACAAAGCACTTCCTTTACGCTAATGACTTTGCCATAGCAGCTCAGCAGTTTAAGAGAGATTGCAAGAGGCCTTGTCAGATATGTCTATTTCGAGGAAAATTCGTTGAAGTCCAAACCAGCAAATACTCAGGCGTGTGCCTTCCATTTGAAGTCTAAGAAAGCCAGGAGAAAACTACTAATTAAATGGGATGGTTTCTCTATAGAACAGCCCAGCCAAAGTACCTTGGGGTAATACTCTATCTGTTTCAAACATACAAATCTCTTTGTCAAAAGAACCGACAAAAGACAACAACCAGGAATCAACTTCTGTAGAAGCTGATAGGAAGTAAATGGGGTTGATTAGAATGACGGCTGTAGCTTGTGTCATTCCACAGCTGAATATGCATGCCCAGTGTGGAACAGATCTGCACACGCAAAAGAGATGAACATCGCCCTCAACAAAATATGTAGACTTGCCTGTTTGAAGGCAACGCCACTGGGACAACTCTATAGAGTGGCCGGTTGTGAAGCACCTGTAACTCAACGACTTGCTGTAGAACATACTGAAAGATTTAGGCAAGCATTCGATGATAGACACCCTCTCTTTGAATCATCAGAGGCACGGAGATGGCTGAAATCCCAAAGAAGTTTCCCGAGGTCTGTCCCCATGGAACCACTAGAAACCCCCACCAGGCTATCGCTTGGATTGGAGAAGCTGAAAGTCTCTGAACCATCTCAGAACAGGAGTCGCCTCTGTAAAGACGAACCTAGTGAAATGGGGAATCATCGATGAAAGCAACTTCAGATGTAACTGTGGGGAGAGACAAAATATGGAACACCTCCCGACATACTAGAACAGCCCAAGGACCTGCTCCCTTGATGATTTATGGAACGCTAGAGATAATGCCCTAGACATGGCCCGATACTGGGCTGATGTGCTATGATTGATTTGAACACGAAAAAGTAAAAGTAAGCCTTGAGCAGAAACCAAAAACAATCGATTGGAAGAAACCTTGTGATACATCAAAGGAGCCATCAATATAAAACTATGTTATCATAAAGAAATCAAGATTTTTTTTGTCTATGCTGATGCAAGTGGGAATGCAAAGGAAGACGCAATAGGCCTGCCTACATAAGGCTTTTTCCCTTCAATGATTTGTTAATACTGGCTATTGGGCAACAAGGAAACAGACAAAGGGTGCTTTGTTCTCAGAGGCAAAATATGTAGCTCTGGCAACAGCTGCTGCAAAGCTACTGTGGCTAAAATATTTGCTTTATGATATTAGAGTTCCACTCTAGCTACCAATTTCTATATTCGATGACAGTCAAGTCTTGTATATGGATAAAGGAAAAATGGTATGATCTCTTGAGGCACATCATGGATCAATATAACTGATGTGTCAACTTCACAACTGCAAAGTACCAGGGCATAATTGAAGACCACGATAAAACCTGGGCTTTGACCAACGTCACCATATCCGAGTGTCACAAGATATACCAACTAGCAAAACAAACACTATCAACAAATATAAACAGATGGGATATCTTAATACTTATGTACTATAGATAATATGTGATTATCCTCTTAAGTTACAGATTACCACAACAGGATGTACCATCAATCACAGGTTACGGTCCAAAAATTTGCTGAAGATGCATTCACTTGCTGAGAAATTGTTGACCTTTACCTAACAATAAGAGAGAAGCTACTAATCACTTTTTAAACAAAATCTTAATCTATAATCTGCTTGTAAACAAACTATTACCTTTAACTCTTAAGGCCCCAGATTGCAGATATCTTTACCAAAGGATTGCCCGTTCTTGGATTCATCAGTCTGAGAAGCTTGCTATATTCAACTTTATTTTTGTAAGATAGTTGTCCGATTTGGATATTTTGTGTTACATGTAAAATCCTTACATTGGGAAGGGGTGTTGAGAAACCAATTTACAGATTTTATCTGGGTCAGTTTTTAAAAGAATACTCTGCCTTTTTCTGCTTTCAGTTGTTTCAATTTTTCTTTTGAATAATTCAGTTATAGGCCTAATCACACCTAAATGTTTGAGATTTTTTTATGAATGAGAAATAGTAAACTTCATGGGGGCCTACTGCTTGTTTATGATTTTGTAGATGAAACCAATTATTTTTAGAAGTAGTTATTCAAAACTAACACTTTGTTCACCTACCTTGCTGAATCAACTAATATAACAAATCATGTAATACTTTATACATGCTTACCATTCCCTTCAACACTTTTCCAAAAACAACATGCCTCCCATCAAGCCATGGTGTTTGTTTTGTTGTGATGAAAAACTGAGAGCCATTTGTGTCCTTTCCTGCATTGGCCATTGATAGCCAACCTGCTCCATAATGCTTTAGCTTGAAATTTTCATCAGCAAACCTGTCTCCGTAGATACTTCTACCTGGTAGTAAGAAAATACTATTGCTTTACACATAAGAATGACAAAACTGTATTAAAAGTATCATAGCTATTAAATTTTCCACATGAACTAACGAAACAGTGGTCTTAAACTCCGAAATAAAGTATAGTATATACAGAGAGAGAAAATGAATATCAACAGGCTTCAAGATGTTACCCACCTCCAGTTCCATCACCTTTGGTAAAATCACCACCTTGTATCATGAAGTCCTTAATCACTCTGTGAAACTTGCTTCCCTTGTAACCTTCACCAGCAGGCTTTTGTGCAAGCTCTACAAAATTCTTCACTGTCTTAGGTACAGTTTTACCAAACAAACCAATCTCTACTCTACCAACTTTCTCCTCTCCGATCTTTATGTCAAACCATACCTAAAACGGCAATGATACAATATATTATACAGCAAAAGCAAGGAAGTGTTAAAACACACACTAAACAGACCTATTTACACCGAACTTGTATGTATTAAAATTATAAGTATGTCGTCCCCAATGGTTTTACGAAATTTAACTACGGTTAGATGTGAATCATCTAGAATAGGCTATATAGGTAATATTGAAAAAAAAGTATTACTTCCTAAAACAATGTTGACTGTATTTTATTCCGGTACCTTATCAGTTACTTTAGGGCCTTTCTTTTGCTCGCCCTCTGCCGAAACAACATAACATAGCACAAAAACAAAAACTGGCACTAAAACTTGCCAACGTGCCATTGTTTCAATAAAGCCACAACAACGTTACTTCGCCACCAATGATACAGCCACGCTGTCACTGAGTGACTGAACTTCCAACGACCCCTCTCTATTGTTTTCTCACAACACAGACGTATAAAATCTGAAGGTATTCGTTGTCCAATCAGAATTAAACAAATCACGGCCTTCGAAATCCAAAGATTCCGATAGTGTGTTTGATCTCTCCCCATCTGTTTCAAATCACAATGCAGGTTTACCTCCACGCAAATCACTTCGAGATATAGGACCGATTAATCTCATATTTTATACTCAGCATATATTTTTTTAGGGTAAGTCAGTTCACACAATTTCAAGCGAATAAGAAAGATTTACACACTGCATCGAAGACGATAGAGACCGTTTATCGATTCTTGCTCCAGTCTCTAGCACGGAACAAGTTGGTCTTGCACGTAATTCCCAAGTTATAAAATGTCACAGTTTCAAATTCCCCTAAAAGCCAGCGAAGCTAGCGTAATATTAAAGGCAGTAGGCTAAAATCCGAAGTTGATAGCAGTGAGTTTTATGGTAAATAGCCTTCCGAAAGGACAGACTAACTGAAAGTGGTGTATTTTTAGCAGTAGACAAGAAACTGAAATCTATCAAGACAGGAATTAAAGTTGCATACGAGACTGCACATGAGTCAGTATCAGGAATGGGCATAATACTGTCACTGGAAATTTTAGAGAAAACCTCAGTTCACTAATACATACTTTCCCTCATCAATATTGGGAGACAGTAATTCTTCCAACAGTAAAATGGGACAGTCACAGCTTCGTTAGTAGTGGATAGCACAGGACATAATTTATTGCAAAACATACTAACATAGACAGATCACATTAGTACAAAAATTAATTTCATTAATCCGTTATTAAGAAATTTAACTTTCTTAAACGTTAATGTATAACTTTGCAGAAGATTAATCGAAAGTAAATTGCTAACATAATGGAAACATGCATATATGATGTCAATGTGAAGATTTGTGTTTAGTGAAGTAAGCAAGTGAATCACACATTGCTTAAATAAAAATGTTTTGAATAGGTAAGTTGAAGCAAGGCATCGAATATAAATTAAAAAAAAAATAGTTTAATCATTTGAAAATGTAGTTCTACATTTAATTAGCAGTCTTAAATCACAGGAGAATGTGACGATAATAACAATAATAATAATTTATTGTCATTAGGCCGCTATGACAATAGACAGTGTCATATAATACAATACAATTGATAATATAACACAGTGTAGTTATGGCAGTAGATAATGCCAAATACATAATATAATACATTTGATAATATAACACAGTCTAGTTGCAAGCCTAACATTTCTATTTTACAGTTGATAAATTCCGTTATATCGTAGAATGGGTGAGGAATTAACCATTCATATAGTGTTTGCTTCAATGTGACTTCTGGTAGATCTTGTATGTTTTGTGGCACCTTATTAAATAATTTATTCCCTACAAGTTCATAACTGTTTAGTGATTTTGGCAGTCTGTGTATGGGATGTAGATACATTAACTGCTTCTTGTGTTGTAACAATCTATTTCTGTGCACTCTGCTTCAGGTAATTTCTTTTTGGTATAAATTAAAAGCACACACATATCGGTTAATTCCAGTTAAGATTTTTTGTTCACAGAACAATGGATTTTATGTGAGAAGCCTGTAATTATACATGAAGTGGAAGTGAGGAATTTGAAGGGGAGTGGGGAAATTAATTATTTTATTAATTTATGAAGTGTAATATTTTCTTTATTTGTTTAAAGTTAATTCAATATGTTCCATTTTATTTTGCCAATCCCAGTACATAATATAAATATACCGACTAGAAATTAATCTCTGATTATTAAGTATATAATTCAAACAAATTATGACTAGTCTCTTCATCTGTCACAAAATACGTTATCTGCTGTCTGTGAGCCGATGTAGATGCATTGCATGGACATGATTTATAAAGTTTAGGGCTATTATACCAAATTTAAAAGATATGTGTGAAACCTTCATAAAGTGTACAAAAAATTGTTTATATAGTGCTAGTGATCAGTTATACCAATTAGGCCTTCAAGACGACCCCAACCAGTATTTTTTTCCACGTTACATCTCAGTACTGTTGTAGTATTTTAACAGCTGGGCTACAGTACTAACAATATTACCAATTATTAAAGAGAAATGACAAATTCTATTCGAATATCTTCTACCAACTCAAATACTGACATACATGAGAATCAGATAGTAACTGACATAATTTCATAAAGTGCATGACATCTATGATTTCAATGAAGATGGTATAAACAAGTAGTCATCTGAACTACCATGTAACACATTTTGTGAATACTATATTCAGCAGCTAAATTGACAGCCCGCAGTTTTCATAGCAGGAATGAGAAAGACAACATTTTCATAAATAATGTCCTTAACTTATTTGAAAACTGCTTTCCCCCAAAACTAACACAGACTAGACCCAAGTGTATAAAGAAGCTGGGCACCATTAATCAAAATTTTAGCTTCATTAATCATTAATCTGTTACTAAAAAGTTAACTTCAATAAATCTTAAAGCATTATTTTAGGGACAATTTAACGGAAATTAATGATAATCGTTACCTTGTAAAAGCGAAAACTCGCTTTCAGTTTCCAAATTTATATATTTGGGTTGTTGTATTATTAAAGTGTGTAATTAAATGAAACATATTACGCTATCTGATATATAAATAAAAACTAGTGTTACTCACACACTACATGCTGGTACTCGGCTGTGAGCATAAAAAAATGAGGACTAATCATATAGTACATTGTAAAGGCCAATTCACACTGTCCGTCACGTCAACGTCACGTCACGGCACCGTCACGTCAAGTTGTATTTACACTGTCCATCAGTGTCCGTCACGTCAATTCGCCCATCTCAATATGTGATGTTGAAAGTGAGGTTATGATTTGCGATCTGTTATGTAGAAAGTCATAGTTTAACATTAGAATTGAGGGAACAACAATGCTGAACGTTATTGACGGCCAAAGAAAACTTTACAGTGAATGTTTTTGGCCAACTTACTGGAAACTGAAACAACATTTCAAAACATCGAGATCTATTTTCAAGCGAAAAAATAAACATATGAAAACATCAAACAATACTTATAACAGCACAAATAGCGCCTGTTTACTTTATCCATTACGATTTACCTGCTGACATTGTTAATACCATCGTAAATAACTGAATTTTTGTCTTTCATTAGAACTGACTTTTTCATTTAAAATATTATTTAATGAAAAATGCGTAATCAAATTACAATCTTATTCAAATAAACAGTTTGCTTCAGTCATTTCTGTTACAATGTTACATAAAATAAACCATTTTTTGGTTTCAGATATCCGACCTCGATTTTAAGGGGACACTCAATTAATAAAAATATTTAATTTGGCATGGAACATTTGAGATTTTACCTCTAAAACGAAGTATAACAACAAAATAAAGATGAATAAGACACATTTACTTATAAACAGTGCAATCGTCGACTGCAACATGTAATTCGTGTGTAGAAGAAGGTTAACTTCCAATGTTAGCAGACGGCCGTTCCGTCAAACCATTCTTCTCAAGAAAGCTTGATGTGATGTTGACGTGACGTGATGGTCCGGTGATGGAGAGTGTGAATGCCGCCATTAGAAATACATTGCGGAATGTCCTGACGGATGGTGACGTGATATGACAGACAGTGTGAATTGGCCTAAAACTTGTAAAATCGCAAACGTAGGCTTCCGCGGCAGTTGTCACTATCAATAAAATTCTTCTGGGTATGATACCGCGTCGTCATTTTGTAAACTTTGCCGACGTTTCGGCCACTATTGCAGGCGGCCTTCATCAGGGTCTATGTCTGACTGCTGACTGTACGATCGCTTGGTGTTTATATACCAGCGGATGAAGGAGAGGAAGGAGGCGTAGGTTATCCTTTATTGGTGGTTATATTATTGCACGCCATTGGTGGAAAGGGGCGTTGCTGATTGGTGTTTTAATGGCTGTTTTTTCATATGATTGACCCTTATTGGTCAAAAAGGACGTTTCCTATTGGCTTTTGCATTAGAACTTGCTATTGGTGGAATGGACCTGGGAGAACGGACAACGGTTGCGGCGTGCCGCTGTCGACGTTGCCTGGCACAGACGGCGGCGGGCCGGTGCTCTGCATGTTCGCGGCCGCTGTGGTCTCCGGGGCGCCTGCGCGAGTCATTCCACGCGCGGTGCCGTCACGTAGCGTTGCAACTGCTGGCAGCCAAGACGCCGGCAACCTGTAGCCATCCTCCCTGTTCATATTGGCGGGACGCTTCGCTATTTCTATAGCCTTTCTAATCTTCCTCCTCGTTGAGAATGGTTGTTTTGCCAGCATGCGGGCCTCACTGAAAGATAACTGTTATCCGCACTGATTGTGGTGCTCAGAAACCGCTGACTTTGTGTGCTGTCCAAGCCGTATGTACCTTTCATGTTCCGAAAGCCTCGTGCAGATTGCTCGTCCGGTCTCTCCTATGTAGACCAGCCAACACTCGCAGCTTATTTCATAAACGCCGGTATTACTCAGTTTGTCAACCGCGTCCGCAGGCACCGAGGATCTATGGGGTACCGAAGGTTCATAAAGAGGATTTCCCTTTGCGTCCTATAGTGGCCAGCATTAATTCACCCACATACAAGCTGGCAAAAGAGCTGGTACCAAAGCTCCGATATCTGGTGAGCCACACAGAGTCATACGTCAAGGATTCGACCCATTTCGTGGCACTTTTAAAAGAGAAGAGTGTATCAGTCACGGATCTGATGGCTAGTTTCGATGTAACATCGTTATTCACTAACGTACCAGTGTCAGACATAATTAACATATTAGAAGAGCGCTTAGCACCTGACACCTGTGACTTAGTACGCCACTGCTTGACGACCACCTACTTCAAGTGGAAAGGAGAATTTTATGAACAAACAGACGGTGTAGCTATGGGCTCCCCTCTTTCGCCGATTGCAGCAGACATCTTCATGCAAGCTTTTGAAGAAACGGCTCTCCAGTCAGTGCCACTACACCCAGCATGCTGGCTGCGATACGTTGATGATACTTTCGTCATCTGGCCACATGGGAAAGAGGAGCTACAGAA
This sequence comes from Locusta migratoria, assembly GCA_026315105.1. Taxonomy (NCBI): domain Eukaryota; kingdom Metazoa; phylum Arthropoda; class Insecta; order Orthoptera; family Acrididae; genus Locusta; species Locusta migratoria. Next base: position 8,241,343 of record CM048747.1, read on the forward strand.
CTTCCACAAACATCTCAATCGGCAGCACAGCAAAATACATTTCACTATAGAAGTAGAGAAGAATGGGGTGCTGCCTTTCCTCGACGTTGAAGTCTACCGAAAGTCTGATGGTAAACTCGGCCACAGGGTGTACAGAAAGGCTACCAGCACAGGAAGGTACCTCCACGCCTCCTCCCACCACCACTCCATGCAGAAGAAGTCCGCCCTTCAAACTTTAACAAGGAGGGCCCACAGGATCAGCGATGCCGATCACCTACAGGCGGAACTACGGCACCTCAGATCCACCTTTGTAGCTAATGGCTATGGACTGGGCGAAATAAATAAAACAATGTCCAGGAGGAATGAAAACAATAGAGGGGAACAGCAGGAAGCACAAAGCATCGCCCTATTACCTTACGTGCAGGGCGTCACTGAACATGTGGGCAAGGTTCTTCGTTGGGCAGGCATCAAGCCAGTCTTCTGCAGCACTAATAAATCTAAGGATTTCCTAGGTTCAACGAAGGACACGGTTGACAAACTGAGTAATGCTGGCGTTTATGAAATAAGCTGTGAGTGTGGGCTGGTCTACATAGGAGAGACCGGACGAGCAATCTGCACGAGGCTTTCGGAACATGAAAGGTACATACGGCTTGGACAGCACACAAAGTCAGCGGTTTCTGAGCACCACAATCAGTGCGGAAAACAGTTATCTTTCAGTGAGGCCCGCATGCTGGCAAAACAACCATTCTCAACGAGGAGGAAGATTAGAAAGGCTATAGAAATAGCGAAGCGTCCCGCCAATATGAACAGGGAGGATGGCTACAGGCTGCCGGCGTCTTGGCTGCCAGCAGTTGCAACGCTACGTCACGGCACCGCGTGCAGAATGACTCGCGCAGGCACCCCGGAGACCACAGTGGCCGCGAACACGCAGAGCACCGGCCCGCCGCCGTCTGCGCCAGGTGACGTCAACAGCGGCACGCCACAACCGCTGTCCGTTCTCCCAGGTCCATTCCACCAATAGCAAGTTCTAATGCAAAAGCCAATAGGAAACGTCCTTTTTGACCAATAAGGGAGAAGAATACAACATCCAATCATATGAAAAAACCAGCCATTAAAACACCAATCAGCAACGCCCCTTTCCACCAATAGCGTGCAATAATATAACCACCAATAAAGGATAACCTACGCCCCCTTCCTCTCCTTCATCCGCTGGTATATAAACACCAAGTGATCGTACAGTCAGCAGTCAGACACAGACCCTGATGAAGGCCGCCTGCAATAGTGGCCGAAACGTCGGCAAAGTTTACAAAATGACGACGCGGTATCATACCCAGAAGAATTTTATTGATTGTAAAATCGCCTTTGCTAGAGTCGTTCGTTTTGGCGAAAAAGTGCCATGTTCCGTAAGATGATTAGTCTTCTTGCACATGATAAAGATCTTGTCATTTGTTTATGCTTGCGGCCGGCCACCAGACATAGTGTCCTAGAAATACATAAAGATTAGTTTGTACTAATAATGATAATTGAGCAAATAAATAAAATTTGCGGGAGACTCAAAAATGTAACTTCACTGAATATCATTTGATATAAGGTACATATTGCCTTTGAGAAACATTAACCTATTAAAATTCTTGTCTGACTGTTAGGCACAGGAAAAAGACGTTTCACTGCAGCACTTGAATGTGTAGCGGTAATATGTTTTATTAAACCATCTATTAAATTATTTTCCCCAAGAAATACCACATTGTTAAATGAATATATTGATTTCATGTCTAACCACATTTTCATTAAACTTTGTGCTTTACTTGTTTAACATATTTGGCCTGAGGTCTACTTAAATTGAATGACAAAATTTCAAAAAACCTTGTACAGAAGATATGTTTAATAAAAAAAAAACGAAACGTATCTGGTGTAAAATATTTATTTAATTGCAGTCAGCTTAAGATGCAGAAACTAATATAACTAATATAATATGCTAATTTCCTGATTAGGTGTGTCAGCCATATCTCGATTCTCATAGCCTCCATTATAGATTATTTCATGGTATGCAATTTAAATTTATTCCTGTCAGCTATAATAAAGTTCAATAAGAAAATTGTAATGAAAATTAACTTTTCCAGCCTTCCTGTCCCCATTCACACCTACTGTGAGCAGATACTCCACAAGTTAGAACATTAAAAATACTTATTGGTTTAGTATGTCGTCACTGAATGTACTATTAATCAACAGGGACATAAGTAAAACATTTATTTTCATTGAAATATTCTCATTTGCCATTGTTATCACTGATGTAAACAAGAAGTATGTACAAAAATAACAGATTAATGTATTTAGGACAAGTTAATGGAACTTAGAGTCTGTTAATGTTGTTTTGAATTAACGTAACAGTTAATCCATTACTTAAAAAGGTAATTTAGTTAATTGATGATTAATGGATTAATGGACTTGTGCCCAGTTCTGGCTACAACTATAAATTAGAAAGAGTTCAAATGTAATGCTTTGGATTATTAGAAAACATACTTCAAAATACTGAAGATGGTAATATGAACATCAGAGTAAGTGCATTATCAGAATAGGATAGTCACATCAGACAACAAAATAAAGACAGTATGGGATATGGTGAAGGAGGAAACTGGTAGAACTGGAGAAAAAAGGAGCACATTGCCTTAAGAGTAAATGACAATCAGGTAACAGATGTGTGCAGTGTTGTTGAAGTTTACAATAAGCACTTCTCAACTCTTACTGGGGTTATCGGGGTCAGTAACTGCTGCAATGGAATCAATGGAATATCTCACACCTGTCACAAAAATAACTACAGTAATATGAGTAAGACACTCACAGCACCACTAGAAATTATGTCCACCACAAAATCCTTAAAATACAATAAAAAAACACAGTGGCTATGATAATATGTCAACAGATTTGATTAAATATAGTGCCTCTGAGCTAGTAATATTTTAAGTTACCTGTGTAACCAATCCTTTATCAGAGGAACATATCCTGAATGGTTGAATTAGGCTGAAGTTAAGCCATTACATAAGAAAGGAGATAAAGAAGTTCCATCAAATTTCCATCCAATTTCACTCTTGCTTGCAGTCTCAAAAATTTTAGAAAATATAATGTACAGTCATATTCTTAAACATCTTACCACTAATAAAATATTATCCATGTCACAATTCGGATTTCTAAAGGGTTCTGATATTGAGAAGGCTATCTATGCATACAGTGAGAATGTACTTAATTCATTACACAATAAACTGCAGGCCACTGGTATATTTTGTGATCTGTCAAAGGAATTTGAATGTATAAATCACAATATCCTTTTGAGTAAATCAGAATATTACAGTGTAACAGGAAATGCTGCAGAAGTTTTCAAATCATACATCACTAACAGGAAACAAAGGTTATCAATAGGAAAGAGATGTATACAGAGCTATTAGACCTCATAAAATTGGGAACTAATATATATCAATGTCCTTTCATCAGCAACATTATCGGAATCAGATGCCATATTTGTTTTATTTGGAGATGGCACTAACATTGTGATAAATAATGAATCAAATATAGCCATAGAACGGTCAGATAATGACATTTTCATGGACATTAATAAATGGTTCCTAATCGATTATCTGCTGCTAAAACTTGAAAAAACACACTATATGCAGTTTATGACTTATAAAAGGTTTACTGCCAGTATATGCCTAAAGTATGACAGCAAGGAGATAGAAGAAGTTGAAACTGTCAAATTCTTAGGCTTACAGTTTGATAATAAATTTAACTGGGAGGAACAATACACAGAGCTGTTGAAGAGCATATACAAGTCCCTGTTTACTATGCGAATGTTGTCAGATCTAGGAGATATAGAAATTAAAAAAGTTAGTGTGTTATGAATACTTTCTCTCCACAATGTCATATGGGATTATTTTCTGCAGCAACTCATCAGGCCAAGCTAAAGTTTTCCAAGCCCAAAAACGTGCAATATGAATCATTTGTGGTGACAACTCGAGGATATACTGCAGAGGGCTATTTAAGGAACTGGAGCTACTAACTACTGCTTTCCAGTACATTTATTCTATAATGAAATTGGTCATTAAAATTATATAATTTTTCATACCAATAGCTGAGTTAAAGGGATCAATATTAGAAACAAGAATAACTTTCACAAAGGTTTAAAGCCATGTATACTAGCTCAGAAAGTTGTCCACTATTCAGCAATACACATTTTCAATAACATGCCAGCAGCCATAAAAAATTTAACTCACAATAAAGTTCAGTTTGAAAAGAGTCTAAAGGACTTTTCGGTGGCCAACTCCTCCCACTTCACTGATGTATTTCTTAGCAGAAGTTATAGACGTATGTTATTTTATATAATTTTCACAAATGTGAATATTGTGATGAGTCTGGCATCAGTACTAATGTACTGCAGTAATTTGATCTTTATAAATAAGTGTCGTAAAAACAATCGTAATAATTAAATATGCAACTAGTATATTCAACATTTAGTATGTAGTAATAACTTTTATGTCCTTTAAAATGTAAATATTCTTCAGATAAATTTTTTCTGACCAATTCCACATCCACATGAGCAATTACATTTGGAATCTGTGGAAGGTACATTAACAAATATGTTCTCATTTTGTATTTATTATGTATTTTGTTTTTAGATGTTCTACATCCAAGAGGATTTCCTCAATTTGGATGTACTGGAACGAAAAGTACATCTGATCTAATCTAATCCCACAAGCTACAGAAACATACATTACCTCATAGATAATATCAGTGTAAAGATGGGTGTTAGTGATCATGTTATGGTTGTAGCAACAATGGTTACCACAGTTAATAGATCAGTCAAGAGGGCTAGAAGTAGTGGCAGCTCCAGTTGTGAACCTGGGCCCACTCAAAATTTCCTTGGTCCACCCAAATAAGACAGACAACATTCAGAATCATGGTCAAACTTTATATGATAAAATTAAGTAGCAAGTACAGAGTTATAGACATATGATAAAGTCTCTGGTTAAACAAGTTTTATTGTTTTAAATTAAAGCCATAAAACAAATACATTTGTTTAATGGAGAATACAACGAAAAAAACTGAAGGAGTGGCAATGGGCACACCACTCTCACCTGTGATCGCAAATATGTACATGGAGTACTTCAAGGAGAAAGCCTTGGCATCATCCAAATGGAAATCTACTTGTTTTTCCCGTTATGTGGATGACACATTCGACATCTAGCCTCCATGGAAGGAGTAAGCTCCTGGACTTTTTTACACATCTGAACTTCATACACCTAAACATCAAATTCACTATGGAGATTGAGACGGAAACAGAAGGAAGATTACAATTCCTAGACATCATGGTATAAGAGAAGAGCCGACCTGTATTGGAATGCAGACAGCTGCTATCGAAGAGGAATGGGGTGCTAAAAACAGTGGCACATATGGTGCACACCATTTCAGATGCATAGAGTCTGCCCAGGAGCTGGAACACTACAGAACAGTATTCCGAGAAAACGGGTACTCATGATAGCAGATTCGTCGCGCTCTCAGCCCCACCACTATAGTAAAGCTTGTGCAGATGGGAGAAGTCATGAAGGAAGTGATAGCCATGGCCTTTATACCGGATAGTGGCTCACTATTGGGAAAAATATGACGTATATTAAAGAAGCACCGAGTAAAATCTGTCTTGCCTGCCAAATAAAACACGAACCTTATTGGGGAACTGTTCAAGTCGATCTCGGTTGGCAGAAGGAAGGCACATACCAAATTACATGTCAGTGTGGAAGACTTATATCAGACAGTGTGCATCATCAAAGTTTGTTGCCATGAACATCAGAGACACACTCGACCTAAGAATCTTAACAAGTCGGCGGTTGCAGAGCACTGTTTGTCCGAAAAATCATTACATGAAATAGTAACATACTAGGATATTGGCACAGACTCCAAGACACTGGGACACCATTGTTAGAGAGGCCATTGTCATCCACACTAGGAAGGGCTCATCACCCGAGGCTGAGGCTACAATCTGAGAAAGGCTTGGGAACCAGCACTGAAACTAAATATTAAGAGGAAACTCAGGAAAGAAAACGATTCAGCGACTAAAGATGATGAGGCAAGTACATCACAGTGACCACATTCGCCAAAACCAGCGTCTCAAAGACCATCATCGCTTGTCTGTGGGTGTGGACCATGTTTGAATACCTCAAGGGGGTGGGGATAGAAGTGCGCCCGTCTGCTCTCAGGCCTTCAGATTGACAGTGCACCTGATATTGGTGACCTGTCTGATCGCCGAAATGCCCAATAGACATTATGAACTGACAATAGTTGTTGATGATATTGTCATGTTGCAAACCACAGGTGGTCCAGAATTCAAATCACAGCACTTTACACTAAGAACACGTTTATTGCTAACACATGTGTATACTCAGTAAAAACTGCCATCTGCTTGGAGTACTCCACTATTTATACATTGACAGATTTATGAATAAAGAACAGTCTAGAGGGCAATAATTTATTTCATTCAACTAGTTTCAGTCTTATTTAGACCATCTTCAGGAAATATGACTCCATTGATGTCGTGGAGCTGGCAGGTAACTGGGAGCCTTACAGTGCATCACTGAAGATGGTCTAAATAAGACTGAAACTAGTTGAATGATATAAATTATTGCACTCTAGACTGTTCTTTATTCATAAAATTAAATAAGAGTGCTGTTGATCCAAACATAGTGAAACGAAAATGTTACCAAAAATATGTGATTGACAGATTTGTTCAGGAACTTACGAGTAATTCAAACATAAGAAACATGTAAAACATTCTAGAAATAGTAAATGCAAAAATATAATTTTTTCTGCCCGTGGTAGGATTTGAACTGGGGACCACAAGCACAGAAATCTGCAATGTTAACCACTACACCACACATTCTATCGGAAGACACGCAGCATTGCTCCTCTTCCTGAAATAACAGTGATCCGCTGTAAAGTGCCCTTTGTAGCCAGCTGCAGTGTCCTGGATCTTGTCAGGGGTCATCTGTATGGCAGTTCCGGAAAATCCTTCCATTCTGCATGCTCGCCTTCGTTATGGTGACAATGACCGGCGCCAGACCCTCCTGTCGTGGCTTCATCAGGATCACAATGGTCTTCAGAATCCTTGAAAAAGAGGCCATTTCTATCTATCTGTTCTTTGGGATCGTCGAAAGGCTTCACATGGAGCACGTGCATAATGTCTCTTGGTTTTTGTCGTTTTGAGGAGTGCTCATAATCCACGACTTCGAATGTGACGTTTGAAAGGCGGATTATAACATGATTCAGAACCAAGTATCGTTTCCGATAGCCCAAATTTCCGTAAAGGGCTAAAAAATCCATACCAGATCTCCTGGGCTGCACACAACAGATCGTTGCTTGTCGTTATACCTCTGGCGGTCATTGTCCTGTGTGTTCAGAGTCCGTATGCGAGTCAGCTGTCTTGCTTCTTCAACCCTGGTGATGAGCTGTTTCACATAGTTGTCCTGAGTGTCGTCCAGTTGGAACGGGAACAGCATATCCATTGTAAATACACTTCACGGTTTGCCGCCGTATGACATTGTGAATCTCCCACAACATTTCATCGACGCAACTGTTCGACGCCTTCAGGTGGTGGTAGCTGTCAATACTACAACGCGCGACTGATAGTAATTGCATGGCAGCGGCGGTATTTATCAGGGTGTGAGCAGAGAATATGCATGCGCGAGAGACCGTCCAGTGTCGTTCGGCAGCGGCGCTTAGGGTGAAACAGTTTTCACACTACCTTTTGCAATCGTGACGTCACCCATCAGCTTTCGACTATCGAGTTGTGATCGAGCCAGTGTGAGATGTGTGCCTTTCAATTACTTGTTTACTTGAGATAAAGCTAAATAATTTTAAATAGGCCTGTGCTGTGATCAGCCAGTTCGCTAAACTAGTTTACTGTTGAGAAAATACACCATAGGGCAATAGAAAAGTGTATAAAGGAAGGTGAAGATTTTTTACCTGGTACAGGCAATTGTAAATTATAATAATTTAAGGGGATATTTGACTGGAAGGTTATTTAAACGTGTTCCAGTAATGTCGTTCTCACTGTAAGTGGCATTTGTTCGTATTAGCACATTCATATCAGTAAAGCTCAATGCTATTCATAATTACTAGTAAATTGGTAATTTCTACAACGAAGTATAAGCATGTATGTGTTTCATAGATTGGTTACTACAGTGCTGTACGGGACATATAAAAGCAGTAAGTAGGCTACCTACTACTTTTTTAAACACTAACTGATTATCGTTTACGGGCAAGCATTGTACATAACAAACAAAAATTTCTGATTAAAATGCAGGAAGTATTGCACGCGCTATACAATCAAATTCTTAAACATCAACATCAATTTTTGAGCGAAAAAATAAAAATATGAAAACATCAAACAATAGTTATAAGAGTATAAATTGCGCCTGTTTACTTTATTCGTTACGATGTGCCCGCTTACACTTTAATACCGTCGTAAACAACTGAACGTTTTGTCTTTCATTAGATCCTTCATTAGAACTGACTTTTTTCCATTTAAAATATTATTTAATGAAAAATGCGTAATCAAATTACAATCTCATTCAAATAAACAGTTTGCTTCAGTCGTTTCTGTTACAATGTTATGTAACATAAACCATTTTTTGGTTTCAGATATCCAACCTCGATTTTAGGGGGACACTCAATTGACAAAAATATTTAAGTCGTCATGAAACATTTGAGATTTTCCCTTAAAACGAAGTATAACAACAAAATAAAGATGATTAAGACACATTTTTATTATAAACAACGCAATCGTCGACTGCAACATGTAATTCGCGTGACGAAAGTAGGTTAACTTCCGATGTTAGCTGACGGGCGTTCTGTTAAAACATTCTTCTCGAGAAAGGTGACGTGACGGACAGTGTGAATGTCGCCATTAGCAATACATTGCGGAATGTTCTGACGGACGGTGACGTGACGTGTAAATTGGCCTTTACACAGTCCTAAACTCGCAACAGTGATCGACAAATCGATAGTCTGGTTTCAGGTCGCCTTCACAGTGCCGCTACGTCACAATTACGTCACGATTGCAAAAGGTAGTGTGAAAACTGTTTCACCCGCGGCGTTTATGGTGCGAGCGCCGTGGGAAATGACAGTGCTGCCGGACGCTCCTGTGGTGGAAATTGGAACTACGTATCTGCGTTGCGCTGCGTTCCTCCGCGTATCCGATTTTCTCTTTTCTCCTGTTTTGTTTTGTTTGCAGCCAATACTAGATTCCAGGCTGCACTCATCTGAAAACCTGCATCCCTGTTGATAAGATTGTCCGCCGTACAGATGTGTATGGCCTCCTTAAAAATACTGTCCCAAAATGATGACACTGACAACAGAACTTCCGTTTTCTCATAACACATCCGATGACCTGTGTTCAGGCAGTGCTGTGCTACCGCTGACTTACTGGGTTGTCCTATGCGTGTATGGCGTTGGTGTTCAGTACAGTGTTCTTGCACAGTTCGACATGTCCTGCCCTATATAAGATTTTCCGCACTGACATGGTATTTTGTATACGCCGCGTTTTCGAAGGCCAAGCTCGTCTTTGACCGAGCACAATAGATTCCTCAGTTTTTATGGCGGACGAAACACACATTTGATGTCGTGTATCTTGAGGATTCGTTCTATTTTTGATGACATGCCACCAAAATATAGCAAGAACGCCGCTAAAGTGGGCGCCTCCGAATCTTCATCAACTTCCTTCCATTGAAATTGCTTCGATCGAAATGCATTGTGTATTTGTCGCTCAGAATAACCGTTTTGCTGGAATACAGTTCTTAGATGTTGTAGTTCACCTGGCAAGCTGTCGGTATCTGAGACCACATGTCCCCTGTGTACCAAAGAGCGTAAGACGCTGTAAGGTGTGGTGGTGAAAAAAATCTGAAATGGATAGGAATGATTCCGACTGGGCAAGGTTAATGTGGGTTGATACAATTGGAAGACAGGAGCGGCTGACCCTGAATTAATTACTAATATTTAACATCACATCAAATAATTTGCTTGATTTGCCCTGTTTCAGTTCTAATTGTAATGAGACTCTTTCACTTCCTGCAAGTGGCATAAAATATAATTAATAATTTGTCCCCCCCCCCCCCCAAAAATCTAACGAACTAACTGGGATCCGACGACTGATGTTGAAAAAACATCTTTCAAATCCAGCAATATTTATTACACCTTTCAATATTTATTACACCTTTCAATCTTTATTACACCTTTTAAAGCAGGATAAAACACACAGTGATAAATCCAATACTAAAATCATAAACAACAAGAATACATTTATAACCAAATAAGAAAGAACAATCTAATGCATATGAAGTTACTCAAATTATTTCGAAACTGCAAATTAGTAACGACTGGCAAGTCAGAAACGCCTATCGTAAAATAATATAATGTTATTAGCGGGATAATCGAGTCGGAATACCAGTGCAGGGTTGACTTTCCTAACTACACAATCCCCACTATAAGGCAGATCCTGATGAATCGACTATACGTTTCTGGCAAGTGCTTTGCCATACATTACCATGCGTGTGAAGGTGCTGCGCTGCAGTGGCGTGGGGGCAGGGCGACTGTGAGCTGAAAATTTGCGCGACGACGAAATAAAAAGAAAACTCGCTCCGTCGCTCGGAAGCTGTACTCCCTGCTATCAGCCTCTGTGCGCTCGGCAGTACATAGTGCCTACGATCTCAAACATTTCTGCCAAGTCAAGACCACTTCAGTGAGCGTAGACAAGTACTCACGAGTACTGAAGGTCTAAATGACTCCAGAAGTTGAGCGTATCGCAACTAGTGCTTCAGTGCACTAGTATTGGCTGGCTGACATTATTCAACCCGAAAACAAGAACAATTCGCTCAAGTATAAATCTCAGAGTGTACCCTGAAACTTATACAAGTTCACTCGTCCAAGTATCGCCTCAATACGCAAAATCTCCAAGTCCGCCAACTGGGAGGACAGGACACCACCAGACGCGTCTGTACTCCAGCGCTACGGAACAAAAAGTCCCCTTCTATCACCACGTCTCTGCACAAGACCCCCCACCCCCCCCCCCCACCCCGAGAAACGCCGTTTTTACGTAAAACCAATCAGCATCGAGGTCTCAAACTCCAGCCAGTAAAATCTTACAAGACAACCGCTGATTTCGAAAAGCTGGCGCTTTGAACGTCAGCCAATCAAAGACGGCATCCCTTCCACACACACTTTTGGCGAGATTCTCACTAAACGGCTCTAACCGTCGCTCGTGGGAGCAGCTGCCTAGCCTCCAGCAGCATTCCGTCGCTTTCCTTTTCGGACCCTCGGCCACAGCGGTGTGACCTGCTATCTTCTTCTTAAAAACGCAGACGATGCCTCTCGTTCTCAGATTGGGACACAAGGCTACATTTTTACGACCTACTGCCCTGGCAGTGTGCCACCCAAAGCCAGCGCGCCCAGCCTCCTATGGCGCCGCAGGGCGCTGGTAGGAAGGAATTCGCCCCCTCAGGGCCAAGTCAGCTCTGCATCTCACCTTAGCAAAAATCTTCACAGCATGGTATTCCCGACAGCAATAGAAAATTGTATGTACAGGACTCATTAAGACAATAAGTCAACAATAAACATCGATAATAAAGATGAGAAATGGGCTGCCATCTCTCAACGCTACTGCGTTGTACAGGAAGATGACAACTTGTGGCCTGCAAATATAGCTCTGTGTGCGTCGCTTTGCGGTAGACACTATGGCATAGCGTACCATCAGGTTTTCTTTTTTACCATAACATCCAGAAAAGATAAACTTCCGTCTCTTTCCAACTCCATGGTGAACTGGATACTTGGATGGAGTGAATTCAGATGCTGAAGAAAGGTGGGTAACGTCTCTCTCTATTCCATGAGACCACAACGCAAATGTGTCATCCACATAGCGCCAGAAACAAGAAGGTTGCAGACGTGCTGACTGTAGTGCTTTTTCCTCAAAGTCTTCCATAAAATAGTTGGCCACCATGGGAGATAGAAGACTCCCCATGGCAACTCCGTCAACGTGTTCAAAATACTGGTTATTGAATAAGAAGTATGTTGAGGTAAGCACATGCTCGACCAGTGCCACAACGTCTTTCTCAAACTTATTGCTGATGAACTGCAGTGAGTCCTGTAAAGGTACTTTGGTAAATAAAGATGCGATGTCAAAGCCGACCAAGAGATCTGTTGATTGTAGTTTAAGAGTCCTTAGGCGTTGTATGAAGTCCTCCGAATTTTTGATGTGGTGTTAAAATTTGCCTACAAGTGGTGCCAATTGAGAAGCGAGATAATTAGCCAAGAAATAGGTAGGCGCACCAATGTTGCTTACAATTGAACGTAAAGGAGTCCCTTCCTTATGGATCTTCGGTAGGCCATACAGTCTCAGAGGAACTGCAGCCTGTTGCCGCAGGCTTTTCCTAAGGTTGTTTGGAATAGAACTCTTTTTAGTGAGGTCTAATGTTTTCCTCTGAATCCTGCAAGTCGGATCTTCTCTCTGCTCTCAGGGTAGACATGTCGAACTGTGCAAGAACGCTGAACTGAACACCAACGCCACACACGCCTAGACAACCTAGTAAGTCAGCGGTATCAGAGCACTGCCTGAACGCAGGTCATTGGGTGTGTTATGAGAAAACGGAAGTTCTATCGTCAGTGTCATCATTTTGGGCCAGTATTTTTAAGGAGGGCATACACATCTGTACGGTGGACAATCTTATCAACAGAGATGCAGGTTTTCAGATTAGCGAAGCCTGGAATCCAATATTGGCTGCAATCAAAACAAAACAGGAGAAAAGAGAAAATCGGACACACGAAGGAACGCAACGCAACGCAGATACGTAGTTCCAATTTCCACCACAGGAGCGTCAGGCAGCACAGTCATTGCCCACGGCGCACGCGCAGAAGACGCCTCCTCGGCTCCCAGCAGGGGGCACCATAAGCGCCGCTGCCGACCGACACTGGACGATCTCTCACGCATGCATATTCTCTGCTCACGCCATGATAAATACCGCCGCTGCCGCGCAATTACCATCAGTCGCGCCTTGAAGTACTGACAGCTACCACGACCTGAAGATGTCGAACAGTTGCGTCGGCGAAATATTGTGGGAGATTCACAATGTCATCCGGCGGCAAACCCGCGAAGTGTATTTGCAGGAGATCCGCTGTGAAAGCTTGAAAAGTCACAGCATATCCATTGTTGTCTCAGCTTCACGAACATGGAGAAGGAAAACCGGCGTGAAGCCAGTGGTGTCTTGCCTTGCTGTATTATAAGCAAATTTCAGTACTGGCCGTATTGTATCCCAATCCTTCAGCTCAGCATCGCAGTACATCGACAGCATATCTGCTAATGTCTTGTTAAGACGTTCTGTAAGTCCATTTGCCTGTGGATGGTAGGCAGTTGTTATTCTGTGGGCAATGTTGCAATGTGACATTACCTCTGGTACTAGTTTTGACATGAAATGAATACTTTTCCTCAATCAGATATCATCATTCGTGGTGCCGTGCACGATTCTTCGAAATAATAACTTCAACTAGAAATTTTGGGATCTCTGGAGCTTCCGCAGTCAGCACAGGTTTGCTGACAGCGTAGCATTTGAGGTAGTTAGTGCAGACTATCCATCAGTTAGCTGTTGTCAATTTGGAACCAACCTAAAAAGGTCGATTACAATTCGGTGGAATGGAGCTTCTGAAGGTGGAATTGATACCAGATAACCTGGAGGTAACTGCAGCACATGCTTCCGTCACTGGCACTCCTTACAGTGACTCAAAATGTTCAAATGTTTGTAAAGCTTATGGGACGTAACTACAGGGTTACCAGTCCCCAAACTTACAAACTAATTATGAACTAACTTATGCTAAAGACAACACAAATATCCATGTCCAAGGGAGGATTCAAAGCTCCGACGTGGGATGCCACGCGATCTGCAACGTAATGCTCCAGACTGCTCGGCTACGGTGACTCACATAGTGCTTGACAGGTCGGTAGAGACCTTGCCAGTAATATCTGCATCTGATTCTGTCTAGGGTCTTCACGAATCCCAGATGACCGGATATTGGAGAATCGTGGAAATACTGGAGAATAGCTGGCTGTAGATGAGCTGGAATAACCAGTAGCCATTTGGGGCCCAGTGGATTGTAGTTGCTTTTATACAATGTCCCATTTATAAGTTTAGACTTTCATTTGCTCGGTTCTCCTTTCTCCAAGGTCTCTATGGATTGTAATAATGCTGGATCTTCCCTCTGTTCAGTTGTTATGTCACCTAACTCAAGTCAGGGCTGAAATTTCACCCATTTTCTTGAGTTTGTTTAATACATTCCTCGAAATGTAGTCGACGTTCTTGTGTTTGCGCCCATTTTGAAATACTACTGTGACATTGTACTCTTGGAGTCTTAGTGCCCATCTTGATAGTCGACCAGATGGACTCTTCAAACTCTTCAGCCAACATAAAGAATGTTGATCTGTCACGACAGTGAATGGTTTACTGAATACATATGGCCGGAACTTGTTGATAACCCAGATAACGGCGAGACACTCCTTGTCGGTTGTAGAGTAGTTTATTTCGGACTTTGAGAGAACTCTTGATTCATAGGCTATTATCTATTCAGCGCCTTCCTGATTTATATAAGCAGTGCACCAATCCCATAACCGCTGGCGTCTGTGTGACGTTCAGTATCCGCATATTGTCTCATAAGCCTAGAACTGTTGCGGAAGTTATAGCCTCCTTAAGTGCCTGGAAAGATCTTTCTTTCGTCTCATCCCAGTAAAACTCGGCCTCTCCCTGCAGAAGTTCTCGCAATGGAGATGCCTTGTTACAAAACCTTCTATGAAATAAAGATAGTATGAGCACCGCCTGAGAAAACTTCTCACATTGTGGATGTTCTGAGGAGATGGAAAGCAAGGTAAATGCTTGTCCCATTGAGAATGGTCTTCCTGAAAATGGTGCACAGCTAGTAACAGTATATGACATACTTCTGTCCAGTAATTCGAAACAGTTCTCCAGAATTGTGCCCTCTATTAACGCCTTAACAACTAGAAATTTCAAAGAAAGTCTACAGACGTTAGACTGGAATGAGGTACATAAGGAAGATGATGTTAATTTAAAATATAACTTATTTCACGACTCAATTTGTTAGGGTATTTGATAACTGTTTCCCCAATAAATTAGTAAAATTTAATTGTAAGAAACCATGGAAAAACCATGGCTTACTAAAGGAATAAAAATATCTTGTAACCGAAAAAGGGAACTATATCTGTCTGCAAGAAAGAGTAATAACCCAGAAACAATAAAATATTATAAAAACTACATTAAGAAAAGTTATTAAAAATCAAGAAGCATGTGCATTATGTCTGAGATTAGCTCCTCTGATAATAAAATTAAAACAATTTCGAATATTATTAAAAGGGAGACAGGGCAACCAAGGGCAGAGGAAGAGGGTATTACCATCAAAACAAATGAAAACTTTATTAACAAAATGTCAGAAGTTGAAAATATTTTTAATGATTACTTTTTAAATGTTGTAGAGAAAATAGGATCTAAATGTTCATTAGAAGGAGCAAGGCAATTAATGGAAGAGGCCATACCCACACAATTTGATACTATCGAAATTCCACCCACCTCTCCTTCAGAAATTAGGAAAATAATGAACTCTCTCAAGAGTAAACGTTCATACGGAATTGATGGCATTTCTATCAGGTTATTAAAAACTTGTTCCCAGGAGATAAGTAGGATTCTCAGTTATATTAGTAATATTGTCACGTTGCAATGGAAGTAGGCCTGACTTCGAAGGCAACTAAACACAGCACTTATACTGAAAGCACGTTTATTACGAACTCAACATACACGCAGCACTGACTGCCTCTCAGGCAGAGTGCTCTGCTATTTATACACAGACAGAATTTACCAGAAATTATAAGAACAGTTAACATAAGAAACAAGTAGAATTTACAAGTGAACATAAGAAAGATGTAGAACCTTCTGGAATTGTCAATTACAAAGAAATAAATTTTTGCCAGTGGGCGTGATTGAACCAGCGACCTTCTGCTCCGCAGTCCGTGATGCTACCCGCTGCGCCATGCCGGCAGTTGGTGTTCGTGGTCTCTCGCGGCATTGCTCCCTCTCCTGGAGAAACAGCTGTTAAGATCCCTGTGGAGCCAGCTGCAATGTCCTGGATCTTGACCGTGTCATGGGTCCTCTGTATGACAGTTCAAGAGAATCCTTCCCTTCTCCGTGATTATCGACGACAGACGTTCCTGTCGAGGTTTCATCAGGAACATTATCGTCCTTGAACAAGAAGCCATTGTCGTCTACCTGCTCTTCAGGATCGTAGTAAGGCTTCATGCGCAGGACGTGAACAATGTCTCTTCGTTTTGGACGTTTCGACGACGGCTCATAATCCTCAACTTCGCATGTGACGTCTGACAGGCGGCGCATGATACGATACGGACCAAAGTATCGCTTCAATAACTTTTCTGACAGTCCAACCTTCCGTACAGGGGTAAAAATCCATACCAGATCTCCTGGGCTGTACACAACAGGTCGGTGCTTGTCGTTATACCGCTGACGGTCCTTCTCCTGGGCATCCAGTGTCCGTATGCGAGCCAGGTGTCTTGCTTCTTCGACCTTGGTGATGAGCTGTTTAACATAGTCATCCTGAGTGTCGTCCGGTTGGAACGGGAACAGTGTATCCATTGTAGTCTCAGCTTCACGGCCATGGAGCAGGAAAAACGGAGTGAAGCCTGTGGTGTCTTGTCTTGCGGTATTATAAGCAAATGTCACGACTGGCAGAATCGTATCCCAATCCTTCTGCTCAACATCGACGTACATCGTCAGCATGTCGGCTAACGCTTTGTTAAAACGTTCTGTAAGACCATTTGTCTGAGGATGGTATGCAGCTGTCATTCTGCGGACAATGTTGCACCGTGACATTACCTCTGATACTAGTTTTGACTGGAATACTTTTCCACGATCAGATATCATGACACGTGGTGCTCCATGCTTCAAAATAATGTCTTCTACAAGGAATTTTGCGATCTCTGGAGCTTCTGCAGTCGGCACAGGTTTGGTGACAGCGTAGCGTGTGAGGTAGTCAGTGCAGACTATTATCCAACGGTTACCGGTCTTCGACTTCGGAGCTGCTGCCGGCAGAATCGGTACGAGATGTACTGGAGGTAATTGCGGCACATGCTTCCGTTGCTGGCACACTTTACAGTGACTCACATAGTGCTTGACAGATCGGTAGAGACCTTTCCAGTAATACCTGCGTCTGATTCTGTCTAGGGTCATCACGAATCCCAGATGACCGGATATTGAAGCATCACGGAAATATTTGAGAATAGCTGGCTGGAGATGAGGTGGAACAACAAGTAGCCATTTGGGGCCCAGTGGATCGTAGTTGTTCTTGTACAATGTTCCGTTTATAAGTTGGAACTCTCCATTGGTCGGTTTTCCTTTCTCCAAGGCCTCTATCATTTTTAATAGTGTTGGATCTTCCCTCTATTTAGCTGTAATGTCATCTAATTCAGTGAGAGCTGAAATTTCATTAAAGCTGTTGTGTTCCACTAATGGATTCCTCGAAAGGCAGTCGGCATCCTTGTGTTTCCGCCTGTTCTTGAATACCACTGTGACATCGTACTCTTGGAGTCTTAGTGCCCATATTGCTAGTCGACCTGATGGATCCTTCAAGCTAGTCAGCCAACACAAAGAATGGTGGTCTGTCACGACGGTGAATGGTTTGCCGAATAAATACGGCCGGAACTTGTTGATAGCCCAGATAACCGCGAGACATTCTTTTTCAGTTGTAGAGTAGTTTATCTCCGACTTTGAGAGTACTCTTGACGCATAGGCTATCACTTTTTCGGCACCTTCCTGAACTTGTACAAGCACTGCACCAATCCCATAGCCACTGGTGTCTGTGTGAAGTTCCGTTTCCGCATTCTCGTCGTACAAGGCTAGTACTGGTGCGGAAGTTAGAGCCTCTTTAAGTGCTCGGAAAGCTCTTTCTTTTGTCTCATCCCAGTAAAATTTGGCGTCACCCTGCAGAAGTTCTTGTAATAGACGTGCCTTGTTACAAAATCCTTTTATGAAACGTCGGTAGTATGAGCACAGCCCGAGAAAACTTCTCACATCACGAATGTGCTGAGGAGTTGGAAATTCTGTGACTGCCTTACTTTATCTGGATCAGGACGGACACTATCACCGTTAACTAGGTGCCCAGGATTTTTATCTCTTTGGCGACGAAGAGGCACTTCTTTGGATTGAGGCGGAGACCTGCAGACTGAACACACTTCAACACAGTTGACAGGCGACTCAGATGTTCTTCAAATGTTTTCGAGAAAACGACAATGTCATCTAAATAGCAGAGACACGCCGTCCACTTAAGGTGTCGAAGCAAGTTGTCCATAATGCGTTCGAATGTGGCTGGAGCATTACATAATCCAAATGGCATTACTTTAAATTCATAGAGGCCGTCAGGTGTAATAATAGCCGTCTTCTCCCTGTCAGCTTCGTCAACCTCGATTTGCCAGTAACCTGTCTGCATGTCCATAGTTGAGAAGTATGTAGCTCCTTTCAAGCAGTCTACGTGGCAATGGGTAGACATCTTTCTTTTGATTCTGTTCAGCCCCCGATAGTCGACACAGAATCTCCACGTGCCATCCTTCTTTACGAGGACCACCGGAGACGACCAAGGACTCTCCGAAGGTTGAATAATGTCATCTCGCAACATCTTCTCCACTTCCTCCCGAATTATCCGTCTTTCAGCTGGCGACACTCTATAAGAACGCTGGCTAATTGTGGATGATCCCCACTATTCATACGGTGCTTTATCGTGGGCCGTTTCTTCTGACTTTTCCCTTGCTGAGGTGTGAATGCACTCGAAAATTGGCGTAGTATACCTAACACCGCTGGCGTTGTTCCTTGGTCAGTCCAGGCCCTATTGGCAGTTTCACGTTTGTTTCCTCCAGCGTGCTGTCTGTACTAATAGCAGGGCATGGGCCTTCATTGATGACGTAGAGCTCACCGACCTGGATTGGTTCAGCTGTCCCGATACACATTCCCTTGGGGATAAGTTGTGACTGCTCCTGACAATTTGTGATCCAAATCTCTCCTTGACCACCGGTAATGGTTATGATAGCCGCTGGTATGTAAATTTCTTTTGTGAGCCTGATAAACTTTTCATTATCAACAAGAACTTCACAGTTTAACCAGTCATCTGTGTTTGTGACTGCAACTCTTCTCATTGCCAACGGCGGTATCGTCACATTGTCAACGACGAATAACTTCCCAGAAAATTCCGTATTACGTGTATCTGGCCGAACAACTTCTTCAATCTGCAGCTCAGATCTTCCACAGTCAATGATAGCTTGGGATGTCTGAAGGAAGTCCCATCCAAGGATGACATTGTGACTAAATTCTGTTAACACCACAAATTCAAACGGCTGTGTCCTGTTGTTGATGGTTATTCTTGCGACACAAGCTCCTGCTGGATGGACGTACTTTCCATTCGCGACCTTCAGCACAGTTGCTCCCGTATCAAAGAACATTGTCTTCTTTAGTGTGCGGCGGTATATATCCGATAAAACAGAAAAAGAGGCTCCTGCATCAACAAGTGCCGGACAGGTTGGCCGTCGATTATGACGTCGATGAGATTTCCCGACATCTTGGCGACTGTCGCCCATGAAGGATTTTTATCTGCGGCGGCCTCACCTCTGTAGATGGTCGCCTCGCTTAGTTTTCCTGGGCGCGGAGGCTAGGGGAGCGGCTGGTACCTCTGTACGGCGACGGTGAACGGCTGCGACGCGTCGGGGAGCGACCTCGTCTAGGGTACGGCGATGGGCTTCTTCCCAGGTCGACTGAACTCATCAGCAGGTGACTGCCTTGGATAGAACTGCTCTGACGGCTGACGTCTTGCGGCAAAATAATCATCGAATACTCGCCTCCTCTCTCTGCAGTAGCGTACGACATGTCCAGGGCGTCCACAGTGGAAACACAGTGGTGTGTTGTCTTCTGTCCTCCAGACGTCTGTTCTTCTGCGAGGCGTCATAGTTACTGGGAGAGTTGGCTGTGGTCGCGTCGGTCGGTTCATGGGCTGCCGTTTGGCGGCTGCAGCATAAGTCATATCAGGGCGACGCCATTCTTCACGTCTGGTGCGATTGACAGGGCAGACAGGAGCTAATGTTTGAAATACCTAGTCCTCCGCGGCGTCGGCTACCTCGTGACTTACAGGGCTCACATCCATGGCCATAATCTGATGCTCGCTTGGTCTAATAGTCCCAGCTGCCATGCACTGTTGTAATTCTTCTCTCACGATTTGTCGTATGAGAGAAGCCAAGTCCTGCTGGTCTTCCACAACGGCCATAGGGACTACATTTGGGAGTCTGTCATACTTCTTGCGCCCAACCCTCCTTTGTTGCATCTCTTCAATACGATGGCACCACTTGATGCTCTCTTCTGTCGTAGCGACGTCTTTTATCAGAAGAGCTTGCTACATATCTTCTGCAATTCCCTTCATCAGGTGCGTGATTTTGTCCGCTTCAGTCATGTTCGCATTGACTACGTTACACAGGGCCAAAACACTCTGTATGTACCATTGTGTCGGCTCACCATGTCGTTGGGCCCAGTTCTTAAGTTGTTCTTCCGTCGAGTGGATTTGTCGCTGGCGGTCTCCAAACGTCTTCTTAAGTTCCTCCTGGAACGTCTCCCAGTCATTCAATTTGTCTTCGTTGTTTTCGAACCATTGCTGGGCTGTTCCATCCAGGTAGAAATAAACGTTGGCCAAGCACATCGTATGATCCCACCTGTTGTACTTGGCGACTCGGTCGAACCCTTTTAGCCATTTGTTGGGGTCCTGTCCAGCATCTCCAGAGAACACCGAAGGGTGTCTGATGTGCAGCTGGCTTATTGCTGGTTTCGTCTCCATCGTTCTTCTGATAATCCGGACTTTTGGAAGGATGTACTCGGTGTATCCCTTGTATTCTGGTTCCAGTCCGTGTAAGCGACGGCTTTTACGTTGCCTAATCGGAGCCACGGTGATGCAGCTGTTGGACAGTGTACCCGGCGCCTCCACCAAACAATGTCACGTTGCAATGTAAGTAGGCCTGACTTCGAAGGCAACTAAACACAGCACTTATACTGAAAGCACGTTTATTACGAACTCAACATACACGCAGCACTGACTGCCTCTCAGGCAGAGTGCTCTGCTATTTATACACAGACAGAATTTACCAGAAATTAGAAGAACAGTTAACATAAGAAACAAGTAGAATGTACAAGTGAACATAAGAAAGATGTAGAACCTTCTGGTATTGTCAATTACAAAGAAATAAATTTTTGCCGGTGGGCGGGATTGAACCGACGACCTTCTGCTCCGCAGTCCATGCCGCTATCCCCTGCGCCACGCCGGCAGTTGGTGTTCGTGGTCTCTCGCGGAAATATATCTTTAAAGCAGGGTATTTTCTCAGATAGACTGAAATATGCTATCGTTAAACCTTTGCATAAAAAAAGGGGATACGTCCGATGTCAACAACTACCGCCCCACCTCACTTCTTACAGCCTTACCAAAATTTTTGAAAAAGTTATGTATTCTCAGGTTGTTTCACGGATAAGTAAAAATAAAGTTCTAACAAAATGTCAGTTTGGTTTCGAAAAAAGCTTTTCAACTGAAAATGTTATATATACGTTCACTGATGAAATACTAAATGCTTTGATAACCGGACATCACCAGTAGGGATTTTTTGTGATCTCTTAAAGGCTTTTGATTGTGTAAATCATGGGATTCTTCTAGATAAGATTAAGTACTGTGGTATGAGTGGGACAGTGCACAAATGGTTTAAAACATACTTAACTGGAAGAGTACAGAAATTTGAAATAAGCAGTTCACATGATTTAGATGAAACAATTAATTTTTCTAACTGGGGAGTTGTCAAAAAAGGGGACCCCACAAGGTTCGGTGTTGGGTCCCTTGCTGTTCTTAATATATATTAATGACTTGATATTCTACATTCACGAAGATGCTAAGCTAGTACTTTTTGCTGATGATACAAGTATAGCTATCACAGCTGACAAACAGGAATTAACTGATGAAATTGTAAAATGATATCTTTCAGATAGTTATTAAGTGGTTTTCTACAAATGGACTCTCATGAAACTTTGATAAAACCCAGTATATACAGTTTCATACAGTAAATGGCATGACACCATTAGTAAATTTAGACTTTGAACATAAATCTGTAGCTAAGGTAGAATCTTCAAAATTTTTAGGTATTTGCATTGACGAGGGACTGAATTGGAAAAACATATTGAAGATCTCCTGAAACATTTGAGTTCAGCTACTTATGCTATCAGAGTCATTGCAAAATTTGGCGATATACATCTCAGTAAATTAGCTTACTACGCCTATTTTCATTCATTACTTTCATATGGGATCATATTCTGGGGCAATTCAACGCTGAGTAAAAAATTATTCATTGGACAAAAGCGTGTAATCAGGATAATTACTGGAACCCACACAAGAGCATCCTGCAGACATTTATTTAGGGGTCTAGGGTCACTATAGCTTCACAATACATATATTCACTCATGAAATTTGTTATTAACAATCCGAGCCAATTCAAAAGTTATAGCTGCGTGCATAGCTACAACACTAGGAGAAATGATGAGATTCACTATTCAAGGTTAAATCTAACTTTTTGCTCAGAAAGGGGTGAATTATGCTGCCAGAAAAGTCTTTGGTCACTTACCAAGTAGCATCAAAAGTCTGTCAGATAGCCAACTAGTATTTAAAAAGAAATTAAAGGAATTTCTGAATGGCAACTCCTTCTACAATGTAGATGAATTTTTAGATAAAATTTTAAAAAATTAAAAACAACAAAAAATGTAATAAAAAATCCTTAAAATATTGATTGTCAAGTGTAGACAACATTTACTAAACTGACACGTTCCACATCATTACGAAATGTTGTATATATGATCTATGGAACAAGTATTAATCTAACCTAATCTATTACTGTCCTTACTTTATATGGATCAGGATGGATACCATCTCTGTTCACTAGGTACCCAGGATTTTTTTTTATGTCTTTTGTGATAAAGAGACACTTCTTTGGATTGAGGTGGAGTCCTGCTGTCTGAACACACTTCAACAAAGTTGACAGGTGGCTTAGATGTTCAACAAATGTCCTTGAGAAAACGACGATGTCATCCAGATAACAAAGACATGTCGTCCATTTAAGGTGTCAAAGCAAAGTGTGCATCATACATTCGAATGTGGCCGGGGCATTACATAATGCAAATAGCATGACTTTGAATTCAGAGAGGCCATCCGGTGTTATAATAGCAGTCTTCTCTCTGTCAGCTCCGTCAGCCTCGATTTACCAGTAACCTGTCTGCATGTCTACTGTTGATATGTATGTAGTTTCATTCAAGCAGTCCTATATGACGTCATTGCGCAGAAATGGGTAGACATCTTTCTTTGTGATTTTGTTCAGCCGCTGATAGTCGACACAGAAACGCCATAGGCAATCGTTCTTCTTCACGAGGACCACTGGAGAGACCAGGGACTTTCTGAAGGTTGAATAATGTCATCATGCATGTTCTCCACTTCTTCCCGAATTATCCGCTTTTCAGCTGGCGACACTTTGTACGAACGCTGGCTATTTGGTGGATGATCCCCAGTATTGATACGGTGATTTATCGTGGGCCGTTTCATCTGGGCTGCGGTGCAGTAGCCGAGCGGTCTAAGGCGCCTCGCTGCAGAGCGCGTGGTTGCTCGCCGTCGGAGGTTTGAGTCCTCCCTGGGGCATGGGTGTGTGTCTTGTCCTTAGGTTAGTTTACCTTAGTTTAAGTAGTTTGTAAGCTACGGACTGATGACCACGCAGTTTGCTCTGATAGATTTACAAACATTTGAACATTTTGTTTTGTTTCATCTGGCTCTTATCCTGTTTACACTTGAATACACCTGAAAATTGGTGTAGTGTGGTTAACACCTGCTGATGTTGTTCCTATATGCAATTACATAGTAATTTCCTCTAGTCTGTTATCAGCAGTAAGAGCAGAGCATGAAGCTACATCGATGACATTGAGATCACCATCCTGGAATGAGTCAGCTGTTCCAATACACATTTCTTCCTCGGCCACCTGAAATGCTTATGATAGCTGCTGGTGGGTAGATTTCCTTCGTTATACTGATTAGCTTTTCACAATCGACAAGCACTTCATAGTTCATCTGATCATCTCGGCTCCTGACTGGAACTCTTCTCATTATTAACGGCGGGATCTCAACATTCTCGACAGTAAACAACCTCCCAGGGAAGGTCACATTACGTGTACTCGATGGAACGGCTTCCTCAATTTGTGACTGAGATCTTCCCCCAGTCAATGACAACCTGGGATGCGTAAAGGAAGTCCCATCCAAGGATGGCGTTATGGCTACATTCTGTAAAAATGACAAAAACAAACAACTGTGTTCTTCCGACCAGACGTATTTTCCATTTGCGACCTTGAACACAGTTGCTCTTGTATCACAGCACATTATTTTCTTTAGTTTGCGGCGGTAGTTATTCAACAATACAGAGGAGGAAGCTCCTGAATCAACTAGTGCCTGGACAAGTTGGCTGTTGATGATGGCAATGAGATTTCCCGACATCTTAGCGGCTGTCATGGAGGATTTTCGTCTGTGGCGGCCTCAACTCCATAGATGGTTACCTCGTCTAGTTTTTCTGAACATTGCGACTAGGCGAGCGGCTGGTATCCCTATAAGGTTACGGCGAACGGCGTCGGCTTGTTGGAGAGCGACCACGTCCAGAATACGGCGACAGAATTCGCCCCATATGTCGACAATAATCGTTTGTAGTTGACTACCGTGCAAAGGACTGCTCAGATGGTTGATGTCTTGTGACATAATAATTGTCATATACTCGTCTTCTCTCTCTACAGTATCGTACGACATGTCCAGGAAGCTCACAGTGAAAACACAATTGCGTGCTCTCCTTCAGATATCTGTCCTCCTGCGGTGCATCATAGTTGCTGGAGGATTTGGCTGTGGTCGCTTCGTCCGGTTCCTAGGCTGCCCTTTGGCGGCTGCAGCGTAAGTTATAATAGGGCGAGGCCATTCTTCACGTCAGGTGCGACTGGCAGGGCTGACAGGCGCTAATGTTTCAAATACCTCTTCCTCAGCAGTGTCGGCTCCCTCATGACGTTGAAAGACGACAGTCTGTCGTCTTCCATATATTTTTGTATACTTTATGTAAAGTTATAATTTATTTAATGTCGCTAGATTATCATTTTGTTAAAACTTGAATCCCACTCTTTTCAAGGTTTGATGAATAACATTTTTATTTCATGTGTTAGAATATTAGTTAATATTGCTAGGTTTTTCTTATTTCGTTATGTTAATAATTTATTACTATATTAATTAATGTGGCAAAAGTACGGCTCCTCTGCTACGCCACTGTCCCTGTGAGAATGTGCAGTTGTTTTACTTTTAAGTACGGCCCCTAGGCGCACGTTCTGAATGTGGGGAGTGATAGCTCGCTTTGCATCGTTCTCTCTGGCTCAGTATTGATAGCTGCTGATACTACCAAAGAGGTTTCTACACCCTTTGGTTACAGTTCAGTCAGCGAACTTTCTTTAGCGTGAGTCTCGCTGTCCATCCCCCACCACCGCTGTTTTCGTGGATTTTCCGGCTTCCGGTCGTTTTCCCGCGGCCTGGTGGCCGCATGGCGATTCACTCTGCTCTGGACGTCTGGTGAGGTAAGGTTGGTTCTGCTCTTGTTCCTGGAGATAGTAGTGTTTCATTGACTAGCATGTTTAACTTAGATTCGTGAACTTATTTTCTCCGATCGTGTGCGGAAATGTGTTCTCGTTTGTCA
Organism: Locusta migratoria; assembly: GCA_026315105.1. Classification (NCBI taxonomy): domain Eukaryota; kingdom Metazoa; phylum Arthropoda; class Insecta; order Orthoptera; family Acrididae; genus Locusta; species Locusta migratoria. The sequence goes on from CM048747.1 coordinate 8,267,225, forward strand.
ATTCAGTGATTTCCAATAGATAGACGCAGTGTGCGTGATTATAGTTGCAGTTTGATAATGGCCTGATATGTTAAAACCTTTTGTGATCATGTGGCAGTGTATGAACACTGTTTAAATACTTTCTAGCTTTGTGGAGTCCGATTTCTAATAGGTGATATGTTCATTTTATACAGTGCATGTAAAAATCTTCTCATCATTTCCTTCAGTGAGTGATATGTGTTCCACGTGGTTGATTCATAGAACAGAGCCTTCAGCTCCCACTCTTGTTTGTTCCATGCCCATCAGGCAAGTAACTATGTGGGTATCCTTCTGATTTCCACTAATATTTCGCGATCTTCTCTTGCCGCCTATTTTCTACATCTACATACATACTCCGCAATTCACCGTAAGGTGCGTGGCGGAGGGTACACTGTACCACTACTAGGCATTTCCTTTCCTATTCCACTCTCAAATTGAACGAGGAAAAAAGGAATGCCTATATGCCTCCGTACGAGCCCCAAATTCTCTTACCTTGTCTTTGTGATCTTTATGCGAAATGTAAGTAGGCGGCAGCAAGATCGTACTACACTCAGCTTCAAATTCCGGCCCTCTAAATTTACTCAACAGAAATTCACGAAAAGAACGTCGTCTTTGTTCCAGCGATCCCCAATTGAGTTGCCGGAGCATTTCCGTGACACGCATTGGTCGAACCTACCGGTAACAAATCTAGCTGCTCGTCTCTGAACCGCCTCTATGTCTTCCTTTAAACTGATTTGCTGCGGGTCCCAAACATTTGAGCAATACTCAAGACGTGGTCGTATAAGCGTTTTATACGCGGTCTCCGTAACAGGTGAAGTACATCTACCCCAAAATTCTCCCAATAAACCGAAGTCGGCTGTTTCCCTTACTCACAACTGTCCTTACATGCTCGTTCCATTTCATATCGCTCTGCAATGTTACGCCTAGATATTTGAACGACGTGACAGCATCAAGAAGCTCACTACTAATGCTGTATTCGAACATTATGGGATTGTTTTTTCTACTCATGCGCATTACCTTACATTTTTCCACATTGAGAGCTAGCTGCCAATCTTCGCACCAACTAGAAATTTTGTCTAAGTCATCCTGTATGCTATTACAGTCAGTTACAGACGACACCCTCCCATGCGCGTTCTATTACTTAGGAAGTCTTCCAACCAGTCACAAATCTGTGAACCTATTCCATAAGCTCGTATCTTCGTTAGCAGTCTGCAGTGTGGCACCGTGTCGAACGCCTTTTTGAAGTCGAGAAAAATACAATCCGCCTGTTGCCCTTCGTCCATGGCTCGCAAGATGTCATGTGAGAAAAGGGCGAGCTGAGTTTCACATGAACGGTGTTCCCTAAACCCGTGCAGATTCATGGAAAGAAGCTTTTCCGTTTCAAGAAAATTTACTATATTCGAACTGAGAATATGCTCCAAAATTCTTCTATTACTGCCCCGGAATTATCAACGAGTGACTGGACAGTGGGCTTTGACCCGCTTATCGATTTTACATAGGACCAGAATTTTTTCGGTTTCTCGGAAAGATCTTTTGGTAAGGTATGGCTGTGATAATTATTGTATGATTCGCGAATCAATCTTTTTATAGACGCACGAATCTATACTAGCTTTTGCCTGTCATCATTTGTGTGTTCTTTTTTTAATCGAGAGTGCAACAGCCTTTGCTTTCTCAGCAGCTTTCTAACATTATTATTATACCACGGTGGATCTTTTCCATCCTTAATCGTCTTTACTGGCACATATTTCTCTAACCCTTTATTAACAATGCACTTAAATGAAGTCAAAAAACTACAACTACAACTTACAACTAAGGACGGCACAAATATCCATGCCCGAGGGGGGATTCGAACCCCCGACCGTGTCTGAAGGGCCTCAGTCCCCTCGGCCGGCTAAATGAAGTCCACAATTCCTCTACATCCATAGTCCCGGAGTTAAACGACGCCCATTCATTTTCTAAGTGCGATGGTAACATTTGTTTATCGGCTCTTCCCAACAAAAACACGCTCCTAGCCTTCTTGATTGGTTTATGAACTTTGGTCATCATCGACGCTATGACGATATCATGATCACTAATTCCTGTCTCTACACAGACATCGTTAATAAGGTCAGGCCTGTTTGTGGCTAAAAGATCTAGAATATTTCCATTGCGCGTGGGTTGCCGGTTTAACTGCTCAAGACAGTTTTCGGAGAATGTGTCCAAAAGTAGCTCGCAAGACTGCTTGTCTGTACCGCCTGAAATGTAACTAGCGAGGTCCCAATCTATACTCTTAAGGTTGAAGTCTCCTCCTGGTGTAGACTTTCTTTGAATGATTCTAAAACTGCTACAGCAGCACTGGTGGGGTGGGGGGGGGGGGGTGGGGCGGTATAAACAGCCAACTATTAACTTTACTTCTTTTAGACCTGTTATACGTGCCCAGATAACTTCAAAGTTACTTTCAACATCGATCTCAGTAGAAACAATATCTTTATCCACAGCGATGAACACTCCTCCTCCAGTTGTATCCGATCTATCTTCCCGATATATATTCCACGCTTCGCTAAATATTTCTGAACTTGCCACATCATGATTTAGCCAGCTTTCGGTGCCTAAAACTATCTGAGCGCAATAACTTCCATGCAGTGCGGCAAATTCGGGAACTTTGTTTATGATACTCTGAAACTTCGCGGCTAATATTGTGACTTTCGAATTTTTGTTCCGAACGTGGCCTGAATTCGCTGTTTGAATGCTGACAGGCGAGTGCTCATCAGAGTTAGCGCCTAGCCTAAAAAACCCCCATGTGCACTCCAGAAGTACTCTGCTACCCGAGTAGCCGCTTCCTTAGTGTAGTGCAACCCAGATCTATCTAGGGGCGCCCTACAATTTTAATGTTGCTGTTTCCTCTCAGACCGGTAGTACGCACTCTGTCTTGTCAGTAATTCTCTTTGAGCCTTGTATAACCTCCTTTAATAGCTTCCGTATGTAATTCTAAATATTTATATGGGTTGTATGCTGTAATTCTTAATTGTATTTTTCCGACTTGTAATTATTTCACTTTTACAATTTTTTTGACACTGGACTTCATCCGTTTCTGTAATCACTCCCTATCGCGTGTAGCTACATTTCTTTCGCTTCTTCATGTTATTCTAAACATACCTATGGGTTGCATGCCGTAATTCTTATTTATATTTTTCCGACTTTGTAATTATTTCATTTTTGTGGTTTTTCTGAGACTGGACCTCATCCGTCTTTGTAATCGCCCCCTATCGCGTGTAGCCGTATTTCGTTCGCTTCCTTATGTAATTCTAAGTATTTCTATGGGTTACATGCTTCGGTTAATTTTCTTTATTTTTCGGAAACTGAATTTATTCAATTTCATCGGTTTTCGGAACCACGTGGTTCCGAGTTCCGGGGTATGCAGCTAGTCGCCTGAGTTCACGCCACTTCTCTTATAAAACCAGTACCTAGCTCGATTTGTAACAGACTGCAACTTAAGAATCCACCGTGATTTTGTATAATGAATCCGACTTTCAACCACTTCACCTTCAGTGGAGTGCGTTAATGTAACGTAGCCGTGTGTCGCCGTTAGCGTGTTTGCTTGCGGTCCAATTCAGATGTAATTTAACTTGCTATACAAACGCACCATCTCAAAACAGGCACGACAGACCAGAGCCAGCTTCAAAGTGTTTGTATATTGTGTTTTGTGCTACCTCCGACTTGCTGAATTTCGTCTACGATAGCGGCACCTGCTTCCGTCTCGCCTAAGCACGTTGTTGTTTTTGGCGAGTTTCGCTGTGGCATTGCGTGTGTGTGAGAGAATGAGTGTTGTTTGTGAATCCCTTCCCCCCAGTAGCGTCAAATCATTTATAATTGAGGCTGGGAACCGTTAGCATTAATCTACGTAAGAGATGCATTTTATTGTATTAACAAAATTGGTTCCCCATTTTGCTTGTTTTATATCTGAATAAACAAGTTTAAGTACAGCATATTCTGTAAGTTGCCTATAAATTGTAGTTTTAGAGCACCTTCCCTCTTTTATTTAATATTGTTTCACAAGTGCTGAGAACATGCTAAGATGCAATGTTTCTTACGACTAAATTCCGTTGCGCCATAAATGTTTTCTTAGTCACCTTTCCAAGATAACTTTAATATGTGGTGGCTTGCTTTATTAATGTCTGTGTATAATAACGTGTGAGCTGCTATGTATATTGACCAATGTAGTATTAACTTCCAGTTATTGACGTAATTTGAAACGAGTCAGTTCTCAGTTGGGCCAGGGAACAAGGCTTTGTAGCAGGGAGTAACCAGTAGTTCACACGGTCCTCATTTGCTAATTTTAGTGATAAGGCAAGGCTCTTGTTACGTACAGTGGTCGACTTTCAACGTACAGGACCGACATCCATGGCCATAATCTGGTGCTCGCTTGGTCCAACAGTCTGTAATTCTTCTCTGGCAATTTGTCGTATGAGAGAAGCAAAATCATGCTGGTCTTCCACAACGGCCACAGGGACTACATTTGACAGTCTGTCATACTTCTTTCGTCCAACTCTCTTCTGCTGCATCTCTTCAATCCCCTGGCACCACTTGATGAACTCTCCCATCGTAGCGACGCCGTTTATAAGAAGAGCATGGTACATGTCTTCCGCAATGCCCTTCATCAGGTGTGTGTGTTTCTCGGCCTGTCATATCTGGGTTAACTATGTTACATAGGGCCAAAACATTCTGTATGTATGACTGTGTTGGCTTACCATGTTGTTGGGCCCTGTTCTTCAGTTGTTCTTCCACTGTGTCTTCTTAAGTTCTGACTGGGACATTTTCCAGTCATTCAGCTCCTCTTCATTGTTTTCAAACCATTGCTGGGCTGTTCCGTCCAGGTAGAAATAAGCATTGGCCAAGCATATTGTATGACCCCACCTGTTATACTTGGAAACGCGGTCGAACGCTTTTAGCCATCTGTTGGGGTCCTGTCCAGCGTCTCCAGAGAACACCAACGGGTGTCGATGTGCAGCTGGCTTACAGCTGGATTCATATCCACGGGTCTTCTTACTGCTTTTAAATTGTCTAATTGGAGCCACGGCGATGCAGCTGTTGCACCGGATACCCGGCGCCTCCACCAAAAAATGTCGCATTGAAATGGAAGAAGGCTTGACTTCGAAGGCAGGATTGTTGACTGAACACAGCATGTATACTGAAAGCAGGTTTATTACGAACTAAAACATATACCCACCACTAACTGCCTCTTGGGCAGAGTGCTCTGCTATTTATACACAGACAGAATGTACCAGAAATTAGAAGAATAAGTAACATAAGAAACATGTAGAAATTACAAGTGAACACAAGAGACATGTAGAACATTCTGGAAATGATCAATATACAAAGAAAAAAATTTTTGCTGGTGGATGGGACTGAACTGGCGACCTTCAGCAGTGCAATTGGTGACGCTATCCATTGTGCCATGCTGGCAGTCAGATAACTTGTGGTCTTGCAGCAGTGTTTACATGCTACATTACTGTAGTCTTGGCAACAAATCACAATAGAAACTTCAATGTGAATTAAAGCTCGAATTCACAGCTTAACCCGCAAGCCCTGTCTTCCAGCATGAAACTGCCAGGGCAAATTACAGGTGAGCAAGCCACAGTTGGTATGGCAGTAAACAACACAGAAGGAATCAGACAGGTGGCCGCCTTTCAGTGAAAACAGACGCTGGCGTCAGACAAACAGCAAGACTTCACAAGACAAGCCTACGACGACGACATGCTGTAAAGGTACTAGAATTAGCAATAAGTAATTCTGATAGAAATTGGCAGTAAAGAGCTGGACAGCAAGCGTTGCTGTGGTGACATTAGGTCACGCCGAAAGTACACAGCTGTACACGCCGGCTTCATGTGAAAAGTCGCCAAGCAAAAGCACACGTATTGCAATATTTGCTTCAGACTGGAGCAAGGGGCTTGGGACACTTTCAAACGAACCGATGAGCACGCGGGAAAAACGACCGCGGTGCAGTTGACATGAAGCTAAACGCGTCACAAGCGGGACAGGCGGCAGTATAAATAGTGGGTTTGAAAGGACATATCTGGTCTGTGCTAGTCTGGTCTTGTCCGAATACGGCGAGGTGAGGATACATACAGCTTTTACAGCGAGACGATGAACCACCACTTGGTAGCAGTGGGTTACCGCTATCAGCACGACTACACGGAGCGGTCCACGCCTGGTCCAGATGGCACCATTGAAGATCCGGCAGCAGGTCTAACCTGTGCAGGCCTCCACTGAGGTCGCATGCAGTTCATCCGCCCGGGATGGGAATTTCGAAACAAAAATCTCTAAAGACTGGCCGATAAAAATGGGTGAGATGCGTACAGAGAAATTGACGAAGCCATTGCCCTGAATTTAAGCAGCACTTTCTCCACAACGCACGTCATTTGTTGTGAAGCAGACCCCTCTGACTGGAGCAAAGTGTTTGCGCGCTCCCAGTGCTTTCCCTCTACCCTGTCCTTCCTGGGTGGCGGCTGTGGCACCTCAGACAGTGCTCGCAATCGCGTCCTTTTGGGTGTGCTGAAGTATCCGTTCTCAATCCTATCAAGTGTGACACTGTTAATCTGTCTTGCGAGCGTTCAGCATGAGCAAAAACGTTTCGGATATAGGTGTGCCATTTTTGATGCTTACTGGGCAGAATCGTATTTGTTTGTAAAGTGTGTTGGGAAACCACTGAGCTTAATATGAAACTCAACCGTAAATACCAAAGCACCGTCAGTGCACTGTCACTACGAAAATAAACACTCCATAACAAACACGAGGAGAAAGGTAAAAAGAAATTAACCCTAGATTAGTAACATCTGTCAACATGACGGCTACGTTCAAATTGTCAGTGAGCTGTGACGTTTTGAGGAACAACTGATGAACAAATGTACACGGGTAGTGTTGATTTGGAATCATACTCGCCGAAGTGACGGTTGTTACTAACAAAAATTCAAAAACCCTGATATACGGGTGTTTGTAGCGAGAGTTAAAACCAGATGTTTATAATGCAGGGTTAATTGGTAATACGCCTGCCTCTAACTTAAAGTTTCAAATTACAGCTTTTGCTTTGTAAAAGTCGCCATCAATACTATCTTGAATTTACGTACTTTACAGACATTGCAGAAAGAATTGAATATGGGTTTAAAAAGATAAAACAAGTCAAACCTTAAGATTTTTTTTATGACGCCTTTTTCGGTGTGCACAAAGGATTGCCCATCAAGTCTGATTTTGAGTTAACAAAACCATGCAATTCAGTTGTGACAAACTGCTATTACCATTAATTGGAGATTTGATTTCATTTTATAAAGACAGTATCTGTACAAATGTTGTACTTGAAAATTTAAAAAGTGCATTACAAACTGTTGTTTTACTGTAACATGTGTCTGACGTTTAGAGTTCCTTGTGGTTCAGTTGAACCAGTGTCAGCTAGATGGCATCAGCTTGAGTTGTAGAGTTCTAAAAGCCAGCTTTCAACATCCGTAGTAGATTTAAAAGTAAAATAAAAATTTAAGCAAAATAAAAAGGATAAAAAAGCCTCTCAAACACTGTCATTTATTTACTGTTCAAACGTGAGCAGGTGAGTGTCAAAAGCTGTAGCCTATGAAGTTACCTAAGCAGGATTTTTACTAAATTTTTATACTTGAGTGTGTTACACAGTAGCTGTGAATATATGTATGTTTTATGTTATATTTGCTACATTATGATTTTTTGCCTATTACGCATTTCATTGTCAGCTTCAATAATGCATAACAATCACAAGACAATGTTGCATTCTGAGTAGTAAGTAGTTGCAAAATAACACCCACTGTTGCAAATATGATCTCCTTATTAGAAGGAAAAAAGTAGTAAAAGTCAGTGAAATACATATATGCCAGTTTGCTTACCGAAATTACCATTTCTGCAACAGTCTTTCACACAATCAACATTAATTGTAAATATTTATTGGTGTGATGTTTTTCGGAAGAAAAACTTCGCACCGATATGTAAGTAGTATTCCTGATGGTGAACATTGAGGAATATGGTGGAGGGACGCTACTTTCGTAGCGTGGGACTAGTGAGAAGACGGGAGACGCGCACCGGATAGACAAGAAGATAAGGCGGCTGCTGGCCCAAAGTTTGTAATCGATTACACACATTAACGTAATATTTTACCTCTATCCCGAAGTCTTAATTTATTTCCAGTACTAAGATCATGGGGTGCAATAATGAATATAAAGTTTCTCTTAAAATGGTTCAGTTAGGGAAATATGTTTTACTTAATTTGCTCTATTTCAGTGGAACGACAACACACAAATATAAATTCAGAGACTGAAGGCGAGATTTCATGGTTGCACAATACACTTCCGAGTTAACGATTAACGTTAACTTCTGTTAAGTTGACTGTAAAGTGACGCTTTAACGTTTAATCAAGATACTGTCACTTTTAGGTCAACGCAGTCCAGCTCTGACAAGTACCATAGCGGCAATTCACAGTAATCACTCGCCATGTCTGTGTCGAATAAAAGAAAAAGAAAGACCTAAATCTCATATTTCATTTATTAACGTACGTCACGGAAAAAAAAAATATTTAACAAAAACGTAACTGCTTGGAAATAGCTGTCAAAAGGTTACAGCAGTTTCAGATGGCCACTCAAACTTTTTAAGTTCTTACATATATTTCTTTGAAATCAATTATCATTTGTCTAAAGAACAAGTGCACAAAATTAAAAAAGAACCCTAAGAAAATATTAATTAATAATAAGTTCAGCTGTATTTCATAAAGCAATGTACTCATGTTAACAATTGTATATTAAAATAGATTTTGATGATAAAACAAATGGGTGTAGTTATATCGCAGTGTTATTTTGTTCTCTGATAATGTGGTCGTGGAGGAGCGCATTGGAGGCGCTATGTCTGATGCGCGAGGCTGTTATCATTCCCTCAGGCGTGATGTTTGTGTCGTCTTCAGTATAAGGTAGTTCATAAGTAGTTTTTAAATTTAGGGACTGCTGACCCCGCAGTCAAGTACCATAACACGTTCGCTGCGGCTGACGCTTATAAGCGTTTCTGAGATCAACACGCCAGAGCTGCCGACGCTTATAGGCGGCGCGCTAGCTGCGTACTCGGTTTAGTTAGTTTGTCTGTACGCTCGTGTTAGTACAGGCCACTCACGTAACATTTTGCTGTCTGCAGTTGTGTTTTCGTCTTTTCTGGTTTGCTATAAAAACATCACCTATACACCTTGCAAATATGGGATTAGGTTTCCATAGCACCACATTGCAGATGAGACGTGTTTCTTTTTCTCCGTTTGATAAACCTTTCGGTGTTTTCAGTATAATTCTTTTCAATGAAGCAGATTTATTGCTTGTTTGAATTTAATTTTCTTCCCAGTTTGCAATAAAATCAATAAATCTTTGTTTCCAAAAAATTCCAAAGACGCTTATAAGTCAGAGAGCTTGCAGCGTGGATCACATGATCGGCATGCAGCTTAGTACAAGACCAACTACAGTTGGTCTTGCTTAGTACCACCGCTTTCAATATTACACGTTTTGCAGGGGTATGATTTCAGCTCTCGGTCACATGCGTCCGCCTAGAGCGTTAGCGGCCCGCACAGGAAACCACAGCTTTACAAACATCTGAACATAATGTTGTGGCCCACTTGAATAAAACTTTCGAGAATTTAGTCCGAGTAGAAAAAATGTTGTGTATGGCTGGTCTAGATGCTTGTGGCACTGAAGTGGTCGGACATGGTGGTTGTGTGTGTAGTTGTCCGAGTGATTGAGTGGATGTGTGCCATGGCCGAAAATTTAAGTTGTGTGACTGTGATTATTTTCGGGTCTGTGTGTCAGCAGATCAGTGAGTCTGTTTACGGTGAGTTGTTATCTCTCCTCCATTACTGAAGTGAAATAAAAGTAAAAAAAATAAGTTGCCACACTGCAGTTTTGTATACAGTACTATCTTAATTAGCCAGCAGCACAAGCCATAGTTTTGCATAAATTTGGTTCTCGCCATCCAAGAAGCTGCAAGGTTTCCTCCAGCTTGCAGGCACTTACGTATTGTAGAGCTGCATGCGTGGCCCTATACGTACCTTGAGACTGGCCACAAAAAAAAGGCGTCATTTGACTTTCGCCACGAAAAAGACTAGTGTCATTTGCAAATATATGGGTGGCGCCAATTAATTGTCGGCACTCGAAAATGTTCCGGTCATTTGAACATTGTAGCAATCAAAACAAACCGCCGCCATCTTTATTTGAAGGCTATTGCACAGTCACGAGTCACGACACTCGCGCAGATTTTTGTTATACGCTGCGATAGCAGCGCTCTAGCGGCCGGCAAGCTACGTTTCTGAATACGATAGTTGATGAGTGCGAATAGTATCGTTTAGATTGACTTCAGTATACTTTTTACATTAGGGAATGTATGTAGTGCCTTATAAATAGGTAATAATTTTAAATTAGCTCCCCCATTTGTCTTTCTTAGGTTTCGTAAGATCCCTGACAAGGTACGAAACGGTACATCACAGGACAGTTAATTTACAATCATCCTGTAACATACAGGCTTTAAACGAGTAATTTTATTTTCTATTAAAAATAAGAATGCCTAGGAAACACCAGGAGATATGTCATTTAGCAGAGAGTCGTCAGTTTCGACGCAGGAACGTTAAGTATCCTTCATTACAATTTCCGTAATATCGGTGAGGATGGAAAATAGTAAAAGTATATAGAATGCAATAAATACGGTATTTAACGTACCAAATCAACCATCACAGCTGTAGCTGAAGGCAGAACGTCACAGACGTGGCAATATAACGGTAAAAGCAATCAAACTGTTTTCCAACAAAGAAGAATCCGATTCCACAATTGTTGCTACATCTGAACCACAAAACTGCAAGAATCATCAAAACATTAGTTTTTTAAGCCAAAGTAATTACATTTTAAAGAATTCACACGTATAAGAAAGACGAGTGACGTGTAAAAATGTGAGAATCATTAGGCTCTGTACCGAATTGATACACGTCAAAAACAGGCTGTCATAGTAAGAACGGACAATAATTTATTATACCATTATGTTTATATGCAACTTACTTTCAACGGAATAAGCTGCAAATATACACATATTCGTAAGTATTTTTTCATGACAGTTGTTTTTTATACCATTGAATCATTTAAATTAGGCTGTTTTTATATTAATTTCCGTATTATGTTTGTCTCTCGATATTTTAATAATGCTTTTAATGCAAAAATTATAGTAAGTATTTCGTTAATTACGTACAAAAGCGATTATAAACAAACATCACTACTTCGGCAGCTTGCCCACCGCTAGGAGCGCTAGTGTTGCAGCAACTGTCAGTTGGTAACAACTTTTACAGCAGGGAGTGTCGCGACTGTATATATTAGACTGTGCTATTGCCGTATTTAGTGTTTTCGTGTATTTATGCCTACGTTTTACAAACAATGTGCATTTTAATTGCTCATCAAATTAAAGATCTTTCCAAAATATCTGCTTTTAAGTATGCTTTGTTGGGTAACTGTGTTTGTTAGACATGGGAATGCAGGACAAAGTTTCCATGAGCATACTGTGGTAAAATTTTACGACGATTCTCGCCGGGCTCCAGTGCTTATGTTGGTAACAGATGAACAATGAAGTGTAGCATTGCGTTAATATTTTTCCCGAGCTACAGAGCTGTGCCTGCTCTATGGTTGACGGGTTATTGTATGTACCCTTATCCGTTAAAAAAAAGAAATAATAATAATTTGCGTTTTAATTGCAGTTGTCACGAAAAAAAAACATTTATTGGTCACCTGAGTTGCCGTTATTACCATTGGTGCCAACATAACCACTGCAGCCCGGCGAGAAGTGTCGTATAATTTAACCGGTAATGGTCAGGTGTCAAATATCACGTGATCAAGTAGTGCGTTTGCAATGTTGATATCAGACTTTCTTACAGAGTTTGATAAGCAGATCCCAGTCGAAATTTACTTTATTATTATTATTCGTAATTGGTTCGGTAATAGAGGTTTGTTTACATGTGCTACTTGGTTTATACCTGTCTTTAATATATGAGTTGTTTATACGCAAAATACATTTCGAAACAACATTTACAATTTATTTCCCTCCTATTGTAGTCTCATATCAATTCTAAATGACACCAACGTCTATTCGAAAAATCTCAGCTGACACCATGTTGATAGTCATGCAACCAGGATTCTGACAGGAGCGAGCGGAAACGGCTGTGACAGCACCACTTCCATATAAGCCGTTATGCCACATGCTATGGCACCGTTTTTGTTGCTGGTGTCAACGTACCTTAACTGCAGAGTGGCATTCAGCACTCCACCAGGGGACAGGCTGCAGTTTCAGTTGTGCAAATTGAACCATACCAGCTCGTTTTTCATCTTTACAGTGCCCCTTTCTTCCTATTTCTTGCATTTTGGAGTGGTAGTTGACAGTGTGATTGAAAATTTAGCTATGGGGTGGATTTCTGAGGGAGCTTTTTTTTTTTTTTTTTTTAATGCCTCGTTTGGCAATTGGCACCCTCGTGGTGTAAGCTTTGTGGCACGTATTTGTCGATTCTGTTTCCTTTTATCACTGCCGATGGCCCTCGTTATTTCGTTGCTCTGACTCACTTCATGTGTTGGAGGATGAGGGGTGTGACGGTGGAGGCTTGCCAAGACTGTTTTGGTGAGTAGTGGTTTGTTTGTGCATGGGGAAGAATACTTTGTACTAGACTGGAGGGAGGCACGCCATGTTTGTGTGGAATGCAGGGCATACACATGTAATGAAAGCTTAGCAGCTGGCTTTGTGAGTCTCCTGAACTACGGAAGCTGTGGGTCCAAGGAAAGGGGGGCGACGTAGGAATCTCTCGTTAGCGAGCAACTACGAGTGCTGGTGATATTCCTGGAATTGATCTGTTCAAGAAGGAGAACGTTTAGTAGGAGATCATCATTAGAGGAGAGTTCCCCGATGGAAGCATAGCTGAGTTGGTGGTGCGATTGCACTGGCCCCTAAGAAATCCCATCACCATTTCGAGGAAAGCAGTCGGTGAACTTGCTGCCATGACAAAGTTTTTAACCACAGCCCCGGAAGATATGGATATGAACATTGCCTTCTTTGAGAGTAGTTCCCCTATACCTAAACAACTCAATCAGATTTGGGCTCAGCTAAACAACCTTTTGTTTCGACACATGGATTTGAAAGCCTTATCATTAGATAGTTAGCTGGGGTTACATTCGAAGGAGGGAAGTGGGCAGGAAGTGCATAATCATACGCAAGTGCCAGGTAGTGTGTCAGTAACGTCTGATCGCTTTGCTAAATTGCTGAATTCAGTTGGTCATTTGTTAAGGAATGTGTCAGAGTTATCCATCATTGATATTAGCAGGATTCAGGAGTTCCTGTGGTTGTTAATGCGGTGCGAACAGCACGCTAATGCTTTCCGACTGCCCCATTTGGTTATTTTATCTTTGTTGTATCTGTTGGGTACTGGGGATCTCAAGGCAGTTATTCTTATTGGATATTGAAACTTTTCCATCTCCCAGCTTACAACTCTTGTTATGAAAAGGAAATTATCACTTAAAATTCGCAATGAATTAGAAACTTCAGAGGAGAAGGGCAAATATTTAGAGGGTGAAATTGGCTGTCTTGGGTTTAGAAATTAAGATCTCAGAGCAGGTGATGGTAAATAATATTGTAGAGTGCATGAGAGCGGAAGATAGGTTCCATTTGGTTTTTGCTACCCGACCAAATAACTGGGAGGAGCACCAGTCATTAGTCAGGGTGTATATGAGGGCAATAACAAAAGCTTTACTTTTTACCCAAAAAATCCGTTAAGTTTTTCCTAGCTGAAAATAGGATATTTCAGTGTAAGATACACTACTGGCCATTAAAATTACTACACCAAGAAGAAATGATAAAAACGTATTCATTGGACAAATATACTATGATTACATTTTCAAGCAATTTGGGTGCATAGATATTGAGAAATCAGCACCCAGAACAACCATCTCTGGGAGGGGAGAGGAGAGAGGGGGAGGGAGATAGGGGGAGGAGGGAGAGGAGAGAGGGGGAGGCTTGTTGTGATGGGTTGTATTACCGAAAACAGCCATTCCTCCTCTAGGTCTATCTCCATTGATGGCATCCTTTCTGTGGAGAACTTACAGGTGTACTTCAGGGATGGCAGTTGGCTTGAAATTTGTCTCTTGGAGACAAATACACATTGATCCAGGCTGAGTCCTCCATGTGTGTCCTCAATTCCTGCAAGTTTCACTGAAGTATGGGGGTAAAACTTTCAGCCCTTCCTTCCACCCTTGTGGGGATCCCGTAACAGAAGAACAGGAGGGACAGCCTTGTTGGAGATGACTGCCCCTGATTCTCACTCATCCAGCTCCACAGCTCTGGAGAGGAGTCAGATGAAGTGTCAAGCATAGTGACAATGACATTGCCACTTTAGAGTTGGGTTTCACTGGTGCTAGGAGCTTCCCCCCCCCCCCCCCCCCCCCCCCCCCCCCACCCCCCCCCCCCCCCACCCCCCCCACCCCCCCCCCTCACCGCCCCCCCCCCCCCCCCCCCCCCAAGGTACGGCAGACTCTGCAATTTGAAACATGAGATGGTAACCATGGCTTTTTCAGAAGGAGAGACTACGAGTGTTGAAACTACTACTGTCTGACGGGTACACTGGCATGAACATACATTTGTGCCAACATTAAAAACCCTACAGAAAACTACACCTTTACTATAATTCAAGGTAGTTCAGTTTCAATTGAGTATTCCTTAAGATACTTTGCTTTCTTGAGATTTATCACCTGTTAGGCGTTCGAAGTTTCTACCAACAGTGTACTGTTCAGGAACAGTTTTTCAGATTTGAAATTACCCTCTGTGCTAGGCAGAGGACAATGTATTGCGATACTTCTGAAATAATACTGGTTCAGAAAATATTGGAACCAGAAATAGTATGTGGCCAAACTACTAAAAATAAATCAAATAGCGGAATCCATAATTTCAGTTGTGGCTTCCGTAAGTCTGTAATTTTAGCCTACAACTCGCGATAATTACGGAAACATTATAATACTTTGCATGTCTGTTAATGTAAAATGATAAAACTTTGTCAAATGAACCATCTTTCTGTTTAATTATGAGAGACTCTGAATAGCAGTGTGTGTCCATTGCAGCAATTGTGGTTTATAGGTTAAAAACAGAACAGCCACCAGTTGAAGTTGTTCTGTTTCTTGCTACAGAACATTTTTATGAGCTCCTACATCTGGAGGACTGGAAGGCCGAGACCTCTTTTTAGACTAAGTGTTGATGCCCTCCAGTGGTACATCCATCCCGCCAGGAAGTGGAAAAGAAACAATCAAGGTATCCGTGCTGATCCTACCAACAGCCAGGGATCTGAAAGTCTGCCTAGACAGAGCTCCACAAGCTTGGGTAAACTTTATACAACTGAGGTGCAGCAGATCCTCAGAGACTGCCTGCTCCACCTCAACAGCCATGTATTCCATCAGCATGCAGTGCAATTTGGGACTGAGGGTGGTATTTTCCCCCATCCTTACAAACCAGGAGGTGAAGGCAAGAACCCAATTCCTTGAAACAATGTACCACCGCTGTGCCACATACTGGTCGCTGAAGCATGCCCAGATATCGTATCCCTGTGGAAAACCTCAATGCAAGACCTGTCCAATCTACTGAACCTGCAAGTCTCAGTTCAATCCCATCACCACCTGCGAAAGCAGCCAGATTAGATTAGATTAATACTTGTTCCATAGATCATATATACGACATTTCGTAATTATGTGGAATGTGTCAGTTTAGTAAATGTTGTCTATACTTGACAATCGATATTTTAAGGGTTTTTATTTTTTTTTAAGTTTTATTTAAAAATTAATATACATTGTAGAAGGAGTTGCCATTCAGAAATTCCTTTAATTTCTTTTTAAATACTAGTTGGCTATCTGTCAGACTTTTGATGCTACTTGGTAAGTGACCAAAGACTTTTGTGGCAGCATAAATCACCCCTTTCTGAGCCAAAGTTAGATTTAACCTTGAATAGTGAATATCATCCTTTCTCCTAGTGTTGTAGCTATGCACGCTGCTATTACTTTTGAATTGGGTCGGATTGTTAATAACAAATGGATGCTCTTGGGTTGGCTCCAGCAATGAATACTTTTTTACTCAATGTTGAATTGCCCCAGAATATGATCCCATATGAAAGCAGTGAGTGAAAATAGGCGTAGTAAGCTAATTTACTGAGATTTATATCACCAAATTTTGCAATGATTCTGATAGCATAAGTAGCTGAACTCAGACGTTTAAGGAGATCTTCAATATGTTTCTTCCAATTCAGTCCCTTGTCAATGCAAACACCTAAAATTTTTGAATATTCTATCTTAGCTACAGATTTATGTTCAAAGTCTAAATTTATTAATGGTGTCATGCCATTTACTGTATGAAACTGTATATACTGGGTTTTATCAAAGTTAATGAGAGTCCATTTGTAGAGAACCACTTAATGACTTTCTGGAAGATATCATTTACAATTTCATCAGTTAATTCCTGTTTGTCAGGTGTGATAGCTATACTTGTATCATCAGCAAAAAGTACTAGCTTAGCATCTTCGTGTATGTAGAATGGAAAGTCATTAATATATATTAAGAAAGCAAAGGACCCAAGACCGAACCTTGTGGGACCCCATTTTTGGTAACTCCCCAGTTAGAAGAATTATTTGTCTCATCTACATCATGTGAACTGCTTATTTCAACTTTTTGCACTCTTCCAGTTAAGTATGATTTAAACCATTTGTGAACTGTCCCACTCATACCACAATACTTAAGCTTATCTAGAAGAATCCCATGATTTACACAATCAAAAGCCTTTGAGAGATCACAAAAAATCCCTACTGGTGATGTCCGGTTGTTCAAAGCAAATATTTCATCAGTGAAGGTATATATAGCATTTTCAGTTGAAAACCTTTTTTGAAAACCAAATTGACATTTTGTTAGAACTTTATTTATACTAATATGTGAAGCAAATCGAGAATAAATAACTTTTTCAAAATTTTTTGATAAAGCTGTCAGAAGTGGGATGGGCCGGTAGTTGTTGACATCGTATGTATCCCCTTTTTTACGCAAAGGTTTAACGACAGCATATTTCAGTCTATCTGGGAAAATACCCTGCTTTAATGAGCTATTACAAGTATGACTGAGAATCCTGGGAACAAGTTTTTAATACCCTGCTGGAAATGCCATCAATTCCATATAAACGTTTACTCTTGAGAGAGTTTATTATTTTCCTAATTTCTGAAGGTGAGGTGGGTGGAATTTCAATTGTATCAAATTGTGTGGGTATGGCCTCTTCCATTAATTGCCTTGGTCCTTCTAATGAACATTTAGATCCTATTTTCTCTACAACATTTAAAAAGTAATCATTAAAAATGTTTTCAACCTCTGACTTTTTGTTAATACAGTTTTCATTTGTTTTGATGGTAATACCCTCTTCCTCTGCTCTTGGTTGCCCTGTCTCCCTTTTAATAATATTCGAAATAGTTTTAATTTTATTATCAGAGGAGCTAATCTCGGACATGATGCACATGCTTGTTGATTTTTTAATAACTTTTCTTAATGTAGCACAGTAGCTTTTATAATATTTTATTGTTTCTGGGTTATTACTCTTTCTTGCAGACAGATATAGTTCCCTTTTTCTGTTACACAATATTTTTATTCCTTTAGTAGGCCATGGTTTTTTGCATGGTTTCTTAGAATTAAATTTTACTAATTTCTTGGGGAAACAGTTATCAAATACCCTTACGAGTGTATCGTGAAATAAATTATATTTTAAATTAACATCATGTTCCTTGTAAACCTCATCCCAGTGTAACTGCTGTAGACTTTCTTTGAAATTTCTAGTTGTTAAGTCATTAATCGAGTGCAAAATTCTGGTGGACTCTTTCGAATTACTGAACGGAGCTATGTCATATACTGGTACTAGCTGTGCACCATGATCCGAAAGACCATTCTCAATGGGACAAGCATTTATGTTGTTAAACTTATCTTGGTCTATAAAAAAAATTATCTATCAATATACTGCTGTCCTTTACTACCCGAGTAGGAAAATCAATAACGGATGTCAGATTGAATGAGCCAAGAAAGACTTCCAGGTCTTTCTTCCTATTACACTCTTTCAGTGAATCTACATTGAAATCACCACAAATAGTAATTTGCTTCCCCCTATCTGACAGATAGCACAACAAGCCATCCAAGTTTTCCAGAAATAACTGAAAGTTCCCTGAGGGGGACCTATAAACTGTTACAATTATAAGATAATCATCATCGAGTTTAAGCTGGCAGGCACATGCTTCAATATGCTGCTCTACACAAAACTTTATGTTTCTAAATTTTTTACACTGTGATAGCTTTTGGCATATATGGCAACTCCTCCTCCTATCTTATTATCTCTACTTACATTTGAGACTAATTTATATCCACTGACATTCACATTTTCCATGTGATTTAGCAAGTCTGCTGCAAACACTGGACAGTGTTTTACAATGGCATGACAAGAAACCAACTGTTCATCAGGATGAATGTACTGGCACAATGTGGCAAAAACCAAGATAGAACACAATGTGACACAGCATGAGGCTGAACACAATTCACTCGATATCAACAACTACTTTACAACCCAGGCCATCAGTATCCTTTCCTCCACCATCACCACCACCTCTTTTGAACAGCGCAGATGAAGTTATCACTACTACACATACTACAGTCCTGCATGGCCTCATACTAAGATGAACTTAACATCTCTGCACCTCAGGTCTAACACTGCCTCCCTTCCCCATTCTTACTTTAATTACTTCAATGCCCCTTTAATTACTTATCTTTATTTTGTTTATTATTATTATTTCATTTTGAAATCCCCCTTTTGTTTATTATTATTATTTCATTTTGAAATCCCCCCCCCCCCTTACTGCTCCCTTTTTTGCTCTCCTGCTCCTCCCCTTTACTGCATTCCATGCTGCATCTCTCGCTCCCATCTATCAGAGCCTTTACAGTGCATCATGCAATGCAGAATATTCCATTCCTATCGTTATCTAGCATCCTTCCCCTCCCCACTCTCTGTCAAGATGCTTGTTGCTCTGGGAGCAGCGAGATATAGTGCTCAGTGTGCTAGTTATATCTGAGTGATTCTGTGAATCAATGTCTTTCTTTTCAGCTGAAACTATGAAATGACACCCCTCACTGTTACTCATGGTGTCACGGTATGGCAAGTGACAGGTGGGTATCCCATTACTGTCCTGGACATTCGCTGATCACGGAGGTTTACCCTGTAAGTGGTACTCATCAATACACACAATTCTCTCAATTGAACGAGAACAAGGCTCAATGTGTATCCAACACTGCAAACATATCCTTTTTGGACTACAGAAGACAATTGAGTAGACAATGCAAAGGGCACTGTAAGCTCAGCCCACTTCCTGGTGGTGGTCATTGTGGTCAGTGAACCATCAATTACACAGCGTATTGATGATAATGAAGGATCTGGGGTGTGAGTGCCTCTGCTGATTTTTTGGTTCTCATGTTATGTCCTTTCTCCATACTGACGGGTTCCTTCTTGATATTGTGTTCGGCCTTGTTCAAGTCATTACTGCCAACATAGTTCAACAGAGTCAAGTTCCTATTTAAGTCGAGAAATTTGTAGGTTCATTCGTCTCCCCCCCCAACCCCCTCTCTCTCTCTTGTGTGTGTGTGTGTGTGTGTGTGTGTGTGTGTGTGTGTGTGTGTGTGTCCCCTTCCCTTTTTTGCCTGGTAACGCGTCCCTCTTCAAACGCTGACATCTGCATACATTAATCATGCATGTATCTGTGAGGCATAGTTAGTGACTAAACAAATATGCGGAATGAAATTTACAAAGACTTTATGCCCTAATACCAATGTCCCATGGTGTGACTCTATAGCACAGTGGTTGAGTGCCAGACTACAAATCCAAAGGTCCCAGGTTCGATCCCCGCCAGGTCCTACGATTTTTATCTGTCGCTTTCCACTTCTTTCACCTCTGGCAGTATTGCTCATGTGAAAAATATAGATTAGCACCATGGTTCGGAACCCACGTCAAACTGTAGGTCCCCCTATAACTGGCTGGGTAAGTCAGTTCGAAGGTTGGAGGAAGGCAACGGCATACCACCTCCGAACAGGACCATGCCTAGTAAAAACCAATCTTCGGATTGTTGACTGCTTTACCTTTTTTTTTTTTACGAATGTCCCATGTTTATTATCCTTACAATTTGCACAGTAATATTTTGCTACTGCATCACACGATAATCATTGACTGGTGCCATTTATGCAGAATGCTTCACTAAACTTATTTATTACTCACATGTTGGATTGAACACATTTAATTCAATGATATGCTTTGGTTATGTCAGATCAGCTGGTTTTATAAACTATGTGCTTATTTTGGGAAGTTATAGTTACAAATGTGGTTTCACCATTTCTGTTGAGCACATTAGTAATATAGGTTGATAAAAGATGCACACAGAGGAGACGAACCATCTCCTGGCTTCTGTATTCCAAATGAAAGCAAGGAAATAAAGCTTTCTGTTTACAAAGACAACAGGAAATTAAGATTAATATGATGTGCTTAATCATGTATTAATTTCAGACAAGTTATGATAAACAACATTGTATTATGTGCGTCAGTTCTGATGCTAAGGCATTATGAACAGATTGGAGTTATGACAGGTATCATGATTTTCTCTCAACCTATAGAAATTGTGAAAGAAACTCAGAAAATAGATATTCAACAATGAACTGGTTCTGGGATCAATTCATGGCCATGTCACAATACTATCTACATCGTCCATATGAAAGCCGAAACAGTTTGTGTGGGCTGAATATGTACAAAAGATCAGTGAGGGTGCAAGTTTGGTTAAAAAAAAAAATGCTTCATTTCAGTGATGAATACTTGGTTCAGCAATTCTTCATACACAGCAATAATAAAACTGTAAATAAATTTTTATGAAAATCAATGACAATTAACAGATATACAATAATTCTTAAAAGAACTGGAAGGGTGCTGTAATTATGATGGTTCTTTTAATGCAGGAAAGGAATGCAGGCTAGCACAAGGCAAAGCTTCTCAGTATCCAATTTATTGTATATGCTTATTTGCTTAGACAAAAACAAAATAAATTAGGCATTTGGGCGGAGATATAAGATCATATTTCAAATACAATAAAATGCATACTGGTGGCAGTCACATCCTCAACTACTCACTGTGTAAGTCAGTTCACGAGATGAGTACAGTACCACCTGCTAAAAAGAATAAAAGGAAGTCTTAGTTACACAGTGACAAAAAATTACAATAAAACAGACAAAATTATACAGAATTTTTAATATTGATTGAAGAATCTTAAAAAGGGCATAAACATTCACACCAAACACATTATCTCCTTACAACACAGTATGCAAACAGTACAATTTTTCATAAATCTATTACAATAATGTGAAGTTGACAAAAATTATGTCAACTACTCAGCATATTTATTTTCAAAATTTCAAGATGGAAGGCAAATTGATGTCTTTGTTGGATGTTATGTACTAATTGTTCTACTTTAGGTGGCTGTTATGAATATAATGCCCAGCAAACAACACACATTTCTTGCTTCAATTTTGCTGCCATTTTACATATTTACTAAAAATCTACTGAGCAAACACATGGTATTCCGATACTACCCACAGAAACATATGGCATGGTTTCAGAATGAATCAAGAGAGTTTAATGCAAATGATTTAATTTTGAGGCAACAATTCTGTTGTGTGTGATGCTAAAATTAGCATCTTCTGTTGTATTTTAAAGCAACTTCATCATTTCATTGGTGTGTGTGTGTGTGTGTGTGTGTGTGTGTGTGTGTGTGTGAGAGAGAGAGAGAGAGAGAGAGAGAGAGAGAGAGAGAGAGAGAGAGAGAGAGAGAGAGAGAGAGAGAGAGAGAGATATTACGTGATGATACCTGCTCACATATTTTTATTAATAATAATAATGGATCACTAAGCATATTCTTGATGATAAAACTTACAACATAATACCAGTATCGATACTTGTGGAAGTTCCTTATTTATCTCAGAAATTTTCTTCACTCTTTAGGGTTCTGTCCTGTTTCAGTTTGCAGAATTTTTCAATTACTGTTGGTACTGAAAATTCGCCATGCACAATATTATCTCTAGTACGAACATTCACAGTTCCAGCTGTCTTTTCTTTTTCACCAACCACTGGAAAGAAAAGAAAACAAATCATTTGCATTAGTGACAGAACTTCATACTACTATGTAGTGAAACCACCACCTCCATTGCTATCCTGCCTTTAGATAAAATAGTAGAGCCTTTTAAACTGCAGTCTATATGCATTAAAATCAAGATTATATAGACCTGTCTTACGATACCAGCTGCCATGTAGATTTTCATGTAGTAAACACGTATAAAGTAAAAAATTCTTTTGAAAAAAAATATAAACCAATTATCATATGAATAAATGCAAAATAAAATATAATAAGGGAAAGTCCAGGTTGGAATTAATAATATAGTGAGGACAGTTTACAACTCACCACAAAGATGTGGCAATGAGCTGCAACAGGCACATACAAAAGACACACACATACAACACTTTCAGCTATTGGCCATGGCCTTCTTCAGAAAATAGAACACTCACGCAATCACATGGCACAGTCATACAATCATCACCTCTGGTTACCGCACTTCGAATCACGCTCTGCAGCAAGTAAATTATTTGAGTGGTGCGTGAACGTGCGACTGCGCGTGCCTGTGTGTTCGTGTGTGTGTGTGTGTGTGTGTGTGTGTGTGTGTGTGTGTGTGTGTGTACTAGCATTGAGCACATATTTTGTAGATTTATTTTTCTCCCCTCACCTGCCTCCCCACTCCATTCCTAAGCTGCAGCTCTTTATTCCCATCACCACCACCATGACATAACCTTCCTATCCCCTCCCCTCTCCACTCCTGTCCCCGATTTACTCGCTGCAGAGCGTGATTCGACGTGCGGTAGTCGGAGATGATGGTTGTACGACTGTGTTGTGTGCCTGTGTGAGTGGTCTATTGTCTGAAGGAGGCCATGGTCGATAGCTGAAAGTGTTGTATGTGTGTGTCTTTTGTATGTGCCTGCCACAGCTCATTGCCATGTCTTCGTGGTGAGTTGTAAACTGTCCTTATTACATTATAAATGCAAAATAGTAATTGTTACTCTGGTAACAAAACAAACCAACAGGAACATCAAGAATACGCTTCCTATTGTTCCAGCAACATTTTTATAACAACTATGTGACAATACTGCAATTCACATTTAGGTCCCTGGCAGATTAGAACTTGTTCCGTAGTTCATGAATATGACACTTCGTAATGATGTGGAACATATCAAGTTAATGAAAGGTGTCTTTACAAATTATTACTTTGTACTAAATATTACATGACACTATTTATTTTTTCTGATTTACTAATTTATATCTAAAAATTCATCTGTAGTGTAGAAGGATATGCCATCCAGAAATTCTTTTAATTTATTTTTAAAAGCTAGTTGGCTATCTGTCAGGCTTTTGATGCTGTTTGGTAGGTGACCAAAGCGTTTTGTGGCAGCATAATTCACCCCTTTCTGTGCCAAAGCTAAATTTATCATGGAATAGTGAAGATCATTCTTTCTCCTAGTGTTGTAGTTATGTACACTGCTATTGCTTTTGAATTTGGTGGGAATGGTAATAACAAATTTCATAAGTGAATATATATACTGTGAAGCTCCCTAGCTCTTTAAATAAGTGTCTGCAAGATGATCTTGGATAGTCTCCAACAATTATTCTGATTACACGCTTTTGTGCAATGAATACTTTTTTACTCAATGATGAATTACCCCAGAAAATGATGCCATACAAAGGCAGAGAATGAAAATAGGCATAGTAAGCTAATTTACTGAGATGTTTCACAGAGTTATTATTCAAACACCCCGGCAGTAGTAAACAGTACATTGTTCAGTATTCTATTGTTTGAATGGAAGAAATGAAGTGAATGAATTATTTGAAATTATACTTTTGTGTGTTCCTTCCTGTTACAATCCCATGCCCCCGGGAGGAAATGTGTACCCCAAATGTCTGTGTATAGTGTTATATGTGTGAAAGTGTTACAAAATGTTTGTGAATTGTGTAACTGAGGTGGGACCTGGGCACTATCCCAGTATTCACCTTGGGGGATGTGCAAAACTGCCTAAAAAACAGAGCCTGGCTAGCCCCACCCCAAAGAGCTTCTCCATCCTTCATCCACTTTGTAGTCACCTATTTCTCCAATGCTTTATTTGCAGTGCAATTACTTTTTGCCCATAATACATCTCTGTCCATCATGTCACAACTCAGCAATGTCCGTTCATTCCCAAAGTTGGATGCTAAAAATTGCTTATCAGGTCCTTCTAGCATAAACAATCTCTTAGCCATTGTTACTGATTTAGTAAATTTGGTAACTGTTGTCACTATGACATTATCACGATCACTAACCCATCTCTACAATGACACTGAAAGAGAAAACCTGTTTGCAGTTATGAAAGTATAAAATATGTCCATTGAATGTTGGCTGCTGATTTACCTGCCCAAGTTTTGGAAAACTTGTTCAATAGTATTTCACAAAGCAGCTTGTCTGTACACCCTGTAGTGAAATTATGGATGTCCCAGTCTGTACCCTGTTGTTTAACGTCTACCCCCAAGTAACAGTGCATGGTCCTGGTACCTTTGCACTATTAAACATAGACCTGCTTTGAATGTCTCTATAATTGTGACAGTGAAACTGGTAGGGGACAGTAAATATACCCAAACATTGACTTTATTTCTCTCAGGCATGTTGTACAGATAACTTAAGTCACACTCGACTTTGACATTGGTAGAAACAGTATTTTTGTTGACTGCAATGGATTATATTATATCTTTTGGTGGACTCTTCAGTTTATATAAATTATATCAAGGCATTCATATTGTTACTACAGTACTATAGAAAATTTAGTCCATTGAATAACATGGGAACTTTACATTTAGCAACGTACAATATGGCCATTTAATTCACATTATATATGGGGTCAACTGAACCTACTGATATGAATGGAAACATAAATAGAAGAAAATACCAAATAATTTTTTTTTTGAGTAGGGATAGTTGATGTGATAAGACTGATATGCAGTGTAACCAGAAGTATAGATTACACTGACAAGTGACAGACTAGTTGTGTGTTTGTTGAGTGGAATCAGAGACAGTTAATTTCAATTTTCGAATGGCAATTTTTACAATAATATTAATATGATGTTGCACTTAAATGCAATTAATTTTTTTATAAACATATACTCACCCATAATAAAGTTATACTGGGATAACTGTGCATTTCGTATTTTCTTATTCATTGTATCACCTGGATCCACATCCACATCGCACAGGAATCCCCCATCATAAATCTCTTTTTGCACCTTTAAATAAATGAAAATAATTAATCCTGCAGTACCACTTTCACCCATCAATATAAGAACAAATTATACACTTTTTTGGTATCAATTTGGTCAGTCAATGATAAGAAAGAGTTAAATTTCTCTTTCACTGAGAAAAATTATTGCAACACATGTCTAGCATGAACTTATACTAGACTGATTTGGTAAGTAACTTGGCTCAATATGAAAGGCAACAATCAGTTTTTTAACATGACCTTATTCAATGTAATAGCTTTGAAGTCCAACATACTTAGTCCAATGTTTCTATAATGAGTTTATTCAAGATCTTCAATATAGTCATTAAGTATCTGGATGGCTTCTTCATTACTCACATATTTTTTGACTTCTCTCCCTCCCCCCTCCTCGCTCTCATCCGTATGTTTATAGTCACTTAGTTCCTTGTTCTTTCTTTCAAGCATCTTCTTTCAAATCTCTACCATTAATAGAAAGAAAACATGCCCACAATTTGTCTTTTAGCCATTATTTACTTTAATATATTATTTGCCAAAATTTTATATTTCCTTCATGACATCCTTTCCTTTGGGAAGGGATATGTAGTGAAACTTTGTACATGTTTCACTATAAATTGTTTTGAGTGTTGCTTTGATTCCAGAGTGTAATTGGTGAATCCAATTTTTGGCCATGAAGACAAAATGAAGCAAAATATTAGCTGAATTTTTCTTGAGGGTTTTTTTTTATTTATTTTATTTTTTATTATTTTTTTTTTTTTTTTTTATCTATAGTCAGCAATCATAGCACTCAACTTGTGCAAAGCTTATTCATTGTACTGCAAAACAAAACACACATGGTCATTTGATGTAACTGTCACATCTACTAACTCACTCACGTTCATTCCATTGATTGGTTGGTTGATGGGAAGAAGGGACCAAACAGCTAGGTCATCAGTCCCGTTACCTCTGAAATGCAAGGGTGTGGTCGGCTAAGGACATTTCAATAGTAAAATTGAGGAACCAAATGGGAGTTAAAATCATATACCAACAGGACTAAGACCAACAGAAAATGCTGAATTCTGTTATGCACATCTCTAAAGCTCTATACCCCTATTCATTGATGACTAACATATACTGACAAATTTCCTTTTCCTTTTTTTACCACCAACCCTTTTTCCAGTCCTTTGGGGCATTCTCTTCAAGCCAAATGTACTTCAGCAAAAGATGGAGCAATTTAACAGTACTTTCAATATTGGCCTTTAACAGCTCTGGTGATATGTTGTCTAGGCCTGGAGCAGGCAGGTTTTAGAGCACATTGCAGTTGTGGTGATCTTATTAAC
Organism: Locusta migratoria; assembly: GCA_026315105.1. Classification (NCBI taxonomy): domain Eukaryota; kingdom Metazoa; phylum Arthropoda; class Insecta; order Orthoptera; family Acrididae; genus Locusta; species Locusta migratoria. The sequence continues at coordinate 8,294,011 of CM048747.1, forward strand.
ACCCTCAGAATCATCTTAGAACAAAACAAAGAATTCCAGGCAATCATGTACCTGACAATCATTGATTTTCAAAAGGCCTTCAATTCTATAAAACAAAGTGCTCTGGAAGGTGTTGCAGAAGTATGGCATACCACAGAAGATCTTATTAAACATCATAAAAGATCTATTTGATGGATACAAATGTTGCGTACTCCACAAAGGAAATATGACAGAGCCCATAAAATAACAACTGGAGTCTGACAGGGTTGCATTTTATCACCAACAGTTTTTCTGCTCATTGTAGACTCAGTTATGGTAGAAGTTACTGCAGGCAGGAGACAAGGAATCCATTGGGCGATCCATGAACGTCTGGAGGATTTGGATTTTGCGGATGATGTAGTTTTATTAGGTTAAAGGCTGACAGTTATGCAGGATAAACTAAACCATTTGAAAGAAACAGAGACTGCTGGCCTCAAGATAAATATAAGAAAAAGGAAATGAGAGACCTCTGTGAACATGGAGGTGCCACTGTTACTAGGGGAGCAGCAGGCGGAGACTGTCAACTCTTTCCTGTATCTAGGTAGTGTAGTGACAGAAGATGGTGGAGCAGGGGATGATGTGAAGAACCGCATTAAAAAGGCAAATATGGCCTTCTTACAATTGTATCCAATTTGTAAAAACAGAAATATCACATACAAAAAAAAAAAAAAAAAAAAAAAAAAAAAAAAAAAAAAAAAAAAAAAAAAAAAAAATACGAATTTTTAATACAAACATGAAAGCTGTTTTCTGTATGCCAGTGAAAGCTGGAGAGTGGATAAAAAGATAACATCCCAGTTACAAACCTTCATAAATAGATGTCTCTGACACATTATGAATATCTGGTGGCCAGAAAAAATATGTAATGAGGAGTACTGGCAAATAACAAACCACATACCTATAGAAGTCCAGATAGGGGAGAGAAAGTGGAGGTGATTAGGACACACTGAGGAAAGAAGATGGAGCTATTGAGAAAAAAGCTCTGGAATGGAATCCCCAGGGAACAGAGAAGAGAGGAAGACCTAGGGGCACATGGAAGAGGGCAGTGGAAGGGGAAGCAGCTAAGGCAAATGGCCAAGGACACAGATGAATGTCGAACTCTCCTGGATGCCCTATGCTCCCATAGCGACCAAAAGAATTAAGTCAAGAACATGTACTGGTGAACGGTATGTTCCTAAAGCAGAAGGCTACAACTGGGAGAAGGAAACAAATTTAAAGGAGAAATGAACGTCTTTGAGGGGGGGGGGGAGAGGAGATCCAAACCCTGTTGCTTGCATGAAGAGCCACAAACCCACCCATCCTGTCCAAGTGTCAGAGATAAAATCTTATAGCCAAGAATAAAAACTACTTTTGTGCAGAAATTCAAGGACCGTGTCAGCCATCTGTGAATCATCTGCCAAAACCAAGGGGAATGAGTGTGGAATTCCGTATTTGACATGGAGCACCATGAGGAGTGGACATTCCACTAAGATATGAGCTACAGATTGTAGGGTGTCACAGCCACAAGGTGGGGGCGCCTCATTGTGCAAAATAAAATTGTGGGTCAGCCTGGAATATCCAATGTGGAGATGGCAAAGGACAGTGGATTCCCTCCGAAAAGGGCATAAGGATGAACTCCATGCTGCAATGGTCAACTTGATGGAGCGGAGGTTATTAGATGGGGCAGTAGCCTGCCAGTTGGTATTCCAGTCCTGTATGAGCAGCCATCTTATCTGCACCCGCAAATCCGCAGCCGCGATTGCCCAGGCCTACTCTAGCCAACTGGTAAGCCTGTTCATTCCCTAGGATATCCATATGACTGGGGACACAGAGAAAAGCAACAGAGCAGGCGGTATGATGGTCAGCGAGGTGATCGCAGATACCAATTACCAAAGGATGGGAGGAGTAGCATCGGTCTATGGCATGCAGTCTGCTTATTGAGTCTGTACAGAATAAAACACAGTCCAGCGATGCCTGTTAGATAAAATGAAGTGCTCTACTAATAGCCATCAGTTCTGCTGTAAACACACTGCATGATTCTGGCAGCGAATGGCATTCCATACCAATGGGAGATGTAAACGCATATCCTGTATGATCAGCAGATTTTGATCCATCAAAGTAAAAAATTAAAGCACCCTGAAATTCTGCAAGTACTGTGTGCAACAAACACTGGAAGATTATGGGTGAGACCGAAGCTTTTGGACTTTGGAAGAGATCCAACCGAATTTGTGGCCAGGGCACCATCCAAGGATGTGCGCGGTATAGCACGGCATGTACAGTCAAGGGAGATGGAAGATCCTACAAAGCAAAGCGAGCAGCAATCCAACAGGTAAATCCACTTGAGAGCAAGTATCAGGAGGTCTAAAACCATCGCCCACAAAAAGAACGTGATATGTGGGATGACGAGGGAATGGACGAATAGCAATGACATAGGACACCAAAAGCTGATGCTGCCTAGTCTGAAGGAGGAGGAGTTCCACTTCGGGAAGCAGACTGCCAATAGGATTGGTCCAGAAGGCATCCATAGCCAAGCAGACACCATAATGGTGAACTTAGCCTAACAATTTCAGAGCAGAAGGAGCTGCTGAGCCATAAACCTGGCACCCATAATCTAACCGGGACTGAATCAGAGCCTGGTAGATATGAAAGAGTGTTGTACGATCTGCACCACATGATAATTGGGGTAGAAAATGGAGGGTATTAGGCTTCCACATGCAGGTTATCATCAGCTGCCAAAAATGGGGCAGCCAAGTCAGTTTTCTTTAATCAAAACGGAGCCCAAGAAACGGTACTGTGCCACAACATCAAGGCGTTGAGTACGCAAGAAGAGTTCTGGATCAGGGTGGTTGTAGTATGATGACAAAAATGCATTACCCTCATTTTAGAAGGGAGGAACTGGAAACCACACAAGAGAGCCAATTTGGAAGCCTGCTAAATAGCACCTAGGAGCAGGCATTCAGCTGAGGCAACTAAGTGGGAGCTGTCCATATGCAAAAGTCGTCAACTTACAGCGCAGGAGTGACAAGAGGCCCAACAGAGCTCACTAACCCATTGATGGCAATTAGGAAGAGTGTAACACTTAACACAGAACCCTGTGGAACGCCATTCTCCTGGATCAATGGGGAGCTGAAGAAAGAGCCGACCCTTACACGAAACATGTAGTCAGGTGTGGTATCATGGGGAGCTGAAGAAAGAGCCGACCCTTACACGAAACATGTAGTCAGGTGTGGTATCGTGGGAAGACGAAAGGGCCAGAAGCAGTTCCCATTCAGTAAAGGGTTTGTTATAAGAAGCCGGGTAGGAAGCCGTGGCTCACGTCTTCAAAAAGTGAGCTGCAAGGTGCTCTGCGAGAACCGATGGGTCAGTACTCACCCTATCTGGTAAGGCAAGGCAGAGGATTGAAGACAGGCACTGTCAACCTTGGATGGAGTGGAGCATAACCCATAGTAATGACAACGGTACAGAAAAGCCCAAAGAACAGAGAACAGTGCTCGCGAATCACAGTGGCAATGGTTGCGTTCCAGCACGGAACTGGGCGGTGGTTAGGAGAGCCCATCGACCAGGGAACAGCAATGCCAGCAGCTCGAGTAATCACAGTAGACACATCACTGATGACAGCACCAATACATTAAGATGGAGACACTGTGAAAACCACCTGGGATGTATAGAGGTACCAGGGAGAGAAATGGCATCAGTAAGGTCTGGCAACGATGAAGATCGGACGACCTTGGTATTTATGGATTGGGAGTCCAGCTGCCAGATTGACCTCCTGCCTGGTGAATGCTCGGAAGAGGAGCTCTGGGAGAAGGCACCTTCACCAGCAAGTGCCAGAGAATGGGTGCACTTCTATGGCTGGAAGCAAGGAGGGGGACACCCAGAGAAGGCAAGGGAGGGGGTAATTGAAGCAATGATAGATAACATCTGTAAAGGGTGCAGATGCTCGATTTTTGGGCAGGCCTCCTGGTATGTTAAGTGTTTAAGGGACTAGTACTCTTGTATCTTCTTCTCCTTTTTATACACTGGGCAGTCCAGGGAGAGAGAAGTGTGGTGTTGAAGACCACTGACACCACAGCAGGTGGAACACAGGGGTTCCCCTCATGGAATGGGCATCCACATTCACCACATACAGGGACCGTTTTACAATGAGAAGACATGTGTCCAAAACGCATACATCGGGAACATTGCACGAGAGGTAGAACATATGTTTGTCAGAATGATGAATCATGACCTTTAACTTCTCTGGGACAGTATCCCCCTCGAAGGCCAAGATAAATGTGCTGTTATCTTAATTGCTTTAGGGCCTCTCTGCACATGGCAAACAAAATGAACACCTTGCCATTCGAGATTGGTGCGGAGTTCCTCATCAGCTTAGAGGAGGATGTCACGATGGAAAATAACTCCCCGAGTCATGTTTAATGACTGATGAGGGGTTATGAACACTGGGATGTCACCAAGATGGTCGCAGGTGCACAGAGCTGTAGATTGGGCAGCAGAGACCATTTTAATTAGAAGGGATCCAGACTGCATCTTGCTCATTGATTTGACTTCCCCGAACTTGTCTTCGATGAAAAACAACGGCCTGGCAGTGGTGAATGTCCCTTCATCTGTCCTGGTGCAGACCAGGTAATGTGGAAAGGGTTTCACCCCTAACCGATGAGCCTGTCCTTCCTCTCAGGGAGTGGACAGGGATGGGAAGATCCTTTTGTATAGGTAGCTGCATTAAATTCACTATTTCTGCCTTCATAGACAGCCACAGTACAACCATTTTCCAATTTCACAGATTTTATTGTGCGAAACATTAGCCCTGGTTCCACCCACTCTGATAAGGAGTCTCCCCAAGGGCACCACTCAGCCACAGCAAAGGCCACCTGGCACGATGGCCATTGCTGGGAGTCATGACACCCCAGGATTATGGGTATCTACTCCTTGGCCTGTATGGGGAGGTTACAGTCCCATATGGACTGGCTACACCTGTTGGGAACCTAGGGGGTAGGGTGATTCATCGAGGAAGGAAGTGGGACAGGAAGTGATGGGGATCCACGCCGTAGGTGCTAGGTCAGGAGTTCTTTCCAAATTGCTCTCACTGTTAACTGTGACTTTGTGGTGGAGGTCAAACCCTGAGGGGAACCAAACTGGGCCAAAAATGTGGGTAAACAGCATGGAGATCAAAATCACTAAGACCATCATCATAACTACATGAATATCCGGGATTATTTAAATGGAAACACCTAGAGAGAGATGGGTGGGGGCAGGGGAAGAGGAGAACTGGAAGGGATACTGCAGCCTTGGAAAATAAGAAGAAAGACTGCAATGACTTGGGGACCTGTGCACGCCACATACATACAGTACCTACATAAGAGCTGTGGGCTCCCTGGTGGATTTATTCTGCCGACTGTCAAAACAATATAATGGATTATGTCAATGATTTTGTTTTTGGAGCACCACATTCTGGTCCTCTTTCAATGCTTGTCCTGACTCAAACTTGTTGTCCTGAAGACTCACTGTCTCATACGAAGGGCGTGAGTAACTATCCTTTTGTGGATTTTTTTACATGTCCTTACCATTCATAAATATATATAGACGAAGATTACTCACCAGGCGAAGGAGCACAGGTGTGACAGCATCACAAATAAATAAATGAATACACACACGCACACACAAACGCAAGCTTTCGCAATCCAGTTGCTTCTTCAGGCAGAAGGGAAGGAGAGGGAAAAGGAAATGATGAGGGTTTTAAGGAAGGGGGTAAGGAGCCATTACAATCCCGGGAGAGGAAAGACTTACCTTGGGGGAAGGAAAGGAAGGTGAACAAATACACACACACCCATACATTTACACAGACGCAAACACACCTAGGCAGACATACTAGACATACTATATATAAACCAATGTCAAACAATGAGCTAGTATGATGACTTGCAACCATTGAATTTTACTCAACATCTTTGAAGCTTTACATATGCTAACAGCAATTTTCCAAATTTTGTCCCCTGAAAGTAAGTGTAATTCAAATATGCTGTTTCTTATTTATCAGCTTCCTGCCTAAATTTTCCTTTTAGACACTTCAACTTACAATAAATGTGTCCAATTTTAACTGTATGTAGATGAATTTTGAAACCTTTTTTGTTAGGAATTAGTGAATACACATTGTAAATTATACCTTGTGTGCATAGTCGTCACATGATGGTCCAACTGGGATAACAATACACTGTCTTGGTGACAGCCAAAAAGGCCACTTTCCTGCATAAGATTCTGTGAGAATGGCAATCATCCTCTCTACAGAACCAAGAATTGCACGATGAATTATAACTGGCCTCTTCTTTTCACCTGATTCACTGAAAATGGTGAAACAAGTATTTATTTTCAATGCTTAATTTCATGTTGTATCTGCTTATCATCTTAAGGTTCCAGGATTGTATAAATTATGCAAATACTGAACAATGGATATAGTATTGGAACACAATGATAGCTATCAATTCAACAAAAAAATGGTAGGTACCTGACATATGATAAATTGAATCTAATAGGCAGCTGGAAATCCAACTGAATGGTGGCACACTGATGATGTCTGCGTAATGCATCCATTATTGTTATGTCTATCTTAGGACCGTAAAAGGCCCCATCACCAGGGTTTTCCTTCCAAGGTTCACCAAAAGCATTTAGACTGTCTGCCAATTGCTGAAATTCGAAGAACAAAATGAGTGAAATTGTAAAATGTTTTATAAAGTTTGTTACTAACATTAAGAAAGTGTTCTTACCTTCTCTGCTTCATTCCACATACTAATCTCTCCAAGATACTTCTCTGGTCGAGTAGAAAGTCTTAGTTGAAAAGTGAATCCAAAAACTGAATACACAGACTTTAGAAAGTCTAGTGCTCCTAACATCTCGTTATGAATCTGTGAAGATGATTGAAAAGTCATTAATACAAGGAAAGGAAAACTAATAGGCCTACATTAAAAATAAAACTTACAATACAAAACTTTTATTTCAAATTTATAATATAACATTCAAGCTGTTCTTATGTTTGGTCATATTATAAAGATGAAAATTCTTGTATTACAAGGTAAGTGCAGAATCATGTAATAGCAATATTAACTATTTTTCATAATTCACTGATTACTAATTCTTTCCTTTTCTCCATGCTTATCCATGTTAATTTCACTTATATTTGTACTACCAGAATCTTCTTGTATCTATCACTTGTGGCTGCTCTCTTTAGTGTTTTTTTGAACTTCACTTTCTCTTGCTTACTGGCTAATTGCAGACACATTGCTACATTTAACCATATTTTCTATTGCTGTACAAATTATGGTTTGGATCCAAGATTTGTCAGATTTACTATTAATTGGAGGTCCCTTCTATCAATAGAACTCAATGAACACATCAAACACACATATATAACCCCCCACCCATAGGAACAATGAGGACAAGATCAGATTAATTTGCTGTGCATGCAGACACATTTAAACAATCACTTTTCCTGACAGATTAGCTGTTCATTCCTGAGTGATTGTGTGGATGTATGTATTTCTTTTTGTGATGAAGGCAATGGTAGAAAATTTAAGTTGTGTAAACATAATAGGATTTAATACATTAGTTGATTCTACTCAAAAAATTATCAATGGAATAGGGTTTGGCTGCTAGTAAGTCTTTCACGCTCCTCTTGAACTGATTTTTATTTGCAGCTAAATTTTTTTATGGTTGCCGGCAAAGTTTTGAAAATCTGTATTCCTGAGTAATGCTCAAAAAGTTTCCAATTACTGTATGAATGAGCTGAGTTATTTTATTTTACTTATTTATTATTTTTGTTTGTTGTAAATAATAATCGCTTTTTCCAAACGGACTTCATTAAGGAATAAATATACTGAGAGGCAGTAGTTATTATACCCAGTTCTTTGAAGAGGTTTCTACAGTATGTCCATAAATTTACTCCACAAACAATATGTGCTACATACTTTTGGACTCTTATCTTTTGTTTAACTTAAAGAGTTACCCGAAGGAAGTGTCCCAATTGACTGACTGACTCATCATCGCTCAGCCCAAACCACTGAAGATAGAAACTTGAAATTTGTGGAGGGTGTTGATGTTACTCTGTAGGCGTCATTTAAGAAGCGATTTTTCGATATTCCATACGTAAGGGGGTGAAATTGGTGATGAAACGTTTTTTGAAAATATGTAGCTATTTAGGCAATTTTGAAGCTAGAACTACAAAATTTCGACTTTTAATTCAGGGTTCGAATTAAAAAGACACATGTTTTGGTATTTTTGGAAATTCGACCAATAAGGGGGTGAAATACGAGATGCAATAATTGATTTTCAAAAATGTGGTGCTGTTAACTCAAATTTCAAGCTATAACTACGAAACTTAAGGTATGGATTCTTCATCAGGATTAAAAAGAAACAACTGGTCCAGACCAACCAGCCTAAGCACGCGAAGCAGCGGGAGTTCAGCTAGTTATGGAATAAAGGAACCAAAGTAAGCAAGCTTTTTTATTTTCACGTCACCTATGTCTGCTAACACGAATTGCAAATACAGATTTGTTAAGGAGTTTCTGCAGTCTGTGGTGTGCTCCTCCCAAATGAATTTGTCATCAAGATGTAATCCTAGGAATTTAATACTGTCAACCCCTTCTGCCTGTTCTTCTGATCTGCATGTAATGAGTTTTTCCAATATTTAATGTCAATGCGTTGGCTTTAAACATTTTATTAATGCCCATGAAAATATCAACTGCAGACCTTTCCAGAACTATGCTCCTGTTATTTATTGTTATACTTTGTATCATCTGGAAACAAAATGAACTCTGATTCCTGCAGTCTAACTGCTGAGGGGTCATTAATGTACACGAGAAAAAGAAATGGCCTTAAGATGGATCCTGCATTCCACACTAATGGAATGGTTGTGGGGTGGGGGAGGGGAGTCTAAATGCCCTGTAACTGGTAGAATGGGACACAACCTCTGCCATAAACTTTACAGTTGTCGGTGTAGAAACATATCTTTCTGTAATAAATAGGATGGGTCATTTAATATGAAACCATCAAATGGAAGTTGCATCTTGATTACAGATTATCTCAGGTGCTGAGATGTTTAACTCCCAGAGGGTTAACCTATAACCCCGCAAAGTTACAATTTTTGCCATTTTTATTCTAAAGAAAAGGAAAACAGAACTGATCATGGGTGATGACCACCTACAATTAAATGTTTGTCTCACCGCCCCCCCCCCCCAACCTCATGAAACTTATATTGCCAGGGTGGGGTGGCTTGCGTGCCACAATGATACAAATAGCCATACTGAACATGCAACCACAGTGGGAGGCTGTCTGTAGAGAGGCCACACAAACCTTTGGTTCCTGAAGAGGGGCAGCAGCCTTTTCAGTAGTTACAGGGGCAACAGTCCTGATAAGTGACCGAGTTGACCTTGTAAAATCAGCTAACGTGGCTTTGCCATGCCAGGTGGTTACAGCGAATGGCTAAAAGCGAGGGGAAACTACAATGGTTACTTTTCCTGTGGACGTACTGCTTTCTGTATGAATATATGATGACAGCATTTTCTTGGGTAAAATATTCTGGAGGTAAAATAGTCCCCCATTCAGATCTCAGGGTGGGGACTATTAAGGATAATGTTATTAAACAAAAAACAAAACAGATATGCTACAGATTGGAGCGAGGAATGTTTATCCGTTAACCGGGTAGGTAAGTTAGAAAATTTGAAAAGAAATACATAGGTAGAAGTTAGATATGATGGGGATTAGTAAAGTTCGATGGAACGAGGAATAGGATATCTTGTCAGGTGAGTACAGGGTTATAAATACAAAAGCAGTTAATAGGAATGCAGGATAAAAGAATAAAAAATAGAAGTGTATAGTGAATACATTATCACAGCAAATAAGGACATGAAGTCAACACTGACCACAATACTACAAGCTTATATGCTAACTAGCTCTGCTGAAGATGATGAGATAAAAGAAACCATTCAGGAAGTTAAGGGAGACAAAAACATGATATTGATGGGGGAGTGGAACTTAGCAGTAGGAAAAGGAAGAGAACGAAAAGTACTAGGTGAAATGGACAGGGAAAAAGGAATTATAAGGAAGAATTTTGTGCAGAGCACAATTTACTCATCACGACACTTGGTTTAGTCATCATGAAAGAAGGTTGTGTGCCTGGAAAAAGACCAGAAGATACTGGTAGGTACCAGACTGACTTTATAATTGTAAGGCACAGATTTAGCAATCAAGTTTTAAACTGTAAGACAAATGCAGGGGGCAGATATTATCTATGACCATAACATATTAGTTATGAACTTTTAATCTAAAGTTAACAGCAAAAATGGAGAAAAGTAAGGAGATGAAACCTGGATAAATTGAAGGAACGAGAGATTGTCAGGATTTGCAGAGGGAGAATTAGTGAAGGATTGACTGAAATGGAGGAAAGTAATAAAATAGAATAAGTATGGGTAGCTCTGAGAGATAGAGTAGCGAAGGCCACAGAGGATCACATAGGCAGAAGGACAAGGCCTAATAGAAATCCTTGGATAACACAGGAGATACTGAACTTAATTGATTAATGGAAAAAATATAAAAATGCAGAAAGTGAAGCAGACAAAAGGAAGTACAGATGTCTGACAGGAAATGCACACTGGCTAAGGAGGAGTGGCTAGAGGACAAATGCAAAACTGTAGAAGAATGTATAACTAGGCGAAAGACAGATACTGCCTACAGGAAAATAAGAGACACTTTGAAGTTGCATGAATATCAGGAACTTAGATGGAAAAGCTGTACTAATGAAAGGAGCGAAAGCTGAAAGGTGGGAGGAATATATAGAGGACCTATACAAAGCAAATGAAGACAGTGTTGTAGAGATGGAAGAAGAAGAAGAAGATCGCAGCTTGTATATCGGTATGTGGACTACGAAAAAAAGATTTCTCAAGTAAAAAGTAAAAATTTTCTTGGAAGAAAATGCACCTTTTTCGGGCTGAAATATAATTTTCCCCGGATGAATTGCGCTATTTCTGTTATACTTGGCTTGGGACAGTAAAACTTATCAATTATTTACTAGGTTAGTGCATTATACACCAGCGTACAACTTCCCATTGTTAAAATGCACTTACAATGTCAGTATACATTTTTTTCATGATGTTTAGATGCTGGTAAAGACACGCCATTTCATGGGAAGCACAAAAACTTGTCACAGGCCAGGTGCAAACAGCCAGTGAGAATATTTTATTTCACTTCTGTTTTGTAAATGAAACTTACATATATTTCAAGTTTTTCATGATGACACAAATGTTGTAATTTATGAGGTCATTTATCATTTACTTTGTTTGGTAAAATACTTTGCAGTTTTGTTCCAAAACATTACTATTTTTGTGTATGTTATGCTGTAACCCATTACAATAGCTTTAATTGCTTGTCAAATATATTTTCTATTTTCTTCAACTGTGCCATGATATTCGAGTAAGTTGATGTGCATGAACCCAATAAAACAACAAAAATATGCCAAAACCCATAATTATTTATGAACTCCTGATTGGCTGTATTCACTTACCATAATTTTTTTATGGATAATTATAATTTTTGCCATCAGTGTTGAATAATTTGTAATCTATCTAATGAAGAACTCAAATATTATGAACTAACCTTTTAGCTTAGTCATTCTTAGCGTGTTATCCTTTAAGATATATCAAAACAAACGTGCCTGTAAAATTTTTAATAGTGACGTAAATGGCTGGTCTTCTGATCCCTAAATTTCTGTAAGTGAATGGTCCCCAAAGTGTTGTTTTTGAGTGGGAGTTCAACAGTTTTGTGATTTAAGAAAATCGCAGCATATTCTCACTATTAATGTAATTAATATTGTATAAAAGGCCATTTACTTCCGAAGTATAGCTTCTGCACTATTCACAATTTTTTACCTGCAACATGCTAATTACAAAAACAGATGAAACATAACGCTCACTGACAACAGTTTGTTTTGATGTGTTGCATACTCTTTGTCCTGACGCCTTTGACACATTATGCTTTCAGCATACGCTTGTAGGGTATGCGCACAGTGTTTTCTTGTTGTAAAGCATGTCTCGTTTCCCAACAAATGTTTTATTTTTGTGTTCTCTTGTTGTTTTATTGCTTCCATATTATTCTGCAGTAAAAGTAAAGTTCTTACCATCCAAAATTACAAAAAATATTAACTGATAATGTAAACAATGAAAAATTTCCAGAATTTAAAAAAATTCTCAGATGAAAATATTCCTGAGATTTCTCGGATTTCATGGAGCGGATACACCCTGAGATCAAATAGGAGATAATACTGTGGGAATAATTTGACACAGGAATGAAAGATTTGAGTCATAACAAGGCCCTGAGAGTAGATGCTAGTCCCTGTGAACTGCTGATATCATTGGGAGAGCAAGACAGGGGAAATACCCTCAGACTTAAAGAAGAATAGAGTAATTCCAATACCAGGAAAGCAAGTGCAGACAAATGTGAAAATTGCAGAACTATCAGTTATAAGTCATGGTTGCAAAATACTAACACAAATTATTTTCAGACAAATGGGAAAAAAATTGTGGAATCTGACCATGGGGATGATCAGTTTGGATTTAGGAAAAATCTTTGAAACGTGAGGCAATACTCACATTACGACTTATCTTCGAAGATAGGTAATGAAAGGTAAACCTACATTTCTAGCTTTTGTAGATTTAGAAGCTTTTGATGATGCCTACCAGGATACACTCTTTCAAATTTTGAAGGTAGCAGGGGTAAAATATAGGGAACATAAAGTTATATTAAGTTTGCACAAAAACCAGACAGCAGTTAAAACATTAAAAGGGCATGAAAGGGAAGCAAGCAGTGGTTGGTAAGAGGGAGTAAAACATGATTGTAATCTTTCCCCACTGTTATTCAATTTTTACACCGAACAAACTGTGCTGGAATGCAAGAAGAAATTTGGAGAAGGAATTAAAAGATCAGGGACAAGAAATAAAAGTTCTGCAGTTTGCCGATAACATTAATTCTGTCCGAAACAACAAAGGACATGGAAGAGCAATTGAACAGAATGGAATGGACAGTGTTGTGAAGGGAGGGTATAAGATGAACATTGACAAGAACAAAATGAGAGTAATGGAATGCAGTGTCAGAAATTAACTTGATGCTGAAGAAATGAAATTAGGTAATGAGACAATAAAAGTAGTAGATGTGTTTTTTAATTTGGGTAGCAAATTAACTTCTGATGGCAAAAGTAAAGATGATATAAAATGCAAAATGGCTAAGGGAAGAAAAGCGTTTCTGAAGCGAAATCTGATAACATCCAATATTAATTTAAATGTTAGGAAATCCATTATGAAAGCATTTTTATGGAGTGTAGCACTGTATGTGAGTGAAACATAGATAATAACGAGTTCAGACAGAAATATGATAACAGCTTTTGAAATGTAGAGCTACAGATTAGATGCGTTGATCATGTAACTAATGAGGAGGCACTGAACAAAATTAAGGGAGAAAAGAAATTTCTGGCATGTTTAGAATAAGAGAAGGTATAGATTGGTGGGGCATTTTCTGAGACATCAAAGAACTGTCAGTTTAGCATTAGAGGGAAATGTGTGCGGTAAAAATTATAGAGGAAGACCAAGAGATGAATACAGTAAGCAGGTTCAAGTGTGTGTATATTACTGTTCTTATTTGGAATGAAGAGGCTTATGCAGGACATGTTAGTGTGGAGAGCTGCAATCAAACAAGTCTGTGGACTGAAGACGACGACAGCTCCTGAGGTTACACATATCTGAGATATGGACTTACTTCAGCACAGTTACTAACAGCATCAAATTTAATTGAAATTTGATGCCATGATGCAATCCACTTTCATTAAAAACATGACGATTTCCAACTGAATATTCCAGATGCAAGTCAATAGTAGATATCTCAATTACTAGAGTAACTGCCTGTGATATACAAAGGCTTGAGCCCCAGCCTGTAACATTGTTTTCAATCTGCTATGAAGTTTCAAATCACACTCTCTCTCCTATAGAGAGAAAATATAATGAATGGCAATTTTCTGCAATACCATTTTTACCAGGAGTGCTACTTCTGCAGGGCACGTGGGAGAAATTATGTGAAGTCTTGGTGGTAGGACAGAGGTATTAGTAAAAGCAAAGCTGTGAAAGCAGGTTGTGAGTTGTGTGGGTACTTAAGGACATCACCAATTTACATTTTTTATTTTTTTTGATCTTCAACATGTGAATGGAAGGGAAAGAATTACACAACTTAAAGGAGCAAGAGTCAATTAATCATCATATTAGCCGAAATCTATTTCTGTGAAAAAGCCTTTTAGATAGGAAATCGTGGAAGCTACTTACACAGTAAGAACTAGTAAAGTTTATTGCCACTTCATCCTCTAATTTTTTTGGACATTTTCCACCATACAACAAAGTCTCCAACATTTGCAACCCTTAATACCATATATACAATACAGTCTATATCTTTAACCCTCTGTCGGGCGCACCTCCAGATGAAACAAAATCAGGCGCACCACCATGAGAGGCCAGCCACATATTTTGTGGACTAGCTCCGCCATGTTAAATCAAATTCAAAATGCGTGTTGGCTAGTCTTGAAGAGGATCTAAAGGAAGGAATTACAGCAAACTTAAAGCATAATAATGGGTTTATGGAACAGAATACACCTTAAAGTAAAGTAACCAAAATTACCAATTTCCCACAAAGAGTATTAAAAATTGGTCAAACAGACATCCATAAAAGTAATGAAGTTATTTTTAAAGGACATTGGGCAGTCTATTCTGACATGTAATCATCTTTTCTCGCCACATCTGCAACCAAAAACCGATGCTATAGCTCCCAAATCAACAGCTGAAACACAGGTATGGCAAAGAACGTATACGTCGCTCAAGCAGATTGGTTGATGACAAGCTGAATATTCGTGATTCTTCATCCTCCCAACTTTTGTTTCATCCACGTATGATCGACGTTTTATCCGTTTGGGAGGTAATGTGGAAGAACTTTCCTGTTCCTTGTGGGGTAAAATTATTTGCAGTCGAGTTTGCAGCCGAATCGACATTCCACATAAATTCATAGCATACTTCGTAGGCTAAAGTGTCCAGTTACAAGTTGATGACACAAGGTTTTGCAATTGGTGGCGTCATTTGTAGCAATATCTTTTACACTGAATGTTGTGTAATGATGATATGAATAGTAGAAGGCATCTACTTAGACTACTTCGTCGTCTTACCCTCTCCAAGATAAAAACTCCTCATATATTTTCTTCTCTTCTTCATAATCCCGAGCTGTTCCCTAAACTTCCTGTTCAGTTGCTGAGTCCTTGCCTTCTCCTACCTCATCCTGAGAGTGGGTGTCACTCTCATCGACTAAATCTTCGAGCGCGGCTCGATCTTCAGCAGTTTCGTCCTCGAGGAGGCGCACTATTTCCACACGATCAATGGCTTCGAGGCATAATATACTTCTCTGGACATTTCAGCAGAAAATATGGATGTGATAAGGTAGGGAAAGATAGGAAAACTGAAATTAGAACTCGATCAGTCGCACTCAGTCTGTAGGGCCAGGGTCGTCAGTCTTTTTTTTTTTCTGAAGGTAACGGCGAGAATCACAGAGGGGAGACTTAGTTTGAATGAAACAAAGTAATAAAATAAGAATATCTTGACAAATCTCACCTTCAAAACTATAACGTAATCGGGCGCAGACGGCCTGTGAGGCCCAAGGAGTTCCCATTGACCTGCGTGGAAATCGACGGCAGCCTGTGGATCGGCACTGTATGAGGTTCCAAAGTTACGTGAGTAAACGGAGACTGGACCACCAGTGTTAAGCACGGGAATCAAAAATGTGTTTTGCTGGCCTGTGAGGCTGACTGCGCCCAACGGAGAGTTAACATATGATTGCTCATCACAAATCATCACTGCTCTGACTTACCTGTTCCACCGTACAAAATATGTGAGCATCATCCTGTTGGAAACGCCTCACTCTGGTAAGCCCTGTGAGGGCACCAGATAGTTCATTGCGATGTAGTACTCCAAAGTCTGCCAACCGAAGTGGCAGTTCACGCCAAGATCGAGTGCGCTGGTCAAACATTAAGCTGAAATCGACAAGAACCACCAAAGTTTTACGATTCTAAATTTCCACAATTTATTCATGCCCATTATTCACTGTTGACCATCCAAAATAAAAAGCTAAGAAATACTGGAGATACTACTGCCAAACTTATTTGGGAGATAACATAGTGTACAAAGCTCACAAGTGAAAATACAACTCCACCTGAAGCTGAGAAGATGATGAAATCAGTTTTGAAAGTTGCTGCCTATAGCCACTGCTATATGCTTTAGCACTGAACCAAAGTGGCTTGGGATGTGCTGTTGGGACATGGCACATCCATGCTTTCACATACTGCAACCCCAAATTATAAAATGGGTGCAGGACAAATATGGACCAATAAGCATGAAATGATTTCCAGTCCATGGTGTACAGCAATCAGTTAAAATAAATATTCCTTCAGTAAAAAACCACCTTGATTGCAAATTGTTTTATTCCTTATTTAATGACGTGTTTCGCCCTTTGGCAGGGCATCTTCAGATTATAATGCGCTCTCCGTGGTGTGACACCGCAAGTTGTTTTGCGGTGTTTCTATGTTTTTGAATTTTGAATTTCCTTGTAACCCTTAACAGAAGCGGTGGTCTCTGATGATACAAGATAAGCCCATGTTTACAATTGTGCTCACGGGCGGTATAAGTCTGTACAAGTCGGCGCAGCAGCACACCACGCCCGCCCACGACCTGTGAGCACAATTGTAAACATGGGCTTATCTTGTATCATCAGAGACCACTGCTTCTATTAAGGGCTACAAGGAAATCCAAAATTCAAAAACATAGAAACACCACAAAACAACTTACGGTTTCACACCATGGAGAGCGCATTATAATCTGAAGATGCCCTGCTAAAGGACGAAACACGACATTAAATAAGGAATAAAACAATTTGCAATGAAGACGGTTTTTTACTGAAGGAACAATAAGCATGAGGAAACAGTTCAACAGCCCCTCATCAGGGTGTCTCTGAACTAATCTCATCATTATGTTGGCTGTAGGAAGAATAAGAATTTGTAACTTAAAACAATGTTGGTCCATTTGGTTGTCCACACAAGTAGATCACTGCACTACTCCTGGAGCAAATGCCTGGGGCTTTTGCTCAATGGTTTAAGTTGACACCTTACAGACAGTCCACTCTGTTGTAAACAATACTGAATGGAACAGGCACACAGTGCTTGTAGCACAACAGACCGAGTTTCTTGTGATTGGTTTGTGATGTGGTAGATTGATCCATTACTGCCATTGGCGTAATCAGTGTCAATCCATTGTTCCCTACTGTACACAGATATTACAGAGCTACATCACAGTTGCTTGGTTACCAAATACCTAACACAATTACCAATTTTTTTGAAAAATAATCTGCAATCCCAGTAGTAGGCAACTATTTTTCAGTATTCTGTAAGGTATTATGAAGATGCTTAGGCAAAACAAATGCACAAAAGAACAACTACAGCACATCCAAATAGCTGTGTTCCCCTTTTATACAGTGCACTATTTGCAATCTTTACGTAACGCACACCTTGTGTCACTGCTAACATGTATTGCAACTTTCACCTGATTTGGATACTTCAGGATGTTGTATTTTGGGTGGCCAGCAGTGTAGATTATAGCTTATAAAGAATATTAATTGTATTAATAATACCGATAAATATAAAAGAATATTCTGATTGAACTGCAAAGGCCAACCAAAAAAATTAATATTTACAACTGCCTAGAACTAATTGTTGATTTAAAATAATATTCTTGTTAGTGAAATAACGGCAACTCTGAAATTGGATAAATAATTTGTTAATAATGATTCTTGAAAGAAACTGTAGTGGAAAAAATGGATCTTCCAATTGATTTTTGTAAAGTCCAAACTTTTTCACAATGTCTTGAATCACTTAATATAACCGTTAGTAACTGGTAATGTTCAGATGCGACTGTTCACTACTGGTCTGCAGAATTTCAACATAATCAGGAGAAGCAATATCTGCTTACTGTGAGAGATCATCTACAAACATTTTGGTGACATCAATTCCTGTGGAAGTAGCTGAAATTCCAGAGATAGAAGATGATTGCAGCTTTGGCAGAGTGCCTTTATAATAAACAGAGGATTTTTTTGGTAACCGATAAAAATTAAAGGAAGGATTCAACAATTTTATATATGCTCTCTGTCTGAACTGGGTACTTTTTTTTTCTCTCTTTGCAAAACTAATGAATGTCACTGCAATAGACCATAGGCTGAGTCTATAAAAGACTAATTCATTCACATCTCTAGCTATACTGCAACATGCAGCCACCAACAAAGATATGGAAGATATGTATTCCACAAACTGTTTTGGTCGATGATCTGACTCAATTGCCCAATGATGTCGTTATGACATAGAATACAATCTGATTAAAAGTAGTACCATCTGGCGAGCACCACATGGCTTTCCTTATGTTCTTTCTCTTGAACCAAGTAGTCTTCACTACCATTGCATTGGCAGTGGCAAAGTCTCTGAGTGTTTGTCCATTTTTATTCGACACCTCATGCAGGCTTTCCTTTCCTACTGTTTCTCTAAAGGTTTCTTCTATTCCCACTTTTGCTTTGAAGACACCTATCACTATATTCACATCATTATTTGCTATATCTTCTAATTTCTTTTCTAATTGACCACATAACTCATCTTAATTTCATCCTCCTTATCTTCTGTGGGTGCTTATATGCATTTAAAGTGGTGATAAAGAAGTGAGCCTTCATTATAGGAGTACACACCCTTTCATTCACAGGGTTAAAATTGATGACTGCTTTATAATTATTGTCTACAAGAAAGCCTCTACCACTCATCATTTCACTATCCCCTGCACTATACAGAACTGTATAATTGCCACTTATTGTGATACCATCTACTTTGATCTGACCACTTGAAGTGCTGCTACTCCTACATAGTATTTCTCCCTACCTTTTTTGAGTCCATGTAGAGCTCCTGGTTGTTTGTTAAAAGTTCTTACATTTCAAGTAGCAAAATATTTTTTGTTTACAGTGTCCTTTTCCTTGCATGGGTCAATCATCAAAATCATCAATCTGCCAGTTCCAATCTCTAAGTTCTGTAACAATATGTTTTTTTCTGATATGGGGTTGTTAGCCCCTTGATCAACCTCAAACCTAGAGGACCTGCATTTGTATCGGGTTTACCCCCTTACGGAGACTGGCTTCTTCATGTGTTAAAGAGCCCTTCCTGCCTTATGTTACAGGTGTTAAGAATGATACAGAAAGAGGCTAGGCTTAGGATAGGATTGGAAAGGAGACATGTTATCGATAGTTTGTTGTGGGGCACACATCGTCTGGTTCCTCCCCTTTGGCCTGCTCAGCATTGGTGACCTAACTGGTAGCTACACAATCGCTGGCATAGCCTTCCGAATTCGAAGCATGCAAACCACCCACAAGGACAGTGCTACATTAAGGCAGTGTTCGCTGAGGAGGTATTATAATGTATAGCCAACACTATTATTGTATTTTTGGTATTATCTTTCACGCTATTTTTGTATGATAAACTTATCCTATCCCATTCATTATTTCTGCTATAATCTTAGTATCACAACTAACTTTATTATTAATATAGTAATGAGAACAGTTTAAAAATCTGCAAAGACGTGGCAATGAGCTGCGACAGGCATACACAAAAGACACACACATACAACACATTCAGCTATCGGCCATGGCCTTCTTCAGAAAAACACAACATTCATGCAATCACACAGGCATACAACACAGTCACACTTCAAAATTTGAAGTGTGGCAGCCGGAGGTGATGGTTGTATAACTGTGTTGAGTGCCTGTGTGGTTGCGTGAATGTTCTATTTTCTGAAGAAGGACATGGTCGATAGCTGAATGTGTATGTGTCTTTTGTATGTGCCTGTTGCAGCTCATTGCCACATCTTTGTGGTGAGTTGTAAACTGTCATCATACTATATTATTAATTCCAACCTGGACTTTCCATTATTAATTTAACTATTATATATACAAAATGCCCTACTTACCAGTGCCCTGGACAATTCATTGGCTTCAGTGCATATTTTTCTTTCTCAACATCAAATGAAAACATATTTTCCTGTAAAACAAATGAAGAATGCAACTAATTAATAATAATAAAAAAAGAGACAGACTGTTATGAACGAATGAATTACAATATGTCCACTGATTAACCATGGACTTTTCTAGACTCCACCACGAAAGAAGAGTGACCTAAATGTACTTGTCTTCAAGTAAAATGTGAACACTGTCAGTCATTTACTCAAGTTTAACAGAAGAGAGGGAAATTGTCCACAATATTAGGAAACAGCCCACATGATGATCTTCACAAACTAAACTCAAATTCTACACTCCTGCACAGGGAAATGTTTGAACTCCATATTATTTTGAGGAAAGTAAAAAAAGGTTATGGCTATTGATTGCTACCTAGTGTACCTGAAACTATTTATCATGAAATTTCCAAATTTCCACCAGTCTGCCATTCAATGTTATTCTCCCTGGAACTGAAAATGCTGGGTAGCATTGTACCTTTAATTCACATTTAACCCTCCCCCCTCCCTCACCCCTTGTATTACCACCCCATGTCAAAATCTACTAAAATATGTTGTTATAGAATACATTTACATGTATCTGAATATTACTTGCCTCAAAGCAAAATGAAACAGTTTATAGCGACGTCGCTTTTAAATGACGTATTTACTATAAAGATGAACTCTAATGGCCCTGTTTAAATCCTATGTAATCACTATATTTTTTTAAAAAAACTGCTTAATATGACATCGCTTATTGCGACGTATCGTATAAAACGACCCCAAGTTAACTGACTGCCGGCGTGGTGCAGTGGATATGGTCATTGATTGCTGTGCTGAAAGTCATCGGTTCAATCCCGTCCACTGGCAAAAATTTCTTTCTTTGTATTTATCATTTCCAGAATGTTCTACACATTTCTTATGTTAACTATTCTTTTAATTTCTGGTACATTTTGTCTATGTATAAATAACAGAGCACTTTGCCCGAGATCAGTCAGTGCTGCGTGTATGTTTCATTTCGCAATAAACCTGCTTTTAGTACAAGTGCTGTATTCAGTTGACAACCCGTTGACAACCCTACCTGTGAAGTAAAGCCTGCTTCCATTTCAACGCGACATTGTTTAGTGAAGGTCCTGGGTATCCTGTGCAACAGCTGCATCACCGTGGCTCCGATTAGGAAATGTAAAAGTCGTCGCTTACACAGACTAGAACCGGAATACAAGGGATATACAGAGTACATCCTTTCAAAAGTCTGTATCATCAAAAGACCCATGGACACAAAATCAGTGGTAAGCCAGCTGCACATCAGACACCCAACGGTGTTCTCTGGAGATGCAGGACAGGACCCCCAACAAATGGCTAAAAGGGTTCGACCGAGTCACCAAGTATAACATGTGGGATCATAGAATGTGCTTGGCCGACATTTATTTCTACCTGGACGGAACAGCCCAGCAACGAAAAGAAGCTGAATGACTGGGAAACATTCCGGATGGAACTTAAGAAGACACTTTAAGACCACCAGCGACAAATCCGCTCAACGGAAGAACAACTGAAGAACCGGGCCAACAACATGGTGAGTTGACAGTCATATATACATAACGTTTTGGCCCTATGTAATATAGTTAACACGGATATGACTGAGGCCAACAAAATCACACACCTAATAAGACATGTAACAAGCTCTTCTTATAAAGGACGTCTCTACAACAGAAGAGTTCATCATGTGGTGCCAGCGGATTGAAGAAATGCAACAGATGAGGGTTAGGCAAAAGAAGTATGCCAGATTCCCCAGTATAGTCCCTATAGCTATTGTGGAAGTCAAATTGTGATTGAAGAATTATAACAGTTTATGGTAGGTGGGAATGTTGGACCAAGTGAGCATCAGATTATGGCCATGGATGGAAGTCCTGTAAATCATGAGGAAGCTGATGCCGATGAGGAAGAGGTATTTCAGTCATTAGCACCTGTCTGCCCTACCAGACACACTCGACATGAAGAATGGCCTTGCGTTTAATGACTTGAGCTGCAGCCACTGAACGACAGCCTAGAAACTGTCCGATGGGGCCACAACCAACTCCCCCGGCAGCTATGACACCCCGCAGAAGAACAGACATCTGAAAGACAGAAGACAACACACCAGTGTGTACCACTGCGGGTGTCCTGGACATATTATATACTACTGGAGAGAGACAACGTGAGTATTGGACGATTATTTTACCGCAAGGCATCAGCCATCCGAGCAGTTCTATCGCAGGCAGTCACCTGCCGATGAGTTCAGTTGACCTATGGGAAGAAGCCCATCGCTGTACCCTGGACGACGATGCTCTCCGACGCACCGCAGCCGTTCACTGTCACCGTACAGAGGTACCGGCTGCTCCCCTAGCTGCCACACGCAAGAAAACTAAGCGAGGCGACTACCTACAGAGGTGAGACCATCACAGATGAAAATCCTCCATGGACGACAGTCGCTAAGGTGTTGGGTAATCTCATCGACATCATTGATTTTTGATTTGATTTTCTCAGGGAAGCCAAAACAGTCTTGGCCCAATCTGTCACTGCCCACATCGAAACTAAGTTTATTGTGCGGTATCGCTCCCTGTATATCTAGTAAAGCCAACCAATGCCCTTGAACAGTGCAAAGAGTCCCTTGTCCCTTTACCAGTTCTTTATTAGACAATTTCTACGGGTCTGGTTGTCCCAAATGTTCTGTGCCTTTTACTCTCCAATGCAATGCATTCGAAGATTACACGTGATGCAGTTTCATCATCGTCATCACAGATCCTACATTTAGGGTGCTCTTCTGTATTTCCCATTGTACGTAGGTGTTTTTTGAAATTCCCATGGCCTGTCAGCAATCCAACCATGAGTCTACCCTCTCTCCTGTTCAGGCCAAGGATTGCAGTGCTTCTTTTAAAATATGGCTTTGGCATCATTACCTTGCCATGTTTTTGTTGATGGACTTTGGTCCAATATTCTATGTGCTGTCTTCTGAGCCAGTAACGTAGCTCCAATTTGATCATTGCCTTGGTGATTGTCAGGACAGGTTCTGGTCCAATAAATGGAGTCTCTGCCCCCATCCTGGCTAATCTGTTGGCATGTCCATTGCCACTGATCCCTGAGTGGATAAGTTTCCCCTAGCTGTGACATTCTGCAACAATTTTAGACTTTGTTGCAGGAGCTGCCAGTGATATCAGGGCTGCCTGGCTGTCTGAATAGATATAAATGCTACAGTCTTTGTAGCACCTATGCAAATTCTCCTCCACACACGCCCTGATGGCAGTGATTTCGGCCTGGAATACTGAAGCCAGTTTCCCTAGAGAGATGACGCCCTCGTCTTGGCTGCACCCCGTATACCCCGGCCCCAAGGCCTTGGTCTGATTTTGACCCGTCAGTGAACGAGACAATATCCCCCGTACGGTGTCTAACTATTTTCTCCCACTGCTCCGTGCTTCCAATTGTTATATTGAAAGGCTTGTTGAAGCAGTATGGGGTTATAATATAGTCGGCTGGCATTTACCCAACCTTTCCTATATTTACCTCACTCACTATTTTAGTGGGTGATTCTGGATATCCCAAAGAGTTCCAGTTTTTGCCAGTTTTGAGTCTGTATGCACCAGCCGCTGCCTTCATCTTGACCCAAAGGTGTAATGGGGGCATAACCAACATGGTTTACATCCGAGCAGTTGGTGTGCTGCTAATTCCGCCTGTTATGGCTAAGCAGGCTAATCTTTGCACCTTACCACATCAACGTCATAATCAACGGCCAACCTGTTCGGGCACTGATTGATTCATGAGATTCTCTCTCTGTATTGTCAGATAATTACTGCTGCACAATAAAGAAGGCAATGTTCTGTGATACGGGTGCAACTGTGCTGAAGGTCCCAAATGGAAAGTATGCCCGGCTAGGAGGAACTTGTGTCACAAGCCTAGAACCCAGCCATTTAAATTTGTTGTTTTAGCAGAATGTAGTCATAATGTCATCCTAGGATGAGTCTTCCTTCAGGCATCCTAAGCTATCACTGTCTGTGGAAGATCTGAGCTGCAAATTGAGGAAGTCGTTCTGACAGGTACACATAATACAAAATTTTCTGGAAAGTTATTTGCCGTTGACAATGTAACGTTCTCGCTGTCGACAATGAGGAGATCCAGTCACAAACACAGATGACTGGTTAAACTATGAAGTGGTTGTTGATAGTAAAAAGTTTATTAGGCTCACAAAAGAAATTTACATACCAGGAGCTATCATGAGCATTATCGGTGGTCAAGGAGAGATTTGGATCAATAATTATCATGAGCTGTCACAACTTATCCCCAAAGGAATGTGCATCAGGAAAGCTGAAACAATCAAGGAGGTGAGCTCACTGTCATCAACGGAGACCCATGCTCTGCTGTTAATACAGACAACACACTGGAGGAAATAACTGTGGAACTGCCAACAGGGCCCGCACTGACCAAGGAACAATGCCAGCAGGTGTTAGCTACACTATGCCAATTTTCGAGTGCATTCACACCCCAGTAATAGAAAAGTCAGACGAAACGGCCCAAAATAAGGCACTGTATCAATAATGGGAATCATCCACCAGTTAGGTAGCGTTCATATAGTGTGTTAACAGCTGAAAGACGGATCATTCGGGAGGAAGTGGAGAAGATGTTGCAA
The DNA here is from genome assembly GCA_026315105.1 of Locusta migratoria. Lineage (NCBI taxonomy): Eukaryota > Metazoa > Arthropoda > Insecta > Orthoptera > Acrididae > Locusta > Locusta migratoria. Next base: position 8,318,785 of record CM048747.1, read on the forward strand.
GATGCCATTATTCAACCTTCGGAGAGTCCTTGGTCGTCTCCGGTGGTCCTCGTAAAGAAGAAGAATAGCATGTGGCGATTCTGTGCTGACTATTGGTGGCTGAACAAAATCACCAAGAAAGATGTCTACCCATTGCCACACATAGACAATACCTTAGACTGCTTGAAAGGAGCTACATACTTCTCAACTATGGACATGCAGACAGGTTACTGGCAAATTGAGGTTGACGAAGCTGACAGGGAGAAGACGGCTTTTATTACACCTGACGGCCTCTATGAATTCAAAGTAATGCCATTTGGATTATGTAATACTCCGGCTACATTCAAATACATGATGGACAACTTGCTTCAACACCTTAAGTGGTCGATGTATCTTTGCTATTTAGATGACATTGTAATTTTATCAAAACATTTGAAGAACATATCTGTCACATGTCAACTGTGATGAAATATGTTCAGACTGCAGGACTCCACCTCAATCCAAAGAAGTGCTTCTTCATCGGAAAAGAGATAAAAATCCTGGGGCACCTAGTCAACAGATATGGTGTCCGTCCTGAACCAGATAAAGTAAGGGCAGTCACAGAATATCCAACTCCTCAGCACATTCGTGATGTGAGAAGTTTTCTCAGGCTGTGCTCATACTAACAATGTTTCATAAAAGGATTTTGTAACAAGGCACGTCCATTGCAAGAACTTTGGCAGTGAGACACCAAAATTTACTGGGATGAGAAAAGAAAGTTTTTCGGGCACTTAACTTCTGCACCAGTTCTAACCTTATATGATGAGAATGCGGAAAATGAACTTCATACTGACACTAGTGGGCATGGGATTGGTGCAGTGCTTGTGCAAACTAAGGAAGATGCTGAGAAAGTGATAGCCTATGCATCAAGAGTACTCTCAAAGTCCGATAAACTACTCTACAACTGAGAAAGATGGTCTTGCAGTTATCTGGTCTATCAACAAGTTCTGGCCGTATTTATTCTTCAAACCATTCGCCGCTGTGAAAGACCACCATTCTTTTTGTTGGCCTACTAGCTTGAAGGATCCATCAGTGGACTAGCAAGATGGGCACTAAGACTCCAAGAGTACGCCATCACAGTGGTATTCAAGAGTGGGCACAAGCACAAAGATACTTAAATGATTTAAGCAGCAACAATCAAACAATGTGCTGATAAGTGGACCTATTATTCACACAATAGCCAATGAATTTGCGAGTCTCTTCACTTATTGAAGGTTTCTAAGTTTGCTGCGATGTTATTCCTGTGTATGTAGCATCCACACCCGATGGGTCCACCACACAGGACAGCAATTGTGTGGCACAGACTGGCTCTAGTTAAGCGGACTGTAGCAGTGCTGGTAGCTGCACTGCAATGTTCCAGTGTGTATGCACGCGTGCCCATAAAAAATTGAAAAAGAGTAATGCCATCGAAACATGACCATGTACTAATGAAGCAACTACTTGATTATACCAACAATGCTCAGATGTTGATGTTTGTTGTGCAGAGCGGAGTGGTATGGCATCCACAGAAGACTCACTGCTAATTTATGAAGTGTTAACCCTATGGTGGCCTACAATTCACAAACAAGTTATTTGTATCAAAGAAAAAGGAAAATGCTTGAGCGACTAGTGGCTGTAACAACTGTAAAGCACTGATATTTTTTAAAAGAACATTTTAATAACGTGTTAAGCCCCAGTTTGACGACTTCGAAGTTTATTGGTGGTAGGACAAAACTATTCATTATAGACATTGAAACAGTCAATGCATAATTATTCAATTTTACATTACCATTACATAGTATTAGTTCCAATCAACAACTTACTGAAATGAAAAATGTACACTTGTATTTTTGTGTTGTTAACAATTAAAAGTGGATTAGAAACAGCATAGAATCTTTCAAATTTGGCTTTTCACACTTTTAGTACATACATTCTACCATTTAGAACTATTTTAGGCTGACAAAAGTTACAGGAACATTTAAGACTAAGGTTCATCACCCTACTAATATCTGTATTATATCAGAGACAGAGCACAAACTTGGATGGTAGAATTAATACAGGTTTTGAAACCATTTTTACCTCCACAAATTATTTCCTGAGTAAATGGAACCTTATACGATAAAACACAATGAACAAATTCACTGTTTATACTAGGGATGGGTCAAACCTCAATTTTACTGAATTGAATATGAATACCGAATCTTAAATAAAAGATGTGCTAAAATTCAAACCTGAATCGAATCTTCCAAATCTCAAACACAAATAATCTGTCAACCAAGGTACATGTATTTAAAAAGAATTACTACTCTATCACAGCCAGTGATGAAGATAAAGCCTTCTGGGATGGATCTCAAATGACAGTATTACAGTAAAATTTAAGAAATTAAATTTTCATTTAGATTTTTATTTTAAATCTCAAGGATGTTTTAATACCCTCCTCCCCTTAAACGAAATCTGTATGAAACATTTTGAGAAATATGTTGTTTAGATGCTATAAAAGATAATAAGAAGCTTTCTTCACTCTGTTACAAACCATTTCATTTTGATGACATGACAAAAAATAATTGCCTAATGAAGTCCTAGAAAGGAAAGGATTATGTATTTTTTTTCTTTTTTCAAAGGGGAAGAGTAAAAAAATAAAATCTGAAAAGATCAGTAGATATTTTGGAAGTCGGAAAATAGATTCTTAAAAAATAGGATGTGTAAATGTTAAATAATTTTATAGTGACATATCAGGCATTCCATGAGTGACAGACAGGACATTCAGACACATAGAAATCTGTGTCTATTCAATGTGTGTGTACTTGTTATTGCCACAAAGACATTTCATAACTGTGAAAGGTACTTAAGGCACAGATTGCACATTCCGGAGAGTTAAACAAGGGTATTGTGTAGATTTATTTATTCTTTCAAACATACAAGATCGTGTAACTTGTCTGCACAGAATTTATAACCCTAGAAGATTTAAAAATCAGTATTAGAAGTCTGTTGCCATGATTCATTTCTAACTATACCCTTACAGCATATGAATAACAATGTGATATGTATATTCTCCCGCACTCGCCACTGTCTTTTGGGTTTGTTAGGCGAGCAGAATTTAAATGTGGTAACAGATAACAAGGAAGATATATGGCGTAATGTGCTATTCTTATGGTGAAGAGAGTGTAGAATTTACGAATCACGATTTATAGGAACAATCCATTGTCCCTAATAGAAAAACACAAAGTTGTACCATGAAGGCAGTGGTTGTAGTATCAGTCATATTGACAAAACACAGGCTTGTCGGTCGGCTTTACGTAGTAGCTTTTAGATAAGACTTCAAATGTATGGCTATTGTAGCAACACTAAACACCTACTAAATAAGAATGGAAATAACTATGAAACTAAATGCAGAAATATAAAACAATTTTATTAGACTTACAATACAAATTTTATGAAATGTTTATAATAGCAATTAGATAATGGTATGGTAATTCTGAATCACTATCACTTGATTCCTTGTTATTCAGTTCCTTCGTACTACAGAGCATCATTCCTCGTACAATCTAGTGCATTCAATATAGAACATTTTTAAATGCCTGTTACGCAATTTGATTTGGAATCCACTTCCACATATCATCATTCCATTGGCACACTTGCGCGTTTTACATGACCCTTTGGTGTCAGTTGTCTGCCACTTTTCGAAAGGCAGTCGGTGTACATGTGTTTAAGCTAGACCTTTAATGATTTATTGAAACAGGCGTCAAGTGGTTGCTGAATTGATATCATCCTGCCTGGATGGCACACGATTAGAACTGTTTTTCCACAAAATAAATAACTTTCTTCTTGATATCCTAGTGCTTCATTACAGTTCACATATCCCAGCACTTCACAGAATTTGACGAAACAATATGTGACATCAAAATGAGGCAACTCGTGCAAGAATCCCAAAGCCTTATGTACTGTAGGTATTTACGTAAAGAAATTTATTTTTGTAGCTACTACTATTTGAATGGCCGCTACATTTGAAGTTGAGCAATACTAAAGTTCTACTTCCTTTTTTGGATGGTGCATTAAAATTCAATAGTCGAAAATAAAAATGAAATTAGACGCTTCTTCCTTTTTATTATTTTTTTTTTTTCTATTTTTATGAGCACAAAAGTTTTGGTGCCAGTATTTATATTTGCGCCTGCAAAGCAAGCCTGTGCAGCACTGCTTATATTAGACAGGAGAAGTTACTTGTGGCAGCTCCTAGTGTCATTTTTCAGAACTTCATTTGCTTTGTACTAGATTTAAACCGTAGGCGATTTTTTGGACCCCAAAAACCTAAAAAAAGTGTGGCTTAGATTCGGGAAATACACTAGATTAGCCAGAATGAAACTTTCACTCTGCAGCGGAGTGTGCGCTGATATGAAACTTCCTGGCAGATTAAAATTGTGTGCCGAAACCGGGACTCGAACCTGGGACCTTTGCCTTTTGCGGGCAAGCGCACTACCGACTGTGCTATCCGGACACGACTCCCAATGCCGCCTCACAACTTTACTTCCGCCAGTACCTCGCCTCCTACTTTCCAAACTTCACAGAAGCTCTCCTGCGAACCATGCAAGACTAGCACTCCTGGAAGAAAGGATATGGTGGAGACATGGCTTAGCCACAGCCTAAGGAATGTTTCCAGCACACAATTTTAATCTGCCAGGAAGTTTCATATCAGCGCATACTCCGCTGCAGAGTGAAAGTTTCATTCTGGAAACATCCCTTAGGCTGTGACTAAGCCATGTCTCCACCATATCCTTTCTTCCAGGAGTGCTAGTCTTGCATGGTTCGCAGGAGAACTTCTGTGAAGTTTGGAAAGTAGAAGGTGAGGTACTGGCGGAAGTAAAGTTGTGAGGCGGCATCGGGAGTCGTGTCGGGATAGAACAGTCAGTAGTGCACTTGCCCGCAAAAGGCAAAGGTCCCAGGTTCGAGTCACGGTTCCGGCACACAATTTTAATCTGCCAGGAAGTTTCATACACTAGATTGTTTTCACAATAGCCACACAACTGCATAAGTTTCGTAGTGGTTTCACTTGAATAAATTTAAAGTGAGATTGTTTTGTTTTATGACGTCACGTCTTTCAGCAGATCTATGGAAAATAAAGTAAATAATGCAAATGAAAGTGCACTCTTATAAAAGGAAACTACAACATTCGTAACTGTAGGTTTCCATATAACCCTTTGGATTCGGAATTAGATAGTATTTGGACATTATGAATCGAATCTCGAATCCGAAGCTAGTGAGCTAGATTTGGTGAATAATGTATTCAGCCGAACCACTTGGACACAAGACTAACTTACACAATGTATCATTTATTCACAATCCATATTAGAGGATAGTTTACAACTCACTGCAAAGAGTTAAGCTGCAACAGGCACTTAAAAGAGAGACTGATACAAGAGAACTTGAGCTTTCAGTCCTTAGCATTCGTCAGAAATAACAACACTTACATGGCCACACTTCACAGACACAACTGTCACACTCCAAACCATACCCTGTGGTGAAAGGATAGGAGGGGGGAGAGGGGACGGAAGATTACAAGGAAGTGGTGTGGATTCAAACAGTGTGGCCTTACAAGCAACCAAGTACTAAATGGCTGCAAAGAGATGCAGCTCCCTGAGGCCGTGCATAGCGATACATCCCCTCCTCCCTGCCATTCTACTCCTATCCCCTCACCACAAAGTGTGATTTGGAGTGTGGCAGCTGGAATTGACGTTTGTGTGTCTGAAGTATGATTGTGTAAATGGTGTCTTTCTGATGATGACTAATGGCCGGAAGCAGAAGTTCTGTGTGCATAAGTGTCTTTTTTATGTGACTGTCCAAACTTTATGCATGTCTTTGAGGCGAGTTGTAAACTAACCTCATTATATTGTTGAATTCCAACCAGGACTTTCCATTGTTAGAGTTATTAAGAATATGAATGCAATATTATGGCTTATTTTTGTGCAGCTGAAATTCTCTGTGATTATCTTGAAGCAACTACTATTGTGTAAAACAACCACTGTCTTTCAGATGGACCAGTTGTTCACTGTTGTAAACCACTGTTGTAATTCTGATACTATTGACCATAGTGTGCTATAATAGATTTCATAAGTGGAAACCCAGAATATTTACTTGTTGAAATTGTTAATATCGCAGAGGCAGTCAATGGATAACTATTTCTAATGTGCATATGCACAACCCTACATTCTGAGTAAATGTTTCAAAGTTGTGAACTGACAAACATTGCACATTCAAGGAAGAGGACAATGAACTAGACACAGTTTGTATTATGCATTATGTTTATATATTTTTCATGAAAATGACCATGTGATTTTCATGGAAAAGTGTATGAGTTTTGATTTTGGAAAGTTATTCTGAATTTGAAACTATAATGTGTCTACAGTAGAGAAAAAGTGACTGAAGCATACTCCTTATTACTGCTTATGTTTGAGAAGGATTTGATTTCGTTCACTCAAAGGATAGAAATGAAATCAAATGAACATTTTACCAGAAAGACCAAGAACAGCTTAACACAAGGAAGAAAATTAACCTAATTCATAGGAATCATTCTGATATTTACGTTCATAAAAGTTCCTCAATGGCAGTAATCTTTACATTCTGTAAGGGACTTTATTAGATTCCTGGAAAAACTTTCAATGACTATTACACTGTGGAACTTTCCTCTAAGCACAAGTTGGAATCTGTAATGGGACATAATATTTTAACGAGTCTGTTACGAAGTTTTCTCTGAGTTTAATTATTACATAAAATTTAAAGAAAATAATGATTAGTCATTATTTTATTCATGAGATCATGCTGTTAATTTTTCTTGAATTTTGTAATGTTTGTCTGTCTGATGTATGTTGTAAATGAACAGCCTAGGAAGTGAAAATAATTTTTGTTGGTATGTAAAACTGGTTGGCCAGAGATGAAACAACTTTATGCAAAAGGAATGACAAACCAATCACTAAGAAGAAATATTCAATGCCTCAAGAGAATACATTTGCTGATTATTAAGGGGGCAAAAGTTGAATATCTCAGGATAACTTTATAGGTTCTGGTTTTGTTCTGTCAATTGGTTGTGTCAAGAAGTATCTGTTACAGAAAGATTAGTAATACTGATAATGATATTGTCGGGAAGGTTAATGACATGTGGCCATGAACTGTGGAATATTGCTAGAATTATAGTGCAATATTTTGGGAATTCATAATTTTACATCCAGTGGACGAGAGATATTAGTTCGTTTTTGTGGTGAAACACACTTGGAATTGGATGGTTTACAAGAGGCAACGGTATGTAAAGGGACTGACCGATTAAAGCTGTGTAATAGAGTATCAGTGTAAACTTTTGCTGAGTGTATGACTTTAGTTTGATATATGAAGTGTTGATGTTCTTAAGCTGCTTCTGTATTAAAGATATAATACGACATGCTATTAATAGCATTTTATTGGTAACTCTTGGGATAAATGGGGTGGAAAAGTTTGTCCTGAAGGGAATAGACATAGTAATTTGGACAGAGCAGTCGGTTTTTGGTTCGATAGTTACAGAATCCTACTGATAGTTCTTGTGGCAACGTGCTGACCTGACGTGTGCCTAATTGTGTGGTGTAGATTGGCTCTGGTCTGTTATATATAAAACCAAGAGTTATGGTATTATTTAAAGGCAAACATCCTTCAGTTTTTTCAGCACTGATTGTGACATATTTTAAAGAGGTCAGTTTTATAGTAGGTACACTAGTGATGTTTTTTGAGTCAATTAAGTTTGAAGTGAGGTATTCAAGAGTAGCCCTCTCAATAGTGGCGAAGGATTTAGTTTTAGTTGGGAGCATAAAGTTTTAACCTAAAAAGATAGTTATGGGAGATTAATGTGAGGAGTCACTCGTGCACAACAACTGTATATGCTGTTGGATTTGAAGGAAAACAATAAAACTCAACAAGCCTCAAGGGAACAACAACAACATTGCGTTTCTCATTTTAGGTGAGTATTACTAAAACAATTTTTGTGTTTTACTGATGTATTTGTAATTTCTTTTCTATATGAAAGTTTGGAACTAGTAAAGCAGAAAACTCATGTATTACAATTTTGAAAATATTTACTGGTCAAACAACTGAGAAAGTGTCTATTACTGTGTAGTAGTAGAAATTTTACTTGCTAACAAAATATTATTGGGATTTGACTAGTCCAACATATTTGTAAGTGGTGGTCAAATGTTACTTAGCATTACACTTACACTAATTTGACTTACTGTTCAAATAATGTCAATGATATAATTACTGAGGTGAATATTAATGTTCTACCTCTCATATTTAGATCATCATAAGAGAAACAATTCACAATAAGTCAGATATAAACTTGGACTTTGATCGTGACGAAAATAAATGTACTGTTGCTTACCTTAATAACTCAGACATCGAATAAAAGCCCCAAGGTATTCCTATAATGTATCTTATGAAGGTATAACTTCTTATTTAGGAAGTGGTTTGAGAACAGTTATATTGCAATGATACATGTAAACTAAATCTTAGAAACAGATCTTGAAATCTTCAATTTTAAGTTGTTGTATGCGAGCTTCACTTGTAACATAGTTAACATCCTATTGGAAGTAGTGAATGAATATAACTTTGTGATATTAATTAACAATATATTACAAAGAAATATATTAACTGGATTTAACACTTATCCAAACCATAAAACTTGTGTAAATATTATCCAACGTCAAGTTCTGAATTTCATAAACTGAAATAACGACCCTACACCACATTTCAAAGAAGGTAAACCACAAATCATAACTCTTTTTAACCAGCTGTACAAATAAGTAATACTTACAGCATAGTGGGCCCAATGCCCAGATGTCTGCCAAAGTTTGGAATTGTATATATTTGGAGTCACAACTTCCTGAAACCCTCTTTTCCTGTACTCTTGTTTTATGAATTCGACGAGAGTATTATATATGTGGGCTCCTTTTGGCAAGAAAAAACAGGAACCTGCACTAAGCTCATGGAAAAAGAACAATTCTTGTTCCTGAAAAAAATAAAAATTGTCCCTTATGACAACATTCCTGAAAATGTTACGACTAACATTCAAAACATATTTTAAAAGATAAAATAAAATCCTGGAGCGCTCTTATACAGCACATAAATTCCTAGTATGAGGGTTGAAACTTAAACAGTGGCAACTACTTATTCACAACTGGTACAAAAGCATTAGCTGTGTGCACTTGTTACTGTTCTTCATAGTAGAGTTGTGTAGAACCCATTTCCAGCAATGTGAAAGGCGTAATATCAGCAGAGCCTGTTCTGTTGTTGGTGCGAACAGAGTGGTCTACTGCCTGTTGAATCTCTGGAACAATTCTGAAGCGAATGTCACGAAATGGTTCCTTCATCTTCAGAATCAAAGTCACAAGGACTTAAGTGCGGGGAGTATGGTGGATTGTACAGCACTTCCCAGTCCCATCGACCAAACAGAGCAGTCACAGCTCTTGCTGTACGTGCCTGCGCACTGCCATGCAAAATGATGGGTTGTACAGAAAGTGTTGCCTCTTGAAGACCTTGATGAAATGTCTTGCTGTATGACCTCTGACACATTCAATCCTTATCCAACTCCATTGCTCCTGTTTCGAAACCATAGTGACAGCGGTATGTTAGACCGCTCACTCACAAGTGACTATGTTTCCCTCGATTGTGCAAATGCCGGTGGCATGTGACGAGTGAGTCCATTTGCCCAGAAGTAAAGTAGGTATGTCAATAACATGTGCTATCAGTGACGAGAGTAGATTCCATTACATATTGTATCCATAGCAGTGTTGCCACTATTTAAGTTCCAAACCTCAAATATATTACTCAGCCCTATGAGCCTTGTGTGCATATAAAAAATTACCCAGTGTCAATGGTTTTTACTACTACATGCCAAGAGGCTCCGAGTAATTTTCTGTACTGATCTTGAATAACATCATATTTCACATTTCTAAATTTGTACCTACCTTCATCTAGACTTATCTTCTGGTAAAATTATTCAAAGATTTATCACATACTTCTATCTCCCATTTCAATTAATAAGTACAGTGAGAGAAAAATAATGCCTTTTAACTCACCAACTAAAGTCTCGTTGGAGAAGGAAATTAACTGTGAACAAGCATTCTGGCATTTACTCTCTACATTTTAGGGAAACTGCAGACAACATAAACCTTGATGAATAGTGATTAGAAGAGGAAGAGTGCTGGCCACCCTAGTTCAGCAGTTCTGCTATGATTTGTCAGTTTTCTGTTGGTGATCCACCAGAAGTACATGTTATTACAGCAAACACAGTACACAAACAGAATCTTTCGTGAAATTTATTTAATGAAATGAAGAGTTGACCAGACCATGGGAAGAAAAGTGTTTCTAAAGAAGCGAAACTTTTTAACATCCAATATTAATTTAAATGTTAGGAAGTCCTTTCTGAAAGCATTTGTGTGGAGTGCAGCTTTGTATGGGAGTGAAACGTGGACGTAAGAAGTTCAGAAATAGAAGCTTTTGGAATGTGGTGCTACAGATGAATGATAAAAATTAGATGGGTAGATCATGTAACTAATGAGTTGCTTAACCAAATTGGGGAGATAAGGAGTTTCTGGCATATACTGACTAATAGAAGGGATAGATTAGAAGGAACTGTGGGGTGAAAATCATAGAGGGAGACTGAGGGACAAATACAATAAGCAGATTCAAAAGTATATAGGATGCTGAACGTATACTCAGATGAAGAGACTTGCACAGGACAGGGTAGTGTCGAGAGCTGCATCAAACCAGTCTGTGGACTGGAGACCACAACAACAATATTATATTATATATAATGGACAGTGTGTTGAAAGGAGCATGTAAGATGAAAATTAAAAAGAAAAACAAGGGTAATGGAATGCAGTCTTAGAAAATCAGGCGATTCTGACGGAATTAAATTAGGTTACAAATCAATGAAGGTGGTAAATGAGTTTCGTTACTAGGGCAGTAAAATAATAAATGATGGTCGCAGTACAGAGGATATAAAATGCAGAATAGCAATGGGAAGAAAAGTGTTTTTGAAAAAGAGACAGTTATTAACATCGAATATTAAATTACGGGTAAGGAGGCCCTTTCCGAAGGCATCAGTGTGGAGTGTTGCCTTGTATGGGAATGAAACATGGATGATAAACAGTGCGAACAGGAAGAGGCTTGAGGCTTTTTGAAATGTGGTTTTACAAAAGAATGCTGAACATTAGGTGGGTGGATTGCGTAACTAATAAGAAGGCACTGAACAGAAATAGGGAAAAGAAATTTCTGGCATACCTTGACTAAAACAAGGGATAGAATGGTAGGACAGACTCTTAGACATCAAGGAATTGTGAATTTAGCGTTGGAGGGAAGTGTGTGGGGTAAAAATCACAGACGGAGACCAAGAGATGAATAAAGTAAGCAAATTCAGATCGATGTAGGTTGCAGTTCTTATGAGGAGATAAAGAGGCTTGCACAGGATAGAGTAGGGCAGAGAGCTGCATCAAATTAGTCTCTGGACTGAAGACCACAACAACATAGATATTCTGCTTGGAGTGTGTTTGTTTACCTGTCTTCTTTTTCCCAAGGGAAGTCTTTCTGCTCCCAGGATTGGAATGATTCCTACCCCACTTCCTTAAAACCTGCATCCTTTCTTTTTATTCCCCTCAGTCTTTCGTCTTTTTCTGATGAAGCTACCAACGTGGTGAAAGCTTAGCATTTGTGTGTATTTGTGTGTTTTTATTTGTGTGTCTATCTACGTACCTGTGCTTTTTCACCTGGCAAGTACACCAACTTTATTTTTTTACACACACACACACACAAACACACACACACACACACACACACACACAATAAATAGAATATAGCTACAGCTACTAACATCAGACCCTACAAGGCAACAATGAGGAATGCAGTATTATAAGCTGCTGGAATGATAACACAAGGAATAAATTGTGTAGAAGAGCTAGAGAAAGAAGAGTCAAAAATAATGAGGAAAATAGTAAGCCATAAAAAGAGGTGGCAAAGGGTGGATGTGAAAACCTAGTGAAGAACTATACTGGAACATGAGAACAAAATCAGGAGAAATCAGACTTTGAAGAGCAAGATTTGCTGGACATGTAATCAGGATGTATATGGATAGTGAAAAGGTATATAGGAAACAACAGAGAGGACAAGAACCAAGTGGGTTGTTGAGCTCTCGAAGGTTTGTTTGGAACTGGGGATCAAAGTGGAAGAATAGAAAAACTAGAGAAGCAAGTATATCAAACAATATACCAGATACAGAAGACAGGAAGGATACAGGAAAAGAATAGTAAAGCACCAGTGGAGCAAATTAGAGGAGAGGATACAGAAGATCTTTGAAGAGGAGAATGGATGAAAAGGACTGGGAGAAGAAGTAATACAGAATACATAGGAAATAAGAAGAATAAATTTTCCACCCTGTAAGTGCATTTTTCACTGTGTGGTCCGTCTTTTGAACCACTAGAGCTTATCTTGATCTCATTGGCCATTAAGGTAGTTAAGGTAGAATACAGAATTTTGGTACACTTTGTAATTCTCACTTTAGGTTCACTATGACTTCTTTGTACATCTTCAATTGTATTGACTTTCTTCTGCATGGAATAACATTTACTCTGTGATGGACCCACTATTTTTGCATGCTCAAAAATTTAAAACTATTGTAAACACACACACACACACACACACACACACACACACAACTTTACACTTAGTATGCTCTCCATCTGCTTACACTACTGTCAAGTGGCACTGGTATATACAGTACTGTGCGACTGTTGTACCGAGGGCCGCATTGCCCTACTCAGGGCCCTGTTACATGATGCCACCGAGAAGCGCTCCTATGAAGCGCACATGCATTCATATGGCAATGCAAGTCATTAATCAAACAAAGCGTTCAATATGTGGCCTTTTTTTATAGTCTGTACTATAGTTATCACCTCTGCAAAGAAACTTTTAATGCAGAGAATGATAAATCTTGGATGAAAATGTATGAATTAACTTCAAGTTAACCTAGTTATAAGATTCTTTAACTTTTAATAAGCCTTAAAACTTTCAAAATCTAAAACTTTTCATAAATTCCCCATTTTTTGCAATCTTTCCGGGCAAAAGAAATATTCCCAGCAATATTCCCATTTTATAATTTCCTTCCCACTGGGAGTATTCCCGGCCCACATCACTAATACCAACTAATGTATACAGTTTTTTTCTACCCAGCCTAGAGTAAAGAACAACCAATGCAAACAAATATTACATAATGATGATAATAGTATAATAAAATAAAATATTGAAACACATACCCTTCCAATTTTCCGATGGTCCCTCTTTGCAGCCTCCTCCTGGAGCTTCTCCCATTCTTTAAGTTGCTTTGAATCAGGGAAAGAGATACCATAGACACGCTGCAATGACTCAGCTTCGCAGTTACCTTCCCAATACGTTGCAGAGTTCTATAATGCCAATGACAAATGTGTTAATGAATGGAAAATTTCTTAAGTTATTTATGTATCATTACACAGTGTATCAAGTACCTAAATCCATTAATAAATGATAGTATCAGTGCAAGCTACAATTTTTGTGAAACATTGCATTAAAAATACAAGTGAACAGCCTGTGATGCAAGAACAGGTCATACTTCGGCCATTGTAGTCAATATTATGAACCTGAATTATATAAATAATTAGCACTACTTTGAGAATTAACACGTTGACTGCCGCAATGATGTCAGAGGCGCACTAGAGCCGCATGCTATGGCTGCTGCCGGCCACAGGCAGCCAAAATATTAAGGAAAGGCGGAAGTTCAGAAAAATAGCATAAACTTTTTCAAAGTATATGGTCAATTAAGAAGAATCCACGCCAAGTCTTTCACACTTGTCACTACAGCTATTTTTGGAGTACTGTACAAAGTAGCCAATTTCATCGAACAACTTACTGGAATAGCTGCTACGTTTTCTATGAAAAATTGGTTTTAGTCCTTTTGTAATTTACTAACTTTTCGTGTCAATCAGCATTATATGTAGGGACATAACAATCCCACTAGGTTTGCCTAAAATAGAGCACAAATTCACAAATTAAAGTATATTCATCCAGTGTTTGATAATGAGAGTACTTAGTGACTTCAATAAAGCTTTAAACTTTTCAACGTCCTCCTTTGCCTTTATTGGTGATACCCATACTGATACGTGCAACAGCACATTTACTCAAAGGTTTAGTATAAAGGCATATGCTCACAGTATCTTAAAGTTTCTGCTGGTCAGGCCAAGAAAAAGAATGAGTCAACTATCAAAAACAATTTTGTAAATTTCCAGTTTTTCAAGGACTGGGCTGATGGTTTTGGTATTGCGTTTTATGATGTGTCGCACATTGAAACTTCCTGGGAGATTAAAATTATGTGCCGGAATCAGAATTCGAACCTGGGACCTTTGCCTTTTGCGGGCAAGTGCTCTACCGACTGAGCTATCCCGGCACACTTCACGGTTCATCCTCACAACTTTACTTCTGCCAGTACCTCGCCTCCTACTTTCCAAACTTCACAGACGTTCTCCTGCAAACCTTGCACAGCTAGCACTCCTGGAGAAAAGGATATGTTGGAGACTGGCTTAGCCACAGCCTAATGGATGTTTCCAGAAGGAAACTTTCACTCTGCAGTGGAGTGAAGTTTGTTTATGTAGCACACTGTCATACAGCAAGGATATAATAACATAGTTATTGGCTTCTCTTTAGATCACATGCCACCAAAAAATGAAAGTATGTCAAGAACTCTTTACTTCAGTTAACCAAGCATTCTCATTTCAAGCACCAGTTTATCTTTTTGTTTTGATTTCCTTCACTGCTATCAGTGACCAATACTTCTTTAATATACGATATATAATGTTCAATGCTGTATCACATTCTTTCTCATTGTGATAATCTTGACTTCTGATGACAAAACTTGCATTTAGTCCAAGTTGGTGTATTCTTCTTTCAGTTCCCTCATTTAAATCACTTTATTAGTGCGCCATGTGAACTGTGAAATGTCTTACTGCAGATATCTTCCCCGTTTCAAAGCATATCTGTGAATGTACACTTCAGCTACTGTAGGCAACACTGATGTATCTTCAGATGAGCTTTCATCAACAGTTCAGTGCAATGTGCAGTCACAGTAACAAGTTTGAATAATCTGTGGAACTCTAGGGACTCCGGTTGTGTGCTAGATGGAAAGGCCAGCAATAAAGGGTTCCGACACACATTTTTATATGTCTACATAGGCTTGACATCTTTACTCTTACATTAGTTCATCAAAGCTCAGTAACAAGGTCCTCAGTCAATATTATACCAGTTTCATTTAAGCATCTGATGGCAAACCCAAGCACACGATGAACATTCACTCTAGGTGAGTTTACAGTCTCTCACTTTTGTTTATTGGTCATTTAATATAAGAAACTCATTTCATACACTTCAGAATGGTTTCAGAGTAATTTCAATAGACTAAGAATATCATACTATCTGATTTAAAGCTTATGGTGAAGGTATTAAACATAATAAAGTAACACAGTACCTACCTTAGTGACCTTAAAAGCTTTCACTTTGCCAGTATGCCTTACATGTGGGCCACGACAAAGATCAATGAGGGGACCACAGCGATACACTGTAGTAGTTGGTGTCTGGACCTTCTCTTTTAGAATTCTCACTTTGAAAGGATTATACTGGAAAGCAAGCAGAAGTTCATATAAAATTATAATGAAAAACTTTTCTGAAGTTAAAAAGCTGTGTAACAATACTTAATATTTCAAAATCTATATCAATTATCACAATATGCTAGAAAAATAATAATTTTTGGTACTAGTTGAGTGCATTGGAACATCTAAACTTTCTCTTTTTAATTCATGGCAAATCATTGCTCGCTCTCTCTCTCTCTCTCTTTCTTTTTTTTAAATACTATCCGTTATCGAGATCTGTAGGTTTCAAGTTACCGTACATATGCACTTAAAATATGCATGTTATATTCTGTCTGGCATGTAATTGTAGTTTTAACTAATGTAGGACATGAACAGCAAGGTTTCTGAGTTTGGAGGTCACAAAACTATTTTTATACTCTCCATTTACTCATCAATAACATTTATGAGTCGCAAATCATTGTAAATTTGGTCTGTGATAGAAAATTGTTCAGTAATGAAAATTGTGCAGTTAAGACTGTTGAGCAGTTGCATATCAACGTTAATTGAGGCTGTATAGGAAACCTTCGCAATTTAAATGATAAGTATGCTCATAACTTATCACCATCAATTGTGTCTAACAGAAAACACCTTGCAATTAGCAACCCTCCTCCATCAACAACTGATCATGTTACATGTTTGTAACCACAATAATTCATTACTTACGAAAAAATGTGAATGTTGGTACCTCCCCTGCGTTCCATGATTATTCGAGTAATCTGACCATGACTGAAGTAATGATCATTGTCTCTACCAATCAAAGATAATTTGCAATGTCTCCATTAAAACAGCCGAACATTGTTATTCCACCTATTTACCTAGGCAAATGGTTTAAGAAACTCATTAAAAGTAGCACTGTCAATGGCAGAAAGAAATACACTGTCACACCTCTGAAAGCTTTGTCAAACAGTTATAATAGTGCCTTTTTAAGGTACTCCTTGCTATCTTCAAATGCGTCTTTCTGATGCATTCACTTTATTTTTTTAATTTCATTTACCTTAGTTGCTGAAGGTGTGACGTCAGAAATGGCTGAGCCATTTGCAGCCTGGCCGCAACAGCTGGAGACGGAGGTGTGTGTGTGTGTGTGTGTGTGTGTGTGTGTGTGTGTGTGTGTTCTCTCTGGCAGACAAAGGCTTTACAGCCGAAACTTTATTTTTGTTTTCTGTTATGTGTGCCTTTCTGCGGCTCATTCGGTACCTCTGTGGTAAGTAGCAACCTATCCTTTCCAAAATATTGTTGACTCCTTCAAGGTATATCCAGTGTTATAATTTCTTTTTGTTAATTGTCATTCCCAGTATATAAATGAATCGAAGCATAGAAAAAAATTGTCACATCTTTGATGATACAAATTTTTGTTTATGTAAGCAGTACACTCTGCTGTTCCAAGAAAAAGAAGGAAATCAGCCGAAAATGCACATGTTGAGTCACAAAATGGGCAAATGTGTTCCTGTTTAAACAATACTGATAGAAAAAATGGAGAACCAACTCTATCAGTCCTCATTTCAGTTTCCTCACCAAAAATGTTGGTATGCTAAAATATGCACGCTTTATTGTGTTTAAAGAGATTAGCAGAGTGATGATGGAAAACAGTATGAGTAGGAGTGAAAGCAAAAGAGAGAGAGAAGACATTGAAACTGAAAAAGAGATAAGAATGTAGACTGTACATAAGCTTTGGGATCTGGATCCTCCAAACCTTTTAACTTCAATAACAAAAGTTTTGTCCACTCCCCCCCCCCCCCTCCATATTTGTTAGTTTCTCAGTCACGGAGTTAGAAGCCCGAACAAAACATTCACAAGGGTAGGTATAAAGAGGAGATAATTGTGACTGAAGAGACACAGATCAGACTGTGAGAAAGAAAGAGATAAAGAATGGGACACAGACAATGACAGAAGAAGGCTGCTAAAATAGAAAGGGATGAAAACAGTGGCAGTGGGAGACAGACAGAAGAACGTGCTAATGGGAGGAAATTTATACAGTGAGGGGGGGGGGGAGGAGGAGAGATATTTACACAGTGGCAGGAAAAGGGAGATGGTGTGTATAAAACATTTATGCTGAGACACTGGTATTTAGGATGTTGTGTGTTGAAAGAAGATGAATATGTTCGCAAGCTAATTTTTTTTTTTTTTTTTTTTTTGTAAGACAGAATGAGGATTGAGGCAGCTGGTTCTCCACTTTTCTGTTCGAGTGTTTAAACAGGAACATATTTGCCTTTATGTGCTCGGTCAGGTGCATTTATCAGGTGGTAAAGGAATATGACACAATCATACAATAGCCTGGAACATACAAAGACAAAAAACTGAAGCAGTGATAGCATTATGTTCTCAAAATCTTGGGACTGGCTGACTTTGAAATGTGGAGAGGTATGGAATCTCATAATTTCAAATCACTTGCTACAGACTTCACAATGACTTTAAAATCTGTCCATTGTTAGTTTCATTAAGTTAAATATCCCACAAAAATGACACATGCAACACATACAAATTTAAAAGTCTTACCCAGTCAGTACTTATAAGTACAATAAATTACTAACTGTAATGGCTTAAGATATCGAGTATAAGGAGTCAATCCAACCACTTCCCTTGTCAAAGAACAGGGAAACATTTATAGTAAAAAAGGTTACTAATCTTTTCACTATTACAGATTAAAGTCATCAGAATACTTCATAAGTAAAGTCATTTCTTAACTGAAATAGCCACTTGACAGACATTTAAATAAGATTGGCTTTTATAGTCTATGATCAGAGAAGTTCGCCACCTTGGCACTAGAAGTTGAATTGCAATCATTCATGATGGTAAATCATCAAGCAATATTTTTGTATTTCCTCCAAAACTTTCATTCTCACATATAGCACAAATCACACTGAAAACAGAATACACAGACTGAATTAGCAAACTATCTGTCCTAACAAATGAGTCTGAGTGAAGAATATTCATGTCTTATGAAGTATAAAAGAAAGCACAGGTCATGATTTGATGTTTTACTTGGAAAGAAGGAAGGACAGTGTGGTCATTAGAGACGGAGCTTATGGCCAGTGTTTTGGATAAGGATGAGGAAGGAAATCGGCCTTGCCCTTTGAAAGGAACCATCACGGCATTTGCCTGGAGTGATTTAGGAAAATTAGGGAAAACCTAAATCTGGATGACCAGAGATGGATTTGAACCATCTTCCTTCCAGATGGGAGTCCAGTGTGTTACCACTGTGCCATCCCGCTCGGTGATTTTTTAGTTGTTTGAGTACTTTCATGTATGATCTCTTTGTATACAAAATGTTAAAGAATTCTGTACTGTTTACTTTGTGTAACTGGTGTAGGTAAATGTTATGAAGGGCAACAACTCATTCCATTGCTCCTGTGTACTTTCATCATAAAAAATATGCATACATATTTTTGTAGTGGAGGCATCAAAGAAATATTTAAGTGGACTCAAACTGACCCTACTCTGAAGATGATGATCACATATTCAACACTTTTCGTAAGTAAATATATTTGTAGCATCATCTCTTATTTGGTGAATCCAGAACTAGGTATTTTAATATTGACAAATATTTTTTTTAAGGAAAGAAAGAATAATTCCTCCATACCTCAAACATTTTAAGTAAATCTTCTTTTTTGACCTCAAGTCGTTCAAAGTTTTGCTTCTCTTTTACAATGGTTTTAACAAGACCTTCAACCACTGGGAAATCCAAATTGGACACCTAAAAAATAAAATGAAAGCACAAATATTTTAATAAAGTGGATTATCTGTCAATTGGACAAAAACAATTACAATGACTGAAGCAAGGTATCACAATAACTGATCTATACCTATAATCCGATGATTTTTAAGATCACTTAATATGAGAGGTCTTTGTTGAGTTAGTTCTAACTTAAAATCTGGTGTATTTAAAATCTTTTTGTTTTAATTAGTTTAGTTCAGAGCAATTGGAATCCATATGAGAAAAAGGAAACCTGTCTTAAGTACCTTTAGGTGCATTTTTGTGAAAACAATTTTGCCATACTAAAATTTTGGGTAAACAGTAAATTGTCTTCTAAAATCAATAAAATTGGCAAAATTTACTTTTTGATGTCAATTTACTCAGTTTCTTGTAAGGATCATTTCAAGATATACGAAGAAACAAATTGGAAAAGTAAAAGTTTTATAAAACTAAACTAAATGAACCAAGATAAAATCTTTTAGTATTTTGTATGTATTGTAATCATAATAATGTTATCCACAGCCATTCTTGAATTCATTACTTAGTCAGTGTAACTATTATTGTAAAAATTTTAACAGAATACCTCGAATAAACTACAAAAACATTGATTGTTGACTGGTGCACCCTTTTTTATATTAGTTTTGTCACTAAAAATGAGCTTCAGAATTTATAAAAATCCACGTAGGTTCAAGATCCATACAGTCAAAGTTAGTTACAAATAATTTTAGCACAGTTTATTCTAAAAAGGGAAATTGCAATCCACTTTAGACTGGACAACCACTGCTGAACGAGTGAATTCTTGCTTAACAAAACCACAGCAGTTATGAATAATACTTTATTTGTACTATCTGTTTGACATCATCAGATATATATTCAAATCATTTACAAGTAACAACTTAAAAGAAGTTCACTGAGCTGCTGACATGCATGAAATGTAGACAATCACATTTACACAACTCAAATGTTTGGCCAAGGCCTTCATTACAAAAAGAAACATATGCATTATAAGACAGTACAGCTCCTTTATTAACTTTCATTTGGAATATGCGTGCGAGCACATGCGCGCAACCACGCATGCACGACAATTGGGTGGAATCGTGTATGGATTGTCACTGTTGCCGTTGCAGTGATATGGTCCATGAACGCAAAAAGCATGTGATGAGTGGTCATGTAGCGGCCACGAGATGGTCCGCTATGGCGGCTATCCTGCCGCCTTTCAAATGTTTGTAAAGCTTATGGGCCTTAACTGTGGGGTCACCAGTCCCTAAATTTACAAACTAGCTGATACTAAAGATGGCACAAACATCCCTGCCCGACGGGGGAACAGCCTTGTGCATCGTAGCACAGCGTCTCAATGCGCTCGGCCACTCCACTTCGGCCCTACCGCCTTTAATAAAAGCAATATTTAAAAGAAAATTAATTTACTTGCAAATCGAGCAAGGTACAGGGAAGCTGGTAACGCAATTTTAAAGGGAATTTTAACATCAAGTATGATATTAGAGGAAAAACTTATAAGATGTTTTATATTTAGAAATTTATTTACATAAATGCTATTTATATTTTTTGGGGCACTCTGATATCACTTAGAATATGCTACCACATAAGACAATTGCCTCATTCCTAGTTTTCCGTAATTTATTTAAATATATGCAATTTGTGAGACACAGAGGGGAGATTGGATATTTGTGCAACTTGCAATTTTTTCAGTATGTAAATAAATTTGGGGGTATTATGACAATACAGCCCCTATATTAATTTTCATTTTGAATATACACGCATGAGCCTGATCTTTGGATGCGATAGTGTGACTGGGTTGTCGCCATCGCTGTTGCAGTGGTATGGTCCAAAAAGGCGGAAATCACGTGACTGGCAAAACCCAAAGTGACCAGTAGTCATGTAGCGGCCATGTGATGGTTTGCCATGGCGGCTATCCTGTTGCCTTTAATAAAAGCAATATTTGAAAGAAAATGAATTACTTCCAAACCGAGCGAGGTATAGGGAAGCTGGTACCATCATTTTAAAGGGAATTTCAAGATGGACAACATGTATTTTTATGTTGTGTGTCTCCAAGAATTTTTGAACTGTTTACTAATAAACAATTAAAAATGATCGAAACTTCAGAAATTTATAATGCATCAACACATGAACCAATGTACATGAATGAGGTGTTGATGGATTGACCTCTGAGAGCTCTATCACACTATGATAGCAGAAGTTTCTTAACTAATACTGTTTGGGAATTATTTAATAACAAATGTTTTCCATAACAAACTTTTGATATTTGATGCACAATACTTATGTAAATAATAAAAAGAAGGGCAGGGCACACATTAGGTAATCTGCAGGAATACATGTATAGCAAATAAGTTAATTATTGAAGTTTATTTTAAAGAGTGCAAATGGCAGTTACAAGCCAGTAATTAAAAAATGCTCGTAGTTTAAAAACTACATGACACGTACAAAAACAATTTACATCACTGGAAACCTCGTGAACTTTACTATTAAATTGATACATTACTTGTATACAACAATTCACAGTTTGGGCGAAGCCTATAAATATAAGGCCGCCACCTTCATTTCAGCAGTATCCGATCAGGCTTGGTGCAGGCTGGATCTCTACTCCTTGGCTCTGCAATTTTCTGTGGGAGATGGTCGAGTTTTTATGTTGCATCCTGAGTCCATAACTTGGGACCTTGAGATTTTTCGGTGTCAGAGCGGACAAAAGCCAACAGTGAAAATTTTGGTGTTTGGTGATCGAGAAACGACACAGATTTTCATGTGAGTTTGGAACCACACAGGAGCGAACTTTGATATTTTTCCATGAATGTATGGAACTTTAGTTTGATACTTGATGTTTCAATTTTGAACACACAAACTTTTACATGTTTAAGCAAGTGAACTTTAAGGGGTCTTTATATATATCACTTCCACTTAACTGGACAATTAGAATGTTTTCTTTTAGGAACTTGCGTGTGTAACTATCTGAAATTATTTTTCAAAAGAGAGACATTGGCTAGCCAGTACTTACCTTTGTGTTGTACCGCCGATAGTGACACAAATTAAGACAAAAGACAAGCAAGACAAGTTCCTTCTTCAGGTGGGACTCCTTAAACATCATCCTTATGACCTAGGTCGTAAATTACCTTCCCCTTCCATTCCCAACCTTTTTTCTTTCCTTCTCTCCCACCTGAAGAAGGAACTGTGTTCTGAAAGCTTGACCTTTTTTCGTATACTTTTTCTTCATTTGTGTCACTATTGGTGGTACAGCACATAGGTAAGTACTGGCCAGCCGATCTATCTCTCTTGAAAAATAATTTATCATCTCTGAGGAGAATTTCCATAATTAATTATCTATCTGAAAAAATAAATAATTGTCAGCAGGGGTGTCAATGCAGTCTCATGTTTCACAACAGACATTAGTTGTTCTGAATCTGAAGAATCAGGAAGTGTTAGTGAAATTCATACGAAGAAATCACATCTCGGGGATAAATTTGAATGAAAAGAAAATGATTTTTGGCCAGTAAATCATGCATTTGATGATGCACTATTCAGATATGTACATCAAATAGGGAATGAGCAAAGTATTCTGTCAGTTTTCATGTTATTCTTTACAGAAGAACTGATGAAATATATAGCTGATGAAACAAATTGGTTTTATTTATTCATCAAAGGGAATACTCCCAAATCAGTGTATTCTCGACAATCAAAATGGAAAGATATTGGATATAAAGAAATGTATTGTTTCACAGCTGTTTGTCTTCAGATGCCTTTCATGAAAAAACTGAAAATTAGCAAGTAATCGACCAAAGATGTTGTTCTAAATACTCCAATTTTTAGTGAACTCATGTCAAGGGAATGCTTTTTGTTACTGCTGAGACTGTTACATTTCAGTGACAACTCTGCCAATATGGGAGGAGACAGATTGTTCAAAATTAGGAACACTGTTAATAAAGTGCAACAAGCTTTCCGTCTTGCATTTAATCCACATCAGAAATTCTGCATGATGAAAGTTTGTTATTATTTAAAGGAGCTTATCTTTCAGACAATTCATTCATTTTAAATGGAGTAGATTCAGAATAAAGACATTTGTGTCATGTGATTGTAAGACTGGCTATATCTTAGATTTCATTGTTTATAAAGAGACATCAACAGAAATAAATAAAAAATAAATAAATAAATAAAAAATTGACACCGCACTGATTGTAAGAGAGAGGCGTGCAGGGTTGTCATATGCATAGCGGGCAAATCTCGTACCGAACCAAAAAATTCTTTTATTTTGCCTACTAAATGTTCTTCTACAAACTGAAAAATATTTCATTTGTAACATATTACTGTGAAAATGTACTCACAGCAACACACACTGAAATGAACGTTTATAGAATCTGAACAGTTAATTAGATTAGATGTACTTTTCGTTCCACATAGGATGGAGCTGAGACTGGTATTACATGGTCATATATCTTTGTCGAAGTCGATATGTCATGTATTTACATCAAAGATATTTGATAGTGTAATAGGATTTTACATCAGGAAAGCAATCGAACCCAGCATAATTGCAATAAGGCACATAAATGAACGACTGATGTGGATAGATTTGGTCATCACCAGCAAGAAAATTAGGATTGTGGCAGTGTATTCATCCTGTGAAGGGACAAATCAAGATGAGATGGACAGATTTTACAACACACTTAGTGATGTAGTTGTTAGAGTGAAGGATAAGGATAGTGTTTTACTCATGGGTGATTTCAACGCCAGGATAGGAAATCTAACAGAATGTTATGAAAAGGTTATAGGTAAGTTTGGAGAGGATATGGAGGCCAACAGAAATGGAAAACAGCTATTGGATTTCTGTTCCAGTATGGGCTTAGCTATTACAAACTCCTCCTTTAATCATAAGGACATTCACCGCTATACTTAGGAAGGAAGGGGAACCAGATCTATCACTGACTATATAATAACAGACCAGGAATTCAGGAAGACAGTCAAGGACACACGTGTTTTCCGGGGGTTCTTTGATGATACTGATCTTCATTTAATCTGCAGTGAAATTGGTATTGTGAGGCCAAAAGAGCAGAAAGTCAGGTCCATGTGTAGAAGGAAAAGAGTGGAGAAGCTTCAAGACAAGGAAATTAGGCACAAATACATAACAATGACCTTGGAAAGGTACCAGTTAGTTGAATGTAATGATTTACAGTCACTGGAAGAGGAATGGTCAAGGTACAGGGGCACACTACTGGAAGCAGCTAGAGAATGTCTTTGAACAGTAGTTTGTAAAGGCAGGAAGAAGCAGACAGCTTTGTGGAATGACACAGTCAAGACAGCCTGTAAAAAGAAAAAGAAGGCATTTCAAAAATGGCTCCATACTAGAAATCAAGCAGACAGAGAATGTTGAAGAAAGAAAAAATTGCAGACTCCAAGCAGAAATCATGGAAAGACTTTGGAAATAAGCTAGAAACTCTGGGTCAAGCCACGGGAAAACCATTTTGGAGCATAATTAGCAATCTTAGAAAGGGAGGGAAGAAGGAATTAACAAGTGTTTTGGACAGGTCAGGAAAGCTGCTAGTCAATCCTGTGGATGCCTTGAGCAGATAGAAGGAATATTTTGAAGAATTACTCAATGTAGGTGAAACATTCAATGATGTGTCAGATTTTCAGGTAGAATGGGATAGGAACGACAATGGAAACAGGATCTCATTTGAGGAAGTGGCGAAAATGGTCAGTAGATTACAAAGCAATAAAGCGGCTGGGGTGGATGAAATTAAGCCGGAACTCATCAAATACAGTGGAATATCAGGTCTCAAATGGTTACACAGGATAACTGAAAAGGCGTGGGAATCTGGACAGGTTCCGTCTGACTGGACGAAAGCGGTAATCACGCCACTAGTCAAACATGGAAACAGAAAAGAGTGCAACAACTATCAAGGTATCTCCGTAATTAGCGTTGTAGGCAAAATATTCTCAGGTATTGTTGAAAGGAGAGTGCGAATATTAATTGAGGAAAAGTTAGATGAAAATCAGTGTGGGTTTAGGCCTCTTAGAGGCTGTCAGGACCAGATCTTTCGTCTACGGCAGGTAATGGAAAAGTGCTATGAGTGGAACAAGGAATTATATCTATGTTTCATAGATCTGGAGAAGGCTCATGATCGTGTTCCTAGGAGGAAGCTACTGTCAGTTCTTCAAGATTATGGTATAGGAGGCAAACTTTTGCAGCCAATTAAAGGGCTTTACGTAGACTGTCAGGCAGCAGTTAGAGTAGATGGCAAATTAAGCTCATGGTTCAGGTTAGTTTCAGGGGTTAAGACAAGGCTGTAACCTGTCACCACTTTCATACATGAGGGAATTACAGGCGCCTCGGTTGCAAGAAGTGGTAGAGTGCCAGACTACAAAATCCCTAGCACCCTGGCGAGGATTGGGTTCGATCCTCGCCAGGTGCTAGGATTTTTATCTGTCACTTTCCACTTCTTTCAACTCTGGCGGTATTCCTCATGTGAAAAATACCGAGTAGCACCGTGGTTCAGAACCCACGTTAAACTGTAGGTCCCCCTATAACTGCTGGGTAAGTCAGTTCGAAGGTTGGAGGAAGGCAACGGCATACCACCTCCAAACAGGACCATGCCTAGTAAAGCACTGTGGTGTTCAAACCAATCTTGAGATTGTTGACTGCTTTACCTTTTTTTATATTGAAAACAGTAGTCTGGCAGGGCGGGATTAAAATAGGTCAAAATAAAATAAGCAGTCTCGCATATGCGGATGACTTAGTTGTAATGGCCGATTCGATTGAAAGGTTGCAAACTAATATTTCAGAGCTCGATCAGAGGTGCAAGAATTATGATATGAAGATCAGCATCTCCAAAACGAAAGTAATGTCTGTGGGAAAGAGATTCAAACAGATACAGAAAAAGGTACAGCCAAACTTTCAGGAAACATTCCTCAGACACAAAGTAAGAAAATATGTTATGTGGACGTGTGTCCGGAAACACTTACTTTCCACGTTAGAGCTCATTTTATTACTTCTCTTCAAATCACATTAATCATGGAATGGAAACACACAGGAACAGAATGTACCAGCATGACTTCAAACACTTTGTTACATGAAATGTTCAAAATGTCCTCCATTAGCGAGGATACATGCATCCACCCTCCGTCGCATGGAATCCCTGATGCGCTGATGTAGCCCTGGAGAATGGCGTATTGTATCACAATCATCCACAATATGAGCACGAAGAGTCTCTACATTTGGTACCGGGGTTGTGTAGACAAGAGCTTTCAAATGTCCCCATAAATGAAAGTCAAGAGGGTTGAGGTCAGGAGACTGCGGAGGCCATGGCATTGGTCCGCCTCTACCAATCCGTCGGTCACCGAATCTGTTGCTGAGAAGCGTACAAACACGCCGACTGAAATGTGCAGGAGCTCCATTGTGCATGAACCACATGTGTCATACTTGTAAAGGCAGATGTTCTAGCAGCACAGATAGAGTATCCCATATGAAATCATGATAACATGCTCCAGTGAGCTTAGGTGGAAGAACACGAAGCCCAATCAAGACCTCACCAACAATTCCTGCCCAAACGTTCACAGAAAATCTGTGTTGATGACATGATTGCACAACTGTGTGCGGATTCTTGTCAGCCCACACATGTTGATTGTGAAAATTTACAATTTGATCACGTTGGAATGAAATTTACATTTAAAGAGAAATACTAAAATGAGCTCTAACATGGAAATTAAGTATTTCCCGACACATGTGAAGAATGTTTCCTAAAAGTTTGGCCTTACCTTTTTGTAGCACCCTGTATATGGTGCAATAGATAGCTCCCACCCCCCCATTCTCTCTCTCTCTCTCTCTCTCTCTCTCTCTCTCTCTCTCTCTCTCTCTCTCTCTCTCTACACTAAGCCACTACCTCTAGTCACCTCATATCTTTCTGTAACCTCCACCTGAAGTCCATCTAACCATGCAAATACTATTGATTATCTACAGTAATAATGGAAAGTCTGGGTTAGAACTAAACACTTTGTCTTGTTATGGCTAAGAAAGAATATGTTAGGATGTCTTTGTGCATGTACTCCCACTAAAAATGGGGCTTTAGCTCAAAAGCTATTACAGGTACTACTACTTCCAATTGAGGGTATCTATGTCTCAGTTATCTATAAGAAAATTGTAACCTTATTTTATGTATAATTTCCTTGAGTGAAATTCACTGTAACAGAATACACTACCTGTCTGTCCTCCAGAAACATATCATAGTAAAATCCATTCTCAATGGGAGGGCCATAGCATAAACAGCCTCCATATATCCTTTCCATTGCTTCACCCAGAATGTGTGCTGACGAATGCCAGAATACTTGCTGGGCTACAATTAAAACAAAAAATTATTTGCATGGCCTTTTACATTTTACTTATAAAACTGAATATGCATTAACATCATACACATAGAAAACTAAGAAAATAAACATAATGATAGGTGCAAATACTACTTCTGATTTTTATTTATTTCTCTCTATATCTCCACAGACACTTGTATAATGAGATGAGCTTAGAACATAACAAAAAACTGAAGCTTATTATAAGTCATATTGATAATCTATATTAACTTACTGGTAAGTCACTATAAATACTGCCTATTTTATTAGACTAAAACAATACTCTAGGGACAATAATAATAGTAAGTGAATATGAAAATTCACAGCAGCTCAAAGTTCGTCTTTACAGTGAGTTGTTCCCTATCTACATATTAACATTCCTTTCTGGACCTTCCATTGTTGTTAATACTCTTAGGGACATATATATTTAAAATAAAATATTCACTACATTTACAGGTGTCATGGAAACAAGACAAATAATCTGTACATACCTCACTGCAGTATCAATATATATTTTGCCTTGTGAAAGATTACAAAGTACATACTGCACTAAGAGAAGAATTTGACATAGCATTGAAAAAACCAAGTTGGACAAAGGCCCCTGGAGTAGACGACATTTTGTCAGAGCTACTGAAGTCTCTGGGAGAGACAGCCATGTCAAAACTATTCCCTGATGTGCAACATGTATGAAACAGGCAAAATACCCTCAGACTTCAAGAAAAGTGACATTATCCCAATTCTAAAGAAAGAAGGAGCAGACAGGTGTGGAAATTACAAAATCATCAGTTTAATTATTCATGGTTGTAAAATTTTAATACTAATTATTTATAGAAGAATGGAAAATCTGGTATAAGCTAACCCCAGGAGAGGTGAGTTTTGATACAGGAGAAATATAGGAACACGGGAGGCAACACTCACTTTATGACTTCTCAGAAGATAGATTAAGGAAAGGCAAACCTGCCTTTCAAGCTTTTGTAGATTTGGAGAAAGCTTTTGACAATGTTGATTGAAATACACTCTTTCAGATTCTGAAGCCAGCAAGGGTAAAATACAGGGAATGGAAGGTTATTTACAACTTGTACATCAACCAAACAGCAGCCAGAAACTACAAACACTAGAGTAAATTAGAAAGAGATATATTTTGCACAGAATGTAACAATACTTAACTTTTACATAGTACTGCAGAATGTTGATACATAGTTGTTAGAGGCCTGCCTAGTGCCTGTACAATAGCAAAGTCTTAAAACATTATGTTTTGCTGATGACATTGTAATTCTGACAGAGACAGAAAACGACCTGGAAGAGCAATCTAAAGAATGGACAGTGAGTTGAAAGAAGTTTATAAGATTAACACTAACAACTGCAAAACAAGAGTAATGGATTACAGTAAGATAATCAGGTGAGACTGAAGGTATTAGATTAGGTAACATAAAAATGAAGGTGGTAGGTGAGTTTTGTAGCTTGGGCAATTACAGTAAAACCTCATTTTTACATTCTCGGTTTTTACATTTTCCCGCCATTTACACAATTTTTTGTTGGTCCCGTCAAATTTCCTATGTTTACAATGTTAATTCTCCCCCGTTTTTGTGTTAACATATTTACACTTTTCCTGCGTTTTACGCTTTTCAAAAGAATTTTCGTGAAGAAAAATGACGTAATGTATATAAATTGACGCTAGCATGGCTTTCTCCATAAAGTATAGCGCATAAAAATTATTCGCAGTCGAGTTTCTTGACACTTTGCATTTATTCAAACGTATATTTCGCCTTTCGTTGATGACTTATGACGCGCCGATTTGTGGCGATGTAGTTCCTCTTTCAACGAGCTTCTTTGCCAGAGCGCTTGGCGTGAGAATAACGCTAATTTGTGGCGGTGTAGTTCCTCTTTCTGCTAGCTTCTTTGCCAGAGTGGCTGGCGTCTACTCAAACAATCAGAAACAGTTGCTTTGTTGGCGTGAGAATAAAGAGTTTCATTGTTTTTGTGATACATATTTCTGATTAATAAAGAATGATATCAATCAAAGTTGGGTATCATAATACCCACAGCCTCAAAAAAGCGATAATAGTGAGAGGTGCCGATTCTATGCAAACGTTACAAAAATACTTATGTATATGTTTGTACTTGAAAACGTGAATAAATTCTCTAATATCGTTGTGTGAAACATCTAAAAATACAAAAATAATGGAATGTTGAGTTTTACTACGTAAATAATTACGTAATGCTGGTAAAACGCAGTAATTTTGAAGATGTGTTACATAGCCTGGCAGCAGCGTCCAAACGATATCAAAGAGGTTCAGGTAATTTTGAAGATGTGTTACATAGCCCAGCAGTGGCGTCCTCGATTATAATGAATGAAATTGCGTCAAGAATTTCTACTTCCCATAAAATTACCAATTCTGTTTGGCGCTTAAAATAGTGGCGTCCTCGATTATAATGAATGAAATTACGTCAAATTCTACTTCCCATAAAATTACCAGTTCTGCCTGGCACTTAAAATGGCGGCATCCTCGATTATGATGAATGAAATTACGTCAAAAAAATTCTACTTCCCATAAAATTAAGTTTTGCCTGGCGCTTAAAATAGTAAAAATTTGGATAACCTTTATTGTATAATAAACTTCCTGGCGAGTATTTAGATGCCTATTATGTACATATATCACAAATAAACTACGAAAATGCAAGGCTCATGCAGTAAGCATTTTTACCATTTAAAACATTATTTCCTGCATTTTACACCATTTTACTTAAGTCCCTTGAAAAGCGTAAAAACGAGGTTCTACTGTAAATAACATATGATGGTCGCTTTACAGATGAGATAAAATGGAGAATGGTAATGGAAAGAACGCATTTTTTAATAAAGAGATATTTGCTATCATATATTAATTTAAATGCAAAGAATTCTTTTTCTGAAGGTATTTGTGTGGAGTGTTGCCTTTTATGGGAGAGAAACAGATGATAAATACTTCAGACATGAAGAGATTAGAGGATTTTGAAATGTGGTGTTCCAAAGAATACTGAACATTAGGTGGGTAGATTGCATAACTAATGATGAGGTACTGAACGGAACTGGGGAGAAAAGGAATTCCAGGCATACCTTGACTAAAAGGAGGAATTGATTGATAGGACACATTCTTAGACATCGAGGAATCCTGAATTTAGCACACTGGAGGGAAATGTGTGGGGTAAAAATCGCAGAGGGAGACCAAGAGATGAATACAATAAGCAGAATCAAATGGATGTGGGTTACTGTTCTTATGCGGAGACGAATAGACTTGTTCATGATGGAGTAGGGTGGAGAGCTGCATCAAACCAGTCTCCAGACTGAAGACCACCACCACCAACCAAATTATCTTATGATTAAGATACAAATGAACAACACTGTGTGTATTATTAAAAGAATACTACTGGGCTAGAGTTTAATAGAGGGTGTTCTTTCACGTACCTTCTTCATCATCGAACTTTAGCAACTGCAGCTTGCAGCTATTTGTCAATGGCCTATCCAAGTCCCAAACAACTCCATCAACTTTAGCAATTACTGTATTGTCTGCCAGGCCTTGACTAAAAAGAAAGGCTCATATGAATGATGTGTACTACCAGCATAGTATAAAGTTTAGTTAGACACTTCTACAACTGTGAACCTTTAGTATTCAGAATCATAAAGCTGCACTTCGATCAAGATTACTTTGTGATTAATAGATTGCAGAGAAAGAGTGCAACCAAAATGCTTCATAGGCCTTAACTGCAACCTACAAAACAGCATCAACATGGTGCCAAAGACAGAATTGTGATTGGATGGTGGCTGGCCTCTACCACACAACTTGCTGAAATGTCAATCACAAAGTAATTTTAATCAGAGTAGGAGCACTAAGATGAAATAAGCACATGCAATTCTAGCAGCAGCAGAGCGTGGGAAGTGTTTATACTTAAAATTGAGCTGACTGGCACTTTATTTTAGGATTGAACAACTGCATCCATGTCTCGTTGCCAATAATGATGAAAAAGTTCATTCAAACCATTATCATGAGCCAACACTGCCATGTGTGCAACCTTGTGGTTGCCTGCCAACTGTGGAAGACACTTTTTGAATTGTTCAGTGATGTAATCAGACCTGCCAGTGCAAGGCCAAGTTGCACTGACTGTCTTCTTTGAGATGTTGCATCCACAAATACATATCAGCCATATCCATGACATCACTAACACCTCTCTCAACAAGAAGCCCAGTCGACGAAGATAGAAAAATAGTGATTAGGGGAAAAAATTCGTGTAGTCGCAAATTTTTTAACAGTGGTAGCGGGGAGGGTCATGGGCAACATACTAAAAATCCTGACCTGTAGAGTTTGAGCATTGAGGTGAGGAGGGGGCATTTAAAGGTCACTTTTTCACACTTTTCTTAAATAACTCTAAAGCCATGGCATCTAGTAAAAATATTTACCAGTGCAAAATTAAAGTATGTTAAATTTCTTACAGAAAAGGTCCTATTTCCTTTTTTTCTATAGGATCAATTGTGTTCTCATTGCAAGGGGTGAAAAAAATGGCAATTTATGAAAACAATCTTTTAATGGTATAAAACTAATGTTTATTTTTAAATGAATTGGATTAAGACCAAATATTAAAAGCCTATACATTACCTCAATTAAGTTCAGTAGAAGAGTACTGTAGGATAAATTTTGTTCTGAGGATGTGCCAGGTGGCAGTGGGAGAGGGTGAAGAAGCATCTACAGAGTGTTTCACCAAGTTATACAGATTCTTCCAAAGCGCAATTCGTAAATAACTGGTGATGCAGTATGCTGACAAACTTGGAGAGTGTTGATATTCTACAAAATGCATTGTATGATGACAGTTGTTACAAGTGTTTATTTTACACAAATACATGAACACTAAATCAAATACAGAAATTGGTTACTAATAGAACTACACAGTACATCTCTGACATCACCTTGCACATGTAGGCGGAAAATTGATTGTTGGGCATACCGTACGTTTGTTGTGGGTTATTTCTGGGCAAGGCCCATTCGCCCACCATGAGAACTGCTCGCTATTCAACTTACAGACAGCATTTTCTGTCAAGTTCTCTTATGTGAGTAATGAAAACAACTTTACTGTGGAGTGAGTTTAATGGTTCCCACTGCCTTTATAAGGTATGTTTGCAGCTCTTACTTTTTGTTTATGCTGCCATTTAATGGCTTAGATAGGTTAAAGAATCTAACATTTCATGTAATAATTCCTTCATCATTTGTTGCAGTTTACATGATGGTGCACTAAGAACATGAAATGCATTACTGATAAATATTGCAGCAGAGACTGCCTTATATTTTATTAATTTTGGAATCAATTTTCAGTAATTAAGAGTGTCAGTACATGAAATATGTCCCTATAAACAATGGTGGAAAAGTGTTTAATCTGCGAGTGTGATGCTGTCAGAGACCTATGCAGTGTTGGTGGGAAAGGAATAAATGGATTGCTAAATGCCAGTTACTTGAGGAAAGATGGGAAAGCTGATGGTTTCGGGAACAAAACAAGTGGCGTTCATGCATCTTGCAGGAAAGAGTACACCAGAGGTGACTCAAAAGAGTGTTAAGAGAATCTCTTTCAGAGGAACAGCCTTCAACGTCGGCTGGAGTCAAAAGATTGCGTTCAGTTGAAGCGAAATTTGATTTTAAGACTAACTGCCTGTTTTGTGCAGAAGCAATTTATGATGAATTTCTTTATCAACATTTCCAACAACTGACACCGTAAAACACATTTTGTGGAATATCAACACTCTCCATGTGTGTCAGCATAATGCGTCACCAGTTATTTATGAGGTGTGCTGAGGAACGGTCAGTATAACTTGGTGAAACACACTGTAGTTGCTTCTGCGACCTAATGGGGTAGATAGAGTGGGGACTCACTAGCTCACTCATCGTTTTGCAGAAGCACAAGTAAGGGAAGTGATTGACATCATTCCAGTGTCATGCTTCGCCCCCCCCCCCTCCCCAAACGCACCCTCTCCCACCACCTGGCACATCCTTGGAACAAAAATTTATCCTTCAGTACTGACCTACTGAACTTAAATGAGGTATAGGCTTTTAATATTGTCGCATTGCAATGGAAGCAGGCTTGACTTCGAAGGCAACTAAACACAACACTTATACTGAAAGCACGTTTATTGCGAACTCAACATACACGCAGCACTGACTGTCTCTCAGGCAGAGTGCTCTGCTATTTAATCACAGACAGAATTTACCAGAACAGTTAGCATAAGAAACAAGTAGAATTTACAAGTGAACATAAGAAAGATGTAGAACCTTCTGGAATTGTAAATTACAATGAAGTAAATTTTTGCCGGTGGGCGGGATTGAATCGGGGACCTTCTGCTCCGCAGTCCGTGACGCTATCCCCTGCGCCACGCCGGCAGTTGGTGTTCGTGGTCTCTCGCGGCATTGCTCCCTCTCCTGGAGAAACAGCGACCCGCTGTTATGATCCCTGTGGAGCCAGCTGCAATATCCTGGATCTTGACCTTGTCATGGGTCCTCTGTATAACAGTTCAAGAGAATCCTTCCCTTCTCTGCGATTATCGACGACAGACGTTCCTGTCATGGCTTCATCAGGAACATTACCATCCTTAAAGTCCTTGAACAGGAAGCCATTGTCGTCTACCTGCTTTTCAGGATCGTAGTAAGGCTTCATGCGCAGGACGTCTCTTCGTTTTTGACGTTTCGACGATGGCTCATAATCCTCAACTTCGTATGTGACGTCTGACAGGCGACGTATGACACGATACGGACCAAAGTATCGCTTCAATAACTTTTCTGACAGTCCAACCTTCCGTACAGGGGTAAAAATCCATACCAGATCTCCGGGGCTGTACACAACAGGTTGGTGCTTGTCGTTATACCGCTGACGGTCCTCCTCTTGGGCGCCCAGTGTCCGTATGCGAGCCAGCTGTCTTGCTTCTTCGACCCTGGTGATGAGCTGTTTAACATAGTCATCCTGAGTGTCGTCCGGTTGGAACGGGAACAGTGTATCCATTGTCGTCTCAGCTTCACGGCCATAGAGCAGGAAAAACAGAGTGACGCCTGTGGTGTCTTGTCTTGCGGTATTATAAGCAAATGTCACGACTGGCAGAATTGTATCCCAATCCTTCTGCTCAACATCAACGTACATCGTCAGCATGTCGGCTAACGTTTTGTTAAAACGTTCCGTAAGACCATTTGTCTGAGGATGGTATGCAGTTGTCATTCTGTGGACAATGTTGCACCGTGTCATTACCTCTGATACTAGTTTTGACTGGAACACTTTTCCACGATCAGATATCATGACACGTGGTGCTCCATGCTTCAAAATAATGTCTTCTACAAGGAATTTTGCGATCTCTGGAGCTTCTGCAGTCAGCACAGGTTTGGTGACAGCGTAGCATGTGACGTAGTCAGTGCAGACTATTATCCAATGGTTACCGGTTGTCGACTTCGAGAACCTCCCTAAAAGATCGATCCCAACTCGGTGGAATGGAGCTGCTGCCGGCGGAATCGGTACGAGATGTCCTGGAGGTAACTGCGGCAAATGCTTCCATCGCTGGCACTCTTTACAGTGACTCACATAGTGCTTGACAGATCGGTAGAGACCTTTCCAGTAATACCTGCGTTTGATTCTGTCTAGAGTCTTCACGAATCCCAGATGACCAGATATTGGAGCATCATGGAAATATTTCAGAATAGCTGGCTGGTGATGAGCTGGAACAACAAGTAGCCATTTGGGGCCCAGTAGATCGTAGTTGGTCTTGTACAATGTTCCGTTTATAAGTTGGAACTCTCGGTTCTTCTTTCTCCAAGGCCTCTATAATTTTTAATAGTGTTGGATCTTCCCTCTGTTCAGCTGTAACGTCATCTAATTCAGTGAGAGCTGAAATTTCATTAATGCTGTTGTGTTCCACTAATGGATTCCTTGAAAGGCAGTCGGCATCCTTGTGTTTGCGCCCGTTCTTGAATACCACTGTGACATCGTACTCTTGAAGTCTTAGTGCCCATCTTGCTAGTCGACCTGATGGATCCTTCAAGCTAGTCAGCCAACACAAAGAATGGAGGTCTGTCATAATGGTGAATGGCTTGCCGAATAAATACGGCCGGAACTTGTTGATAGCCCAGATAACCGCGACACATTCTTTTTCAGTTGTAGAGTAGTTTATCTCGGACTTTGAGAGTACTATTGACGCACAGGCTATCACTTTTTCGGCACCTTCCTGAACTTGTACAAGTACTGCACCAATCCCATAGCCACTGGCGTCTGTGTGAAGTTCCGTTTCTGCATTCTCGTCGTGCGGAAGTTAGAGCCTCCTTAAGTGCTCGGAAAGCTCTTTCTTTTGTCTCATACCAGTAAAATTTGGCGTCTCCCTGCAGAAGTTCTTGTAATGGACGTGCCTTGTTACAAAATCCTTTTATGAAACGTCGGTAGTATGAGCACAGCCCGAGAAAACTTCTCACATCACGAATGTGCTGAGGAGTTGGATATTCTGTGACTGCCCTTACTTTATCTGGTTCAGGACGGACACCATCTCCGTTGACTAGGTGCCCCAGGATTTTTATCTCTTTGGCGACGAAGAGGCTCTTCTTTGGATTGAGGCTGAGACCTGCAGCCTGAACACACTTCAACACAGTTGACAGGCGACTCAGATGTTCTTCAAATGTTTTCGAGAAAACGACAATGTCATCTAAATAGCAGAGACACGTCGTCCACTTAAGGTGTCGAAGCAAGTTGTCCATCATGCGTTCGAATGTGGCTGGAGCATTACATAATCCAAATGGCATTACTTTAAATTCATAGAGACCGTCAGGTGTAATAAAAGCCGTCTTCTCCCTGTCAGCTTCGTCAACCTCGATTTGCCAGTAACCTGTCTGCATGTCGATAGTTGAGAAGTATGTAGCTCCCTTCAAGCAGTCTAAGGTGTCATCAATACGCGGCAATGGATAGACATCTTTCTTTGTGATACTGTTCAGCCGCCGATAGTCGACACAGAATCGCCACATGCCATCCTCCTCCTTTACGAGGACCACCGGAGACGACCAAGGACTCTCCGAAGGTTGAATAATGTCATCTCGCAACATCTTCTCCACTTCCTCCTGAATTATCCGTCTTTCAGCTGGCGGCACTCTATACGAATGCTGGCTAATTGGCGGATGGTCCCCAGTATTGATACGGTGCTTTATCGTGGGCCGTTTCGTCTGACTTTTCCCCTGCTGAGGTGTGAATGCACCCGAAAATTGGCGTAGTATACCTAACACCCGCTGGCGTTGTTCCTTGGCCAGTCCAGGCCCTATTGGCAGTTCCACGTTTGTTTCCTCCACCGTGATGTCTGTACTAATAGCAGGGCATGGGTCTTCATTGACGACGTTGAGCTCACCGTCCTGGATTGGTTCAGCTGTCCCGATACACATTCCCTGGGGGATAAGTAATGCTTATGATAGCCGCTGGTATGTAAATTTCTCTTGTGAGCCTGATAAACTTTTTACTATCAACAAGAACTTCACAGTTTAACCAGTCATCTGTGTTTGTGACTGCAACTCTTCTCATTGTCAACGGCGGTATCGTCACATTGTCAACGACGAATAACTTCCCAGAAAATTCTGCATTACGTGTATCTGGCGGAACAACTTCTTCAATTTGCAAGTCAGATCTTCCACAGTCAATGATAGCTTGGGATGCCTGAAGGAAGTCCCATCCGAGGATGACATTGTGACTACATTCTGTTAACACGACAAATTCAAATGGCTGCGTCCTGTTGTTGAGGGTTATTCTTGCGACACAAGTTCCTGCTGGATGGACGAACTTTCCATTCGCGACATTCAG
Organism: Locusta migratoria; assembly: GCA_026315105.1. Lineage (NCBI taxonomy): Eukaryota > Metazoa > Arthropoda > Insecta > Orthoptera > Acrididae > Locusta > Locusta migratoria. Next base: position 8,356,366 of record CM048747.1, read on the forward strand.
CACAGTTGCTCCCGTATCACAGAACATTGTCTTCTTTAGTGTGCATCGGTAATTATCCGATAATACAGAAAAAGAGGCTCCTGAATCAACAAGTGCCTGGACAGGTTGGCCGTCGATTATGACGTCGATGAGATTTCCCAACATCTTAGCGACTGTCGTCCATGGAGGATTTTCATCTGCGGCGGCCTCACCTCCGTGGATGGTCGCCTCGCTTAGTTTTCCTGGGCGCGGCGGCTAGGGGAGCGGCTGGTACCTCTGTACGGCGACGGTGAACGGCTGCGGCGCGTCGGGGAGCGACCTCATCTAGGGTACGGCGATGGGCTTCTTCCCATAGGTCGACTGAACTCATCAGCAGGTGACTGCCTTGGATAGAACAGCTCTGACGGCTGACGTCTTGCGGCAAAATAATCATCGAATACTCGCCTCCTCTCTCTGCAGTAGCGTACGACATGTCCAGGGCGTCCACAGTGGAAACACAGCGGTGTGTTGTCTTCTGTCCTCCAGACGTCTGTTGTTATGCGGGGGGCGTCATAGTTACTGGGAGAGTTGGCTGTGGTCGCGTCGGTCAGTTCATGGACTGCCGTTTGGCGGCTGCAGCATAAGTCATATCAGGGCGACGCCATTCTTCATGTCGGGTGCGATTGACAAGGCAGACAGGAGCTAATGTTTGAAATACCTCGTCCTCAGCGGATTCGGCTCCCTCGTGACTTACAGGGCTCACATCCATGGCGATAATCTGATGCTCGCTCGGTCTAATAGTCCCGGCTGCCAAGCACTGTTGTAATTCTTCTCTCACGATTTGTCGTACGAGAGAAGCGAAGTCATGCTGGTCTTCCACAACGGCCATAGGGACTACATTTGGGAGTCTATCATACTTCTTGCATTGTTGCATTTCTTCAATATGCTGGCACCACTTGATGAACTCTTCTGTCGTAGAGACATCTTTTATCAGAAGAGCTTGGTACATATCTTCTGCAATTCCCTTCATCAGGTGCGTGATTTTGTCCGCCTCAGGCATGTTCGGATTCACTATGTTACACAGGGCCAAAACATTCTGTATGTACGATTGTGTTGGCTCACCATGTCGTAGGGCCCTGTTCTTCAGTTGTTCTTCCGCCGAGCGGATTTGTCGCTGGCGGTCTCCAAACGTCTCCCAGTCATTCAACTTGTCTTCGTTGTTCTCAAACTATTGCTGGGCTGTACCGTCCAGATAGAAGTAAACGTTGGCCAAGCACATCATATGATCCCACCTGTTGTACTTGGTGACTCGGTCGAACCCTTTTAGCCGTTTGTTTGGGTCCTGTCCAGCGTCTCCAGAGAACACCGACGGGTGTCTGATGTGTAGCTAGCTTACTGCTGGTTTCGTTTCCATAGTTCGTCTGATGATATGGACTCTTGGAAGGACGTATTCGGTGTATCCCTTGTATTCCGGTTCCAGTCCGTGTAAGCGACGGCTTTTACGTTGCCTAATTGGAGCCACGGTGATGCAGCTTTTGCACAGTGTACCCGGCGCCTCCACCAAACAATGTTGCGTTGCAATGGAAGCAGGCTTGACTTCGAAGGCAACTAAACACAACACTTATACTGAAAGCACGTTTATTACGAACTCAACATACACGCAGCACTGACTCCCTCTCAGGCAGAGTGCTCTGCTATTTATACACAGACAGAATTTACCAGAAATCAGAAGAACAATTAACATAAGAAACAAGTAGAATTTACAAGTGAACATAAGAAAGATGTAGAACCTTCTGAAATTGTAAATTACAAAGAAATAAAGTTTTGCCGGTGGGCGGGATTGAATCGGGGACCTTCTGCTCCGCAGTCCGTGACGCTATCCCCTGCGCCACGCCGGCAGTTGGTGTTCGTGGTCTCTCGCGGCAATATTTGGTATTAATCCAATTCATTTAAAAAATAAACATTAACTTTATACCATTAAAAATTATTTTCATAAATTGCCATTTTTCACGCCTTGCAATGAGAAAACTACTGGTCCTAGAGAAAAAATGAATAGGACCTTCTCTGTAGGAAATTTAATTTCACTAGAAGCCATGGTTTTCAAATTAAATAAAACACGAAGAACTGACCTTTAAACCCCACCCCAATGCTCACACCCTACAGGCCACAGCAAAGGGATCGCTGAACTGCATGAAAAATAAAGTCATATTCACACAACTTGAATTTTCAGCCATAGTCTTCATAAAAATAACCTCTTACATTCACATCATTCAGACAACTTCTCTCTCTCTCTCTCTCTCTCTCTCTCTCTCTCTCTCTCTCTCTCTCTCTCACACACACACACACACACACACACACACAAACACAAACAAACCATCATGTCCAGCCAATCCAGCATAACAAGCAACTTGACAGGAGAGGGAAGGATGCCAGGTAATGATGGGGATGGAAAGTTGTGTTTGCATCATGGATTTTGAAGTCTCTCATAGGTTGGAATTTGATTTGCAGCAATGAATACAGTGAAGGAAAGGATAAAAGGGAGGTGTAGAGGAGTGTGGGAAATTTAAATGACAAAAATAACAGGTAAAAATACACAAAACGATTCACTTCCTTAAATGGGTTCCTAATACATTGAAAAGCTGAATACAGCAATATAATACTGTTATTATTGACAGTGAAATGTTCTGGAATTGTATCCAATAAATGTGCTCAAGTTAAACAAGAAACAAGTAGGAAAAAATAAATAAAAATAATAAGTTGTGCGACTGTGACTTCACTTTTCATGTCTGTCAGCAGATCAGTGAACCTCTTTACAGTTAGTTGCTGTCTATCCTCCATTATTGACATTCAACTAGTGATAAAATTTAATAGGCGTTACATCATGGAAATGAAGAAAACAAATGATTACATCAAGTTGTAATAAAAACATTACCATTTCAATTAATGAAAACAGTTCTTGCTCACTCTGTTGCTGCTAGAGTTCTAGGTGCCATACAGCACTATAATCTCTCTCACACTTCAGCAAGTGCACATAAACTGCATGAATTCATGTTCCCTGTCCAAGTGGAGGGGCATACTGAATGTTATTACAGGAGTGCACTTCTTGCATGTAAGTACACAAATATCTTCTACACATAAAGAACATAATTTGAAATTTTATTGCACTGAGGTACGAGTCTGCCTATACCACACACACGCACACGCACACACACACGCACACACCAAATTACTCCCTGCTATTTTCTGAAATTATTTCTTACACATATGACTTGGCTGAAATTTACACCTTACATTAAAACAAAATATTACTTGTGAATAGTACCTTATTCCTTTTGCTATATCATACGGAGTAGTACGCCATGACATACCATCCACAGTTTTACCATCAGGCAAAGTGATTACAATAGGCTCTGATGGTTTTGCTGCTATCTCTGCATCATATTCGGCTTTCAGTTTGTTCCAGAGGTCAAGTCTCTCCTGCAGCACAAAATCCAGTAATAGAGAAAGTAATGTAGCTTAATTTTATAATAAAATGAGCTGTTAACATTTCATTTCAGGGCGGAATTCAACTCTCCGTCAGCACTGAAAATATTTCTTTAACGTCAATATTTAAAACTGAATTCATGTCAAGCAAATGGAAACATTTCTCTTCGAAAACTTCTTTTATGGTATGAGATTATGTACTAAGTGTAACCCACTACTATGAAAGCTGCCAAAATTTTTTTTTCCAGTTGCTACAAGAATACATAAATGTAGTTATTTGAGGATACTGGACTTCATTTTCGTTAATTGCATCCAAAACTATGGCATATCTACTTACACAGTGTGACATCTAAAACTGTCAGCCTTTTTCTTTTATGAACAGTTCAAAATATCGAAATGAGGTTTTCGGCCAATGGTACTAGGCAGACAAATATTACATTCTATTTTGTAATAATTGAGACATTGAAGCAAGAATGCCACCCTCTTCCTTTTGCACTTAAACAATTCACTTCTTTAACTGGATTCCAAATACAGTGAAAAGCCGAATACAGTAATATAATACTGTTATTATTGACAGTGAAATGTTCTGCAAATGTATCCAATAAATGTGTTCAAGTTGAAAAGCAAGGCAGGTAGAATCCGAAACTGTTGTGTAAACTTTGCCAAGAAGGGCTCTTCACGCCAGAATTAATTTACATATCAGGAAGTTAAAATACATTTACTCATGGTTCTATTCCAAACGATATGGATAGGAATGTTATAAATGAAGCTATACACTAATTTCTAGTATTATCAGGAGAGGTCAAGAAAACTATTTCAAAGGTGAGTACATAATTATGTTCAAGAGTTATGTGGAAACTACTAAACAGTTTAAAGCCTTACTGTAACAATGGAGCCAGACATGCCCTACATGGAGGGGTTTACACAAAAGTAACAGATTACAACTACTCTGCCTTTAAATGTAGCAGCTTTCTTGGATATTTAAACAAAAATTTTCAGTGGCAACATTAAAAAACAACTTATTTGCCATTTTAAGAACTTTTGATTGCAGTAAGGGAAAAAAAAAAGAAAGAAAGAAAGAAGAAAAGAAAAGACTGCTCGCTCCACTAAAAAGAAAAAACCCACGTACTTGTCTAAATGTATGAGTTTATACCAGAGTGAAGAGTATAAAAATTACATGCTCATCTATTATAATTCAAGAAATATATTACAAATCTTGAAACATTGATGAAGTGAGTGAAGTAGAAGGGCAAAGTGATTCCCCTTTATACTATCACCCAATGGTACACTGAGGTGGCAAAAGTTATGGGGTACTTTGCAATATTGTGTCACACTCCATTTTGTCACATGGACTCAGCAAGTTGTTAAAAATCTATGCAAGAATAGTAAGTCATGCTGTCTCCACAGTTCTCGATAAATGTGAAAGTTTTGGTGTAGGACTTTGTGTATGAACTAATCTTTACAAATGCCATAAGTCATAAATTTTCAATGGGATTCCTGCTGGGTGGGCAATTCATTTACTGGAATTGTGCAGAATGATCTACAAACCAACCACAAACAAACATATACCAGCAACTTTGCATACTGTCATCTACCAACATTGTTTGGGAATACAAGAATGATGTAGAGGTACAAATGATCTACAAGTAGCTGAATGTAACCAATTCCAGTCAATGAACATTTCAGATGGAACAAATGACCCTGTCCATTCCATGTAAAAACAGCCCACATCATTTGGAGTTGCCAACATCTTGCAGAATGTGTTGTTGACAATTTGGGTCCATGGCTTCACAGGGTCTGCATAACATATAAACCATGACATTAGCTCTTACTACCTGGAATACGAACTCATCTAATCAAGCTATGGCTTTCTAGTCACTGATATGCCCATGAGAGGCTTTGTGGGCGATGCTGTGCTGTTAGTAAAAGGCAATCAAGTCAATCAACTTCACTTTAACACCAAATTGCGCCCATTATTCTAATGGGTACATTTGACCTCCTTGATTTCTGCAGTGTTGCTTGTCTGTTATCACTGACAACACTATTCACTTGCTGCTGCTGCTGTTTGTTATTAAGTACTGGCTGTCTGCTACTGGGTTGTCTGTGGTAAGAGGCACACTCTTGAAACAGTTGATCCCTGAATACTGCATTCCTTAATGATTTCTGAAATGTGATGTCCTATTTGTCTAGCTCCAAAAACCAATTCACATTCAATGTCTGCTAATTGTTGCTGTTGTTGTGATCTTCAATCCATACACTGGTTTGATGCAGCTCTCCAATCTAATCCATCCTGAGCAAGCCTCTTCATCTCCTCATAAGAATGGCAACCTACATCTATTTGAATTTACTTACTGTTTTCATCTCTTGGTCTCCCTCTGCGATTTTTACCCCACACACTTTCCCTCCAATGCTAAATTCACAATTCCTTGATGTCTAAGAATGTGTCCTACCAATCGACCCCTTCTTTTAGTCAAGGTATGCCAGAAATTCCTTCTCTACCCAATTCTGTTCAGTACCACCTCATTTGTTACATGATCCACCCACCCAAGCTTCAGCATTCTTCTGTAGCACCACATTTCAAAAGTCTGTATCATCTTCCTGTCCGCACTGTTTATCGTCCATGTTTCACTCCCATACAAGGCAACACTCCACACAAATGCCTTCAGAAAGGACTTCCTTATGCTTAAATTAATATTTGATGTTAACAAATTTCTCTTTTTCAAGAACACTTTTCTTCCCATTGCCATTGTGCATTTTATATCCTCTGTACTGCGATCATCATATGTTATTTTACTGCCCAACTTACAAAACTCATTTACCACCTTTATTGATTTGTTACCTAACTTAATTCCTTCAGCTTCGACTGATTTTCTAAGACTACATTCCATTATCCTTGTTTTGCTCTTGTTAATATTGATCTTATATGCTCCTTTCAACACACTGTCCATTCTATTCAATTACTCCGCCATGTCCTTTGCTGTCTCTGACAGAATTACAATGTCATTGGCAAAATGCAATGTTTTTATTTCTTCACCCTGAACTAATTTCTTCTCCAAATTTCTTCTCGCTTTCCTTTATATCTTGGTCAATGTACAAATTGAACAACATTGGAGAAAGGCTAAAGCCCTGTCTTAAACACTTACCAATCTCTGCATCGCTTTCATGCCCTTCAACTCTGGCAACTGCTGTCTGGCTTTTGTACAAGTTGTAAATAACCTTCTGCTCCTGTTATGTTACTCCTGCTGATTTCAAGATATGAAAGAGTATTTCAATCGACATTATCAAAAGCTTTCTCCAAATCTACAAAAGCTAGAAATATAGGTTTGCCTTTCCTTAATCTATCTTCCAAGATAAGCCCCTAAAGTGAGGATTGCCTCCCGAGTTCCTACATTTCTCCAGAATCCAAATTGATCTTCTCCAAGGTCAGCTTCTACCAGCTTTTCCATCCTCCTGTAAATAATTCATGTTAAATTTTTGCGACCATGACGTATTAAACTGATGGTTCTGTAATTTTCATGCATGCCTGCACCTGCTTTCTTTGGAATGGGGATTATTACATTTTTCTTAAAGTTGAGGGTGTTTCCCCTGTCTCATACATCTTACGCACCAGGTGAAATAGTTGTGTCATGGCTGGCTCTCCCAGAGACTTCAGTAGTTCTGCGGGAATGTCACACACTCCAGGAGCCATGTTTATTAAATTTAGGTCTTTCAATGCTCTGTCAAATTCTTATATTAGTAAAGTGTCTCCTATTTCATCTTCATTTACATCCTCTTCCTTTCCTACAATATTGTTCTCAAAGTTCATGTCCTCTATATACTCTTTCCACCTTTCCCTTCTTTGCTGAGAACTGGTTTTCCATCTGAGTTCATTATATTCATACAGCTGCTTTTTTTGTCTCTTGCAGCCGTGTAACTGAATCATTTCTCTTGTAACAGCAAAACCACAGTTTCTGTTTCGAATTATGAAGTCAAGCAAACATGGGAATATATACATTTTAGACCTTGAAATGCACAATGACTCTTCGAAAATTTTAATAGTTTGTCATCACTTGCACATTAGTGTCGAACTTTTTTCGTCAGTGTCAAATTTATGTCGAACTTTCCATTTTCCACGTCAGTTACTGTGACTAGGCAACCTGAACCTGAAGCTTACATTCGGCGGTGTAACTTGTACGTTCATTTCCTGCTACAAACTTACAAGCCAAAACATCATCTCACACACACACACACACACACACACACACACACAAACACACACAGCGAAAAAACTATATTCTCGCAGCACATGCCTATGCTATACAACACTTGAAATGCTCGGTAACACGCCTTGGTTCGCCGTCCCCTCACGCCAGGATCGGCGTGTCGTCTCGCTTTTGATTTACAGTTTTGCATATTTGTTTTGAGTTTATTGAAAAGAGAACTTTTTTTGTGTGTGGTTTTAGGGCGCACAACGTCTATGGTCATTAGTGCCCAGCCAAGAACATGGATTCGCTATGATCTCAAAAAAGGTGACCGTCAGAACATCAACAAGAGGCTAAAAACGAAAGATAAAAGACAATTAAAAGGGTTAAATATCCTTGGATAAATTGGCCAAGTTGATAAAACACAAAACTCGAGCAGCTGCTTGTGTGTCATCAGCTAAAATTTCCTCCAGAGTAGACGGAAAGTGAAGGGCTACACGGAGATGATTAAAAATAACACAAGTAAGTAAAACATGTCGCACTGTCAGCAGTTCACCGCAGGAGGACAGCGGTGCAGGGTCGGCGGAGAGCAAGTGACGGTGGCTGAAACAGCAGTGACCTATCCGCAACTGGGCCAGGATGACCTCCTCTCGCCGAGAGGGGCGTGAGGAAGTCCAGAACATTATTTCATTAACATTGTGTTTCTGATTATGAAAAAGTTCGAATATACAAAAAAATAAATAAAATCAAGTAACATAAAAATTAAAAAATCTGCATCCTATATTCGAGATTTTTTTAAAATCTCATGTCAAAAGTTTAATGCGGCCTATATTTGCGCAAATACGGTATTTAACAACACTCTCAGTAGCCAAGTTGTTCGCAAAACTGGAATCTAACAGAAAAAGTAAGAAATTCAAAACAGACATTCATGGGCTCTTATTAATCTTAGGAGCTCCCAATGTGAAAATATCTACAGAAATTGAGCCAAATGTTACAGCTACTTCAAAATTTGTGATTAAATCTGAACAGTTGCAATACAGGGAAGAGTGCCAAGTGCTATCATGTTTTTTATCCAAGAATTCAGAAACTTTTGTGTGTGTAGTAAATTTTTATGTGGCAATTACAAATATTACGTAAGTGTAATCCATAACAACATTATTCTAACATAGGCTATCCTTAGTGTACCTTAAGAGTTGGGCCACACCACAAGTAAAAAATAAATAAATAAACTGCCTTCCTTTGTGAGGGAAGTGATATCTTCTTCAAATCTGACACATGGCATCTCCATAAACAAACCATTTCTATTTTGGTCTCCTGCGATATTCAATGAGGCCGCCATGTGATTCCACGCAACTGACTGTAGGGGTGCGGCTCTCAATAAAGTGCTATGGCAGTGCTGCTCAGAACGCAGGACCAGAAAGAGCGCAGCTACGAGGACAGTTCCTTTAGAACAAGCTTAGCGAATATATCAATTAGTTTCCAAGTGTGTTTTGTTATGTATGCATTCTGGAAGTGGAAATAAAGTTTGTTGGAAGTTACTACACTTTATTGGCAATGAGGATGTGATTTTCGGTCTCTTAGAGTAACATGAATATTAGTGATATGGCAACTCTTGAGCAGGTGCTATGCAACTTAATCGAACAGCAACAGGTTCTCATCACTGCTATACACGAGTTTGTTTCTGTGCACAATGACCACCTCTCATAATTGAAATTCCCACTTTCCCCCACATACAATGAGGGGGCAGAAGACTGGATAGACTACGAGAAATGCCTTTGGCAGCATTTCATGGCTTTCAGTGTTGCCTTTCATGGGTATCGTCAAAGTTGTATTAACTGTTGTCTCAACTAACACTGTTGAAAGAACCTTACTCCTCGTTTCTTTCATAATTTTATAGTTTCAAAAACAGACACATGTTGTCGCAACTCAGAAACAGCCTTATCAGACCTATTGTGTTTGGGCTACTGAATTACAATGACTGTCCCTGTCAATTTGTAACAGAAATTCACAAAGAGTCATATGCAGACTATGATTAGGGATGCGAATTTACGTTCTGCGCCGGATAAAGAAGTTAGCCAACGAGCTCTTCAGTTAGATAATTCCACATTGGATAAAGTAGTTTCCATAGCTCAGTCATTTGAAATCACACGTGCCGCGGGCGCTCAGAGGCTGGGGTGACTTTGGTGATATACAGTCAGGTCGGACAAATAATGATGCACCAGGCACTAGCGCCAACGAGGCAGTCGACAAAACATGAAGCAGCCGATTAGAGGTTTGCGGTCTCTTCCTTCCTGCCCTCATCGTTTCACCAAACACACATGTAAAAATTGTCCACAGTGTGATTTGCTACCGACGTGTGATTGCAAGTCGGAAAAAGTACATGATGCGCGCGACAGGGTATCCGATAATGATTTTGTACTGTATGTAAAGTGCATATCCCCTCACTCCGGGAAACTTTACCGTACTGTGTAAATGCTGGGAAAGGATGTGAGGACACAGGTCGACACTGGCTCAGCGGGCAATATTATTAACTCGCAGACATATTCAAGGCTGGGTTCTCTGTCGTCGTCAGTCGCCACCTGTCACCTAAACACTTATAATCAGCAGGAGAGTTCACTCTTGCGTCAATTTGACAGGTATTTCCTACAAATCTGTTGTGCGCACCACCTGTGTGTGTTGTTGATGACAGTGGAACTGAGAATTTATTTGGGTACGACGCTTTTCACATTTTTAGATTCTCAGTGGATAACACAGTGCACATAGTCTCTGATGACACTCCTTATGCTCAGCTTGATTCTTTATCAGAGGCCTTTTCCACACTCTTTTCTCCTGGTCTTGGTTACACCACCTAGTTTGAAGCACATATGCCTCTCAAGTATGTTGCCCAGCTGAGGTTCTTTCGGGCATGTCCTACTGCTGTTGCCTTGCGTGACAGTCAAATGGGAGCTCGATCAGCTGACTGTTTTGGGTGTATCATGTTCCATTTCTTCCAGCGAGTGGTCCTCTCCCCTTATTACTGTTAAAAAACCCAACGGCAGTCTTCACCTCAGTGGTGATTTTAAAGTGTCTGACAATGCTCAGTGACATGTATTCTATGCCTCACCCTGAAGAATTATTTTCAAAGTTGTCCGGGAGTCAGTACTATTCTAACACGACCTATCTGAAGCATATCACCAGGTTTCATTGGATGCTGAATCTTGCCAATTTCTTGTTCTCAACACTCCATTTGGACTTTATAAGTATCAAAGGTTGCCGTTTGGGGCTGCTAGTTCCCCCACTGTCGAACATTTCAGCAACCTCTGGACGCTATTCACAGTTTTACAATCTGCAGGGTTAAAATGCAACCTACAGAAATCTCATTTTTTGTTCAACAACTGATTGTTTGCTTGGAGTTTCAGTTATCGGGAGAAAGTATTCACCCTCTTTGACATGGTTTTTTTCCCCCTTCTTCTTTCTTTTGGTTTTAGGGCGCACAACTGCTAAGGTCATTAGGGCCCAGATAAGAACAGAGATTCGCTAGATCTCGAAAAAACTGCTAACTACCAGATAGAGTATTATAAGAAGGCTAAGAACGAAAGATAAAAACAATTAAAAGGGTTAAATATCTTTTGATAGATTGGCCATGTTGACAAAACGCAATTCTCGAGCAGCTGCTCGTGTGTGATCAGCTAAACATTCCTCCAGAGTAGACGGAAAGTGAAGGGCTACATGAAGATGATTAAAATTGGGACAAGACAGTAAAACATGTCGCACTGTCAGCAGTTCACCGCAGGAGCACAGCGGTGCAGGGTCGGCGGTTAGCAAATGACGGTGGCTGAAACGGCAGTGACCAATCCGCAACCGGGCCAGGATGACCACCTCTCGCCGAGAGGGGCGTGAGGAGGTCCCCCAAGCGGTCCGTAAGTGAGAACCACGCACTGTGCCAGGACGACACAATACTCTGGCGAAGAGCATGTTGAACATCGTCAAGGTATCCATGCGAGGCAAAAGGCTGCTACCTTGACTACTATGTCGGCTGTCTCATTCCCGGGCACACCCACGTGACCAGGGACCCACAGAAAAGTAACGTGACAGCTGTCATCTGCTACCACCTGGAGGGAGCGTTGGATCCGATACACGAGAGGATGGTTCGAGAAAGGGTACTAAGGGAGTCCGAACAGATGACATAAAAAGGTTGGCGACGGCGGCAGGTATACAAAACAGCCTGGTGGAGGACAAAAAGCTCAGCCGTGAAAATCGAGCACCAGTCAGGGAGCTTGTATTGGAAACGGTTGTTGCCGCCGACGAAGGCAGATCCGACACCGACAGTGCTCTTGGAACCATCAGTGTAAATAAATATGGCATTATCGAACCGCGAACGGAGTTCGACAAGCCTCGAGCGGTATACCAAATCCAGAGTGCTCTCCTTGGGGAGCGAACTAAGTTCAAGGTGAGTGTGAACCTGGGCCTGATGCCACGGTGGCAATGGGCTTTCGCTCAACCGAAGGGTGGAAGGAAGGGTAAAGTCGAGCCGCTGTAGCAGGCGGCGAAACCGAACTCCAGGTGGAAGCAAGGCAATCGCAGACAACTGATATTGGCGATCGAGTGAATCGTCAAAAAATAATCAGTAAAATGGATGGTTGGGCATCGACCGCAGGCGGCATGCGTACCGACACAAAAGTATGTCACGTCGAGTGGTCAAGGGTAATACAGCAGCCTCGGCATACAGACTTTCAACAGGGCTGGTATAAAATGCACCAGTCGCCAGACGTAATCCCGATGGTGGATACAGTTGTGACGGCGGAGAATCGACGGCCGTGCAGAAGAGTATACAAGGCTTCCATAGTTGAGCTTCGACTGAACAATGGCCTGGTAAAGGTGAAGCAGGACGGTACGATCCGCTCCCCATGACGTGCCACTGAGGACGCGAAGAATGTTAAGGGATCGGGCAGCCAGGTAGGACACGTGTGTGGACCAGCAAAGTTTATGATCCAACATGAGTCCCAAGAATTTCGTTGTCTCCACGAAAGGGAGAGCAACAGGACCGAGACGTAGAGAAGGGGGAAGAAATTCCTTGTATCTCCAGAAGTTTATACACACCGTCTTCTCAGTAGAGAATCTGAAGCCGTTTGCGATGCTCCAGGAGTATAGACGGTCAAGACAGCGTTGAAGAGAACGCTCCAAGAGACGTCCGCTGCGCGCTGCAATAAATTGCAATATCGTCAACAAAAAGAGATCCGGAGACGTCGGCTGAAAGGCAATCTACGATCGGATTGATTGCAATGGCAAAGAGCGCCACACTCAAGACGGAGCCCTGTGGTACCCCATTCTCCTGGCAAAAGGTATCTGACAGAACAGAGCCCACCCGTACCCGGAACTTGCGATCCGCCAAAAACGCTTGAATGAAAAGAGGAAGGCGGCCCCGAAGGCCCCATGTGTGCAATGTGCGGAGAATGCCCAATCTCCAACAGGTATCGTATGCCTTCTCCAAGTCGAAGAACACTGCTACTGTTTGACGCTTCTTTAGAAAGTTGTTCATAATGAAGGTCGACAACGTAACGAGGTGATCAGCAGCAGAGCGGTGTCGACGAAAACCACATTGGACATTAGTCAGGAGGCGTCAAGATTCGAGGAGCCAGACCAATCGAGCGTTAACCATGCATTCCATCACCTTACAGTCGCAGCTCGTCACAGAAATGGGGCAATAACTGGAAGGAAGATGTTTGTCCTTCCTTGGTTTGGGGATGGGGACAACAATGGCTTCACGCCTACTTGTGGGTACATGACCTTCAGTCCATATGTGATTATAGGTACTAAGAAGGAAACACTTGCCCGCAGGAGAGAGGTTCTTCAGCATCTCAATATGGATGGAATTGGGGCCAGGAGCAGAAGATCGGGACACGGCGAGAGCATGGTCGAGCTCCTGCATGGTGAAGGAGACATTATAATTTTCACGATTAAAAGAGTGGAAAGAAGGCAGCTGTGCCTCCTCTGCCTGTTTGCAAGGGAGGAAGGCAGGGTGGTAATGGGCAGAGCTCGAAACCTCCGCAAAGGAACGGCCCAGTGCGTTGGAAACATCAACAGCGTCTACAAGGACTGTGTTCTCGACAGTCAGACCAGAAATCAGGGAGTGGACCTTGATGCCGGATAAACGGCGTAGGTCACCCCAAACAACCGTGGAGGGAGTAAAACGGTTAAAAGAACTGATAAAAGCAATCCAGCAAGCCTTTTTGCTGTCGTTTATAACTCTAAGACATTGTGCTCGCAGTCATTTATAATTTATACAATTCTCCAACGTTGGGTGGTGGTGGAAGGCGCGTAAAGCACGTCGCCGGGCTCTAAGAGCGTCGCGGCAGGCTGCAGTCTACCAGGGCACTGGGACATGACATGGAGAAGAGGATGTACAAGGTATGGAATGTTTGGCAGCTGTGAGAATAACCTCTGTGAGGTATTCGACTTGACTGTCACAGCTTGGAAAGCCCTGATTGTGAAAAACTGCCATGGAAGAAAAAAGCCCCCAGTCGCCTTTAGAAATGTTCCAACTGGTGGGACGAGGAGATGGGGAATGATGCAGGAAGTGGATGACACAAGGAAAATGGTCACTCGAATACGTGTCAGAAAGTGCATACCACTCAATCTGACCAGCAAGCTGAGGAGTGCATATCGCTAGGTCTATATGGAAATAGGTGTGTGTTATATCGGAAAGGAAGGTTGGTGCACTGGTGTTGAGGCAGACAAAATTGAGGTGTTGGAGAAGGTCCACCGATAGGGAGCCTTTTGGACAAGGTGCTGGAGAGCCCCATAGGGGGTGATGGGCATTAAAGTCGCCTACCAACACGAAAGATGGAGGGAGCTGGTCAATGAGGTGTAGCACATCTGCCTCAGTAATGGCGGATGACGATGGCGAGTAGATATTACAAAGGGAAAAAGGAAAAGGTGGATAGAGTTATGTGGACGGCAACTGCCTGTAGGTGAGTATGCAATGAGATGGGATGGTGATAGATGTCATCCCGAATGAGCATCAGAACCCCTCCATGGGCTGGGGTACCTCCCACAGGTGGCAGGTCGAAACGCACAGAGGTGTAATGGGGTAAGTCTGCACGATCACTTGGACGTAACTTAATTTCTTGGAGACAAACTAGAAGCGGGCAGTGCAATTGAAGAAGTAGTTTTAATTCCTCCCAATTGGAACGAAAGCCGAGAATATTCCATTGAAGGAGCACCATGAGAAAAAATAAGAGAAGAAAGGAAGATAAAAAGGAACAAGCAGGTGGGGTCACCTCGACGGCCGCTGAGGACTGGGCTTCGAGGGAGCACTACTGTCGCCATCTTATGGCAGAGAGTAATGTTCCATAGGTTCAAACGACACATCTGCCACCTTCCTGAGTTTATAAGGAGGGGCAGCTGCCGCCGCCGGTAAAATGCCGGTTGCCCGGTTAACAGTAGTGCGTCCCGGCGAGACAGAAGATGATCGAGGATGACTACTGTTGGACAGCGTGACGGATGGGTCACGCCTCGGCGGGGAAGGAGAGGAATTCTTTCTTGTTGGCTCATCTGGAAGAGTGACGGTGAGAAGAGGCAGTTGATGGTTGAGAACGCAGAAAATCTTCACGGACGGGTTCCTTTTTCAAAGTCCGGGCATATTGTTTAAGTGCCCGCGGTTTACTAGAGGTTGAAGACTGAACTTTAGAAGCAGCAGGAGGAAGCAGGGACGTGGAACGGGCAATCTTCGGGCTGGCCGATCGCACAACTGTGTCAGCGAAAGTGAGGTCACAGGTCTGCGTATCTGCATCCTTAGTAGGTCGAGTGGAGGTGAGGACCTTACTGTATGTGCCCACTGGGAAGACAGTGGGCTTTCGACTTGCCAACAAGTTTTGAGCGGCAGATGTTGATACCTTTTCCGTAACCCGAATTTGCTGGATGACTTTTACATCCTTACATACAGGGCAGTCTTGAGAGGAAGCCGCATGGTCACCGTTGCAATTTAGGCAGTGAGGGGACGGAGGTGGGCAATCCCCCTCATGGGCGTCCCTACCACAAGTGACACATTTTGCTGCATTAGGGCAAGATTGACAGGTGTGGTTGTATCTGTGGCATTGGAAACAGCGCGTTGTGTTAGGTACATAAGGGCGGACGGAGATAACTTCATACCCTGCTTTGACCTTCGACGGGAGTTCAACTCTGTTGCACGTCAAAAACACAGTACGAGTCGGTGTCAGCTGGTTATCTACCTTTTTCAATACCCTATGCACGGCTGTTACACCCTGATCGGACATATAGGTTTGTATGTCGTCGTCAGACAACCCGTCAAGGGATCTCGTAAAAACTACCCCCCCCCGTGACGAATTGAGCGTGCGATGCACTTCTACCTTGACAGGAAATGTGTGTAACAATGTCCATTTCAGATTTTGGGCCTGGAAGGCACTGTCCGCTTCCAGCAACAATGTGCCATTGCGCTGACGCAAACAGGTTTTAACAGGGCCAGCAATTGCATCAACACCTTTCTGAATGACTAAAGGATTTACAGAAGTGAAATCTTTACCGTCGGTTCGAGAGACAACAAGAAATTTCGAAAGATTAGGCAATGTTTTCTTTTGCTGAGGCGAATCTATCTTTCGTTTCTGGGTCAATGTCACAGAAGATGAGAAGGAAGTCATTGCGGATGTGTCCACCGTGATTACCGGCGTCTCCGATGGTGCGTTCCTTCCTAGTGGGGTCCCTCTCCGAGGGCTTACCCGCCTTAGGTGATTGTTCACACCTCAGGTCACACCTCCCGAGAACTGACGGAGGGACCAATTGGCATGTTCGGAAGGTACCAGCTCGGGTAATCACCCCTTCCTGGGCCTGGCCTTTACCAGGGGGTACGTACGTGCCCTACTTGTCTACCCAGGGCGGGGAATTATGTGTTACCCCGTCACCTGCTACGCAAGATAATGCATGGGTCGGCCTTCAGACGTGCACAGGGAGGAAAGAAGAAGAATGGAGGAAGTGAAGAGAAAGAAGTGTCTCAAACACCGAAGCAGAGACTAATGAGGAGGAGAGGAAGGCTAGGAGAGTACAGCAAGGAGAGAAAGACAGAAGCAAGAAAGGGACTAGAAAGCACTTTCATTCGCAAAGGACGCCTGTCTCCGGGCGAAGGCGTGAACTGGGAGGGAAAGTGAAGCAGCCTGGGGCGGAAGAAAGGCTGCTTCGGCTCGGGGCCCCGTGCGCGCCACACACATACCCAAAAAAAGAGCTGTGGGCCCCCCCGGGGGGGGGGGGGTTGACATGGTGCTGCTATTTAGGCTCTCCCTCTCCTGACATCAGTCAAACAGCTTCAGGCCTTTCTGTGAAAAAAGGCCTATTATCACAAATTTTTGCTGGCTGCTGCAAAGGTGGTTCATCGACTACACTGGTTTCTTTGTAAGAATGAGCCTTTTCATTGGTCTGCTGATTGTGACACTGATTTTCTTCTTTTCCATCAAGAACTGCAGCAGGCCCCTTGTATTGCCACATATTGTTCTGGACAACATTTGGTTCTAGCCACCGACGCCTCCCACTACGGGATCGGTGCTGTTTTGGCGCATTGATATGCTGATGGCTCAGAATGTCCGACTGCGTATGCATCAAAGACACACACTAACACACAACAGAAGTATTCCCAGATAGAACAGGAGGCTCTGCCCATCGTGTATGCCTTGAAAAAGTTCTTTATGGGGCAAAGTTTCATCTAATCACTGATCACAAGCCATTAGTTTCTCTCTTCCATCCCTCGGGATCGCTCCCTGACAAGGTGGCCCACCACTTACAACGTTGGGCTCTGTTCCTATCTCACTTCAACTACGAGATTCATTTTCAACCCCCTGCTCAGCATGCCAACACTGATGCATTGTCCTGTTTGCCAATGGGGCTAGACCCTATTTTTGATCGTGATGAGCTGCTGTGCTTTCATGTGGATGATGCTGAACAACATGTTGTTGACCGAATTCCCATCAACATTGACAGGTTAGCCATGGCTGTTGTGTCGTGTGCTGTATTTCATTCAATGGGTTTGGCTTGATCGCCTATCCGGACGGGCCTCTAATCCATTGTGAAACTACTTTGCTCTTTGTTTCTGCCTCACTGCTCGTGACAGCACCCTCCTCTCCACTGACAGGGTTTTCCTGTGAGTTGTCGTTCCTGCGTCCCTTCCAGCTTCTGTTCTCCATCTGTTTCATGAGGGACATTGCGGTGTCTCAAGCACAAAGTGCTGGCACGACTGTGTGTCTACTGGCCTGGCATCAATGCGAAAATCGGACACATGGTCTGCCTGCGAAGCATGTGCTCACCAGGCTCCTGCTCCAAAGACATCTCTTTCTCCATGGCCTACACCCTCGCATCTGTGGGAAAACATATCCATTGACTTTGAGGGACCTCTTCCTTCGCACCTACTGGCTTCTTGTAGTGGATGCCTTTCCCTTTGTTGTACGTTGTGTTTTGCTTTCCACAGCAGCGACCACCTTGGTGCTAGCCAGAATATTTTTCTCTTAAAGGCCTCCCTTCCACAATGATCCACAATTTACTTCCTTTGAATAATCTGATTTTTCCAGTCAACGTGGTGTTATTGCACGACACTGTTCCATCTTTCCATATTCAATCGAAAGTGAATTTGAACACCTTGTTAGTACTTTTAAATCACAAATGAAACAATTGATCACTTTTTCCTCCTCTGACAAAGCCTTGTTCCAGTTCCTGGAGTCTTGCCATTTCACTCCCATGGCAACACCATCACCATCTCCAACAAGAGCTGCTGCCAACAGGGGTGGAGGTGCCACAATTCATTCCATGGCCCGCTGGCACGGTGAGACAACAGTGAGCACAGCAACAGCCACCGATAGTTTCTGTACTGGTTAGCAAACCAGTATCACAAGAAGACATAATGCAAGAGCTCGAATAAACTACTTAAGAAGAGTCATCCTTATCCCCTACAAACATTCAGAATGACCAAACACAAGGCTCACCGGTCATTCCAGCTCACAATCATGCATCATGTGTTCCACAGCAGAAGCAGACATCTGGCAGCTCTTCACCATCTCTAATCATCGCTTTGAGGCATCTTCCTACAAGACTGAGGTCTAGTCAGGGACATTTTCGTTCCTGCTTCCCAGTAAGTTTGCACAACACATGGACATCATTGCTGTTCACACCACCTACAGCATGTGAGTGTTCAATCCGAAGGGGGGAAAGTGTTGTGGTTTCGCGTGTGATGTTCCGTGCTATTCAATGTGACTAATTGTATGTGCACTGCACTCAATACAGTGCTATGGCAGAGTACCACCCAGAACGCTGGGCCAGAAACACTGCAGCTACGAGGACAGTTCCTTGAGAACCACCTTAGCTAACACGTCAATTAGTAAGTTTGTTTAAAGTTACTACAATTTCATTCACTGAGCAAAAAATGTTGTAATTTTCACATCACTATTGAAAGACTTCATGCAACACCAGAGCACAACGTAATTTTCAATATCTAGTCTTCGAAACATAACAGCAGCGAAAGAATGACCACAGTCTTGTATACTGTACCTGAATGTATGAAGGCCATGGGTTCAGTTCTGCTACATCTGTCTTGTTCCCAGCAGCTTTCTTCTCTTTCTTTGGTTTTACAGTGGCTGCCTGAAAAATCAGAAGAAGGAATGATTTCAAGCAAAATTTCAAAAAATAAGCTTTTTGTCACTGTTAGGATTACATTGTATAATCTACATAAAAGTAACTGTTATTAGAACATAAGGCATGTAAAATCAGTTTGAATTTGGTATAAGAAACTCCTAATATATGAAACACAAAATTTTCATTTAATGACAGTGGCCCCCCCCAGACGAAGCAAAGAGGCTCTGCACAGTTTTTCAGTAATTACTTGACAGAAAAATAATTTTCACTGTATTAATACTTCCTCAAGAACTGTGCAGAAAGGTATGCACTATTCTCTAAGTTTCAATATAAATGAATGTGATGAAGTGATGAGGAATTTTCCATACCTGGGATGACAGGAAGAGAAGGGAGTTTCAGGTGGAAGTGTTAAAAAGATTTTTAACAATTGAAAATTCAGGCTGGTATGTCAATAACCGTAAATGAAATTTACTTAAATTTTCGCCCACAGCCTTCATCAGAAAAAAAGTTACATATACATTCATACCATCACTCATGCACACATGAGCACAATTGGGCCAATCTGGTGCAACAAGCATCTAGACAGTGACTGAGGGTGGTAGAGAAAGGGATGGGAAAGTGACAAAGCAGGTGTGTGTGTGTGTGTGTGTGTGTGTGTGTGTGTGTGTGTGTGTGTGCGCGCGCGTGCACTAGCTCACTATAATAGGTGGGGAGACACAAAATGAGAAAAGAGTGGGAGTGCAGATTATCTACTCATCTTAGGTTGAGACCAGGATGGTTGCAAACCATATAATGTGTTGTAAGGACAACTACCATCTGCGCAATTCAGAAGAACTGCTGTTGGGGGTGGGGGGAGATTCAAACGGCCCATGTTGTAAGGAGCCTTTGAAATCAAGAATGCTGTGCTCAGCATCATGCTGCATCACAGGGTGATCCATTTGCTATGGCCACAGTTTGACAGTGGCAATTAATCCTGATGGACAGCAAGTTGTTGGAACACCAACATAAAAGTATGTGCAATGGTTGCAGCAGAGTTGGTTAAATTACATGGTTATGATCCCTATGGTAAAGGATTGGGACTGGGATTGATATACAGATGGAGTAGGGTGTTTTGGAGCTTGGGTGGGTAGCTAAACATCACGTCAGGGGAGGTCAAAAGGATATTGTGTAAGATATCTCTTACTTCAGGGTATGATGACAGATAAAGCCTTAACAAACTACTTTTCAGGAAAAGTATACAATCAAAAGCGTAGCACAGCAATAGGCATCATGTGGCACTCTCCATGCCAAACTAGTTATGGGCCTTGTAGAGGAGAACTTTCTTCTACACGCTCTGACGAAGGATTTGATTTAGTTGTTCCAGTCTGATAAGGTATTGTGTGATGAGGAGCACCTCTCTGTGGCTGGTTAATGGGGTAGGATGTTCAAATGTCAGATTTTTTAATGTGGAATGGGATGCAATTGTCAAAATGCAGGTACGGTTGGTAAGTAGTAGATTTATGTGGACAGGCGTGTGGATGGAACTGCCAGTCAGATGGAGGTTAACATCCAGGAAGGTGGCATGTCGGGCTGAGAAGGACCAAGTGAAATGGATGGAAGAGGAGTAGCTGAGGCTGCGAAGCAACGAAGATTGAGTGTCCTGGCCTTGAGTCAAAATCATGAAAAAATTATCAATGAACCTGAGCCAAACCTGGGGTTTGGAGTGGCTAGGAAGGTTTCCTCTACACGACTTATAAATAGGTTGGCATACGAGGTTGTGATATAGGTGCCCATTGCTGCGCCGCACATTTGATTGTATACTTTTCCTTCAAAGGAAAAATAGTGTTTTGTTAGGGCTTTGATTATTTTATCATCAGGCCATGAAGTGATAATCGTACGCAATATCCTTCCATCCCTTTCTGAAGTAGTGATTCGTTGTCCAATGAATCTCAACAACATTTTAATCCATACCTATGTCACTCCCAACCCCAAATCATAAGGACCGCTGTGTAAGATCCCATTGTGAGAGCTGTTTAATTCACCCAACCAGCACTTCCCATCCCAGCCTTGTCACAGGTGTAATTTACTCCATCAGGCGCCAATCTGAGTGTGAAGGGACAATGTGATTTACCAGCTCTACTGCAATCACTGCACAGTGTTTTAAATTGGTATTCAGCGAACTTACTGTCCATCAGGGCGAATGGCCACTGTCAAATGGTGGCCAAAAGCAGTCCCGTGCCAGCTGCCACCTGATTCACACCTGCAGAGTACTAAGTAGCATAACTTTAATTTTCTGTAATTTAATTACTAGTCACATTCTTAAATTACCTTAGTGCTTATTTTTTAAGAGCTTTATTCTCATGTATTTGGTACATTTTGGTGTTTTCAAGGGCTTTATTTTCATGTGGTTTGGCACATACAGTAATTTTAAGTAAATTGACATAGATGGTTATGGACCGTGACTGTTGTTTGTGGATTCAGGGATTGTTCGCTGACCCTAAGCAGCAGTCAGGTTCCTCTTCTGGCCTGCAGTGTCACCTGGACACCTGTAGGGACACCAGCAGGGGTACCTCTGGTCCTAATGCAATGTCTCTGATCCCTAATAACACTGTGGCAATGGTTTCTGTAGTTCCTGCCAATTGACCAATGGTGATTGACAAACTGTGCAGGGGTCATGTAACTCTACAGAAGGCGAAATGGGGAACTGACCGTAAGGCTGTGCCTTTATGCCTCAGCACTTGGTTTAGATGTTGATAATACCTCTGAACCAGCTCTGATTGCCACACCAGTCTGAGAGGTCTGGACAGACGCAGAGGGTGAGTTTGCTAGTCAACTGGGAGCTAATATGTTAGGTGTGTGTTGGATCCACTTAGGAAACTAGCAGTAAAGATGGGAAAGAATGCCAGAGTCTCTGTTTGCTTTTTTTTTTTTTTGTGGTTTTAGGGCGCACAACTGCTGTGGTCATTAGCGCCCAACACTGCCCAAAGTAAAAAAGAACCGGGGTTAGAAATTAAATGGCTTTCGCCATATTTGCACGATGTATAAAAAGTAAAACTCTGTTAACCGATTGCGGGTCATCAGCTAAAATGGCAGACAATTCAAATGGGAAACACAGATCATGACGGAGACGGTTAAAAAATGGACATTGCACTAAAAGATGGTTCACAGTAAAAGGTGCATCACAGTGCTCACATAAGGGAGCAGGACCACCACGTAATAAATGCTGGTGGCTAAAACGGCAGTGGCCAATACGAAGCCGGGCTAGAACAATCTCCTCTCGGCGGGAGGGTCGAGATGACGTTGACCAGATATCAGGCACAGGTTTAATGGCTCGCAATTTGTTCCCTGACAGGGATGACCAATGTAGATACCAACGCGAGATAATACGCTGGGAGATACCAGCGCGAAGGTCATCAGAGCTGGTGGAAAAGGTAGATAGCCGAGGAAGGAGAACTGCTTCCTTGGCAGCCATATCCGCAGCCTCATTCCCCAACACTCCCACATGGCCAGGGACCCACAGAAACGTCACCGTAGTTCCGCTCGTTGAAAGAGAAGTAAGGCAATTGCGGATGCTTTGTACCAGGGGATGGGCCGGATATAGGATGCGAAGGCTCAACAAAGCACTCATTGAGTCCGAGCAAATGACAGTCTTACTGAGCGAGTGGCGCCGGACGTATTGTGTGGCTTGGTATAATGCATACAGCTCAGCTGTAAAAATGGAACTCCACTCAGGAAGACGATATTTAAGAGAGACGTTGCCAAGTACAAAAGCACACCCAACACCCTGGTCTGTCTTTGAGCCATCAGTGTAAATGAACAAATTGTCATCAAATTTAAACCGGAGTGCGTGAAATTCTCTCTGGTAGACGAAACGAGGTGTGGAGTCCTTTGGAAGAGAATGAAGATCAAAGTTAACACGGACTTCGGGGCTTCGCCACGGTGGAGAGGTGCTCTCTCCAGTCGAGAAGATAGCAGGCATTGTAACGCCAAGCTGGCCGAGTAGCGAACGCAAGCGTACTCCCGGTGGTAGCAGAGCAGACGGGCGCAGAGTGAAGAGACTGTCAAGTGAGTCGTTAAAAAAAACTGCGTACGTCGGGTGTCCTCGCATGGACGACAAACGACTAGCGTAACGGCTAAGCAGGAGTTCCCGACGGTAAGAAAGGGGTAGTTCGGCGGCCTCGGCATAGAGGCTCTCAACGGGGCTAGTATAAAACGCTCCTGTCGCCAGACGGAGACCGTGGTGGTGGATTGTATTAAGGCGGCGCAGTATGGACGGTCGAGCCGAAGAATAAACGATGCTACCATAGTCCAGTTTGGACCGAACTATGGTGCGATACAGATGGAGGAGAGTAGACCTGTCAGCTCCCCACGAGGTGCCACTTAACACCCGCAGCACATTGAGAGAGCGGGTACAGCGAGCTGCCAAACGGGATATGTGGGGAGACCAACTTAACTTCCTGTCGAGAACAAGTCCCAAGAACGTCGTGGTATCCACAAATGGAAGTACTATGGGGCCCAGTCGAAGGGATGGGGGAAGGAACTCCTTCCGCCGCCAGAAGTTCATGCAGACTGTCTTGTCGGCTGAGAATCGAAAGCCAGTGTCCATACTCCACGTGTGGAGATTGTCTAGGCACCGCTGGAGGCGCCGCTCCAGGAGACCCGTTTGCTCAGAGCTGCTGTAGATCGCGAAGTCGTCAACAAATAGGGACGCCGACACTCCCAGTGGAAGGTGATCGGCTATAGAATTGATTGCCACTGCAAATAAAACAACGCTCAGGACCGAGCCCTGGGGGACTCGGTTCTCCTGATTAAAAGTGCTCGATAAAACCGAACCAACACGCACTTTAAAAACACGGTCTGTTAAAAATTCGTGGATAAAAATTGGCAGGCGACCCCGAAAACCCCATGTATGCAGAGTGCGGAGGATGCCCATCCTCCAGCAGGTGTCGTATGCCTTTTCCAGATCAAAGAACACCGCTACTGTCTGGCGCTTCCGTAAAAAGTTATTCATTACTGAGGTAGATAGGGCAACAAGATGATCCACCGCAGAACGGTGCTTGCGAAACCCACATTGGACATTAGACAGGAGATGTCGCGTTTCAAGCCACCATACCAGGCGCCCGTGAATCATGCGTTCCATCACCTTGCATATGCTACTGGTGAGGGAAATGGGGCGGTAGCTGGAAGGAAGACATTTGTCCTTCCCAGGCTTTGGTATGGGAATGACTATGGCTTCACGCCAGCGTCGCGGAAAGGTGCCTTCTATCCATATGCGATTGTAGGTGGCCAGTAGGAAGTGCAAGCTCGTTGGTGAAAGGTGTTGCAGCATCGCCACGTGAATGCCATCTGGTCCTGGAGCGGAGGACCGCGCAGACGAGAGTGCGTGGTGAAGCTCTCGTACAGTAAACTCGGTATTGTAGCATTCACGGTTCTGAGAGGTAAAGGGCAATGGAGTCGCCTCCACCGTCCGTTTCCTAGCTAGGAAAGCGTCAGTGTAATGTGAAGAGCTAGAGACCTCTGCAAAATGTCGACCCAGTGCGTTGGCTATTTGTGGAGGATCGACGACGGTGTCAGTTGCGACACACAGACCGGGAATTGGGGAATGAGCCATAGTGCCCGAAATTTTTCGAAGGTTACCCCAAATGATGGAGGAAGGGGTAGACCTATTAAAAGAGCTCGTGAATGAGCGCCAACTGGCGCGTTTACAGTCGCGAAAGAGGCGACGACAATAGGCCCGCAGCCGTTTGTATCGGATGCAGTTGTCGAGCGTGGGCCGTTGTTTGAAGATTCTAAGGGCACGTCGCCGTGCTCGCAGAGCGTCACGGCATTCCGCGGTCCACCACGGGACAAGGGGACGACGTGCGTGGGAAGTCTTGCAGGGGATGGAACATTCTGCGGCTGTCAGAATAACTGTGGTAATGTGTTCCACTTGGTCGTCTATACTAGGATAATGGTAAGTACCAAAATCCGCCAGTGACGTGTAGAGCTCCCAGTCCGCTTTCGTTAACTGCCAGCGGCGTGGATGCTCAAGGGTGTCAGGCATCATTAGGTGAATTACACACGGAAAATGATCGCTCGAATGTGTGTCTGAGAGAGCAGACCATTCAAGACGCCGTGCCAGCTGAGCAGTGCAGATAGCTAGATCTATATGGCTGAAAGTATTTGTGGTGTCTGAAAGATAAGTTGGTTCACCAGTGTTAAGGCAGATGAGCTGAAGGTGGTTCAGTATATCTGCCAGGAGGGAGCCCCGTGGACATGGTCGTGGGGAGCCCCAAAGGGGGTGGTGGGCATTGAAATCTCTCACCAACAAAAACGGACGCGGAAGCTGGTCAATAAGATCTAGGAGATCTGATCTAGTGACGGGAAAAGAGGAAGGAGCGTAAATATTGCACAGTGTGAAGACAAATCCAGGAAGGTATATCCGGACAGCAACAGCTTGTATTGGAGTACACAAAGGGACCGGTGTACTGTGTACGTCATCCCGAATAAGCAACATTACGCCCCCGTGGGCTGGAATTCCTGCCACTGGAGGAAGGTCAAAGCGAACGGTAGTGTAGCGTGGGAAAGTAATTCGAGTACCAGGGAGCAATTTTGTCTCCTGTAGAGAGAAGATGATTGGATGATATGTTCGCGTTAAAAGCTGCAGTTCTGTCCAATTCGACCGGATACCACGAATGTTCCATTGAAGAATATCCATAATGGGATAAAATGAGATGAAGGTGGACATCAGCCCGACGAAGGCGGCGGGCCACAGTGCGAATGTTCGCAACTGGTGGTGTCTGAGACAGGAGGGTCTTGCTCCATATTCTCAGAGGTTACCACAGCAGCTGCGTGAGTGTGGTCGGCAGCCCCATCTTTGGCTGATGCACCTGGAGAGACTATAGGCTTCCAGGGGATGCCATCGTCACATTGTGAGGTAGGAGGGGGGAGAGTTTTCCCCCTATTTGATTTCTTGGAGCCCTGGTGAAGCTCCTTGGTTGGCTCAGACGTTTTGGTAGGGGTGCGGAGGAAATCCTCGCGCGAATGCTCTTTCTTAGACTTTCGCGTCTCTATCTGTGGTTTCACAGCTGAAGATGAAGACTTGGAAGAGGTACTAACACTTTTCGTTGAACGTGACGCCGTTGTCGATGTAGACTGTTTGACAACTACTGTCGTAAACTGTAGGTCACAAGTCTGTGTGGCCATATCCCGTGTTGTTGGAGGCGTTGCAACTACAGTACTGTAGTTACCACGCGGCGGGGTCTTAGGCTTACGACTGGCGTACATCTTACGTGCAACTGGTATGGGAACCTTTTCCTTTACACGGATTTCCTGGATGGCTCGTTCATCGGCAAACACGGGACATTCCCGGGAGGAAGCAGCATGATTCCCGTTACAATTGATGCAATGAGGGGACGGTGGTGGACAAATCCCCTCATGGGCCTCTTTACCACAGGTGACACATATGACTGGGTTCTTGCAAGACTGGCTTGTGTGGTTAAATCGATGGCACTGATAACACCGAGTAGGGTTAGGGATATAAGGTCGTACTGTGATGACCTCATACCCTGCCTTGATCTTCGGCGGCAGAGCCACTCGGTCGAAGGTCAGAAACACTGTGCGAGTGGGCACTACAACATTGTTCTCTTTTTTTGTCACCCTGTGTACTGCGACGACGCCTTGAGCTGCCAGATATTCTTTCAGTTCATCCTCAGTCAGACCGTCCAAACTGGCCGAGAAGACTACCCTTCGGGAATAATTGAGGGTTGGATGGAGCTCAACACGAACCGGGTAGCTGTGGAGCAGAGTAGCCTTAAGCAGCCGCTGTGCCTGGGAGCCACTTTCTGTTTCTAACAGTAGTGTTCCATTACGTAGGCGGTTGCAGGTCTTAACTGGGCCGGCAATGGCATCAACCCCTTTTTGAATAATAAATGGGTTCACCGACGAAAAGGATTGTCCTTCCTCGGTACGGGTCACCACAAGGAACTTCGATGTCTGTAAATTTTTCTGTTCAGACACACTATTGTCTAGTACATCAATTTCTAAAGACTCTTTACATTTTCTTTTTTTTAGAACCATCGCGGTTGTATCCCCCACGATTGCCAGTGTCTCCGATGGCACGCTCCTTCCTGCTGGGGGCCCCCAATGGAAGCACACCCACCTTGGGTGATTGTTCACACCCCAGGTCACACCTCCCGATCTACAGACGGAGGGACCAATCGGCGAATCGGGAAGGTATCAGCACAGGCAATCGCCCCTCCCCTGGCCTGGCCTTAACCAGGGGGTACGCACGCACCCTACATGCCAGCCCGGGGCTGGGACTTACGCATTACCCAGTCACCCATATGGGTGGCCTTCAAGTGCGTACAGGGAGGAGGAAGAGAGAAATAGTAGGAGGAGAAGCCTCAAACGCAGACGCGGAGGCAAAGAAAGAGGTGAAAGAAGTCTGTAAAGCCAAAAGGGTCAGAACTTCGGTTCCCCGAAGGATGCACAGACTCGGTCCCCAAGAGAGGGGAAAAGGACAGTAGAAGAAGCGTCATGTAGCACGGAAAGGAAAGAGTGCTACAAAGGCTGGGGCCCCGTGCTCGCCACGCACGTACTCACCACAGAGCGGTGAGTCCCCTGAGGGGTCTCTGTTTGCTTGCCAGGGGAGGATCTCATCCAAAATGTGGAAGAGGCCCTGCCAACAGTGACACAGAGTACTGGGTGCACACAGCTGCAAATTATTGCTGATGATGGCATCAATGACTCTTTCCGCGTGGGTTCAGAGTTCATCCTCAGCTCCTTTAGGCAGCTGGAGGATTTGGTGAAGACAGCTAGACTTGCTCGCAGGGTAGAAGTGGAACTACCAATTTGCAGCCTCATTACCAGAATCTATCACGGTCCTTGACCTCTGCTGTCAGGTAAAAAAAATGTAGGATTCCCCAGAATAGGTGAGGCATGCACTACACACAGGAAGTGGCTACTAAGGTAGCTGAGTACATGTGGGGTGCACTTGTTGGTTTTTAACATAGAGAAATCCCTCCACAGGCATGTTAAAATGCTTACTGATTATGGTCAG
Organism: Locusta migratoria; assembly: GCA_026315105.1. Taxonomy (NCBI): domain Eukaryota; kingdom Metazoa; phylum Arthropoda; class Insecta; order Orthoptera; family Acrididae; genus Locusta; species Locusta migratoria. The sequence goes on from CM048747.1 coordinate 8,384,611, forward strand.
GGTAGCACTCTGGCACAATAGAACAGAGAAAGAAATGATAAAATATGGCAATAATTAACTGCAGAAGTGCCTATGGAAATATCTCTGTACTGCTCTCACTTTTGATAGTCACAATGCCCACATAGTACTGGGGACAGAAAGCTGGATCAAACCAAATGTTTACAGTAATGAAATCCTAATCTCAGACTAGAGTGTATACCACAGAGAGATTGAACACTGCAGAGAGGTGGAGTATTTATAGCAGTAGAAGAGTAAAATTAATATAGATTCAGAATGTGAAATAATTTGGGTTACACTCAGTATGAAAAGTAGCTTAAACATGGTCATGGGTGTTTTTATAGACCACATGGCTCGGCTCTAGTGGTGGTGGAACATTTGAGGGAAAACTTTGAAGTTATTTCCTGTAGGTTTCCTAGTCATGTCACAGTTTTAGGGTAGAGTTTTTAACTTACCAGATATAGACAGGGAGACCAATGTATTTAAGACAGGTGGCAGGGAGAAACAATCATGCAATATTGTTCTAAGTGCTGTATCTGAAAATTACACTGAGCAGTAAAAATAGAGTGTCGACTTTTAGACATAAGGTGTTATATCTGCTGATGACAAATAGACCTAAACTTTATAATTCAGTTAGACGGGAGGGGGGGGGGTGTAGGGAAGGATGGATTTTATAGGGATAAACTAGGAGGTTACGAAGGTTAGGTGGGCACCAAGAGTGTCTTTCTGCTACCCACCTAACCTTTGTAACCTCCTAGTTCATCCTGATGAAGTCCCCAAACCATCTTCCCTACCCTCTGGCCCCTACCCATTTAACTGCCCCAGCATAAAACCTGCCCTATGCACCCTCCCACCACCACTTACTCCAGTCCCACAACCCGAAAGTTGTACATGATTAAGGGCAGAGCTGCTTGTGATAGCACCCACATGATTTACCAACTGACATGCCTGCACTGTGAAGCCTACTATGTGTGAATGAGCAGCAACAAAATGTCCATTCACCGGAATGGACATAGGCAGACAGTGTTTGTTGGTAATGTTGAGCACCCTTTTGCCAAGCATGCTTTGGTGCATGACAAGCACCATCTTGGCACAGTGTTACACCATCTGGGTTATCTGGATACTTACCACTGACACCGACCTTTCAGAACTCCGGAGATGGGAACTTGCCCTTCAGTATAATCTCTCTTCCTGTTGCCCACCTGGTCTCAACCTCCAGTAAATTCAAATTCCCATCCACCATTCTACAACATCTTTGCGTCTGTTCTCTGGACAGAGCCTTTGCCTTGACTGGCATCTCTGTCCAACTTCTTTGCTTTCTTCAAATATCTGCCTTGGTGTGTTTGCGTGTATGTGTGTGTTTGTTTACCTTTCCTTTTTCCCCCTGAGGTAAGTCCTTCCACTCCTGGGATTGGAATGATCCACTCCCTTACAACCCACATCCTTCCCTTTTCCCCCTACTTCTTTCCTCTTTTCCTTATGAAGCAACAAACAGTTGCAAAAGCTTGAATTATTGTGTATGAGAGTGTTTTTATTTGTGTATCTGTCAACGAGTCTGTGCTTTTGGAAAGTAAACCATCTCTATTTTATATATAGGGAAACATTCCTGGTGTGTGTATATATATATATATATATATATAGAGAGAGAGGAAAAATTCCTAAAAGGAAAAATATACGTAAAAAATAGAAGAAGTCACTTACCAGGCGAAAGGGCACAGGCAGTAATAGCAACAAATAAACACACAGACACACACACACACACAAAAATGCTAGCTTTCGCAGCCTAGCTGCTTCATCAGGCAGAAGGGAAGGTGAGGGAAAAGGAAATGATGAGGGTTTTAAGGAAGGGGGTAAGGAGCCATTCCAATCCCGGGACAGGAAATTTTGTGTCCCAACTTCGACGTCGCTTTTGTGTCCCAGCCTCGTCGTAGGTGTCGGTGGCCGAGTGGAACGAGACCGACACGCTGGTGCAGGTACGGAGGGGAGCAGCCAGAAACTATAAACACTCGAGTAAATTAGAAAGAGATATATTGCACAGAATGTAACAATACTTAACTTTTACATAGTACTGCAGAATGTTGATACATAGTTGTTAGAGGCCTGCCTAGTGCCTGTACAATAGCAAAGTCTTCACTCGTGCCTATCTGATTACGAAGGTCCTAACTCGTTGCTATCTCAGTCCGAAGTGCCCGGTGTCTTTCCGTGGTGGCCACGAGCGGCGTTCCAGCAGAGGGCGCTCGTGGCTGTCGTCGTGAGATCGCCGCGCCGTGCGTGCATGGCGGCGCGCGGCGAAAGTAGGTGGCGCGCACTTTGTACTTGTGCGACACCACACCCCTCCCCCCCAAACCGCCGCGCCGTCGTGGCGTAGGGCTGAGGGCCACGGCGACGGCACTGGGAGGAGGGCCTGAGCGGGGGCGTTACTGGTGGGACGGGCGTCGTAGCTGAGGCCGGGATCGAGACGCCGTCCGCGCCCCGGCATCCGCCTTGCGATCCTCCAGGGAACCCGCCGAAACCTGGGGAAGGGCGCCCGCCCCCGCCCAGAGGGAGCAGGTCATCTTCTTCTGAGGTGCGTGGCCCAAGCTGGGGGGGCCCGCACGGTCCCGGAGTCCCTCTCGGTGACGCTGTCATCTGCGGCGGCGACAGCGGCGGCGACGACTGCGTCGGATGTACGTCGACGTCCATAGGGATCTCGTAGTCCGGGGACGAACGATGTGGTTGTGCTCCCTGGCGGTGAACTGGGTCTGGAATCAAGAAACCGGAGACAGGATCGCGCGGTCTGTGCAGGCGCAATTGGTTTGCGTGGCGCCGCAGCTCCGACCCTGTGGAAGAACGTACAATAAACATTTTGCGACCAAGCACGCGCTGAATGGTGCCCGGCAACCATGTCTTCTTGTTTCCAGCAAACACCCTGTACAGCACCGGCGTGGAAACCTGAAAACGCGTAGCGCCATACGAACCGACTCGGTGCGTGGGAGGCTGCAGCAGGTGAAGGAGAGTGCGGTGACGGCGGCCGTGTAGCAGCTCGGCAGGAGACGGGCCGTCACGTGGCATGCACCGATACGTAGACAGGAAAATTTGAAGAGCTTGCTGCCTGGAGTGCTGACCTTTCATCTTCTCCATGTGAGACTTGAATGTTCGAACGAAACGTTCCGCTTCACCATTGGACTGAGGGTGAAAAGGTGCGGTGGTGATATGCTGAATGCCATTCACACGACAAAACTGTTGAAATTCCGCACTAACAAACTGAGGTCCATTGTCACTGACGATAGTTTCAGGCAAGCCTTCGATGCAAAACACTGATGTTAAGGCACTGATTGTACTAGAAGCTGTCGTTGAGTTCATGGCAATCACAAAAGGAAACTTGCTGAAAGCGTCTACAACAATTAACCAGCGCGTATTCCAGAAAGGTCCGGCAAAGTCAATATGTAAACGTTGCCATGGTCCCTTGGGGCGTGGCCAGTCTGAGAAACGTTGCGGTGGGGCCGCCTGATGCTCCGCACAAACAGTACACTGTGACGTCATGTCCTCTATCTGAGCGTCCATACCAACCCAGGTACAATGACGTCTGGCCAGTTGCTTTGTCCTAACAATGCCCCAATGTCCTTGATGCAGGAGGCGTAACACTTCACGTTGCAGGGAACGAGGAACAATCACTCTTGCTTGGTCGTTGTCGGTATGCAACAACAGTACACCCTGACTTAAAGATAATGCATGACGTTGTGCAAAATAACGTCGAACCAGAGGCCGATCAATGTCTTTGGCTCTGGCAGGCCACCCTGAGCGAACAAAACGTGCTACCACACTTAAGTCTGCATCCGCAGCTGTTTCCTGTGCGACCCGACGAGAGTTCAAAGGGAAATCTGCGACAGCGGAAGCATCTCTGGAGTCTATCTGACAACATGCCATTTCTGAAGAATCAAACGACACATCCTGGCCAACCGGAAGTCGGGAAAGTGTGTCCGCGTTAGCATGTTTAGTGGTAGGTCGGTACAAAATCTCATACTGATAATTAGACAATATCAAGGACCATCTCTGAAGCTTTTGTGCCGTACGTGGCGGAATCGGCTTTGTGGGTGAGAACAACGACGTGAGAGGCTTGTGGTCTGTCAACAAATAGAATTTTCTGCCATAGAGATAATGATGAAACTTTGTGACGCCGTAAATGATTGCTAAGGCCTCCTTTTCTATCTGACTGTAATTCTGTTGCGTCGGCGTCAGTAGCTTGGATGCAAAGGCAATAGGACGATCGTGACATCCAATACGATGCGACAGAACAACACCCAGACCGTACGACGAGGCGTCAACTGCTAACACTACAGGCTTCTGTGGGTCAAAGGGAATCAAACATGCATCACTGAGTAGTGCAGACTTTAGTTTGTCAAAGGCAACCTGACAATCTTTAGACCATACAAAAGGAACATTTTTCCTACGTAAGCGATGCAGTGGAGCTGCAATCTGAGAGGCATTGGGAATAAACCTGAAATAATAGTTCAGCTTTCCCATCACTGCTTGCAATTCGTGCACATTCTTAGGAGGAGGCAAGTCTTTGATTGCTCGAAGATGTGACTGTAAGGGATGGATACCTTGGGCATTAATCACATGGCCTAAGTACTCTATTTCAGTTTGAAAAAACGAACACTTTGCTTTATTGCAACGTAGACCTGCTGCAGTCAAAACTTTGAAAAGGCACTCCAGGTTTGCTAAATGTTCTTCAACTGTACGTCCGGATACCACAATATCATCTAAATAGTTCGAACAACACGGTACAGAAACTGTCAGCTGTTCCAAAAAACGCTGAAAAATAGCGGGGGCGGAAGAACTGCCAAAGGGTAGGCGTTGAAATTGAAAAAGGCCCATGTGAGTATTAATGACGAAAAACTTTTTTGACTCGTCATCAAGTGGAATCTGTAAGTATGCCTCTGCTAAATCAATCTTGGAAAAGAAGCGAGACTGTCCTAATTTGTCCATCAGTTCCTCAGGTCTGGGCAGAGGGTAAGTGTCTACAATTGTTTGACTGTTGACAGTTGATTTGAAGTCCGCACAGAGACGAAGTTTTCCTGACGGCTTGGGTATAATTACTATAGGCGAGGCCCACTGACTCGCAGAAACAGGAGAAATCACCCCACTATCTTGCCAACGTTTAAGTTCTTCGGCAACTGTATCACGCAAGGCGATAGGCACTGGTCTAGCTTTACGAAACTTTGGAACTGCAGATTCTTTTAAAGTCACATGTGCCACGAAGTCTTTTGCACAACCTAGTTCCGGCGAAAACAAGTCACTATATTTGTCACACAATGCATTGATTTTATCCTGAGGCACTATTGACGAAATTTGAAGCACATCTCTTTGAATTGATAAACCAAACAAGTCAAAAGCATCTAGTCCAAAAATGTTCTGTGTCGATTTGGCCTGAAGAACAACAAAAGCAACTGTTTTCGTTACACCTTGAAAAGAGGCTGGCAGGCTACATGTTCCTAGCACGGGAATATTTTGACCTGTGTACGCTGTTAGCACTTGCTGTGACGGCGACAATTTTGGCGAACCCAGAAGTTCATAAGTATCTTTATTTATTAATGTAACAGCGGAACCAGTATCAAGCTGAAATTGCACAGTCTTATTGTCAATGGAAAGATTCACAAAAAGTTTTTGCTTGCGGCGCTCGACAGGTGCACGAATGTGGGCAACGTCTAATACATATTGTTTCCTGCGCTTGCGCGGGTTGCGTGCGGTAGGAAGCGGCGCATACTCGGCACACAGCGGATTAACCACACTGTCACTAGATGACACTACCGCCGGATCGGCGTCCGCACAATGCGAGGCTACTGCAATAAAATTACTTTGAGTAGCTACACCAATTCTACTGTCACTAGCTACACAGTACTGGGCACTATTACAATTAGAAGTTGCAGAAGGCACTATTTTCACTACAGGAATGCACTGTTCATAGTCATTTTGCTTGTCCCGAAACCTTGTCCGTTGCACTGTTTTACGCGCTCGTCGGCGCTTGCTACGTGGTGCACTATATAGTTTTGCCATAGGCGCAGAACTACTTTCTTGCAATGGAGATCCAAGTAAAGCACTGTTCAATTCCACAGCCCGTATAACATTTACAGAATGAACTGTTCTCGCACTTTGCGAAGCACTGTTTCTAACGTTACTGTTCTTTGAGTTTTTAATTTGCATACACACAGACTGCACATGTCCTGATTTGCCACATTGATAACAGGTTGCGTTGCGACTAGGGCAATGAGCACGCTTGTGGCGAGACACACACTGGGGGCAAGATTTACGTACCTTTTTCTGAAATGAGCGTTGGCGCCCGTTATGCAAATTACTGTGTCTAACACTACGGGGCGACCTTTGCGTCGCACTTTTACTCTGGCTACTGTTCACTGTCTGTTCAGCACGGCCGGTAGAAAAATAAGAATCACTAGTGCTATACTGAGAACTACGGCTAGGAAAGCGTCCGTTGCGGCGCACTGAATTTACACTACGGCTTTGCATTTCTACATCAGCTAAGTCAAAAATATCATGCGCTTCTATAAGCTGCAGTACACTGTCTAAGGAGGGGTCAGACTGTTTCAGAATTGCTGCTCTAATTCTGGGGTCCTGAATATTCTGCGTAATCGCATCCCTCAACATCACGTCACTATACGAAAGTCCACAAGAGCAAGTAAATTTACATTGGCGGGTTAAGCCCTTCAATTCCGTAATCCACTCTTGGTGTGATTGCTGCGGTAATTTTTTAAGTCTGAAAAATCGGTACCGCGCAGCGGCTACAAGAACTTTTCTCTCATAATGAGCATTTAGTGCATCTACAATTTGTTCAAAGTCCACATCACGAGGAGATGCGTGGGGAAATAGTTTCTGCAGTAATACAAAGGTTTTGGGGCCCACCACGGACAACAAAAGATGCTTAACAGTCTGACCTGTAAGTTGATGAGCCGCGACGAGTTCTTGAAACTGTGCTAAGTAGTCGCTCCATTCTTCCTCACGTTCGTTGTACTGGCGGAACGTCGGAAGCGGTGCGGCGGCAGGTGTGGGCTGCTGATGCGACGGCTGTTGTTGAGTTGTCAACTGCGCCACGGCGTTGAGAAGTTGTGAGATTTGCGCCGTCTGTAACTGAATAAGTTCCATTAAGTTTGGGTTCGGTGTAGTGGCCATGCTGACCGATTAGGCGCCGCGCATACAAGTAAATTATAACAAAACACAAATGCAATACGAAAGAGGACGCTCTGCAACAAAAAAAGTCCACAAAATACGTAACAGAATATGTTCCCCCAAAAATCTTATAATAAGGGTGGGTGGGCGGGAGCAATTTTTGCGTGCTCCGACTGCTGCTGTCTGGCTGCTGCAAGCGGGCTGGTCCAAGGTTCTATCACTCCTCGTCGCCACTTTTGTGTCCCAACTTCGACGTCGCTTTTGTGTCCCAGCCTCGTCGTAGGTGTCGGTGGCCGAGTGGAACGAGACCGACACGCTGGTGCAGGTACGGAGGGGAGCAGCCAGAAACTATAAACACTCGAGTAAATTAGAAAGAGATATATTGCACAGAATGTAACAATACTTAACTTTTACATAGTACTGCAGAATGTTGATACATAGTTGTTAGAGGCCTGCCTAGTGCCTGTACAATAGCAAAGTCTTCACTCGTGCCTATCTGATTACGAAGGTCCTAACTCGTTGCTATCTCAGTCCGAAGTGCCCGGTGTCTTTCCGTGGTGGCCACGAGCGGCGTTCCAGCAGAGGGCGCTCGTGGCTGTCGTCGTGAGATCGCCGCGCCGTGCGTGCATGGCGGCGCGCGGCGAAAGTAGGTGGCGCGCACTTTGTACTTGTGCGACACCACAGGAAAGACTTACCTTGGGGGAAAAAATGGAGGTTAAATAAATGCACACACACCCACACATTTACACAGTGTCTGTGTAAATGTGTGGGTGTGTGTGCATCTATGAACTATGCAAGGACATGGTTTCAGATGGTCAGTTTCTGCTTAAAGCAATATCTCACGTTAAGAGGTAAATGATTTTGGAAAGGAAGGTGATCGGCCAATAAGAAAGTGGATAAGAGACAGATCTGGTGGGTAGAGCATGTTTGAGAGGGAGGAGAAGAGCATAGGGTGAACTGAAAAAGGCACTCAATGTCTAATCTTGGCAGGACTCTCCTGGATGATAGTGATTCGATTGGGCAAAGTGTTAAGCTTTGTGCAGTGAACAGCTGCTCTCGGGACTGAAATTTGGCGAGAACAAGTGCAGGTGATATGTGTTTATGTTTTTACACAAGAGCTTACAAGTGTAGAAATGGTTTTTGGGAAAATTAAACTACTGTGAACTGTTGACAATTTCATGTTGAGTGTTTGCTAAATACACAGAGTTTCTGTGTTTCTTAGATTACTTAGTTGGGGGGGGGGGGGGGGGAGGGGGTACTACCAATTTCTTGTCACAGACAATGTAAATGTTTAACCTTTTTATTTAATTTATGACTAATAATTCAACTGACCTCTTCCAATAAGGACCAGTTTGATTGAATAAATCTCAACAACTAAATCTTTGACTTTGAATACGTCATTTGCAAATTTCAGAATAAAACGCTTTTTATTGACGAATGAATTATTTTATGTGATATTTCTTATTTGTTTCACAATCTACATCATATGCTTAGAGTGTTTTTAACTACAGGATCATAGGTAAAAGATAATGTCTGCAACCAAGGTAGTTGCTGAGGCATGAAAGCAGACATGTATGGTTTGATTGTAAGATAACATTGAGCCAAAATTCTGAATCAGAACCATACATAGCCCAACATGCAGATTCTTACAGCATAGAGTCACACTTGCTTCATTCTTAGCTGGGATAAATTGCAGTGCAGGATAATAGCATAAAATCGCACATGACAGGCGGCTTCATTACTTAATGTGTAACTGGACTTGTTCCGCATTTCTTACATTTTCCTCCTGAGACCTGCAAAATATCACGGATATGATACTGTGTGAGAAAACTAATGTGGCCAGACTATCTGACATCTTTGTGAATGTTGAGAAACTAAACTATGCAATTATGGCTCAGCAAAGCACCAGGAAATGACTATGTAGATACAGGCACTTTTTTAAAGACAGACTGCAGTGTTATAGTGAAGCAGCTTTTGCTGCATATTAGATGAAGGAAAAAAAAAAAAAAATACAGTAACACACAATCAAAATGTTAAAGTTGAGTTAAGTCAATTATATGAAAATTACAATATGATGGGAGTGAGTGGATCTGAAGTAGCTGGCACAAAAAAGAAAAGTACAGTACAAATATGCTAAGTGTTACATTACCTACAGCAACAGTATCTAACAGTAGTAGGGGTACTCCTAATCTCAAAATATCTCATCAAAAATATTAAAAAAGTTATTATACACCATCTCCAGCTCGACCACAGCACTTTGACAGTTGTCATGAAGGTGAATGGACAGTATGAAACAGCCTTTTACAGAATAGGCAACACAAAACTTATGGGTTTCTGGTAAAAAGAAAATTACCCGCAACAATTGACTCGGCAATATTAAAAACTAAGAAATTTGACTATAAAAAGCAGATATTGTAAAGCAGAAGTAGAAAGTATGAACCAGGTTGTTCAAGCAAAAATACCTTCAGTGAACTGCAAAGGATTCAACATACTAATGTGACAGTTTCCAAATTACAGAAAAAGGTCACCAGAAGTGTTATGTTGTTCTGTGTGTTTATGAATTAGACATACAATGATTATGGGTTAACAAGATAACATGAAACTTCTGCAAATGGGCAGTAAGAAAAAACTGACTAGAATGAAACAAAAATGACTTTTTGGGCACTTACTATGATGAGTGAGGGGGGAGGGGAGGACAGAGCAAGATGTGAACAATGCAGAAAAACACATTTTTCATTTGCACTTTGAGGGTCTGATGATGTGGTATGAAAAGAAGGTATTACAGAAACAATGATAAATTGTGCCTATCAGTTTCTAATACCTCAGTAATCATACTATGATCAACAATGCACAATACATGTTTGAAAAAGTTGCATTTGAAAATGTGATTCTGGGTCCATATCTAGAGTTCTAATGTTCACAGAGAATTTGTGTAACTGTCCAAATAACTGATATACTGCAGTTAAATTATAATACACGGTCAAAACAAACATTACAGAGGAAATCCAAATGAAGTGGTCCAATAAAAATTAAGATGGTTGCTTGATCATTTTTAAACATTCTGATTAAAAAAAAAAAAAAAAAAAAAAAAGGCTATTACTCTATCATCTTGAAGTTCAAAACAGTTTTTTAAAAAGAGTTAAGGTTCATGACCAGTTGACATATTGGATAACAAATCTTCTGGAGAGTAAGGCCATGTTCTTAGAAACTTGCTGCTTCCTGAAGTTTCATCCGATGCTGCGTCGGAAAGGCTCAGCAGGAGGACAGACTCCTAACAAGTCTGACACAGCAATGGATGAAATGTCAGAAAGCAGCAAACTTCTTAGAACATGGCCTTATTACCCATAAGATTTATTATCCAGTTTTGTTAACTTTTCCCCACTACTGAATGGCAGCTATCTTTCAGTTTGGAGACTTAAGCAATAATTTAAAATCTCTGCACTGGCTTAAGTTACAACACTGTAATTGACATGATTGTTTTTATAAAAAGTTGGAATTCCAAAATTTTTTATACTAAACTTTGGAGGTACTTTGATTATATTTTAATTTAGGATATTTTATGTAATAAACAATTTTGTAGTGGTGAGTTATTTAAGAACAATCATATCAACTGCAGCGTTGTAACTTAACTAGTGCAGAGATATTATCACTAACGTCTCCAAACTGATAAATGGTTGCACGCAAACAAATGAAAATGATCACCATTCATCAGTTATTCACGAGATCTTCCTGAGAAGCCCACAAAAAACCATGATTTCTGGGTAGCAAACTAATGGTGGTGGTGGTGACCACTTCTATACTTTTTATTCACTGCAAATCATCATAATATTTACAATATGTCTTGAAGGTATTCAACTAATTTTTAAAAATTTTTTGATACCTTTTCTTGTTACTGATAGTCCAGGGATTATGATTTATTGTACTTATACACAAATTACAGAAACCAATTTTTGTTTTGGCGTTTTGTTTTGTGAACTGGAAATAACTGAACAACCAATCATGAGAAGTGGCTCAAATTTTAACGTTATGTTCTGTAGGCATGAATCTCCAAATTCCGTTTTCAAATTTTCCTAAGTCTTTATCCAAGATCCATCACAAAAAGCATGTATGGGTACCAAAAGTACCAACTGGACAGAGCCAGCATTCCAGCCACTATGAAACTACCATCTGGTTTTAGGCAATTTACTCAACAAAAAAAGAAAAAACCCACACACATTCTTTCTGGACAACTTTTAGTTAAATATCTTCATTTGACGAAGGCTAGATTTTATTTTCATGATTAGTCACAGTTAGTATGTAGGATGAAATTAAGCATTGCAGCATCTTTTAAAGAGACTGCAGAGGGAAAAACACATTGCATAGATTTTAGCTCATACACAGCAACATATCAAATTCAGAGGATATATCAAAATTTTATTTAAGATTGAAAGCACAACTATACCTCATTTCATTCCAGATATATAGTTTCACATCCTGGCAAATGAACCTGTGGAATGTGCCCATCTCAGTCCATACAGACTTGGCAGCCATTATGAAATACTTATCATTAAACATTAGGGAAAACTATTCTGTGAATAAATTCTATTTTTGACACGGTACATTCAATACCTCCTTTCAAAAATCTTTCATCATACCTGAAGCATATAAAGAAATTGTAAAATCTTTACTGATATTTGGAACTTGTCTCATACAAGCAACACACACTGCTGTATCAAGGAAAAGAAGGCAACCAACTGAAAAATGGTCCTGTTGGAGGACAAAAATGGCAAATAAGTTCCTATTTATAAGACTGATAGAAAAGTGGGGAACCAGCTGCCTCAGGCTTCACTCCGCCCTCCTCACCAAAAATTTTGGCATGCAAACATATTTCTGCTTTGTTGTGCTGAAAGAGAATAGTACATCTACATGGGATATTCTGAAAATTACATTTAAGTGCCTAGCAGAGGGTTCATCGAACCACCTTTATACTATATTTCCCATTCCATTCTCGAATAGCATGTGGGAAGAACAAACACCTGAATCTCTCTGTTTTAGCTCCGATTCTCGTATTTTATTCTGATGATCATTTCTACCTATGTAAGTGGGAGTCAACAATATATTTTCACATTCGGAAGAGAATGTTGGCGATTGGAGTTTCGTAAGTAGTCCACGATGCAGCCGTTGTTGTAATGATTGCCATCCCAGATCCTGGATCATTTCCGTAATGCAGTCCCCCCTGTATCATGACAATACAAAATTAACTGCCCTTCTTTGGACTCTTTCGATGTCCTCCATCAAACCCACCTGATAAGGATCCCACACCGGGCAGCAATACTCCAAAAAAGGACAGACAAGCATAGTGTATGCAATTTCTTTAGTAGTTTTGTTGCATCTTTTAAAGGCTATATCAATGAAACGCAGTCTCTGGTTCGCCTTTCCCACGACATTATCTATGTGTTATTTCCAGTTTAAGTCTGAAGTAATAGTAATTCCTAGTTATTTTGGCCTTCACTTTTGATTGATATATCTTGTAAACAAAGTTTAACGGATTTGTTTTCTTACTCATGTGGAGGACTTCACACTTCTCATTATTTCGAGTCAATTGCCAATTTTTACACCATAGTGATATCTTATTTAGATCGTTCTGCAGTTGGTTTTGATCTTCAGATGATTTTACTAGATGGTAAATGAAGGCGTCATCTGCATACCATAACCACACAATTTAATTAAAAGCCATTTGTGAGGCACAGTGTCAAAAGCCTTTTGGAAATCAAGAAATACGGAATCTATTTGAGAACCCTTGTCGATAACACTCATCACTTCATGTGAGTAAAGAGCTAGATGTGTTTCGCATGAATGATATTTTCTAAATCCGTGTTGACCTTGGGTCAATAGATCATTCTGTTCAAGATAATTCATGATATTTGAATACAGGATATGTTCCAAAAGCTGCTGCAAATTTATGTCAATGAAATAGGCCTGTAGTTTAGTGGGTCACTTCTACTGCCTTTCTTAAAGATAGATGTCACATTTGCAAGTTTCCAGTCTTTTGGTACAGATTGTTCTTTGATAGAGCAGTTGTATATGGCTGTTAAGTAAGGAGCTATAGCTTCAGCATAATCAGATAGAAATCTAATGGGTATACACTCTGGCCCAAAAGACTTGTTTTTGTTAAGTGATTTTAGTTGCTGCACTACACCGATGATATCTACTTCTACGTTACTCATTCTGGCCTCTGTTTGTAATTCGAAATCTGGAATATTGGTTTTGTCGTCTTTGGTGAATGAGTTTCTAAAAGCTATGTTTAGTAACTCTGCTTTAGTAGCGCTATCCTCAGCAGGATCACCATTACTATCACATAGTGAGGGTATTGTTTGTATATTTCCCCTAGTATATTTCACATATGAGCAAAATCTCTCCGGGTTTTCAGTCAAATTTCTATAAAGAGTTTTGTTGTGATAAGTATTGTAAGCATATCACATTGCAGTCCTCGCTAAATTTCGAGTCTTTGTGTAGGACTGCCAATCCTGGGGATTTTGTGTTCGTTTAAATTTAGCATGCCTTTTCTGTTGCTTTTAAATCAGTGTCCTGACCTGTTTTGTGTACCAAGGGGGATCACATCCTCCTTTTATTAATTTACTAGCTTATATGCCCGTGCTTTGCAACGGTCATTAAACAGGGACATGTGTATATCATGTTTTTTTCAGTGTTCCGGACCTAGGTCAGCGGAAACCGAATCCTTGTTCGATTTCTCTGTCAATAAACACAGTTCTTGTAGCCAAGATGTCAAATTTAAGTAGAAGTCATTGTCGAAAACAATGAATGTTCATAAAGGTTTCCATAAAAAAAGTGAAATTAATTTAAGTCCGTATTCCAGAACGATGTTAATAATGTTAGGTTGTGTTCATAAAGACTGCGGTGTGTAACTGTCTATTTGGCGTAAACGTCTGAAAACACTTCCATCGTTGAGATGAGAAATAGTAATAATAATAATAATAATAATAATAACAGTGCCATGTATTGGTTCAATGGTGTAGGACTAAAATTCTTTATCTCTCATAGTAAGTGTATGCTATAGTATTAGAATGTTTCAGTGTTGCTCTGGGGATAATGTATGTAGTTATTCTGTATGCAGTGCTCCATATTATCGAAAAGTTGACAAATACTGAAAGAGTTCACGTCAGTTTAAATAAGACGTCCTGGTGGTGTCAGTGTGTGATAAAGTAAGTCTGGGTAATTGTTGAAGGAATGGCGTCAGCTGATCGTCTGTATAAAACTTTCCATTAAATATTGTATTTCCAGTGAATTTTCTTAACCACTCTTTCAGCTAATAGATGTCCCCACGTCCTGCAGTGATTACTTCGTAAAGCGCGAAGTTGAAATCTATCTTGTGTAATAGAACTATACATTCAGAAATCTGATTATAACTCAAAGTACAATTGTCTGTGCAAAAGAAGACGTCTTTCTCTATCTTAATGTAGTCGGCACCAAAAGTAAGTAATTACAAATATTAATCACAATATTGTACGAACAATTACGGAAGCGGGGAGGTTTCTGATGAGTTTGTCGCTCGTGTGTCTATGTTATCTCTAGTGGCAGGCACAGAGCAGAAATGTCTTTGGACTGAACATTCAGATGTGCAGAACAGATTTTCTGTCCTCACCTGAGATTGGGAAAAATCTATTAATCAATGACTTTATCTTGGTCCTTCTTTTTTTTTTTTTGTTCGGTTAAGATGTATGACTATGTGTAATTGGTCCTTTTAGCGACGCTTCCACAACTTCCTTGTTGCTTCTATAACACACTTATTTAGATATTATTTCATATTACGTGGTTGCTCTGCTAAAAGGAGATGGGGCTTCTTTACAGCCAAACCAATGTAGGAGCAAATAAATGTGTGGAAAGAGTGGATTTGTTTGTTGAGAAGATGTACAGAATCCAAAGCTCACTCCACAGATATTTCTACTCTATGTATCATTTAGTGGTTATACCCGTCGAAAGTTGCACTTATTTTCTTCTTCACATGACATTGAAAAGCATATAAGATGCAGATAGGAAGGAAAAAAAAAAAAGTGTCCTACCTGTGCTAAACTTGACTCGCAGTAGTGGCGGTTTAGTTTGCTATCGTTGACAACGAACTATTTGCTTTAGTAGGATGATTAATTTACTGACCAGACCAGCATAAATTATTTATTTCATCTTGAACATAAAGAATTATTCCTCTTATTCTACGTGGCTGATTTTTGAGACAGCTGTCAACAGTCGTTGCCAACATCAGCGCACAACGTCGCCGCCGTAAGTAAAATTGTACCCCATCTTGTAGTGTAGTGCACCATAATTATGAGAGTGAAAAGAAAAAGCAGCAATCCATAATTATTTATTTGGTGTACTATGTAACTAACGTCTCCTCACTTTGTACTTTCCTGTACTATGGCGTTTTCGAGGCATTCCTAAACGGAATGCACTCAAAATGTAATGAGGATACACCAAAATCAGAAATGGAACTACATAAATTCGATTTTCCTTGCAAAGAATTCTTATGTAAATTACCGCATCGATAGACACGAAGGAATATTGTTGTGTTATAAATTCAAATGTCCCCTGTCAAAAGAATCACAGACGTCGTTAAGCTGTGAATATACAAAGTGTAATCAGCAACTAGCTGTTCAATGTTTGTTTGTATTTGCAGAGAGAAGATTGCGGCTCCACAGCCCTTGTTTCAGTGTATTACACTTTAGTTATGAGAATAAATAATGCAGCATCGCCATCTATTAGTTATTTCCTATACTATGTCACTAACAGCGCCTCTATCGGGTCTTTGCTATACATGCATGGCGTACATCAGAAACTACAAATTACGATATTTTTTCTTCCCCTGACTCCTGACTAAGCCTATGTTACTCTCCAAACTATTCTCAATTTATCTGTGGAAATCCATGAAAGTTTGTGTAGTACTTTTGGAGAATACCTTCAACAAACAGACACACACAATGGCTTTTAAGCAAATGATTAAATTATTATATCTTTATTTTCCCTGATCCGATTTTAATTATTGAAGCCTTTATGTAACCGCATGATATGCTAAAGTTATGTGTGAAAACCCCATGAAAATTCGTCAAGTAGTTTAGGAGATAAACGTGTTCAAAGAGACAGACAGACATGATGGTAGTAGATAAAATATTTCAAATTACGATATTCTTTTTTCCCCGTGATCCGATTTTTATAAAACGAAGTCTATGTTGTCCAGAGCTACGCTCAAGTTACCTGTGAAAATCCCATGCAAATTCGTGAAGTAGTTTTGGAGATAATAGGTTTTTAATAGTTTAAAAAACAGACACGACGGTTGCTGAAAACACTTGAAAATACTTTGTTTTCCGCGATCCGATTTTGATAAAATTATGCCTATATGTTGACCCAAACTTTTCTCGTGTTTTCTGTGAAAACCGCATGCAGATTCGTCCAGTAGTTTTGAAGATTGAAGGGAACAGAGAAAGGCCTACATTTACAGATTTATTATTAGTATAGATTTGGTATAAAACTGTCAATTGCTGTCGATACCACCTCTTTGAATTTGAGCCACATCTGGTCTACACTCATGTTTAGTGTTAAGAACGAGTGGAAACTGTCTTTCAAGAAGAAATTTATTTTATTTCTATCTGCTTTCCTGAACAAGTATAATTTCCGTCCATTTTTTGTAACTCTGGAAATTTCAATATTCAACCTCACTACGACAGCTCTGTGTTCACTAATACCTGTATCTGTTTTGATGCGACACACACGCATCCACCTATTTTGTTTCATCTATCCTTTCTAAAGACAGTTAGATCTTTTGCAAAAACTTCTGCTGAACTTATTTCCGGCTTCAGTCAACTTTCACTGTCTACAATTGTGTGCGTTTCGGTGCTTCTATTAACACCTGAGTTCTGGTACTTTCCCGACACAACTACGAAAATTTATAACTGTTATACCGATATTTCCTAGCTCTACATTTTTCCTGTGATCCACCTGCACCCTTTGAGACAGCCCATTTTGTCTTTCCCCGGGGCCCTCTATTCTAAAAAACCGCCCAGTCCATGCCACACAGCCCACGCTACCCGTGTAGCCGCTTCCTGCGTATAGTGGACTCCTGACCTGAAAGAGTAGTGGAGCAAGAGAAAGATCCAAATCATAGAAAAAGAGAGAGCAGACAACAGTGAAAGAATATAAATAAATGGATGTCAATAATAGGACATGCAAAAGAGAAAGGAGATAGTAAAAGTGTGTGAAGATTGCACAATAGAGGGCAAAAAGATTACCGGTACCTGGCCTGAATAATTTAAAATCCAAGAACAGAACACTGTGTATGCTCAAACTCTTAAGTGCAAGTGTTGCCAGCGGTCTGTGCAGCTTCAGTTTGCTATTTACATCATCAAATAGAAGGAATACTATAGTTAAGATACAGTATATGTCTAGAGTCATAGCACTGTAACTCTCATATATTTTGGAAAACATTAGTTGAGCATGTAGGAACGGTGGAGGTATAAGAATTTCATGTGGGTATATTTACTACAACGAACTGCTTCTCACGTATGTTTCATTGGGTGAGTGGAGAGGCTGACGGCTTATGAATGCAACAGGCGTGCATTTGAATCCCACTGGAGTCTTTTTTTAGACCTCTTGCAGGTAATATTTTAAATAGTAATTCGCTAAAAATTGTGGTGTTGTAGGCTTTTTCAGGTTTTTAGAAGATTCTATTTCATAATAATCTAATTTTAATAACACAGACATGTCTTCGTAGTAATAATATTGGAAATGGCTGTATTTTGTTTGTAATTATTTTGACCGCCACATGGTGTCAGCAAGTATTAGCTGATTAGCATACAACATAGGTCTACTTCACAATGCTAATGTGAACATTCGTGAGCACATAATTGCTCTCCTTGAAAGCGGTGTTAGTGCACCTGAGATAGGACGTCATTATGGTGTAGATGCTTCCACAGCAAGGAGATAGATGAGGTGATTCAGAGAGAATGGTGAGGTAAGCAGACGTCCAATACGTGGAAGAACCCGAGTCTCTATTTGAAGAGAAGATTATGAATTGGTCAGAGTGATCCAGAATGTTCTTTCTCAAACATCCAGGAATGAGGGAGAGCCTCACATTTCTTGTCTCATCAAAAACTGTTCTCAGACCATTAAACAACTATGGTAACAGGTCCCATCATGCTCTCATTAAAGAACCATTATCTGATGATCAAACTGTGGCAATTGTTAGTTCCTGAAAAAAAAATTGATTGGAGGAAAGTCATTTTCACCGATGAATGCACAATTGAATCCACAAGCAGAGGTCCCGTTCTTGTTTACTGCATAGACAGGAAACAATATGACGCTGCTGTGTGGCTACATGTAACAGAAGCGGGTACATAAGTGTGAAATGTAGGGGGGCTGGATGTCTTATGTGGGTGCAGGAACCTTATAACGAAACCAATACAAGTTCAATTAAGCATGCTCTGAACATTTCCTCAAAAATGTAATCATTCCTGGAGCTTGACTTTGGCACCCAGAAGGATATCTCATTCCCGTAGAGAAAGTTTGGGCTAAACTCGAGAAGACTGTACAGGATAATTGACCGGACCCTTCTCCAAGAACTGCAGATGCCTTGTGGGATTTAGTTTATTCTTCATGGGAGAGAATTGCCATGGATGAAGCCTCTTCCCACAGACTTGTAGATTCTATGCCTCAAAGGATCCGGGCTGTTCTTGACGACAATGACATGTGGACGAAATACTGAAGATATGTAGCCTACATTATATTATTTTAATTTTAATGGGAGGTCATACCAATACCAACCTCCAAGGAAGATTATTTTTAATTTTTATGAGAGATCAGATGAATAATACCCTCTAAGGATGTTTATTGTTTTGTTCTGGGAAGTCAAATAAATATTAATTTCCAAGGAAGATTACTTTTTATTGGCAGTCAGATAAAAAATACCCTTCAAGGATGTTTATTTTTTGTTATGGGTGGTCAAATAAATATTAGCTTCCAAGGATTATTATTTTTAGATATCAACCTGACAAGCTATAAATAGTTATTTACTAAAGAGAATACCGAAAAAAGTAAAACCAATAAAATTTAACAACAAAAAGTAACTAAAGCAAGAAACATTTGCACCGTGATAAAGAAAGAAATAAAAAAGTAAAGGCTTTGGTGGCATCCAGTCCGGTGCACACTACTTAACAAGGAAGGCCGACACACTATCAATGAGCTACCAGTCCTTTCATGTTAGCCTAACAGTTGAATAGTCCTACCAGATTAAATACAATGAAAGAATCCAATGCTTCAGCTCTATCAATAAAGTCCTACCAGAGTTGAAGATGAATATTGAACTGGAAATAACAGAGTGTCACTCTCTCGTGTAAACCACATGTATGGGCTTAGAAAATTATGACTATCTGCTGATAAATTTATCTTAGCTTAACACTACATATTCACCAAATGGCAGTCTAAGTAATTACAAATACATGCATTTTCAACATTTTTACTATGGCCTTCATATGTGTCATTCTTTAAAGATCAGGCTATTACAAAATAAAATATTTTTAAGACTGTGGAATTTAGAAAGCCTACAATCACACAATTTGTAGCAAATTAATGTTAAAAAATATTACCTACACAGGTCTAAGAAAAAGAAGTTGACTCCAGTGGTACTCAAACTCGTGCCCCTTGTGTTCGAAAACCTTCAGTCTATCCACTCAGCTGATGAAACATATGTAAGAAGCGGTTCATTGTAGTAAACGTCCCCACGTGGAATTCTTGGACTTTTACATTATTTGGGCCAGGTAATCTTTTTGTCCCCCATTGTACATGAGCTTCAGGGGTCTGTTGGGTGAAACAGACAGAAGAAACTGACAGTGGGAGAAAAGGGAGGCGGTGAGAAATAAAATGGTTTAGAGAGTAACAGAGGGACGGAGATGCCATCTATGTAAACTTCAATTGTACAAGTGACTGGATAAAGGGATTTAGCTGATCTATGTCAAAAGAATACAAATATGTTCACATGCAGCAATTTTTAGATGGTGTAATGACAACTCCGATAGTAGGTTCACAACTTTTCTGTCACAGTATTTTAAAGACGAAAATATTTGCTTTTATCTGATCCGACAGAAGCATTTTCATCTGATGGGAAATATTTCAAGTTAAATGTGGAATTTGACATTATCTCCTAGAAAAATGTAGCAAAACTTAAGATGCAACATCTACAGAGTGAAAACAACATAAAACCCTTTTCAGATAGAATTGAGGGCAGCAATGCATTGTCACTTTATATTCGTATGTAATTATTCTCCATCACAAGTAAAACTGCAGCTGTAAAGAAAATGATGATTACATTTCATATAGCAGAAATAGAGCTTTCAATTGCATTAATAAGCCAATCTTTGCTAGATAGATTATACAATATACATGTAATTGCTCTTTAATATTTGAATGTTACTGTTACAAAAAAAAAAAAAAAAAAAAAAAAATATTGTCAGTGCTAATAACACAAGAATCATCATGAAACCCACAAACTGAATGCTCACCTGCACATTATCAGATACAGTGGGAGATAATTCTGTCCCTGAAGCTGCAGTAACATTATTGGAGTTGTTCTCTGAATTACTCTGAGTATGAATTTCATAACTGGCAATGAGCCGGAACCAGCGGCAGAGATGAGGGAGATTTTCTGGTGGTTCACATTCAATTGCAACAAATGCGAGAAAATCTGCCTGGCTTACAACAAATCCTCCGATAAAACTTTTATCTGACAGGTGACAATTCAGTGCTTCCAGTCCCTCTCTTGTTTTGAGGTAGCCAAAATTTGGCAATAAGGCAGCCATTATTAATTACAAATCTGTGTATTTGATTCAAAACTTCTGTAATGAAGTAAAAGTATTGAAATAAGTGGTTTGAGTCCCATTTCAATCTAAATCAGCAAGACGTACCAGAAATTTTATAAAAAGCACACACCACAATAAAACAAGTAACATAAAATACAAGTGTGTTGATAGTTTTGTCTCCACTGTTGAGCATCTATGGGTGTGGGAGGGAATTATAATGAACATAAATACAATTCATTAGCAGGACACTTCTTGAAACTAAATGTACCTGGAAACAATATTGCCAAACAATCTCTTAAAAAGGAAGCGAATAAACCACTTTGATAGTTTTAAAGCTTATAGATACCCATAACTGTAAAATTCATTTATTGAAGATTATGCAAAGACTGAGTGAAAGACACTTTTCAGCGCCTACAATTTGCCAGTATAATAGTAACATCATGCATTTCTGTAGTGATAAATACTGTTGCTTGTCTGTTTGTATTGATAAGCCTTGCACATGCTCCTGCTAGCGATGTCAGCCACAAAATTGTCAGTGGTGAGAGGCCATACCTAAAATTGTTATTCTTAGGCACACTGTGGACAATGTGAATCTTTGAATATTGAAATCCCCAACAATTTCTGAAATGTATAGTCCCACTGATCTAGCTCCAACTACTGTTCCATGTTGAAAGTCTCTTAATTCCTGTCATGTGGAAATAATCATGATGTTGAAAACCTTTTCACATTAATCACTCCAGAATACAAATGACAGTGCTGGTAAGGCACTGCCCTTTTTTATCTGTGTAAGCAATAGTACTGCCATCTTCATCTGTGTATTCCCTATTCTATGACTTTTACTGCCTTAGTAAGGGAGGTTAAGGAATGGGTCTCACCAATTTGGCTCTAGCTGTAAGAGAAGTAACACATAGATGAATGTTTTTAAAGTAATTATCTTGTCTGTGTAGCTCAAAGGAAAAAGATTTCCAATGACAGTATTAGCAGACTACAAGGTAGTTTGAGCACCAATGCATTTAATGTTGGTGTAGAAAACTACAGAAAATTTGTTTTTTTTTGTTTGTTTTTTAAATCTATCGGACCAAACTGCGTGGTCATCAGTCCGTAGCTTACAAACTACTTAAACCTAGGCAAACTAACCTACGGACAAACACACACACACACACACACACACACACACACACACACACACACACACCCATGTCCCAGGGAGGACTCGAACCTCCACAGCGAGCAACCACATGCTCCGGAGTGAGGTGCTTTAGACCGCTCGGCTACTCCACCGCGGTAGAAAATTTGGTGCCACTGACTGAACAGGAAATTGGCTGAGCCTCAAACCAATATCATTTTCATCCTGGCTAACAATATTTATGGTCAGTACACCTGGAAAAAATGCTGATTTACAAAACTGAAGCCACTTCTTTTACTTCTCTGATCTTCTCATGAAATTGAGTACACCGCATTGCAGTACACCCATCAAAGAAATCCTTGGCAGTTTTGTAGATTAAATCCTGTTCTTCTACAGCATGAATCATGATTTTGACCATTTACAACAAAAGTGCGTGATTACTAGTGTTAATGAGGGAAAAGCAGGCTCTGAGAGATCAAAAATAGGGGTGTAGCCATAATGGGATGTTATCTAAGGACATGCTGGATTAGCACAGTATCTGTTATTCTGGACATGTCAAAAAAGACAACAAACATTTAACTGATTGATTTTCATCAATGGAGAAAGTTGTAAATTTGTGCTGCCGAACCAGGATTCTAAGATATATATAAATATTAAGAACCCCGAAAGCAGTTGATACCTTCAGTGCAGGTGCACTCTTTTATGAGCCACCTTTCACAGGAATCAGGTGAAGCTGTGAGGAATGAAGACAATGGATCGCTCAACACTAAATTTTTAGTGACATATGGAAATTTGAGTTGGACGCACGGATAGATGAAGTGATTAAATCTGGGTTTGAGGCACAAACTTTGTTTTGTCATCAAATTTATTTCAGTGTCCAATTACAGCTGATGTTGGGAATTTTCTTTAGTTATGTTACATATGTTGTCAATATACAAGGTGCATTCAAGTTATAGCAGGTCCCATTCGCCCCTGCCCCTTAGGACTGGTTACCAATAAAAATATGTGGTTTGTTTTAAAATACGCATACAATCATTGACTTCTTATTAGTGATGGCAGCACTGTAGAGAACATAGAACACTGGCAGCGGCACAGAGAGGTAGGACTGCTATTGATACTTCAAAATGGCGATGTTTCCAGTACAAGAATAGCATGAAATAATTTGTTTCCTCCATATGCATGGCTGAAACCAATAGAAATTCAACACCAGTTGAGTGCGACATGTTGTAATGGTGTCATGGATGTATCTTATGCATGTTCTTGGTTGCAACAGTTCAGAGAAGGCAGAAAGTCATGCGACAACCCATCAAAACAATCTCAGCCTTGCAGCTGCTGGTCTGATGACACGATCTAGCAAGTGGAGAAAATTGTTTTGGAGGATTAATGAGGAACTGTGGAACACATCCCTTCTAAACTTTTCATTTCTGTGGGCAATGTCAAAACAATCCTGCGTGAGGACCTGAATATCTAAGATGTGTCCTCTAGGTGGGTGTTCGAATGCTGACGGATAATCACAAGCCTGCACATGTAGCATGTTTTAAGGCAATGTTGACATATGAAGACGGCTGCATGAATGAGACATTCTCTTTATTAAATGTGACAAAGGTTGAGACATAGATGCAGTTTACCAATTTTGAAAAGAAACCATACTGCAATTGCATCAGTGAAATAATGAAATATTTTGCACACTTCAAAAGATCAGTGCACCCTGCACCATGAGCATTGAAAATCCAAGCTACAAAAGCAACAAATGGGCAACGAAAAAATTTGGTACATATTATTGCAATTAACAATCGGGCATAAACTCCACCACATTAAAGATGCCTAGGCATCATTTTACGACTGCTTTGACCCATGCCATCATCAACTTGTCAAAAAACCCATATTCCAGTCACAGGGTCATTCCACATAAAGTGTCCAAGGGCTCCCAGCATGACCATCTTAAATTTTGATGAAATTTTTACAATATGTACCTGAGGGCCCGACATGAACGTATGCAAAGTTTTAGGCTCGCTTGTAACTTGGTCATGTACTAGAGTCATTTTTGTAAAGACCACTTTTACTGACATCGAAAAGTAGCGAAGAAATCTTCAAGTTTAACATTCCACTGTTCCTAATGTAAAGGAGCAAGACTCTTGGTTCTTGGTATAGTGGTACAACTTTTTGTGCTCTACACACTAATGATGCACATAGAGTTCAGAAAGCAATGCATCTGGCATAATCTCAGTTCAAAGCCTGGGAACAAATCATGTAGCGAGAAATTTGCCCCGTAGTTTAACGAGGCATAAGTAGTGGAGGAACTGCGCTACAGACCTGGTCTTTTGTGAAACTATTGTCTGTGTGTTTACTATACCACCAACTTTGACCTGGCTTGTATGTTTAATTACTGTGCTACGATCCTGTGAATATACTGAAAACCATGAATGTGTCAAAATATACCAGTGTTCAAAATTGACACCAAGTACATTATATTCATTAACACCATTCAACAGAGCACACTTCATTCTATTAGAAAAACTGATATTCATTTTGATGTCTCTTTGGGTAAGGTGCAAATATTTTGCCTGAACTATTGACTTTTTTGTGATTCGAGAAAAATTCTTGCGGAGGTTCAGTGACTCTTAGCCCCATCGCCTAGGGGCCATGCCCGATAGCCATGCAAGATCAGTTACGAATGAGTTTCCTTACAGGAGGTTCCCAAACCTGAATGTGGGGGTGCAGCAGGTTCCCAAGCCAGAATATGAGTGTATAGCAGGTTCCAAGGCTGAATGTGGGCATCCAACAAGTTCCCAAGCATTGTTTGGATCTCTTTGTGGTTCCCAAGCCATAATACAGAATTCTTCAGTTGGTAAGTGCTTTAAATTTGTTGCTGATGTCCAAAACTATTGCTTCTGGCAAACTGCATTCCACCCAATCATTGAAGCAGCTGAAACTGTTATGATTGTCATTATCCGTTGTGGGATCTAGCATATGTCTCTTCTAGCAGGCCAATAAAATGATTGCGCAGCTCCATGAGGATGCATGAAATTAATTAAGGCACCTTCTTCTTCACATGAAACTTCACAAATATTTCCTATCCACCATTTTCCATTATAAATGCAAGCAACATACTGTCCAGGTTGTAGTTCCGTAATGGCAACATGTTGAGTAACAACTTTAGCATATTGGTTAACATTTGCTATAAAAGACAATCATTTGATACTCTATGAAACTGAAGTCACTTTTCATCAGCTGGCACAAGATGGCGAATATCTCTTGTACCAAACACTGTACATCCATCCTCAAAATGTTTTTCCTAATCAATTTTTGCATATTCAGTAATTTCTTTTTCAATATAAATAAATTCAGTGCCATGCACATTTTTTGCCATATTCAAACAGATCAGTTTGTGTCAAGATTTGATTGTCAACTGGGCACTGAATGCTAGCTGTGCTGTGCTTAACTGTGCCCCCTATTCCATCACATAGTGATTTCCCATGGCTTGTTCTGAAAAAATTCCATTTGGCAGTATTGCCAAAAACATTTTTATGATGAAAAAGATTTAGGACACCCTTAAATTTTTTTGTATTGTGCAGCTGAACCGTCACTAAAATAGGAATATACTTAATTTCTTTAAAACTGCACTTCAGCGAGTTGATCAAGTACGTTCAAAACACTGCAACTGTATCATGTCGGAGGCAATCACCGATTTTCCAATGAAATACTGATTCCCCATGCCATTTAACGACACAGTGCCATAAATTGACTAAAAGCTATAAAGGAACTTTCCTTAGAAGAACACGAATTAGTTACTACACGGTGTAGTTCACACACTACTTGAAATGCTCAAATGTGCTTCCATCATGAAACTATACTCCTACAAAGGTTTGAAATTTTTAGGCTGAATTTTTGCACCTTACCCTGAAGAGACACTAAAATGAAAATCAGTTTTCCTAATAGAATGAAATGTACTCTGATGAATAGTGTTAATGAATATTATGTGGTAGGTGTCCATTTTAAGATACATGACTTTGAACACGGGTATATTTTGACACATACATGGTTTTTAGCATGTTCACAGAGTCGTAGCACAGTAATTAAACACACAAGCCAGGTCAAAATTGGTGATTTAGTAAACACAAAGACAGACAATAATTTGATAAAAGACCAGGTCTGTAGCACAGTTTCTCCACTACTTATGCCTTGTTAAACTATAGGACAAATTTCTCGCTACATGATGTTGCCCACTTTGAACTGAGATTACGCCAGACGCATTGCTTTCTGAACTCTATGTGCTTAATTTGTGTGTAGAGCATAAGTTGTAGCCTACCAAGAACCAAGGGTCTTGGTCTTTTAGATTATGAACAGTGGAATGCTAAACTTGAAGATTTCTTAGCGACTTTTCGATGTCGGTAATAGTGGTCTTCAGAAAGTGGCTCTAATATGTGAACCAAGTTACTGGCGAGCCTGAAACTTTGCATACTTTCATGTCAGGCCCTGAGGCACATACTGTAAAAATTTCATCAAAATTTAAGATGGTCGAGCTGGGAGATTCGTCTAATCTGGGACACTAGACGTGGAATGACCCAACAGTGAACTGCAAATGATCACTGTTTCAACTGATTAGTGTTTTAATTAAATCAAGAGGCTCTTTAAAAATTTAGTGGTAATTTGGAAGAAGCATTGTGGTCTACTATCGGTACATTTCAAATACATAAGCTATGTAGTGCCATCATTGCTTGTTCACTTGCAACAATTTAAGCTGTACTCCTAGGTTCCTGCCTAACTACATCCTTTAAAATTATGATCTATTCGTAAAAATATTAAAGTACTTTTGTCAATCAGAATATACAGCTACAGTCTAGCTTGTCAAAAGTACTGTGCCTATTAGACAACATGCCAAAGCCACTGGTCAAAGCCAATGAGTGGAATCACAGCTTATAAATCAGCTCTACTCAACGATCTGTTCGAGCGAGCTTGCTCGCGTCACAGCAGTCAACTGTCGGCCGGCTCGCGGCAGCCAGTGGTAGAGGACGCATCATGTGGGGCAGCGAGGGGATGTAGGAAACCCTGCACAGTGACTTTGCAATGGAGACCTATCAGGCAGTCTGATTCTGTGGCTACTAATGGCATGTTTTACGGAGATTTAACATTTCATGGTGGTTGAGTAATTCATTCTATGCCAAATTAATTATGTGAAACTGTTGTATTAAAGGAAAATGACACTTAAATGAAACATACATCTCAGATTGACGATGGGAAGAATTTCGAAGGATTGAGACACACATATGATGAACACAGTGTTTGGACAAAATTTTATTTTCATTTAGCAAAGTTCTACTTGGTTTCCCAATGGAAATTTCCAAATTTATCCAAGTGTTTATTAATAAATAAACTCAAATTTTAAATCGATAATGAGTTTTTGATCCTTCCGCAATATGAGTTTTACAAACTTACTAGGCCTAAATGAGAAAATGCTTCACAACAGACAGGAAACAAAAGAATATGATGTATAACATACAATTAAAACTTCAAAAATAAGAAGAGCAGATCTGGAATGACATTTTCTCATACTCTGTGTGTTATCAAATGAACAATTAACATAAATCAACCACGTCAAAACTCTTGTGACAGAAGAGACCTCATCAATTCCGATGCATGACATCTCCATACACAAACATCAAAGTGAGGAGAACTTCTGCAAAGTTTGGAAAATAGGAGGTGAGGCACTTGTGGACCTAAAGCTGTGAGGTTGGCCCGTTAAGTGTTCCAGGATAGCTAAGTCGGAAGAGTGGTTGCCCACGAAGGGCAAAGTTCCCAGGTTCGAATCCCAGTCTGCTTCACAGATTTAATGTGTCAGGAAGTTTCACAACAGTGGAAACTCCACTGCAGAGTGAAAACATTATTCTGGAAAATGATAACTTATTCCTATGCCATGACATCAACACCTTTTAACTAACAAACCACACAGCACATTACAACTGCCCTGTGTTCACCAAGTAAAATATTAAGTGAATCAATACAAATTTTCAAAATTATTCATCTCATCTCTTGTAAGTCTACATATAATGACATTACCTGTCATCACAGGATATAGGCGATAGATTAATCTATCTTCAAATGGAAAACGCCAAGATCACAGTCTGATTAGGCCTAATTACCTAATTTACTGATGACTGTTTCCTAAGGGCTATGCCATCATCATCATTGGTCATATAAATTCTACAATGTGGTGTTTTTTATGGAGGTTAAACAGAAATTGCAACGTTGCTCTTACAGGTAGTCAAAATATAAAATACACTAGTTACACTGCTAACTGCTTGTAAGTCTCTTCTCCCCCCCCCCCCCCCCTCACAAGCAAGTTAAAATAGTTGTTTGGGATTTACAGAACTATTCTCAACAGTTCATGCAAAACGAATGGTCTTCAGCTTTCTCTCATTATAACATTATAGTACTTTATTATATTTTTAAATTTTATTAGGCAATATTGCAGAGATGCCACATTTGAAAACTCCAAATGGGGCAAGGATTGGGGAGGAAGGAGTTGGGTTATATGAGGGCACTAATCCAGAATTTAATTCAAAAATTGACAGTGTAAAATCTCAATTTGATGCTTAAAAACTGATAAGACACGAGAGGACTCCTACTAAAAAATAAAAGCATAATTTTACAATGTGAGTCCAACCAGCTGCTTTGTCCCGTGCCGTTGTTGTAGCCTATCAGTACACCCTTTAAAATTATAGCATATTTGTAAAAAATATTAAAGTATCATACTATTTTCAATGCAAATAGATATCTACAATCTAGCTTGCCAATAGTACTTTGGCAACTACACAACATGGTGATGTCACAGGTTAAAGCCAATGGATGGAAATGCATCCTATAAATGATTCAAAATAAATATACCTCTGGTAGAGTAGATGTGACTTTAGATGAATCAATTACACTGACCTTTACATTTATTTGCCTATATCTGAAACAGACTAAAAAAAGTGAGTGTTAATTTAAGGACTACTCAATAATTTACACTTGCTAATAACATAGTAGCATGCATATTAGTACACCAAATCACAACCTAACTACAAGGTTTACACAGCCGCAAAGTTATTTAGGCTTCACTTCAGTTTTTGTATTAGTCTGTCTGTATAAAACTGATGATAAAAGTGTATGGTACTGCGTTATTTCTTAAGCTATGGCTCAACGAAAAAGTGTGTTGCCAAACTACTGAAATAAGTCAAATTGTTAATTCCATAATTTTAGCACTGGCTGCCGTAACAGCGTAAATTTCACATAGAAATATCGAAAAATCTTAATACTTGACATGTTTGATATTGTAGTGCAAGTAATGGTTTCTATTTCAATAATCCACGACCCCACCTGAAATAAGTAAGCAGCACAATAATTGACATCATAATACATTTTTGCATTATAATACAGGCAAGATATGGAAAGTCAGCAAAAGAAATTTGTCCCTGTTGCTTGACAGTAATTTTGTCTTTGAGACCCTACTCTGTTTCATATTTACAAATCACCTGTCCTGCTTCAAATTCTTTGACAGCAAAGCTAAACTTATTAGTGATGTTAAAAATTCCTTCTGAATAATTCTTTATATTCCATACCAGAATTTGTTACTGTATTCAGAGTTGTACTTAGCGTAATAGTATTAAACCTATCAACATAAAGCAGTTATTCTAGATTAAAGGAAATTTTGTAACTATAGCCGAGTCGCTGTGAATTGATCCCTGACAGTTTCAACAATACGTTCGCAACACCTTCACATGTCTACTGTCACCAGTCGTGTTATGCAATTTTGTATGTGACAACCCCATATAGGTGTTTTAGACTGAAGCAGTTTCCACTTTGTTGTTGACAGCTTGCAATAGCAATGCACCTGTCAGGGATCAACTTACGCCGACCCACTTACAGGGGAAAGATAGATATTGCCTACAAGAAAACTGATGACTCATTTGGAGAAAATAAAAGCTGCTGTATTAATATAAAGAGCTCGGATGGAAAACTAGTATTAAAAAAGAAGGGAAAGCTGAAGAAAATTATACAGAGAGGAGAAGTTAAAAAGAGTATGTACAAGAGAAATAAACCTGAAGTAGGCCTACTGTAGAAAGGGAAGATCAAGTAGATGATAACGAGAAACAAAATTCCAAGAAGAATTTGATAAAGCACTAAAAGATCTAAGTCGAAAAAAGGCCCCTGAAGTAGATAATATTTCCTCAAAATCATTGACTTCCTGGGGGGAAACTATTCCACCTGGCTAGGGGGAGGTATGAGACAGGCAAAATACGTACTCAGATTGTAAGAAGAATGTATTACATCCAATTCCAAAGAAAGAGGTGTGAATATTAGAATTTTAATAAGTCATGATCACAATATATAGCATGAATAGTAAGTGTAATTAAAAAAGGTAGAAGCCAATCTCAGGGAAGATCAGTTTTTATTTAT
Organism: Locusta migratoria; assembly: GCA_026315105.1. Lineage (NCBI taxonomy): Eukaryota > Metazoa > Arthropoda > Insecta > Orthoptera > Acrididae > Locusta > Locusta migratoria. The sequence continues at coordinate 8,415,166 of CM048747.1, forward strand.
GAGAAATAGACCTATATGAACAGGTGAGGCAATACTGACCCTAAGCGTCTTACATTAAGAAAAGGAGTCAACCTATGTTTATAGCTTCGATGGAATTGGTACAAGCTTTTGATAATATTCACTGGAATACTCTTTTATAAAAGGGGGTGAAATATAAGGAACAAGAAGTTACATACATCAGTAATAAAATTTGAGGGGCAAGAAAGTCGCACAGTGGTTGGGAATAGAGAAAGACAGGATTACAGCCTTCCCGTAATGTTATCCAATCTTACAATAAGCAAGTTATGAAGGAAAGAAAGTGAATTTGACATTTACAAAGGGAATTAAAGTTTGTCGAGAAGAGGTAAAACTTTGCAGTTTTCCAAAACCATTGTAGGTCCTATCAGAGAAGGCACAGTACCTGGAAAACCAACTGAATGGAATGGATGATGTCATGAAGAAGGGTATGTGAACAATTAAAGAAAACAAGGGTGTTGGAATGTAGCTGAATAAAATCAGTAATTCTGAAGGAATTAGTAAATGAGTCAATACAATAAGTAGATAAGTTTTGTTAAGAAAATAACTACCAGTAATGATGGTCAAAGGAGAGAATGATAAAATGAGGCCTGAAGTCTAGAAAATGTGTTCTTACCGCAAAATGTATCTCAATAATGCCCACCGCAAGAGGTAATGGGAAGCTATGACAGAGCAGCTGATTTGTGGAGTTAATAATGTTTCATAAAAATTGATTCAAAGGATTTTCAGTCAAAACGAAACCGCACATAATCGAAATACTTAAACAACCTATTAATTGAAACAAAAAGCGAACAAAAGCTACCCCTCCTACTTTCTTACGGCGTGGGAAAATAGTAATGTGTTTTTGGGTAATTGCTAGCAGACTGCTATTATTTATCCAAAATGCTCCAATGTCGTCTGAATAATCAACAATTTGTCATCTGAAATATGACGTAGGATCCAGTGAACAATGAAACAAATCAGGTCGTTGAACAAACGTTCGAGATGAATGACATACGACCACGAGACGTAAGAAACTAGCTATACAGAAAAACGTGCCACTTCGTGTTACAACATATTTTTTTTTTATTTAGAACTACCACGAAGAAACAGTTGAGGTTTCAAGCACTTTAGGAACTAATATCACGGTGGAGAATTACTACTATTGTACAAGACGAAAATAAAATACCTATAAACAATAGAGCAAGTTGACATTACGAACACATTGAACAACAAAGCCCAGTCATGAAAGCACTTACATTAACTAATTAAAAGTCGCAAATGCAATAAACATTCACGTTAAAGATACAATTAGTGTTAAAAGTATTTGAAAGGGAGCTATAAATCTGCTAGCGGGCCAACAAAACATGGCCTACCAACCGCTGCAAAATTCCTGAACAGTACACGTGCTATTGATTTACTGTGTCTAATTACAGCTGACATCATATAGTCTATAGTTTTTCGAATATTACTATATCGTTGTCTTATTTCATGCCTTTTCACAGTTTTGGACCTCGGATTCTGCGGCCACGTCGTCACTCATTTTCCTGTATGTACACAATTTTTCAGATACACATTTGTTCTCGCTCTTCCCCATACAAACAACACAGTCTTGCCAACATTTGAACACGTGCAATTTGCAGGATGACCAGCACCACCACTCATCAAAGCATTTGCTTGCGTCAGTACATCACATGACAGGATTACAAAATGACGCCACAATAACGAGAAGGCAGATATGGCAGTGGCGTCAATTGCTGCTTTTCCGCAACTCCAAACACATTTAACACAATACTAGTAATAGAGCTCGCAACTATAATGTGGTCTGAGATCATTCGAACGACTGTTCTGATATTTTCATTTAGGTTTCTGCAGTCGAATTGGAGATAAAACTCTAAAAGAAGAAAATTAAACGAAAATATTGTTGTTGTGATTGGGTTTTGAACAGAAACAATGATGGTGTCTTAAAAACTCATGGCAATAGTTATTAAAAGATGTCGGTCATGCCAATTCAAACTGTACGTAACGGCGAAGTCACGGCGCCGTCACGTCAAGTTCAAGTTGTATTCACACTGTCCGCCACGACAATTCGCTTATTCTATACCCGATGTTGAAAGTGAGGTTATGAGTGGCGATCTGTTATGTGGAAGGTCATGCAGTTGAGGAAGCAACGACACTAAATCTTATTGACGGACAAAGGACACTTTACAATGTAGGCATATAATTTTGGACAACTTAGTGTGATAAAGTGCTGGGAAGTGAAATATAATTTCAAAACATCGACATCTATTTTCAAGCAAAAATATAAACATATGGACACATCAGACAATATTTATAATAGCATAAATGGAGCCTATTTACTTTGTCCATTACGAATTGCCTGCTGATATTGTTAATAACATCATGTACAACTGAATTTTTGTCCTTCATTACTGTATCACTGAATTTTTCATTTAAAACGTTATTTAATGAAAATTGCATCATCAAATTACGATCTTATTGAAATAAACAATTTGCTTCAGTCTTTTGTGTTACGAAACATAAACCATTTAAAGCGTCATAAAACGTTTGGAATTTACCGCTAAAACAAAGTATAACAATAAAATAATGATTAATAAGACACATTTGCGTGAAAACCGCATAATCGTCGACTGAAACATAAAATCGCGTGACGAAAACAATAATTTCCGATGATAGCAGACAACCGTTCCATCAAAACATTCGTGACGTGAATGTCGACATTAGAAATACAATGTAGAATTTTCTGATGGACGGTGACGTGACGTCACTTGGCGGATAGTGTGAATTGGCCTTAAAAATACAGTAGCAGATACCGGTAATGTGAATTGTCCTCTTCACATGAGGACTGTTCATCCAGACAGGGGACAAAATTCTTCGCAGCAGAGAAATCTTAACTTAGAGCTGAGTAATGTAGAGTAGTTGGACTTGCACCCCCAAGAAGAACAACACAGTTTTCGAAGTATGTCTGAATCTTGGCAGCACTCTTTCTCAGATGTTCTTGGAATGCAGTGTTCTGTAGAGTGTAACACATAGATATCAAATGTTTATATACCTTATGGGACTTAACTACGGGGTCATCAGTCCCTAAACTTACAAACTACTTATCAACTAAGTGACTATCACAACGTGCGAGGACTAAAGACATTAACAGAGCCTACCATGTCAAAAACAGTGTGGAACACCTCTCAGATGACTACAGATAAAGACAAACTTATTACTTTTTTACAAATTAACATATGTTGCATTAGGAGTAAGTTACTAGAACTAAAACATTTGTGTAAAGTGGAGAATGTAGATATTATATGTATATCTGAGCACTGGTTAAGCCAAGAGCAAGTAAATGTTTTTGTTCCTCATGGATATGTTGTGGGAGACATAATATGTAGAAAACAAAGAAAGAATGGCGGTGCTGGAATTTTTGAGAAAGAAGGAGTAAAATTTACCAAAATTGATCTATTCATATATTGTTCTGAACTAGATGGAGAGTTCAGTTGTGTAAAACTATTAAATGAAAATATAGTGGTAGTTAGTCTGTTTAGGTCTCCATATGGCGATGTTAATTTGTTTATTGAAAAATGTGAATTAGTAGTTAGAAATATCCTGAAGAGTAAGACTAGAATTGCAATCTGTGGTGTTTTTAACATAGAAATGGCAAACACACAAAGACAAGTATCAAGGACATTCATTAATATGCTAAGATAATTAGACCTCTGCTGTACAAATAACCGTGCCACACGAAAGAATGCCTGCCTAGACAACATTGTTGTTAACTTCCATAGGGAAGATTTTACAGTCAGACTTGTGGGAGGGGGGCCAGCTGATCATGAGCCAATACTCCTCACACTCTATGAAAGCAAACCAGTTAGGCCTAATACTGAAGAAGCCAAAGTAGTACTTATTAGAGGACAAAAGGAAGAGCACATAAGAATGTTCAGTGAAAAATTAAGTAGTGCGAACTGGGATTTTGTAAATGATTGTCAACCTGGAAAAAGGGGAGCTGAAATGAACTTTGATAACTTCTTTAAAAAGTATATAGATTTATGGTATTCTTGCCCAGCAATAAGAAAAATCAAGCATCCACATACACCAAAATATAAAAGGCTGAACTGGTTTACTAAAGAACTAGTTGAAATCAGAGGAAACATGCTCTTGCTATTCAATGTGCATAAGAATACCTATCACCATAAAACAGAAAATAAGGAGAACATTTACAGGTCATATCTCAAATGCATAAAATTTTACAAAGCTAGACTTATTCTTGCAAAAAAGCTAGCAGTTGAAAACTATATTGAAAATGCACCCAATAAATGTAAGGCAGCATGGCAAATAATAAAACAAGAGAACTCACCAAACTACACACAAACACCTCAACTTGACCCTGAAGTATTAAATCATTACTTCTTAAATTCTGTCAAAGAAATAGAAAACAGTATTGAAACTACAAATTCAGTTGCAATGGACATGGTTGGAGCACCACAGACAGCTGAGCAGGTATTTCATTGGAGTGCTATCACGTCTGGTGATATTATAAAAGCTGTATCAAAATTTTCAACCTCTAAAAGTATGGATTGTTATTGCTTATCAAACTACATAATCAAAAAGACAATACACTCCATCTCTGCTCCGTTAGCATTTATTTTTAATAAATGTGTGGAATTTGGTGTTTTCCCAGATACACTTAAAATCTTAAAAGTTGTCCCAGTGTTCAAAAAAGGGGACAAACAACGTCCCCAAAGTTATAGACCAGTGTCAATTGTCCCAGTATTCTCAAAGATATTCGAGGCACTGCTACATACACAAATAAGCAGCTACTTTGAAAGGTAGAGCATCCTATGCGACAGCCAGTTTGGCTTTCACAAGGGGAGAAACACAATGGGGGCTGTCTTGGAAATTATTGATCAAACCTTAGCAGCTTTTGAAGGCAATAACATGGTATCCCTGGTATTATGGCTGACCTTAGCAAAGCCTTTGATTGCATCCCAGTCAACATACTGCTAAGGAAACTTGAGTTCTATGGGGTGCGGGGAAGTGCGTTAGATGTTATAAATTCTTACTTAAGCAACAGAAAACAATTTTTATCAGTCAGAAATATAAATTCTTCCTTTATGGACATCAATACAGGAGTTCCACAGGGATCTATTCTTGGACCCTTCTTCTTCATTGTGGCAATCAATGATCTACCACCAAATATAGGCCACCCAGTCGTGTGCTATGCTGATGACACGACACTTATTACCACACATCAGAGCAGCAAAGATCTGATTAAAGTAACAGAAGAAAATGTAGACAGGGCCCTAGACTGGTTTTCAGCAAATAAACTTCTATGAAACCCTAATAAAACCCAACAACTGTTAATGGGAATGTCTAATGAAGTAGAGAATAAGTCTGCAATACTTCTAGGTATTCACATAGACTCCAAACTTGGATGGGAAGAACATGTAAATCATGTATGTAAAAAAATATCTCTGTTAGCATTCCTCATTTTGAAACTCAGGGAAGTAGTGAGTGTGGAGTACCTCAGAGTGACATATTTTGAGATGTTTCAAAACTAAGAATTCTCACCATTATAAATTTATACATTTATGTGTCTGTGCTCTATATTAAAAACAATATCTCAGAATTTGTTGCTAGGGGACAAATACATGAGCACAATACCAGGGCTAGGAATAACTTGGATATACCAAGACACAGTTTGTCAAGTACTAAAAATTCTTACAAAGTGAACCCTCTTATATTCTTTAACAGATTACCACCATATGCAAGATCTATGGATATAAAAATGTTTAAATTGAAATAGTACAGCTGGCTATCTGATCATCCTTTTTATGACATTAAAGAATTCCTAGAGATACCAGAACAGGATATTAAAATTTAACAATTATTTTTAATTAATAATATTTGATTTATTTGTATTAAGTGTCATGTAATTGTATACCACGCATGTCAAAGAATTGCTATACAGATGATTTGCTACACCAGTTTTACAGAATAATACAGCTTAAGACATTATTAAATAATACTTCCCTGTGTATGTTATTATTTCTATGTTTGAAGGCATAACATGTCTTATCGGCATTAGATTACTATACTTCTTTATCTGTACTTAATACTTCATATTGTATTATATACCAATGACGAAACCAATATCATTGTACAATGATCTATGGTGAATAAAATTCTTGATTCTTGATCCATGCCCGAGGGGGGATTTGAACCCCCGACCGTAGTGGCCGTGCAGACAGTGACTGGCGCGCCTCAGCCCCTCGGCCACCGTGGCCGGCACCTAGATATCTGGGGTGTCTATTAGTGTGGAGAAGACTGTTATCAAAGTATACTTTGAGGTCCCTTGAAGCCATACGATTATTCAGGTGCGAACAAGAAATTTCTGTTTTAATACTACTTGGTTTGAGTCTCCATTTTCGAAAGTATTTTCCTAAAACAGAGAGATCTTCTGTCAACTTTTCATCTGCATAGGTTTTTGGTGGCAAGAGCCCAATCATCTGCATACCCAAATTTCCTAGTTCTTGTGGAGGGTATGTCTGATGTATAAACTGGAGTAAGCACTGACCATTGCAGGAGTCCATGATTTAGTTTTTTTGGCTTACTGATTTCATCCCCCATGACTACACGACATATTCTATCACTCAGCATGTTTTTTATAAGATGGGCCAGACTAGTACAAGGAATCACTTTAAGGAGTTTGCTGATTACACCTGTGTTGTAAGCAGCGTTTAAGTCAATAAATGCTATTGAAGTCTTTAGCCTTTCCTGGAATACAGCTTCAGTGAAGGCAGTTAGTGAGAAGACTTGGTCAACACAGCTTCCTTGTGGACTGAATCCTGCTTGTACAATAGGTATAGTTTCAAACACTGTTGTAGCAATTCTGTTCAAGAGTAGCCTTTCAAGTAATTTGTACCACACATGAAGCAATGCTATTGCTCTCTAGCTATCTGGAGCTTCATTAGACTTCTCCAGCTTTAGGATTGCAATTATCTTACACATTTGGGGGAGAAAATTGGTGAAAGGTATTTCGCAAAATATCGTCTTTCATTCAGTGAGTTCCATTACAGCTCGTGCATCATTTCCTTAACACTCTCTTCCCTATACTACGATAAAACAAAACGAGCTGTCGTTCTATGAACTTTATATTCACTGTCAGTCACATTTGATGGGGACCGCACATTTCCCAGCAATACTCGAAATTACAATGCAAAAATGTAATGTAGGCAGTTTCATTAGTAGAACTGTTGCATCTTATAAGTTTCCTACTAATGAAACGTAACTTTTTGTTCACCTTCCCTACGATATTTTGCATATGTTCTCTCCAATTAAAGTTGTTCATAATTGTAATTCCCAAGTATTTAATTGAATTTACGACCTATAGATTTGACCGATTTATCATGTAAATAAGTTAACGGATTTCGTTTAGTGTTCATACAAATGATTTCATACATTTCTTTATTTAGGTTAACTGCCAATTGTCTTGCAGCTGCATTTGATCCTTGAGCGATTTTACCAAACAATGAATGACAGAGTCGTCCGCAAACATTCCAAGAGAGCTGTTCAGATTGTCTCAAACTAACTGAAAATCCAGCAATGCCTGGTTATTTATTTATTTATTTATTCAAGCATTGAGTTAGTACTTCTACTATCCCTTCTCTCTCTGTCCATCTCCTTTTCTTAATAACATATTATATTCACAGGAGAATATACAGGGTGAGTCACCTAACACTTGCACCATTCTGTGGAAACCACACATCAATACACTTTCCGTTTCTGCAATATTTGTGGTGTAAGTGTTACGTCATTCACCCTTTATAAGAAATAGGCTGTTTTGCATAATGTACAAAATTATAAATGCAGTATCCAAATAAAGAAAGGTAGTACTGTACTCAAAATAAAATGATATTTAGCATTCACACATTCATTAACTCGGAAATATTTCTTGTTACTTGCCCAGGATCTAATATGAATAAATTCTTTGGCTAGTCCACCTCTGAAAAAGGGACATAAAGTTGTCCATGTGGAGAACACGGAGCTATCAAATCCACACAAAAGCATTTAATAGATTGCCCTGTGATTTATTAATCATAACAGAAAATTGAAGTCTCACCGGAAACTACAGTTTTTTGAAGTTAAATGGTAGATCTGTGGGAAATAATGGGTATTCGTTGGATGTTCACTGTTTCATTCTCTTGTAGCTCTATAGAAGTTTATTGCTTTCACATGCAGCCGTGTGCACTTCACAGTTCAAAGTTGTTAAGAATTCGTTTCGCTTGAATCTACAGCGAAATTCGCCCTGTAGTTTCGTTTTCAAAGAGCTCAGTCGTTATGATGTCGTATCTGCTGATCAATTTGTTGTTCAGTGATGTTACATTGTAGCTCCTTTCAGTGGTATATTTAGGTATTGTTTGTGGATTGTGCTGCAACCAGAGCAATAAAGACTCAACAAAATGTGAAACATAATGCAGTACAGTACCAATTTACGGATGTCACATTTATGACGTAATATCTCTTTAATTATGTGTCCGACAAAAACATTATTTACCGGGTTTGTAGAGTAGCATATTAGGAAACTGCCTGCGAAACATGTTGTAAATGGAATACAGACGTAGTAAATTACGACCTCATGCTTATTAGGGCGATTTTCATGCATTTCATTGTCTTCGATGTCATCGCACCTGAACTACATGTCGTAATACGATATTATTTCGAAGATACCTCTAGTGGTGTATATGTAAAGTGTCCATAACATTCGTCGCTAACAGAGTTAGTAGGAAAGACGTAATAAATCAAAAGTAATGTGTGATGGGGCGGATTTTCATGAACCTAATTGTTTATGACTCCATATATCATGAAGTGTGTGTCGTACAATGATAAAATTTTGAACGTACGTTCAGTGGTGTGTGTGTGTGTGTGTGTGTGTGTGTGCATGTATTGTCTGTAACATTTCTCGTGAATGCAATTAATTGTGTATGAGTAATAAATTGTAACGTCATGCCAAATGCCTTAATTTTACTGCATAAACGCCGAAAAAGTAATTAGCGACCAACGTTTCCTTTCATAATTCTTCTGGGGTGTCAGTGAGAAATCGCTAGTCGAAAAGTGCTCTCCTACTCAAACAGTAGACTGATAAAGTCACACATCATGTGCCACAAGATGGGAAAGTTTTCATTGTTTATGACGTCATATCTCCTGAACTATCTGCCCTATCGCAAAATCCTTTCTTAGCTGACATCTTCTACCTATAACTATATTCCTCCCAAATTTCAGCTTCATAGGTGAGGTACCTCCGAGATTTCATGTTTAGTCAGTGAGTGAGTGAGTGAATGAGTGTACTTTCGCTTTTATGTAGATAGAGATAGTAGGAGATCTACAACACTCTTCTGGGGAACGCCAGATATTTTTTCCATCACTTACTCGGAAGACTTTATTTATTAAGTGATTTAAGTTGCTTTAATATTCAGGGACATCTACTTCTAAATTACACGTGCTGCCAGCTTTTCATGATTCGAATTCTGGAGTATTTGTTTTTCTTTGGTGAAGGAATTTCAGAAAGCTATGTTTAGCAATTCTGCTTTATAAACACTGTCATCAACAGCATCGCCATTTTTATCGCATAGTGATGATATTGACTGTGTTTTACCACTACTATATTTTACATATGACCAGAATTTCTTTGGAATTTCTACCATATTATGTGTCATGGTTCTGTTGTAGAAACTATTATAAGCTCCTCGCATTAAAGTTCAAGCTAAATTTCAAGTTTCTGTATAATATAGTGTAGGGGATTTTGTATCAGTTTACATTTGGCATCCTTTTATCTTTGCTTTTGCAAGAGTAATGTAACCTGTTTTGAATAAAAGGGCGAGTCAGCCTAAAGTTGTTAATTTATTTGGTATAAATCTCTAAATAGTTGTCAGTATCATTTCTTGTGTGGCTCGATAGCACATCCCAGACTACTAAGCCAAAGGTTGTGGATTCACCTCGCCGCCAGGACCAAGGATTTTTATCTGTCACTTTCCACTTCTTTCACCTCTGGCAGGATTGCTAATGTGAAAAATATGGATTAGCACCATGCTTCTGAACCCATGTTAAACTGTACGTCCCCCTATAACTGGCTGGGCAAGTCAGTTCGAAGGTCGGAGGAAGGCAACGGCATACCACCTCCAAACAGGACCATGCCTAGTAAAGCACTGTGGTGTTCAAACAAATCTTTGGAATGTTGACTGCTTTGCCTATTATTTCTTTGAATGTAATCCACATCTGATTTACACCCAGATTGTAGTTTAGAAAGACTGCAGATTCTCAATCAGGAGAGCTTTTAAGCGAATGTTCGTCTGTTTTTTTTTCTGTTTAATTTTGGTTGATATGAGAATTTCGATATTCAGTCTCACTATGTCAACACTGTCCAGTAATCACTGTGTCTGTTTAGATGCTCTTAATTAGCTCTGGATTATTTGTTGCTAGGTGGTCACACAACTTTTTACTATTTTGGAGGGTTCATGAAATAGGGCAATGCGTTTTCAGTACAATTGTTTACGATGTTTTACGCTTGTCTCCGGTTTTTAACATATATTTTTGCCAACATATCGAGGGTAAGATAAAGTCACCAACAATTAAAATTATCATACAATGTAAACTTTCAGGGCCGGCGTCAACTTCATTTAAAACTTCCGGGCTGATGAGCCGTGGTCGATTTATAAAACTATCCCTAACGTTTCATCTTCGGCTGCGGAAGACATCTTCAGAGGTAGAGTGGCGAACTGAGATGAGAACTTGAGGGAGCGCTGTATATATAGGCAATGTAGAGGGCACCACAAGACATCACGTGATGTCGGCTACGACACTATCTCTGGTATTGCCAACATTCTTGGCAGAGAAGAATTGGTTGACAGGGCGCATAAAATTTATGAACCTACTTATTTAAAAGATGAGTTGGAGCATTTACGATCCACCTTCCAGGAAGAAAGTTAACATCAACAAGGAACAACAACCGCCCAAGGGGAAAGTTTTTCTTCCGTTCATAAATAATGTTACAGACCGTATTGGAAAAGTGCTGGACAAGTATGGGGTAGAAACCATTTTCAGACCTACAAGGAAGGTAAAAGAATATTTAAGATCTGCAAAAGATGTACGACATCCGCTGAATACACCAGGTGTATATAAAATTCCCTGCAGCTGTGGTTCAGTCTACATTGGAACTACTAAATGAAGCGTCAATACTCGTCTGGTCGAATATAAAAGGAATTGCCGCCTGGGACACACGGAGAAATCGGCCGTAGCGGAACATGTATACCAAGAAGGCAACCATGAAATTAAATTTAATGAGACTAGTGTCATCTCAAAAACTTCACACTATCATGCGCGCACATATAGAGAAGCAATAGAGATATATAAACATCGCAATAATTTCAACAGGAAAGAGGAAGCTGTTAAATTAGACAGAATTTGGACTTCTGCTTTACACCAGCGGAATGACAATCGATTCTTCTCTGCCAAGAATGTTGGCAATACCAGAGATAGTGTCGTAGCCGACATCACGTGATGTCTTGTGGTGCCCTCTACATTGCCTATATATACGGCGCTCCCTCAAGTTTTCATCGCAGTTCGCCACTCTACACAGGCGACTAGAGTCAGTTTAGGAGGGCATCCAAGATTTCTCCACCGCCCGATAGATGTCTCTACGGTTACACGGTTACGCTACCGTACTGGTATATCCTTGACTCGATGCAGAAGACGCCAGGCTTGAAATATTAATCGTCAATATGGTGTAATGGATAGCGTTCTAGATTGTTAATACAAGGGATCATAGTTCGTAACCGCACTTTTCCTTTAATTATTTGAAATATTTCATTTAAACACATTCGTGAAGTTGCTTATTAATATAAGGCAAGTATGATTTGCAGTGTTCTACATTATCTATATTTCCTTATGATTAGAAAATGAAGGACGCAAATTTTTCACCATTTTATTTTCCAATCTATGATAATTTCACAGTGTGCACTTAGGTAGGAACCCAATAGGACTGCTTCACGTCCGGCAACAATATTAATATTCTTCCTTATCACATATATTTGGCTGTCTGCTTCCGAAATACAGCGTTCTCAGAGAGTATTACCAGAGTGCACTCTAGATACTATTGTAGAGATTTACTGAAACATCTTCACCAAGTCATGCTAATACATTTTATTACTTATGCGCTCTCTGAACTGTAATCATACTGTTCACAAATCTAAGAGTGCGTGTGAACTTGATGTTACAAAAAGTAAACACGATCTTCAAATATAGTACTTTATTAAAATTTCTAGCAGGAGACAATAAGGAACACGGTAAATTATCCAGGCAGAAAAGTATAAAATAAACCTGTAGTTTATATTACATCAGTCGCTGATGATATGACTAAATTCAAAAAGCAACTAACCCCTCGTCTTCTAGATATTTATTCTTTAAAGTAGTTGATTAATAATCTGCGTTTCTTCCTGTTTAAGTTTTAGCTTCACTATAAGAACTGACCATGTCATTCTCATGGATATATCACTTCTTGGCTGTATACTTTTTCTGAGAATTAGAACGTAAACTTTATGGTACAGACGTAGTGTGCTGGTGTTGGCAACCACATTACACGTTCTCCGAAAAAAAAAAAAAAAAAAAAAAAAATCACATAGAATGAGCGGAATAATCTTTTATGTTGGACGTGAGGTAAGTAATTAATGCTGTTCCTGCTCTATGACTGACAGGTTCTTGTATATAACCTTTTCCGGTTAGTAAATTATTTACCATCGTAAAGCAAATATTTCATTGCCAACATTAACACACTAAGCCCTTTCAGCCCATGAGTAAAGGCGGTATTACACGACGATCCGCCGCGAAAGGTATAGGTCTAGCGCGACAGCCATCTAGCGGCGAAACACGTGGAACTACCGCGGAACCGTGATTATTAGCAGACAGCCAGACACTTTATCCGCGCGCCTGAATAGGGACCAGTTCTAAACTCCCGCAACTCCGCGCATGCGCACTAGGCAGCGCTAACTTGCGCATGCGCAGAAGCGGAGACTGCAGGAAGCTTTCTGCTTGTTATTTGTGTATGACATTCGTAGTTAGAACTGATTTGTGATTTCAGACTTCCGTGTTGCGGTTTCTTCCCGCTTTTACAGTTAGCAAATTTTCATAAATACATTAATTAAACAAGAAACATGTTTGCCAGCAGACCTTTATACTAGGTGTTTAAGAAAATGCGTTTTTACGTTGGTTGCTTCATATTTATAGAAATGAAATGGAAAAGCGAGCCGTTGAGACATTATTCAGGCGTACTGGGAGGAAAGTTGTTTGTATAACCTACACGATCCCTTTGTCATAAGTTACGTCAGCAATTGTTTACTCCTCAATGATATGCGTACAACTTTACAAACAGCAGCTTTTCAAAACAGGTCACGTTCTTCCTCACGAAGTTCCAAATTTGTTGCGGATTTCCGGGACTCAGTTCTTTTATTAGCTGTAAGTATATTCCCCTACCTTCCTTCTTTCCCGCCACAGTCGAACCCAACGTCTGGTTCTCGTCATTATTGTGTCCTTTGTGCGAAATCCTATATAAATGTAAATTTAGACAGACATATACATTTTCAACGTAGTGTCGTAATATAAAGCTGTCGCGCGGTCTGAGGCTCCTTGTCACGAATTGCACGGCCGCTCCCGCCGAAGTTAACGAATCCTCCCTCAGGCATTTGTGTGCATGTTGTCATCGGCGTAAGTCTAGGAACCGATAACCTAAGTAGTTTGGCCATTACCTGCACAAACTTAGAACTCTTATATAAAACGAAAGTTTTGAGTCTGTAATTCAAAGCAATAGTGACTCAATTCTGTGCTAACTACATAAGAAAAAAAGAAATACGTAATAAAAATGACAACTTCACATTAAATAGGAACCGTAAGCTCACAGAAATTATTTAATGAATGAGGTTCCAGGAAATCACAGCTTCCCTCGGGTTTTTGTGTGGTATGAATGAACGATTAGATGAGCTGTTTTCTTCGTGTTTCATGCGCGTTATTGCTGTCTACTGCGCATGGTCGGATTCGCGCGAAGAAATATCCGCCGTGAATCGTGTAATAGGTTTACGTGAAGCAGTACGTAGTTCCAGATAATCACACTTGTGGCGCTGGTGCATAGGCGTACGCCTCAGGTGTATCGTATAATAGGGCCTTAAAGTGTAGCCCTTTTCATGCATCTGTTTACAAACAATTTAGTCAGTAAGCCGCATGACATTTACATATGATTATTATAGCAATACTATGACACATTCTACATCCCAGCGATACACTTCCGTCAAGAGTTCATAGACCTCGAAAATACATAAATAAAATAAATCTTGACAGGCAGGGAATTATGAGGGGAGCTTAAATTGCTCCGAAAGCAGCAATATTCACCTGCCTGACCACATTATCGGAAATCGTCACATATCTGGAAAGAGACAGAAAAATTTGTGATATGGAAGAACATGACTTTTCCTTCTATAGGCTACGTTTCACTTGAAGCTATTTAAGCTTACTTTCATACTTGAGCATATACTCATTAATGACAACATACTGCGAAATAGTCAGCAGAATATTTGAGACAAGACAGCTTTTATTTCATACTTCGTTCTGAAATCAGACGGAAATGTAAAACCATCAAATATTGCAGAATATACAAGCATTACTTTCATACGAAAGAGGCAGAATGCGGTCAAACTGCCGCATCGAGGCAATGTTTACACCAGTATGCAATTCTTTTGGCTCTCGCTAACTTGTGATGCTATTGGTTGTTCTCATTTCGCACAGAGTTCTGGTAGAGTAACCGTAGAGACATCTATCGGGCACTCGGGAAGTCTTGGGTGCCCTCCTAAGCTGGCTCTAGTCGCCTGTGCCACTCTACCTCTGAAGATGTCTTCCGCAGCCGAAGATGAAACGTTAGGGGAAAGTTTTATAAATCGACCACGGCTTATCAGCTCGGAAGTTTTAAATGAAATTAAAATTGTATGTTTTGGATGCGTTTTATGAATTTAATGCAAGTTTTCTTTGAATATTTCTGCAATCGATTCATCTAGGACAGGAAGTTGGTAAAAAGAACCAATTATTAATCTATTTCGGTTATCAGGTATAACCTCTACCCATACCAATTCACAGGAACTATCTGCTGCAATTATGTTAAGGATAAACCGCCTGTGACAGCAATAAATAGGCCACTACCTACTTTATTCAATCTATCCTCCAAATTCAAATGTTTGTAACTCTATGGGGCTTCTTTTGTTATTAGTTCCTAGGCTTACAAACTACTTAAACTATGTCAAACTAACCAAAGAACAAAACACACACACACACACACACACACACACACACGCCCATGACCCAGGGAGGACTCGAACCTCCGACGGGAGCAACCGTGTGCCTCACAGCAGGGCGCCTTAGCACGTTCGGCCACTCCAGCGCGGCATGTATTCTCCTTGAACACCTTTTGTCCCTTTGTAGAAAATTCAGATAAACTTATTTCGGTCTTCAGTTAGCTTTTGCTGTCTATAATGATTTATGCTTCAGTACTTTCTGTTAGCGCTTAGAACTCTGGTACTTTCTCACACAGCTACAGGAACCTACAACTGTTAGAACAATGGTTTTCAGATCTGTGTTCGTCCTGTCTGTGATCTGTACCCTTTGAGAATGAAACCCTTTTGAGTGTTTCTGAAGTCCTCTATCTCAAAAATTCGTCCAGTCCACGTCTCACAGGCCCCACTGCCCATGTAGCTGCTACTGTGTGTAGTGGACGCCTGGCCTATTCAACGGATCCCAGAACCCCACTACTCAATGACATAAGTGGAGGAATCTGTAGTCAACACGATATCAGAACCGCCCGAGACTCTGACTGAGATCCTCCACTCGACTCTGTACTAAAGGTTCATATGCCACCCTGTCTACTACAATACAGATCATGAGCTCTGCCTTCATCTTGCATGTAAGTCTAGCAGTCTTTACCGCTTCAGATATCCGCTCAAAACCGGTGAGAATCTCTTCTGATTTAAATGAGTCACCACCTACAGTTGACTGCATCCTATACTCTTCATGACATCTAGAAGTACCTGTTCCACATCTGGAATGACTCCACCCAGTATGCATATACTCACTGGCCTTCTTCCCCTCCCTAGCAGCCATACCCCTATGGGGCTCCATTACCTGCCTAACATTGGAGCTCTCAACTACCAGCAGACTGGCTCTTGCAGGCTGAGAGGTAACCACAGGACAAGCGAACATCTGGCTCAGAACTTGGTCCAGCTCAGATAGCGCCTCGAATCTGTTGGTAAGACTACGTTGGAAGCCATTCGATCAGTACCCTGGGAAGCCTTTCACTGTCTGCCACGCACTGGGGCGACCTCACATGCGATTATGAGTTGGGTGTCTGCCTCGCTGCAAACAGTACCGGAGCTGGTCGCAGCCACAGACAATCGCCCGCTGGTTCCCCACAAAAGGCCAACAGTGGTGCCCCTGAACTGCAGCCCCCAGCTGGGGAACCGAAGTTAACACGGCCTGCTGCTGGGAGCAAAGTGTCACCAACTAATCTTACATCCCCACACAGTAGTCACATTCCCTGTCCATGACTACAACACCCAGGGAAATGAACGCGATATTGGACTCTAAAGTAGGCAAAAGAATTAAAACTACACAGCAGAGAAGTAAATGAAAAAAAAAAAAAACCTCACTGGTGCAGTCGGTGCTGCCGCTATTGTATTTTATGTGCGGCCATACCGTTCATTCAATTTCGATAAAATTTTGCACACTTGATGTTCAAAACAAGAGGAACAGTAGCGTAAACATAATGATGCTTGGTTGAGGGTACTTTATAACAGACTCCAATAACAATTTACAATTTCATTTCAGTCTCGATGACATTTTGCTTATTTCCTAAAGTCACTGCTTAAATAAGATTTGATACAGTGCATGACGGAGGGTATTTTCAACCAACTTCAACACCAACCTACAATTGTTTTCCGTTCTTGATTACAATTTTGCGCATTTCAACATAAAATAATTTTTATATGCAGGGGAGGGAGGAGATTAATGGAGAGATGGGACAGGAGATAACTGCCAGAGAGCGAGTGAGATAATGACAGGTGCAGGAGGATAGATGGCTGAGAGGAAGATGAGGATAGGATGTGGTGAAAGAAGAGGAAGAGAAGGAGGTGGCAGAGAAGGAGGAGAAAGTGAAAGAAGAGGAAGAGGAGGAGGTAGCAGAGGAGGAGGAGGAGAAGGTGAAGAAAAGGAGGTGGCAGAGGAGGAAGAGGAGGAGGAGGAGGAGGAGGAGGAGGAGGAGGAGGAGGGAGTGAAAGGAAAGGCAGAGGAGGAGAAGGAGAAGGAGGAGGAGGAAGGAGAGGCAGAGGTGCAGGTGGCAAGGAAGGAAGAGAAGGAAGAAAAGGTGGAGAAGGGGGAGTAAATGGAGGAGGTGAAGAGGAGGAGGGGTCAGAGAAGGAGGAGGAGGAGGAGGGGTCAGAGAAGGAGGAGGAGGAGGAGGAGGAGGGAGTGAAAGGAAAGGCAGAGGAGGAGAAGGAGAAGGAGAAGGAGGAGGAGGAAGGAGAGGCAGAGGTGCAGGTGACAAGGAAGGAAGAGAAGGAAGAAAAGGCGGAGAAGGGGGAGTAAATGGAGGAGGTGAAGAGGAGGAGGGGTCAGAGAAGGAGGAGGAGGAGGAGGAGGAGGAAGTGAAAGGAGAGGGAGGAGGTGGCAAGAAGGAGGAAAAGAAATAGGATTAGAGGAGGTGAAGGAGGAGAAGGAGGAGGAAGAGTGAAAGAAGAGGAAGATGAGGAGGTGTCAGAGAACGAGGAGAAGGAAGAGGTGAAGATGAGGAGGTGTCGGAGAAGGAGGAGAAGGAAGAGAAGGAGGAGGAGGAGGAGGAAGTGAAAGGAGAGGAAGAGGAGCAGGTGGCAAAGAAGGAGGAAAAGGAAGAGGAGGCGGAGGAGAAGGAAGAGGAGGAGATGAAGAGGAGGAGGTACAAGAGAAGGAGGAGGAGTAGTAGTTTATTATTTATTTATTTATTTATTTGCCTGTAGGCAATTACAAAATTGTATGAGGCATGGTCAATACATGTATAGTTTAATTTTAGAAACGAATATAGATATAAATAATTTACAGTTAATCACAACAATTTGACATAGTTTACAGATAACATTTATATGAGTCATCTTCATCATAAGTCGTTGTGCTCATTGCTGAGCGTCGTGACTCCATGAACCAAGCGTCTCCAGCCCGGACGGTTGTCGGCTTCTCACAGTGCCTGCTGAAGAGGTATTCCGGATATATTCTTGATTTCATCTATCCATCTGATCGCTGCTCTTCCTCTTGGTCTTGTGCCCTCGATCTTTCCTTGTAAGATTATTTTTTCTAGGTTTTCTCCGTCTCTTCTCACAATATGGCCAAAGAACTGGAGAATTTTTTCGTCAACTCGAGAAGAAAAGCGTCTGGAGATATTCAGTTGTTCAATAATGGACACATTCGTTCTTCTTTCGGTCCATTTTATGCGTAGCATCCTACGCCAGCACCATAGCTCATACACATCAATGCCTTGTTTGTCTCTGGTCTTGAGTGTCCATGATTCACAGCCATAAAAGAAGACAGAAAACACGATTTTTCAACTAGCCGGATCTTTGTGCTATTTGTTATATGAGTAGTTTACCATAAATTACAAGTTTTATTAATTTACATTTAATATTTACAGTGAAAGTTCAAAGTCATTAAAAATTTATTTATATCATAAAATGCCTTTCCTTTTAACTATGTTTCAATACATCTTATAAATTCATCTTCAGGTAATACTCTCATTTCATACGGAATATATTAAAAATGCTCTACCTGCATGTAAAGTTTTTTTGGACTATACTAAGATGGGTCCAGGGCATGTCCAATAAGTTATTATTTCTAATGTTGTATAAGTGCACATCAGATCTCATTTCATACAAATGGATGTTTTGAATATAAGTCAATGACTTTAAAATGAATAAGCTAGGAACAGTAAGTATTTTATGATCTATAACATGCTGTCTGCAGGAAGTTTGATTATTTAATCCAAAAATACATCTAATGGCCTTTTTCTGCCATATGAAGACATCCTTGGCTCCAGCCGAATTTCCCCACAAAAGCACACCATAATGAAGATGTGTGTGTGGAAGAAGACATGGTAAGCCATTAGCATTAGGTCTTTACTGACACAGTACTTAAGTTTTCTAAGGAGATGTAAGACTGTAGCCAACGTACTGCATAGCTTTTCTGTGTGCACACTTCAACTAAATTTTCTATCTAGGTGGATACCTAACAATTTTACAGAGTTCTTAAAAACGTTATGTTCATCATTAATGTTTCTCAGGGTTAAAAGGATATGTTCGGTTTTGTTTTCATTTAATGTGAGCCTATTTTCTTGAAACCATGGTGCTGCCATGTTCATCTTAGGAGAAGGAGGAGGAAGAGAAAGTAGAGGAAGGGGAGGAGGTGGCAGAGGAGGTGGCGGAGAAAGAAGAGAAAAAGCTGCAGGTGGCAGAGGAAGAGGAGGCAGTAATATGTGGGAAGATAGGAGGGAGAAGGAGAATAGTGAGAAGAACCGTTCAAATATTTGTCAAGCTCAAGGGACTTAACTGTGGGGTCATCAGTCCCTAAACTTACAAACTACTTATGAACTAGGTCATACCACAGAGTAACATCTACAGAGAAGAAGACCCCCCTAAACCACTGTCCTACGCTCCCCTCGTAGTTCTGTAAGATTCCAGCAGATGTCATGTGATTCCCGGCTTAGTACCAGTAGACCACACTAGAGGCGCTTCTGAGGGTGCCTGTCGCACGTCAGAGGGTAGCGTGGAGGGGAGGCCGCCTGCCATGAGGTCACGGCTATGTCCGGCGTGCCGGCGTTTGAGGGGAGGCGGTGGTGGGGACAGCCGCTACCTGCCGCCTGCTCTGGCCAGTTTAAAGGGCTGCTTCTGACCGCAGCGCCATCACGGGACATCTTACAGAACCTTCCTTCCCCGCATCCCTGAGCGTGTGACCGGACCCTTAAGGAGGTTTCCCGTCTGTCTATCTTTGTCTGTGGTTATATTAAAGACGACACAACCATCCATGCCCGAGGGGGGGATTCGAAACCCCGACAGGGAACAGCCTCAGGCATCAATAGTGAGAAGATAAACGAGTACAGAGACTGACTGAATATTGGAATTATTAAATACCTGAGCAAAGTAGGCTAATATGGAGTGAAGCCTGAGAGGACAAAGAGGAAGGTAAGAAATAAGCATAGAGATGGGGGAAGTGATGGCAGAAAAATTAAGGCAGAAAGTACACCCAATTACAATATAAAGCCGCGGCGGAGTAGCCGAGGGCACTGAGGCGCTATGCTATGATGCGCGATGGCGTTCCCCATCGGGGGTTCGAATCCCCCCTCTGGCATGGATATTTGTGTCGTCTTTAGTATAAGGTAGTTCATAAGTAGTGTGTAAGTTTAGGGACTGTCGGTGCGTACCACAGTCGCTGGTGCGTGTCTGTGGCTGTTTCTGCCTGTCTGCCATCGGTCGCCATGTTTTGCTAATTCAGTCACTCTTCTCGCCATCAAGTGTCCGCCAAAGCATATAATAACGATTGACACTGAATTGTGCAATCATGGATCGTAGAGAATTTCATGCAGGTCTATTTGTTGTGATTTTCTACTTCGATATGGTGGTAGTTTAGAATGAAAACATTTTTAAAATTTATTTTATATACCTAATTTCTCTTTATTGCAGTAGTAGTATTATGGAACGTTCACATGCTGCTTTTGCCGGCATAATTACTAATTTTACGTAAAATACTCTCCACTTCATTATGGGCTGGCTGGTACAGCAACCAATAAAATTGTTTAGGAGTAAAAGACAGTCGCGGTTGCAACTGTTTAATCTATTTTTTACGCGTTTCACCCTTGTGGGGTATCCTCAAAAAGAGTCTTAAAATAACACATTGGATAAGTATAAATAAAACAAATGCTAGCCACAATCTGGCAGCGTCAAATCATTAAAAACCATATCCTAGTTTATATATGGATATGGTTTTAATGATTTCATGCTGCCATATTGTGGCTAGTAATTGTTTAACTTATCCGGTGTGTTATTTTAAGACTTTATGAGGATGCCCCACAAGGGTGAAACGCGTAAAAGTAGGTAAAAAGATTGCAACCGCGAATGTCTTTTACTACGAAATAATTTTAAGGTTTTTAAAACAGCTTAAAATTTTCACCTAAAGCTTAAAACAGTTGGTTGTAAATATGTGATACAACCCTATAGGGGTAGTCATACAGGTGTTCTTTCATTTTTTGATATTAACATACAGATGAATAGTATGTGAAATTGACGTTAGGCGCTTTGCGTCATAACTGTTAAGGATATATTTTTCTCTTATTCAAAGTTGTCATGTTTCAAAATGTATATTCTGTTCTTTTTGTTGAACATATCATTAAATTCCTTTCGTTTTTTTTATTTTAAAACTACAAAATCATATTTGGTTCAATCTTTGAAATGTTACTACACCAAAGGGCGTTAATAGCGCCATTTTTCTAAAGCGCCGCTGCATGATTTTGTAAGCAGCTCGCTCATTTCATGTTTGGAAACTACAGTGATATGTACAAAAAAAAAAAAAAAAAAAAAAAAAAAAAAAAAAAAAAAAAAAAAAATCTGATACATTCTGCTAATTTGGCATATGATTATACACAGCTGATATTACGATGACTGGTATGTACATTTGTTATACTGGCTTTGAGTTTATTTTATTTTTATATGTTTGGGCTTTGTACTGATTTTTATTTTTTCTTGTATTGAAGGTGCATTGAGGATGATCATTATGTGATCGAAATCGATCTGCAAAAACATTAATAAAAAAAACGACAAATGCTGCATACAATAGTTATTATATTCATCGTTTTGTGGTCGCTGAGCACACCGTTCCAAAAGTGGAATCAAAACTCATTAAAATTTTTCTATACCTTAACATAGTTATAGGTTTCCCACTACAATTCCAAAAAGATAGCACAAAATTCAATATAGTTTTTAATATCAATGTATGTATCTTCATTTGTTTATACACTCCTGGCCATTAAAATAGCTACACCACGAAGATGACGTGCCACAGACGCGAATTTTAACCTACAGGAAGAAGATGCTGTGGTATGCAAATGATTAGCTTTTCACAGCACTCACACAAGGTTGGCGCCGGTGGCGACACCTACAACGTACAGACATGAGGAAAGTTTCCAACCGATTTCTCATACACAAAAAGCACTTGACCGGCGTTGCCTGGTGAAACGTTGTTGTGATGTCTCGTGTGAGGAGCAGAAATGCGAATCATCACGTTTCCGACTGTAGCCTATCGCGATTGCGGTTTATCGTATCGCGACATTACTGCACGCGTTGGTCGCGATCCAATGACTGTTAGCAGAATATGAAATCGACGGGTTCAGGAGGGCAGTACGGAACGCCGTGCTGGATCCCAACGGTCTTGTATCACTAGCAGTCGAGATGACAGGCATCTTATACGCATGGCTGTAAGGGATCGTGCAGCCAAGTCTCAATCCCTGAGTCAACAGATGGGGACGATTGCAAGACAACAACCATCTGCACGAACAGTTCGACGACGTTTGCAGCAGCTTGGACTATCAGCTCGTAGACCATGGCTGCGGTTACCCTAGACGCTGCATCACAGACAGGAGCGCCTGCGATGGTGTACGCAGCGACGAACCTGGATGCACGAATATCAAAACGTCATTTTTTCGGATGAATCCATGTTCTGTTTACAGTATAATGATGGTCTAATCCGTGTTTGGCGACATCGCGATGAACGCACATTGGAAGCGTGTATTCGTCATCGCCATACTGGCGTATCTCCCTACGTGATGGTATGGGGTGCCATTGGTTACACGTCTCGGTCACCTCTTGTTTGCATCGACGGCACTTTGAACAGTGGCAATTACATTTCAGATCTGTTACGATCTGTGACTCTACCCTTCATTCGATCCCTGCGAAACCGTACATTTCAGTAGGGTAATGCACGACCGCATGTTGCAGGTCCTGTACGGGCCCTGGCCAGCATATTCTCCATATCTCTCTCCAATTGAAAACGTCTGGTCAATGGTGTCCGAGCCAATGGCTCGTCACAATACGCCAGTCACTATTCTTGATGAACTGTGGTATCGTGTTGAAGCTGCACGTGCATCTGCACCTGTACACGCCATCCAAGCTCTGTTTGACTCAATGCCCAGACGTATCCAGGTCGTTATTACAGCCAGAGGCGGTTGTTCTCGCTACTGATTTCTCAGATCTATGCACCCAAATTGCGTGAACATGTAATCACATGTCACTCCTAGTATAATAGATTTGTCCAATGAATATCTGTTTATCATCTGCATTTATTCTTGGTGTAGCAATTATAATGGCCAGTAGTGTAGTTTATTTTCCTTGAGAGGGAAAAGCTTCTGTCTATGGATGAGCACGGCTTTAGGCAGCATCGATAGTGCGAAATCTGTCTTGGCCTTTTCTCTCACGACTCTTGCTTGCTATGGATGAAGGGCAACAGGCAAACTATATATTTCTCGATTTTCGAAATGCGTTTGACAAAGTCACGCACTACGGACTGCTAACGAAGGTACGGAATATGTAGCCAAATATGTAAGTGGCGCGGAGATTACTTAAGTAATCATGGCGAGTGTTCACCAGAGACAAGGATAACATCAGGAGTGCCCCAGTGAAGTGTGAAAGGAGTCCGCATATAAAACGCTTGTACGATCCCGTCTTGAGTATTGATCAAGTGTTTAGGATTCCCCCAGATAGGTTTAGGAGGACATAGAGGCAGTTCAGAGGGGTAGATACGGTCATTGCGTGAATGTTACTGAAATCTACAGGAACTCAACTGGGAATCGCTGGAGGAAAGGTGACGTTTTTTTGAGAAACACTGTTGAAGAAATTTAGAGGGCCGGAATTTGAGGCGGACTACATAACTATTCTATTGCCGCCAACCTACATTTTGCGTAAAGACTACAAGGATGAGATTAGACAGATTAGGGGTGGAACATGAAAGCAAGCAACTAGTAGTGGTATTGAGTACCCTCCGCCACGCACCTTTTGGTGGATTGCGGAGTATGTATGTAACTGTAGCGACGAAGCCCACTTTTATTCGGGTGGGTTCGTCAATAAGCACAATTGGTGTATTTGGAGGATGAAGAACCCACATTTCGTGCTCGGGAAGTCTTTTCATCCTTAACGGGTGACTGCGTGGCTAGCAATGTCCAGTCACGGAATAATCGGCCCGATTTGCTTGATGGCATGGTGACTACTGAACGGTACGTGAAGGTATTGGAAGATGATTTCATTTCCATTATCCAAAGTGATCCTCATTTCGACAAAGTGTGGTTCATTCAAGACGGAGCTCGATACCACCGAAGCAGAAGACTGTTTAATGTTCTGGAGGAATGCTTTGGGGTCTGCGTTCTGGCTTTGGGGTACTCAGAGGCCACTGGCATGGCCATCGGTGGACTGCCATATTATCCGGATCTGAAAATATGCGACTCCTTTTTGTGCACAAGATCTACAGCACTAACACGAAAACCATTGATGAGCTACAAACAGCCATTCAAGAGGTCATCGACAGCGTAGATATTCGACACATCAGCGGGTCATGCAGAATATTGCTATTCGTTTCAGCGCCACATCATTGGCACGAAAGGCGGGCTTATAGATCACGCCATAACCTAAATACGAATAAGTTCTGACGTTTACATGCTGATTCGAGGGTGCAGGACGTAGTTTCTAATTAAATTACGTTTTGTTTGATATCAATAATTGTCACCATGTATCTCGCGCTCCTCCATCTAGACTCACAAGGGAGACCTTTCATCTTGAGCGTTGGGAACAATGCAAAACAATGCTTACGATGACACTCGATCATGAAATACAGACGTCTCTGTTATTTACATGGAAAACGTTGCATTCTATCACAAGTGACATTTTAACAGAGACAAACAAAGTAACAAAATATTAATACCGTAGGAGAGAAATTACACATAACGCAAAGACGTCAGTATATCATTAAATTTTCATCAAGTGTTAAAAACTGTCTGGTTTTGTCATTATAACAGCACAAAACACACATCCTACACACATGGTAGTATTTATATAAGATCTCGAAGTACAGATGCTTAAAATAAATGGGAGAGATACTTGTTAGTTATTTCAGCATCAGTTTTTTGCGCCAAAACCTGTGTTGCAATGTACTTAACAGGTTATGCCACTGAAATATCCATACCATCGTATGAAAACATAATCAGAGATTGTAATATTGCGTGTTCTTTCTTCCGATCAGGTGTTGGAGTACTAGTTCCTGTTCGTAGCCGCTATTAAAGTTCACTAACGGTACAATAATACAAGGAAATAATTTGGTGGATCTGACACATTTAGGTAACTTTCTGAATAGAAGACTCAAAAAAGGAAGCGGAACCTAACTTTAAAGTTTAGCGGCAGTAGTAATTTGGAATGAAAGCAACACCTGAGCACAATATTACACGGAGAAACTAGCAGATTCCGCGATGACCTGTCTTACCATGATGATTATGTTAAGTTGGATGTAGCAGATGAAGCTGTAAAACCTCTTGCTGCATTGTATAAAATGATGCTTGGTTGGCTTGGAGCAGATTGTACTAACTGAATGACCATTTAAAAAATATTAAGTTAACTTTCCTGACAAAAGGCTTTTTAAATCGATCGGATTTCGTTTAATTCCGAAGATTTCTTTGCAGGCATTACTAGAAAGTCACATTCATGATAATTACAAATAATGAGATCTCGAAGTAAATCTAGTAAATTATGGATACAAGTCCAACAATGGCTCCAAGCATCATGTTACATAATCAAGATTACTGCTGGAAAAAATAGAATCACTTCATGAATTATTAAAGGTGGGTCATTTGAAGCAAGTTAAAGATTTATACGTAACTAAATATATTTTCACCATACTTCACAAGAAAAACGGCCTCACACACACTTACAATTAATAATGGAGAAGTCCCTGACGTGCGACTGTTCTCAATGAGGTAGGGAAGATGAAAGTTCACAACCGCGTTCTGAGCAGCTCGTAAAAAATAGATGAACATCAAAAATATATGAACAACGTAATTAGCTGTCAGAGAAAGCGGTGTTCGGCTATAAGCATCGCAAATAAATTATTTATCGAATGAAAATTTGTAATGTAATACTACAAGATGCACTGGAAATTGGACTGGTTGGATGCGAAAATAATTTTAAATTTAAAAACGTGTCGTGTAAACATTGTTCTCTCTTCCACTTTGGTTCATCCACTTCATCGAAATCTTGCAGCTCCACTTTGACACACTGATATAATTGAATTGCATATAATTTCCCTCCTATATGGTAGTGATATCTTATTACATAGTCTCCATCTATTAAAATGTAACTTGTGGTAGAAAGCAACGTTTTGCTCGTAAGAGACACAGATAAAAGGTATTTTTTATGACCGGGTGTTGTTCTAAGCAGGTCCCGTGCGTTGGAGGTCAAAGGTGTCCTTATCAGCGCTGCCACAGCAGTGTCAGTACAGGGAACGTACAACCGCACTGTGAAGGACCCAGTTTAGCACCAGTACTAGAACAGCACAGCGCAACTTGCTGGGCACGGCACGAAACAAGACGTGTTGCGAATTAAAAATTCAAAGCACATATGTATATCTCTCTATATAATTGTTCTGTTGGTTTGTGTGCGATACACTGCGCTGTTTTTGTTACATTATAATACAGGAAATAAATAAATAGGTATCTAAAAACCTTCCTGTATTATATATATATATATATATATATATATATATATATATATATATATATATATATATATAATTTTGTGATTTTTGCCAACGTTTACCCATCATAAAATTTATGTCAATTCATATATGACATACATTAAAAATCTGGCATATAAAAAGGTGTGTTTATTCAAGTAGATTGTTGTGACAAAATTTCATAGCATTCAATCAAGACCATTTACAAATGTAAATGTTCATTTTCTCAAAATCTAAAATCACCGAAAATTCTTCACAGATTACGTATAAATTTTGACATAATGTTGACTTCGATTTTGCACGTTTTTTTTAGTATTTCGTAGAACATAGCAACCAATAAAACCATTTTCAGGTACATGGTAAAACTGAAAATTCAAAGAGTAAGTAATATTATCACAATATTGTTCTCTATTTCACGTTATATGAGCTCAAAGTTTGACACAACACACGACCCACTTAAAACAAGGTTTGTATCTATTTTTGCAGGAGTAAAATAAGCGCAATCGAACTTTTATCAAAATTTGTACATTTGACCTGAAAACATAAAGGAATGGCACTGTCTACATAATAATACGGTGCATGGCAGAGGGTACTGTACAACTGACTTCCAATCTGGAGTTTTATTCCGATGTTGGTTAAATTTTTCACACTTTACCTTCAAAACAAGGAAAATATCATTCTCTAAAATACGTCTACATCTATATACATACTCCGCAATCCAGCCAAAGGTGCATGGTGGAGGGTACTCGGTACCACTACTGGTCTCTTGGTTTTCTGTTCCAGTGCCGTATAGAACAAGGAAGGAAGGAAGCTTAGGGTTTAGCGTCCCGTGGACAGCGTGGTCATTAGAGACGGAGCGTACGCTCGGATTTTCGGGGAAGGATGTGGGAGGAAATCGGCCGTGTCCATTGAGTGATTTAGGGCAATCACGGAAAAACCTAAATCTGGATGGCCGAAAATGGATCTGAACCACCATCCTCCCGAATACGAGTCCTGTGTCTTACCACTGCGCCACCTCGCTCGGCCATAGAACAAGGGAAAATTTTGTGGCCTTTATGCCAAATGTAGGTTGGTGGCAGTAGAATCGTTCTGCAGTGAAATACCAACCCTCTAAATTTCTTCAACGGTGTTTCTCTGAAAGAACGTCGCCTTCCCTCCACCGACTCCCATTTGAATTCCCGAAGCATTTCGGTAACACTCGCTCATTGATCGTACCTACCAGTAACAAACCTAGGCGCTCGTCTCTGAATTGTTTCTTTGCCCTCGTTTAAGGTGAACTGGACGTGAAAATGACTGAAAAATCTTTTTTTTTTGCCTCCATCTGAAGGACAAATTTCTCCCATTTCCAAAAATGTATGGTTTATTTACTTTTAAATAGTTGTTATAGTCTTCACCGTTATTTGAACATATGTCTGCACACTGGCCACGGTGATCCTTCAGGAAAGGAATATCACCACAAACATTCCATGCCTGCACGATCATGGAAACAATAAAGCCAATATACAGGGACCTACCTTGCAGATAAAAAAAAAAAATAATAAAAAAACTACTTAGCAAGTGTTTATATGGCCGCACACAAAATCCAATGAGAGTTTCAACAGCTGCGTGCGGCAACAAGTACCAAAAACAGTGTTTGTTGGATGGACAGTACTCAAAATAGGTGTGATGGATGCTGTCATCAGTTTCAATGGTGGTGTAATTAGCAGGACAAAAGTAATGGACAAATTAGGCATTCACCAGGAAATAATGTAATGGCAGCTCTGGCTGCCATAGATCGTCAGCGACTAGTTGAAGCTGAAAGCTGCTGAAGCCACCGCTAAAGGGTCCAGAGCAAGGAAAATATTCCTGAAAAAGTCTGCAGAGGATAAAGAAGCAGCTGGCCAGCAAGATTGTGTCACTGGAATGTTCTGAAACAGGCATACGGTGAACCAAAAACACCACGAACGTTCTTTTCTCATTTTCTCGAAACTAAATTTTCAGAACGTTGGATATAGTTTAATATTGGGTTTAGCTATGTTCAGCAAATTTCTCCCAACTGAAGAATAAGACATCATCTTTGTATTGTGCCTAATACAGTGCAGAAATGATCTACGTTTGTCATTCTGTATATAATTTTAACGGTAATTTTTAGACAAAATAGTAATGAAGTGTAATAAGCGTTTTTCTATTTCCTCGGATATACTACAAACTACAAAACAAGAGGCATAATGTGTTCCTACGAATGTTGACAACAGCCTGCAAAAGTCTGAATGCTATTAGACTGACGATGCACCAGTATAAGGTTACAGAATCTGAACGTGTATTATTAAAACATCTATTAGGCAAAATATTGTAATTTTTAAACAAATATTGCAATGAATTACAGCTTGAGTTAATGTCATTCAGTGTTGGTACAAAACCGCAACTTCCTCCACCTTGTATATAGATCGAGAGTAATGTGCACCGAAAGCAAGGTGTGAAAATGCAGCCCGTGCACGTCCAAGTCCCCTTAAGGCTTAAGTCGATCTGGTGGGGATCCCAAACACTTGAGCAATACTCAAGACGGGGTTGTACAAGCGTTTTATACGCTGTCTCCTTTACAGACGAATCACATCTTTCCAAAATTCTCCCAAGTAAACCGAAGGTGACCACCCGCCTTCCTTACATGCCTGTCTCATTTCATATCGCTGTGCAGCGCTCGCCTAGATATTTAACTGACGCGACTCTGTCAAGCAGCTCACTGCTGAGCCTTTATTCTAACATTACGGGATTGTTTCTCCTACTCATGTGCATCACCCTACATTTTTATACATTTAGAGCTAGTTGCCATTCCTTCACCACCCAGAAATTTGGTCCACGTCATCCTGTATCCTACTACAGTAATTCAATGACGACACCTTCCTAGACACCACAACATCATCAGCAAACAGCCGGAAACTGCAACTTACTCTGTCCAACAGATCGTTTATATAGATAGGGCACTCCTGACGATACTCTAGACTTTGATGAACTGTCGCCATCGAAGACAACGCACTGGGTTCCTTACTTATCTTCGAGCCATTCAGATATATGTAATTTTTCATATATCTACATCTGCATCTATATAGATACTCTGTAAATCACATTTTAGTCCTTGGTGGAGGAATCATTAACCACTTTCATAACCTTTCTTCTACCGTTATATTCTCTAATACCGCGCGGGAAGAAAGAATACCTAAATCATTCCGTTTTCGATCTGATTTCCCTTAATTTATTGGGATGGCCATGTTGCCCTATGTAGGCGGGTGCCAGCAAAATATTTTCATATCCATAAGTAACAGTGATTTAAATTCCGCAAATAGATCTCACCGCAACGACTAACGTCGTTGTTTTAATGAATTCCAGCTCAAATCGTGCAGCATTTCCGTGACGCTTTCCCCCCTGTAACGTGATAAAACAAAACGAGCTGCCCTTCTCTGAACCTTATCAATAGCTTGCGTCAGTCCCATCTGGTGAGGGTCCCACACTGGGCAGCAGTACTCCAGGAGAGGACGCACGAGTGTGATGTAGGCAGTCTGTTTGGTGGAGCTGTTGCATCTTCGAAGCGTTCTACCAATGAAACGTAATCTTGGGATTGCCTCCCCCACAATATTTTCCATGTGTTCTCTCCAGTCTATGTTGTTCGTAAGTGTAACTCCTAGGTATTTCGAAGAATTTGCGACTTAAGGTTTGATTTATCGTGTATCTGACGTTCAGCGGATTTCTTTTAGTGTTCATGTGTATTACTTCACACTTTTCATTAATAAGTGTGCGGGGGAGGAGGGAGACTGACAGAGAACGGGAGAAGCAACGACAGAGACAGGGGGATGGATGTGTGGATGTAAAAGGGGAGGAAGCAGTTCAAATGTTCAAATGTTTGTAAATCTATCGGACCAAACTGCGTGGTCATCAGTCCGTAGCTTACAAACTACTTAAACTAAGGTAAACTAAACTAAGGACAACACACACAGCCTTGCCCCAGAGAGGACTCGAACCTCCGACGGCGGAAGGAAGCAGTAATAAAGGGGAGGGAGAGAGGGAAAAAGAGAGGAGGAGGAATAAATAACGGGATATAAAGAAAGAAAAGAAGAAGGATATATATCAAATTCCCATAAACATTAGCAATTGCGAAGTATTGCCGGGTTCGCTGGTATTCAATAAATATACCGTGTTATGTCTTCACTCCTACATATTATCTGAGAACGCCATGATAAATTCATGGGGGGGGGGGGGGATAAAGGTGAAATGTGCGATCCACAGACAATGTAACACTATTAAGAATAAAAATAAAATAGATATGAAAATAACATCAAGGAAATTCACCCAGATATTGTGAGAGACAATGTATTGCTTGGGAAGCGTTAGTAAATGTAACAATAAAATTCCCCCAAAGAAGGTTATTTTAACAAGTGTTCTCCTTTTTGAAGGAAGATATCGGGGCTAAACAATTAAGTAAATTTATAAATAATCTTTACAATTAAGAATTGTTGGTGCTGTTTTTGATACAGATTTTAACAAGGGTCCTTTAGTATCATTTGCTGACAGGTTGTGTAGTAATACAACAGGGTCATATGAAAATTTGTGCCACCGACGGGATTCAAACCTGGGACCTCCTGTACCACACAAGGCAGACAGTCTCAACTCACACGCAAGGACTACCGAAGCCTTTCTCCATCCGAGCCAAACTCCTGTGTTGGAAGTAGGGCTACAGAAGCTTGGGTCGGGTGGGGTACGTGCTTAGGTAGTCGTACAAGGTGAGCCAAGCCAGAGTGCAGGAGTTTAGCGCAACTGCCTGCCGCGGTGGAGTAGCCGAGCTAAATAAGGCGCCTCGCTGCGGAGCGCGCGGTTGCTCGCCGTCGGGGGTTCGAGTCCTCCCTGGGGTGTTGTGTGTTGCCCTTAGGTTAGTTTACCTTAGTTTAAGTCAGACACAGACACAGACACAGACCCTGATGAAGGCCACCTGCAATAGTGGCCGAAACGTCGGCAAAGTTTACAAAATGACGACGCGGTATCATACCCAGAAGAATTTTATTGATAGTGACAACTGCCGCGGAAGCCTACGTTTGCATTTAATCAATCTGTATGGGCAGGAAGTACATCAAAACATCAGGCAGCTAGAATCGCTGCGTCTAAAGGGAGGTAAACTGCTGAATGATCTTGTTTACTTGAAGAGATGTAGGGACACCAATATAGTGCCAAAATTCCTACGGCTGAAGTCGCATATAAAAACGAACAAGGCGAAGAACATCTGTCTACGAGCCAGCAAAGCCTTGCTGAGGGAAAGGATACGAGACATACGGACCAGCCTTGACATAAACAACAAAAAGCTCTACGAACTACACCTATTCCTGGCAAGAAAGTTGGATGTGGAAGACTGGGAGAAGGTCGATAGGCTGACCTTCCAACAAGCCACGAGATCTACTGAGAGCCTCGCCAGTCGTCAGATGAATAAATTTGCCAAGCTGCAGCCGGTCACGACGAAGAAAGAACAAACGCTGGATACGCAAAGGACAGTGGTAAATCTCTCAAGCCACACCTTAAGTGAAGCAGCTACTCAGATCCTGGCTAAGGGACTCAATTTTGCTATCGCACCGAAATATGTACCGAAGGAAGACATCATTGAATCAGTTGAGACGTCGGTGCGTCACCTGCCACATGCCGAGGCAGAGAAGATCCGACAAGAAACGGTACGAATCCTGTCTCAAGCAAGCCACCAAAACAAAACATTAGCAGGGAGGAACGCCAGGCCATAGTGGAGTTGAAGAAGAATCCTGACTTAGTAGTGATACAGGCAGACAAAGGCAACGCCACTGTCATCATGGATACACCAGATTACAATAAACGAATGGATAATCTTCTCGGCGATCCCATATACAAGAAACTTAAGGGTGATCCGACGGCTAAGATAACCAGATCGACGCAGGCGCTGCTGAAGCAAACCAGGATGACCTTTGACATAGCCAGAAGACTCATCCCACAAGTTCCGCAGGCACCGAGGATGTATGGGGTACCGAAGGTTCATAAAGATGATTTCCCTTTGCGCCCTATAGTGGCCAGCATTAATTCACCCACATACAAGCTGGCAAAAGAGCTGGTCCCAAAGCTCCGACATCTGGTGAACCACACAGAGTCATACGTCAAGGATTCGACTCATTTCGTGGCACTTTTAAAAGAGAAGAGTGTATCAGTCACGGATCTGATGGTTAGTTTCGGTGTAACATCGTTATTCACTAACGTACCAGTGTCAGACACAATCAACATATTAGAAGAGCGCTTAGCACCTGACACATGTGACTTAGTACGCCACTGCTTGACGACCACCTACTTCAAGTGGAAAGGAGAATTTTATGAACAAACAGACGGTGTGGCTATGGGCTCCCCTCTTTCGCCGATTGCAGCAGACATCTTCATGCAAGCTTTTGAAGAAACGGCTCTCCAGTCAGCGCCACTACACGCAGCATGCTGGCTGCGATACGTTGATGACACTTTCGTCATCTGGCCACATGGGGAAGAGGAGCTACAGAACTTCCACGAACATCTCAATCGGCAGCACAGCAAAATACATTTCACTATAGAAGTAGAGAAGAATGGGGTGCTGCCTTTCCTCGACGTTGAAGTCTACCGAAAGTCTGATGGTAAACTCGGCCACAGCGTGTACAGAAAGGCTACCAGCACAGGAAGGTACCTCCACGCCTCCTCCCACCACCACCCCATGCAGAAGAAGTCCGCCCTTCAAACTTTAACAAGGAGGGCCCACAGGATCAGCGATGCCGATCACCTACAGGCGGAACTACGGCACCTCAGATCCACCTTTGTGGCTAATGGCTATGGACTGGGCGAAATAAATAAAACAATGTCCAAGGGGAATGAAAACAATAGAGGGGAACAGCAGGAAGCACAAAGCATCGCCCTATTACCTTACGTGCAGGGCGTTACTGAACGTGTGGGCAAGGTTCTTCGTCGGGCAGGCATCAAGCCAGTCTTCCGCAGCACCAACAAATCTAAGGATTTCCTAGGTTCAACTAAGGACGCGGTTGACAAACTGAGTAATGCCGGCGTTTATGAAATAAGCTGCGAGTGTGGGCTGGTCTACATAGGAGAGACCGGACGAGCAATCTGCACGAGGCTTTCGGAACATGAAAGGTACATACGGCTTGGACAGCACACAAAGTCAGCGGTTTCCGAGCACCATAATCAGTGCGGAAAAAAAGTTATCTTTCGGTGAGGCCCGCGTGCTGGCAAAACAACCTTTCTCAACGAGGAGGAAGATTAGAGAGGCTATAGAAATAGCGAAGCGTCCCGCCAATACGAACAGGGAGGATGGCTACAGGCTGCCGGCGTCTTGGCTGCCAGCAGTTGCAACGCTACGTGACGGCACCGCGCGCGGAATGACTCGCGCAGGCACCCCGGCGACCACAGCGGCCGCGAACACGCAGAGCACCGGCCCGCCGCCGTCTGCGCCAGGCGACGTTAACAGCGGCACGCCGCAGCCGCTGTCCGTTCTCCCAGGTCCATTCCACCAATAGCAAGTTCTAATGCAAAAGCCAATAGGAAACGTCCTTTTTTACCAATAAGGGAGAAGAATACAACATCCAATCATATGAGAAAACCAGCCATTAAAACACCAATCAGCAACGCCCCTTTCCACCAATGGCGTGCAATAATATAACCACCAACAAAGGATAACCTACGACCCCTTCCTCTCCTTCATACGCTGGTATATAAACACCAAGCGTTCGTACAGTCAGCAGTCAGACACAGACCCTGATGAAGGCCACCTGCAATAGTGGCCGAAACGTCGGCAAAGTTTACAAAATGACGACGCGGTATCATACCCAGAAGAATTTTATTGATGTGACAACTGCCGCGGAAGCCTACGTTTGCATTTAGTTTAAGTAGTTTGTAAGCTACGGACTAATGACCATGCAGTTTGGTCCGATAGATTTACAAACATTTTTGTTGTTGTTGTTGCAACTACCTAACAAACAGCAGGCCCTGGCTTTGAAACAGGCCCTGGCACAAACGTTCATACGGTATGTTACCCACCCCGGCACAAATATGCGTATGTCGATGTTGTATGATTACAACACCTACGAGTAACTGAGACTAAGAAACCTGAGTGAACATCAAGAATCATCAGCATTCAAAAGGTATTCATTTCAGAATAAGAAATGACCTCAGCAGTTTGTTCCATTAGGGGGAAAAATGGTGTTCGGATTTTCTTTACATCTGCGAGAATTTTGTTTATTCCTTACCGATTAATTAGATAATGTAATTACATAATTGAAGTTGGTCTTGTTAATCTGAGATATGAAAATTTCTGTTTTCGTTCTGGCCTTCAAAGACTGATTTGATGCCGTGGCCTGAATGGCCGAGCGCATTGGGGCGTCATGCTGCGATGCGGGAAGCCGCTCCCCGTCGGGGGTTCGAATCCCCCCTCGGGCATGGATGTTTGTGCCGTCTCTAGTATAAGGTATTTTATAAGTAGTTTGCAAGTTTAGGGACTGATGACTCCGCAGTTAAGTCCCTTAAGATTTACAAACATTTCAACATTTGATGCAGCTCTCTACACTAGTCTATCCTGTGCAAGCCTCATCGTCTCTTGATAAGGGCGGCAACCAACAACCCTCTAAATTTGTATACTGTATTCGTCTAGTGGTCTTCCTTTAGCCTGTGCCCTTCCATCCAGTACTAAACTGATGGTTCCTTGATATTTCAGAATGTGTCCTACCAATTCTGTTTAGTACCTCTTCGTTAGTTACACGATCTTCCCATTTAATTTTCAGCATTCTCCTGCAACACCACATTTCAACAGGACTTTCCTTGATGATCTGGTGAACAGTAGGCCACGACGAACACAGGCATGCAGCAGTGCAAGAAGACGTGTTACCGGATTTTAAGTGTACCGATGTGCGCTGTTATCTGGGACAGTATGTCTAGGTTATTGTCGTGAGAGATTCGTCTTAATGGACGACAATTCTTATGCGCATTGTGCGCCTCGTGCGTTCCTTCATGATGGAAGGAGGAGAAGGATGCTTAAGGATTAACGTCCCGTCGACAGCGTGGTCATTGGAGCTTAAGCTCGGATTTTTAGAGAAGGATGAGGGAGGAAATCGGCCGTGCCCTTTAAAAGGAACCATCCCGGTATTTGCATGGAGTTATTTAGACAAATCACGGGAAACCTAAATCTGGATGGCCAGAGGTGGATTTGAACCACCGTCCTCCCGAATGCGAGTCCAGTGTGTTACCACTGCGCCACCACGCTCGGTGTTCCTTCATAATTACGACACTGAAAGACTGGAATGGCCGACATGACCTCCAGACATGAGCCCTATCGAACATGGACAACCAGAACCAACATTCACCTGATGACCTATTGGACAGTATGCAGGTATGCTTCAGTACAAGAGGACGTATTACTGGCTGTTAGGAGTTTGCTGCAATCTGAAAAACAAATTTAGAACAACTAGCTTACTAGCGTACAAGTTGTTAATTTCTGTTTTCATGAACAATAAAAAAAACTGAAATCTTATTTTTGTATATCTCTATTTCATTTTTATGTGTAGGGTCATGAACCCCTAAAATAGTGGTGAAGCATCACTTTGTTTGGCGTGTAAATAACGTTCTCTCTCCTTCCGCCGAAAGTTACCAATAACTCCAAAGATTTTTAAAAGGATGATGTAGTCTCACATTCAGTGGACACAGATGACAATGACAGTGACTATTAATTGCAACTGACCAGTATATCTAGACCACTATAACCGTAGCTGAAACGTTGGTTATTCCAGTAATAACATCTTTACCATATGACACAGTACATCACCCAGAAACAGTTTATACCAACCAAGGAGGTTAGAATAAAGGGAGATGCCATTATATATGTCTAGCACATAAGTCGGTTGAAGCCTGTCTGTCATCTTGGCCAGTTTTGGAATGCTATTTCTTCGTTAAAACCATACTTTAAGTCGACCCTCTTACTGTTAATGCATTGAACTGACTGTCATTGCTAAGTACATATTTTCAAACAATATACTTATTTAAATAAATAGCAATATATACTCAACACAATGTATTTGAATTTTCGACGGCTAATTTGCACTCTTTTAACACGTTGTACATCGTGGCAAAACCGTCGGTCGTTTTATTCCTGTTTTAACTGACATAAAACATTAGTTCTACAATATAAATACTTCTCCAAAACTTATCAATATGGCGGGTGAAGGCTTCACTTTTTCAGTGTAAGGGCGTCTCCCTGTATTCTAACCTCCTTGATACCAACTGTCTCTGGTCTCGAAAGCCTATCACTTGTAAGAGACTAATCGAGATATAATTGTCTGACTAAGTCTTTGTTCGGTTCAGGAAGGGGAACTATTCATGGAATTTTCTAGAAAATCGCGAAGTAATGTAATCTTATGCAAATATTGAAAATTCTGGTGAGGAACATTGATGGTTTCCGTGTATGGTAGCAACACGTGGTGTTTTTTAGGCTAGGCGCTGGTTCTGATGAGCACTCGCCTGCCAACATTGAGACAGCGAAGTCAGGCCGCATTCAGAGCAATAATTCCACTATCAAATATTAGCCGTGAACTTTCAAAGCATTAAAAACAAAGTTCCCGAACTTACCGCACTGCAGGTAAATTATTGTCCTCAGACAGTTTTAGGCACCGAAAGCTGGCTAATCATTTTGTGGCAAATTCAGAAATATTTAGCGAGGCGTGGAATGTATATCGGAAAGACAGATTGGACACAACTGGAGGGGGAGTGTTCATCGCAGTGGCCAAAGATATTGTTTTTACCGATGTCGAGGTTGGATTTTATCGGGACAGGTCTAACAGAAGTAAAGTTGGTAGTTGGGTCTGTCTACCGCCCCCCCCCCCCTAGTGCTGCTGTAGCAGTTTTAGAGTCATTCAAAGAAAATATACGCCAAGTAGTGCGTAGGTATACAGGCCATGCGATATCAGTCGGGGGAGACTTCAACCATAAGAGTATAGATTGGGACCTCTCTAGTTTCAATTCATGCGGTACAGACAAGCAGTCTTGCGAACTAGTATTGGACACGTTTTCGGCAAACTGTCTTGAGCAGTTAAACCGGTAACCCATATGCATTGGAAATGTTTTAGACGTCATTAACGATGTCAGTGTAGAGACAGGAGCTAGCGATCATGATATTGTCATAGCGTCAATGGTGAAAAACAGTTAATAAACCAATTAAGAAGGCTAGGGTCGTGTTTTTTCCAGAAAGAGCGGATAATCAATTATTAGCATCACACTCAGAATGTGAATGGACACCATTTAGTTCGGATACAATGGATGTAGAGGAATTGTGGACTAAATTTAAATGCATTGTAAGCAAAGGGTTAGAGAAATATGTGCTTATAAATTCGATTGAGGATTGAAAAGATCCACCATGGTATAATAATAATATTAGAAACCTATTGAGAAAGCAAATGCTGTTGCACTCTCGGTTCAAACAAAGAACGCGCAAATGCTGACAGGTAAAAGTTAAAGAGATTCGTGCGTCTATCAAAAGTTCGATGCGCGAAGCATACAATAATTACCACAGCCATACCTTAGTAAAAGATCTTTTCAAGAACCCGAAAAAATTCTGGTCCTATGTAAATTGATAAGTCACTTGTTGATCATTGCGGGGCAGTAATAGAAGAAACCAAACCGAAATATGAAGTTCTAAATTTAACATTTAAGAAATATTTCACGCAGGAGGACCGTACAAATGTACCATCGTTTGATCAACGCACTAATTCCCAAATGGAGGACATAGTAATAGGTACTTCCTGAGTAGGGAAACAGTTGGGACAGCTGAATATTAAAAAATTCTCATGCCTGGGATGGAATACCAGTTCGGTTTTACAAAGACTATTCTGCGGCATTGGCCCCCTACGTAGCTTGCATTTATTGTGAATCTTTAATTCAGCGCAAAGTTCCTAGTGATTGGAAAAAAGCGCAGGTGACCCCCGTTTATAAGAAAGGAAAGAGAACTGACACACGTAATTGCAGGCCAATGTCGATGACATCTTGCGAACCAAGTATGAAGGGCAACAGGCAGATTGTGTTTTTCTCGATTTCAAAAAGGCATTTGACGCGGTGCCACACTGCCAACGAAGATACGACCATATGGAAAAGGTTCACAGATTTGTGACTGGCTGGAAGATTTCCTATGTAATAAAACGTAATACGTTGTTCTCGACGGCGAGTGTTCATCAGAGACGAGTGTATCGTCAGTCGTACCCCAGGGGAGTGTGAGAGGATCGCTATTATTTTCTTTCTATATAAATGATCTGATGGGCAGAGTAACTTGTCATTTGTGTCTGTTTGCTGATGATGCTGAGGTGTATGGGAGGCTGGCGTCATTAATTAACTGTAATAGCATACAGGACGACGTAGACAAAATTTCTAGTTGAAAAATGCAGCTAGCTCTAAATGTAGAAAATTGTATGGTGATGCATATGAGTAGGAAACCAATCCCATAATGTGCGGATACAGCATTAGTAGTGTGCTTCTTGATGCAGTCGTGTCGTTCAAATATCTAGGCGTAATATTGCAGAGCGATGCTCAAGTGTTTAAAGAAAGACATGGAAGCAGTTTAGAGGCTAGCAGCTAGGTTCGTTACTGGTAGGTTCGACCAATGGGCGAGTATCACAGAAATGCTCCGGGAACTCAAATAGGAATCGCTGGATGAAAGGCGATGTTCTTTTCGAGAATTTCTGTTGAGAAAATTTGGAGGTCCGGAATTTCAAGCTGACTGTAGAACGATGTAGATGTAGATGTATAAGGTATTTTCATACCTGACAGCGACACCTGTTACCACTGCCTAGCGTTAAATGCTGCTTTGTCCCTGCCAATTACTTCTAATTGAGCTATATGCCTTTCATCCACTACATGTGGTATGTACTTGAGTTATTAGTTACGTCATCTGGTCAGGGGGCTAATTTGGTGCCAATGGTCCGTATGATTTATTCTTACCTCATCTGGTGTAACGAGTTTGGGTTCATTTTGTGCAATATCGTGAGTTATTTTTTCTCTCTTCCTGTTGTCTATTTTTAATGTGTATGTTATTGAACAGTGTTTGTTCTGCATATGTGCCTGCAAGGATTTCTCTCTTTTTCCACATTTCCAGGCACAAGAACTCTATAAAGTACACGAAGAGTGTGTGCTTCTCTAAGAAGCAGGCCATTATGAATATTGTAATTACTGTGTATTTTAATATTGCATAACTCCAAGTTTGTTATAAAAACGTTGTATCCCAGCTATCTTTTTTTATTCAAAATATTCAAATAGTTCTGGATCAGTATCTCTGGTGCTCCATTTTACAGTTGATTAACAGCATTAAACTTTAAGGTGTGCGTCTTAATGAAGCACGGTTTTAACGACTTTCTACAGAGTAAAATTTGTTGTATTTCATTCGATTTTAAATGCGCAAATGTTAGACAAATCAGCATAATACCTCTCAAATGTGCACCTGGACGCCACAAATAACTGGTAAGTGGCTGGCAAGAGCTCACAGCAATTAGTCCGGGGAAGTGAAGCCGTGTAATTATTTAGGTGGCGATTGTTTATGCGAGCTGAGTCGCTCGCTTACATTGCAGGGATTTAGTTGCAAATGAAGCATATGCGGCGTTAATGAATAACAAATTTATACGAAATATATCAAAGTTCAGAGCTTTTAAAGGGTATTGAGTAAATAACAAAATGCCCTAATGAAAAAAAATCTCGCCAGGAAGGAAGTATCCAAATGAGGCAGGAATCGGTAGATGAGATGTACATTACAGTAAAATAAAGCATGACAATATCAGAAAATTAGAGTGATTTATTCGAGAGAAAGAGTTTCACAAATTGAACAGATTATGAAAGTTTTTATTATCCTTGCTATTGATTGATAGAATTTTTGGATGTCCTCGTGAGTGAAATGATGCTAAATATATCCTGTTAGCGTATTAGTTCAAATGTTTGTTAAACTTAAATTCGGGGTTATAAGTCCCTAAACTTACAAACTACTTATGAACTAGCTAAGACTAAGGATGGCACAAATATCCATGCCCGAGGTGGGATTCGAACCCCCGACCGTAGCGGACGTGCAGACTGTGACTGGCACGCCGCAGACCGCTTAGCGTATTAGATGGTGAAAATCCTGAGCAGGTTGTAGGACCCTAATTACAATGTCTAAATGTTCTCAATGGGCTATTTTCCTATGTTTAAAATGTGGTTCGAATTGTTGTTATTCTGAATCATTATTACGTTCAAACAGCCTTTTTCAGTCATTATTCTTACAAAACATCACAAGAATACAAGGAAAAGAGCAACAAAAAATAGCTCGCAGCTTTAATGGCTGTGCGTTTATACGCGCTACGTGATGGGAATGCACGGCCGCTCCCGCCGGAGTTTCATCCTCCCTCGGGCACGATTTTTTATGTTCTCCTTATAACAGGTTCCAGTTAGTTTAAGTAGTTTGTAAGTCAAGGGTCAGATGACTTCTGTAGTTTGGTCCCATAGGATTACAAACATTACTGAAGGCAACGCAATGGCTAGCGTCGTTAGTTACAAACTATGCGTCTTGTGTTCAAATACAACCCTGTCCTACTTTTTCTCTCTCTTTTAGTTGTCGTGTTAGAATGTGGTACTGTGAAACAGAATCGAATTATTGACGAAATTAACGGTAATTTCAAATTTTATTAAAAATAGCTGCATTCACCAGATGGGCTGAAAAGGCGTTTTTGAAACATAATTCGTTGATTTATCGATCATATATTGAAATACTGCATCGCTGATGTAAATATAAGACTGACAACCAACATAACATTGTACTTTCACCAACTGCATTAGAAAACGACTTTAAATAGTACCGTCTCACAAGATGTAAACAAAACATCAGCTGCCTTGCACCTGCGCAGCTTG
Organism: Locusta migratoria; assembly: GCA_026315105.1. NCBI lineage: Eukaryota > Metazoa > Arthropoda > Insecta > Orthoptera > Acrididae > Locusta > Locusta migratoria. The sequence goes on from CM048747.1 coordinate 8,456,938, forward strand.
AGAGCTTGATACTTAAATAGTGACTAATAGAATAATAATTTTTGCGTTCTAGCCGGAGGTTCGAGTCCTCCCTCGGCCATGAGTACGTGTGTTGTCTTTCGTGTAAGTTAATTTTAGGAGTCTGTAAGTCTAGGGACTGATGATCACAGCAGTTTGGTCCAATAGCTGTGCAAGCATTTGAACTTTTGAATAATTACTGTATGGATTGTTCACTTAATTTAACATCATCCTCATAAAACTAAACGAAGAATGTGTCTGATATCTCATTTCTATCTGGGAGAGCGAATTTCAACCATATTTTACGCATTTCTCTTCTATTGGAACATGCAGTAACAAATTTTCTGGAGTTTCGAGGTTGTATTTGTACAGTGAGATATTACGCAATGTTTGAAGACCATTTTTCAAAAATATGAATATCCAGTCAGTATATCAGTAGAGTGAATGTATCGCATCAGTCATGCCAGTTGACTTCACAGGCACTGAATATCTTAAATGAAGCGTTTTAGGCATCTTATAAATTATTTGAATTTGTTTTACTTTTTCTTTTACAAATAGTGCGATTCACAAGGGAAAAACAGCGTGTTATGAGCATAAGATGATATAATTAACCGTTTAAGGCGATTTCCTGAAATCAGTCGAATACCCTATTCTTGCGTAACACAGCTTTCCGTAGCAGATACTACAGAATTCGTATAAGGAGTAGCTGCCATCGTGCTTAATTTACAAGTAGATATCCCTGGAGGATTAAAGCAACTTAAATCACTTAACAAAAGTATGTCTCCCGGTCCCCATTGTATACCAATTATGTTCCTTTCAGAGTATGATGCAATAGCCCCATACCTAGTTATCATATAGAACCACCCGCTGAGTGAAAGATCCGTACACAATGACTGGAAAGTTGCAGAGATCACTCCAATATTCAGGAAAGGCAATAGGAGTGATACGCAGAATTACAGGCCTATGTCATTGACGTCGGGTTTCAGCAGGATTTTAGGACATATATTTTTCTCACATGTTAGGAACTATCTGGAAGAGAACGAGCCATTAACCCGTAGTCAACATGGATTCAGAAAGTGTCGTCCTTGTGAAACACAGCTAGCTCTTTACTCAAATGATGTGATGAGTGCTATCGACAAGGGATGGCAAATAGATACCGTGTTCATAGATTTCCGGAAGGCTTTTGACACTGTACGTCACAAGCGCCTTCTACTCATGGAATATCACCACAGTTGTGCGATTGGATTAGTGATTTCCTGGCAGAAAGGACACAGTACGTTGTAACTGACGGAAAGTCATCTAGTAGAACTGAAGTGATATCTGGCGTTCCCCAGGGAAGCGTTATAGGGCCTCCACTGTTCCTTACTTTTGTAAACGATATAGGGAACAATTTGAGTAAATCTCTTAGTCTGCTCGCGGATGATGCTGTCATTTTTGGTTGGTAAAGTCACCAGATGAGCAAAAGCAATTGCAAAATGATTTAGCTAAGACATCAGCATGGTGGAAATGTTGGCAATTGACCCTTAATAATGAGAAGAGTGAAGTCATTCATATGACCACTAAAAGAAATTCGTTAAACTTCAATTAGATGATAAATCAGTAGATTACATTAGATTAGATTAATACTTGTTTCATAGATCACGTATACGACATTTCGTAATGATGTGGAACGTGTCAGTTTAGTAAATGTTGTCTACACTTGACAATCAATACTGTAAAGCTTTTTTATTACATTTTAAATAAAAAAAATATCTAAAAAATCATCTACATTGTAGAAGGAGTTGCCATTCAGAAATTCCTTTAATTTCTTTTTAAATACTAGTTGGCTATCTGTCAGACTTTTGATGCTACTTGGTAAGTGACCAACGACTTTTGTGGCAGCATAATTCACCCCTTTCTGAGCCAAAGTTAGATTTAACCTTGAATAGTGAATATCGACCTTTTTCCTAGTGTTGTAGCTATGCACACTGCTATTACTTTTGAACTGGGTCGGATTGTTAATAACAAATTTAATGAGTGAATATATATATTGTGAAGCTACAGTGAAGATCCCTTGATCCCTAGATAAATGTCTTCAGGACGCTCTTAGGTGGGATCCAGCTATTATTCTGATTAAGCACTTTTGTGCAATGAATACTTTTGTACTCAATGTTGAATTGCCCCAGAATATGATACCATATGAAAGCAGTGAATGAAATTAGGCTTAGTGAGCTAATTTACTGAAATGTATATCACCAAATTTTGCAATGACTCTGATTGCATAAGTAGCTGACCTCAAACGTTTCAGGAGATCTCCAATATGTTTCTGCCAATTCAGTCCCTCGTCAATGCAAACACCTAAAATTTTTGAGTATTCTACCTTAGTTACAGATTTATGTTCAAAGTCTAAATTTATTAATGGTGTCATGCCGTTTACTGCATGAAACTGTGTATACTGGGTTTATCAAAGTTTAATGAGATCCATTTGTAGAGAACCACTTAATAACTTTCTGGAAGATATCATTTACAGTTTCATCAGTTAATTCCTGTTTGTCAGATGTGATAGCTATACTTGTATCATCAGAAAAAATACTAGCTTAGCATCTTCGTGAATGTAGAACGGCAAGTCATTAATATATATTAAGAACAGCAAGGGACCCAAGACCGAACCTTGTGGGACCCCATTTTTGATAACTCCCCAGTTAGAGCAATTAATTGTTTCATCTATATCATGTGAACTGCTTATTTCAACTTTCTGCACTCTTCCAGTTAAAGTATGATTTAAACCATTTGTGCACTGTCCCGCTCATACCACAAAAGATTATCTAGAAGAATCCCATGATTTACACAATCAAAAGACTGAGAGATCATAAAAAAACCAAACTGGTGATGTCCGGTTATTCAAAGCATTTAATATTTCATTAGTGAAGGTATACATAGCATTTTCCGTTGAAAAGCTTTTTTGAAAACAAAACTGACGTTTTGTAAGAACTTTATTTTTATTTTTACTAATATGTGAAGCAACTTGAGAATACATAACTTTTTCAGGCAGCAAATTCAACTAAATATCTAGGAACTACATTTCTAACAAACACTTAAAGAACACTTAGAAAATATTGTAGGGAAGGCGTATCAAAGGCTACGTTTCATTGGAAGAATACTTAGAACATGCAGCAGTTCTACTACAGAAACTGCCTACACTACACTTGCGCGTCCTATTTTGGAGTATTGCTGCGCATTGTGGGAGAGTTTCCCATCAAGAGGGACTGACTGAAGATTTAGAGAAAGATCAGAGAAGAGCAGCTCGTTTTGTATTATCGTACTATGGGGGAGAGAGTGCAACGGAAATAATGCACGAGTTGGGGTGGAAATCATTGAAAGAAAGGCGTTATTCGTTGCGACGAGATGTATTTGCGAAATTTCTTTCAACAATTTTCTCTTCTGAATGCGAAAACTTTTGTTAGCATCCACCTATACGGGAAGACATGATCATCAAAATAAGAGAAATCATGTTGTTGTTGTGGTCTTCAGTCCAGAGACTGGTTTGATGCAGCTCTCCAACCTACTCTATCCTGAGCAAGCCTTTTCATCTCCTCATAAGAACGACAACCCACATCCACTTGAATCTGCTTACTATACGCGTCTCTTGGTCTCCCTCTGCGATTTTTACCCCACACACTTCCCTCCAACGCTAAATTCACAATTCCTTGATGTCTAAGAATATGTCCTACCAATCTATCCCTTCTTTTAGTCAAGGTATGCCAGAAATTTCTTTTCTCCCCAATTCGGTTCAGTACCTCCTCATTAGTTACGCGATCCACCCACCTAATCTTCAGCATTCTTCTGTAGCACCATATTTCAAAAGCCTCTATCCTCTTTCTGTCCACACTGCTTATTGTCCATGTTTCACTCCCATACAAGGCAACACTCCATACAAATGCCTTCAGAAAGGACTTCCTTAGGCTTAAATCAATATTCGATGTTAACAAATTTCTCTTTTTCAAAAACGCCTTTCTACCCATTGCCATTCTGCATTTTATATCATCTGTACTGCGACCATCATTTGTTATTTTACTGCCCAAGTAACAAAACTCATCTACCTCCTTTATTGCTTCGTTTCCCAATCTAATTCCTTCAGCATCACCTGATTTTCTTACACTGCACTCCATTACCCTAGTTTTGCTCTTGTTAATGTTCATCTTATATGCGCCTTTCAGCACACTGTCCATTCCGTTCAATTGCTCTTCCAGGTCATTTGCTGTATCTGACAGAATTACTATGTCGTCGGCAAAACGCAATGTTTTTAATTCTTCACCCTGATCTTTAATTCCTTCTCCAAATTTCTCCTTGATTTCCTTTATAGCTTGCTCAATGTACAAATTGAACAACATTGGGGAAAGGCTACAACCCTGTCTTACTCCCTTTCCAACCACTGCATCCCTTTCATGCCCTTCAACTCTGACAACCGCTGTCTGGTTTTTATACAAGTTGTAAATAACCTTACGCTCCCTATATTTTACTCCTGCTTGCTTCAGAACTTGAAAGAGTTTATTCCAATCAACATTGTCAAAAGCCTTCACCAAATCTACAAAAGCTAGAAATGTTGGTTTGCCTTTTCTTAACCTATCTTCTAGGATAAGCCGTAAAGTGAGTATTGCCTCCCGTGTTCCTACATTTCTCCTGAACCCAAACTGATCTTCCTCAAGGTCGGCTTCTACCAGCTTTTCCATCCTCCTGTGTATAATTCGTGTTAATATTTTGCAACCATGACTTATTAAACTGATGGTTCTGTAGTTTTCACACCTGTCTGCACCCGCTTTCTTTGGAATGGGGATTATAACATTTTTCTTAAAGTCTGAGGGTACTTCACCTGTCTCATACATCTTACACACAATGTGAAACAATTTTGTCATGGCTGGTTCTCCCAGAGACTTCAGTAGCTCTGACGGGATATCATCTACTCCAGGGGCCTTGTTTCGACTTAGATCTTTCAGTGCTCTGTCAAATTCAACTCTCAGTATAGTATCTCCTATTTCATCTTCATCTACGACCTCTTCCCTTCCTACAATAGTGTTTCGAAGTTCATTTCCTTTGTAGAGCCCCTCTATATACTCTTTCCACCTTTCAGCTTTCCCTTCTTTGCTGAGAACTGGTTTTCCATCAGTGTCCTTGATATTCATAGAGCTGTTTTTCTTATCACCAAATGTTTCTTTTCTTTTCCGGTAGGCTGTATCTATTTTTCCCCTATTTATACATTCTTCTACATCCTTGCATTTGCCTTCTAGCCATTCCTGCTTAGCCATTTTTCACTTCCTGTCAATCTCATTTCTTAGTCGTCTGTACTCCATTTTGCCTGTTTCATTTACTGCATTTTTATACTTTCTCCTTTCATCGATTAAATTTAGTATCTCCTGTGATATCCAAGGATTCTTTGTAGGTCTTGCCTTCCTACCTATTTTGTCCTCTGCTGCCTTCACTATTTCATCTCTCAATTTTACCCATTCCTCCTCAACTGTTTTATTTTCCCCTGTTTCTGTCAATTGTTGCCTGAAGCTCCCTCTGAAATTCTTAAGAACTTCAGGTTCCTTCAATCATATCGAAAACGAAAATATTTTGGTGTTCCTTTTTCGCGCGAGCTATTAGAGAAGTGCATAGAAACGTCATAAAGCGGTTCTATGAATCCTCTGCCATGGGATTGAATGTGACTTGCAGAGTATTTATGTAGATGTGGACCAGCGACCTTTCTGGTCAGTATAGAGTTTGGCAAGCACGAAAACAGGGACTAGAAAACCTCGCCTCGTGCTGGCGACCATTATCGTGATGAAATGTAAGCCCAGGACGACTTGCCACGTAGAGCAAACAAAACAAGCTGTAGAATATAACCGACATACCGGCCGGCTGTAATGCCCAGTTTACAGGATGATTAAGCTAGTACTAAACAGATCATGTTGCGTGCCATCTAGCGACGTAAACGCGGAACTACCAGCATTTCATGAGCGGAGACGTCGTTTCGCACTAGCTAGTGGGCTATAGCCCTATACGACAGATTCTGAATTTGCTAGTAGCGACCTCAGTGCGCATGCGGAGTCAGTTTGTTGCGTTGCTTTTATATTTACGTGTGGAATCAGCTGCGTCCACATTGAAATTGCTTATTTTGTTTGAATCAATGGAGTGGAACAGTACTGCAATAGAGCTTTTGATTGAGGTATGGAGAGACGAATCTATGCTTTTAGACGCAGGTAATCTTCCCTATTATTTGGTATAATGACTGTTATTGTGAGGAAAAGAACAGAAGAGTGTGTTTTTTTTAATGAAGTTTGAATAATACTTATTGCTCAAGCAGTCAATAATAGTGTACCATATCAGAAAGGAGACGTTTGAGAGAATTGCACGAAAACTCAAGAGCATAATGCCAAAAGCTACACCGCATATGTGCAAAGCAATGTTTAGTTCGCTGAAGTCCCATTATGGAGCAGCATTTTTAAAAATGACAGTAAGAAGAGTGCCTACAGTTCACAAAATGTATATAGAATGGGTGTAGAATTTTTATGGAATCACATCACTTCATAGTCGAAAGCACAAATTAAACAAAGCTGAGAGTGCAACTCAAATGTAAATTTATTGCACCTTCGGCTTGGCGAAATACTCTCTCTCTCTCTCTCTCTCTCTCCCTCATCACGGTATTTCAGCGTAGAATTTGTACTTGGACAAAGGAAAGAATGTTGGTGAAAACATTCATATCGAAAAAGAAGTAGAAGAAGAAAAGAGAGAATCGAAATTCACTGGAGTCCTCCTGCATGAATTCCTTCTTCTCAACTAGGGGTGCATCCAATTTCTATTTCTTCTTCGCCGTTGTGTTCTAACAAACACTGCAACAGCATCTGCAACTGCAACCACTGACATTGCAAGCTTCACAAGTTGAATATTGTCAGCCACACATAAACATTTTGCGTACGCAATCACTAGCATGCTCAAATTTTCATAGAGGCGCCGCGGCCCGTGTTACACCCATATGTAGACGGAAATTTATTGCGTAAACCAAGGCTGTATGACCACAAGTCACTAGTACCGAGTTAGTACACTTGCAGCGGTGCCGTAGACCATAATCTTTATTATGAACGTTCTCCCGTGTAAACTGGATATACGGGTGACGACCAAAGAAGTCCTACTATGAAAAGGAACGGCACTTGAGACCGTCACTCCCGGTTGTCGGGTGGGCGACACTCAAAGCTGACCGGTGAGTTTCCAGACACTTCGTCGCTGGTCGTCCGGAATTCGTTTGAAGCAGGACTCATCACTGATGACAGTTCCAAGTACCTCTGTTAAAAAAAAGACAACATTGTTATATGAAAACTTTATTGGCACCACATGTAGCAATGTTTATTTTTCGACATAGCGGGCAAAATACACTGCTGGCCATTAAAATTGCTACACCAAGAGTAAATGCAGATGATAAACGGGTATCCATCGAACAAATATATTATACGAGAACTGACATGTGATTACATTTTCACGCAATTTATGGGCATACATCCTGAAAAATCAGTACCCAGAACAACCACCTCTGGCCGTAATAACGGCCTTGATGCGCCTGGGCATTGAATCAAACAGAGCTTGAATGGCGTGTACAAATACAGATGCCCATGCAGTTCAACACGATACCACAGATCATCAAGAGTAGTGACTGGCGTACTCTGACGAGCCAGTTTCTCGGCCACCATTGACCAGAAGTTTTCAATTGGTGAGAGATCTGGAGAATGTGCTGCTAGACAGGGCAGCAGTCGAACTTTTTCAGTATCAGAAAGGCCCGTACAGGACCTGCAATATGCGGTGGTGCATTATCCTGCTGAAATTTACGGTTATGCAGGGATCGAATGAAGGGTGGAGCTACGGGTCATAACACACCTGAAATGTAACGGCCACTGTTCAAAGTGCCGTCGATGCGAACAAGAGGTGACCGAGACGTGTAACCAATGGCACTCCATACCATCACGCCTGGTGATACGCCACTATGGCGCCAGTATGACTAACACACGCTTCCAACGTGCATTCACCGCGATGTCGCCAAACACGGATGCGACCATCATGATGCTGTAAACTAAATATGGATTCATCCGAAAAAGAAAATGACGTTTTGCCATTCGTGCACCCAGGTTCGTCGTTGCGTACACCATCGCAGGCGTTCCTGTCTGTGATGCAGCGTCAAGGGTAACCGCAGCCATGGTCTCTGAGCTGATAGTCCATGCTGCTGCAAACGTTGTCGAACTGTTCGTGCAGATGGTTGTTGTCTTGCAAACGTCCCCATCTCTTGACTCAGGGATCGAAACGTTGCTGCACGATCCGTTACAGCCATGCGGATAAGATGCCTGTCATCTCGACTGCTAGTGATACGAGGCCGTTGGGATCCAGCACGGCGTTCCGTATTGCCCCCCTGAACCCACTGATTCCATATTCTCCTAACAGTCATTGGATCGCGACCAACGCCAGCAGCAATGTCGCGATACGATAAACCGCAGTCGCGATAGGCTAGAATCCCGCCTTTATCAAAGTCGGAAACGTGATGGTACGCATTTCTCCTCCTTACACGAGGCATCACAACAACGTTTCGCCAGGCAACGCTGGACAACTGCTGTTTGTGTATGAGAAATCGGTCGGAAACTTTCCTCGTGTCAGCACGTTGTAGGTGTCGCCACCGGCGCCAACCTTGTGTGAATGCTCTGAAAAGCTAATCATTTGCATATCACAGCACCTTCTCCTTTCGGTTAAATTTCGCGTCTGTAGTACGTCATCTTCGTGGTGTAGCAATTTTAATGGCCTGGAATGTACTTCCCTTTAATACCCTTAACGGCTACATACACTCGTGAGCTCATGTTACAGGTAAAACACGCTTACAAGCCTGGAAATTAGATGAATGAGAGTCTGGCTGGAACTCTAGAAGCACTGCAAGACGTAAACAGTCTGAAATTGCGCTACATTGACCCTACTCGAGGTATGGTACACTTATTAACAGGTCAAGGCCGATATTCGAAACATATAGTAACACAGCAGTCTGCGAATATGGAGAGGAAGAAACTGCTGATCATATCATTCTCAGCTGCTCCGTTTCCATTTAGAGAGCGTATGCAGTCAATTAGATTGCAATCTGCAAACAGTAGTTAATGGTCGCGGCGGAACGGTCGAGCGCATTGAGGCGCTATGCTATGCGGTGCGAGGCCGTTCCCCGTCGGGGGTTCGAATCCCACCTCGGCCAAGGATGTTTGTCTTTAGTATAAGCTAGTCCATAAGTAGTTTGTAAGTTTAGGGACTGATGACCCCGCAGTTAAGTCCCTTAAGCTTCACAAACATCTGAACAGTTAATGTGGTTGAGGTACAATACTAAAAGGCAACTGCTTAGCCGCGGTGGAGTAGCCGAGCGGTCTAAAGCGTCTCGCTGCGGAGCGCGCGGTTGCTCGCCATTGAGGTTCGAGTCCTCCCTGGGGCATGGGAGTGTGTGTTTGTCCTTAGGTTAGTTTACCTAGGTTTAAGTAGTTTGTAAGCTACGGACTGATGTCCACGCAGTATGGTCAGATAGATTTACAGACATTTGAACATTTTTGAGCAACTGCTTAATTTCAAATCAAAAAGTTTAAATGGATGTTCCTAATGTCAAAAATAATCTCTATAGCTTAGATGAAATATAAGAACACACAATAAATAAACTGTATATATTTAAAAAAATTTAACTGAAATAAATGCTTTAGCTACCCACACGGATATATGTAGATTTGAGGATTTTGCCGAGGCACGCATATATCAGTGTGGGTACTGTAGATTATTATGGTTATAGTAGATCAAGAAGTAGTTACTGTCCTTAGTCGGCAAACCTCGAGTTTTTTGGAGATTGTCAGTAACATATTTCTTCAATTCGAATTGGAAGAATTCACTTAAACCGTGGAATAATTATTGTATTTTAAGATTTTTGTAAATTTTCAGTGTTTTAAATTATTTTTTTCATTAATAGCACTTAACATAGGTAACAGCTGCATCTGTATTTATAAAACAGTGTATAACAGTATTCATTATGTATGAACTGTTTAGCGTTTCTTGTGGCAATAAATTGACTTGAATTGTACACATGCTTTTAGTTTTGTACACATGTTTACATTTGAATTTGTATGTTTCATTGGCCTCGTTGTAGGGGAAAGGGTTGTACTTTGGGTTGGTTTTACCTTGGGAAACTTTTTACTAAAGGCAGTGCACTCTAGTAGAAACTTTAAGAACTATGAAATAAAATTGTCAGGCCTATTTTCAGAGGGAATAGGAGGCCATGTTGTATTTAGATGGAGTTTGAGATCTGAGGAGGAGTTTTACAAGTTTTCGTGTTTGAAAGTAAAATTTAGCCACTACCCTTAGAAGATATAAATTAAAGATAAGTATCATTATTGATGTTTCTTAAATACCGTTTTGTAGGGCATTGTTTAAGTACGCAATTGATACCATAAGTTATAAAGATATAAATGTGTACATAGGTTTGGATACTGTTTTCTGTTATTGTGTTTTTAGTTTTACCTTGGGACACTTCTCTGGTTGGACATTGGGACACCTGGAAGTTGTATGATTGTCACTGGTCCACCAGAAAAACAAAGAATTGAAGAGAAAACTGAAAGAAAGCAAGATAAAGAAGTCATCTCAAAGGAAGAAGCCACTGAACGGACAAAGGAGTTTTCATCTTCCACTTATTTTGATGAAGAAATTCCCGAGCTAGGCAGTAGCTCTGGAGGTAGCATATTTGATTTGTCATCTGAAGAAGAGGAGTTCTCATCCTTCTTTCCATCTAGAAATGTAACACTTTCTAGTTCTCAAGGTAGATGCGTCTTGTTAAAATTTGACATCAGTGGCAGATCTCATGTTTACTATGCAGAGAAAGCACAGAGAAAGATGTAACTGAAATTCTTAAGGACGCAAAGGACCAATTTGTATTCTCTAATGTTGAGAACATCATCATTGTTAGACTAACAAACATTTACTACGTAATTCCAATATGATTTTTTCATTCATAAAACTAAGACATTGGAATACATCACCATGTCCCAAGATAAAACCAGCACTGTCCCAAGGTTAAACCATAGGTTGTACCTTGGGACAAGTGTCACAAAAGTCTTTATAGGTGATTAATTGTGTAAATATTGGAGCTAGCGTAAACTGCTGTGCGTTCAACATTACCTAAAATTGATTCACGGACGTCTTGTAGAAGCCTCTTCAAAGAACTGGGTATATTAACTACTGCCTCTCAGTATATTTATTCCTTAATGAAATTTGTCATAAATAATATATCCCTTTCCCCAACAAACAGCTCAGTTCATGCATACAATACTAGAAATAAAAATGATCTACACAAGGATTTAAAAGCACTTACTTTAGTTCAAAAAGGGGTCCACTACTCAGGAACACACATTTTCAATAATTTACCATCAAGTATAAAAAATTTAGCTACAAATAAAGATCAGTTTAAGAGGAACCTAAAAAACTTTCTAGTGGCCAACTCCTTCTACTCCATTAGTGAATTTATAAATTGTACCAAATGATGCATGCACTCATACTATATTAGTATTATTATATTATCAGCAAAAAAAAAAAAAAAAACCTTAAAAATTATGTATCTGTATTTATAAGTGTATGTATTTGTATTTATATTATCAGTATTATCTGTTATTCAACTTGTAAATTTTGTTTCTTGACATGTTCCACATCCACGAGGATCCCCTCAATATGGATCTACGGAACAAATAAATAATCTAATCTAATCTAATGCCTATGATGGGATAAATTTTCAAATTTCTTGTAAAAATATCATAGTATAAAAAAATTAAAATGTAAAAAATGTCCCAACGTACAACCCTTTCCCCTATAATACATATTAAAAATCGGTAGTTACGTTGTAGCGTTCACGTATATATATAACTATATCTTCGAAATAGCAGTACTTGTATCTAGATACGTAATATCGTACGAATAAAAAGAATGTGGCGTAATATACAGGGATGAAAGTGATCTAACAAAGGCATTTTTGTGTGAACAACAGACACGGTAGGGTTGCTTCACCCACGCACGCGTTATCAGAAAAATCCAATAGCGTTAAATTCTGTAGCACCGAGTTCCAATTAAAAGCAAACACAAAAGGAAACTGTAGCGTGCCGTCTGCAGCTGTGGACTTTTATGGCGTTATTTAAACTGCGCGACATCGCCCGGTATCAAAGTCAATAGTCGTAATTGCGCGTTCTTTCGCATTTACGCGTAATCGGATACGGCAGCTGCCTGCGCCGTGTTTAGGAACAAACGGCTTCGCTTCTGCCACCGGGCAGTACGATACGGCAGCGTAAAGCAGCGCGTGATTCCGACAGCTGCTGAAAAATCAAAGGTCACTTGCTGCCTCTGTCTGGCCCATCTGAATTAATCGCTCTCACATTTACGACAGGGCAGGACAGGGCTAATGCCTCAGTATGAGCTTTACCTGGTAATCTGCTGCTGCCTCACATTGTAATCTCACGTCCCGATCAACGAACGGCGTGACGTTACTTATCTTTTTCAACGATTACCTACTGACATAAGCTGCTAAAATTACTTCGTACTTTGGTCGGTAATGGTGGTCTAGTGTGAAAGTACCTGCCTGTAAATCCGTGAGCCGAGCGCTTGAATTGAGGATGGACCGCAAAATATTTCACTTTGCATCCTGTTAGCAAAATGCTTCGTCTACTTTGTTGTCACCTATTTCGATAGGATGTTAAGGTATAAAAATTGAATATTGAAATTAACAGCTGTAGTAGGTGGAAATTATGTGATTGGAAGGGCTGGTATCGGGCACAATTATTACTTTAAGAAAAATTTATTTAGATACAATGACAGAATCAGTGTTAACAGTTATTTGGAACTGAAGGTTAAAAAAAAAGATCCTTTCATATAATAATTAACTGACAGCTGTGATATTTTTAAGTAATAATCAAATAACGTATCGATAATTATTTTAAGTGACAAGCAACTTAACTGACAATTATGTAAAATTTTAGAAAATCACAGAATGGAAATTGTCAGACCTCATAGTGCTTTAATTACTTCCAGAAGGTTATTAATAATTACGTGAAACTACGGTCGGGGGTACGAATTCCCCTTCGGGCATGGATATTTGTGCCGTCCTAGTTCGTAAGTAGTTCATAAGTAGTTTGTAAGTTTAGGGACTGATGACCCCGTAGTTAAGTCCCATAGACTACACAAACATTTGAGCATTTTTTGAATTACGTGAAGTCTCAGAAAATCACAAAGAGAATATTGTAACTGAAACTGTAATTATTTTTTTTGATAATAGGCAATAACAAATTAAAAATTATTTTAGGTGATAAACCAATAGTCAGTTGATTGACAATTGCGTGAAATTTGAGAAAATCACAAAACAGAAAGTAGTATAGCTTCACCATGAAAAGTAGCAGTTAGAATCACTCGCAGATAACAATTAATTTCAAAAAGAGCAAAGTTATTATCAATTACATGACATTTCAGATAATGACAGGATAGAAAATTGACCTTACGATGAAAACTAGCAGTTGCGTATCTGAGTAACATGTGCTTCTTTCCAATCCTTTGGAACGCGTCGCTCCTCTACAGACCTTCGATACACCGCTGCTGGAAAGGGGCAAGTTCCTTCGCATACTCCGTGTAAAACCCAATCGGTATTCCATCAAGTCCAGCGGCCTTCTCTCTGTTGGCGATTCTCTCTGTTTGAGTGTACTTATTACGTAAATTGGTGTTGTGTAAAGAAGAAATGGGTATCAAAAATTTCCAGGATAAGTTGGCTCCTTCTTCAAGTTAATTAGTGAGTTTTTGTTTTTGTTTATAAAAGTGTTTTAAGTCATGACTGTTTACAGTTGGATATTGCGATTCATTTTATTTACGTAACCACCCCCATTAGCTTATTATTAAAAAAAATGTTCAAATGTTTGTAAAGTTTATGGGACTTAACTACGGGGTCATCAGTCCCTAAACTTACAAACTACCTATGAACTACTTACGAACTAGGACGGCACAAATATCCATGCCCGAGGGGGGATTCGAACCCCCGACCGTAGTGGCCGTGCTGACCGTGACTTGAGCGCCTCAGTCACCTCGGCCACCGCGGCCGGCTAGCTTATTATTCTCCGGACGTTTAAAGACGGTAACTTTTGGGGCACAGTCGTAATTTGCTCTACATTTCGGCACAGAACAGCATTTTGTTAGTAAAAAACAGCTCACACGTTGTTCTCACACACACAAATCGTCCAGCGTAGCGATCACACCGTACACAACACCATTTTACGTAATAAGTACACTCCTGAACGAAAGAATACACTATAAACAGCGCGCACTGCTAATGTGTACAATCTTTCAGAGGACTCTAAGCCTCTCACCGCCGCCATGTTGTGACGTCGTGCGGAGGCTTTCTTCTGTAGTGGGTGCTGGCTGTATGTGCCCGCGGATTGTCGTGCAAAATGATGGTTTGGCTGCGATGAAAGTGTTGCCGCTTCTTTCGCAAAGTCCAGAGATTCGACAGGCAGTAGACTTCTTCATTCGCGCCATCAACAGAACAGGCTCTGCTCACGGTATGCTAAGCCCCCACATCACTGCAATGGTTTTACACAACGCTTGAAGGACAGTAACAGGTGCAAACATGCAACGCTTATGTATCGGTTGTGAACAGTTGCCACTATTTAAGTTCCAGCCCTCATATATATATATGTGTGTGTAATATGTTACGAAAGCAAAAAGAACTTCACTACAAATAAAACCCTTTCGAGCAGTGGTGTATCGAAGGTCTGTAGAGGAGCGACGCGTTCCTAAGAATTGGAAAAAAGCACATGTTACTCCCGTTTACAAGAAGGGTCGTCGATCAGATACGCAAAACTATAGGCCTATATCTTTGATATCGCTCAGTTGCAGGATTTTCGAACACATTTTGCGTTCGAATATTATTTCGTTTCTGGAGACCGGAAATCTCCTTTGTAGGAATCAAAATGGTTTTCGAAAGCAACGATCATGTGAAACTCAACTCGCCCTGATCATCCAGGAGGGCAGTAGAGACAGGGTCCCAGGGAGACGCCGTGTTTCTTCAGTTCTGCAAGGCGTTCTATACCGTCCCGTACCTTCGCCTTATGAACAAAGTGCAAGCGTGTAGAACATCAGACAAACTGTGCGACTGGATTGAGGAGTTCCTAGCTAACAGAACGACGCGTGTCATTCTCAACGGAGATCAGCTTCAGACGTTAAAGTGACGTCAAGCGTGTTAGAGGACCACTGCTTTTCACTATATATATATATATATATATATATATATATATATATATATATATATATATATATATATATATATATATGAGGCGCTCGGGGTAAGCCACATGAAGTAAACTTTGCAGTCGAGGCATTTTAAGGCTCACAAAATTCCGTAATTCAGGTGATGGACTTAAGATGTATGTTTATTCTGTTGTAAGGTACAGTATACATTAAGGTATTCTCCCACGAAACGAAACATTTTTAAGTACGGCTTATAGTTAAAAACAATGTTAAGGATAAGTAGTACGTATAATACTGTGGCTTGTCGTTATATAGCAGCAAAGTATCAGTGCCAACATTTACCTACACAGCTGACAAGTCAAGTCTCTGTCAGCGTAATCTAGAACACTTCCACCAATTAATTTCGGTTCGTCAACCTGTGCTGTGGCTTCGGACTGAGTAAGGAATAAATAATATCCTTGATGCACCGTAGGTATATATGGATGCGGGCCCGTGACGTGAGACAGTTTCTTTCTTGGATAGAAACATGCCCATGACTTTTGTGGTGCCCCTTTGGTCTTTTTTTTTTTACGAACTCTCTACCACTACCCTCTTACTGTACGACGTTTTCCACTCTTCCTCTTGATTTAAGTAGCCCATGAACGGAGAGAAATGTCGCCATACACACTTTGCACCTTAACATAGAGAGCGGTAAGCTTTTGAGAAGACTGCTCCTTCTTCCTTTTCTTTGGGTAGGAGCGCTTTGGAGGTGCTGCTGAGATACACCAAAAGGTGTAGTTTTGTTTTGCGCATCAAAATTCCCTAAGTCCGAGAGGCCATGGAATATTGTGGAAGACGCTTCTCCTATCTTCTTCATGCATTGACGACGGCTGGTATGTGGGGTCCAATGTCTCTGGTAGCTACTTTCCTTTTGGTTGTAACGCTGGTGTACTCCTGGCCCTTAAAAATATTATGATGTTCTTGTTACAACATTTGTATGAAACAAATCTATTAGTCGTAATAATAATATAAAAATATTCTGTGCTGGCCCACCGAAATAATAATAATAATAGTTACTATTTACATAAAATATTCTTTGATGTCTATACAAGATTTGTCGGTGTTTACGTTCAGCCCTTTTACTCGGCTCTGGTGTCCGCTGGCAGCATCGACGCCTTGAATGTTAGCAGGAGGCATGGTTGCCTTTGAACAGGAAAAAATTACAAATACCATGAACCTAAAAAACTACACTGAACGTAACAGTAATTTATAGCTATCTAATGGCAAGCCACAATACGCGCTACGGCAGACACGTAGTGATGCCCATCACAAGTATAACTATCGTTTACGGTTAATGGACGCCAGATACATATCTTAGAAATTGTCCTCTACTTCCTGCGTGCATTATTAGTATTTAGAGCGTACTGCTCTGCCATGATAAGCCACATTAACTACATGTCACAATATGGCATACCAAATAATTACATTTTGTTGATGCTTATCTCTGATAATGAATATGCTTACTATATTCATCTCTTGGTCTCCATCTGCGATTTTTACCCCACACACTTTCCTCCAACGCTAAATTCACAATTATTTGATGTCTAAGAATGTGTCCTACCAATCGATCCCTTCTTTTAGTCAAGGTATGCCAGAAATTCGTTTTCTCCCCAATTTTGTTCAGTACCTCCTCATTAGTTACGTGATCCACCCATCTAATCTTCAGCATTCTTCTGTAACACCACATTTCAAAAGTCTCTATCCTCTTCCTGTCCTCAATGTTTATCGTCCTTGTTTCACTCGTATACGAGGCAACACAACACAAATGCCTTCAGAAACGACTTCCTTAGGTTTAAATCAATATTCGATATTAAAAAATTTCTCTTTTTCAAGAACGCTTTTCTACCCATTGCCATTCTGCATTTTATATCCTCTGTACTGCGACCATCATTTGTTTTTTTCTGCCCAAGTAAGAAAAAATTACCGCCTTTATTTATTCGTTACCTAATCTGTTCTACAATTATTGGCTGATAATGATGTAGTAAATTGTTACAAATTAGTTTTTATTTACGGTAGTGTATGTACCAAGTTTTATGGTGATACAGGTTGTCCAGAAAGAGCTCCCTGATTTCAAAATTAAATATCTCGAAAACAAACGATAGAGTATTGCAGTAAACGGTATGTTTATTGTGAAATAAGTTTATACAGCAGTTTCAAATAATAGTTACAAAAGCTGCTAACAGATGGCGCTGTACGCTGTACAGCTCATGTCAGCATACATAATTGAAATAATCGTATGAAAACACTCTTTGCAAACAATCACATCACAATGTTTTCAAAATGTTCACCATTCGTACTACAGAGGTGGCGCAAACGAAGAACGACATTCGCCATCACATTTCGTATTGTGTCAACCGAAATGGATTCAAATGCCACAGAAATCGCCGATTCAAGCTCGTCCAGCATGGCGGGATGCTTCGGGTAGACCATGTCTGCGCCCCACAGAAAAAAGTCACGGAGGCAGATCCGGCGAATATGGAGGCTAAGCCATGCCTGCACCAGTAAATGTGGGATATTCCAAAGCAATGACTCGATTTCCGAAGTATTCCTCAAGAAAGCGAAACACTTGTTCGGTCCGATGTGGTCGGGCTCCACTTGCATAAACCATTCAACACCAGGTCGATCCGCTAACGCTTGCTGTTTGGCGACATATTGTTCCAAAATTGCAACGTAACTTGCACCGGTGACCGTTTCTCGAATGAAAAAAGGCCCAATAATACCTTTGCTGCATACTGCAGCCCACACAGTAACTTTAGGAGAATACACGGTTTCCGCTTCACGCCAAAATTGCCAGTTCTTCTTATTCACATATCCATTCAGATGGGAGTGTGCTTCATCTGTAAACCAGATGCAACCAATATAAAATCCTTCACTATCAGTCATTGTGAGCATCTGATTAGCAAAGGCAAACCTTTGTTACACGGCTCGTACGAGTATGGCCTGGTACGTTTGAATTTTGAATGGAAACATGTGTATGCTCTTTCTCAGTATTTTCTTCGTGCTGGAACGCTTCAAACCAGTCTCAGATGCAATTCTACGGACGGATGACATTGAATTTCGCTGAATAATTCCAGAAACTGTGGCGATATTTTCAGGCGTAAGTGCGGTTTGCTTGCGGCCAACATGCCCCAGTAGATCATCAGTTACGCAGCCTGTTCGATGAAATTTTGCGAAGAGCGTACAAATGGTTTTGTGCATCGGGTCCTTTTGGAACTAAATCGTTCTTGAAAACTTCGACTAACACCGTAGGACTCTCTTCTAACCTGTGGTACTCTAGCACCAGAAAAATGCCTAGTTCAATGGAGTACATGGTTTTAATCTCTTCCTTTGGTACGCTAACTTTCTTTCATGTTTCAATAGTGGAACTGATCGCTCTGGGCTTCGGATCACTATTTATACTAGGCATTACGTATGGCGATTACAGCGCCATCTTTTCGCAGCTTTTGTAACTACTATTTGAAACTGCTGTATAAACTTCTTACAGCTTTCACAATAAACATACCGTTTACTGCATTCCTCTATCGATCTTTGTTTTCGAGATATTTAATTTTGAAATCAGGGAGTCCTTTTCTGGACACCCTGTAAGTCTGACGCTGTCTGTAGTAAGGTTAACTCTACCATGCACCGTAGACGGTGATGTTCCTCTTGTTTTAAAGTGTGCTAAATTTTATCACGCTTTTATCTATGTGGATGGCTATTATTGGGCTGTGCTCCGAGACGAGCAGTACCTGCCCTGCAGACACTCCGGCCTGAAGCACACTGGGTTAGCTGTGTGCTCGAGACGCGGCCCTCGCTGACGTAATGAAATGGCACGAGCGCCTCCGCCATTGAGAGCGCGTTGGTCCCCGAGAGGCGGTCGGTGGGGTTGGGGAGGGGAGGGGGGGAAAGAATTTCAATTAGAGGGGAGGAAAGCCAGCCACGGGTCGGCGCCGTCTCGTGGCGGGCCGTGGAGAGCAAAGTAACGCCGGGCCAGCCGCGCCGCGCACCTAACGAGCCATTACCAGGGCAGCCGCAGCCGGCAGCCAGTAGCAGAGAACAAAGCGGTTCACCGACCGCTGTTCCACTGTAGCTGCCAGTCTGGGCCGCTCTCAGCGCCACTACACTATACTGTCCAGTGTCCGCCGCCCTCAGTCAACTGGACTAACAGTCTCTCTCCCTATTCGTTCAGTCGACTCCGTGACCTCACTAACCAGACCACGCCAGTTGTTTCGGTCTTGCAATTTTCCCCGCAGACTTTCCAGGTTATAAGACCTCACATCTGCGATGCCAACGATCCATCTCATCCTCTGACATCCTTATCTTTTATTATGTGTTTTTGACGACGCTACAGAGTTCAATGAATGAAATAAATCCCAATTTGCGATCAGTTATGGCTTCACTGTACGTGCAGGGAAGTGCAGTCGGGCTGGTCACTGTGTCCTCGGTGGCGGAGTGGTCAACGCGTCTCCCTAGTTAGAAGGAGATCCCGGGTGCGAATCCCGGCCGGGCACAAATTTTCATTCGCCGAACTTTAGTATTCTATCTCAACCTAGTATAGTGGAGCCATAAATGATCGCAAATTGCGATTTATTTCATCCTCTTTTTCTAGTGCCTTCGATCTTCCCCAGTATTAATTTTAAAATTTTCCGGGCTATTTTGCCGTGGTCTTGTAGCTTTCTTATCAAAACCCAACTTTCGTCACCATTTGCGGAGGACATTCTCATGGAGGAACGTGGTCTTTTTAACGTCTGACATACAACCACGACCCCCTTAAGAATGTCCTCCGTAGATGGGGACGAAACATTCGGTTTTAATAACAAATCCGAAAGACTAGGACATAATAGTCCGGATAATTTTTAACAATATTGACATTTCCGTCCGTGAAAGTTTACATTTGATGGGTATTTGTTTTTCTTTCTTCTTTTTTTTCGTACAGAGGCATCTTTCTTCATCATATGTTCAAAGGTGTAGAGAAAGGTGGTGTAGAGAAGGAGCGGAGAGTGTTGAAAACAAACGAGTCGCCAGGTCCAGATGGGGTAATATGGCGGTTTTACAAAGAGCCCTCGGCGGCATTGGCCCCTTACTTAGCTTGCATTTGTCACAAATCTTTGATCCAGCGCAAAAGTACCAGGTCACTGGAAAAAGTCACAGGTAACTCCCACGTATAACAAAGGCAACAGAACGGATGCACGAAATTACAGAGCTAAATCATTAACATCAGTTTTCTGTAGGATTCTTGTGTTATCAGTTCTAATATAGTAAATTTCCTTGAGACAGAAAGGCATTTGACACATTACCTCACTACAGACTTCTAACGGAAGTACGAGTGTATGGAATAGGTACCCAGATATGTGAGCGGCCTCTGCGGCCTCCAGGACGCGTTCTCACAAGGACGTGCAATTCTGGGAAGTTTCCCCAGGTGGTCTGTTCACTCTGCGAGCCCACGGCCGACGCCGCCAAACGGGAGCGCCTCTGCTCAGCAGTATCCGACCAACGGCCCTCTCGAAACGCTGCCTCCTTCCTTTCACTAACACCGCCTAGAAGGCAAGGCCTCACAACTGGCCTCAAGGCCTACGAGAGAGACAGGCCCCAGCGCAGACGTTGTGCCACGTAAGCAAGGCAGTCCTGAGCCGGCGCGATCGCTAGCTGGTTGGCCAGCCGCTATGAGGCAGTGGGCAGTGCCCCAGCGGCCGGCCAATCGGCTAGCGTTCGCGCCGGCTCAGGACTGCCCTTGTTACATCACATGGCGTGCGCGCCACGGCCTGTCTTTCTCGTTGGCCTCAGAGAAACCGCGAACGCAAGCTGACTGGCTGGCTGCTAGGGCATGGCCACTGCCTCTTAGCGGCCGGTCAGTCAGCTTGCGTTCGTGGCTTCTCGGCGTGTGACAGGCACAGCCAGGTGTGAGGCCTTGTTTTCTGGGTGGTGTTGTTTTTAACCTTGTTCACTCAACCTGTCGGCTGTCGGCTGGTGCATCACGTGTTCCATATGCTACTCCTGTGACCATGTAACGCACATAGCTTTGCTGTTGTGTAATTTTGCACAAACTTCCAACTGATTTTGTTGCGCTAGCTATCTGACAGTGTACCCATGGCTCCTGCCTAACAGCCAGTCGCATAGTAGTCAGAGAGATGTCCTTCGCCGAATTCAGATATGTTTCTGCAACGTTACTTAACCCAATGTAGATACATCACCTGTATGGGAAACATATATGTAAACATTGCTAACCGGCCGCGGTGGCCGTGCGGACTGAGGCGCTCCAGTCACGGTCTGCACTGCCACTATGGTCGGGGGGTTCGAATCCCCCCCCCCCCCGTTCTTAGTACAAACTAGTTCATAAGTAGTTTGTAAGTTTAGGGACTGATGACACAGTAGTTAAGTCCCATAAGCTATACAAACATTTGAATTTGAAACGTTGCTAGTAAGGACAAACGGGGTACAAATTTGGTGTCACTAGCTACTGAAAGTAAACACGATTTCTATGTACTTAATTTATTTAACCAAAAAAGAAAAAAAATGCGTATTAAATAAATTTGAATTTTAAAAGAATCCAGATTTGTTAGGATAGAAAGCAAGTTGTTAATTGGATGAATAAAATTTTTAATTGAACTTCAAGATAAAGAAAACTGCACTCGGCAAAAATGACTGAAACACCGCACCTAACGTGACTTTAAATTAACAAATGAAGCTGCAGATAAGCTCGAGAATGTCACACTAAATTAGTGATCTAAGCAGAAGCAATTCACACAGTACCGTTTCTTGAATTGGTTGCAAGCTGGTGCGCTGTCGCTGGAAACAAACCTAACTTGCCTGACTGGATCAACTTCTGTCGACCGAAATATTTCCTATGTCTCAATGATGTTGACAACACCTAACTCTTCCTACTCCCGCTATTGGCGTGGTACGCTGATTGCATAAATCAACCCACCGCGATGCCACTGCAATTCGCCCACAGGCGTTAACTATCTCTCTCTGTCTGTATTCGCGTCAGACAAAAAGTGGCTGACCACCACAGCGAATATCGCACCATATAATTACTCTTAATAAGAGGTAATTTCAGATTTGCTTTCCACAGAGCAGCTCTTTTCAGTAAAGCACTGAAAAAGAGTTTTCTCTCTCTCTATCTCTTGGTCCACACTCGAAAACGCGCAAATCGCGCCCACGGAGTGCTCGCTCGCCTTCGACACAACCTGTCGCCGCCAGACCGACGGCTGGGGTGTTTCACTGCTGCCGCCGCTCACCGACAAACATACCCCCCCCCCTCCCCCCCACTCACGATACGTCACCTACCGGAGACGCGCTTTTGTTTGGCCACGAACCGGCCAATAATGCACACGCCAACATCGCGTTGCACCATAATTTGTAAGCATCTGAAATCGTTGCCAAGTACTGTCTGCAATGGTATTTTAACTATGTATGAACTGTTACTTGCTTCAGCCTCGAGAAAAACTAATTATCGTACTCGCGATTTAATGCCGTACTTCGAATAATAACTTCTTTCAAGCAATAAATAAAGCAATTAACATATCAGATATCACTTGTATGCAACAAATACTGTGTTAAAGGTCCGAATATGTAGGACAATGCGTCTAAATGACTTGAATCCTTACAATCCCGCCAGCCTTCAGCTCGTGGGAACGGTCAGCCTTCTTTCCCACAGCCACGAAAACTCCGTCGTTTACTGAGGCAACAGCGACGTTCACAAATGCAACTGAAGGTTGTGATAGACAATATGAAAAGGTTGTATGCTACTGCACTATTATCTTCCTGACCACTAGTGGAATTTCCACGTAAATGTTATTCGTTCAAATTTAAAAAAAAAAAAAAAAAAAAAAAAAAAAAAAAAAAAAAAAAAAAAAAAAAAAAAAAAAAAAAAAATAAATAAATAAAAATAAATAAAAAAATAATAAAAAACCATGTGAACAGGCTGTCTCCCCGCCTCACAGTGAGGACAACTGTCTGCGTATATAGTGTGAGGACTTTTTTTTTCTTAATGGACATAACTGCGGGGTCATCAGTCCCTAAACTTACAAACTACTTTATGAACTACTTTATACTAAAGACGACACAAACATCCATGCCCGAAGAGGGATTTGAATCCCCGACGGAGAGTGGCCTCTACATCTACATCTACATAGATACTCTGCAAATCACATTTAAGTGCCTGGCAGAGGGTTCATTAACCACCTTCATAACTTTTCTCTGCCGTTCCATTCTCTAATAGCGCGCGGGAAGAAAGAACACCTAAATCGTTCCGTTTTCGATCTGATTTCTCTTATTTTATTGGGATGGTCATGTCTCCCTAAGTAGGTGGGTGCTAGCAAAATATTTTCACATTCAGAACTAAAAGTCGGTGATTGAAACTTCGCAAACAGATCACGCCGCAATGAATAACGTCTTTCTTTTAATGATTTCCACCCCAATTCGTGCAACATTTCCGTGACGCTTTCCCCCCCGTAACGTGATAAAACAAAACGAACTGCCCTTCTCTGAACCTTCTCAATATCTTCCGTCAGTCCCACCTGGTGAGGGTCCCACAAGGGGCAACAGTACTCCAGGAGAGGACGCACAAGTGTGATGTAGGCAGTCTCTTTGGTGGAGCTGGTGCATCGTCTAAGCGTTCTGCCAATGAAACGTAACCTTTGGTTTGCCTTCCCCACAATATTTTCTGTGTGTTCTCTCCAGTCAAAGTTGTTCGTAATTGTAACTCCTAGGTATTTGGTAGAATTTACGACCTTAAGGTTTGACTGATTTATCGCGTAATTGAAGTACAGCGGATTTCTTTTAGTGGTCATGTGTATTACTTCACACTTTTCTTTATTTAGTGTCAATTGCCAATTTTCGCACCTAGTAGAAATTTTGTCTAAATCGCTTTGCAGTTGCTTTTGATCCTCTGTTGGCTTCACTAACCGATAAACGACAGCACAGCATCATCCGCGGTCTAAGGGAGCTATTCAGATTATCTCCTAAATCGTTTATAAACACGAGGAAGAGTAGGGGACCAATAACGCTTCCCTGTGGAACGCCAGATATCACTTTGTTTTACTCGATGACTTACCGTCAATTACAACGAACTGTGTCCTTTCTGATAGGAAATCGTGAATCCAATCGCACAATTGGGGAGATATTCCATAAGCACGCAATTTCATTAGAAGCCGCTTGTGGGGTACAGTATCAAAAGCCTTCCGGAAATCCAGTAATATGGAATCGATTTGAGATCCCTTGTCGATGGCACTTAACACTTCATGTGAATAAAGGGCAAGCTGTGTTTCGCAAGAGCGATACTTTCTGAATCCGTGCTGACTATTGGTTAATAGGTCGTTCTCTTCGAGGTAGTACATAATATTCGAACAAAGTATATGTTCCAAAATCCTACTGCAAATCGACGTCAATGAGATAGGCCTGTAATTTTGGGGATCACTCCTATTGCCTTTTTTGAATATTGGAGTAACTTGGGCAACTTTCCAGTCTTTGGGTACGGATCTTTCGCTGAGTGATCGGTTGTAAATTATAGCTAAGTACGGAGCTATTGCATCAGCATACTCTGAGAGGAATCTAGTTGGTATACAATCTGGCCCGGAAGATTTATTTTTGTTTAGTGACTTAAGTTGTTTTACTACTCCAGGAACATCTACTTCTAAGTTTCGCATGCTGGCAGCTGTTCTTGGATTGAATACTGGAGTGTTCACTTCGTCTTCTTTGGTGAAAGAATTTCCTCGTGTATCGTAGCATAGCGCGTCAATGCGCTCGGCCACTCCGCCGCGGCAGGACGTTTTTCTGAACGTTTGAAAAGTTACGATATACACTTCGTGGGATGTGGGAAACCGCCTAAAAAGCACATCCAGGCTGGCCGGCACGCTCCCATCATTACTTTTTGTTTTTTTTGTTTTTTTGTTTTTTTGTTTTTTGTTTTTTTTTGTTAAGCTTATGGGACTTAACTACGGGGTCATCAGTCCCTAGACTTACAAACTACTTATCAACTACCTTATACTAAGGACGGCACAAATATCCATGCCCGAGGGGGGATTCGAACCCCCGACCGTAGTGGCCGTGCAGACCGTGACTGGAGCGCCTCAGTCCCCTCGGCCACCGCGACCGCCCCCCCCCCCCTCCCATCATTACTGATTCGGACTGTAACCTGAGCTGACGCCAGTCCCTGTTTTGGAAGAGGGCGCTTCAACACTTTCCACTGTCAGAGCGGGTGTCTTAACATAACGTAACATAGCATAACATAACATAACATAACATTCCTAAAAAGTCTAGAAAATAATTTCACATCCGATTACCTTACCTTGTTCTATCTTGTGAGTGAAGCAGATTTGATAATTTCTAAACGTTTCTCTACAAAAAAATAAGAAAAGCTAAGATTTTAAGTGATTTTTCAAGTAAGGTATGTTCATGTTTCTTATAAGGTTACATATTGTTTCCATCAGAAGGTTTTTATTTAATTCCTTTGATTAGAAAATGTTAAACATTAAGTATTTGCTTCTTACCTGAGTTTCCCTACATCTATACTCCATTCACCGTACCTCCGCGTCCACATTTGTGTCAACCCTCGAGCCAACATTGGCCAATATTTTTGGAGTCAACATTCAGTTGAAGTCGTCGAGAGACAACGTAAACATACCGGATGCACAGATCGCGGTCGACGCATTACCAGTTTTGAGTATGAATAATTATATTTTGCTATGCAAACTTAGAAAAGGAAACAACATAACACATGACGGGGTTCGTTGTATCACTTCATACCGTACATCTCGAAATCAGTAGGTTTTATAATATATTACAAGTAATCGATATATGTTATTAAAATTTATGGCTGCTGGTTCTAATGATTGAAGTCAAAATAGAAAAAAGAAAGATACGTTTTTGAGGAAAGCTACACCCGCTAAAATTCTTTTGGTAGTGATGCTTCGATTTCTTGTTACAGAAAATTGTTTCGAAAGTCTACACTTCATTTTTAAACCATCCAAGTGATATCACTGGTAGGGACTGAAGTTTGCAAAGAAATATTTCAATAATGTTAATTTTTAAAATTGCATTCAGTATCGGTGTATGTCAAAAACACCATTAGATTGGAAAAGTTTATATTACCTTTAAATATATCGACATCAGTGTTCTCACTGATCGCGACTAAAGTTTGCAGTGACATTCGAATTTTGTGGTTGCTTTCACAAATGAATCTTTTTCTTCTTCAGCTCTACTACTTACAAAGGCATCTAGAAAATTTAAAATAAACGTCGATGAAGATCGAACGAACCAAGTAGCACAGCTTCGAGGCGAGCAGACGACAATGATAGAATGGTACAACATGCGCGTCAATGTGTGCACGGTTTACCGATGTTTGGTCGGAGTACCACAGCTGTTTCACCGATCCATACAGTGGACGAACACTGTTGGCTCCAACCTTGGGTCGAATGTTTGGAGCCTCCCTAAAAAATAAACCTGATGTAAACATTACATTGTATATTATTCCGCGCCTACTGGAATCTCACTGGTTTTAGTTTCACGTGGAGTGGAAGCAAAGCTGTCTCGAGAACAATCAGTCACACGTGTTGTGTAATTCTTCAATTATTCCAGGCGTATTTTATGACGAAATAAATCACGGGTGAACAGCCTGGTACGAATGTGCATAGGACACAATATTTCGGCAATCGATCACGTTGCTACCATCGGATGCGCTGATGTACTGTACATCAGCGCACCTGACGATGTCAACGTGGTCGATTGTCGAAATATTGCGTCCTATGCACGCTCATACCAGGCCGTTCATCCGAGATTTATTTCGTCACAAATTTCGTGTTGTGCGTTACACCACATCGTCTCGCGAACATTCCGGGATGCCAGCTTTAGTAGCGCGTTCAACTCGGACAGCACTTGCTAGGCAGCTGGTCCAAAAACTGCAGCTACGTGAAGTCCAGTTAGACATAGAAAGGAACCATCAGCGGAAACATAGCTCCGAATATCGCGTAGTTTTTAAACAAAAGGAAATAATATACCGAAAACTGCAACAATGCGCTTCTTTTGGTGCCAGAAGGAAAATATGCCGTCGTACGTAGCTTACAAATTATTGTTATTATAAACAAGAACGATGAAAATCCCTAAATACAGGGCAATTTTTCTGTTTTTATTCTAAGTGATAGAAGCGTACTGCAGGGATTTCACCCTGAAACATTACAGCTCTCTGAATCTCTGAACTTCTGTATTCGAATCTGATGAACACTTTTCAGTACTGGAAGTGAAATTTGTTGCATTGGTAACGAGGGACAGAATCCACGAAGCCACTTTTTAACTGTATTGCGTGTGCATGTTTGACTACGGAGCAGAAAGCAGCCTTATCCATCTTAACAATACGTATACTTAAAGAGAGAGAATCACAGCACAACTGACTTATACAGGGGTTATACATTATATTTGAAATATAAATGACGTAGCCAAAGTATGATTTGTGACAAACTTTGTGTCAACTCATTAGAGTTCGTAAGTTTCATTTACAGGAATGTGATAGAAATAAGAGAGGTAACGCAGTCATGTTACCTACTTCTAAGAGCGGAACAATATTAAGGCTACTGACCGTCTCTCTGTGTTTGCTTGGATCTGGTTTATTCCTACCAGATTCGAAGTATAGCGCGTTAGCATTCTTCCAGCAGAAAGTGCCGCTATGTACGCTGGCTTTCTACACGGCGAGGCTAAAGCCGCAGCGCACCCTTCTATTTCAAAAACTCTGCGAAACTGGAAAATTTGACGATACACAACCAAATTACTCTACGTAAGGTGCAATGTAAGATATAAAATATATGTCAAGTAGCAAACCATAACTTGTCTTTAGTGATTTCAAATCACTATTTTTAGAACGTTTTTGAACATTTTTTTGAATAATCTATTTTGTAAAATAAGATTATTCGAAAGTCAGAAAATGCTGTCAAGAATTGATTGTCTACCTTATAAATGAAGCAAAAGCTGTGATTCATAGAAAATTCCACATTTATGACAGAAGTCAACACCTGCCGAAAGTTGTTTACGAAATTAGTAGCAATAAAGATGTCATTGGACAAAAGCACTTACAAAGACAAAAGTATAAAAAAAACGCCTTTTCTGATCAACAGTAATTTTATTTTAATTGTGTATAAAATATTAGTTTAAGTAATCCTGATGACTGTTTTCGGTTCTATTTATAAATAACGTAATTCGTGGTCACATGATGTGAGGTAATCTTTTCCGAATATGATATTTACGCAGGTGAACCAGCTATGCTGGAGCTGTTGCCTGTCTGTAGTGGTCTGTAAGTTGTCGTGAGAATCTTTGCAGGACTTGGCTGTTACATAAAAAAAATGTTCAAATGTTTGTTAAGGTTATGGGACAACTGCGGGATCATCAATCCCTAAACTTACAAACTACTTGTAAACTAACTTATACCGAAGACAGCACAAACATCCATGCCCGAGGGAGGATTCGAATCCCCGACGGGGAACACCCTCGCACATCGGAGCATAGCGCCTCAATGCGCTCGGCCACTCCGCCGCGGCGCCTATTCTATAAGACCTCTGTATGTTGTGATACGTGTTTAAAAAGATCGTATGTTCACAGTGCTGATATGGGAATAGGAAAGGATGTTTAACAGGTACATTTGTTAAATAAGGTTAAAAAAGCACTGTTAATGTATACTGATGCAAATACGGCGTCACTGGTCTGTATCAGCTTCTGTTGTCGTATGCTTTTGGCAGTCTTCCTACTACTTTCAAATTAAGGCTGTTTGACGTGTTGTACATGAGTGCCTCCACCGGACCTTCGCCGTATTAACATAATAATAAGCCCACTGTATGATTCAGCGGCAAGCCGGTCCGACGGCATTGTAAACATAATATTGTGAACACCGACATGTTGAGTAGGTGTGA
The DNA here is from genome assembly GCA_026315105.1 of Locusta migratoria. Classification (NCBI taxonomy): domain Eukaryota; kingdom Metazoa; phylum Arthropoda; class Insecta; order Orthoptera; family Acrididae; genus Locusta; species Locusta migratoria. The sequence goes on from CM048747.1 coordinate 8,486,118, forward strand.
GAAGGTGCCCCTGTCACTACACAATCATGGTCGCCGCTACAGCTGCGTTGTTTCACTGTTTCATGCTCTGCTTCTTATTCTTTGCTTTCGATACCTAAAATGAATAATGATATTTAGCATTTTCAACGTATCTTCATAACTATCGTGCAGCATAGGACCTCATCTTAAAGTGTTCTGTATATCATATGTTACTTATTGGATTCTGATAGGTTTTGTGGACAGTGAATTGGTTTTATTGGGTTGACGCTGCCATCTGAAGTAAAAATGTCAGTTAACAGTCTATTAATTTTTTAGTGGAATTGTGAACGCTAAGATTGGACTTATAAGTTTTATGCCCCCCCCCCAATTTCATTTATTTTTCAAACTTTCTGAGGATGTCCCACGATGGCGAAACGCGTTAAAAATATATGAAAAAGTTGCAACCACGACTGTCTTTTATTACTAAACAATCTGATTGGTTACTGTACCAGCCGGCTCTAATGGAGTGGAGAGTATTTTATAAAAAAAGGAATGTTTCATGATAGAAGAAGTGTATGTTATTTGAAATTAATAAAAAAAAGTGCATCTTGAAGTGATGGAATAATTACCAAGGTGTAAAAATGTTCTGTGTTCATTTAGTAAATGATTGCTTGGCTCATTTGTATGTTGTAGCCCAGGACAATGATGTTCACCCCTAATATTCACTGAACTGAAGCTGTCTGCTATTAGTAGTTGATGTGTTATTCTACCGAGAACTCAATTTCACTTTATATTCGGAAGTGAAGTAGTAGTAAAAAGAACAGTTTCTTTTTAATCCTAGTGGAGGAAGTTTATCCTGGTTCTTTACAAAGTGTTCTACCTTTTACGGTATGTAAATCAGCCCTCTTGAATCTAAGTCAAATTTTTAAATGGAAAGGGCGTCTTGTGATACATCAAACAACATAAGAATTTTCTCACAAGTTCATACCTGTAAACAGATTAGACGTAGCAGTTATGGTTGAATAGTTAAAATAAGATCCCTCTTTTGAAATAGGTATATTGTTCAGTGATAAGGCAATTTTTTTTTCTCGGTGGTGAATTCAACCGTGACTAGAATCCAGAACTGATGCAACCTTCAAAGGCAGTTGGTGACAAAGATTGTGGCGTGGTGTGGAATTTGACCCATTTTAATTGTTGAAAGATACCTGTAAATGCTGGAAGACGTGGTGTTTCTCTTAGTTCTGAATGGCAGCTTTGTCTTACTTTCAACAGGATGGAGCTTATTATAACCTTCTCGATGTAACTGGACTTTTAATCGGCTAAATTTATAAAGTATAATTTATTTCTATTTTGTGACCGAGTGACCGAGCGTTCTAAGGCGTCTTGCTACGGTGCGCGCGGATGGTCGCTGTCGGAAGTTGGAGGCCTCCCTCGGGCATTGGTGTGTTTGTGTTCCTAGGTGAGTTTAAGTTTAAGTAGTTTATACGTCTAGGGACTACTAATCAAAGAAGTTAAGTGTCATACATTTACAAACTTCGAACTCTTTCGAAAAAGAGCGTCATAGCTCTTCACAAACTGAACAATCAAAGACTACGATCGTCAACTGTAATAAAAAAAAATATGTTTTTTTGATTGAAAGCGTCATTATTAACGTCCTTTTATAAAATACAGAAAATTATGAATAAACAAAAAAGTGCATTTTTCATCAAAATTTACCATTAGATATTAAAATTTTTTAAGTATTCGAACACATTGGAAAAATAAATAAATAAATAAATTAAAAAATCTGTCAGTGTAGGATTGGAACCATCGACCCTATGGTTACAAGAGTAGAGAGCTACCGACTTAGATACACCAACAGAGGCTGCAACTGATTTAATTATTGGTACTTGCGTGTACTTGCAAATCTTCAAAGTCGATTTCAAAAATATTTGTAAATCTAAGGGACTTAACTACGGCGGTCATTAGTGCATAAGTTTACAAACTACTTGTACTAACGTAAAGTAACTTAATGCTTAGGACAATACAAACGCTCATGTCCGAGGGAGGACTCGAACTCCCGACGGCGTACGGCCGCGTGCACCGCAGCTGGGCGCCTTAGTGCGCACGGCTATTCTACCGCGGCAAAAGTCAATCTTTCTCGAGAATTTTTGAGAGTTGCGTCGAATGGCTTTGGCTGATTGTTATTTGAGTTCTGAACTTCACGTACCACAAATATAGAGAAATTCTAAAATCCGATACCCATGTGGTCACCTTGTAAGAGAAATGAGATGGAAAACTGAAAGATTCGGGTATTTCTTTTTTCCCGCGTGCTACTAGAGAGTGGTACGGTAGAGAAATATCGTAGAGTACAGAATGAAACTTCACTCTGCAGCGGAGTGTGCGCTGATATGAAACTTCCTGGCAGATTAAAATTGTGTGCCGGAACCGGGACTCGAACCTGGGACCTTTGCCTTTCGCGGGCAAGCGCACTACCGACTGTGCTATCCCGACACGACTCACGATGCCGACTCACAACTTTACTTCCGCCAGTACCTCGCCTCCTACTTTCCAAACTAGTAGAATAGTCCACCATGCACTTAAATATGATTAGCGGAGTATTTCTGTAGATGTGCTTTTGAACCATCACTACTCTGTCGAATCTGTTTACGGGCTCGCTGTGGAGCGCGCGATTGCTCGCCGTCGGAGGTTCGAGTCCTCCCTGGGGCATGGGTGTGTGTGTGTGTGTGTGTGTTATTCTTAGGTTAGTTTACCTTAATCTAAGTAGTTTGTAAGTTACGGAATGATGACCATGCAGTTACGTCCGATAGAGTTAGAAACATTAAAACCGGAATTAAGCTGTCAGAAAATGATGTTATATGATATATCATAAAAGAAACTAACTTATGTGAAACCTTAACTTTTCCCGGGGTAATGAATTTGTGAAATGTGTTTTTCGACCACCTTCTAAGATAAAGGCCCCGTTGGAGTCCGTAAAGGATGATCTTGCTTTGCGTAAGGCTGGTGTATATCGTATTCCTTGCAGTTGAGGTGTGTCATGTATTGGTCAGACAATCAGGACTATGGAATACCGGTGTATTGAACACAAACGTTACACACGATTACAACAGCCGAAAAAATCCGCTGTTGCAGAACACTGTCTTGGTACCGGTCATCCCATGGAATACGACAACACAGAGATTCTGGCATGCACTTCCATATATTGGGATACTGTTATTAAGGAAGCTGTTGAAATTGCACTTATAAACATAGATGGTGGTTTTTGTTAAATTCTGCTTGGAATCCAGAACTGTGTATCGTCAAAAAATAGAGGGACAGAATTAATACTGCCTGACCTGTTGATTAATAGTCACTATCGATTTAATAATTTTGTATGACGGGCAACCACAGCTAAAATATTTATACATAATTAAGACACTTTGACACAGTTAAAATTAGGTGTTGAAATTGTAATTGTCTGAATTACAGTCCTCGGTCCACCTGAGCTGTTATTTTATTGGAGTCGTGGAGACCCGCTTACCGGTTTCACAACTTAAAGTTGCATCTTCAGGTGCTTTTTACTGTACAGAATGATAATTGTTTTAATAAAATGAATATTTAGATTGAACATTATATATTAAAAAGCAAAAGTTCAAACTACTTATGAATACATAAGTAATTTCGATTTTTGATTTTTAAAAAGCACCTGAAGAAGCAACTTTAAGTTGTGAAACCGGTATTGCGGGTCTCCACGACTCCAATGAAAAAACAGCTCAAGTGGACCGAGGACTGTAATTCAGACAATTACAATTTCAACACCTAATTTTAACTGTGTGAAAGTGTCTTAATTATGTACACTATCGACGTTTTTGATGTTTGCTCATCTTTGGTTGTGTTGACTCTGTAGGGACTTGTACTGTGTGTGTTATCTTCCTTGTTTACCCTTTGCAAACCGAAATATTAAATTAGCTTGCACATTGCTTCCTAGAGCTGAGTTGTGCCTTAAGAATGGCAGGCTGTGCTCTTGTCGAAACATCGGCGGTTGTCGAAATATCGGCGGTTGTCGACGACGTCACCCGGCAGCATACCCGTAAGTTGTTTGAAAACTGACATATTCAAGATGGCCGATTTCAAGATGGGCGTCGATGTTCGGAACATACCGTAAACGATAAACCAGCTCACCTATACCTTACTGAAATATTCAGGTTTTCCCAGTGGTTTAGTTAAAAAAAAAAAAAAAAAAAAAAAAAAAAAAAAAAAAAAAAAAAAAAAAAAAAAAAGCCGGTACTCTGCTCGACGGGAAAAAAGAATTAGACGGTACTCTACTCATTCCACATGAAACGAGTGAAATAGACATTTTTAGAAAATCTAGAAAGTAAAGATTTAGGCATGTGAATACACTAACAAAATATAGCTACAATTTACAGATTTGAAACTAATTTTTTTTTTTTTTTTTTTTTTTTTTTTTTTTTTTTTTTTTTTTTTTTTTTTGGTATTTAAGGGTTTAGTGTAGATTAGGATAACATCTATTAGCTTTGTACAACGACATCTTATCCAAACTAATCAGGAGTAGCGTTGAAATAAGAATGCTTGTTGCTGCCGGGAATTAAAAGCAGACTTATATCACACGAAAACCGTTACAAAATTCGTACAATGGAACTGCGTGGAACTTTTAAAGACGGAACCGAGCGTTTACCGCCGGAAGAAGCAAAATTGTCAGCGTTACCAACAGTTGAACATGTACACATCCAGCCGGTTGAAAAAGGAATGGTCAAAGAAATTAAAATTCGTTTGTATTTTAGTTGCTACTAGTGCTGCGGCACACTATTTTATAATCTTAAACTGGCTACAGTGTGAATAAAAAGACTGTTAAGTAAACGTAATATTTACGGTAAATATTTCATCTTGACAGTGAGTCGTTATCAAAACGTGTTGTGCTAAGGATGAAAACATACGTAAATCGTACAGTGTTTCATGATTAAATAAATGGAAATTAAGTCAAAATGTTGCTCTTTGGTGCAAGGTTCTTAAACGCTTTGGAGTCGGTAAGAAGTATTTCCTCTGTCACGGTTCAGACTAGTCGGAACTCTGCATTGGCGGCCGCGGTGGCCGATGGGACTGAGGCGCTCTAGTCACGGTCTGCACGGCCACTACGGTCGGGGGTTCGATCCCCTCTCGGGCATGGAATTTGTGCCGTCTTTAGTATAAGGTAGTTTGTAAGTTTAGGGAGTGATGACCCCGTAGTTAAGTCCCATAAGCTGTACAAACATTTGAACATTTTTGAACTCTGCATTGGTTTACTCGAATATTTGACCGCCAGTCAGAGTCCATTGGAATTGTGCGAAAGTGCAATTTGAACGCTTCGACAGTTGTGATCGCAACTCTAACGAACCTAAAACTTTCAAATTTTTCTGTTCAAAATCCATGCTACGATTTACAGTTGGTCTATTTTTTTTTTTACAGATTTAAGAAAGAGTGCCGGCCGCGGCGGCCGAGCGGTCTGCGGCGCGCCAGTCACAGTCTGCACGGCCGCTACGGTCGGGGGTTCGAATCCCCCCCTCGGGCATGGCTGTTTGTGTCGTCTTTAGTGTAAGGTAGTTCATAAGTAGTTTGTAAGCTTAGGGACTGATGACCCCGCGGTTAAGTCCATTACGCGTAACAAACATTTGAACATTTAAGAAAGTTTTAGCCGGTACGCAAATAACGAGTTTGACTTTTAGGCGCTACGCCGTACAGCCCCATACCGGCCCAACAAGAGCACTGTGTTTTCCACTTGTTGCAGAGCTTTTGAGATATAAGGGCGTACCGCCACTCTTTGCCTCGCTGTTCATTAAACGCTGCTGCCGCTACAGCCAGTGCTGGTTCAGTTGCGCCGTTATGGCGGCTGCCTTTGCTCTCCCCCTCTCGCTGTCCACTCAGGCCCCGCGACGCCTGCTCTTGCGGCAAACTTGGGCGGTGCGGCCGCTGTTTGCACCTCTAAAGGCTCAGGGCCGCCTGCCGCAGAGCTGAGGGAAGTTTAAAGCGGCTGAGAAGTTAGCTGGTGGCGGAGTCCGGGGTCCCACTGCTCCAACCACTGGCGGCTCTGCACTACTGGATACCTCCAGCACCACTTCCTGTCGCTTACATTATCCTTTTATTCAGGAAAATTAATCTCTTTAGCTACACGTTCTAATAAGAATACAGGGCCAAAATTAGCGAAGACACTCTTATCGTAATGGTGTTGAAACAGAGGACAAAAGGCCGAAATACTAAATGTCTTTTTCCAGTGCTGTTTCACAAACGAATATTGCGCTGTAGTTCCTCCTCCGTCACAAATAAAATGTTCAAATGTTTGTCAAGCTTATGGGACTTAACTACGGGGTCATCAGTCCCTAAACTTACAAACTACTTATGAACTAGAATGAAACTTTGCAGCGGAGTTTGCGCTGATATGAAACTTCCTGGCAGATTAAAATTGTGTGACAAAACCGCAACTCGAACCTTTGCCTTTCGCGGGCAAGCGCACTACCGACGGTGCTATCCCGACACGACTCACGATACCGCCTCACAACTTTACTTCCGCCAGTACCTCGCCTCCTACTTTCCAAACTTATCTACAGGTTCTAATAAAAATACTAAATCGGCTTACCCGCGCTGATTGCCAGGGTCAACCCGGACCACTAGCACGTACTGAGGCGCACCAAATATTTCCATCTGGCTCTGCCTGTGATGTCGCCCGCTCCATCTGAACACATGTTTCTCGCTGCATCCGCCTTCGGTACACACTCACATACAAGCAGCAGGCTCTGCTGAACGAACTCCTGCGTCGGGTAAATTCAAGCGTTTTGGCCCCAATATTAATGGTTGTTTCAGGAAGCTGTTCAGTGGTTAGCCACCGAGGAAGACAGTGAAAGCTAAACGCAATATCAGGACACAGGGTGATTATAATTAAACGTTCAAAACGCTTTAAAAATAACACCACTGTTCAGAATGACATCATTGTGCAACAAATTCTGAACGTACCCCCCGAAACACTTAGATCAATTGTGGAACATACTGTTTCTCTATTTCAACTTTCAGAAAAAAAAAAAAAACGGTGGACAGCATGTTGAACATGTTTTGCGCCAGTCACAACGATATTAAAAATCCGATTTGATTTTTATTGACTTTTTTTCACTCTCTCGACTCGTGACAATTAAAAATTGATGTGATCGGTGCTTTTTATGCAGTTTTTGGCCTCAGGGCAATTAAAAACCGATATTTCCCATACGAAATACTAAATGTCTTTTTCCAGTGCTGATTCACAGACGAATATTGCGCTGTAGTTTTTCCTTCGTCACAAATAAAATGTTCAAATGTTTGTTAAGCTTAAGGCACTTAACTGCGGGGTCATCAGTCCCTAAACTTACAAACTACGTATGAACTACCTTATACTAAAGACGAGACAAACATCCATGCCCGAGGGGGGATTCGAACCCCCGACCGTAGCGGCCGTGCAGACTGTGACTGACTCGCTGCAGACCGCTCGGCCACTGCGGCCGGCCCTCCGCCACATGTAGGACAAAATGGCAGATATTGAAATAAATGTCAGAGGGATGGGAAAGCAAATGACATCGCTAAATATAGGAAAGCCCGCTGAACGTGATGGGTTACGAATTCCATTTTACATGGAGTACGCGAAGGAACTTGCCCCCTTCTAGCAGCACTGTACTATAGTTTTTAATAAAATGCATCTTTAACCATCAGCTGTTTTATTAAATCCTTAAAATCGACTAGTTTCGGTCCAGTACCATGATCATAGATGAAAAGGTATTAAAACAGGTTACTCAACAGCATAAAATGAAATAGATCTCGCTAAAAACAGCAGGAGTCAAACTAGATTATCATAGTCAAAGCAAACATAAAATGCGACAATGGACTGTGCACTGTGGACAGTCCATTCTCGCATTTTATGTTTTATTTTGACTGTGATAATCTAGTATGACATTTGTAATTTTTATTGAAAGTGACTCCTGTTTTCAGCCAGATCTATTTTATTTAATGCTGTTGACTAACCTGTTTTAATACCTTTTTATCTATGATGTTGGTACTGGACCGAAACTAATCGATTTTAAGGATTTAATAAAACAGCTGATGGTTAAAGATGCATTTTATTAAATACATGACGGCTGTTAGCACTCACCTTACCAAAACTTTGATACTGTGCTATAGATCTCTAGAAGAGTGAAGAGTTCCTAATGATTATAAAAAAGTACAACTCATTCCTGTTTTCAAATAAGGTCGTCGAAAGGATGCGCAGAACTATGGAACTGTATCTCTGACGTCGACCAACTGTAGAATTTTGTAATGCGTATTAGGTCCGAGTATTATGATAATTTTTCGTTTAATAATGGAATCCGCAATCCGCAACGGTATTAAAAATTCAGAATTTATTTGTTAAAGGTAACTACTATCCGATTCTCGAGCCCTATGGCTCATCATCAGGCGCATCTGCAAATTACATCCAAATAAAATAATGACGCCTGCCATGTAATAAAAACGGCCACCCTACTTCAAATACTAAAAAGGATAAGAACAAACGGAGAATACATATATAATAAGTCTGTAGAGAATAAAAACAGTAGGTCCCTGGTACATGTAACAGGCCGGGAGACACCGTTGGCAAGTTGAGCGCGACATATCCACCCACAAGGCAAGGTCTGCATGTAAAACAATGAGTAACATAATAAAAAGAAAGATCACCGTAAATATAGAAGATAAAATGAACTACATGCCCTATAGATCGAACGCAAAGATTATCTACGTCTACGCTCTAGGCTAATGCTATACGCCAGACCATAACAAACAGTTTTCCGCGATGTAGATTTGCGGGCGTGCATTAGACGGAAGTACATCTCGCATAACTGGAGGTCCATTTACTACTGTAAAGAACAGAAAAGAACTGTGTAATCGGAGCACAAAACAGTAACGAATTAAAAATGTAAGTCCATGTGGAATTGCAACCCCCATACTGTCCTAAGACACCATCCGCCCTCCAGCTGCTACCGTAGCAACTGGCGGCAGACAGGGAAGCAGAGAGATGAAAAACAGAAGGCAATTACGACCATTTAAAATAAGGCCAAAAGAAGGCTAAAAGCTGCAGTCCTCTCATTGCTCTGATGCCGCCAAACGCCTGCCAGCCGGCATACCGCACAACAGGACTGTCAAGCGAGCAGCGCAACTGGACAGGCGGCGCGAGGCCAACCAGTGCCTTGCAGATGCCAACACACGACCAGAACATACAGTCACCTCAAAACGAACACAAGTAATAGCGACTATTTGTTACGGGTGGCTCTGTGAACCGACTGAGCATACGTAGCTGATTCGTCAGCGTGAGAAAAGGAGCGTCGCGCCGCTGCTGCACTTAGCCGCGTTCGTCTGTGTACGACCCTCTACGGCAATGGCCTACCAAGCTACGAAGAGATTGCGAAAAAAAAAAAAAAAAAAAAAAAAAAAAGTTTAAATGTTTGTATAGTCTATGGGACTTAACTACGGGGTCATCAGTTCCTAAACATACAAACTACTTATCAACTACTTACGAACTAGGACGGCACAAATATCCATGCCCGAGGGGGGGATTCGAACCCCCGACCGTAGTGGCCGTGCAGACAGTGACTGGAGCGCCTTAGTCCCCTCGGCCACCGCGGCCGGCGAAGAGAATGCGCCGAGGATCTCCGCGAAGTGGTATCATCGCGGCTATCGTCCACCTTGCGGCCGAGGTGATGGCCTTGGCGGGGGCTGGTGGTCGGAAGCGACGGCAGAAGGCGCGGAAGTTAGTGCAGTGCTTCCGTTGCCAGAAGATTGGCCACGTGGCCAGTAGCTGCGCGGCAGAGTCTGCGTGTCTGCGCTCCGCAGGCGCACACGACACGCGCAACTGCCCACGCCCGCGGGACGCCGAAAAACGGTGTGCAAATTGTGGCGGCCCCCACGCCGCCAACTTCCGCCGCTGTCGTTACGTCTAAGAATGGCGCACGAAATGGAAGTCGGGGCGCACTGTGACGAAGAGGTCGGGAACTGCGACGCCGGCCGCTGCCGCGGCTGTCCCACCACCTCCCCCTCGTGCTCCAAGTGGGACACCTCGAGGGACGGCTCGTCGTTCCGCCAATTTGCCGGGTGCACAAGTTCTCTTGCACCCCGAAACGGACGACGCGTTCCTTCGCCTCCAGGCCGGGATGGCGGCCGAGAGGGAACAGTATCGTGCCAACCTCGACGCTGCTACCCGCCGGATCGCGGACCTGGAACGGGAGCTGCGCATTGTCCAGTCCACTCTGGGCCTCACCCCTCCCCCGCAAGTGGGGTTGACCCGCCAACCCGAAGAAACCGCGCACGTTGGGGATACTGGATCTCCGCAGGACGCTTCCCAGGCCACTGGCCGCGGCGGCGTCGATGGAGGTGGACGCGCCTCCACCTCCGCCACGTCACGACCACGCGACGGCGCCTGAGGGGCTTTCACTACCCATTTCTCCCGGAGGCGCAAATCCCGCCTCCCCCCTCCCCCACTACCCTGCACAAGTACCGGAGGCGATACAACGCCCTATTTGGCGGTTGGTGGGCCGCCAGGCTTCAATGAATTAAATAAATACTGTATATTTACTGAGCAACAATTCCGCCAAGACGCACAGACTGCCCAGGAGTACTTGGACCGTCTCCGCCTTAACTACATCAATCGGGGTCTCTTACGAACCGAGGACCGTTGTCCCTGCAGGTTCTCAAAAGTAAACCCCCAAAGTTTATTTTGCAAATCAGTAAATAAAGCTAGCAGTTTCCACACTCCTATCATGTTCCTCTTGGAGTGTAGATCGTCAGCTGGCGATGGTACTTCTATCTACGTGGTTACATCTTCTTTTCTTTTCTTTTTATTTTTTCAAAAAAAAAAAGCGACTGAGTCTCCTTCCGCCTGCCTCCTGATTGGCTCCAGATATCTACTTAAGCCCGGCCCGCCAGCCGATGAGCCAGTGTTGGTGTGTTCGCTCTCGCCGCCTAGGACCGCCTCCACTACGCAAGATCGCCGACTGCTATCGACTTCGCCGACGGCCTCCTGGACGGAAGCGGCTGGTAAGTTTACCTGGTGGATTGAGAGTGACGAACTGAACTATGCTAGTGACTGTGCCTTCGATCTACCAGACTATAATTTCTGTCTCTATAGAAGAATTTAGTTTCTTTTCACTGGTTAACGAACCCAGAGTGTACTTTCTGTGACTTAAATAAATTGTGTTGTGAAAATAACCATTACCATATCTATAGGCAGATTTGAAATTGAGGCACTGTAAAACCTTCGAGGAAGTATAGTCTGTCAACAAAGAAAGTAGCCTACAAAACACTCGCTCGGCCGATTACATTTCTCCCGAGATGATTTACAGACCACAAAACATGTACCATCCGGCTGCACAAAATAACGCAATACACTGGCTGATAGGCAAGTATGTCAGCTATGTCGGCTGTGTGATAAACAAGTTAGGTACGGACAACATAACAGAATTCTGCTCATACATGATGTGTGAATTTGATAAAAGCTAAAACTACAGAGATCATAAGAAACAGTACGGAAACACGCTGAAAATTGCTTTCGAAAGCTTGGGTATCGGTTAAATATCATGACGTTTTGAATTTTTTTTTGTTCAAAAGAAGAATGTTTTTTAAACAGACTGCAAAACAAATACGAGCATCATGAAAATAGTATATTTTGTGTGAAATTCTTTTCTGTATATATGTTGTGTTTTTAAGGCATAATTGGCATTGTATTTGTTGTATGTGCATTGAAATTCTGTTGTATCTTGTAACAGAATGTCACTATGTCATATGGGAAAAATAAAAAGCTGGTAAAAAATATTGCTCATCATTGTCGGATCGGTACCAGATAGAGTTCATAGAAGACATAGAGAAGATCCAACGGAGAGAAGCATGCACCGTTCCTGATTCATTTATTGAGCACGAAAGCGTCACGGAGATGCTTATGAAACTGCAGTGGCAGACGTTGCTAGAGAAACGTTATTTATCGAGGTCCGGCCCTGGGACAAAGTTACGAGAGCACACACTTTTTGAAGAATCAACCAATATATTGCTTCCTCCTTCCCTACGCAAGGAAATCGTATCTTCTGCGAACGCCTCGCGGTAATGTCCGTGTAGTTCAACGCGCTATGTCAGGGACTGCGCGACCGCTCCTGCCGGAGGTTAGAGTACTTCCTATGTCATCATGAAGGAAACCACTCATAAGATGTGCAAATGAAAGCGAGAATTGTCGTCCATGAAGACGAATCCCTCACCAAAATACTGCCGATTTGGTTCTACTAGAAGTCGGAGGAGGTCAACCCTGTACGGCAGAACCGTTTGAATGCCTTCTATGATCACCAGCGCCTTAAGGAGGCTCTACATAAAACAACCCCAAAACTTAATGCACTCTGAGACTACCCCCAGAAACGTCTCCAAGGACATCGTGGCTGAAGGCAGATGCGAGCTTCATTTGTGGCAATATCTGAACAGCATACTGTTAGGCTCATCTGTACCGTGCTGCATAGTGTCTAGACAACACGACCTGGAAGACAAGGCCTGACAACTTACCGTGCCTACGTCACACCGAGAAGCTGCGTCCACCAGCTGACTGGCTGGGCGCTGGGACACGCCCACCGCCTCGAAGCGGCCGGCCAGTCAGTTTGTGTTCGCGGCCTCTGTGTGTTGTAGGCACGGCCAGTTGTCAGGCCTTGTCTTGTAGGCGGTGTTGGTCTAGGTGTCAAAGCTGGACCTGGCCACGGACGTTGGGATGGACGTTGCTTGTGCTGTGGTTGCACGAAAACTGTTATTCAGCACGGCGATGTTCCTCTAAGGGTTCCTCCGAGCTGAAATCCGTAAGCAGCGATCATCAACACCTGCCATAGTCAGTCAGACAGGACACAGTTGGTAGTTATCGATGGTAAGGCATCGACTAAAACAGAGGTGATATCGGGCGTTCCACTGGGTCCTTTGCTGTTACTTATTTACATAAACGATTTAGGGGAAAATCTAAGTAGCTCTCTTAGGTTGTTTGCAGATGATGCCGTCATTTACCGTCTAGTAAAATCATCTGAACATCAAAACCAACTGCAGAACGATCTAAATAAAGTATCAGTATGGTGTAAAAATTGGCAATTGACTCATTATTTAGGGAAGTGTGAAGTCGTACACATGTGTACGAAAAGAAATCCGTTAAACTTTGTTTACAAGATAAATCAATCAAAAGTGAAGGCCGTAAACTCCTAGTCATAAGACCAGAAAAAAAAGAACAATGCCTAGGAGGTCATTTCCGAAGTTTGATACTACCCAGATTGTTATTTGATGTTTGTATGTATGTATTCCTTTAAACCGATATAGTCTGGAAACCGGACTCCAAGATTACTCACGAATGTGTCGCACTAGCGTTATATTGTAACGGTACAGGTCTTAATTGGATGCCTGGTTATGAGAAACTTCTTTCCCTGTTCAGCCACGCTGGTAACAACAAAGATGATTTTTTTGGGTGCGATTTCTATTGGTTATGACGTAATATCCTTTGAACCAATCATTGTATGTGATTCTTAACCATGCCGCAATTGTTACCTCAGGGTAAAGAATGTGTGTACCAAATATGGTTGAAATTATAAACGTTACGTCACAACGAATGCCGTAGTTTTACTCCATAAACAGAAAAAAATGTAATTATGTTTTTGTAAGTAAAATATGGGTGAAAAGTGTATTATAACTTTACCTGCTACAATAAATGGTAGTACAAAATGAAATGGGAATACAGTTAGAAGTAATAGATTTAAACTTGGTGCAGAATCGTCGGTTTATGTGCTCATCTCTTATAAACTACGAGTCGTACTGATACAATTTATAAGATTCATTTTGTTACAGTCACTTAACAGTGTAATCATTTAATTACTCTGTTCTAGTGTTCATGTGCATATTCATATATTCTTGGTGTTCGTTAAAAGATCTGCAGAATGTGTTACCTGGCCAATTTGCACTTGCTTCAACTCGAGCTGAGGCGTCTACAGAGTGAATACTATTGGAGTCTGCGGGAGAAACAGTGCGTAACTCGCTTATTTATTTCACACTTTTGTTGCAAGCTTAGACACTGTCTATAAAATTTATTGCGGCTACAATTTGTAGTTTAGAAATTATAAATTTTAACGATATACCGAAAGCCGTAGTTTTAGTCCATGGAGTACAGCCCACACGGCAACTCTTACTAAGTGGGTAGTAGTGACTTCATTATTATTCACGTTCGATCGGGGCGGAACAATAGGGTAAACGTTAAGGGGAAACTGGGCCGCCTTCTTACGTGACGATAGATTCAATCCAAAACCTGCTATCTGCCTGCCGATGCACTTTAAAACTATTGCACCAATCCACTTTGCTTGCAAAATCCGTCCTTTTTTTTTTTTTTTTTTTTTTTTTTTTTTTGTATTAATTTTTTTGTATTAATGCGAACCAAATTCTTAAACATGCAAAAACACTGGAATTGTGATTGGTACTGTTTGACTCGTTTTCTAGGGGATGATATCACACGTTTGCAGCTTTCCTCCCCTGCATATGATTAACAAAACAAATTCATAATAAAGTAAATTCATGAGAGAGAAGGGTGTACTAACTACTAATTTTGAAGACACGTGAAAGTTCACTTTATGTTGTTTATTAGACCATATTAAAACCGTGTGGCTGATACGTCTGTACGTCGACACATTTATCAAATAAATTTATAGCTCGTGAGCCCCCAGACAAAATGAATATTTGTCGCAAATTGTTTTCACACCATGTGGCTGTCTCAAACACCGTTTATGTTCGTGTCCATGCGACGACACGTGTTACGTTAACAAATCACAGTCACTTTAAATCAATGCGATGCACACCTTGTTCCACCGGCTAAATATTCACAACACACAGTAGCACTCGATTCAACTTGGTGCAGTCTATGACGAGCAACCACACGTGGCGATTGCCACACACAAAACTCAAGTCACCACCTCGAGATCCACATGCCGACTGATGCAGAGCGACGCCGCCCGGCCAGTGCTCCACGTGCTCTGGAGTCCCCACTTCCTGCCCTCGCGCACGCCAAATGCTCAACTGCTGGGGTTTTTTCCCCTACGTCATCAACTTCCCCATGTGAGCTGTTCTAACCGATTTGCCAACGTACAGCGCTCAGCCAATACATTTCTAAAACTTTACTTAAAATCAAAATAATTACACTACACATTAAACAAATATTTTCTTACGTTTTTATATTAGTATAAACATCCTTTGTACTATTTATTATAATCGTGCAATTTCTTATATCACAGATAAGTGATTTAACTGAATATTTCAAGGTAAAATACACAAGATTAATTGAAAATAAAATGAAAAATAGTTAATATATTATTTTTATAAACAAACATTGCCATGCTAGTTGTGTAATTGTCTTGTCTTCGTTGGTAATTTATTACTTTTCATTGTCAATTAAATATTACGCCAGATGTGACTATATCAGCTAATGTATTGTTTATTTATCAACAGGCTATTTTGTAATGAGGGCCTTAAAGGTTCCTAACTGCATCGTATTACTTCAAATGCCAGTGGTATTATAATATTTTATTTCACGCTGTGCACTGCACTGTGCCTGGCATTCGCCATTGTCCCTCTCTCCCCGCCGGCTGCAGTGGCCGAGGGGACTGAGGCGCGTCAGTCACGGTCTGCAAGGCCACTACAGTCGGGGGTTCGAATCCCCCTCGGGCATGGATATTTGTGCCGTCCTAGTTCGTAAGTAGTTCATAAGTAGTTTGTAAGTTTAGGGACTGATGACCTCGTAGTTAAGTCCCATAAGCTTAACAAACATTTGAACATTTTTTTTTGAACCTCTCTTCCCTCACCGGAAACAAATTGGAAAATCCTAAGCTGGAACAAGCCACCAACGTCGGCCTACTCGCTGGCCTCCCGTCAGCTACAAGCACACAGCAAATCTGAACGTGGAGAATTTCTACCTATGGCCTAACTATAAACGTTGTCACCCTACTGTGTACATACATTGCTACCATAATTAATAAGATTAAAATTGTGTAACATTTAGTGCATTGGCATGGTCAATGTTTGCAGTGAACTTCATACTGTTTAATTATCAAATGCTATTAATTACCAATATTTCTATTGGGCGGTAATCTTACAGTGGGATCTTATCAGGTATGTTTGACGGAGGACATCGAAAGAGTCAAAGAAGGGCAGCGCGTTCTGTATTGTTACGATACAGGGGAGACAGAGTTACGGAAATGATACAGGATCTGGGATGGGAATCATTACAACAACGGCGCTTATCGCTGCTGCGTGGGCTACTTACGAAATTACAATCGCCAACATTCTGCTCCGAAAGCGAAAATATATTGTTGACTCACACTTACATGGGTAGAAACGATCATCAGAATAAAATACGAGAAATCAGAGATCGAACGGAGAGATTCAGGTGTTCTTTCTTCCCGCGCGCTATTCGAGAATGGAATGGGAGATGAACAGTATAAAGGTGTTACGACGAACCCTCTGCCAGAAACTTAAATGTGATTTGCAGAGTACCGCACGTAGATGTAGATGTAGAATGAGGCAAGTCATCGGCAGTTCCTATATCTCTGTACCTCCTTCACATTGGTACAACTTTGCTTTGGTTCACTCTTACCCGTACGGAAACTTCCTTTGAAGAGAGTGTCTGACAGAAAGTGACAAAATCTTAGTAAATCTATCGGACCAAACTGCGTGGTCATCAGTCCGTAGCTTATAAACTACTTAAACCAAGGTAAACACACACACTCATGCCCCATGGAGGACTCATATCTCATGAACTACGTCTTGTACTGTGATTCAATTTAGAAGGTACATGCAACTATATGTGTGTATACTGTCTGTAAAATTTCCTGTGTGTACCAAATTTGGTTGAAATCGGTCCAATGGTTTAAGAGAAAATGAGCAGCATTGTCGCTAAATGCAGCAGTTTTTCGCGCATCTCATTGTTTATGACGTCATATCTCGTGAACTATATATCGTATGTGATTCTTACACTTACGGCGACCATCCTCTTGGATTGAAGCTTACGTGTACAAAATTTCAAAAAGATTGGAACAAAACTGTAGATTTGTATGCAACACGTACAAACATACGGACACTCTGCTTTATATATTAGAAGAAGAAATATATAAAAAACCGGTACTTGGCTTTTCCTGTTCGCGTATTTACAGAATGATCAAGACTAATTATGGTTCTACAACACTCCCATCTATCATTCCAGAAATTCACTCCGAAAGACTTCTTCGCCGGCCGCGGTGGCCGAGGGGACTAAGGCGCTCCAGTCACGGTCTGCACGGCCACTACGGTCGGGATTCGAATCCCCCCTCGGGCATGGATATTTGTGCCGTCCTAGTTCGTAAGTAGTTCGTAAGTAGTTTGTAAGTTTAGGGACTGATGACCCCGTAGTTGAGTCCCAAGACGCAGAATAGAATTACCCTTGCTAACCAAGGTCTTACTGTAGAGTCGATTTGTAAAGAAGTAGATCTTTTTTTGAAATTTTCAAAATTACTAGCTCGACCTTGTTAATTTAAGATTTGTTTCTGAAAACAGTTTTCTGGCATTTCGATTCTTCTTCGTTAACGCTGGGTATTTATTGTGGTAGACAAGAATGACACTACGTAATTTTAATATAAGTTTTAATTTTAGGACGCCTATGATTTTAAAACCATAGTTTGCAAACATGCACTGGGCTGAAGCAACTTCATCCTCCCGTGACGGCAACCCCCTGAACAATACACACACACACACACACACACACACACACACACACACACACACACACACACACAGGTTGATAAACAACACTGGGAGCGTCTGCTAATGAAATAATGATTCCCTTTACCTTTATTTTTCACAATACCAGACCCCCATCCACCACCGCTTAACTCTCAAAACTTGCTTTATCGCAACATAATATGTATAGAAAACATACAATATATCACATTGTTCGCGCATGTTTCTGTTATATAATCACCAGTAGATCAAAAGCAACTGCAAAACGATATAGATATCTGCAGGGTGAAAAAATAGACAAGGCCATTAATGATGATAATCTGAAGTCATCCATAAGAACAATAAAAGAAATCCGTTAAACTTCAATTACACGATAAAACAGTCAGTTATACAGGCCGTGTATACAACTAAATAACTACGAATAACAACTTAAACTGGAAAGAACACATAGAAAACATTGTAGCGAAGGCGAACCAAAGACTAAGTTTCACTGGCAGATCACTTTGGAGATGCAACAGATCTACTTAAGAAACCGCCCACCCTACACTATTTTGAAATACTTGTGTATTGTGAGTGGGACTGACGGACGATTTAGAGAAATTTTATAGAAGGCAGCTCGTTTTGTATTATCGCGATATAGGGGAGAGAGTGCCACGGAAATAATGAGCGGTTTGGGGTGGTAATCATTGAAAGAAATGCGTGACCCTTTGAGGCGAGATTTATTTGCGAAAATTCTTTCACAAACTTTCCGTTCCGAATTCGAACATATTTTGTTAACTCATACAATTATAATTGTTAATATTTCACGCACTGGTCATTTTATTAAGTAATACGAAATAATAATAATAAAAAACGTGTAACGTGCAAACATTGAAAACATAAAGGACAGCAATATGAAAATTTATCACACAAATTATCGTTAAACACTCCTGCAGTATCCTTTGCTGATGAAAGATAGAGCTCACAATAAACATACAACAGCCTAGTTTTGTGATAGTGAACTATTGCATAAATGTGTCTTCGCATGGTGAACCATTAACCTGAAATGTACAGAAATTTATGGCTTCATAATTCTGAATGTTATAAACAAAATCCGTCCCTCGACATAGTAAAATTGATATTAAAATTGTTAAGTATTGTTTAGCTTAAGACATAACTGTTTAGTTCTGAACTTAGTATGCAATTAATACTTTTTAGCCTACAGTTAGTTATTATACAATTTATTTAAAAGTTTAAGTTCCAGTGCAGTATTGAAAAGTTTTATTATCAAGTTACAAAATTATTCTTTGGTTTATTGTAAATACCGCTTTTGTTAATACTACTTTAAATAAATCAACTATTATCGCTTTATACAGATTATGAGTGGAGGCCCTAAAAATGTACTACAGCTTCTTAAGCCAAATCCCAACAAGTTAATGAAATGAACTATTTGAATCATCAAAGTCTTTATTTATAAATAGTAACCAATTTAATTTTTTATCAATGAAATAAAAGTTACCTGCACAGTAATCTTAAAATTAGGCCTAAACCTTCTTCAACTGTTTTAGCAACTATTTACCTCAGTGCT
The DNA here is from genome assembly GCA_026315105.1 of Locusta migratoria. Classification (NCBI taxonomy): domain Eukaryota; kingdom Metazoa; phylum Arthropoda; class Insecta; order Orthoptera; family Acrididae; genus Locusta; species Locusta migratoria. The sequence goes on from CM048747.1 coordinate 8,505,412, forward strand.
TTAACTGTTTGTAATGAATGTAAATATACTTTAAATTAGCGAAATCTCAGCACTGTTTTGACAAAAAAATACTTTTAAGGACACGGGGCTATATACATTCACATCATGGGATCCTATTTAGTGTGTGACTTAGGATAATCACATGTCATATAAATTTGTCCAAACCAACACAAATATGATGTTCATCCTTGCATACAATTATAAAGAAACTACTTTGCCTGTGGTGCAGAGACGAGCGAGTGTCGGTGACCATTATAACACAGTGCACCATACTAGCTCTTGGTAAGTGGCGGACAACAAACTTTTTCTTAGCGATGCAATAAATAAGCCAATAGCCTCCAAATTGCCGGTGCACTTAGCCCGTCATCCGAGGCAGAATATATAGCAGCTCTGGTAGTAAGTGCCTCTCCAAAGTGCGTCTCTTAAAACTAAATAGCCTCTACAGCCCACGTGGCGTCTGACAGCGGCGATTGCAGGCACGGCCTCGAAGATTCAGTGACGCGTAGGCGAGTTTTGTTGCGCTCTACCAACTTTTTTTGCCACGCTGGCAGTTTCCGATTTACGCACTATTACATAGACTTTTACATATCAGATTAACATTATAAAAACGATAAACATGTACCTCAGTAAATATTATAATATTAACAATATTAACAAATAGATTAGATTAGATTAATACTTGTTCCCTAGATCACATATACGACATTTCGTAATGATGTGGAACGTGTCAGTTTAGTAAATGTTGTCTTTACTTGACAATCAATATTTTAAGGACTTTTTGTTTTGTTTTTTAAAATTTTTATTTCTTATTTTTTATATATATTTTTTAAGTTTTATCTAAAAATTCATCTACATTGTAGAAGGAGTTGCCATTCAGAAATTCCTTTAATTTCTTTTTAAATACTAGGTGGCTATCTGTCAGACTTTTGATGCTAGTTGGTAACTGACCAAAGACTTTTGTGGCAGCATAATTCACCCCTTTCTGAGCCAAAGTTAGATTTAACCTTGAATAGCGAATATAATCCTTTCTCCTAGTGTTGTAGCTATGCACACTGCTATTACTTTTGAATTGGGTCAGATTGTTAATAACAAAATTCATGAGTGAATATATATATTGTGAAGCTACAGTGAGTATCCCTATATCCCTAAATAAATGTGTGCATGATGCTCTTGGGTGGGCTCCAGCAATTATTCTGATTACACGCTTTTGTGCAATGAATACTTTTTTACTCAATGTTGAATTGCCCCAGAATATGATCCCATATGAAAGCAGTGAATGAAAATAGGCGTAGTAAGCTAATTTACTAAGATTTATATCACCAAATTTTGCAATGACTCTGATAGCATAAGTAGCTGAACTCAGACGTTCCAGGATATCTCCAATATGTTTCTTCCAATTCAGTCCCTCGTCAATGCAAACACCTAAAATTTTGAATATTCTACCTTAGCGACAGATTTATGTTCAAAGTGTAAATTTATTAATGGTGTCATGCCATTTACTGTATGAAACTGTATATACTGGGTTTTATCAAAATTTAATGAGAGTCTATTTGTAGAGAACCACTTAATAACTTTCTGGAAGATATCATTTACAATTTCATCAGTTAATTCCTGTTTGTCAGGTGTGATAGCTATACTTGTATCATCAGCAAACGGTACTAGCTTAGCATCTTCGTGTATGTAGAATGGCAAGTCATTAATATCTATTAAGAACAGCAAAGGACCCAAGACCGAACCTTGTGGGACCCCATTTTTGATAACTCCCCAGTTAGAAGAATAAATTGTCTCATCTATATCATGTGAACTGCTTATTTGAACTTTCTGCACTCTTCCAGTTAAGTATGATTTAAACCATTTGTGCACTGTCCCACTCATACCACAATACTTAAGCTTATCTAGAAATAGTAATAGAAAATTACTTTATTAACTTACCTGTAACACAAAGGTATAGTATATCTCTTAAGGCATAGAACAAAATCGAAAGGTAAGAGAACAAAAATCAATTACAAATAATAAACCTATCATGATGTTACAGGGTCCGATTATAGTCACTTAGTGGTAAATTCTGCACTATACAGGGTGTAATCAAAAGGATTACACGGTTGACAGTACACGATAATAGAAGCGAAAAACTTGTCCCACTTAAAATGGGTCCCCAAACGAGCCGTTTGCGAGATATTGCGAATGTATGGTTCCAAGCTTTGACCTAAAGCCAATCATCAGATATGATGTTTGGAACCAGGAAAATGCTGCGTGGATGGCTGTAGAACAGCAGGCCACTCGTGCCTTTCACGCGTCGATGCCACAACGCTCGGAACAATGTATCTGAACTAAGCAACAGGACACATTCTGAACTGAGGTGTTTAAAAGGCTGATTTCTTCAGAATATCATAGTGAACATTTCTTGCGAATATCAACGTCCTATATCTACTGTGCGGCTGACTGATATAGTGATGGAGTGACAGTATGTGAATCTAAAGGTCTTGCGTTCGGTTCCCGATGAGACCTAGGATTATTAGTCACTTTTCACTTCTTTACCCCATGGCAGTGTCGTTGACCTGATAAATGTCGAGTAGCACCGTGGTTAGGAATGCACGTTAAACTGTTAAACTGTAGGTCCATTATAGCTGGTTGGGTAAGTCAGTTCCATAGTCGGAGGAAGGAATCGACATACCACCTCCAGACAGGACCATGCCTAGTAAAGCACTGTGGTGGTCGAACCAATCTTCGGATTGTTCACTCCTTTAGCTTTTTTAAATCTCTAGCTTTTAACGTGTTCCGAAAATAAATAGTGTGAAAAGCGATCAACAGATGTCGCAGTAAACATCATAATTTACTAGTTGTCGACTACAAATGACAAATGAATCATGCAACAATGCCTAAGGTTTAAGTCAGACGTTAAATTATCTGTACTACTATGTGTGCATGGGTGAACAGGTGTGATACTGTTAGTAACGTAAGCCCATCCACCACGGCAAGGTCATATCACGTCGTATGGAAAATATCGGTTTTTAATTGCCCCGAGGCCAAAAACTACATAAAAAGCATCAATCCCATAGGGTTTTAATGGCCCTGAGTACAAAAAGTGCGGAAAAAGCACCAATCAAAATCAAATCGGATTTTTATTTCCGTGTGACTGGTGCAAAAAATGTTCAACATGCTGTCCACCGTTTTCTGCTAAAAGTTGAAATTGACAAACAGCATTTTCCACAATTGATCGAAGTGTTTCCGGGGGCCCGTTAGAATGTGTTGGGCAATGATGTCATTCTGATCAGTGGTGTTATTTTTACAACGTTCTAAAAGTTTAATTATAATCATCCTATATTTTGATAGACCTGTTTAGCTTTTACTGTCTTTCTCATGTAACGATACACTAATTTCTTGTTTTGTTTATCTTTAATCAGAGATGCTTATCGCCTCCGGTTCCCTCTGACTCGCAATGCAACTAATTTAATTTCGTTCGTCATTTTTTTTTTTTTTTTTTTACTTCCGAACAAGCGAGAAGATGGAACCGTGATAGTAGTTTTACTCACTCTGTATCCGATGTGTCAAGACGTCTTTCATACCTGTATCCACTCATGTAATTAAGAATAATGCTAGCTGTTGCTGAAAATATATTACTTAAATTTAAAAGCATTCCCTCTGCTTGGTTTTAATTTAAATCAAACTTCTCCACGTGAAATGTTTAATTTCTTAATGTTTTCAGCTCCTCGACGTCCGTAATAGTTTAATGTTCAGACGCCATTACAATCACTCCGCATTGTCTGCAAAATTTCAATCACAGTCAATCATCCTTATACAATACTTTGATGATTTTAGAACCTGCAGTCATTTCTTTTGTAATTTCAGGAAGTCCGATAATTTTTTTAAATTATTCTATCATTACCAGTAACTTCATGTTCCATCCACGGTCACACAACGATGAAAAGCGAAGTGAACAGTCTGAACATTGACCTACGGAAAGTATCTCCAACGTTCACGTATTAAATAAGTAAAAGTTATCATTTCCAGCTTCTACAATACGAAGCGCAGGATTCAGCTAGATGCTTTTCGTAAGTGTTATAACTTGTTGTTGCTTGTATGGTGCCCGACTTTAATATGCAACCCGCGGTTTATTTGCTTTAATGTTCATTTTGTGCTGTACTTCAAGTAAATTATTTCAAATTAAAAAATTCGGTACCATCAACTCCTTGTAGAAAATATAATCGCGGAATCTACTTTAACAATTATGGCAACACACGAAGCAAGGGCAACGTTATACTCAGTGGCTGACCACCGAACAGCTCCCTAAAACAACCATTAATGTTGGGGTCGAAACGCTGAATTTACCTGACAGAGGAGTTCGTTCAGCAGAGCTTGCTGCTTGTACGTGAGTGTGTACCATAGAATGCAGCGAGAAACGTGTGTTCAGATGGAGCGGGCGACATCACAGACACAGTCAGATGGAAATATTAGGTGCGCCTCAGTACGTGCTAGTGGTCCGGGTTGACCCTGGCAATCAGTGCTGTAAGCCGCGCGAGCGAGCGAGAGGGTGGGGGGTGGGGTTAGGGAGCGTGCACTATTGGCTGCTCCGGCCACTTGCCGCTGATCTGTGTGTGTGTGTATGTGTGTGTGTGTGTGTGTGTGTGTGTGTGTGGGCACATACGTGCGCTGTGCGGTTCGCCGCTGATTGGGCCACTGCTGGGCCATCCGATAGCATTCAGCACGCAACGCAACCACCACACACACGGCGCTGGTCTGTCGCTTCAATTGGGCGCAAAGCCCACTAAAGAGGCTGGATAGCAGTGATTTTATTAATTACACGGATATTTAATGCCACCGTACACCGAAAAACTCGTCTACATCTACATACATCTCTGCAAATCACATTTAAGTGCCTGTCAGAGGGTTCATTAACCACTTTTATAACTTTTCTGTCTGTAAATCTATCGGACCAAACTGCGTGGTCATCAGTCCGTAGCTTACAAACTACTTAAACCTATGTAAATTAACCTAAGGACAAACACACACGCACCCATGCCCCAGGGAGGACTCGAACCTCCACAGCGAGCAACTGCGCGCTCCGCAACGAGGCGCTTTAGACCGCTCGGCTACTCCACCGCGGCCATAACTTTTCTCTACTGTTCCATTCTATAATAGCGCGTGGGAAGAAAGAACACCTAAATCGTTCCGTTTTCGGTCTGATTTCTCTTATTTTATTGAGATGGTCATGTCTCCCTAAGTAGTGCTAAGTAGTGCTAGCAAAATATTTTCACATTCAGAAGTAAAAGTCGGTGATTGAAACTTCGCAAAAAGATCACGCCGCAATGAATAACGTCTTTCTTTTAATGGTTTCCATCCCAATTAGTGCAACATTTCCGTGACGCTTTGCCCCGCGTAACGTGATAAAACCAAACGAGCTGCTCTTCTCTGAACCTTCTCAATGTCTTCCGTCAGTCCCACCTAGTGAGGGTCCCACAAGGGACAACAGTACTCCAGGAGAGGACTCACAAGTGTGATGTAGCCAGTCTCTTTGTTGGATCTGGTGCATCTTCGAAGCGTTCTGCCAATGAAACGTAACCTTTGGTTCGCCTTCTCCACAATATTTCCTATGTGTTCTTTCCAGTCAAAGTTGTTCGTAATTGTAACTCCTAGGTATTTGGTAGAATATACGACCTTAAGGTTTGACTGATTTATCGCGTAATTGAAGTTCAGCGGATTTCTTTTAGTGGTTATGTGTATTACTTCACAAGTTTCTTTGTGTAGTGTCAATTGCCAATTTTGGCACCATGTAGACATTTTGTCTAATTCGCTTTGCAGTTGCTTTTATCCTCTGTTGACTTCACTAACCGATAAACGACAGCATCATCCGCGAACAGTCTAAGGGAGCTATTCAGATTGTCTCCTAAATCATTTATAAACACGAGGAAGAGTAGGGGACCAATAACGCTTCCCTTCTCTCTTGAAACTGTAGCATGCTGACCAGAAGGATAGAAACAAGGTGTACGTAATTGGAAAGGAATTTAAAGTAGCGTTAACCTTCACTGTTCTTTAAAGGACGTGAAAAAATAAAATTCGATAGCGACTTAAAGGAAGCTGTTGATAAAGGTAAGGAATAGTACAAAAACTAAGGTTCGTAGTAGTGAAGTGTAATATCGAGAATGGTTTGCATACGGAAAAATGACGTTTTACACGATATCTACACACCAAAAAAGGCAACGTCCAATAAGGTAAACATTTATGGACATTTTCAAAGCATTTTTTCGTCATTATCATTTCGAAAGTTTGTCAATCTATTGGACCAAACTGCAACGGTCATCAGTTTCTAGACTTACAAACTTTCACTAAGGACAACATACACACTCACTCACTCACACACACACACACACACACACACACACACATACACACGGGCGACGAAGGACTTGAACCTCTGACGGGGAGCAGTCGCGCACTCCACAGCAAGTCCGCCAGCGCACGCTCATTCTCGCGAGGCTCAGTGGTTTGTTCAGCAAGTGAAATCCATGGGGGTATCTTGCCCATTTAAAGCTTTATTTCATTTACGAGACAAGATTTTGAAATTTTATGAAGATTTACACTGCACAGTGGCACTGGATTCCTGTACTAACATCTCTTTTAGACTGTGTTTTTTTTAATAATAAGTACGACTTTTTTTTTCTTCCATGGACCATAGACGTTGCTGAGTGGTATGGCTTTTGTGCCTCAGTAGTGAAGATGGTCGTACGGTAGCTGCAACCACAGCGGAGAGGTATCTCTGTAGAGAACAGACCAATGTATGATTCCTGAAGAGAGATAGTAGTCGCTTGAAAAAATTGCAGGGGCAGCAATCTGGATAATTGCATGGCATTGTAACATCAGCTAACGTGGCCTTGCCTTACAGTTACTGTCTATAGATGAAAGCAAGGGGAAACTACAGTTATTAATTTTCCCGAGGACATGCTGCTCTACTGTATGAAAATATGAAGACGGCATCCTCTGGTGTAAATTATTCTGGAGGTACTATAGTCCCCCATTTATATCTCCGAACGGTGACTGCTCAGGAGGACGTCGACATTAGCAACACTGGCATTCTACGGATCGGAGCGTGGATAATGTTAGGTCCGTAAATCGAGTAAGCACATTAGAAAAGACAAGTAGGTAGGTTGAAGTTAAAGGTAGTGGGTACTAGTGAAGTTAGATTGCTAGGTAAACAGTACTACTGCTCAGATGAGATTGCAGATTACAGATGTAGAATACGAAATCAGTTGGCGGTAATGTAAGGAGTGTAACTATGAATAAGAAAACAGGAATGAGGGTACGCTGCTATGAAACAATGCAGTAGTCGCGTTATCGTAGACAAGATAGATTCGAAACCAACACCTACCGCAGCAGTGCACGTTTACATGACACCTAGCTGTGCCGATGATGAGGAGCTCAGAGAAATATATGAGGAGGTAAAAAGACATTATTCAGAAGTGAAGGGAGAGAACAATTTGACTGCATTGGGTAAATGGAATTCCGTAGTACAAAAGGAAAAGATGGAAAGATAGTAGGCCAACATGGACTGGAGAAAATGTTTGAAAAATGAAGCCACCTGGTAGAATTTTGCAAAGAGCACAATTTATTTATAACACTTGGTTCAAGAACTACGGAAGAACGTTGTAAAAGTGGAAGAGACCAGACGACGCTGGAAGGTATCAGATAAATTTTATAATCGTAAATATAGATTTTGGAAGCAGGTTTTAAATGGTAAGACATATCCAGAGGCTGATAGATTGAAACTGAAGAATCTGCAGAAATGTAGGAAAAGGAGAGAGATCCTTGATAAATTGAAGGAACCTGAGGTTCCTGTGAGTTTCAGCTTTAGACAAAGATTGACAGAAATTGGGAAAAGTAATACAGTAGATGACGATCGGGTAGTTTTGTGATATGAAACAGTGAAGGCAGAAGAAGACCAAACATTCTTTAGATATCATATTGATTTAATGAGAAAATATAAACCACTACAAGAAGCAGATAAAATTTTCTGCATCAGACGATCTAACAAGGGTATAAGTAGGATATTGCTGTCAGTGTTCCTTTATTACCCAAATAATAAAGACTCCAGTTTACCGGCACTGCTGTGTAACTGAGTGATCCTTATTTTAGAGTCTGGGATTACTCATTCCAGCGTTTTCTGCGAATGATTTAGCTGTTGTACGTAATTTTGCTCTCAGCCAATAAGCAGCAGCAACATTATCACGTCACGCCTCGCGATGTTTTCTCCACAGAATGAGGCTTGAAATGTTATTGATAATCATGAAACAAAAGGAATTTAATAAAAAAAAAAAAAAACTGAACTGGCATGTTTTATCCCGACTTTAGGTTTTCCTGTACTTATATAATGTTTGCAAATATTTCGGTCTAAATATTTTTATTATAATAATAGAAAAAAGAATAATAAAAATATAAACAATATAAAATTAACATATAAAAAGTAATACATACAGATTTGATTTATTTCATATTATTTAAATTTTTCTTTATGTCTCCGAAATATAGTGGACCTTAAATGTGGCCACTGCGATTTTTGTTTTTATAATTTCTTTAATCAGATTTTTCTTTGACCCTTTGCTACAGGTTTATTTGTAGTTAGTTTACGTAGTCTGTTATTTCAGAAATCATACATTGGTCTGGTCTTTACAAAGATACAAAAGCCACACCATTCAGCAATGTCTTATTGTTACGATATTCTTCTGAATTAGTGCAGCGACTTTCTCTTTTATTTCATCTTTTTTATTGTACTTAATCACTTTTCTTAGTTGTGCAGAATTATTTTTTACACAACACAATTTCATCAGTAAAAATTGTAAACTCTGTCATATCGGATTTAAGAGACCCACTGACAGATTAGTACAAAATACGAAATCACTTGGCGGTAATGTAAGAAGCGTTAACTATGAATAAGAAAATAGGAATGAGGGTGATGAATTTACTATAAGAAACTCACTCGTGTAATGCTCCAAAAAACGGTTTATTAGAATATGAACAACAAAAAACAAAACAGCCAATTCTCCTCTGACGGTAAGCTGTTTACACAGGAACAAAAATAGAAACTTAACAAAACCAACTGGTTTCCCGTTCCAATGAGTTACAACTCCCGTTCCTCAAGTCCGGACGTCAGGATGGCGAACTCGTGTGGGCCCGTGGGTGGTTCGCCTAGCTACACGGCAACTTGCGATGCCATCGTGTCGTGCGTGTTGGCGCTGTGGTAGGCGGACAGGACAGAGGGTACGCTGCTATGAACACTGCAGCGGTCGCATTATCGTAGACAAGATAGAGTGGAAACCAACACCCACCGCAGCTGTGCATGTTTACATACCAACTAGCTCTGGCGATGATGAGGAGCTCGAAGAAGTGTATGCGGAAGTTAGAAGAAATTATTCAGAAGTGAAGGGAGAGAAAAATTTGTGTTGGGTAACTGGAATTCAGTAGTAGAAAAGGAAAAGATGGGAAGATAGTAGGCAAATATGGACTGGAGAAAAGGTTTGAAAAAGGAAGCCGCCTTGTAGAATTTTGAAAAAGAGCATAATTTATTTATTGGTTCAACAATTATGGAAGAAAGTTGTATACGTGGAAAAGACCAGACGACACCGAAAGGTATCAGATTGATTTTATAATCATAAACATACATTTTGGAACCATGTTTTAAATGGTAAGACTTATGCACAGGCCGATTGATCATATCTTTAACTGTAGATTGAAGTGAAGGAGATGGGTCCTTGATAAATCAAAGGAATCTGAGGTTCTTGAGAGGTTACAGATGAATCACATCTTGAAACACAAGTAATTTTACAAAAAATTCGAACTAGCATGTTTTATAACCCACTTTAAGTTTTCCTGTACTTTTATGAGATTTTCAAATATTTAGGACAAATTTTTAAAGTATAATAAAAGTATAATGAAAATAATAATAATAAAATATAAATTATAAAAATTAATATATAAAAAGCAATACATGCAAACATAAACATAATATAAAATAATATGAAATAATGTTCTTCTTTATGTCTTCAAAATATAGTGGACCTTAAATCTGGCCAGGGCGATTATTGTTTTTATAGTTTCCTTAATCAAATTTTTCTTTGACCTTTTGCTACAGATTTTTTGTAGTTAGCTTACTTCATTTTCTACCTAATATTAAAATTTCTTAGGTTAAATTTTAAAGAGGACTCTTCTCCACCCTGCTGTATTATTGTTACAATATTCTTATCATTTAGTGCAGCGATTACCTCTTTTATTTCATCTTTTTTATTCTTCTATGTAATCACTTTTCTTAGTCGTGCAGAATTAATTTTTACATAACACAATTTCATCAGTAAAAAAATTGTAAACTCCATCATATGGTGCCGGAACCGGGACTCGAACCTGGGACCTTTGCCTTTCGCGGGTAAGCGCTCTACCACTGAGCTACCCCGACACGACTCACGATGCCGCCTCACAACTTTACTTCCGCCAGTACCTCGCCTCCTACTTTCCAAACTTCACAGAAGTTCTCCTGCGAAACTTGCAAGACTAGTACTCCTGGAAGAAAGGATATGGTGGAGACATGGCTTAGCCACAGCCTAAGGGATGTTTCCAGAATGAAACTTTCACTCTGCAGCGGAGTGTGCGCTGATATGAATCTTCCTGGCAGATTAAAATTGTGTGCCGGAACCGGGACTCGAACCTGGGACCTTTGCCTTTCGCGGGCAAGCGCTCTACCACTGAGCTACCCCGAAACGACTCACGATGCCGCCTCACAACTTTACTTCCGCCAGTACCTCGCCTCCTACAATTTTAATCTGCCAGGAAGTTTCATATCAGCGCATACTCCGCTGCAGAGTGAAAGTTTCATTCTGGAAACATCCCCTAGGCTGTGGCTAAGCCATGTCTCCACCATATCCTTTCTTCCAGGAGTACTAGTCTTGCAAGTTTCGCAGGAGAACTTCTGTGAAGTTTGGAAAGTAGGAAGCGAGGTACTGGCGGAAGTAAAGTTGTGAGGAGGCATCGTGAGTCGTGTTGGGATAGCACAGTCGGTAGTGCGCTTGGTCGCAAAATGCAAAGGTCCCAGGTTCGAGTCCCGGTTCTGGCACACAATTTTAATCTGCCAGGAAGTTTCATATCAGCGCACACTCCGCTGCAGAGTGAAAGTTTCATTCTGGATCCATCATATGGGCTTCGAGAGGCCCACTGGGTACCAACCGGCCGCCGTGTCATCCTGTGATTTTGGAAAATAACCAGGTTAACATCAGGTAAAATTCATTCTGGTCATTATTAAAATTATGCAACACGCACACTTACGAGGTTCGTGGCTGTACAAATAATAACAACTGTTTCCTACAAAACCTGTGAAGTGAGAGGTGAGCTTCCACAATGCAGAAATGTTGATTCAGGCTACTAGTGGCAAAATACAATCTTCTTGGTGTCGCTATAAACAGCCGATTGCCACAAAATTAGAACTAATGGGGCGGCTGTAATATATATATTACATCCGAGGCATTTTAAAAGCCTTCTTGGATATGAAAGTTGCCTCTTTAGCCAATTTTGGATACGCAAAGCCAGCCTCAGCTCACTACGTCCTCTCACACTGGTGGTCAAACTCGCTCTCTCCCCTCCCTCTAGTCTCTGTACTTCAGCGACGCACCACTTGGCGCGCTTTTCCACCTCTTCTTCCGTCTTTATAGTACTGTCACACACCTTTTACATTTCGACATTTCTAGAACTTTCCTAAGACAGAACCTCGCTACATTCCACAATTACAATATTTTAATACAAAATATTCATATGTTTCACAAAAATTAAATAAAAATTACATTGAATAATATTGATACATAATGTAGTTTGGTATTACATTACAACACAACGAATTTCAGCACAGTTACCTATTGAAAAAATCGAACTTTAGCAAAAAAAAAAATTACAGAATTACTTTTTTTAAACTTATTTTTTATTATTAGTCTTACTATTTGAGATTTAAAGTTTTTAAATTATGGTGTCACAACTTGTGCAGAATGTCTGTAATGGTGCTAGATAGGGCAAAAGCATATATGGGCAAATTTGTAGAGAATTTTCTCTTCGTTTCAGATGAGCGGTTAAGGCATTAAAATACAAGATGTCCAAAGACCACCGCAAACGGCTCCCTTTTACTGTTTACTAACCAAAAGCGGCCCAATATAGGCCACAGGTTTATTTCATTTACTGTACCAAAGCGAAATATTTACGAGACTGAGTCAGTAGGTAAGTCACAAACTGAGGTAGTCTCGCCAGTACTGTGCGCCGTGTAGGGTATTTCTCTACCACTGCGACACATCCGTCTCGTGAATTGCAGCAGTTTAAGGAACCAAATAAAGTTAAAAGCTCAAAAGCGTCGCTTAAAGGATGTAAACGCTGCCACAAAAATATCAAGCTCCATGCCTCTCGAACGATGGGTCGATTGACTAAATATACAGGTGGAGTCAACTGAAAAGTAAAGTATGGTGGTCAAAGATATTCTAATTACGGCACCTAACATTATTAATAAAATCAGTCATTAAATTAAGGGAATTTTTAAAACAGAAAATTTTTCAGCGAAGTTAAAAGCACGAAGTCAATTAGAATATCATTGGCCACCATTGACAGAGGTTAAACATATGGACAATGTTCGAAGTTAGATCAGCTGTCCGTTAGTGCACAACTTGTTGCCATCAGACAAACATGTGGTACTGCGCAAAGTTTATTTTTGACAATGTACATACACAGCTGTTGTTTGACGAAGCTTCCCAGCAGCAGATAAGTTTTATGGTAGGTAGGTTAGTTTCATTGCAATATTCGTTGGTATAGTCGTTTGTACTTAGTGCCCTTATTATTCTACGTTTCCTTGTTTTACAGAACTCGATAATGGCATAATGTCGTCCCGAAACCTGTCGTGTTGACATATATATTTTATTATTGACAACTGGTGCGTGAAGTAAAGTAATAACCCCAATTTAAGCTCCACATAACCTTATATGCTCCTCCTGCTCTCTATACGTAATGCGTGTTATCTAAGTGCGGTACATATCACGATATACAAAGTGTTCAAATGTTTGGAAAACCTATTGGACCAAACTGTTATGGTCATCAGATCCTACACTTACAAACTTCTTAAACTAACTGAAACTAATCTGAGGACACCATATACACACACACACCTACACCCATGCCGCAGTGGGGGATTAAAACCTGCGACGGCGAGGAACTGCTATATAACCATGCTCTGCAAATTTAAACTGTTGAATCCTTTTCGCTTCATACATACTTTTCTCAGAGCCCAAATACTTCGCTTCAAAATGTTAACCGAACCGTTCATCGCAAAATTCTACTCCATTATCGTCCAGTTTCATCGAATCACGTGAAAAGGTCATAAAACAGATTCAGTGTCTTGTGGGCATCCAAACAATAAGATGCTAACGTTTTCTCTTTAGACGTCTGTATATTAGGAGATACCCTGATAGTTCGGGAAAATCTGTAAGCGTCTCTATTTTGTGTGTAATAAAAGTCGTTCTCGTCCCCAGAGGTTTCCTGCAGCCGTGGTTACGCTGGTGCGTCGTGCATCCCACAGTGATTTACACGTTCCAGCCTCCGCGTCATGCATATTGACGACAAGCGCAGAAAGCTATCGCGTTACCGAGCGTATCGAACTGCTAAGGGGTTTAACGACTTAATTAACGCTAGGGAATCTGACAGCTGCTCATATGCATGCATGCAAATCCACTTGCAACGGATTTCTACATCTAATTGAGGGCTATGAACAGTTAGGAGTGGGGGGTATACATTTTCTAGTTACGGCTGCACCGCTTGGAAATGACAGCTCGGTCCTGCTACAGATTATCTGTGGAAGACATCACGTGGTCCACAATCCGAGGTCGACTGTGCGACAGGTTCAAGTGCGGCCACGAGTGCAGTTTGGGAGCTAAAAGCTGAAAATGAGGACACCTTTCGCACAATAGGCTAGTTTCCCATGTTCGAATTGCTATTCTGAATGATTATGACATTGAAAAACCATCATCAGTCATGATTCTTACAAAATATCTGTTAATTTTCTGAATTTAAAATTAATAAAAATCACTAAATTTCAAGATAAGGTCACGTGACGCAAATGCTATGTCATTAGCTGACGCTCTGGTGACATGACGAAGCTATATTTGTGTTACAGCAGTTTTAGCGAAAATTAATAGATTTTTCTTTATTTTTTTCTGTGTAACTTTTATGTCAGAATAGAAAAGTATTTTGTGAAATCTGACAGTGAAAACCTTCTGAAAGTTGAGCGTTTATGGTAGTTTTTCGAAAAAAAAAAGACACCCCTCAAATATTTATTTAAGTATATGAAAAAAGAAAGGCGAAAACTGCGTTTAAAGTAAAATATACCTCCATTTAAACCAAACTATTGCTTGCTGTATGAACAGATTTTCTCTATAGATACAAAGTAGTATACACGATAACCTTGTGTAAATAAACATAGATTCAGTCTTCGTTTTTCAATGAATACATTTAACTTTAAATTAACAGTGTCATAAATGGCGACTGTAAAAATTACATGTCAAGTGCGTAAATATGTAGTTACAATTCGGATTCAGATTGTTATGGATACGTAAATTAACCTTGCCTACTGGTCAGTTTCCACACACCAGCATGCATTTTTTCGTGGTGATTGATTTCAATCAAACTTGTCAGGTAAAATGGAACTTTGGATGCTAAAGAATGGTGAAAATAAGAGTTAACAGTTAACATAACTTTATTCTGCTTCCAGCTCCGATTTCGATTCCGGTTCCAGTTCCGATAAACCAAATTTAAAAACTCCACTTCCGAATAACCACTCCCGTTACATCCCTAATGATAGGCGATATGACTGATTATGTTAACATTCTGATGAAAAGCACTTAGTATCTGGAAAAAAAATTGTACAACTGAAGTGAAAGATTTTCTCGATGCAGTTTTGCAGGGGTCCTGGAATGTAGACAGAACGCCTTATAGGCAGCGTCGGCGCAAGTGCAGACTCTGTGGCGCAAGGCAGTTGCGAAACCCGTGGGTCGAACGGGGCGGCACATCAGTGGGGAAATTTTTTGTTTTGAGGTTAGCCATTCTGGTGTTTTTTTAAGTGGTCGCTGACTATGAAAGCTATTTTTTTTTTTTAAATTTGTGTCTTTATTTTTAGAAGAACCATTCTATTGCTGTGTTAATTACGAATTAAAACAACATAAATCTTATTGGCAGTTGGCCGATTAGACGTAGTTTTATTGCTTTTCCTAACCTTGGAACAAGAGGAACCTCAGAAATTGTTGTAACTCGCGATCATAGACTATAATTTACATAGATGTAATAGGGAAGTGTTTTTCATATTCAGTATAATTAGACTTGCAGATTGGAATAGTAAAATAAGAGCAAAAAATTTCCTGAATTTTTGAATTGTTATCGAGAGAAATATATTGTAAATAAAAATTTTACTTCTTACTTTTCAAATCGACTTTCTGCAGAACGACTTAACACCACAACCAGGTAATTAATTTGCATCTACTGCCTACGTTGGATTTTACAGACCCAGCGAATTTTGATCCTACAGCACGGTGAAGAGATAATCTTATGAAGTGGGTATATTCTACTGTATCTAACCTCTGTGACTGTGGAGACGTGCAGACAACCCAGCACATGTATAACTGCCCTGAAGGTCCTTCAAACTGGACCTTAGAGGAGCTGATGTTGGCAACCACAAATGCTGTCGACGTGGCTCGCTTTTGGACCAAATGTATATAATATTTCGTATATTATAGTTCGTAATTTATTTGTATGTAAGTAATCTCTGTATGTTATACCTTTATAAACTTCTGTATACATGATGCTTCTGACACGAATAAAAAAAAAAAAATCAGAAAAGATTTAAAATTCAAACAATTTGCATCAGTTTCAATTATGAACTCGGCCTTTATTAGAGGAAGACACAAAGGATTTTTCGACTTTTGCAGCCACTGAGCTTCGAATTGAATAAATAGCGAAACACGAAGAACTGTGCTAGGTCGCGTTTCGAACCCAGGTCCCTGCTGACCACCTGTACACAGTGGTCTCACCTGCCCCGACTACCCCAGCAAGTCTCCTGCCAAACCCACATTTCCAACTTATCCACCCACTGCACATTATCTCTCAGTAGATTAGATTAATACTTTTTCCATAGATCATTGTGCGACATTTCATAATGATGGGGAACGTGTGCGGGGCGGTATCAGATGACAGCATTATCAAATATATCAAAAACTGTACTTTGATTTTTCTCATCTGACGTATATTTGTTTGATATATTACAGTTGTTCAATAATTTTGAACTCACTTTTACTTTTGCCGATTAGAGCGCTATCTACTATGAAACTAAAAAATGCCTCATACAAAAGTTACATTTATTGCAGGGGGAATCCAAATGTCAATAAAAATAGGGGTTCCTATTTAAGATTTCAAAGTCAACCACTTCCCACAATCTTCCCACCCCTCAGAGGGTGGTGCAGGGGAGGCGAGCTTTATGTTAATGGATGCCCCTTTTGGAGCTCAACAACATTTTCTGAAACTTTTTTTAAGACCGATTTGCAATTTTTCAAATACCCCGAAAAACAATTTTAAGAGCCTCATCCTGTATATCGTTACAGGAAGGAAACACGTATACCTAACTGTTAAATATTGTGACAGAAACGAATTAACCAATCCTTACAGGCGACATACAGCGCAAAAATGCAATTAAAAAGTTATGGTAGGTTGAATGTCCTACGTGGGAAGACGGAATCAAATATTAGGGCAGAAAAGAATCATTCTTCAAGGAGAATTACAGCGTAAGAAATAACGACAACAGTCCTGGTAGCTTGAAGCTGCGAAATGGGAAGACGGGACGAGGATGGTCAAGCGGGCGTCGCTAGAAACGGGCTAATCGTGTAGCCAGCTGAACTACAATGTGTGTGACGTCACTGGACTGCTAGGTGACGGACCACAAAAGCGACCAATAGGCGCTGATCATTGAGGGTGGGTGGGTGGCTGGCCATGCCCGGACCTGCTATTCCACGACTGGTTTACCAGGACAGACGAGTAGGTCCGGGCTACGGCTGGCGGTTTTTTTTTACCACCGCATCCGCACATGAGACGTGTACATTAGTCACTACGCAAATGCTCCCTGTTTTTAAAATACATTCCGCCGCTTGAAAATATTACTATCCAGTAACTAGATACACACAAGACGTCGGTTGATGCTAATATTTTAATCGCTCGAATAATGATCAGAATTGATATATTAGAAGGAATTCAATTCGTATTCGTCATTTTGTCGTAGTAATTACGAAACTTATGATGTTAAACGTACACGTTTTCCTACTTTTTAACTGGCGACATAATATCCTCCTGAGAATTTTTAGTAGGGAGTAATAATAATAATAATAATAATAATAATAATAATAATAATAATAATAATAATAATGTGGGATATGTAAAATTCAGTTGGATGATTTTTTTACATTACTTTCATTAATATGTGTTTCCCCTTATAATGGGAAGCAAAGGTTTCAGATTAATCTGTACTACAAGTATTCTCACAAACGCTTTGTCCTTAAACAGAAAATGTAGAATACATTGCTTTACTTCCGGGAGATTAAAAGTTATTGTTCACATACGGGCGAATTATGGAGAGTGGCGAGATTGAAGGATTGTATTCTGTGTCCAAAAGTACATGATTACCTTCCGAATAGAGATACCGATGTCTTCTGCATCTAAATACTAATGAGCAATATTTCCAAATATCATAATACATTCCGAAACTGGGAGAATATTCAAAACGATTATTTTTTACGATTAATGTGCGGATGCGACGGTAAAAAAAAAAAAAAAAAAAAAAAAAAACAGCCAGCCGTAGTCCGGACCTACTCGTCTGTCCCGGTAAACCAGTCGAGGAATAGCAGGTCCGGGCATGGCCAGCCACCCACCCACCCTCAATGATCAGCGCCTATTGGTCGCTTTTGTGGTCCGTCACCTAGCAGTCCAGTGACGTCACACACATTGTAGTCCAGCTGGCTACGTTTGTAGCGACGCGCTCTTGACCACCCTGGTCCCGTCCTACCACATCGCAGCTTCAAGCTAACAGGACTGTTGTCATCACTTTTTACGCTGTAATTCGCCTGTGAAGAATGATAATTTTCTGCCAGAATATTCTAGATTTTTCACTCATTTCTGCTAGAATTTTTAACACAAAAGCGCACATGCTCGTTTTCTTCTAGCGTTATAAAAGAGAATGGTGCTTTAGTTTCAGTTTCCAGTAACAAATCTCTTGAAGAAACATCGATGTTGCAGAGTATTATAAATAAAATTATTGTAGTGTTAACGAAAGTAAAAAGTGTCATGGTTGACTACATCTTTATATCACACAGTGACCTTCACCGTGACATTTATAAATTACATATGAAGAAAGGAATTAATGTATAGTAATCTAAACTGTCGAAATAGGACCATAAATACTGATCAAGCACATATAAACGTTAACTGGAGTTTGGCAGTTGCCTTCAGAGTGTGATGTTTTAAGTATCGAGCCATACATGATAGCTCCGAATATCCTTATATGCTTCTCCTTCAACTCTCTACGTAAACCATATTATATACAGTTCAGGATCTTCTGCAAACTGACATTGTAAATCGTTTTCACTTTATTTGTATTTGGTTTATCCACAGAGCACATGTTGTTACTGTGAATATTCGTCACGATTTCACTGAAACACTTAAAGTTACCATAAAAATATGATTTATTATCAAAAATGGCCAAATGTTTGTAAATCTATCGGACCAAACTGCGTGGTCATCAGTCCGTAGCTTACAAACTACTTAAACCTGGGTAAACTAACCTAAGGACGCCACACACACACCCATGTCCCAGGGAGGACTCGAACCTCCACGGCGAGCAACCGCGCGCTCCGCAGCGAGACCGCTCGGCTACTCCACCGCGGGGATTTATTATCGCTCAACCGTAGTAGCTCTTCTCCAACACACGATGTAACTAATGCCAAAATAGGGTATTGGACCAACACAAAGTTTGTTTAGTATTCAAGCAACATCAACTCTAATATACCGATACTTATGTATAATTCAGTTACATTTGTAGACACTACTAAATATATTCTCGTGTCTGTAATGCAAACTGTAAATCTGTAACATTAAAACCAAGGATGTGATCACGTGGGAAAAGTATTTCATGGAAGCAACGGATTCCTCGCTAGCTGTAGATATATTTAGTGTCTTTTCATTCAATATGACAATACAGCAGACTGTCAAACTTCATCTACTGGAATCACTATTCAAGATGAAACCATGTACCTACAGCCTTGAGTTTACAATGTGTGGTTAGTTTGGTGTTTAGTCCGAAGAATGGTTCCATAAACGTTTATTAATAATGGTAAACCACATCGATATGGACCTTTTTAAATACGCATCTTATGATATTTATCTCGGGTATGCAGCTGGATACCGTCGTCAACCAGACACGATATTTCAGCAGACCAACTGGCTGCCATCTTCAGGTGAGAGCGCAGAACACTAACTTTCCGGCGAGTTAGTGCTCTGCGCTCTCACCTGAAAATGGCAGCCAGTTGGTCTGCTGAAATATCGTGTCTGGTTGACGACGGTATCCGGCTGCATACCCGAGATAAATATTATCAGTTACTACGCCGGGAAAGTCTACGCAACTACTCATCTTATGATCTCTCTCTTCGATCATTACCTCCCATCTTCCCCTTTAATACTAAACTGACAATTGTTTTGAGTTAAATTGTATCCAAGTTGTCAAAGGATGGGGATTCGGCTACATATATGAGTAGTATTAAATGCACCTACTGAAGTAACGCCATATTCTTTTTTTAAATTTATTATTAGCTACCATTTTCGGTGGCCATCGCACTGGCCGTCTTTGTTTAGCTTAGTTACTCACTGTAAGGTCTACACCGAGCCTTTTCAGTCGTTCGTTTTCCTGGATACTGTAGTCACGGGTACGGACTGTGTCTGCAGCGTGCGGATGCATTTGTTACAAGACTTCCGAAGGCCTTCTGACGCTGTACCATACAAGTCTATTCTAATCAAATTGCGTGCTTATGGAATATCGCGACAGTTTTGTCATTGTATTCGTGATTCCTGTCACGAAGGACATAGAATGTTGTAATTGACGGAAAGTCATCGAGTAAAACACAGGCAATATCTAATGTTCGCTAGAGAAGTGTTACAGGGCACCTACTCTTACTAATCTTTATAAACGATTTAGCAGATAATGTCACCAGCTGTCGTTTATCGGTTAGTAAAGTCACCCGAAGATAAAAAGCAGCTGCAAAATGATTCAGGTACGATACCTGCATGTTGCAAAAAGTGGTAATTGGCGTTGGATGTCGTCCAGTATACATCTGTCCAGCGCCAGCACATTCTCAGTTGTAAGTGTAACCGGCTTCTCTATAGCAGCTACATATTTTGACTTTTCTGTGCGCTATCGTTTCAGTTCAATAAAGTTATTGTGTGCTCGCATTTTTATTTGATACATATTCACGTTAAATATATGGTTAATATATTATTCCGCCGTGTGAATCGCGTCGCGACAGTCGTCAGTCTTTATTTTCTGATTAGAAGCGACATATAGTATTTTGATTTTCGTTTGTGCGTTCTCGTTTCAATTTAGAATTTTATACCGTTCTCTCGTGCATATTAGATTAAAATCCGAGTTTAACAAACAGTGTAGACTTCCTTTGAACGCATCGCGACTGTAGTTTTTGTTTTTGTCGGTGCTGTAATCATGAGTAGGGACTGCAAGATCCGGGCTTTCACAAGAGGGTGGGTTTGCTTGTAGTTTGGAGCTCCAACGTTAGGCGGGTGATGGAGCCCCTTAGAGAGATGGATGCCAAGGAGGGGAAGAAGGCCAACGTGCACTCCGTGTGCATACCGGGTGGAGTCATTCCAGATGTGGAACGGGTCCTTCCATGAAGTGTACGGGGTGCAGCCAACTGCAGGTGGTGGCTCACGTCGGCACCAATGACGTGTATCGCTTCGGATCTGAAGATATCCTCTCAGGTTTTGAGCGGCTATACTGATCAAGCACATATAAACGTTGGCTTGTGTTTGGCAGTAGCTTTCAGACTGTGATGTTTTAAGCATCGCACCATACATGACAGCTCCGAATGTGCTTATAGGCTTCGCCTTCAACTTTCTACGTAAGCCGTATTATATACAGTTCATGATCTTCCGCATCCTGTATTTGGTGGATCCATAGAGCCCAAATTATTGCTGTGAACAATCGTTCCGATTTCACTGAATCACTTGAAGTTACCATAAAAATAAGATTTAATATCGGTCAACCGTAGTAGCTCTTCTCCAACACACGATCTAACTACTGGCAAGATAGGGTATTGGACCATACTGGACCAACACAAAGTATGTTTAGTATTCAAGCGACATCACCTCTAATACACCGATAATTATGTATAATTGAGTTACATTTACAGACTTTACTAAATATAGTCTCGTATAAGTAATGCTAACTGTAATTCTTTAACAGTAATACCAAGGATGTGATCACGTGGAAGTATTTTATGGAAACAACGGATTCCTCGCTAGCTGTGTCTTTTCATTCAATATGACAATATAGCAGACTGTCACACTTCATGCTCTGGAATCACTATTCAAGATGTAACCATGTACCTATAGCCTTGAGTTTACAATGTGTGGATAGTTTGGTCTTTAGTGCGAAGAATGGTTCGATAAATGTTTGTTAGCAACGGTAACCCACATCGATATGAACCTTTTTGAATACTCGTCTTATGATTTCTCTCTTCGATCATTACCTCCCTTCTTTCCCTCGAATACTAAACTGACTATTGTTTTGAGTTAAATTGTATCCAAGTTGTCAAAGGATGGGGATTCGGCTGCCTATATGAGTAATATTAAATGCACCTACTGAAGTAACGCCATTTTCTTTATTAAATTTATTATTAGCAACCGTTTTCGGTGGCCATCCCACTGGTCGTCTTTTTTTAGCTTAGTTACTCACTCTAAAGTCTACACCGATCCTTTTAGTCGTTCGTTTTCATGGATACTGTAGTCACGGGTAGGGACTGTGTCTGCAGCGTGTGGATGCATGTATTACGAGACTTCATAAAGTCTTCCGACACTGTACCACGCAAGTGTCTTCTAATCAAACTGCGTGCTTAAGGAATATCGCGACAGTTTTGTGATTGGATTCGTAATTTCCTGTCAGAAAGGACACAAAACGTTGTAATTATCGCAAAGTCTTCGAGTAAAACACAGGTAAAATCTGATGTTCGCTAGAGAAGTGTTACAGGGCCCCTACTCTTACTAATCTTTGTAAACGATTTAGGAGATAATGTGACCAGCTGTCGTTTATCGGTTAGTAAAGACACACGAAGATCAAAAGCAACTGCAAAATGCTTTAACGAAGATATCTGCAAGTTGCAAAAAATGTTAATTTATCCTGAATAATGGAAAACGTGAAGTCATCCGAATGAGCACTAAATGAAATCCACTGACCTTCATTTACACGATAAATCTACAGGCTGTAAATTCAACTAAATATCTAGGAATAACAATTACGAACAAGTTAAATTGGAAAGAACACACATATTGTACGGAAGGCAAACAGGAGACTACGTTTCATTGGCGGAACACTTAGAAGATGCAACAGTCGACCACGTGTGACTGAAGGGCTATTTAGTGCAAGTACAGAGAAGGACAGCTCGTTTTGTATTATTGCGATAGAGGGGCGAGAGTGTCACGGACATGATGCACGATTCGGGGTGGAAGTGGTGAAAAGAAAGGTGTTATTCACTGCGACGAAATTTATTTGCGAATATTGTGTTGGCATCCACCTACATAGGGAGACATGATCATCGCAAAAAATAAGAGAAATGAGACCGAAAACAAATTGATTTAGTTGTTCCTTATCCGTGCTAGCTATTAAAGTCTGGAACGGTAGAGAAATACCATAATAGCGGTTAGATGAAACCTTTGCCATTCACTTCAATGTGAGTTGCAGAGTATTTTTGTAGATGTAGATAGTGTGTGTAACCATCAGGACAAATGAAATGAAAAATATTCAGTGATGTCATTTAGCGGAAGAATCTGAAATGTAGATAATGCACCTTGTACTGGAGGTGGATAAGCGTACTAGGATATTCAAAGCTGGCACTGCATGCCGCGATGTTCAAGGCGTCACCCTGTGAACGCAATGTCTAAACAACGGTTCACGTTTTATTTGCTTGATTAGATTTTTTTTGTCATTTTTTACAGGCTAGTCTACTGCAAATTTCTCTCTATTGTTATGTTTATTTTGTAAATGTTATGGTTAAGGCGTATGTATGACATAAAGATGTAGGCAACTATGACATTTAAAGTTCCAATAATTGTATAATATTTTGAAGGAGCGATAATTTTCAAGATTATTATTACTAGAATCCGCTAGTGGGTGACTTTCTTGTATAGTATTATTACAAGATGTGAACATTGGTGATGAATATTGTAATAGGAAAGAATTGATAATTCATCTCATTCGTCTTGCAGCGAAAAATGTAACCCAAATAGTCCCAGTAGGTTGAAGGCACGACGTAGGGATACGTCCAAGGTGGTCTAGAGGACATTCCTAGAAATGTGCTGATTGTGTAACCAACTGCATCGCAATGTGTATGACACCACTGCATTGCTAGGTGACGGACTACTAAAGCGACCCAATTTGCAGATAAATCATTATGTTCCACATTGTGCTCATCAGCTTACATGTTCATAAATGATTTAATCCCGACTGCTGCCCGTCGCCACAGAATTAAGCCCACTGGTCACCCATATTGCCAGCACTGTGGAATGGTAAATACTGCGATCCAGAATGTGGTAGGATGCTCCAAAATAGAGGCTCTACGGAAATGGATAAAGTTTAAATCAACAGAATTGCTATCAATATCAACGAAATCAACACGAAGAAAACGGTGGACATGCATGACAAGGCTTTTCTAGAACTATCACAGGGTTCATCTATTCGTTCATAAACTACGTCCTTGCCGGAGGTGCATCTGCAACAGACTTTAAACGATACATTCCCCGTGCTGAAGAGAAATCCAAATCTTCAAATGTTTGTTGAGCCTAAGGGACTTAGCGGCGGGGTCATGAGTCCCTAAACGTAGAAACTACTTATGAACTACCTTATACTAAAGACGGCACAAACATCCATGCCCGAGTGGGGATTCGAACCACCGACAGGGAGCGGCCTCGCACATTATAACATAGGACCTCAATGCGCTTGGCCACTCCGCTGCGGCGAGAAAAATTCTTAACGATCCATGCAAACAACAAAAATGTTCACAATTCATTCACTTTTTGTAAAATAACTTGTTTAATAAATTGTTTTGTAAATAAAAATATAGATAAGAAAAGAAAAAAAGAAAAAAAAAACCTATAACGCTGTTAAATTTCATGGTGATCAGTGAAGTGGTGCCTAACTTTCTTGCTAGGTCCCCTGTGCCATTCCCGTGTAGACAGTCATGTTCCTTTTGTTTTGAAGGTTAAGTGCGAATAATTTCGTCAAGATCGGATTAAAAACGTAAATTTTTATCGAAGTTTGTAGGTAAAGTACCCTCTGCTATAGACTACATAATTTACGTAGACAGGGACTATTCCCTTGTTTACAAAGTTTTCTCGTAATTGGATGAATGGCACGACAACGCACAAAAACAGAAGTAATATGATGCTGCGGTTTACCTCGCTTCTCAGCGTTTATGACGTCGTATCTCCTAAAGCACAAAATTCAATAATTTTGTAGGTACATTCATTGGCATAAATATATACTCTCTGCATAATAGTTTTCGAATACATTAAGAGCAACGAAGTAATAAATAAATAATCGACATTCATAATGCATCAGTTTTTCACGCATCTCAGTGGTGATGACGTCATATCTCATGAATTGTTATGTTGTCTAGTGACATCATTTTGATTACAACCCTCGCGAAAGTGCATAAAATTTGTTGACGATGTTTGATTGCAATTAGATAAATGGCAGCATACAAAATACGAACAAAAATACAATCAAACATCATTTTTATGTATTATATGTGTGAAAAATTCTAACACTGAACATTTAAAACAGTCAACATTACCAAAAATTTCCTAAAATGTACAATAGATATCAATTTAGATTTGCGTTTCCTTAACCTATTTTCTAAGATAAATCGTCAGGTGTGTATTGCCTTATGTATTCCTAGTTTTCCCTTCGCTGAGGATTTCTATTCTTTTTTAGAGTGTGTTTTTTTTGTATGCTTTTCTTGGATGATTTGGTCATTTATGAAATTTTTATCTTCAGTTATATTTTTTTCGATATGGTAATTTTCTTGTACGGTATGTGGGTGTTCCTTGTTGTTTATTTTTGTGGTTTCCATATCTGTATTTCTGGTGGTTATTTTACGTTGGTTTTGGTGTAAGTGTTTCGCGAAGGTTGAATTTATCTTATCATTCCTGGCAGCCTGTACATGTTCTTTATCTCCAGACAGATATTTCAATTCTATTATAATTTTATTACCGTTTTATATTTCACAAATTTACCGTCTGACAAAGCAGTAAGGAGTGTCATGTGATCGAAGATGGTGATTATATTCGCCGCAACTCGTAATTACTAGGCATCTCAAAGCGATGTACACAAATAAATTACCTTCTAAAATCAAGTGCAGATACTTAATAGATGCGGATAACCTCTTACGCTGACCATGTCATATAATTAGCAGAATACTTTCTCTATTTTAAAGCGTCTCTGTAAATATGATATACAACAAGCTGAAGGCTTTCCTTCCCATTACAAGGGGGAATTTATGTTAAAAAAAGTATTGTAATTGAAAGTATCTACCTTTTCTGAATCGGTTGTTACGAAATTTTCTAATTCTGCTTCAAGAATAACGCAGTGAATTTGAGTGCTTATTTGTTAACTCCATTACAGCGAAGAAGATTTTTCTGCAGTATAATTGTAATTTTAAACATTACTATGACAACATGAGGTATCATTATAAATGTCGAAATTATTATGCCAAATGACAAAACAGAATTTAATTATTTATGGGAAAATTATTCTGGGTATTATGAGATCGGAAAAAATATTAGCATCATTGTGGGCTCGAACCGATGTCCTTTGCATTTAATTACTAATGAGCAACATTTCGAAATATCACAATACATTTCGAAACTGCCAGCATCTCCAAAATGAATATTTTTTTCGATTAATGTGCGGATGCGGCGGTAAAAAAACCCAGCCAGCCGTAGCCCGGACCTACTCGTCTGTCCCGGTAAACCAGTCGAGGAATAGCAGGTCCGGGCATGGCCAGACACCCACCCACCCTCAATGGTCAGCGCCTATTGGTCGCTTTTGTGGTCCGTCTCCTAGCAGTCCAGTGACGTCACACACATTGTAGTCCAGCTGGCTACACGATTAGCCCGTTTCTAGCGACGACCGCTTGACCACCCAGGTCCCGTGTTCACACGTCGCAGTTTCAAGCTACCAGGACTGTTGTCATTAGTTTCTACGCTGTAATTTGCCTGTGTAGAATGATTATTTATGCCAGAATATTTAACACCTCGGTTTCGCATTCATTTCTACAAGAAGTTTTAACACCAAGGCGCAGATGCTCGGTTTCTTCTAACGATATAAAATAGAATCGTCATGTTTATTGTTTAGTAAAGTCACACAAAGATAAAAATCAACTGCAAAATGGTTTAAGTAAGATATCTGCATGTTTAAAAATATGGTAATTGACCCTGAATATTGGGAAATGTGAAGTCATCCGAATGTGCTCTAAAAGAAATGCGGTAAGTACATTTGCGGGCCGCACATTCAACTAAATACCTAGGAATAGCAATTACGAACAACTTAAATTGGAAAGAACGCATATATATTGTAGGGAAGGCAAACCGAAGACTACGTTTCGTTGGCAGAACACTTAGAAGATGCAACCGTTCTACTAAAGAAACTGCCTACACAGTCCACCAAGTGCGACTGAGGGACTATTTAGTGAAAGTACAGAGGGCAGTTCGTTTTGTATTATCGCGATATTGGGGTTTGAGTGTCACGGAATTGGTGTTTGATTAGGGGGGTGGGGAGGAAGTGATTAAAAGAATGGTGTTATTCGTTGCTCCGAAATTTATTTGCGAAATTTCTTTCGATAATTTTCTGTCCCTAATTTGAACATATTTTGTTGGCATCCACCTACATAGGGAGACTTGATCATCGAAATAATATAAGAGAAAAATTAGATCGATAACGGAATGATTTAGGTGGTTCTTTTTCCTGCTCGCTATTAAAGACTGGAACGGTAGAGAAATACCATTAGAGCTGTTTTATGAACTCTTTGCCATTCACTTCAATGTCAGGAGCAGAGAAGTTATGTACATGTGTAGAGATGTGTGTAACCATCAGGAGAACCGAAATGAATATGGTTCAACGATGTCATGTTGCGGAAGATCCTGAAATGTAGATAATGCACCTTATACTGAGAGTGGAGAAGAGTACATTTCAAGTGGCCATTGCATGCTGCGATGTTCAAGGCGTCACCCTGTGAACGCAATGTCCAAGCAACGGTTCAGGATTTTATATGCTTGATTAGAATTTTGGTCCTTTTTTACAGGCTAGTCTACTGCACATTTTTTCTCTTTCTTATTTTATAAATGTTACTGTGGAGGTGAATGAATGACAAAGATTTAGGCAGCTATGACATTTTTAGCTTCTATTAATTGTATAATATTCATCAAGATCCATATTTTTCAAGATTATTATTACTAGAAACCACTACAAGATATAGACATTGGTGTTAAACACTAGAAAAGAATTATTCATCTCATTCGTCTTGCAGCGTAAAATGTTACCGAAATAGTCATAGTAGGTTGAAGACACGACGTAGGGATACGTCCAAGGTGGTCTAGAGGACATTGCTAGAAATGTGCTGATTGTGTAACCAACTGCACCGCAATGTGTATGACATCACTGCATTGCTAGGTGACGGACTACTGAAGCGATCAAATTTGCAGATAAATCATTATGTTCCACATTGTGCTCACCAGCTTACATGTTCATAAATGATTTAATCCCGAGTGCTGCCCGTCGCCACAGAATTAAGCTCACTGGTCACCCATATTGCCAGCACTGTGGAATGGTAAATACTGCGACCCAGAATGTGGTAGGATGCTCCAAAATAGCGGATCTATGGAAATGGATAAAGTTTAAATCAGAATTGCTATAAATGTCAATGAAATCAACACGAAGAAAATGGCGTACACGGATGACAAGGATTTTCTAGAACTCTCACGTGGTTCATCTCTTCGTTCATAAACTACGTCCTTGCCGGAAGTGCATCTGTAACAGACTTTAAACAATACATTCTCCGTACCTGAAGAGAATCCAAATGTTCAAATGTTTGTTAGCTTAAGGAACTTAACTGCAGGGTCATGAGTCCCTAAACTACTTATGAACTAGCTAATACTAACCACAAACATCCATGCCCGAGGGGGGATTCCAACCCACGATGGGAAGCGGCCTCGCACATTATAACATAGGACCTCAATGCGCTTGGCCACTCCGCTGCGGCGAGGAAAATCCTTAACGATCCATGGAAATAACAACCATTATCACCATTCATTCAATTTTTGTAAAATAACTTATTTAATAAATTGTTTTGTAAATAAAAATATAGTTAAAAAAGGAAAAAAAAAGAAGAAAACCTATTACGCTGTTAAATTTCATGGTGATTAGTGAAGTGGTGCCTAACTTTCTTGCTAGGTCCCCTACGCCATTCCCGTGTAGACAGTCATGTTTATATTGTTTCTAAGGTTAAGCGCGAAAAATTTCGTCAAGATCGGATTAAAAACGTAGGTTTTATCGAAGTTCGTAGGTAAAGTACCCTCTGCTATAGACTATTTACGTAGACAAAGTTTTATCGTAATTGGGTGAATGGTACAACAACGCACAAAAACCGAAGTAATATGATGCTGCGGTTTACCTCGTTTCTCAGCGTTTATGACGTCGTATCTCCTAAAGTACAAAATTCAATAATTTTGTAGGTACGTTCATTGGCATAAATATATACTCTCTGCATAATAGTTTTCGAATACAATAAAAGCAACGAAGTAATAAATAAATAATCGGCATTCATAATGCAGCAGTTTTTCACACCTCAGTGTTGATGACGTCATATCTCCTGAACTGTTATGTCGTCGAGTGATCATTTTGGTTACAACCCTCGCGAAAGTGCATAAAATTTGTTGATGAAGTATCATTGCTATTGGATAAATGGCAACATATAAAATACGAACAAAAATACAATCAAACATCATTTTTATGTATTATATGTGTGAAAAATTCTAACACTGAACATTTAGACAAGAATAGAAAAACCTCAGCGACGATCAGTTTGAATTTAAGAGAAAACTAGGAACATGTAAGGCAATACACACCTGACGATTTATCTTAGAAAATAGGTTATGGAAAGGCAAATATAAAGTGATATCTACTGTAGATTTGGAGGAAGTTGACTGGATTTCACTTTAGCAAATTGTAAAGATAGCAGACGTAAGCTTGTACAAAAAATTGTTTGTACAGAAAATAGACTGCATTAATAAGAGTCCACCAGAATGAAAGGGGAGCAAGGCTTGGGGAGGGAGTAAGACAGCTTCGTAGCCTTTCTCCATTATTGTTCTATGTCTACATTCAGAAAGCTGTAAAGAAAGCCAGAAGAAAATTTTGAGAACTAAATTTCAATTAGATGAAGTAAAAACTTTGAGATTTGCCAATGGTTATGTAATTCTGTCATAGTCTGCAGTGGAATCTATTGAAATGAATGGACAGTGCATCGAAACAATTGTAAAAGTTGAAGATTAACAACAGTAAAACAGGGGTAATGGAATGTCATCGAATTAACTCTGATGATGTTGAGGGAACTAGATTTGAAAACGAGACAATAGAGATAGTAATTATTTGGTCAGTAAAACAAAATGCCTGACTAGAGTATATATAAAACGCAGAATGTCAGTGGGAATACATGCATTTCTAAATAATTATATTAGACTAGCAGTGTGAACATATGCATTTCTTAATAATTATACTAGATTTCACGTCTTATGTGACAATTGGGACGATTTTTATTGATAAAGCGTCACCTGAGGTTCTGTAACCCACGAGTTTTTATATGTTGTTTCGCATATATTACAACAATTATACCTTTCTGTTCTGTATTTTACAGTGCCGTTTTTCCATCTGGTCGGCTGAGGTTAGTCGATTTGCAAAGTAGGTCTTTGTTTAGACTTGGCAAATGTTGCCTCTTTTTCTTACATTTTTACGTTTCACTTGTTTTCACTTCACCTTAATTTTTTTCAGTGGTTACTGTTTGTAAGGGTAGGAGTGTGGTTTTGTATTCATATTTATTGTTGTGTAATGAACTTGGAGAGTGTATGGTTTTCTTGCATGATTTGGTCATTTATGAAATGTTTATCTTCAGTTATAGTTTCTTCGATGTGGTAGTTTTCTTGTAAGATATGAGGGTGTTCCTTGTTGTTTATTTTTGTGATTTCCATATCTGTGTTTCTGGTTGTGATTTTACGTTGGTTTTGGTGTAAGTGTAAGATGGATTTATTTTATCATTCCTGGCCTGTACATGTTCTTTATCTCCAGACAGAATTTTTATTAATGTAATGGAATTTCATCAATTATATATTTCAACTTTGTTTAATGAAAATATGTTATCTTTCTTAGTTTCAGATCTTCCGTTGTTTGCACAAATATACCATAAAGCCATGTGTTTTCATACTTCTTATAACATTATATCCAAAGACGTAGTACATATCTGTTTGCAGGGTCTACCTCAAGCGATGGAACAAGTCCTTCACGAACAATAAATATCCTGAAGCTACTATATGCCAAGACAGTCAAGTTTGTTGCATCTAAAAGGTAAGTGTAATTACGCCAGAAATGTTATATTGTCGCCGAGGGATAACCTCGTACAATTTCAATTCTATTTAAATTTTATTACCGTTTCATATTTCACAAATTTACCGTCTGACATAGCAGTAATGAGTATTATGTGATCGAAGATGGTGATTTAATTTCTCCGAAAGTGGTAATTACTAGGCATGTCAAAGCGATGTACACAAATAAATTACCTTCTAAAAACAAGTGCAGATACTTAATACATTCAGATAATCTCTTAAGCTGACCATGTCATATAATTAGCAGAATACTTGACTCCTACCACGCTGCAGAATCCTTATATTTTCTCCAGTTTCACTATTTTAAAGCGTCTCTGTAAATATACTATACAACAAGCTGAAGCCTTTCCTTCCCATTACAAGGGGGAATTTATTCTAATAAAGTGTTGTAATTGAAAACATCTAACCTTTTCTGAATCGGTTGTTACGAAATTTTCTAATATCTGCTTCAAGAATAACACAGTGAATTTCAGTGCTTCTTTGCTAACTCCATTACAGCGAAGGAGATATTTCTGCAGTATAACTGTAATTATAGACATTAGTATGACAAAATGAGGTATCATTATGAATGTCGAAATTATTATGTCAAAATGACGAAACAAAATTTAATTATCTATGGGAAAATTATTCTGGGCATTATGAGATCGAAAAAAATATTAGCATCACTGTCGGCTCGAACCGATGTCCTTTTCCTCTAATTACTAATGAGCAACATTTCAGAATATCACAATACATTGTGAAACTGGGAGCTTCTCCAAAACGATTACTTTTTACGATTAATGAGCGGATGCGGCGGTAAAAAAACCCAGCCAGCCCTAGCCCGGACCTACTCGTCTGTCCCGGTAAACCAGTCGAGGAATAGCAGGTCCGGGCATGGCCAGACACCCACCCACCCTCAATGATCAGCGCCTATTGGTCTCTTTTGTGGTCCGTCACCTAGCAGTCCAGTGACGTCACACACATTGTAGTCCAGCTGGCTACACGATTAGCCCGTTTCTAGCGACGCCCGCTTGACCACCCAGGTCCCGTCTTCCCACGTCGCAGCTTCAAGCTACCAGGACTGTTGTCATTACTTTTTACGCTGTAATTCGCCCGTTTAGAATGATTCTTTTCTGACAGAATATTGAACACCTAGGTTTTTCATTCAAATTTGCGGGAATTTTTAACACCAAGGCGCACATGCTCCGTTTCTTCTAACGATATAAAAGAGATTCGTCATTCAGTTTCATTTTCCAGTAACAACACTCTTATAAATAAAGTTATTGAAACGTAAACTAAATTTAAAAGTATCATGGTTGTCTACTACTTTGTATGACACATTGTCCTTTACCGTGACATTTACAAAATTAAATATGAAGGAAGAGAAATAATGTGTAGTAATCTACAGTGTGGAAGTAGGACAACAAAAACTGATCAAACAGATATAAACGTTAACTGGTGTTTGTTAGTTGCCTGCAGAGTGTGATGTTTTAAGCATCGCACCATTCATGACAGCTCCGAGTATCCTTATAGCTTTGTCCTTCAGCTCTCTACGTAAGCCTTAATATATACAGTTTAGGATCGTCTGCAAACTGACATCGCAAATCGGATTCGCTTAATTTGTTTTTGGTGGATCCATAGAGCCCAAATTATTACTGTGAATATTCGTTCCGATAACACTGGAACACTTGCATTTACCATAAAAGTAAGATTTAATATCGCTCAAACATAGCAGCTCTTCTCCAACACACGATCTAACATATTGGACGAACACAAATTTTGTTTTCTTTCAGTAAAAAACCGCCTTGATTGTAAATTAGTTGATTAATTAATGACGCGTTCTAAAGATGTAACACAGCTTCTCTCGGTAACACCTGACAATGAAGTACAACATATCCGCATTCCTTTCATGGGATATTTTTCTTATGACGTGCGTAAACTCTTTCGTGGCTCAAATGTACTAATCGTATTTAATAGCCCTTTGAGCATCCAGCAAATTCTCCCACACAACGAACAAGACAATATGGACAGATACCTTTCCTCAGTAGTGAACAAACTACAATGTCACGAATGCCCAGCTGAATATATAGGACAGACAGGCCGGACCTTTAAAATAAGTTTTACTGAGCACCTTCTTACAAAAAAAGGCCAACTTAAAAAACATTCCCCTTTTGCGGAACACACTAAAGCATCCGATCATCAAAAACCTACCACTGACAACATGCAAATTTTGCATATTGCGCAGAATGGGCGTTGTTAAATTAACTGGAAGAGTTTGAGATAGCGAAGCGCGCTTACTTTGGACATACACACCTTCTAAACGATCAGTTGGCATGCAAAGATCAAACATTCCTAGATATTATGTCTTTGTTCAAATAATATTCCTTTCATTTATAAGAACCAACATAAACTATTAACTTCTGTCCTGCTTAATAACACTCCCTTTCGTTAAATTTGTATTCAGATAGCTAGATTTCACCGTCCCATCTTATACATCGGCTTCCTATGTCACTCCCTACCCACATTCCCTTAGTCTGTACAAGTCGGCGGAGCAGCACACCACGCCCGCCCACCGCCAGTGAGCGTAATTGTAAACATGGGCTTATCTTGTGTCATCAGGGACCACCGCTTCTATTAAGGTAATCTTAAAAATCGATCTGTACCGAGTATGTTCCAACTATAGTTTGTTGTTACCCAATCATTTGAGGGACTTCAAGGATATCCAAAAATTCCAGGAAAATAGAAACACCGCAAAACAACTTACAGTGTCACACCACGGAGAGCGCAATGTAATCTTTCTTTGCCATTTATACTGTCTTCTTAACGCAAAATAAGCCCATGTACCATTATACCCATTTGTAATACTTCCTTGTAATTTTGTGTAAGATGCCCTGCTAAAGGGCGAAGCGCGTCATTAATTAATAAAACAATTTGCAATCAAGACGGTTTTTTACTGAAGGAATATTTGCTCTTACTGATTGCTGTACACCATGGACTGGAAATCATTTGAAAGTTTGTTTAGTATTCAAGCGACAGCAACTCTAATATACCGATACTTATGTATAATTCAGTCACATTTGCAGACACTACTACATATATTCTCGTTTCTGCAATGCTGGCTGTAATTCTTTAACAGTAAAACCAAAAATGTGATCATGAGGGAAAAGTATTTTATGGAAGCAACGGATTCCTCTCTAGCTGTAGTTATATTTACTGTCTTTTCATTCGATATGACAGTATAGCAGACTGTCAAACTTCATCCACTGGAATCACTATTCAAGATGTAAACGTGTGCCTACAGTCTTGAGTTTACAATGTGTGGTTAGTCCGAAGAATGGTTCGATAAACGTCTGTTAACAACGGTAACCCACATCGATATGAACCTTTTTGAATACTCGTCTTATGATCTCTCTCTACGACCGTTAGCTCCCATCTTTCCCACTAATATTAAACTATTGTTTTGAGTTTAATTGTGCCCCAGTTGTCAAAGGATGGGGATTCGGCTGCATATATGAGTAGTATTAAATGCACCTACGAAAGTAATGCTGTTTTCTTTTTAAAAATTATTAGCAACCGTTCTCGGTGGCCATCCCACTGGCCGTCCTTGTTTAGCTAAGTTACTCACTGTAAAGTCTACACCAAGCCTTTTAGTCGTTCGTTTTCATGGATACTGTAGTCACGGGTAGGGACTGTGTCTGCAGCGTGCGGATGCATTTGTTACAAGACTTCCGAAGGGCTTCTGACGCTGTACCACACATGTGTCTTCTAACCAAACTGCGTACTAAGGAATATCGTGACAGTTTTGTGTTTGGATTCGTGATTTCCTGCCAGAAATTGACTGAAAGTCATCGAGTAAAACACAAGAATAGAAAAACTTCAGGGAGGATCAGCTTGTATTTAAGCGAAATGTAGGAACACATAAGGCAGTACACACCTGACAATTTATCTTAGAAAATAGATAGCTTTTGTAGATTTGGAGAAGGCTTTTGACAATGTTGATTGGAATAAACTCTTTCAAGTTCTGAAGCAAGCAGGAGTAAAATATAGGGAGCGTAAGGTTATTTACAACTTGTACAAAAACCAGACAGAGGTTGTCAGAGTTGAAGGGCATGAAAGGGATGCAGAGGTTGGAAAAGGAGTAAGACAGGGTTGTAGTCTTTTTCCATTGTTGTTCAATTTGTGCATTGAGCAAGCTATAAAGGAAAGCAAGGAGAAATTTGGAGAAGGAATTAAAGTTCAGGGTGAAGAATTAAAAACATTGTGTTTTGCCGACGACATAGTAATTCTGTCAGGTACAGCAAAGGACCTGGAAGAGCAATTGAACGGAATGGACAGTGTTCTGAAAGGTGCATATAAGATGAACATTAACAAGAGCAAAACTAGGGTAATGGAGTGCAGTGTAAGAAAATCAGGTGATGCTGAAGGAATTAGATTGGGAAACGAAGCAATCAAGGAGGTAGATGAGTTTTGTTACTTGGGCAGTAAAATAACAAATGATGGTCGAAGTACAGAGGATATAAAATGCAAAATGGCAATGGGTAGAAAAGCGTTCTTGAAAAAGAGAAATTTGTTAACCTCGAATATTGATTTAAGCCTAACGAAGTCCTTTCTGAAGGCATTTGTGTGGAGTGTTGCCTTGTGTGGGAGTGAGACATGGACGATAAACAGTGCGGGCAGGAAGAGGATTGAGGCTTTTGAAATATGGTGCTACAGAAGAATGCTGAAGATTAGGTGGGTGGATCGCGTAACTAATGAGGAGGTACTGAACAGAATTGGGGAGAAAAGGAATTTCTGGCATACCTTGACTAAAAGAAGGGATACATTGGTAGGACACATTCTTAGATGTCAAGGAATTGTGAATTTAGCGTTGGAGGGAAGTGTATGAGGAAAACATCGCAGGGGAAGACCAAGAGATGGATACAGTAAGCAGATTCAGACAGATGTAGGTTGTCGCTCTTATGTGGAGATGAAGAGGCTTGCTCAGGATAGGGTATTGTGGAGAGCTGCATGAAACCAGTCTCCGGACTGAAGACCACAACAACAACAACAACAAATGTAATTCTGTCATAGTCTGCAGTGGGCTCTATTGAACTGAATGGACAGTGCATAGAAACAAGTTTAAAAGTTGAACATTAACAAGAATAATACGGGAGAAATGGAATGTCATCAAAATAACTCGGGTGATGCTGAGGGAAATAGATTTGAAAACGAGACAATAAAGATAGCAATTAATTAATCAGTAAAATAGAATTATGCCTGACTAAATATAAAACGCAGTACAATAGTGGGAACATACGCATTTCTGAATAATTATACTAGATTTCACGTCTTATGTTGAGGACAATTATTTCTATTTTTGACACCAGATACGTTTCTCTTTTTATTGATAAAGCATCTCCAATGGTTCTGTAACCTACGAGTTTTTTCATATTGTTTCGCATATATATATATATATATATATATATATATATATATATATATATATTACAATAATTTTACCTCTCTGTTCTTTATTTTCCAGCGCCGCTTCTTTCATCTTGTCGGCTAAGGTTAGTCGATTTGCAATATAGTCTTTGTTTACACTCGGCAAATGTTGATTATTTTTGTAACATTTTCACGTTTCACTTATTTTCACTTCACCTTAATTTTTTTAGTGGTTAATATTTGTAAGGGTAGGAGTGTGGTTTTGTGTTCATGTTTATTGTCGTGTAATGAACTTGGAGAGTGTATGGTTTTCTTGCTAGATTTGGTCATTTATGAAATGTTTATCTTCAGTTATAGTTTTTTCGATATGGTAGTTTTCTTGTAAGATATGAGGGTGTTCCTTGTTGTTTATTTTTGTGATTTCCATATCTGTGTTTCTGGTGGTGATTTCATAAATTTACCGTCTGACAAAGCAGTAAGGAGTGTCATGTGATCGAAGATGGTGATTTAATTTCGCCGCAACTCGTAATTACTAGGCATCTCAAAGCGATGTAAACAAATAAATTACTTTCTAAAAACAAGTGCAGATACTTAATACATTCAGATAACCTCTTAATCTGAACATGTCATATAATTAGCAGAATGCTTAACTCTTACCACACTTCATTTTCACTATTTTAAAGCGTCTCTGTAAATATACTATACAACAAGCTGAAGCCTTTCCTTCCCATTACAAGGGGGAATTTATTCTAATAAAGTGTTGTAATTGAAAGTATCTAACTACCTTTTCTGAATCGGTTGTTACGAAAATTTCTAATATCTGCTTCAAGAATAACACAGTGAATTTCAGTGCTTCGTTGCTAACTCCATTACAGCGAAGAAGATATTTCTGCAGTACAACTGTAATTATAGACATTAGTATGACAAAATGAGGTATCATTAAAAATGTCGAAATTATTATGTCAAAATGACGAAACAAAATTTAATTATTTATGGAAAAATTATTCTGGGCATTATGAGATCGAAAAAAATATTAGCATCATCGTGGGCTCGAACCGATGTCATTTTCCTCTAAATTATTAATGAGCAACATTTCCAAATATCACAATACATTGTGAAACTGGGAGCTTCTCGAAAACGATTATTTTTTACGATTAAAGTGCGGATACGGCGGTAAGAAAACCCCGCCAGCCGCAGCCCTGACCTACTCGTCTGTCCCGGTAAACCAGTCGAGGAATAGCAGGTCCGGGCATGGCCAGCCACCCACCCACCCTCAATGATCAGCGCCCATTGGTCGCTTTTGTGGTCCGTCACCTAGCAATACAGTGACGTCACACACATTGTAGTACAGCTGGCTACACGATTAGCCCGTTTCTAGCGACGCCCGCTTGACCACCCAGGTCCCGTCTTCCCACGTCGCAGCTTCAAGCTACCAGGACTGTTGTCATTACTTTTTACGCCTTAATTCGCCTGTTTAGAATGATTCTTTTCTGCCAGAATATTGAACACCTAGGTTTTTCATTCAAATTTGCGGGAATTTTTAACACCAAGGCGCACATGCTCAGTTTCTTCTAACGATATAAAAGGCATTCGTCATTCAGTTTCATTTTCCAGTGACAACCCTCTTGAAAAAAACATCGATGATGTAGAGTATTATAAATAAAGTTATTTATACATTAACGAAATTTAAAAGTGTCTTGGTTGTCTACTTCTTTGTATGACACATTGACTTTTACCGTGACATATACCAAATTAAATGTGAAGGAAGAGAAATAATGTGTAGTAATCTACAGTGTGGAAGTAGGACAACAAAAACTGACCAAGCAGATATAAAGGTGAACTGGTGCTTGGCAATTGTCTTCAGAGTGTGATAGCTAGAGCATCGCACCATACATGACAGCTCCGAATATCCTTATACGCTTCTCCTCAACTCTCTATGTAAGTCGTATTATACAAAGTTCAGAATCTTCTGCAAACTGGTATCGCAGAATTCTTTTCACTTCATGGATCAATAGAGCCAAAATTATTTCTGTGAATAATTCTTTTTTGTATACATCCGTTTTCACTGAATCACTTGAAGTTATTATAAAAATTAGCATTAACATCGCTCAACCTTTGTACGTCTTCTCGAACAATCGATCTAACTGGGACTAAAATAGCGTAATGTTCATAACAGACTATGATTAACTAGAGAATGCTAGCATTCGGGTACTTATGTATAATTCAGTTACATCTGCAGGCACTACTGAATATATTCTCTTATGTGTAATGCTAATTGTAATTCTTTATCAGTAAAACCAAGGATATAATAATGTGGGGAAAGTATTTTATGAAAGTAACGGATTC
The DNA here is from genome assembly GCA_026315105.1 of Locusta migratoria. Taxonomy (NCBI): domain Eukaryota; kingdom Metazoa; phylum Arthropoda; class Insecta; order Orthoptera; family Acrididae; genus Locusta; species Locusta migratoria. The sequence continues at coordinate 8,544,178 of CM048747.1, forward strand.
CTCGCTAGCTTGAGTTATATTTAGTGTCTTTCCATTCAATATGACAATATAGCACCCTGTTAAACCTCATTGAATGGAATCGCTATTCAAGATGTAATCGTGTACCTGCAGCCTTGAGTTTACAATGTATGGTTAGTTTAGTCTTTAGTCCGACGAATGTTTCGATACATGTCTGTTAACAACGGTAAACCACATCGGGGTAATTACAGTGTAATTGAACTGAATGCATCTGGGTAAGGAATTCCACAATATATGCAACTTAACCATCAAAGGAAGAAATCGGTAAAGCAGTCCACCAAATAAAAAATGGATAACCTCCTGTTCTGTACCGTTAGAGAGATGGCTGCCAAGGAGGGGAAGAAGGCCAACGTACACTCCGTGTGCATACCGGGTGGAATCATTCCAGATGTTGAACGGGTCCTTCCGGATGCCATGAAAGGTACGGGGTGCAGCCAACTGCAGGTGGTGGCTCACATCGACACCAATGATGTGTGTCGTTTCGGATCTGAAGAGATCCTCTCAGGTTTTGAGCGGCTATCTGAAACGGTAAAGACTGTCAGTCTTGCTTGCAAGATGAACGCAGAGCTCACCATCTGCAGCATTGTCGACAGGACTGACAGCGGACCTTTGGTTCAGAGCCGAGTGGAGTGTCTGAATCAGAGGCTCAGACGGTTCTGCGACCGTGTGGGCTGCAGATTCCTCGACTTGCGCCATCGGGTGGTGGGTTTACGGGTTCCGCTGAACAGGTCAGGAGTCCACTATACGCAGGAAGCGGCTACACGGGTAGCGGGGGCTGTGTGGCGTAGACTGGACGGTTTTTTAGGGTAGAGAGCTTTGCGGAAACACTAAATGGGCTTTATCAAAGGGTGCAGGTCGATCACAGGAGAAATACAGATCTGGGAAGTATGGGTATAACAGTTGTGAATTGTTGTAGCTGCGACGGGAAAGTACCAGAACTCCAAGCCTTAATAGAAAGAACCGGAACACATATCATTATAGGTAGTGAAAGTTGGTTTAAGCCAGAAATTAGTTCAGCAGAAGTATTTGCAAAAGATCTGTGTTCAGAAAGGGTAGATTAAACAAAATAGGTGGAGGCGTGTTTGTCGCCGTCAAAGTAGTCTTTCGTGTAGCGAAGTTGAAGTTGATAGTTCCTATTAGCTATTATGGGTAGAAGTTGTACCTGAGAAACATAAGAAGATAATAATTGCTTCCAATGAATGGTAGAATAACGGACAGTCTTCTACTAATCGTTTTTTATGCAATTGTTTTTCTTATAGTAGTAGACCCTAAATTATTATTGCGAGACATCTAACAGACGTTATACAAACCACAGAAGCGCTGTATAAACAATTCCAGGTCATATCTAGAATGTGACATGCAGCATCCCCCTCTTCTACTGCAGTCATCAGACACTGAGGTTTTGTAAACACGTCTGTGGATCACTCTAAGTCCGGCAGTTGCGGTATCTTATTTTCCACATAAGCTTGTAGTAAAAAAAAAAAAAAAAGCCCAATATAGTACATAATGAAAATCATTATAACCTCTCATACTTACTAGGGAAAATGATAACAACACTGCAGAGCTTACGATTGGGAGCCAAATCATTGGAAGGGTGGATCAGTTTTGCTATCTTAGAAGCATGATTATACCATATGGGTGTGCAACAGTGAACATCAACAGACGCATCAACAAAGCCAAAGGTGCTTCTGCAGCTCTTGGTTCTATTTGGAGATCGTAGAAAGTAACGTTGAGGACCAAACTGCGGATATTTGAAAGTAAAGTAAAATCTGTGCTTCTATATGGATGTGAAACATGGAGAGGGACAAAACAGCTAAGCCGGCCGCGGTGGCCGAGGGGACTGAGGCGCTCCAGTCACGGTCTGCAAGGCCACTACGGTCGGGGGTTCGGATCCCCCTCCGCCATGGATATTTGTTCCGTCTTTAGTCTTAGCTAGTTCATAAGTAGTTTGTAAGTTTAGGGACTGGGGACCCCGTAGTTAAGTCCCATAAGCTATAAAAACATTTGAACAAAACAGCTAATCCATAAGTTGCAGACATTCATCAACAAATGTCTTAAGAAAACATCGTGGGGATACGGATGCCAAATGTCATCTGCAACGAAGCACTCTGGGAAAAACGAACTAAAAGCCAATTGATCTGCAAATAAGAAGCGGAAAGAGGAGATGGTTAGGACATACTCTTAGAAGGTCAAATGAACACATTGCGAAGGGAGCACTTTATTAGATCCCACAGGGACGACGGAGATGAGGCAGACCCAAAATGACCTGGAGGCGATCACTTGATGCATAAGGTCAACAGCATGTAGGATGGTAAGAAGTGGAAATACTAGAAGAAGACAGACAAGATAGCGATCATTGATTTGATTTTTCCAGGAAAGCCAAAACAGTCTTGGTCCAACCCGCCACTGCTCACACCGAAACTAAGTTTATTGTGCGGTTTGATTTGATTCGATTTTTCTAGCGATCCTTTGTTGCAGCCCAATTCTCCATATGAGGTAATTAAAATTTGTGAGAGCAAGCCATGTCACATACTAACAATGCTAGGCAGTGAATGTTGTTGATAATGATTGGTGTATAGTAAAAAGGCGTTTTTGAAATAGAGAAATTTGCTAACATGGTATATTGATTCAAGTGTAGGGAAGTCTTTTGTGAAGGCATTTGTGTGGAGTTTTGCCTTGTACGGGAGTGAAAGTTGGATGATAAATAATTCAGACAGAAAGAGGATAGAGTCGTTTGAAATGTGGTACTAGAGAAGAATGCTGAAGATTAGATGGGAGGATCGCATTACTAATGAAGAGGTACTGAAGAGAATTGGTGAGAAAAGAAGTGACCAAAAGAAGGGATCGCTTGATAGGACACATTCTTAGACTTCGAGGAATCGTGAATTTAGCATTGGGGGGAAGTGTGTGCGGTAAAAATCGCAGAGGGAGACCAAGAGACGCGTATAGTAAGCAGATTCAAATGGATTTGGGTTGCTGTTCTTATGAGGCGATGAAAAGGCTTGTTCAAGATAGGTTAGGATGGAAAGCTGCATCAAACCAGTCTCCGGACTGAAGACCACAACAACACTGTAAACGTGTGTAACGCTTATGTTCATTATCTTGGTCCTTCGCAGTACTGGCAGCCTACACAGTATGTGGCGTACCATAACTGCGTGGAGTCCGATAGACACCCACCTTAAGCAGACAAAGGTAATGCTTTATGTACCCTAAGAGCGTCTTAAATAGTGGTCGACAAACGCATTGTTCTCCACCTTAACTTACACCATTAGTAGACGTCTAAAGTGCCCGTTTAGATATTTATTATTTATATTATACGTAACTGTCTAGATTAGAAAGTTTACAACTTGACGATTTGAAGATTCTGTCAGCAGAAGCTTCTCAAATGTCAAAAAGCAGAAATCAATAATTTGCCTTACAAAATTGACATGAATTCCTTTAACGTTGGTAGATTAATGGACAATCTTCTACTAATTGTTTTTATGCAATTGTTTTCTTATAGATATAGTATAACAGACATTATACAAACTACAGAAGTGCTGTATAAACAATTCCAGGTCATATCTAGAATTTGACATGCAGCATCCCCCTCTTCTCCTGCAGTCATCAGACAATGAGGTTTTGTAAACACGTCTGTAGATCACTCCAAGCCCGGCAGTTGCGGTATGTTATTTTGCACATAAGCTTGTAGTAAAAGAAAAAAAGCAGTATGTAGTACATAATGAAAATCATCGTGACCTCTCATACTGTTAAGGATGTGCGGTTTTCTGAACGATGTGCAGTTTTCCATCAACTGATTAAATGGACTTTTGTTTACAGAAATACCCAAGTAGAACGTGATCCATTGTCATTTAATTAAATAATTAATTAATTTAATTAATTAACATAGTGAACAGATGATAATACATGTGTTAGAAAAGTCTCCCAGACATGGCATAAGCTTCGGAATGTATCTAATAGTTCAATACTTGAACACTACTTTGGAATGTATGTGAATACCGGAGGAGACGTACATGTCTGACAAAATCATACTAATTAACTGATGAAATTACACCACACTGCAGGACTAATGCATTTGACGTATACACCTCTCAACCATCCACGGCTCCGGTATAGTGAATAGCAGTCGATGGAGTAACATAAGTGTTGTCTCATAAATAGTACGAAATGTTGTGTTGACATTGCTTCTCAAGCGTCGAGGGATCAGATCCTGTGGGCGGAGGCCCTCCAAGCCAGGGAGCAGGAGACGCCGAAGCACAGCGCAGCTAGCACGACTGGAGGTAGATACACAGTCAAAGGTGCAGGGGTTCGAACCGTCATACCACAGGATGCAGGGACACAGGACCTAGCAGAGTTCAGTCAGCACGTGACGTCATGGTGGGGAGAGGAAACACAAGTGTTACAGGAGGTGTTGCGACAATATTGAGGACAACTGGCATAGTCAGAAATTAACCTTTGATTGAGTCTGAATGTTTTTAGATCCCCTACTCGGATAAGATAGTACCCACGTTAGTAATCTATGGTGAACTTATCAGCTGACTGCTGCACCAGTGCTAGCCTCTATTAGTGCAACTACACCGCCCAGAATGATCCTTATAAAATTGGGAACATCAGATAAGTCACTTCTGGATTAATCAAAAGGCCGAAGGGTTGCGGGTTCGAAACCCGGTCGGTCAACGGATATTTACAGTCTGCGTTTTAACTCATCCTTCACCTCTCAACGATGTGGGGAGTCGCCAGAAACGACACGTGGTTCGGATTCCACGTTAAGCTGTAGGTCCCCTTTCCCCGGTTGGATAACTGGTGTAAGCTAGGGACACGCAAGTCGACGAAGTGGCGTCCAATTGAAAGACTTGCTCCAGGCCAATGAGCCACACGAAATTATTATTGTAATAGGCTGGCTGCTGCTAAATCTTGCTGGGAGCAGCTCCATCCAGTACAGTGGCCATGCAGTAAAATATTTCGGAATTCGGAAGGGCAGCAAGACTTGCACACTCATCCTGTTACTGCTGGCCAGTGAGTTCTGTATAATATTGAATAAGCGTCATGGAGAGGAGGCCCAGACTCAAGGAATCAAAAAAAAAAAAAAAAAAAAAAAAAAAACAGCTCCTGTTTTCAAACCCGTGCCCATACAGTAAGATATTTCGGAATTCGGAAGGGCAGCAAGACTTGCACACTCATCCTGTTACTGCTGGCCAGTGAGTTCTGTATAACATTAAATAAGCGTCATGGAGAGGAAGCCCAGACTCAAGGAATCGGAAGACTACAGGATATAAAAATTAGTTCACGGTCTTAATGTTTTCCAGTTCACTCGAGATGTTTTGCTGAAAAAGTGCATGTAGAGAGAATGAATGACTACTTTTGCAGATCAATAGCTCAAGCGCTAATGAAGTACCAGGTGTAGATCCACGCTGAAACACCAATATTAGTACATAGGCGGCAATGCAAGTTCTGATCCTGACATCCACTCTGCTGTACATAGAGCGAATACCGTTTTCTGATACATTATTCCACGCCTGCTCGACCTCTTCACGAAGTTCTGTAAGAGTTGTGAAGAGTCACCCGTGTCAATTGTCCCACCATATCCCACACTGCCAAAGAGACCCGTCGTTGTTTAAAGTTTGTCAAGTTAACGTGTGTTGAGATGGTATATTTTATTAAAATAAGTGGCCTGCAAAGTTAAATTATTGTAAAGGTTGTAATGCTGCGATGGTTTAGTATGATAATGGTGCAATACGCGTATTGGAAAGCCTAAATATGGGCGTGTAGCATTTTTTGCGGATACTCAAGGCAGATAGCTGATGTCAGGCGACATCACAGTTGCCCTGTTATATAAATAATCTGAAATTCGTTTTTAGACTTTGATTGAATTTGTGGAACGGTAGTTTTACTCAAATATTAAATATTTTCATTACATGAAAGATCTTCCTCTAGGGTTTATGAAGCCTAACGTTTAGTGAGTCAATTTTATATTAACCACAAAACCGATTTGAATGTGATATGATTTGATGCACGACAAAAATTTTTACATGTGTTTTCTTCCGTATACACGACAGATTTACGTAATTGTGATGTCCTCTGTAGGCGCCTTTAGCCACGACGCATTCAAGAACTAGCGGCCTTGCAGCCTCCCACCATGCCATTTTACCAGTCTTTGATTCGAAATGCACTGTGAATGCAAGGATATGTATTTTCTTACTGTATGCCAAGACATTCCACAAGTTTATCGCATCTAAAACGTTCGTCTAATTACAACATAAATATTATATTGTTGATGTGGGATGACCCCTACTATTTCAGTTTAATTACTGTTTTATGATTCACAAATTTACGTCTGATAAAGCAGTAAGGAGTGTCATGTGATAGAAGATGTTGATTTAATTTATCCGTAACTGGTAATAACTAGCATCTCAAAGCAATGTACACAAATAAATTACTTTATAAAAAGAAGTGCTGATACTTAATAAATAGAGATGACCTACGCTAACGTCAGATAATCAGCACAATACTTTACTCTTACCACAATGCAGATTCCTTATACATTGCCCATTTTCTATATTTTAAAATGTCTATGTAAGTAAACTATACATCGAGCTGAAGCATTTCCTACCCATTACAAGGGGGATTTATTAGAATGTAGTATTATATTGCTTTGTCAAAACTATAGTTATGAATATTTTCCACTTACTCGCTTAACAGTATTACGTAGGGGTTGTCAGTCGTCATTTTCTAACTCTACTGACCTGAAGAAAACATGTTTGTGATACCATTACAAATGTGGAAATTATTATGACTAGATGTGGTACCATTAGATTCCTTTCTAGCTGTAGTTATATTTACTGTCTTTTCATTCGATATGACAATATAGTAGACTGTTAATCATCAGCCACCGTAATCACTATTCAAGATGTAACCATGTACCTACAGGCTTGAGTTTACAATGTGTGGTTACTTTGGTCTTTAGTCCGGAGAACGGTTCGATTAACGTCTGTTAACAACGGTAACCCACAACGATATGAACCTTTTGAAATACTCGTCTTATGATTTCTCTCTTCGATCATTACCTCCCACTTTCCCTCTAATACTAAACTGACTATTGTTTTGAGTTAAATTATGTCCTATTTGTCAAAGGATGGGGATTCGTCTGCATATATGAGTAGTATTAAATGCACCTACTGAAGTAACGCCATTTTCTTTTTTAAAATTTATTATAAGCAACCATTTTCGGTGTCCATCCCACTGGCCGTCTTTGTTTAGCTTAGTTACTCACTGTAAAGTCTACACCGAGCCTTTTAGACGTTCGTTTTCCTGGGCACTGTAGTCACGAGTAGGGACTGTGTCTGCAGCGTGCGGAAGCATGTATTACGAGACTTCATAAAGTCTTCTGACACTGTACCACGCAAGTGTCTTCTAATCAAATTGCGTGCTTAAGGAATATCGCGACAGTTTTGTGATTGGATTCGTGATTTCCTGTCAGAAAGGACACAGAACGTTGTAACTGTCGGAGAGTCATCGAGTAAAACACAGTTAAAATCTGATGTTCGCTAGAGAAGAGTTACAGGGCCCCTACTCTTACTAATCTTTGTAAACGATTTAGGAGATAATGTGACCAGCTGTCGTTTATCGGTTAGTAAAGACACACGAAGATCAAAAGCAACTGCTAAATGGTTTCAGTAGGATATCTGCATGTTCAAAAATCGGTAATTGACCCTGAATAATGGAAAACGTGAAGTCATCCGAATGAGCACTAAAAGAAATCCACTGACCTTCATTTACACGATAAATCTACAGGCCGTAAATTCAACTAAATATCTAGGAATAACAATTACGAACAAGTTAAATTGGAAAGAACACGCATATTGTACGGAAGGCAAACAGGAGACTACGTGTCATTGGCAGAACACTTAGAAGATGCAACAGTTCTACTGAAGAAACTGCCTATACAGTAGACCACGTGTGACTGAGGGACTATTTAGTGCAAGTACAGAGAAGGACAGCTCGTTTTGTATTATCGTGATATACGGGTGAGGGTGTCACGGAAATGTTGCACTATTTGGGGTGGAAGTCATTAAAAGGAAGGTAATATTCGTTGCGGCGAAATTTCTTTAGCTAACTGTCTCTCCCTAATGCGAATATTATGTTGGCTTCAACTTGCATTGGTAGACCTGATCATCGCAAAAAATTACAGAAATCAGACCGCAAACGAAATGATTTAGGTGTTCCTTTTTTTTGCTCGCTATTAAAGACTGGAACGGTAGAGAAATACCATAAGTGCGTTTTGATGAACCCTTTGCCATTCACTTCAATGTGAGGAGCAGAGTATTTATGTAGATGTAGACAGGTGTGTTGAACCACAAGGACAAATGAAATGAAAACGATTCAGTGATGTTATTTTGCGGAATATCTTGAAATGTAGACAATGCACCTTATACTGAGAGTGGAGAAGCGTACAAGTATATTTCAAGTGGCCATTGCATGCTGTGATGGTGAAGGCGTCACCCTGTGAACGCAATGTCCATACAACTATTCAGGATTTTATTTACTTGATTAGATTTTGTGTGTGTGTTTTTTTTTACAGGCAAGTCTACAGCGCATTTTGTTTCTATTGTTATTTTTATAAGGATGTAGGCAGCTATGACATTTTTAACTTCCATAAATTATGTTCTGCGATCGATATTTTTCAAGATTATTATTACTAGATGCAAAGAATATCGGTTCTCTTCTACATTGCCGCTAATATTTTTTCGATTTGATAATACCCAGAATAATTTTCCTATAAATAATTAAATTCGCTTTTTTTCATTTTGTCGTAGGAATTTAGACATTTTATCGTAATAATTTTCTGATGATAATTAACATCACGAACATCTGATTTACAAATGTGGAAATAAAATTGTATAATTGCATGAGCCACTCTCATGAACCACAGACATTGCCGAGGTGGGATACAGATAGCCGTACCGTAGGTGCAACCACAGCGGAGGGGTATATGTGGAGAGGCCAGACAAACGTGTGGTTCCTGAAGAGGGGCAGCAGCCTTTTCAGTAGTTACAGGGGCAACAGTCTGGATGATTGACTGAGCTGGCCTTGTAACATCAGCTAATGTGGCTTTGCCACACAGCTACTGCGAACGGCTGAAAGCAAGGGGAAACTACAGCCGTAACCTTTCCCGAGGACATGCAGCTCTACTGTATGAACATATGATGATGGCATCCTCTCGGGTAAAATATTCCGGAGGTAAAATAGTCCCCCATTCGGATCTCCGGGCGGGGACTACTCAGGAGGATGTGATCATCAGGAAAGACAATACTGGCATTCTACGGGTCGGAGCCTGGAATGTTAGATCCCTTAATCGAGTTGGAAAATTGGAAAATTTAAAAAGAGAAATGGATAGGTTGAAGTTAGATATAGTGGGGATTAGTGAAGTTCGGTGGCAGGATGAACAGGAGATCTGGTCAGGTGAGTACAGGATTATAAATACAAAATCAATTGGGGGTATCACAGGAGTAGGATTGATAATGAATAAGAAAATATTAATGCGGGTAAACTACTATGAACAGCACAGTGATCGCATTATCATTGTCAAGATAGATACGAAGCCAACACCGACAACAGTAGTACAGGTTTATATGCCAACTAGCTCTGCCGATGATGAGGAAATCGAAGAAATATATGAGGAGCTAAAGGAAATTATTCAGACAATTAAGGGAGAGGAAAACTTAATTGTTATGGGAGACTGGAATTCGGTAGTAGGACGAGGAAGGGAAGGGAAGATAGTAGGTGAATATGTTCTGGGCAAAAGGAATGAAAGAGGAAGCCGCCTGGTAGAATTTTGCACAGAACATAATTTAGTTATAACAAATACTTGGTTCAAGAATCACAAAAGAAGGTTGTATACGTGGAAGAGACCAAGAGACACCGGGAGATACCAGATAGATTTTATAATGGTAAGACATATATTTCGGATCCAGGTTTTACAGTGTAAGACATACCCAGGGGCAGATATAGACTCTGACCATAACTTGTTGGTTATGAACTGTAGGCTGAAACTAAAGAAACTTCAAAAAGGTAGGAAAATAAGGAGATGGGACCTGGATAAATTGAAGGAACCTGAGGTTCTTAAGAATTTCAGAGGGAGCTTTAGGCAACAAATGACAGCAACAGGGGAAAATAAAACAGTAGAGGAAGAATGGGTAGCTTTGAGAGATGAAATAGTGAAGGCAGCAGAGGACAAAATAGGTAGGAAGGCAAGACCTACAAAAAATCCTTGGATATCACAGGAGATACTAAATTTAATCGATGAAAGGAGAAAATACAAAAATGTAGTAAATGAAACAGGAAAAATGGAGTACAGACGACTAAGAAATGAGATTGACAGGAAGTGAAAAATGGCTAAGCAGGAGTGGCTAGAAGGCAAATGCAAGGATGTAGAAGAATGTATAAATAGGGGAAAAATAGATACAGCCTACAGGAAAATAAAATAAACATTTGGAGATAAGAAAAACAGCTCTATGAATATCAAGGACACTGATGGAAAACCAGTTCTCAGCAAAGAAGGGAAAGTTGAAATGTGGAAAGAGTATATACAGGGGCTCTACAAAGGAAATGAACTTCGAGACAATATTGTAGAAAGGGAAGAGGATGTAGATGAAGATGAAATAGGAGATACTGTACTAAGAGAAGAATTTGACAGAGCCCTGAAAGACCTAAGTCGAAACAAGGCCCCTGGAGTAGATGATATTCCCTCAGAGCTACTGAAGTCTCTGGGAGAACCAGCCATGACAAAATTGTTTCACCTGGCGTGTAAGATGTATGAGACAGGCGAAGTACCCTCAGACTTTAAGAAAAATGTTATAATCTCCATCCCTAAGAAAGCAGGTGCAGACAGGTGTGAAAACTACAGAACCATCAGTTTAATAAGTCATGGTTGCAAAATATTAACGCGAATTATATACAGAAGGATGGAAAAGCTGGTAGAAGCCGACCTCGGGGAAGATCAGTTTGGGTTCAGGAGAAATGTAGGAACACGGGAGGCAATACTCACTTTACGGCTTATCCTAGAAGATAGATTAAGAAAAGGCAAACTTACATTTCTAGCTTTTGTAGATTTGGAGAAGGCTTTTGACAATGTTGATTGGAATAAACTCTTTCAAGTTCTGAAGCAAGCAGGAGTAAAATATAGGGAGTGTAAGGTTATTTACAACTTGTACAAAAACCAGACAGCGGTTGTCAGAGTTGAAGGGCATGAAAGGGATGCAGAGGTTGGAAAAGGAGTAAGACAGGGTCGTAGTCTTTTTCCATTGTTGTTCAATTTGTACACTGAGCAAGCTATAAAGGAAAGCAAGGAGAAATTTGGAGAAGGAATTAAAGTTCAGGGTGAAGAATTAAAAACATTGTGTTTTGCCAACGACATAGTAATTCTGTCAGGTACAGCAAAGGACCTGGAAAAGCAATTGAACGGAATGGACAGTGTTCTGAAAGGTGCATATAAGATGAACATTAACAAGAGCAAAACTAGGGTAATGGAGTGAAGTGTAAGAAAATCAGGTGATGCTGAAGGAATTAGATTGGGAAACGAAGCAATCAAGGAGGTAGATAAGTTTTGTTACTTGGGCAGTAAAATAACAAATGATGCTCGAAGTGCAGAGGATATAAAATGCAGAATGGCAATGGGTAGAAAAGCGTTATTGAAAAAGAGAAATTTGTTAACCTCGAATATTGATTTAAGCCTAAAGAAGTCCTTTCTGAAGGCATTTGTGTGGAGTGTTGCCTTGTGTGGGAGTGAGACATGGACGACAAACAGTGCGGGCAGGAAGAGGATTGAGGCTTTTGAAATATGGTGCTACAGAAGAATGCTGAAGATTAGGTGGGTGGATCGCGAACTAATGAGGAGGTACTGAACAGAATTGGGGAGAAAAGAAATTTCTGGCATACCTTGACTAAAAGAAGGGATACATTGGTAGGACACATTCTTAGACATCAAGGAATTGTGAATTTAGCGTTGGAGGGTAGTGAGTGGGGAAAAAATCGCAGAGGAAGACCAAGAGATGGATACAGTAAGCAGATTCAGACAGATGTAGGTTGCTATTCTTATGTGGAGATGAAGAGGCTTGCTCAGGATAGGGTATTGTGGAGAGCTGCATCAAACCAGTCTCCGGACTGAAGACCACAACAACAACTACAATTGCATGAGACCTGGAGGATCCCGAAGGTTTCATGTTGATTTTGTAATGGGAAGATATGGATTTCGCGATCAGGTTATTAACTATAAGATATACCCAAGGGTCAATTTAAACTCTGAAATATCTTACTGATTGTGAACTGTAGATTTAAACCGAAGAAACTGCAGAATAGTAGAAAAGTAAGGATCTGAGACCAGCATAAATTGAGGTTACCAGAGGTCCTTGAGATTTTCAGAGGGAGCAGAAGGAACTAACTGAATTAAGCAGGTTAAAGTAACACTGTAGAAGACAAACGTGTTGCCATTCACCGTGTGAAATCTTTAGTAGTCCGTCATGTTCCTTTTGTTTAGAAGGTTAAGTTCGAAAAATTTCGTCAAGATGGAATTAAAAAAGTATCGAATTTCATAGGTAAAGTACCCTCTGCTATAGACTATATACTTTACGTCGTCAGGGACTATTCGCTTGTTTACAAAATTTTATTGTAATTGGTTGAATGGTACGAAAACGCCAAAAACCGAAGTAACATGATGCTGCGGTTTACCTCGCTTCTCAGCGTTTATGACGTCGTATCTCCTAAAGTACAAAATTCAATAATTTTGTTGGTATATTCATTGGCATCAATATATACTCTCTGCATAATAGTTTTCGAATACATTAAGAGCAACGAAGTAATAAATAAATAATCGGCATTCATAATGCAGAAGTTTTACACGCAACTCAGTCTTGATGACGTCATGTCCCCTGAACTGTTATGTCGTCCAGTGATATCATTTTGGTTACAACCCTCGCGAAAGTGCATAAAATTTGTTGATGAAGTATCATTGCTATTGGATAAATTGCAAGATATAAAATGCGAACAAAAATACAATCAAAATAATTTTTATGTATTATATGTCTGAAAAATTCTAACACTGAACATTTAGACAAGAATAGAAAAACCTCAGCGAAGATCAGATCGAATTTAAGGGAAAACTAGGAACACATAAGGCAATACACACCTGACGTTTTATCTTAGAAAATAGGTTATGGAAAGGCAAATATAAATTGATATCTATTGTAGATTTGGAGGAAGTTGACGGGATTTCACTTTAGCAAATTCTAAAAGTAGAAGACGTAAGCTTGTACAAAAAATTGTTTGTACAGAAAATAGACTGCATTAATAAGAGTCCACCAGAATGAAAGGGGAGCAAGGCTTGGGGAGGGAGTAAGACAGCTTCGTAGCCTTTCTCCAGTATTGTTCTATGTGTACATTCAGAAAGCTGTAAAGAAAGCCAGAAGAAATTTTTGAGAACTAAATTTCAATAAGATGAAGTGAAAACTTTGAGGTTTGCCAATGGTTATGTAATTCTGTCATAGTCTGCAGTGGAATCTATTGAACTGAATGGACAGTGCATCGAAACAATTGTTAAAGTTGAAGATTAACAACAGTAAATCAGGCGTAATGGAATGTCATCGAATTAACTCTGTTGATGTTGAGGGAACTAGATTTGATAACGAGACAATACAGATAGTAATTATTTGGTCAGTAAAACAAAATGCCTGACTAGAGTAGATATAAAACGCAGAATGTCAGTGGGAATACATGCATTTCTAAATAATTATAATAGACTAGCAGTGTGAACATATGCATTTCTTAATAATTATACTAGATTTCACGTCTTATGTGATAAAGCGTCTCCTGAGGTTCTGTAACCCACGAGTTTTTACATATTGTTTCGCATATATAGATATAACAACAGTTTTACCTTTCTGTTCTTTATTTTACAGTGCCGTTGTTTCCATCTGGTCGGCTGAGATTAGTCGATTTGCGAAGTAGGTCTTTGTTTACACTTGGCAAATGTTGCCTATTTTTCTTACATTTTTACGTTTCACTTGTTTTCACTTCACCTTCATTTTTTTCAGTGGTTACTGTTTGTAAGGGTTTTGTATTCATTTTTATTGTTGTGTAATGAACTTGGAGAGTGTATGGTTTTCTTGCATGATTTGGTCATTTATGAAATGTTTATCATCAGTTATAGGTTTTTCGATATGGTAGTTTTCTTGTAAGATATGAGGGTGTTCCTTGTTTATTTTTGTAATTTCCATATCTGTGTTTCTGGTTGTGATTTTACGTTGGTATTGGTGTAAGTGTTCCGCGAAGGTTGAATTTATTTTATCATTCCTGGCCTGTACATGTTATTTATCTCCAGACAGAATTTTTATTAATGTAATGGAATTTCATCAATTATATATTTCAACTTTGTTCAATGAAAAGATGTTATCTTTCTTAGTTTCAGATCTTTCGTTGTTTGCTCAAATATACCGTAAAGCCATTTTTCATTTTCAGAACCTCACATGTGTTTTCATACTGCTTATACTATGATATCCAAAAAAGTAGTACATATCTGTTTGCAAGGTCTACCTCAAGCGATGGAACAAGTCCTTCCCGAACAATATCCTGAAGCTACTATATGCCAAGACAGTCAAGTTTGTTGCATCTAAAAGGTAAGTGTAATTACGCCAGAAATGTTATATTGTCGCCGAGGGATAACCTTGTACAATTTCAATTCTATTTAAATTTTATTACCGTTTCATACTTCACAAATTTACCGTCTGACAAAGCAGTAATGAGTATCATGTGATCGAAGATGGTGATTTAATTTCTCCGAAAGTGGTAATTACTAGGCATGTCAAAGCGATGCACACAAATAAATTACCTTCTAAAAACAAGTGCAGATACTTAATACATTCAGATAATCTCTTAAGATGACCATGTCATATAATTAGCATAATACTTGACTCCTACCACCCTGCAGAATCCTTATATTTTCTCTAGTTTCACTATTTTAAAGCGTCTCTGTAAATATACTACACTACAAGCTGAAGCCTTTCCTTCCCATTACAAGGTGGAATTTATTCTAATAAAATGTTGTAATTGATAACATCTAACTACCTTTTCTGAGTCGGTTGTTACGAAAATTTCTAATATCTGATTCAAGAATAACACAGTGAATTTCAGTGCTTCTTTGCTAACTCCATTACAGCGAAGAAGATATTTCTGCAGTATAACTGTAATTATAGACATTAGTATGACAAAATGAGGTATCATTATAAATGTCGAAATTATTATGTCAAAATGACGAAACAAAATTTAATTACTTATGGGAAAATTATTCTGGGCATTATGAGATCGAAAAAAATATTAGCATCATTGTGGGCTCGAACCGATGTCCTTGTCCTCTAATTACTAATGAGCAACATTTCCAAATATCACAATACATTATGATACTGGGAGCTTCTCCAAAACGATTACGTTTTCCGATTAATGTGCGGATGCGGCGGTAAAAAAACCCAGCCAGCCGTAGCCCGGACCTACTCGTCTGTCCCGGTAAACCAGTCGAGGAATAGCAGGTCCGGGCATGGCCAGCCACCCACCCACCCTCAATGATCAGCGCCTATTGGTCGCTTTTGTGGTCCGTCACCTAGCAGTCCAGTGACGTCACAAACATTGTAGTCCAGCTGGCTACACGATTAGCCCGTTTGTAGCGACGTCCGCTTGACCACCCAGGTCCCGTCTTCCCACGTCGCAGCTTCAAGCTACCAGGACTGTTGTTTTACGATGTATTTCGCCTGTTTAGAATGATTCTTTTCTGCCAGAATATTGAACACCTAGGTTTTTCATTCAAATTTGTGGGAATTTTTAACACCAAGGCGCACATGCTCCGTTTCTTCTAACGATACAAAAGAGATTCGTCATTCAGTTTAATTTTCCAGTAACAACCCTCTTATAAATAAAGTTATTAAAACATTAAAGAAATTTAAAAGTGTCATGGTTGTCTACATTTTTGTATGACACATTGACCTTTACCGTGACTTTTATAAATTAAATATGAAGGAAGAAAAATAATGGGTAGTAATCTAAAGTTTGGATGTAGGACAACAAAAACTGATCAAGCAGATATAAACGTTAACTGGTGTTTGTTAGTTGCCTGCAGAGTGTGATGTTTTAAGCATCGCACCATTCATGGCAGCTCCGAGTATCCTTATAGCTTTGTCCTTCAGCTCTCTACGTAAGCCTTAATATATACAGTTTAGGATCGTCTGCAAACTGACATCGCAAATCGGATTCGCTTAATTTGTTTTTGGTGGATCCATAGACTCCAATTTATTACTGTGAATATTAGTCCCGATATCACTGGAACACATGCAATCACCATAAAAATAAGATTTAATATCACTTCACCATAGTAGCTCTTCTCCAACACATGATCTAACTACTGCCAAAATAGTGTATTGGACGAACAAAAAGTTTGTTTTCTTTCAGTAAAATACCATCCTGATTGCAAATTGTTGTATTAATTAATGACGCTTTCTAAAGATGTACCACAGCTTCACTTGGTAACACCTGCCAATGAAGTACAACGTATCCCCATTCCTTTCATGGGATATTTTTCTTACGACGTGCCTAAACTCTTTTGTGGCACAAATGTACAAATCGTATTTAGTAGCCCTTTGAGCATCCAGCAAATTCTCCCACACAACGAACAAGACAATAAGGACAGATACCTTTCCTCAGGAGTCAACAAACTACAATGTCCCGAATGCCCAACTGAATATATACGACAGACAGGGTGGACCTTTAAAATACATTTTACTGAGCACCTTTTTACAAAAATTTTTTATGTATTATATGTCTGAAAAATTCTAACACTGAACATTTAGACAAGAATAGAAAAACCTCAGCGAAGATCAGATCGAATTTAAGGGAAAACTAGGAACACATAAGGCAATACACACCTGACGTTTTATCTTAGAAAATAGGTTATGGAAAGGCAAATATAAATTGATATCTATTGTAGATTTGGAGGAAGTTGACTGGATTTCACTTTCGCAAATTCTAAAAGTAGAAGACGTAAGCTTGTACAAAAAATTGTTTGTACAGAAAATAGACTGCATTAATAAGAGTCCACCAGAATGAAAGGGGAGCAAGGCTTGGGGAGGGAGTAAGACAGCTTCGTAGCCTTTCTCCAGTATTGTTCTATGTGTACATTCAGAAAGCTGTAAAGAAAGCCAGAAGAAATTTTTGAGAATTAATTACAATAAGATGAAGTAAAAACTTTGAGGTTTGCCAATGGTTATGTAATTCTGTCATAGTCTGCAGTGGAATCTATTGAACTGAATGGACAGTGCATCGAAACAATTGTTAAAGTTGAAGATTAACAACAGTAAATCAGGCGTAATGGAATGTCATCGAATTAACTCTGTTGATGTTGAGGGAACTAGATTTGATAACGAGACAATACAGATAGTAATTATTTGGTCAGTAAAACAAAATGCCTGACTAGAGTAGATATAAAACGCAGAATGTCAGTGGGAATACATGCATTTCTAAATAATTATAATAGACTAGCAGTGTGAACATATGCATTTCTTAATAATTATACTAGATTTCACGTCTTATGTGATAAAGCGTCTCCTGAGGTTCTGTAACCCACGAGTTTTTACATATTGTTTCGCATATATAGATATAACAACAGTTTTACCTTTCTGTTCTTTATTTTACAGTGCCGTTGTTTCCATCTGGTCGGCTGAGATTAGTCGATTTGCGAAGTAGGTCTTTGTTTACACTTGGCAAATGTTGCCTATTTTTCTTACATTTTTACGTTTCACTTGTTTTCACTTCACCTTCATTTTTTTCAGTGGTTACTGTTTGTAAGGGTTTTGTATTCATTTTTATTGTTGTGTAATGAACTTGGAGAGTGTATGGTTTTCTTGCATGATTTGGTCATTTATGAAATGTTTATCATCAGTTATAGGTTTTTCGATATGGTAGTTTTCTTGTAAGATATGAGGGTGTTCCTTGTTTATTTTTGTAATTTCCATATCTGTGTTTCTGGTTGTGAATTTACGTTGGTATTGGTGTAAGTGTTCCGCGAAGGTTGAATTTATTTTATCATTCCTGGCCTGTACATGTTATTTATCCCCAGACAGAATTTTTATTAATGTAATGGAATTTCATCAATTATATATTTCAACTTTGTTCAATGAAAAGATGTTATCTTTCTTAGTTTCAGATCTTTCGTTGTTTGCTCAAATATACCGTAAAGCCATTTTTCATTTTCAGAACCTCACATGTGTTTTCATACTGCTTATACTATGATATCCAAAAAAGTAGTACATATCTGTTTGCAAGGTCTACCTCAAGCGATGGAACAAGTCCTTCCCGAACAATATCCTGAAGCTACTATATGCCAAGACAGTCAAGTTTGTTGCATCTAAAAGGTAAGTGTAATTACGCCAGAAATGTTATATTGTCGCCGAGGGATAACCTTGTACAATTTCAATTCTATTTAAATTTTATTACCGTTTCATACTTCACAAATTTACCGTCTGACAAAGCAGTAATGAGTATCATGTGATCGAAGATGGTGATTTAATTTCTCCGCATGTCAAAGCGAGGTACACAAATAAATTACCTTCTAAAAACAAGTGCAGATACTTAATACATTCAGATAATCTCTTAAGATGACCATGTCATATAATTAGCATAATACTTGACTCCTACCACCCTGCAGAATCCTTATATTTTCTCTAGTTTCACTATTTTAAAGCGTCTCTGTAAATATACTACACTACAAGCTGAAGCCTTTCCTTCCCATTACAAGGTGGAATTTATTCTAATAAAATGTTGTAATTGATAACATCTAACTACCTTTTCTGAGTCGGTTGTTACGAAAATTTCTAATATCTGATTCAAGAATAACACAGTGAATTTCAGTGCTTCTTTGCTAACTCCATTACAGCGAAGAAGATATTTCTGCAGTATAACTGTAATTATAGACATTAGTATGACAAAATGAGGTATCATTATAAATGTCGAAATTATTATGTCAAAATGACGAAACAAAATTTAATTACTTATGGGAAAATTATTCTGGGCATTATGAGATCGAAAAAAATATTAGCATCATTGTGGGCTCGAACCGATGTCCTTGTCCTCTAATTACTAATGAGCAACATTTCCAAATATCACAATACATTATGATACTGGGAGCTTCTCCAAAACGATTACGTTTTCCGATTAATGTGCGGATGCGGCGGTAAAAAAACCCAGCCAGCCGTAGCCCGGACCTACTCGTCTGTCCCGGTAAACCAGTCGAGGAATAGCAGGTCCGGGCATGGCCAGCCACCCACCCACCCTCAATGATCAGCGCCTATTGGTCGCTTTTGTGGTCCGTCACCTAGCAGTCCAGTGACGTCACAAACATTGTAGTCCAGCTGGCTACACGATTAGCCCGTTTGTAGCGACGTCCGCTTGACCACCCAGGTCCCGTCTTCCCACGTCGCAGCTTCAAGCTACCAGGACTGTTGTTTTACGATGTATTTCGCCTGTTTAGAATGATTCTTTTCTGCCAGAATATTGAACACCTAGGTTTTTCATTCAAATTTGTGGGAATTTTTAACACCAAGGCGCACATGCTCCGTTTCTTCTAACGATACAAAAGAGATTCGTCATTCAGTTTAATTTTCCAGTAACAACCCTCTTATAAATAAAGTTATTAAAACATTAAAGAAATTTAAAAGTGTCATGGTTGTCTACATTTTTGTATGACACATTGACCTTTACCGTGACTTTTATAAATTAAATATGAAGGAAGAAAAATAATGGGTAGTAATCTAAAGTTTGGATGTAGGACAACAAAAACTGATCAAGCAGATATAAACGTTAACTGGTGTTTGTTAGTTGCCTGCAGAGTGTGATGTTTTAAGCATCGCACCATTCATGACAGCTCCGAGTATCCTTATAGCTTTGTCCTTCAGCTCTCTACGTAAGCCTTAATATATACAGTTTAGGATCGTCTGCAAACTGACATCGCAAATCGGATTCGCTTAATTTGTTTTTGGTGGATCCATAGACTCCAATTTATTACTGTGAATATTAGTCCCGATATCACTGGAACACATGCAATCACCATAAAAATAAGATTTAATATCACTTCACCATAGTAGCTCTTCTCCAACACATGATCTAACTACTGCCAAAATAGTGTATTGGACGAACAAAAAGTTTGTTTTCTTTCAGTAAAATACCATCCTGATTGCAAATTGTTGTATTAATTAATGACGCTTTCTAAAGATGTACCACAGCTTCACTTGGTAACACCTGCCAATGAAGTACAACGTATCCCCATTCCTTTCATGGGATATTTTTCTTACGACGTGCCTAAACTCTTTTGTGGCACAAATGTACAAATCGTATTTAGTAGCCCTTTGAGCATCCAGCAAATTCTCCCACACAACGAACAAGACAATAAGGACAGATACCTTTCCTCAGGAGTCAACAAACTACAATGTCCCGAATGCCCAACTGAATATATACGACAGACAGGGTGGACCTTTAAAATACATTTTACTGAGCACCTTTTTACAAAAATTTTTTATGTATTATATGTCTGAAAAATTCTAACACTGAACATTTAGACAAGAATAGAAAAACCTCAGCGAAGATCAGATCGAATTTAAGGGAAAACTAGGAACACATAAGGCAATACACACCTGACGTTTTATCTTAGAAAATAGGTTATGGAAAGGCAAATATAAATTGATATCTATTGTAGATTTGGAGGAAGTTGACTGGATTTCACTTTCGCAAATTCTAAAAGTAGAAGACGTAAGCTTGTACAAAAAATTGTTTGTACAGAAAATAGACTGCATTAATAAGAGTCCACCAGAATGAAAGGGGAGCAAGGCTTGGGGAGGGAGTAAGACAGCTTCGTAGCCTTTCTCCAGTATTGTTCTATGTGTACATTCAGAAAGCTGTAAAGAAAGCCAGAATAAAGTTTTGAGAACTAAATTTCAATAAGATGACCAAAACCTTTGAGGTTTGCCAATGGTTATGTAATTCTGTCATAGTCTGCAGTGGAATCTATTGAACTGAATAGACAGTGCATCGAAACAATTGTAAAAGTTGAAGATTAACAACAGTAAAACAGGGGTAATGGAATGTCATCGAATTAACTCTGATGATGTTGCGGGAACTAGATTTGAAAACGAGACAATACAGATAGTAATTATTTGGTCACTAAAACAAAATGCCGACTAGAGTAGATATAAAACGCAGAATGTCAGTGGGAATACATGCATTTCTAAATAATTATAATAGACTAGCAGTGTGAACATATGCATTTCTTAATAATTATACTAGATTTCACGTCTTATGTGACAATTGGGACGATTTTTATTGATAAAGCGTCTCCTGAGATTCTGTAACCCACGAGTTTTTATATATTGTTTCGCATATATATATATATATATATATATATATATATATATATATATATATATATATATATATATTACAACAGTCTTACCTTTCTGTTCTGTATTTTACAGTGCCGTTTTTCCATCTGGTCGGCTGAGGTTAGTCGATTTGCGAAGTAGGTCTTTGTTTAGACTTGGCAAATGTTGCCTATTTTTCTTACATTTTTACGTTTCACTTGTTTTAACTTCACCTTAATTTTTTTCAGTGGTTACTGTTTGTAAGGGTAGGAGTGTGGATTTGTATTCATGTTTATTGTTGTGTAATGAACTTGGAGAGTGTATGGTTTTCTTGCATGATTTGGTCATTTATGAAATGTTTATCTTCATTTATAGTTTTTTAGATGTGGTAGTTTTCTTGTAAGATATGAGGGTGTTCCTTGTTGTTTATTTTTGTGATTTCCATATCTGTGTTTCTGGTTGCGATTTTACGTTGTTTTTGGTGGTAGTGCAAGATGGATTTATTTTATCATTTCTGGCCTGTACATGTTCTTTATCTCCAGACAGAATTTTTATTAATGTAATGGAATTTCATCAATTATATATTTCAACTTTGTTTAATGAAAATATGTTATCTTTCTTAGTTTCAGATCTTCCGTTGTTTGCACAAATATCCCATAAAGCCATGTGTTTTCATAGTGCTTATAATACTATATCCAAAAAAGTAGTACATATCTGTTTGCAGGGTCTACCTCAAGCGATGGAACAAGTCGTTCCCGAACAATATCCTGAAGCTACTATATGCCAAGACAGTCAAGTTTGTTGCATGTAAAAGGTAAGTGTAATTACGCCAGAAATGTTATATTGTCGCCGAGGGATAACCTCGTACAGTTTCAATTCTATTTAAATTTTATTACCGTTTCATATTTCACAAATTTACCGTCTGACATAGCAGTAATGAGTATCATGTGATCGAAGATGGTGATTTAATTTCTCCGAAGGTGGTAATTACTAGGCATGTCAAAGCGATGTACACAAATAAATTACCTTCTAAAAACAAGTGCAGATACTTAATACATTCAGATAATCTCTTAAGCTGACCATGTCATATAATTAGCAGAATACTTGACTCCTACCACGCTGCAGAATCCTTATATTTTCTCCAGTTTCACTATTTTAAAGCGTCTCTGTAAATATACTACACTACAAGCTGAAGCCTTTCCTTTCCATTACAAGGGGGAATTTATTCTAATAAAGTGTTGTAATTCAAAACATCTAACTACCTTTTCTGAATCGGTTATTACGAAATTTTCTAATATCTGCTTCAAGAATAACATAGTGAATTTCAGTGCTTCTTTGCTAACTCCATTACAGCGAAGGAGATATTTCTGCAGTATAACTGTCATGATAGACATTAGTATGACAAAATGAGGTATCATTATAAATGTCGAAATTATTATGTCAAAATGACGAAACAAAATTTAATTATCCATGGGAAAATTATTCTGGGCATTATGAGATCGAAAAAAATATTAGCATCACTGTGGGCTCGAACCGATGTCCTTTTCCTCTAATTACTAATGAGCAACATATATACAGTTTAGGATCGTCTGCAAACTGACATCGCAAATCGGATTCACTTAATTTGTTTTTGGTGGATCCATAGAGCCCAAATTATTACTGTGAATATTCGTCCCGATATCACTGGAACACTTGCATTTACCATAAAAGTAAGATTTAATATCGCTCAAACATAGCAGCTCTTCTCCAACACACGATCTAACATATTGGACGAACACAAATTTTGTTTTCTTTCAGTAAAAAACCGTCTTGATTGCAAATTAGTTTATTAATTAATGACGCGTTCTAAAGATGTAACACAGCTTCTGTCAGTAACACCTGACAATGAAGTACAACATATCCGCATTCCTTTCATGGGATATTTTTCTTATGACGTGCGTGAACTCTTTCGTGGCTCAAATGTACTAATCGTATTTAGTAGCCCTTTGAGCATCCAGCAAATTCTCCCACACAACGAACAAGACAATATGGACAGATACCTTTCCTCAGTAGTCAACAAACTACAATGTCACGAATGCCCAGCTGAATATATAGGACAGACAGGCCGGACCTTTAAAATAAGTTTTACTGAGCACCTTCTTACAAAAAAAGGCCAACTTAAAAAAACATTCCCCTTTTTCTGAGCACACTAAGGCATCCGATCATCAAAAACCTACAACTGACAACATGCAAATTTTGCATATTGCGCAGAAGGGGCGTTGTTAAATTAACTGGAAGAGTTTGAGATAGCGAAGCGCGCTTACTTTGGACACACACACCTCCTAAACGATCAGTTGGCATGCAAAGATCAAAGATTCCTAGATATTATGTCTTTGTTCAAATAATATTCCTTTCATTTATAAGAACCAACATAAACTATTATTTCTGTCCTGCTTAATAACACTCCCTTTCGTTAAATTTGTATTCAGATAGCTAGATTTCACCCGTCCCATCTTATACATCGGCTTCCTATGTCACTCCCTACCCACATTCCCTTAGTCTGTACACGTCGGCGGAGCAGCACACCACGCCCGCCCACCGCCCGTGAGCGCAATTGTAAACATGGGCTTATCTTGTGTCATCAGGGACCACCGCTTCTATTAAGGTAATCTTAAAAATCGATTTATGTTTCTCACATCTTTACCGAGTATGTTCCAACTATAGTTTGTTGTTACCCAATCATTTGAGGGACTTCAAGGATATCCAAAAATTCCAGGAAAATAGAAACACCGCAAAACAACTTACAGTGTCACACCACGGAGAGCGCAATGTAATCTTTCTTTGCCATTTATACTGTCTTCTTAACACAAAATAAGCCCATGTACCATTATACCCGCTTGTAATACTACCTTGTAATTTTGTGTAAATTCTATCACGCAGATAATCTGAGGATGCCCTGCTAAAGGGCGAAACGCGTCATTAATTAATAAAACAATTTGCAATCAAGACGGTTTTTTACTGAAGGAATATTTGTTCTTACTGATTGCTGTACACCATGGACTGGAAATCATTTGAAAGTTTGTTTAGTATTCAAGCGACTGCAACTCTAATATACCAATACTTATGTATAATTCAGTCACATTTGCAGACACTACTACATATATTCTCGTTTCTGCAATGCTGGCTGTAATTCTTTAACAGTAAAACCAAAAATGTGATCATGAGGGAAAAGTATTTTATGGAAGCAACGGATTCCTCTCTAGCTGTAGTTATATTTACTGTCTTTTCATTCGATATGACAGTATAGCAGACTGTCAAACTTCATCCACTGGAATCACTATTCAAGATGTAAACGTGTGCCTACAGTCTTGAGTTTACAGTGTGTGGTTAGTCCGAAGAATGGTTCGATAAACGTCTGTTAACAACGGTAACCCACATCGATATGAACCTTTTTAAATACTCGTCTTATGATCTCTCTCTACGACCGTTAGCTCCCATCTTTCCCACTAATATTAAACTATTGTTTTGAGTTTAATTGTGCCCCAGTTGTCAAAGGATGGGGATTCGGCTGCATATATGAGTAGTATTAAATGCACCTACGAAAGTAATGCTGTTTTCTTTTTAAAAATTATTAGCAACCGTTCTCGGTGGCCATCCCACTGGCCGTCCTTGTTTAGCTAAGTTACTCACTGTAAAGTCTACACCAAGCCTTTTAGTCGTTCGTTTTCATGGATACTGTAGTTACGGGTAGGGACTGTGTCTGCAGCGTGCGGATGAATTTGTTACAAGACTTCCGAAGGGCTTCTGACGCTGTACCACACATGTGTCTTCTAACCAAACTGCGTACTAAGGAATATCGTGACAGTTTTGTGTCTGGATTCGTGATTTCCTGCCAGAAATTGACTGAAAGTCATCGAGTAAAACACAAGAATAGAAAAACCTCAGGGAGGATCAGCTTGTATTTAAGCGAAATGTAGGAACACATAAGGCAGTACACACCTGACAATTTATCTTAGAAAATAGATTAAGAAAAGAAAAAACTTAGTTTACTTCTATTGTCGGTTTGCAGGAAGTTTTTGATAATGTTGACTGGGTTACTGTTTAGCAAATTCTAAAAGTAACAGACGTAAGCTTGTACAAAAAATTGTTTGCACAGAAAATAGACTGCATTAATAAGAGTCCAACAGAATGAAAGGGGAGCAAGGCTTGGGGAGGGAGTAAGACAGCTTCGTAGCCTTTCGCCAGTATTGTTCTGTGTGTACATTCAGAAAGCTGTAAAGAAAGCCAGAAGAAATTTTTGAGAACTAAATTTCAATAAGATGAAGTAAAAACTTTGAGGTTTGCCAATGGTTATGTAAATTATGTAAGTTGAAGGGCATGAAAGGGATGCAGTGGTTGGGAAGGGAGTAAGGCAGGATTGTAGTCTTTCTCCACTGTTGTTCAATTTGTACATTGAGCAAGCTATAAAGGAAAACAAGGAGAATTTTGGTGAAGGAATTAAAGTTCAGGGGGAAGAATTAAAAACATTGCGTTTTGCCGACGACATAGTAATTCTGTCAGATACAGCAAAGGACCTGGAAGAGCAATTGAACGGAATGGATAGTGTGCTGAAAGGTGCATATAAGATGAACATTAACAAGAGCAAAAATAGGGTAATGGAGTGCAGTGTAAGAAAATCAGGTGATGCTGAAGGAATTAGATTGGGAAACGAAGCAATAAAGGAGGTAGATGAGTTTTGTTACTTGGGCAGTAAAATAACAAATGATGGTCGCAGTACAGAGCATATAAAATGCAGAATGGCAATGGGTAGAAAAGCGTTCGTGAAAAAGAGAAATTTGTTAACATCGAATATTGATTTAAGCCTAAGGAAGTCCTTTCTGAAGGCATTTGTGTGGAGTGTTGCCTTGTATGGGAGTGAGACATGGACGATAAACAGTGAGGACAGGAAGAGGATTGAGGCTTTTGAAATATGGTGCCACAGAAGAATGCTGAAGATTAGGGGGGTGGATCGCGTAACTAATGAGGAGGTACTGAACAGAATTGGGGAGAAAAGGAATTTCTGGCATACCTTGACTAAAAGAAGGGATAGATTGGTAGGACACATTCTTAGACATCAAGGAATTGTGAATTTAGCGTTGGAGGGAAGTGTATGAGGAAAACATCGCAGGGGAAGACCAAGAGATGGATACAGTAAGCAGATTCAGACAGATGTAGGTTGTCGCTCTTATGTGGATATGAAGAGGCTTGCTCAGGATAGGGTATTGTGGAGAGCTGCATGAAACCAGTCTCCGGACTGAAGACCACAACAACAACAACAACATGTAATTCTGTCATAGTCTGCAGTGGACTCTATTGAACTGAATGGACAGTGCATAGAAACAAGTTTAAAAGTTGAACATTAACAAGAATAATACGGGAGAAATGGAATGTCATCAAAATAACTCGGGTGATGCTGAGGGAAATAGATTTGAAAGCGAGACAATAAAGATAGCAATTAATTATTCAGTAAAATAGAATGATGCCTGACTAGAGTAAATATAAAACGCAGTACGACAGTGGGAACATACGCATTTCTGAATAATTATACTAGATTTCACGTCTTATGTTGAGGACAATTATTTCTATTTTTGACACCAGATACGTTTCTCTTTTTATTGATAAAGCATCTCCAATGGTTCTGTAACCTACGAGTTTTTACATATTGTTTCGCATATATATATATATATATATATATATATATATATATATATATATATATATATATATTACAACAATTTTACCTTTCTCATCTTTATTTTCCAGTGCCGCATCTTCCATCTTGTCGGCTAAGGTTAGTCGATTTGCAATATAGTCTTTGTTTACACTCGGCAAATGTTGAATATTTTTGTCACATTTTCACGTTTCACTTATTTTCACTTCACCTTAATTTTTTTAGTGGTTAATGTTTGTAAGGGTAGGAGTGTGGTTTTGTGTTCATGTTTATTGTCGTGTAATGAACTTCAAGAGTATATGGTTTTCTTGCTAGATTTGGTCATTTATGAAATGTTTATCTTCAGTTATAGTTTTTTCGATATGGTAGTTTTCTTGTACGATATGAGGGTGTTCCTTGTTGTTTATTTTTGTGATTTCCATATCTGTGTATCTGGTGGTGATTTTACGTTGGTTATGGTGTAAGTGTGCCGAAAAGGTTGAATTCATTTTATCATTCCGAGTCTGTACATGTTCTTTATCTCCAGACAGATATTTCAATTCTATTACCGTTTTATATTTCATAAATTTACCGTCTGACAAAGCAGTAAGGAGTGTCATGTGATCGAAGATGGTGATTTAATTTCGCCGCAACTCGTAATTACTAGGCATCTCAAAGCGATGTACACAAATAAATTACCTTCTAAAAACAAGGTACTTAATACATTCAGATAACCTCTTAAGCTGAACATATCATATAATTAGTAGAATTACCACACTCCATTTTCACTATTTTAAAGCGTCTCTGTAAATATACTATACAACAAGCTGAAGCCTTTCCTTCCCATTACAAGGGGGAATTTATTCTAATAAAGTGTTGTAATTGAAAGTATCTAACTACCTTTTCTGAATCGGTTGTTACGTAAATTTCTAATATTTGCTTCAAGAATAACACAGTGAATTTCAGTGCTTCGTTGCTAACTCCAATACAGTGAAGAAGATATTTCTGCAGTACAACTGTAATTATAGACTTTAGTATGACAAAATGAGGTATCATTATAAATGTCGAAATTATTATGTCAAAATGACGAAACAAAATTTAATTATTTATGAGAAAATTATTCTGGGCATTATGAGATAGAAAAAAATATTAGCATCATTGTGGGCTCGAACCGATGACCTTTTCCTCTAAATTATTAATGAGCATCATTTCCAAATATCAAAATACATTGTGAAACTGGGAGCTTCTCGAAAACGATTATTTTTTACGATTAAAGTGCGGATGCGGCGGTAAAAAAAACCCCGCCAGCCGTAGCCCGGACCTACCCGTCTGTCCCGGTAAACAAGTCGAGGAATAGCAGGTCCGGGCATGGCCAGACACCCACCCACCTTCAATGGTCACAGCCTATTGGTCGCTTTTGTGGTCCGTCACCTAGCATTCCAGTGATTTCACACACATTGTAGTCCAGCTGGCTACACGATTAGCCCGTTTCTAGCGACGCCCGCTTGACCACCCAGGTCCCGTCTTCCCACGTCGCAGCTTCAAGCTACCAGGACTGTTGTCATTACTTTCTACGCTGTAATTCGCCTGTGAAGAATGATTATTTATGCCACAATATTGAACACCTAGGTTTTTCATTCAAATTTGCGGGAATTTTTAACACCAAGGCGCACATGCTCCGTTTCTTCTAACGATATAAAAGGGATTGGTCATTCAGTTTCATTTTCCAGTGCCAACCCTCTTGAAAAAAACATCGATGATGTAGAGTATTACAAATAAAGTTATTTATACATTAACGAAATTTAAAAGTGTCATGGTTGTCTACTTCTTTGTATGACACATTGACTTTTACCGTGCCATTTACAAAATTAAATGTGAAGGAAGAGAAATAATGTGTATTAATCTACAGTGTGGAAGTAGGACAACGAAAACTGATCAAACATATATAATCGTTAACTGGTGTTTGGTAGTTGCCTGCAGAGTGTGATGTTTTAAGCATCGCACCATTCATGACAGCTCAGAATATCCTTATACGCTTCTCCTCAACTCTTTTTTGTATGCATCCGTTTTCACTGAATCACTTGAAGTTATTATAAAAATTAGCATTAACATCGCTCAACCTTTGTACGTCTTCTCGAACAACCGATCTAACTGGGACTAAAGTAGCGTAATGTTCATAACAGAATATGATTAACTAGAGAATGCTAGCATTCCAGTACTTATGTATAATTCAGTTACATCTGCAGGCACTACTGAATATATTCTCTTATGTGTAATGGTAATTGTAATTCTTTATCAGTAAAACCAAGGATATAATCATGTGGGGAAAGTATTTTATGAAAGTAACGGATTCCTCGCTAGCTTGAGTTATATTTAGTGTCTTTCCATTCAATATGACAATATAGCACACTGTTAAACCTCATTGAATGGAATCGCTATTCAAGATGTAATCGTGTACCTGCAGCCTTGAGTTTACAATGTATGGTTAGTTTAGTCTTTAGTCCGACGAATGTTTCGATACATGTCTGTTAACAACGGTAAACCACATCGGGGTAATTACAGTGTAATTGAACTGAATGCATCTGGGTAAGGAATTCCACAATATATGCAACTTAACCATCAAAGGAAGAAATCGGTAAAGCAGTCCACCAAATAAAAAATGGATAACCTCCTGTTCTGTACCGTTAGAGAGATGGCTGCCAAGGAGGGGAAGAAGGCCAACGTACACTCCGTGTGCATACCGGGTGGAATCATTCCAGATGTTGAACGGGTCCTTCCGGATGCCATGAAAGGTACGGGGTGCAGCCAACTGCAGGTGGTGGCTCACATCGACACCAATGATGTGTGTCGTTTCGGATCTGAAGAGTTCCTCTCAGGTTTTGAGCAGCTATCTGAAACGGTAAAGACTGTCAGTCTTGCTTGCAAGATGAACGCAGAGCTCACCATCTGCAGCATTGTCGACAGGACTGACAGCGGACCTTTGGTTCAGAGCCGAGTGGAGTGTCTGAATCAGAGGCTCAGACGGTTCTGCGACCGTGTGGGCTGCAGATTCCTCGACTTGCGCCATCGGGTGGTGGGTTTACGGGTTCCGCTGAACAGGTCAGGAGTCCACTATACGCAGGAAGCGGCTACACGGGTAGCGGGGGCTGTGTGGCGTAGACTGGACGTTTTTTTAGGGTAGAGAGCTTTGCGGAAACACTAAATGGGCTTTATCAAAGGGTGCAGGTCGATCACAGGAGAAATACAGATCTGGGAAGTATGGGTATAACAGTTGTGAATTGTTGTAGCTGCGACGGGAAAGTACCAGAACTCCAAGCCTTAATAGAAAGAACCGGAACACATATCATTATAGGTAGTGAAAGTTGGTTTAAGCCAGAAATTAGTTCAGCAGAAGTATTTGCAAAAGATCTGTGTTCAGAAAGGATAGATTAAACAAAATAGGTGGAGGCGTGTTTGTCGCCGTCAAAGTAGTCTTTCGTGTAGCGAAGTTGAAGTTGATAGTTCCTATTAGCTATTATGGGTAGAAGTTGTACCTGAGAAACATAAGAAGATAATAATTGCTTCCTTTTACCGGCCTCCCGACTCTGACGTTACAGTAGCAGAAAGGTTCAAAGAAAACCTGTGTCTAATTCCAAACACATATATCGAAAGTCCCAAAGTTACCAAAAATAGACGAAAAGTATATTTGTTCAGGAAAGCAGATAGAAATGAAATAAATTTCTTCTTGAAAGACAGCTTCCACTCGTTTTTAACACTAAACGTGAGTGTAGACCAGATGTGGCTCAAATTCAAAGAAGTGGTATCGACAGCAATTGACAGTTTTATACCAAATAAATTAATTAAAGAAGGTGACCCCCCCTTGGTACACAAAACAGGTCAGGACACTGTTGCAAAAGCAAAGGCACACTAAATTTAAACGAACACAAAATCCCTAGGATTGGCAGTCCTGCACAGAAGCCGGAAATTTAGCGATGATTTCAATGCGAGATGCCTACAATACTTTTCACAATGAAACTCTCTAAATTTGACTGAAAACCCTAAGAGATTTTGGTCATATGTTAAATATACTCGGGGCAAATCACAAACAATACCTTCACTACGTGATAGTAATGGCGGTCCTGCCGATGACAGCGCTACTAAAGCAGACTTACTATAGATTTTAGAAACTCATTCACCAAAGAAGACGAAACCTATATTCCAGATTTTGAATTACAAGCAGAGGCCAGAATGAGTAACGTAGAAGTAGATATTCTCGGAGTAGTGAAGCATCTTAAATAAATTAACAAGAACACTTATTCTGGTCCAGACTGTATGCCCATTAGATTTCTATCTGATTATGCCGATGCGATTGCTCCTTACTTAACAGCCATATACAACCGCTCTCTCAAAGAACGATCTGTACCAAAAGACTGGAAACTTGCACAGGTCACACCTATATTCGAGAAAGGCAGTAGGAGTAACCCAGTAAACCCATGCCTATTTCATTAACGTCAATTTGCTGTTTTGAAACTTCCCCTATATTCAAATATTATGAATTATCTCAACAGAATTATCTATTGACTCAAGATCAACAGGGATTTAGAAAATATCGTTCATGCGAAACACAACTATGTCTTTACTCACACGAAGTGATGAGTGCTATCGACAAGGATTCGCAAACTGATTCCGTATTTCTTGATTTCCAGAAGGCTTTTGACACCGTACCTCACAAATGCCTCATAATAAAATTGGGTGGTTATGGTATATCGCCCAAATTTGCGACTGTCAGAGAGGACACAGGTCATAGTAATCGATGGTAAGGCATCGACTAAAACAGAGGCGATATCGGGCGTTCTACAGGGTAGTGTTATTGGTCCTCTGCTGTTCCTTATTTACATAGACGATGTGGGAGTAAAACTAAGCAGCTCTCTTAGGGTCTAAAGAAGGGCAGCTCGTTTTGTGTTGTCACGATACAGGGGAGTCAGCATTACGGAAATGATACAGCATATGGGATGGAATCATTGCAACAACGGCGCTTATCGCTGCGGCGTGGTCTACTTACGAAACTCCAAAGGCCAAGAATTTCCTCCGAATGCGAAAATATATTGTTGACTCCCACTTACATAGGTAGAAAAGATCATCAGAATAAAATACGAGAAATCAGAGCTCGAATGGAAAGATTCAGGTGTACTTTCTCCTCGCGCGCTATTCGAGAATGTAATGGGAGATAAATAGTATAACCGTGGTAATTAGTAATTACTAGTTTCGGCTAAATTAAATCAACATCTTCTATCACATGACACTCCTTACTGCTTTGTCAGACGTAAATTTGTGAAACATAAAACAGTAATAAAATTAAAATAGTCGGAATCATTCCATGTCAACAATATAATTTTTATTTTGGAATTACACGTACCTTTTAAATGCGATAAACTTGTGGATTGTTTTGGCGTACAGTAAGAAAATACATATACATGTGTTCATAGTGCACATTTCGTATCAAAGATTGGTAAAATGGCATGGTGGGAGGCTGCAAGGCCGCTAGTTCTTGAATGCGTCGTGGTTAAAGGCGCCTACAGAGGACATCATCTGTCGTTGATACTGCGAGGGTGAAGGTCGGGGTGAGAGTTTAAAATAGGGAAAGATTATTTTTTGAAACTCACAACCACCAGCTGCGAACCAAATTCCTAAACATGCAAAAACACTGGAACTGTTATTGCGACTGTTTGACTCGTTTTCTAGGGGATGATATCACACGTTCGCAGCTTTCCTTCCCTGCATATGATTAACAAAACAAATTCATAATAAGTTCAAGTTCATGAGAGAAAAGGGTGTACTAAATACTATTTTAGAAAACACGTGAAAGTTCACTTTATGTTGTTTATTTCACAATACTTGAACCCTGTGACTGTCACGTCTGTACGTCGGTAAATGTACCAAATAAAGTTATAGCTCGTGAGCCCCCAGACAAAATGTTGTCGCAAATTGATTTCACACCACGTAGCTGTCTCAAACACCGTTTATGTTCATGCATATGCGACGACACTTGTTACAAAACAAATCACAGTCACTTTAATTTAATGCGATGCACACCTTGTTGCACCGGCTAAATATTCACAAACACACAGTAGCACTCGATTTAACTTGGTGCACTCTACGACGAGCAACCACACGTGGCGATTGCCACACACAAAACTCAAGTCACCACCTCGAGATCCACATGCCGACTGAGGCAGAGCGACGCCGCCCGGCCAGCTACACCACGTGGTCTCTGGAGTCCTCACTTCCTGCCGTTGCGCGCGCGCGCGTGCGCCAAAACTCAACTGCCGGGGTTTTTTCCCCTATGCCATCAACTTCCCCATGTAAGCTGTTGTAACCGATTTGCCAACGTACAGCGCTCAGCCAATACATTTCTAAAACTTTACTAAAAATCAAAATAATTACACTACACATTAAACAAATATTTTCTTACGTTTTTATATTAATATAAACATCCTTTGTACTGTTTATCATAATTGTGCAATTTCTTAGACCACAGATAAGTGATTTAACTGAATACTTCAAGATAAAATACAAAAGATTAATTGAAAATAAAATGAGAAATAGTTAATATATTATTTTTATAAACAAACATTGCCATGCTAGTTGTGTAACTGTCATGTCTTCCTTGGTAATTTATTACTTTTCATTGTCAATTAAATATATTACGTTAGATGTGACTATATCAGCTAATGTATTGTTTACTTATCAACAGGCTATTTTGTAATGAGGGCCTTAAAGGTTCCTAACTGCATCGTATTACTTCAAATGCCAGTAGTATTACAATATTTGTGCACTGCACTGTGCCTGGCACTCGCCATTGTCCCTCTCCCCCCTCACCGGAAACGAACTGTAAAATCCTAAGTTGGAACAAGCCACCAACGTCGGCCTGCTCGCTGGCCTCCCGTCAGCTACAAGCACATAGCAAATCTCAACGTGGAGAATTTCTACCTATGGCCTAACTATAAATGTTGTCACCCAACTGTGTACATACATTGCTACCATAATTAATAAGATTAAAATTGTGTAACATTTAGTGCATTGGCATGGTCAATGTTTGCAGTGAACTTCATACTGTTTAATTATCAAATGCTATTAATTACCAGTATTTCTATTGGGCTGTAATCTCACAATACGGAAGAAAACACATGAAAATTTTTTTTGTCTTACATCAAATCATATCTCATTCAAATCGGTTTTGTGGTTAATATAAAATTGACTCACTAAAAGTTAGGCTTCATAAACCCAAGAGGAGGGTCTTTTATGTAATAAAAATATTTAATATTTGACTAAAACTACCGTTCCACAAATTCAATCAAAGTCTAAAAACGAATTTCAGTTTATTTATATAGTAGGACAACGGTGATCGTGTCGCATGAGATCAGCTTTCTGCCTTGAGTATCTGCAGAAAATGATACACGCTCACATTTGGGCTTCCCAATCCGCGTATTGCCAGTTTATCAAACTACACCATCGCAGCATTACAACCTTTACAATAATTTAACTTTTCAGGCCACTGATCTGCATAAAATATTTCATTGCAACACACTTTAACATAACATATTTAAACAACGACGGAGCTCTTTGGCAGAGTATAAGAACAGTGTATACTACCCTAGGTCCAGGTGTCAGTAAATACCAACTTATAGTCCAACATATGTTATATGTAGGCGCATTAAGTAAATACATATTACATTCTATATGACCATTGGTTTCAAGAGACGTACCGATTATCAGATATATACTACTTGGTGCTTGGATGAAGGCTGACATGACAATATTTGTTTTGGTGAGCGAGGTGGATGTGTACAGTAAGTTTAGTAATTTGTTTCTGAATCCATGAAGCACACAAGCTGTCGTTATGCTCCACACACGTATAATATGACACGCTGCCCGATAGTTACATTTCAACCAGAACAAACCAACAGTTCAAAATACAAAGTAATTTTAAAATTAGTCAAGAGATACTGATTGATATAATATAAAGTTTTTTCCTATTCTTTTTCTCAGTTCATTTTGTATTTTGCAACCGTAGCTTACTCTACAGATTGTCCTGAAAATTTCACACCTGAATCCACCTGATTGTGTGTGTGTGTGTGTAATTGACAGTTTTTATCTCCTTCTTTAAGTCTCAGAGTATTTAGCTTGTCTCATATCTCTTGCTGCTTTGTTTAATATTATCTTATCATTAATTAAATTCAGTACTTTCTGTAATTCTGCTAGTTCTTATCTTTCTACCTTTTTGTTCTACTTAGACATTCCTCTTCTGCTGTTGCTTTCCACCATTCCAGTCAATTGATACTAATGATTCACCTGATACTTTCAAGAACCTCACGTTCCTTTATTCAAGCTACTTTTTTACTTTGCTACCTTTCTGTATTTCCTTCAGTTTACATCAACAAGGGATACTCTGCAAATCACATTTAAGTGTCTGGCAGAGGGTTCATCGAACCACCGTTAAACTATTTATTTCCCATTCAGTTCTCGAATAGCGCGCGGGAAGAAAGAACACCTGAATCCGTTCGAATTCTGATTTCTCGTATTGTATTCTGATGATCATCTCAACCTATGAAATTGGAAGTCAAAAATATATTTTCGCATTCAGAGGCGAATGTTGGCGATTGGAGTTTCGTAAGTAGCCCACGCCGCAGCGATAAACACCGTCGTTGTAATGATTCGATTCCCAGATTCTGTATCATTGTAGTCCAGCTGGCTACACGATTAGCCCGTTTCTAGCGACGCCCGCTTGACCACCCAGGTCCCGTCTTCCCACGTCGCAGCTTCAAGCTACCAGGACTGCTGTCATTACTTTTAACGCTGTAATTCGCCTGTGAAGAATGATTCTTTTCTGCCAGAATATTTAAAACTTAGGTTTTTTTATTCATTTCTTCAAGAATTTATAACTCCAAGGCGGACATGATCAGTTCCTTCTAGCGATATAAAAGAAAATGTTCATTTAGTCTCAGTTTCCAGTATCAACCCTATTGAAAAAACTTTGGTGTTGCATAGAATTATAATAGTGGCATAATGATGTTAACGAAATTTAAAAGTGTCTACATCTTTATACCACACATTGACATTCCCCTTGGCGTATATAAATTAAATATGAAGAAAGAGAAATGATGTGTAAAAACCTAAAGTGTGGAAGCAGGATAACAAGAACACATACAAACGTTACCTGGTGTTTGATAGTTGCCTTCAGAGTGTCGCACCATACATGAGCATCGCACCATACATGACAGCTCCGAATATAATTATACGCTTCTCCTCAACACTCTATGTAAGCCGTATTATATAAAGTTGTAGACCTTCTGCAAACTGCCATCGCGGAATCTGTTTCACTGTGTTTTTACTTTATTGGATCCATAAAGCCAAAATAATTCATATGAATGTTCTTCCCGAAATTCTACTTTGTTTCCAACCGTTTTCACTGAATCGTTGAAGTTATTGTAAAAATTAGATTTAATATCGCTCAATATTAGTAAGTATTCTCGAGCCCACGTTATATCTAGAACTAAAGTAGCTTGGTGCTCATAACATAATGAGATTAACTATACAATTCTCGTCTAGTACTCAAACGACATTATCTTTAACATACCGGTACTTATGTATAATTCATTTACATCTGCAGGCACTACTTCATATAATCTCTTATCTGTAATGCTAATTGTAATTCTACATCAGTAAAACCACGGATGTGATAATGTGGGAAAAGTATTTTATGGATGCAACGGATTTCTAGCTGGATTGATTTATGTTTAGTGAGGGCAACATGATTATCTTTTATGTGTACATGTTCGCTTTCTTGTAGCGATATTAAATAGAAACGTTTCTTAGTTTCAGCTTCTAGTAATAGCTTTCTTGCAAAAATTCCATGTTGCAGATCATTAAACATTCGACGCAATTTAAAAATGCCTACATTTATTACATCTTTTTTATCATCTTTATTTCGTTAGTAGTCGCGTAAATTCGTATTGTTCACATTGTTTGTGTTTGTATAGATTAGATACTTTCAACTTGAAGATTTACTGGTGCAGTCAGTCGTAGATCCTGAAATGTCATTTAGAAGAAGGAAAAGAAAAATAAGACTTATAAAAATTGCAGCTATACATATTTTGTATGAAATTGAATATCATTTACAGTATTGACATTAATTCCTCTCGTGTTACAAAAAGACAGTCTTCTACAATATGTTTTTTTATTCATGTACATTATTTTGTGGTGTAACACTAAAGTTGAAAATTAGGCAATATTTTACGACGCGATTCCATCCATCTGCTTTGACCAATGACGTCATCGACATGTCGGAAAACTCGTATACGGCATATCTTGATACTTCTTTATTGTAGATAATAAATAAGCTGCACTTATACTTGATAATTACAGATAACACAATTTACCATAAGAGGGAAGTTACAGATCACTTTTTCAACACAAAATATTAAACTATAATCTGTTCTGTTTGTAAAGAGAACACTCGTCTTTAACTCAGTCACCACATAATTACTCACGCCTTCTGCAAACATGCACGCACCTCAAAACTATCGCGCTGCGATGACGTCACGGGTCAAAGTTGACGGGCGGAATCGCGTCCTATAAATGACCCGAAAATTATTACTGTGAGACGTCTAACAGATTTTACACAAAATACAGGCTTGCTGTATAAATGATTCTAGTCAGTTCAAAATTTTCACTTGCAACGTGCGCACTTTCATTGAAGTCATTAGACACGGAAATGGTACAAATACTTTTGTGGATCACTGCAACGCTTTAACTTGCGACATTACGTTTTTCAGTGAAAGTTCTAGAATTTTCACGAAGATATTTTTTCATTACATATCTTTGAAAGCTACTACGGAAGCTAACGAGATACAAAACTTAGATTGGAGTTAAAGAGCTAGGATGAAACAACGAACACCTTTGTCATTTTGATAATCACACATTTCCATTTTATGTTTAAAACACGATTTCTATCTAATAAAAAAAGTTTCATTAATTGAACCATATTTCTTAAATTCATTGGATTCGAATATCCTCGATAACAAAGCTCATATCCAAATTTAAACCAAATAACCAGCAACTTTAATTAAACAAGAGTAACAATAATGAAGGACCCACGACGGGAGCAACACAACGGCGATACAGATGCGAAGAACAGCTGGGTCAATAGACTTCAACTAACACGACACACATGTAGACTAGCACTGGCAAGTTTTGTGGTACTGCTCGCTGCACACGAGATAGCGAGACAGCAATTAAATCACGGCAGGGCAACAGCACGCAGAATCAAATATGAATTAACAGAACGCGGAATATCTCCAGCAAGTTACATTATATCTTCTTTATATATAAAGCATACATTATAGTATATTTTTACGTCACTTGTATGAATCAAGGAAGAATTATTTCTCTGGATGATAGAAGGACC
This sequence comes from Locusta migratoria, assembly GCA_026315105.1. Taxonomy (NCBI): domain Eukaryota; kingdom Metazoa; phylum Arthropoda; class Insecta; order Orthoptera; family Acrididae; genus Locusta; species Locusta migratoria. The sequence continues at coordinate 8,582,750 of CM048747.1, forward strand.
ATTAATAATAATTCATGCTAGCTGGTTTTCTACAAATGCTAAATTTGTGTCACTTTTTTTTTTTTTTAAATTCTGATGTATAAATCATTAATGGAACTGTCCAATGTGAACATTAATTTTAGAATGCATATTGTTTAGTGCTGTCAGATAAAGTAGAACATAAATTTCAGTAATTAAAAACATCTAACTACCTTTTCTGAATCGGCTGTAAGGAAGGTTTCTAATCTATGATTCAAAGTTAAGGCAGTGAATTTCAGTGCATATTTTCTGACTTGATTACAGTGATGAAGATTTCACCGTGGTATCACTGTTAATGCGGACATTATTAAGACAAAATGTGGTATCATTATAAATGTCGACATTATTAAGTCAAAATGACAAAATCAACTCTGTCACGTGGGAGTAGCCGAGCGGTCTGAAGCGTAACGAGTCGGATCGCGCGGCCGCCCGCATCGGAGGTTCGAATCCTCCCTCGGTCATGGATGTGTGTGTTGTCTCTAGTATACGGTAGTTTGTAAGTATAGGGACTGATGACCCCGCAGTTGAGTCCAATAAGCTTTACAAACATTTGAACGTTTTTTGACAAAATCAAATTCAATTATTACTAGCAAAATTATTCTGGGCATTATGAGAACGAAAAAAATATTAGCACCATTGTGGGCTCGAACCTATGTCCTTTGCGTCTAATTACTAATGAGCAACATTTCCAAATATCACAATACATTGCGAAACTGGGAGAATCTCCAGAACGATAATTTTTTTACGATTAATGAGCGGATGCGGCGGTAAAAAAAAAAACCCGCCAGCCGTAGCCCGGACCTACTCGTCTGTCCCGGTAAACCAGTCGAGGAATAGCAGGTCCGGGCATGGCCAGCCACCCACCCACCCTCAATGGTCACAGCCTATTGGTCGCTTTTGTGGTCCGTCACCTAGCAGTCCAGTGACGTCACACACATTGTAGTCCAGCTGGCTACACGATTAGCCCGTTTCTAGCGACGCCCGCTTGACCACCCAGGTCCCGTCTTCCCACGTCGCTTCAAGCTACCAGGACTGTTGTCATTACTTTCTACTCTGTAATTCGCCTGTGAAGAATGATTATTTATGCCACAATATTGAACACCTAAGTTTTTAATTCATTTCTGCAAGAATTTTTAACACCAAGGCGCACATGCTCTGTTTGTTCTACCGATATAAAAGAGAATGGTCATTTAGTTTCATTTTACATTAACAAATCTCTTGAAAAAACGTCGATGTTACAGAGCATTATAAATAAAGTTATTGTAATGGTAACGGAAGTTAAAAGTGTTATGGTTGAATACATCTTTGTATGACACATTGGCCTTTACCGTGACATTTATAAATTAAATATGAAGAACGAGATATAATGTGTAGTAATCTAAAGTGTGAAAGTAGGACAACAACAACTTATCAAGCACATATAAATGTTAAATGGTGTTTGGTAGTTGCCTTCAGAGTGTGATGTTTTAAGCATCGCACCATACATGACAGTTCCGAATATCCTTATACGCATCTTCTCAACTCTCTATGTAAGCCGTATTATATAAAGTTGTGGATCTTCTGCAAACTTCAATCGCAGAATCCGTTTCACTTTATTTTTACTGTATGGATCCATAGAGCCAAAATTATTCATATAAATGTTCGTCCCGAAATTCTGCTTTGTTTCCAACCGTTTTCACTGAAACGCTTGAAGTTATTGTAAAAATTAGACTTAACATCGCTCAACATTAGTAAGTATTCTCGAGCCCACGTTATATCTAGAACTGAAGTAGCTTCGTGCTCATAACAGAATGAGATTAACTATACAATGCTCGTTTTGTACTCAACCGACATCATCTTTAACATACCGGTACTTACGTATAATTCATTTACATCTGCAGACACTACTACATGTATTCTCTTATCTGTAATGCTAATTGTAATTCTTTATCAGTAAAGCCAAGGATGTGGTAATGTGGGAAAAGTAGCTAGCTTGATTTATGTTTTGTGTCTTTTCATTCAGTACGACAATATTGTATTCATGTAACTGCGCAGACTATCAAACTTCATCCACTCTAATCGCTGTTCAAGATGTAATCTTGTACCTACAGCCTTGAGTTCACAATGTGGCGTTAGTTTGGTCTTTAGTCCGAAGAATGGTTCGATAAATCTCTGTTAACAACGGTAACCCATATCCAGGTGAGCCTCTTTAAATATGTTGTGTCCCAGCCTCGTCGCCGCTTTTGTGTCTCGCTTTCCGTCGTGGGTGTCGGTGGCCGAGTAGAAAGACCGACACAGGAATAAAGGATGCACGCTTGTGCAGGTAGGAGGTGACCAGCCAGTGGGACAGCAGAAACTAGAAACACTAGAGTAAATTATAACGAGATCTATATTTCTTAGAGACTTAGTAATAACTTTTACATAGTTCAGTACTGCAGAATGCTGATACATAGTTGAGCTAGAGGCCTGCCTAGTGCCTGTCCGATAGTCAAGTCTTCACTGGTGCCTATCTGATTCCGAAGTGTTAGCTGGTTCCTATCTCAGTTCCAAGTGAACGATGTCGTTCAGTGGTGGCCACGAGCGGAGTTGTAGCAGAGGGCGCTCGTGGCTGACGTCGTAAGAACGCCGTGCGACACCACAAAATTATGGTCTCTCTCTACCATCATTACCCCCCATCTTTCCCCCTAATACTAAACTGACTATTCTTTGGAGTTCGTGTTAAGTTGTCAGAGGATGGGGATGCACCAACTGCTGTAGTGTCATTTTTTAAATTTGTAATTATCAGGCAGTTTCTAGGCCATGTCACCGCCTTCAGTACCTAAATTTAAAAAGAACAAAATTCAATGGGTTATGCAGAAATAGAGTAATATAGATGACGTATTATAATGTATCTATATAACGTAATATTAAAACATTTGTGTCTAAGTGGGTGTTGCGACAATATTGAGTCGCCAGAAACGACACGTGGTTCGGATTCCACGTTAAGCTGTAGGTCCCCTTTCCCCGGTTGGATAACTGGTGTAACCTAGGGACACGCAAGTCGACGAAGTGGCGTCCAATTGAAAGACTTGCTCCAGGCCAATGAGCCACACGAAATTGTTATTGTAATAGGCTGGCTGCTGCTAAATCTTGCTGGGAGCATCTCCATCCAGTACAGTGGCCATACAGTAAAATATTTTAGAATTCGGACGGGCAGCAAGACTTGCACACTCATCCTGTTACTGCTGGCCAGTAATATTAAATAAGCGTCATGGAGAGGAGGCCCAGACTCAAGGAATCGGAAAACTACAGGATATAAAAATTAGTTCACGGTCTTAATGTTTTCCAGTTCACTCGAGATGTTTTGCTGAAAAAGTGCATGTAGAGAGAATGAATGACTACTTTTGCAGATCAATAGCTCAAGCGCTAATGAAGTACCAGGTGTAGATACACGCTGAAACTCCAATATTAGTACATAGGCGGCAATGCAAGTTCTGATCCTGACATCCACTCTGCTGTACATAGAGCGAATACCGTTTTCAGATACATTATTCCACGCCTGCTCGACCTCTTCACGAAGTTCTGTAAGAGTTGTGAAGAGTCACCCGTGTCAATTGTCCCACCATATCCCACACTGCCAAAGAGACCCGTCGTTGTTTAAAGTTTGTCAAGTTAACGTGTGTTGCGATGGTATATTTTATTAAGATAAGTGGCCTGAAAAGTGAAATTATTGTAAAGGTTGTAATGCTGCGATGGTTTAGTATGATAATGGTGCAATACGCGTATTGGAAAGCCTAAATATGGGCGTGTAGCATTTTTTGCGGATACTCAAGGCAGAAAGCTGATGTCAGGCGACATCACAGTTGCCCTTTTATATAAATAATCTGAAATTCGTTTTTAGACTTTGATTGAATTTGTGGAACGGTAGTTTTACTCAAATATTAAATATTTTCATTACATAAAAGATCCTCCTCTAGGGTTTATGAAGCCTAACGTTTAGTGAGTCAATTTTATATTAACCACAAAACTGATTTGAATGTGATATGATTTGATGCACGACAAAAATTTTTACATGTGTTTTCTTCCGTATCCACGACAGATTTACGTAATTGTGATGTCCTCTGTAGGCGCCTTTAGCCACGACGCATTCAAGAACTAGCGGCCTTGCAGCCTCCCACCATGCCATTTTACCAGTCTTTGATACGAAATGCACTGTGAATGCAAGGATATGTATTTTCTTACTGTATGCCAAGACATTCCACAAGTTTATCGCATCTAAAACGTTCGTGTAATTACAACATAAATATTATATTGTTGATGTGGGATGACCCCTACTATTTCAGTTTAATTACTGTTTTATGATTCACAAATTTACGTCTGATAAAGCAGTAAGGAGTGTAATGTGATAGAAGATGTTGATTTAATTTATCCGTAACTGGTAATAACTAGCATCTCAAAGCAATGTACACAAATAAATTACTTTATAAAAAGAAGTGATGATACTTAATACATAGAGATGACCTACGCTGACGTCAGATAATCAGCACAATACTTTACTCTTACCACAATGCAGATTCCTTATACATTGCCCATTTTCTATATTTTAAAATGTCTATGTAAGTAAACTATACATCGAGCTGAAGCATTTCCTACCCATTACAAGGGGGATTTATTAGAATGTAGTATTATATTGCTTTGTCAAAACTATAGTTATGAATATTTTCCACTTACTCGCTTAACAGTATTACGTAGGGGTTGTCAGTCGTCATTTTCTAACTCTACTGACCTGAAGAAAACATGTTTGTGATACCATTACAAATGTGGAAATTATTATGACTAGATGTGGTACCATTAGATTCCTTTCTAGCTGTAGTTATATTTACTGTCTTTTCATTCGATATGACAATATAGTAGACTGTTAATCATCAGCCACCGTAATCACTATTCAAGATGTAACCATGTACCTACAGGCTTGAGTTTACAATGTGTGGTTACTTTGGTCTTTAGTCCGGAGAACAGTTCGATTAACGTCTGTTAACAACGGTAACCCACAACGATATGAACCTTTTGAAATACTCGTCTTATGATTTCTCTCTTCGATCATTACCTCCCACTTTCCCTCTAATACTAAACTGACTATTGTTTTGAGTTAAATTATGTCCTATTTGTCAAAGGATGGGGATTCGTCTGCATATATGAGTAGTATTAAATGCACCTACTGAAGTAACGCCATTTTCTTTTTTAAAATTTATTATAAGCAACCATTTTCGGTGTCCATCCCACTGGCCGTCTTTGTTTAGCTTAGTTACTCACTGTAAAGTCTACACCGAGCCTTTTAGACGTTCGTTTTCCTGGGCACTGTAGTCACGAGTAGGGACTGTGTCTGCAGCGTGCGGAAGCATGTATTACGAGACTTCATAAAGTCTTCTGACACTGTACCACGCAAGTGTCTTCTAATCAAATTGCGTGCTTAAGGAATATCGCGACAGTTTTGTGATTGGATTCGTGATTTCCTGTCAGAAAGGACACAGAACGTTGTAACTGTCGGAGAGTCATCGAGTAAAACACAGTTAAAATCTGATGTTCGCTAGAGAAGAGTTACAGGGCCCCTACTCTTACTAAACTTTGTAAACGATTTAGGAGATAACGTGACCAGCTGTCGTTTATCGGTTAGTAAAGACACACGAAGATTGTTAACTGTAGATTTAAACTGAAGAAACTGCAGAAAGGTAGAAAAGTGAGGATCTGAGACCAGCATAAATTGAGGATGCCAGAGGTCCTTGAGAGTTTCAGAGGGAGCAGAAGGAACTAACTGAATTTAGCAGGTTAAAGTAACACTGTAGAAGACAAACGTGTTGCCATTCACCGTGTGCAATCTTAGGTAGACCGTCATGTTCCTTTTGTTTTGAAGGTTAAGTTCGAAAAATTTCGTCAAGATGGAATTAAAAAAGTATCGAATTTCATAGGTAAAGTACCCTCTGCTATAGACTATATACTTTACGTAGGACTATTCCCTTGTTTACAAAGTTTTATCGTAATTGGTTGAATGGTACGACAACGCACAAAAACCGAAGTAGCATGATGCTGCGATTTACCTCGCATCTCAGCGTTTATGACGTATCTCCTAAAGTACAAAATTCAATAATTTTGTAGGTACATTCATTGGCATAAATATATACTCTCTTCATAATAGTTTTCGAATACATTAAGAGCAACGAAGTAATAAATAAATAATCGGCATTCATAATACAGTTGTTTTTCACGCATCTCAGTGTTGATGACGTCATATCTACTGAACTCTTATGTCGTCGAGTGATCATTTTGGTTACAACTCTCGCGAAAGTACATAAAATTTGTTGATGAAGTATCATTGCTATTGGATAAATGGCAACAGATAAAATACGAACAAAAATACAATCAAACATAATTTTTATGTATTATATGTCTGAAAAATTCTAACACTGAACATTTAGACAAGAATAGAAAAACCTCAGCGAAGATCAGTTCGAATTTAAGGGAAAACTAGGAACACGTTAGGCAATACACACCTGACGATTTACATTATACATAAATAAATGTTTGTTAATCTTATGGGACTTAACTACGGAGTCATCAGTCCCTAAACTTACAAACTACTGATGAACTACTTACGAACTAGGAGGGCACAAATATCCATTACCGAGGGGGATTCGAACCCTCCGACCGTAGTGGCCGTGCAGACCGTGACTGAAGCACCTCAATCCCCTCGGACACCACGGCCCGCCCTGACGATTTATCTTAGAAAATAGGTTATGGAAAGGCAAATATAAATTGATATCTATTGTAGATTTGGGGAAGTTGACTGGATTTCACTTTAGCAAACTCTAAAGGTAGCAGACGTAAGCTGGTACAAAAAAATTGTTCTACAGAAAATAGACTGCATTAATAAGAGTCCAACAGAATGAAAGGGGAGCAAGGCTTGGGGAGGGAGTAAGACAGCTTCGTAGCCTTTCTCCAGTATTGTTCTATGTGTACATTCAGAAAGCTGTAAAGAAAGCCAGAAGAAATTTTTGAGAACTAAATTTCAATAAGATGAAGTAAAAACTTTGAGGTTTGCAAATGTTTATGTAATTCTGTCAAGGTCTGCAGTGGAATCTATTGAACTGAATGGACAGTGCATCGAAACAATTGTAAAAGTTGAAGATTAACAACAGTAAATTAGGCGTAATGGAATGTCATCGAATTAACTCTGTTGATGTTGAGGGAACTAGATTTGGTAACGAGACAATACAGATAGTAATTATTTGGTCAGTAAAACAAAATGCCGACTAGAGTAGATATAAAACGCAGAATGTCGGTGGGAATACATGCATTTCTAAATAATTATAATAGACTAGCAGTGTGAACATATGCATTTCTTAATAATTATACTAGATTTCACGTCTTATGTGACAATTGGGACAATTTTTATTGATAAAGCGTCTCCTGTGGTTCTGTAACCCACGGGTTTTTACATATTGTTTCCCATATATATATATATATATATTACAACAGTTTTACCTTTCTGTTCTTTATTTTACAGTGCCGTTTTTTCCATCTGGTCGGCTGAGGTTAGTCGATTTGCAATGTAGGTCTTTGTTTACACTTGACAAATGTTGCCTATTTTTCTTACATTTTTACGTTTCACTTGTTTTCACTTCACCTTAATTTTTTTCAGTGGTTACTGTTTGTAAGGGTAGGAGTGTGGTTTTGTATTCATGTTTATTGCTGTGTAATGAACTTGGAGAGTGTATGGTTTTCTTGCTTGATTTGGTCATTTATGAAATGTTTAGCTTCAGTTACAGTTTTTTCGATAAGGTAGTTTTCTTGTAAGATATGAGGGTGTTCCTTGTTTATTTTTGTAATTTCCATATCTGTGTTTCTGGTTGTGATTTTACGTTGGTATTGGTGTAAGTGTTCCGCGAAGGTTGAATTTATTTTATCATTCCTGGCCTGTACATGTTATTTATCTCCAGACAGAATTTTTATTAATGTAATGGAATTTCATCAATTATATATTTCAACTTTGTTTAATGAAAAGATGTTATCTTTCTTAGTTTCAGATCTTCCGTTGTTTGCACAAATATACCATAAAGCCATGTCTTTTCATACTGCTTATAATATTATATCCAAAAAAGTAGTACATATCTGTTTGCAGGGTCTACCTCAAGCGATGGAACAAGTCCTTCCCGAACAATATCCTGAAGCTACTATATGCCAAGACAGTCAAGTTTGTTGCATCTAAAAGGTAAGTGTAATTACGCCAGAAATGTTATATTGTCACCGTACAATTTCAATTCTATTTAAATTTTATTACCGTTTCATATTTCACAAATTTACCGTCTGACATAGCAGTAAGAAGTATCATGTGATCGAAGATGGCGATTTAATTTCTCCGAAAGTGGTAATTACTAGGCATGTCAAAGCGATGTACACAAATAAATTACCTTCTAAAAACAAGTGCAGATACTTAATACATTCAGATAATCTCTTAAGCTGACCATGTCATATAATTAGCAGAATACTTGACTCCTACCACCCTGCAGAATCCTTATATTTTCTCCAGTTTCGCTATTTTAAAGCGTCTCTGTAAATATACTATACAACAAGCTGAAGCCTTTCCTTCCCATTACAAGGGGGAATTTATTCTAATAAAGTGTTGTAATTGAAAACATCTAACTACCTTTTCTGAATCGTTTGTTACGAAATTTTCTAATATCTGCTTCAAGAATAACACAGTGAATTTCAGTGCTTCTTTGCTAACTCCATTACAGCGAAGGATATATTTCTGCAGTATAACTGTAATTATAGACATTAGAATGACAAAATGAGGTATCATTATAAATGTCGAAATTATTATGTCAAAATGACGAAACAAAATTTAATTATCTATGGGATATTTTATTCTGGGCATTATGAGATCGAAAAAAATATTAGCATCACTGTGGGCTCGAACCGATGTCCTTTTCCTCTAATTACTAATGAGCAACATTTCCAAATATCACAATACATTATGAAACTGGGAGCTTCTCCAAAACGATTACGTTTTCCGATTAATGTGCGGATGCGGCGGTAAAAAAACCCCGCCAGCCGTAGCCCGGACCTACTCGTCTGTCCCGGTAAACCAGTCGAGGAATAGCAGGTCCGGGCATGGCCAGCCACCCACCCACCCTCAATGATCAGCGCCTATTGGTCGCTTTTGTGGTCCGTCACCTAGCAGTCCAGTGACGTCACACACATTGTAGTCCAGCTGGCTACACGATTAGCCCGTTTGTAGCGACGCCCGCTTGACCACCCAGGTCCCGTCTTCCCACGTCGCAGCTTCAAGCTACCAGGACTGTTGTTTTACGATGTATTTCGCCTGTTTAGAATGATTCTTTTCTGACAGATTATTGAACACCTAGGTTTTTCATTCAAATTTGTGGGAATTTTTAACACCAAGGCGCACATGCTCCGTTTCTTCTAACGATACAAAAGAGATTCATCATTCAGTTTAATTTTCCAGTAACAACCCTCTTATAAATAAAGTTATTAAAACATTAACGAAATTTAAAAGTGTCATGGTTGTGTACATTTTTGTATGACACATTGACCTTTACCGTGACTTTTATAAATTAAATATGAAGGGAGAAAAGTAATGGGTAGTAATCTAATGTTTGGATGTAGGACAACAAAAACTGATCAAGCAGATATAAACGTTAACTGGTGTTTGTTAGTTGCCTGCAGAGTGTGATGTTTTAAGCATCGCACCATTCACGACAGCTCCGAATATTCTTATAGCTTTCTCCTTCAACTCTCTACGTAAGCCTTAATATATACAGTTTAGGATCGTCTGCAAACTGACATCGCAAGTCGGATTCACTTAATTTGTTTTTGGTGGATCCATAGAGTCCAAATTATTACTGTGAATATTAGTCCCGATATCACTGGAACACATGCAATCACCATAAAAATAAGATTTAATATCACTTCACCATAGTAGCTCTTCTCCAACACATGATCTAACTACTGCCAAAATAGTGTATTGGACGAACAAAAAGTTTGTTTTCTTTCAGTAAAATACCATCCTGATTGCAAATTGTTGTATTAATTAATGACGCTTTCTAAAGATGTACCACAGCTTCACTTGGTAACACCTGACAATGAAGTACAACGTATCCCCATTCCTTTTTGATGGGATATTTTTCTTACGACGTGCCTAACCTCTTGTGTCACAAATGTACAAATCGTATTTAGTAGCCCTTTGAGCATCCAGCAAATTCTCCCACACAACGAACAAGACAATATGGACAGATACCTTTCCTCAGGAGTCAACAAACTACAATGTCCCGAATGCCCAACTGAATATATACGACAGACAGGGTGGATCTTTAAAATACATTTTACTGAGCACCTTTTTACAAAAAAGGCCAACTCAAAAAAGATTCCCCTTTTGCGGAACACTCTAAAGCATCCGATCATCAAAAACCTACCACTGACAACACGCAAATTTTGCATATTGCGCAGAAGGGGCGTAAGTTAAAATAACTGCAAGAGTTTGAGAATGCGAAACACGCTTACTTTGGACACCCACACCTCCTAAACGATCAGTTGACAGCCGCGGTGGAGTAGCCGAGCGGTCTAAAGCGTCTCGCTGCGGAGCGCGCGGTTGATCGCCGTGGAGGTTCGAGTCCTCCCTGGGGCATGGGTGTGTGTGTGTTGTCCTTAGGTTAGTTTACCTTAGTTTAAGTAGTTTGTAAGCTACGGACTGATGACCACGCAGTTTGGTCCGATAGATTTACAAACATTTGATCAGTTGACATGCAAAGATCAAACATTCCTAGATATTATGATGTCTTTGTTCAATAATATTCCTTTCCTTCTTTAAGTCTCAGAGTATTTCGCTTGTCTCATGTATCTTGCTGCCTTGTTTAATATTATCTTATCATTAATTAAATTCAGTACTTTCTGTAATTCTGCTAGTTCTTATCTTTCTACCTTTTTGTTCTACTTCGACATTCCTCTTCTGCTGTTACTCTCCACCATTCCAGTCAATTGATATTAATGATTCACCTGATACTTTCAAGACCCTCACGTTCCTTTATGCAAGCTACTTTTTTACTTTGCTACCTTTCTGTATTTCCTTCAGTTTACATCTACAAGGGATACTCTGCAAATCACATTTAAGTGTTTGGCAGAGGGTTCATCGAACCACCGTTAAACTATTTATTTCCCATTCAGTTCTCGATAGCGCGCAGGAAGAAAGAACACCTGAATCCGTCCGAGTTCTGATTTCTCGTATTGTATTCTGATGATCATTTCAACCTATGAAATTGGGAGTCAAAAATATATTTTCGCATTCAGAGGAGAATGTTGGCGATTGGAGTTTCGTAAGTAGCCCACGCCGCAGCGATCAACGCCGTCGTTGTAATGATTCCATTCCCAGATTCTGTATCATTTGCGTAATGCTGACTCCCCTGTATCGTGACAATACAAAACGAGCTGCCCTTCTTTGGACTCTTTCCATGTCCTACGTCAAACCCACCTGATAAGGATCCCACAATGGCAGCAATACTCCAAAAAACGACGGACAAGCGTAGTGTATGCAGTTTCTTTAGTAGTTCTGTTGCATCTTTTAAGGGTTCTATAAATAAAACGCAGTCTCTGATTCTTTCCCACGACATTATCTACGTGTTCTTTCTAGTTTATATCTGAAGTAATAATAATTCCTAGGTATTTAGTGGATTATACGGATTTCACTTTTGATTGATTTATCTTGTAAACAAAGTTTAACGGATTTCATTTCATACTCATGTAGACGACTTCACACTTCTCATTATTTAAACTCAATTGCCATTTTTTACACCATAGTGATTTCTTATTCGGATCGTTTTGCAGTTGGTTTTGATCTTCAGATGATTTTACTAGACGGTCTGCAAACAACCTACGATAGATACTTAGATTTTCTAAAAAAAATGTTCAAATGTTTGTAGAACTTATGGGACTTAACTACGGGGTCATCAATCCCTAAGCTTACAAACTACTTATGAACTAGTTAAGAGTAAGGACGCCACAAATATCCACGCCCGAGGGGGGATTCGAACCCCCGACCGTAGTGGCCGTGCAGACCGTGACTGGAGCGCCTCAGTCCCCTCGGCCACCGCGGCCGGCTTAGATTTTCTCCCAAATCGTTTATGTAAATAAATAGTTCGTTTCCAATAAGATATTCTCTAGGTATATGTACTCCTGCATATATCTCACTGTTGAAAACTTTGTTACGAATATAAAAATAAAAACAATGTTGTACTTTTCGGTATGTCCTCGTCTCTGCCTCGTTTATAACATTCTTTCATGATTTCCAAACCAAGTGTTCTGCTGTGATGATTACATTATTCCTCGTGCAAACTTCTATCAGTGAATCCCTCTTTCAGTTCTTTTCCTTAGTCCATATTCAGCTATTATTATTCCGTCACTTCCTTCTGTTACTAGTTTAGAAGAGAATCCTTTATTGTTACTACACAGCAGAAAACGTAGGTACCTATATACGTCCCTACTACAAAAAAGATATATTCTCGATCTTCTGTTTGATAAAACATTTGTCCACAATACGCTATACAACAAGCTCAAACCTTTCCTCTCCGTTGCAAGGGGGATTTATTAGAATAAAGTAATAAATATATTACTTTTCCAAAACTATGGTTATGAATTTTTTCACTCACTTGCTTAAAAGTATTACGTAGGGGTTTTCAGTGGTCATTATCTGACGAAAACTCGATTGTGGTACCATTATAAATGTGGAAATTATAACACTATATGTGGTACCATTATAAATGTCGAAATTATGATGTCAAACAGACAAAAACGGTTTAATTATTTCTAGGAAAATTATTATGGCCATTATTAGAACGAATAAAACATTAGCTTCAGTGTGGACTCGAACCGACGTCCTCTGCATCTAATTACTAATGAGTAACATTTTCAAATATCATAATACATTCTCAAAAGTAGAAGTATATCTATAATGAATATTTTTTACGATTAATGTGCGGATGCGGCGGTAAAAAAACCCCACCAGCCGTAGCCCGGACCTACTCGTCTGTCCCGGTAAACCAGTCGAGGAATAGCAGGTCCGGGCATGGCCAGCCACCCACCCACCCTCAATGGTCACAGCCTATTGGTCGCTTTTGTGGTCCGTCACCTAGCAATCCAGTGACGTCACAATATAGTAGACTGTTAATCATCAGCCACCGTAATCACTATTCAAGATGTAACCATGTACCTACAGGCTTGAGTTTACAATGTGTGGTTACTTTGGTCTTTAGTCCGGAGTATGGTTCGATTAACGTCTGTTAACAACGGTAACCCACATCGATAGGAACCTTTTGAAATACTCGTCTTATGATTTCTCTCTTCGATCATTACCTCCCATCTTTCCCTCTAATACTAAACTGAATTTTGTTTTGAGTTAAATTATGTCCAATTTGTCAAAGGATGGGGGATTCGGCTGCATTTATGACTAGTATTAAATGAACCTACTGAAATAACGCCATTTTCTTTTTTACATTTATTATTAGGCCGTAAATTCAACTAAGAATCTAGGAATAACAATTACGAACAAGTTAAATTGGAAAGAACACGCATATTGTACGGAAGGCAAACAGGAGACTACGTGTCATTGGCAGAACACTTAGAAGATGCAACAGTTCTACTGAAGAAACTGCCTACACAGTCGACCACATGTGTGTGAGGGACTATTTAGTGCAAGTACAGAGAAGGACAGCTCGTTTTGTATTATCGTGATATGCGGGTGAGGGTGTCACGGAAATGTTGCACTATTTGGGGTGGAAGTCATTAAAAGGAAGGTAATATTCGTTGCGGCGAAATTTCTTTAGCTAACTGTCTCTCCCTAATGCGAATATTATGTTGGCTTCAACTTGCATTGGTAGACCTGATCATCGCAAAAAATTACAGAAATCAGACCGCAAACGAAATGATTTAGGTGTTCCTTTTTTCTGCTCGCTATTAAAGACTGGAACGGTAGAGAAATACCATAAGTGCGTTTCGATGAACCCTTTGCCATTCACTTCAATGTGAGGAGCAGAGTATTTATGTAGATGTAGACAGGTGTGTTGAACCACAAGGACAAATGAAATGAAAAGGATTCAGTGATGTTATTTTGCGGAATATCTTGAAATGTAGACAATGCACCTTATACTGAGAGTGGAGAAGCGTACAAGTATATTTCAAGTGGCCATTGCATGCTGTGATGGTCAAGGCGTCACCCTGTGAACGCAATGTCCATACAACGATTCAGGATTTTATTTACTTGATTAGATTTTGTGTGTTTTTTTACAGGCAAGTCTACAGCGCATTTTGTTTCTATTGTTATTTTTATAAGGATGTAGGCAGCTATGACATTTTTAACTTCCATAAATTATGTTCTGCAAGATCGATATTTTTCAAGATTATTATTACCAGATGCAAAGAACATCGGTTCTCGTCTACATTGCCGCTAATATTTTTTCGATTTGATAATACCCAGAATAATTTTCCTATAAATAATTAAATTCGTTTTTTTTCATTTTGTCGTAGGAATTTAGACATTTTATCGTAATAATTTTCTGATGATAATTAACATCACGAACATCTGATTTACAAATGTGGAAATAAAATTGTATAATTGCATGAGCCACTCTCATGAACCACAGACATTGCCGAGGTGGGGTGGCTTGCGTGCCTCAACGATACAGATAGCCGTACCGTAGGTGCAGCCACAGCGGAGGGGTATCTGTGGAGAGGCCAGACAAACGTGTGGTTCCTGAAGAGGGGCAGCAGCCTTTTCAGTAGTTACAGGGGCAACAGTCTGGATGATTGACTGAACTGGCCTTGTAACATCAGCTAATGTGGCTTTGCCACACAGCTACTGCGAACGGCTGAAAGCAAGGGGAAACTACAGCCGTAACATTTCCCGAGGACATGCAGCTCTACTGTGTGAACATATGATGATGGCATCCTCTCGGGTAAAATAATCCGGAGGTAAAATAGTCCCACATTCGGATCTCCGGGCGGGGACTACTCAGGAGGATGTGATCATCAGGAAAGACAATACTGGCATTCTACGGGTCGGAGCCTGGAATGTTAGATCCCTTAATCGAGTAGGAAAATTGGAAAATTTAAAAAGAGAAATGGATAGGTTGAAGTTAGATATAGTGGGGATTAGTGAAGTTCGGTGGCAGGATGAATAGGATTTCTGGTCAGGTGAATACAGGATTATAAATACAAAATCAATTGGGGGTATCACAGGAGTTGGATTGATAATGAATAAGAAAATAGGAATGCGGGTAAACTACTATGAACAGCACAGTGATCGCATTATCATGGTAGTACAGGTTTATATGCCAACTAGCTCTGCCGATGATGAGGAAATCGAAGAAATATATGAGGAGCTAAAGGAAACTATTCAGACAATTAAGGGAGAGGAAAACTTAATTGTTATGGGAGACTGGAATTCGGTAGTAGGACGATTAAGGGAAGGGAAGATAGTAGGTGAATATGTTCTGGGCAAAAGGAATGAAAGAGGAAGCCGCCTGGTAGAATTTTGCACAGAACATAATTTAGTTATAACAAACACTTGGTTCAAGAATCACAAAAGAAGGTTGTATACGTGGAAGAGACCAGGAGACACCGGGAGATACCAGATAGATTTTATAATGGTAAGACATATATATCGGATCCAGGTTTTACAGTGTAAGACATACCCAGGGGCAGATATAGACTCTGACCATAACTTGCTGGTTATGAACTGTAGGCTGAAACTAAAGAAACTTCAAAAAGGTAGGAAAATAAGGAGATGGGACCTGGATAAATTGAAGGAACCTCAGGTTCTTAAGAATTTCAGAGGGAGCTTTAGGCAACAAATGACAGAAACAGGGGAAAATAAAACAGTAGAGGAGGAATGGGTAGCATTGAGAGATGAAATAGTGAAGGCAGCAGAGGACAAAATAGGTAGGAAGGCAAGACCTACAAAAAATCCTTGGATATCACAGGAGATACTAAATTTAATCGATGAAAGGAGAAAATACAAAAATGTAGTAAATGAAACAGGAAAAATGGAGTACAGACGACTAAGAAATGAGATTGACAGGAAGTGCAAAATGGCTAAGCAGGAGTGGCTACAGGGCAAATGCAAGGATGTAGAAGAATGTATCAATAGGGGAAAAATAGATACAGCCTACAGGAAAATAAAAGAAACATTTGGAGATAAGAAAAACAGCTCTATGAATATCAAGGACACTGATGGAAAACCAGTTCTCAGCAAAGAAGGGAAAGCTGAAATGTGGAAAGAGTATATACAGGGGCTCTACAAAGGAAATGAACTTCGAGACAATGTTGTAGGAAGGGAAGAGGATGTAGATGAAGATGAAATAGGAGATACTGTACTAAGAGAAGAATTTGACAGAGCCCTGAAAGACCTAAGTCGAAACAAGGCCCCTGGAGTAGATGATATTCCCTCAGAGCTACTGAAGTCTCTGGGAGAACCAGCCATGACAAAATTGTTTCACCTGGCGTGTAAGATGTATGAGACAGGCGAAGTACCCTCAGACTTTAAGAAAAATGTTATAATCCCCATCCCTAAGAAAGCAGGTGCAGACAGGTGTGAAAACTACAGAACCATCAGTTTAATAAGTCATGGCTGCAAAATATTAACGCGAATTATATACAGAAGGATGGAAAAGCTGGTAGAAGCCGACCTCGGGGAAGATCAGTTTGGGTTCAGGAGAAATGTAGGAACACGGGAGGCAATACTCACTTTACGGCTTATCCTAGAAGATAGATTAAGAAAAGGCAAACCTACATCTCTAGCTTTTGTAGATTTGGAGAAGGCTTTTGAAAATGTTGATTGGAATAAACTCTTTCAAGTTCTGAAGCAAGCAGGAGTAAAATATAGGGAGTGTAAGGTTATTTACAACTTGTACAAAAACCAGACAGCGGTTGTCAGAGTTGAAGGATATGAAAGGGATGCAGAGGTTGGAAAAGGAGTAAGACAGGGTCGTAGTCTTCTTCCATTGTTGTTCAATTTGTACACTGAGCAAGCTATAAAGGAAAGCAGGGAGAAATTTGGAGAAGGAATTAAAGTTCAGGGTGAAGAATTAAAAAAAATTGTGTTTTGCCAACGACATAGTAATTCTGTCAGGTACAGCAAAGGACCTGGAAGAGCAATTGAACGGAATGGACAGTGTTCTGAAAGGTGCATATAAGATGAACATTAACAAGAGCAAAACTAGGGTAATGGAGTGAAGTGTAAGAAAATCAGGTGATGCTGAAGGAATTAGATTGGGAAACGAAGCAATCAAGGAGGTAGATAAGTTTTGTTACTTGGGCAGTAAAATAACAAATGATGGTCGAAGTACAGAGGATATAAAATGCAGAATGGCAATGGGTAAAAAAGCGTTCTTGAAAAAGAGAAATTTGTTAACCTCGAATATTGATTTAAGCCTAACGAAGTCCTTTCTGAAGGCATTTGTGTGGAGTGTTGCCTTGTGTGGGAGTGAGACATGGACGATAAACAGTGCGGGCAGGAAGAGGATTGAGGCTTTTGAAATATGGTGCTACAGAAGAATGCTGAAGATTAGGTGGGTGGATCGCGAACTAATGAGGAGGTACTGAACAGAATTGGGGAGAAAAGAAATTTCTGGCATACCTTGACTAAAAGAAGGGATAGATTGGTAGGACACATTCTTAGACATCAAGGAATTGTGAATTTAGTGTTGGAGGGTAGTGAGTGGGGAAAAAATCGCAGAGGAAGACCAAGAGATGGATACAGTAAGCAGATTCAGACAGATGTAGGTTGCTGTTCTTATGTGGAGATGAAGAGGCTTGCTCAGGATAGGGTATTGTGGAGAGCTGCAGTCTCCGGACTGAAGACCACAACAACAACAACAATTGCATGAGACCTGGAGGATCCCGAAGGTTTCATGTTGATTTTGTAATGGGAAGATATGGATTTCGCGATCAGGTTATTAACTATAAGATATACCCATGGGTCAATTTAAACTCTGAAATATTTTATTGATTGTGAACTGAAGATTTAAACCGAAGAAACTGCAGAATAGTAGAAAAGTAAGGATCTGAGACCAGCATAAATTGAGGTTACCAGAGGTCCTTGAGATTTTCAGAGGGAGCAGAAGGAACTAACTGAATTAAGCAGGTTAAAGTAACACTGTAGAAGACAAACGTGTTGCCATTCACCGTGTGAAATCTTAAGTAGTCCGTCATGTTCCTTTTGTTTAGAAGGTTAAGTTCGAAAAATTTCGTCAAGATGGAATTAAAAAAGTATCGAATTTCATAGGTAAAGTACCCTCTGCTATAGACTATATACTTTACGTAGTCAGGGACTATTCGCTTGTTTACAAAATTTTATCGTAATTGGTTGAATGGTACGACAACGCACAAAAACCGAAGTAACATGATGCTGCGGTTTACCTCGCTTCTCAGCGTTTATGACGTCGTATCTCCTAAAGTACAAAATTCAATAATTTTGTTGGTATATTCATTGGCATCAATATATACTCTCTGCATAATAGTTTTCGAATACATTAAGAGCAACGAAGTAATAAATAAATAATCGGCATTCATAATGCAGAAGTTTTACACGCAACTCAGTCTTGATGACGTCATGTCTCCTGAACTGTTATGTCGTCCAGTGATATCATTTTGGTTACAACTCTCGCGAAAGTGCATAAAATTTGTTGATGAAGTATCATTGCTATTGGATAAATTGCAAGATATAAAATGCGAACAAAAATACAATCAAACATAATTTTTATGTATTATATGTCTGAAAAATTCTAACACTGAACATTTAGACAAGAATAGAAAAACCTCAGCGAAGATCAGATCGAATTTAAGGGAAAACTAGGAACACATAAGGCAATACACACCTGACGATTTATCTTAGAAAATAGGTTATGGAAAGGCAAATATAAATTGATATCTATTGTAGATTTGGAGGAAGTTGACTGGATTTCACTTTAGCAAATTCTAAAAGTAGAAGAAGTAAGCTTGTACAAAAAATTGTTTGTACAGAAAATAGACTGCATTAATAAGAGTCCACCAGAATGAAAGGGGAGCAAGGCTTGGGGAGGGAGTAAGACAGCTTCGTAGCCTTTCTCCAGTATTGTTCTATGTGTACATTCAGAAAGCTGTAAAGAAAGCCAGAAGAAATTTTTGAGAATTAATTACAATAAGATGAAGTAAAAACTTTGAGGTTTGCCAATGGTTATGTAATTCTGTCATAGTCTGCAGTGGAATCTATTGAACTGCATGGACAGTGCATCGAAACAATTGTTAAAGTTGAAGATTAACAACAGTAAATCAGGCGTAATGGAATGTCATCGAATTAACTCTGTTGATGTTGAGGGAACTAGATTTGATAACGAGACAATACAGATAGTAATTATTTGGTCAGTAAAACAAAATGCCTGACTAGAGTAGATATAAAACGCAGAATGTCAGTGGGAATACATGCATTTCTAAATAATTATAATAGACTAGCAGTGTGAACATATGCATTTCTTAATAATTATACTAGATTTCACGTCTTATGTGATAAAGCGATTTGGGAGAAAATCTAAGCCGGCCACGGTGGCCGAGGGGACTGAGGCGCTCCAGTCACGGTCTGCACGGCCACTACGGTCGGGGGTTCGAATCCCCCCTCGGGCGTGGATATTTGTGGCGTCCTTAGTCTTAACTAGTTCATAAGTAGTTTGTAAGCTTAGGGATTGATGACCCCGTAGTTAAGTCCCATAAGTTCTACAAACATTTGAACATTTTTTTTGTTTACACTTGGCAAATGTTGCCTATTTTTCTTACATTTTTACGTTTCACTTGTTTTCACTTCACCTCCATTTTTTTCAGTGGTTACTGTTTGTAAGGGTTTTGTATTCATGTTTATTGTTGTGTAATGAACTTGGAGAGTGTATGGTTTTCTTGCATGATTTGGTCATTTATGAAATGTTTATCTTCAGTGATAGTTTTTTCGATATGGTAGTTTTCTTGTAAGATATGAGGGTGTTACTTGTTGTTTATTTGTGTGATTTCCATATCTGTGTTTCTGGTTGTGATTTTACGTTGGTTTTGGTGTAAGTGTTCCGCGAAGGTTGAATTTATTTTATCATTCCTGGCCTGTACATATTCTTTATCACCAGACAAACTTTTTATTAATGTAAAGGAATTTCATCAATTATATATTTCAACTTTGTTCAATGAAAAGATGTTATCTTTCTTAGTTTCAGATCTTTCGTTGTTTGCTCAAATATACCGTAAAGCCATTTTTCATTTTCAGAACCTCACGTGTGTTTTCATACTGCTTATACTATTATATCCAAAAAAGTAGTACATATCTGTTTGCAAGGTCTACCTCAAGCGATGGAACAAGTCCTTCCCGAACAATATCCTGAAGCTACTATATGCCAAGACAGTCAAGTTTGTTGCATCTAAAAGGTAAGTGTAATTACGCCAGAAATGTTATATTGTCGCCGAGGGATAACCTTTCCTTCCCATTACAAGGGGGAATTTATTCTAATAAAATGTTGTAATTGAAAACATCTAACTACCTTTTCTGAATCGGTTGTTACGAAATTTTCTAATATCTGATTCAAGAATAACACAGTGAATTTCAGTGCTTCTTTGCTAACTCCATTACAGCGAAGAAGATATTTCTGCAGTATAACTGTAATTATAGACATTAGTATGACAAAATGAGGTATCATTATAAATGTCGAAATTATTATGTCAAAATGACGAAACAAAATTTAATTATCTATGGGATATTTTATTCTGGGCATTATGAGATCGAAAAAAATATTAGCATCACTGTGGGCTCGAACCGATGTCCTTTTCCTCTGATTACTAATGAGCAACATTTCCAAATATCACAATACATTGTGAAACTGGGAGCTTCTCCAAAACGATTATTTTTTACGATTAATGTGCGGATGCGGCGGTAAAAAACCCAGCCAGCCGTAGCCCGGACCTACTCGTCTGTCCCGGTAAACCAGTCGAGGAATAGCAGGTCCGGGCATGGCCAGCCACCCACCCACCCTCAATGATCAGCGCCTATTGGTCGCTTTTGTGGTCCGTCTCCTAGCAGTCCAGTGACGTCACACACATTGTAGTCCAGCTGGCTACACGATTAGCCCGTTTGTAGCGACGTCCGCTTGACCACCCAGGTCCCGTCTTCCCACGTCGCAGCTTCAAGCTACCAGGACTTTTGTCATTACTTTCTACGC
Source organism: Locusta migratoria (assembly GCA_026315105.1). Lineage (NCBI taxonomy): Eukaryota > Metazoa > Arthropoda > Insecta > Orthoptera > Acrididae > Locusta > Locusta migratoria. The sequence goes on from CM048747.1 coordinate 8,604,013, forward strand.
TGTAATTCGCCTGTGAAGAATGATTCTTTTCTGCCAGAATATTTAAAACTTAGGTTTTTTTATTCATTTCTTCAAGAATTTATAACTCCAAGGCGGACATGATCAGTTCCTTCTAGCGATATAAAAGAAAATGTTCATTTAGTCTCAGTTTCCAGTATCAACCCTATTGAAAAAACTTTGGTGTTGCATAGAATTATAATAGTGCCATAATGATGTTAACGAAATTTAAAAGTGTCTACATCTTTATACCACACATTGACATTCCCCTTGGCGTATATAAATTAAATATGAAGAAAGAGAAATGATGTGTAAAAACCTAAAGTGTGGAAGCAGGATAACAAGAACACATACAAACGTTACCTGGTGTTTGATAGTTGCCTTCAGAGTGTCGCACCATACATGAGCATCGCACCATACATGACAGCTCCGAATATAATTATACGCTTCTCCTCAACACTCTATGTAAGCCGTATTATATAAAGTTGTAGACCTTCTGCAAACTGCCATCGCGGAATCTGTTTCACTGTGTTTTTACTTTATTGGATCCATAAAGCCAAAATAATTCATATGAATGTTCTTCCCGAAATTCTACTTTGTTTCCAACCGTTTTCACTGAATCGCTTGAAGTTATTGTAAAAATTAGATTTAACATCGCTCAACATTAGTAAGTCTTCTCGAGCACACGTTATATCTAGAACTAACGTAGCTTGGTGCTCATAACAGAATGAGATTAACTATACAATGCTCGTTTAGTATTCAAACGACATCATCTTTAACATACCGGTACTTATGTATAATTCAGTTACATCTGCAGACACTACTACATATATTCTCTAATCTGTAATGCTAATTGTAATTCTACATCAGTAAAACCACGGATGTGATAAAATCTTTTCATATATATAATTTTTTTGTGGTAGATTATCAGTTACAAAATTGATAAGAATTCCTTTAATGTTGGTAGAATAACGGACAGGCTTCTACTAATCGTTTTTTATGCAATTGTTTTTCTTATAGTAATAGACCGTTAAATTATTATTGCGAGACATCTAACAGACGTTATACAAACCACAGAAGCTCTGTATAAACTATTCCAGGTCATATCTAGAATGTGACATGCAGCATCCCCCTCTTCTACTGCAGTCATCAGACACTGAGCTTTTGTAAACTCACTTGGATCACTCCAAGTCCGGCAGTTGCGGTATCTTATTTTCCACATAAAAAAAGCCCAATATAGTACATAATGAAAATCATTATAACCTCTCATACTTACTAGGGAAAATGATAACAACGCTGTAGAGCTTACGATTGGGAGCCAAATCATTGGAAGGGTGGATCAGTTTTGCTATCTTAGAAGCATGATTATACCATATGGGAGTGCAACAGTGAACATCAACAGACGCATCAACAAAGCCAAAGGTGCTTCTGCTGCTCTTGCTTCTATTTGGAGATCGTAGAAAGTAAGGTTGAGGACCAAACTGCGGATATTTGAAAGTAAAGTAAAATCTGTGCTTCTATATGGATGTGAAACATGGAGAGGGACAAAACAGCTAAGCCAGTCACGGTCTGCAAGGCCACTACTGTCGGGGGTTCGGATCCCCCCTCGGCCATGGATATTTGTTCCGTCTTTAGTCTTAGCTAGTTCATAAGTAGTTTGTAAGTTTAGGGACTGGTGACCCCGTAGTTAAGTCCCATAAGCTATACAAACATTTGAACAAAATAGCTAATCCATAAGTTGCAGACATCCATCAACAAATGTCTTAAGAAAACATCGTGGGGATACGGATGCCAAATGTCATCTACAACGAAGCACTCTGGGAAAAACGAACTAAAAGCCAATTGATCTGCAAATAAGAAGCGGGAAGAGGAGATGGTTAGGACATACTCTTAGAAGCTCAAATGAACACATTGCGAAGGGAGCCCTTTATTAGATTCCACAGAGACGACGCATGTAGGATGGTAAGAAGTGGAAATACTAGAAGAAGACAGACAAGATAGCGATCCTTGATTTGATTTTTCCAGGGAATCCAAAACAGTCTTGGTCCAACCCGCCACTGCCCGCACCGAAACTAAGTTTATTGTGCGGTTTGATTTGATTCGATTTTTCTAGCGATCCTTTGTTGCTACCCCATTCTCCATATGAGGTAATTAAAATTTGTGAGAGCAAGCCATGTCACATACTAACAATGCTAGGCAGTGAATGTTGTTGATAATGATTGGTGTATAGTAAAAAGGCGTTTTTGAAAAAGAGAAATTTGCTAACATGGTATATTGATTCAAGTGTAGGGAAGTCTTTTCTGAAGGCATTTGTGTGGAGTTTTGCCTTGTACGGGAGTGAAAGTTGGATGATAAATAGTTCAGACAGAAAGAGGATAGAGTCGTTTGAAATGTGGTACTAGAGAAGAATGCTGAAGATTAGATGAGTGGATCGCATAACTAATGAAGAGGTACTGAAGAGAATTGGTGAGAAAAGAAATGACCAAAAGAATGGATCGATTGGGAGGACACAATGTTGGCATCGAGAAATCGTAAATTTAGCATTGGGGGGGAAGTGTGTGCGGTAAAAATCGCAGAGGGAGACCAAGAGACGCGTATAGTAAGCAGATTCAAATGGATGTGGGTTGCTGTTCTTATGAGGCGATGAAAAGGCTTGTTCAAGATAGGGTAGGATGGAAAGCTGCATCAAACCAGTCTCCGGACTGAAGACCACAACAACACTGTAAACGTGTGTAACGCTTATGTTCATTATCTTGGTCCTTCGCAGTACTGGCAGCCTACACAGTATGTGGCGTACCAAAACTGCGTGGAGTCCGATAGACACCCACCTTAAGCAGACCAAGGTAATGCTTTATGTACCCTAAGAGCGTCTTAAATAGTGGTCGACAAACGCATTGTTCTCCACCTTAACTTACCCCATTAGTGGACGTCTAAAGTGCCCGTTTAGATATTTATTATTTATATTAAACGTAACTGTCTAGATTAGAAAGTTTATAACTTGACGATTTGAAGATTTTGTCAGCAGAAGCTTCTCAAATGTCTAATAGAAGAAATCAATAATTTGCCTTACAAAATTGACATGAATTCCTTTAACGTTGGTAGATTAATGGACAGTCTTCTACTAATTGTTTTTATGCAATTGTTTTCTTATAGATATAGTATAACAGACATTATACAAACTACAGAAGTGCTGTATAAACAATTCCAGGTCATATCTAGAATTTGACATGTAGCATCCCCCTCTTCCACTGCAGTCATCAGACACTGAGGTTTTGTAAACACGTCTGTAGATCACTCCAAGCCCGGTAGTTGCGGTATGTTATTTTGCACATAAGCTTGTAGTAAAAGAAAAAAAGCAGTATGTAGTACATAATGAAAATCATCGTGACCTCTCATACTGTTAAGGATGTGCGGTTTTCTGAATGATGTGCAGTTTTCCATCAATTGATTAAATGGACTTTTGTTTACAGAAATACCCAAGTAGAACGTGATCCATTGTCATTTAATTAAATAAATAATTAATTTAATTAATTAACATAGTGAACAGATGATAATACATGTCTTAGAAACTTCTCCCAGACATGGCATATGCTTCGGAATGTATCTAATAGTTCAATACTTGAACACTACTTTGGAATGTATGTGAATACCGGAGGAGACGTACATGTCTGACAAAATCATACTAATTAACTGATGAAATTACACCACACTGCAGGACTAATGCATTTGACGTATACACCTCTCAACCATCCAAGGCTCCGGTATAGCGAACAGCAGTCGATGGAGTAGCGTAAGTTAAGTGTTGTCTCATAAGTAGTACGTTATGTTGTTATGACATTGCATCTCATGCATCGAGGGATCAGATCCTGCGGGCGGAGGCCCTCCAAGCCAGGGAGCAGGAGACGCCGAAGCACAGCGCAGCTAGCACGATTGCAGGTAGATACACAGTCAAAGGTGCAGGGGTTCGAACCGTCACACCACAGGATGCAGGGACACAGGACCTAGCAGAGTTCAGTCAGCACGTGACGTCATGGTGGGGAGGGGAAACACAAGTGTCACAGGAGGTGTTGCGACAATATTGAGGACAACTGGCATAATCAGAAATTAACCTTTGATTGAGTCTGAATGTTTTTAGATCCCCTACTCGGATAAGATAGTACCCACGTTAGTAATCTATGGTGAACTTATTAGCTGACTGCTGCACCAGTGCTAGCCTCTATTAGTGCAACTACACCGCCCAGAATGATCCTTATAAAATTGGGAACATCAGATAAGTCACTTCTGGATTAATCAAAAGGCCGAAGGGTTGCGGGTTCGAAACCCGGTCGGTCAACGAATATTTACAGTCTGCATTTTAACACATCCTTCACCTCTCAACGATGTGGGGAGTCGCCAGAAACGACACGTGGTTCGGATTCCACGTTAAGCTGTACGTCCCCTTTCCCCGGTTGGATAACTGGTGTAAGCTAGGGACACGTAAGTCGATGATGTGGCGTCCTATTGAAAGACTTGCTCCAGGCCAATGAGCCACACGAAGTTATTATTGTAATAGGCTGGCTGCTGCTAAATCTTGCTGGGAGCAGCTCCATCCAAAACACAGCTCCTGTTTTCAAACCCGTGGCCATACAGTAAGATACTTCGGAAGGGCAGCAAGACTTGCACACTCATCCTGTTACTGCTGGCCAGTGAGTTCTGTATAATATTAAATAAGCGTCATGGAGAGGAGGCCCAGACTCAAGGAATCGGAAAACTACAGGATATAAAAATTAGTTCACGGTCTTAATGTTTTCCAGTTCACTCGAGATGTTTTGCTGAAAAAGTGCATGTAGAGAGAATGAATGACTACTTTTGCAGATCAATAGCTCAAGCGCTAATGAAGTACCAGGTGTAGATCCACGCTGAAACACCAATATTAGTACATAGGCGGCAATGCAAGTTCTGATCCTGACATCCACTCTGCTGTACATAGAGCGAATACCGTTTTCAGATACATTATTCCACGCCAGCTCAAACTCTTCACGAAGTTCTGTAAGAGTTGTGAAGAGTCACCCGTGTCAATTGTCCCACCATATCCCACACTGCCAAAGAGACCCGTCGTTGTTTAAAGTTTGTCATGTTAACGTGTGTTGCGATGGTATATTTTATTAAGATAAGTGGCCTGAAAAGTGAAATTATTGTAAAGGTTGTAATGCTGCGATGGTTTAGTATGATAATGGTGCAATACGCGTATTGGAAAGCCTAAATATGGGCGTGTAGCATCTTTTGCGGATACTCAAGTCAGATAGCTGATGTCAGGCGACATCACCGTTGCCCTGCTATTTAAATAATCTGAAATTCGTTTTTAGACTTTGATTGAATTTGTGAAACGGTAGTTTTACTCAAATATTAAATATTTTTATTACATAAAAGACCCTCCTCTAGGGTTTATGAAGCCTAACTTTTAGTGAGTCAATTTTATATCAACCACAAAACCGATATGAATGTGATATGATTTGATGTACGACAAAAATTTTTACATGTGTATTCTTTCGTATTCACGACAGATTTACGTAATTGTGATGTCCTCTGTAGGCGCCTTTAGCCACGACGCATTCAAGAACTAGCGGCCTTGCAGCCTCCCACCATGCCATTTTACCAGTCTTTGATACGAAATGCACTGTGAATGCAAGTATATGTATTTTCTTACTGTGTGCCAAGACATTCCACAAGTTTATCGTATCTAAAACGTTCGTGTAATTACAACATAAATATTATGTTGTTGATGTGGGATGACCCCTACTATTTCAGTTTAATTACTGTTTTATGATTCACAAATTTACGTCTGATAAAGCAGTAAGGAGTGTCATGTAATAGAAGATGTTGATTTAATTTATCCGTAACTGGTAATAACTAGCATCTCAAAGCAATGTACACAAATAAATTACTTTATAAAAAGAAATGCTGATACTTAATACATAGAGATGACCTACGCTGACGTCAGATAATCAGCACAATACTTTACTCTTACCACAATGCAGATTCCTTATACATTGCCCATTTTCTATATTTTAAAGTGTCTATGTAAGTAAACTATACATCGAGCTGAAGCATTTCCTACCCATTACAAGGGGGATTTATTAGAATATAGTCTTATATTGCTTTGCCAAAACTATAGTTATGAATATTTTCCACTTACTCGCTTAAAAGTATTACGTAGGGGTTGTCAGTCGTCATTTTCTAACTCTACTGACCTGAAGAAAACATGTTTGTGATACCATTACAAATGTGGAAATTATTATGACTAGATGTGGTACCATTATAAATGTCGAAATTATTATGTCAAACACACAAAAACTAAGTTAAATCTTTATAGGAAAATGATTATGGCCCTTATTTTATCGAAAAAAATTTCAGCGTCAGTTTGGACTCGAACCAGTGTTCCTTCCATCAAATTACAATGAGCAACATTTTCAAATATCGTAATACATACTGAAAACTAGGAACATCTCCATAAGGACATTTTTACGATTAATGTGCGGATGCGGCGGTAAAAAAACCCCGCCAGCCGTAGCCCGGACCTACTCGTCTGTCCCGGTAAACCAGTCGAGGAATAGCAGGTCCGGGCATGGTCAGACACCCACCCACCCTCAATGATCAGCGCCTATTGGTCGCTTTTGTGGTCCGTCACCTAGCAGTCCAGTGACGTCACACGCATTGTAGTCCAGCTGGCTACACGATTAGCCCATTACTAACGATATCCTCTTGACCACCACCTTAATTCCGTCATCCTACGTCGCACCTTCAAGCTATCAGCATTGTTTTCATTACATGGTACGTTATACGATGCCTATGAATAATGATTAACACCTTTCTGATACAATATTTATCTTTTATGTGTACATGTTCGCTTTCTTGTAGCGATATTAAATAGAAACGTTTCTTAGTTTCAGCTTCTAGTAATAGCTTTCTTGGAAAAATTCCATGTTGCAGATCATTAAGCATTCGACGCAATTTAAAAATGCCAACATTTATTACATCTTTATATCACCTTTATTTCGTTAGTAGTCGCGTAAAGTCCTATTATTCACATTGTTTGTGTTTGTATAGATTAGATACTTTCAACTTGAAGATTTACTGGTGCAGTCAGCCGTAGATCCTCAAATGTCATTTAGAAGAAGGAAAAGAAAAATAAGACTTATAAAAATTGCAGCTATACATATTTTGTATGAAATTGAATATCACTTGACATTAATTCCTCTCGTGTTACAAAAAGACAGTCTTCTGTTTTTTTTATTCATGTATATTATTTTGTGATGTAATACTCAAGTTGAAAATTAGGCAATATTTTACGACGCGATTCCATCCATCTGCTTTGACCAATGACGTCATCGACATGTCGGAAAACTCGTATACGGCATATCTTGATACTTCTTTATTGTAGAGAATAAATAAGCTGCACTTATACTTGATAATTACAGATAACACAATTTACCATAAGAGGGAAGTTACAGATCACTTTTTAAAGACAAAATATTAAACTATAATCTGTTCTTTTTGTGTCCCAGCCTCGTCGCCGCTTTTGTGTCTCTTTTCCGTCGTATGTGTCGGTGGCCGAGTAGGAAGACCGACACAGGAATAAAGGATGCACGCTTGTGCAGGTACGGATGTGAGCAGCCAGTGGGACAGCAGAAATTAGAAACACTAGAGTAAATTAGAACGAGATATATATTGCACAGAATTTATACAATACTTAACTTTTACATAGTTCAGTACTGCAGAATGCTGATACATAGTTTGAGCTAGGGCCTGCGTAGTGCCTATCCGATAGCCAAGTCTTCACTGGTGCCTATCTGATTCCGAAGTGTTAACTGGTTCCTATCTCAGTCCCAAGTGAACGATGTCGTTCAGTGGTGGCCACGAGCAGAGTTGTAGCAGAGGGCGCTCGTGGCTGACGTCGTAAGAACGCCTCGCCGTGCGTGCATGGCGGCGCGCGGCGAAAGTAGGTGGCGCGCACTTTGGACTTGTGCGACACCACAGTTCTGTTTGTAAAGAGAACACTCGTCTTTAACTCAGCCATCCCGTAATCACTCACGCCTTCTGCAAACATGCACGCACCTCAAAACTATCGCGCTACGATGACGTCACGGGTCAAGGCTGACGGGTGGAATTGCGTTCTATAAATGACCCGAAAATTATTACTGTGAGACGTCTAACAGATTTTACACAAAATACAGGCTTGCTGTATAAACGATTCTAGTCGGTTCAAAATTTTCACTTGCAACATGCGCTCTTTCATTGAAGTCATTACAAATGATTTTGTGGATCACTCCATCTCTGTAATTTACGTCATTTCGTTTTGCAGTGAAAGCACTCGAATTTTCACGAACATATTTTTTTATTACACATCGTTGAAAGCTACTAGGCAAGCTAACGAGACACAACCCTTAAGACCGGAGTTAAGGAGCTGGGATGAAACTACGAACAACTTTGTCATTTTGATAATCACACATTTCCATTTTATGTTTAAAACACGATTTCCATCTAATAAAAAAGTTTCATTAATTAAGCATATTTGTTAAATTCATTGGATTACAATATCCTTGTTGACAAAGCTCATATCCAAATTTAAACCAATTAACCAGCTACTTTAATTAAACAAGAGTAACAATAATGAAGGACTCACGACGGGCGCAACAGCGATACAGATGCAAACAACTGGGTCAATAGACTTCAACTAACACGACACACATGTAGACTAGCACTGCCAAGTTTTGTGGTACTGCTCGCTGCACACGAGATAGCGAGACAGCAATTAAATCACGGCAGGACAACAACATACAGAATCAAATACGAATTAACAGAACGCGGAATATCTCCAGCAAGTTACATTATATCTTCTTTATATATACAGCATACATTATATACATTATAGTATATTTTTACGTCACTTGTATGAATCAAGGAACAATTATTTCTCTGGATGATAGAAGGACCATTAATAATGATTCAAGCTAGCTGGTTTTCTACAAATGCTGAATTTGTGTCACCATTTTTTTTAATTCTGATATCTAAATCATTAATGGCACAGTCCAATGTGAGCATTAATTTTAGGATGCATATTGTTTAGTGCTGTCAGATGAAGTAGAAGATATATTTCAGTAATTGAAAACATCTAACTACCTTTTCTGAGTCGGTTGTTACGAAATTTTCTAATATCGGCTTCAAGAACAACACAGTGAATTTCAGTGCTTCTTTGCTAACTTCATTACAGCGAAGAAGATATTTCTGCAGTATAACTGTAATTATAGACATTAGTATGACAAAATGAGGTATCATTATAAATGTCGAAATTATTACGTCAAAATGACGAAACAAAATTTAATTATTTATGGGAAACTGGAAAGAACACGTAGATAATGCCGTGGGAAAGGTGAACCAGAGACTCCGTTTTATTGGCAGAACTCTTAAAAGATGCAACGGAACTATTAAAGAGACTGCATACGCTATTCGTGTCCGTCCTTTTTTTGGAGTATTGCTGCCCAGTGTGGGATCCTTATTAGGTGGGTTTGACGGAGGACGTCGAAAGAGTTCAAAGAAGGGAAGCTCGTTTTGTATTGTCAAGATACAGGGTAGACAGCGTTACGGAAATGATACAGGATCTGGGATGGGAATCATTACAACGACGGCGGTTATCGCTGCGGCGTGGGATACTTAACGAAACTCCAATCGACAACATTCTCCTCCGAATGCGAAAATATATTGTTGACTCCCACTTACATAGAAATGATCATCGGAATAAAATACGAGAAATCAGAGCTCGAAGAGAGAGATTCAGGTGTTCTTTCTTACCGCGCGAGAGCGGAATTGGAGATAAATAGTATAAAGGTGGTTCGATGAACCCTCTTCCAGGCACTTAAATGTGATTTGCAGAGTATCCTATGTAGATGGACAATATCAATCAAAAGTTACTGAAAGCAGATTCCTCTATAACAACACAAGATTTACACCAATTCCTGACAGCTATATGGATGAATGAAAAAGTATCAAATGATTGGAATAGTGGCTTGCTCATCAAGCTCCCTAAAAAAGGAGACCCATCGGGTTGTGATAATTGGAAAGCCATAAGTCCGATGTCAATCCCAAGCAAGAGTCTCTCAATAATTATGCTAAATAGAATAAAAACGCATGTAGGCAAGCAAATAAGAAGAGAACAAGCTGCATTCAGACAATGCCACTTCCGCAACGACGAAATAAACACCTTGAGAATAATAGCTGAACATTTATACAAATACCAGTCGCCGCTCTACATGCTGTTTGTAGACTTTGAAAAGGCCTTCAACAATATAATTGGAACAAAAATAGAAAGAAAACTACTCGTTCCAGTTTCAACATGAAGTCCTGCTTTCAGATCCTATGAAAACAGGATCCTGTGAAAAAAGGAGTTACGCAAGAATGGGTACTCTCACCAATACTATTTAATATAGCTCTGAATCTTGTAATTGTGCAAGCAAGGGATAAAATAAGAGGAAAAGAATTGAGCAATGAAACATCTATAAGATCTAGAGTTTGCAGTTGACCTTTGTCTTCTATCCCACAGCCTCAACAACATGAAAGAGAATCTAGAAGTTCTGAAATCTACGGCGAAGGATGTTGGTTTGAAAATTAATGTCCAAAAAATAAAAGAAGATTGAAAAGTTTTGCTACCTTAGATGCATGAATACACTATATGGTGATGCAAAAGTGGATATCAACAGCCTCATCAACAAAGGCAAAGGCGATTTTGCAATTCTCCGTTCTCTTTGGAGATTGATGGAATCAACATTAAGGTCCAAATTATGGATATTTGAAAGTAACTGTAAAGTCTGTACTTCTATATGGATGTGAAACATGGAGAGGGACAAAACAACTAATCCATAAGTTGCAGACATTCAGCAACAATATCTGACGAACGTCATGGGGATACGATGGCCAAATGTCATCTGTAACGAAACACACTGAGAAAGAACGAGCCAGAAGCCAGTTGAGCTGCAAATAACACGCAGTATGTGTAGATGGTTAGGACATACACTAAGAAGATCAAATGAACACATTGCGAATGATGCATTCTACTGGATTCCACAGGGATGACGGAGATGAGGCAGACCCAAAATGACGTGGAGGCGATCAGTTGAAGCAGAGGGTCAACAGCAAGTAGTAGGATGGTAAGAAGTGGAAATACTAGCAGAAGACAGAGTAATATGGCGATCCTCTGTTGCAGCCCTATGCTCCACATAAGGAGTTCACGGAAATAATATGACAGTACACGTATAAGAAGACATCTCAAAATGGAAATAAAAACTGGTATGATCATCTTAATGGGATACTCTACAAATCACATTTAAGTGCCTGGCAGAGGGTTCATCGAACCACCGTTATACTATTTATCTCCCATTCCATTCTCGAAAGGAACACCTGAATGTCTCCGTTTGAGCTCTGACTTCTTGTATTTTATTCTGATGGTCATTTCTACCTATGTAAGTGAGAGTCAACAATATATTTTTGCATTTGGAGGAGAATGTTGGCGATTGGAGTTTCGTAAGTAGCCCACGCCGCAGCGATAAGCGCCGTTGTTGTAATGATTCTCACCCCAGATCCTGTATCATTTCCGTAACGCTGTCTCCCCCGTGTCGTGACAATACGATACGAAACGAGCTGCCCATCTTTGGACTCTTTCGATATTCTCCGTCAAACCCACCTAATAACGATCCCACACTGGGCAGCAATACTCCAAAAAAGGACCGAAGCGTAGTGTATGCAGTCTCTTGAATAGTTCTGTTGCATCTTTTAAGGGTTCTACCAATAAAACGCAGTTTCTGGTTCGCCTTTCCCACGACATTATCTACGTGTTCTTTCCAGTTTAAGTCTGAAGTAATAGCAATTCCTAGGTATTTTGTGTAGTTTACGGCCTTCACTTTGTTTGATTTATCGTGTAAACAAAGTTTAAAGGATTTCTTTTCGTACTCATGTGGACGACATCACACTTCTCATTATTTAGATTCAATTACCAATTTTTACACCATAGTGATATCTTATTCAGATCGTTCTGGAGTTGGTTTTGATCTTCAGATGATTTTACTAGACGGTAAATGACGGCGTCATCTGCAAACAACCTAAGAGAGCTACTTAGATGTGTCATGAGGATCAATATCCTTTGAGTCCCTGAACAAGTGAACGTGTGTGTATCCAAACTAAAAAAGTAACACTAATTGTGTTCTCAAATGATTGTACTTATTTATACCCAAGCCATACGTACCTTTAACGTAAATGTTTTAATATTATGTTGTATACGTACATTGTACCTTGTCGTTATGTATATAACTGTGTTTCTGTGTAACCAAATGACTCATAGAATTTTTTTCTTGGTGGCATGACCACCATAACTGGTTGCCAGTGATAAATAAAAGAAATGAACATTACAGCTGTTGCTGAGCTCAGAACTACTTATCATTTGGACTGTGGCAATGAGTTGTATAAATTAATTTCTTCTTCTGGTCAAAATTTTGGTGCCCTAATTATGTTCAGTGCCTCCTCATTAAACTTAAGCATTCCTCTGTAGCAACACATTTCCAAACCTCTTATTCTCTTCTAGTCCCTTGTAAAAATACACGGCATACAAATGCCTTCAGGAAAAACTTCAATACACGTAATTCGAAAATCTTACGGGTTTTCAGCTGCAGCACACGCAGCCATTTTCAAGACAACGCAGAGGGAGCACTGTTTATGGACATTTCATATCTCGGTTTTCAATTAAATTGAGAAAGAATACTACATAAAGAGCTAATAAGCAAGAGAAAGAAAGAAATAGAGAGAGAGAGAGAGAGAGAGAGAGAGAGAGAGAGAGAGAGAGAGAGAGAGAGAGAGAGAGATAGACATAACGAACACAGGATGTCACGCATAATTTAAGCCAAAAAAAAGTTTCTCTTTTTGAAATTATACGCTTCCATAACAACACGATCTCAGTATCTGTAAGTACATGCCAGAATCTCCGTGTTGTAATATGTGTACAAAATGTTCTGCAATAGGGGATATCCTAGATTTTTGTAAACATGTGTAACGCTAATAATCAGTACACCGGACCTACATAGACCTGATAGTCTTACCATATATGACGTGCCAAAACTGCACGGGATACGATAGACACCCGCCTTATACAATTCAAGGTAATTCTTTATGGATCCAAAGAGTGTCTTAATCTTAGATGGTGATCGAAAAACGCATTGTCCTGCACTTTACGTGTAAAGTGCATGTTTAAATCATTATTATTATTCACATTATGCGTAGCTGTATAGATTAAAAAGTTTTCAACTTGAATATTTGCTGATGAAGTCAAAGCAAGCTTCTCAAAAATCTCAAAAAGGCTTATAAAAATAGATAAAAATTGTATGTGTATGTGTGTGTGTGTGTGTGTGTGTGTGTGTGTGTGTGTGGTAGATCAACAGTTACACAATTGACATGAATTCCTTTGCAGTTAGTAGAATAACGGAGAATAGTCAACTAAACCTTTTTTATTCAACTATTTTTCTTATAGATAATAGTAGTAGACCTTTAAATTATGATTGGGAGACATCTAACAGACGTTATACAAACCACAGAAGTGCTGTATAAACAATTCCAGGTCATATCTAGAATGTGACTTGCAGCATCCCTCTCTTCCACTGCAGTCATCAGACACTGAGGTTTTCTCAAACACGTCTGTGGATCACTCCAAGCCCGGCAGTTGCGGTATCTGATTTTGCACATAAGCTTCTAGCACGAAGTAAAAAAAAAAGTGCCAAATATAGTATATCATGTAAATCATTATGCTCTCTCATACTCTTAAGTGCTGTTTTCTGAAGAATGAGTAGTTTTCCATCAATTGATTAATTGCACTTCCGTTTATAGAAATATCCGTATTGTTCAATGGGAGAAAGGAGCACATGATAGATTTTTATTTAATTACAGATAATTAAAAAATTGAACAGGTAATAACACATGTGTTAGAAACGACTCCTAGACATGCCATATGAGTAAATTACTGGCCTCGGAACCTATCTAATAGTTCAATACTATGGAATGCATATGCATACCAGTGAAGATATATTCTCGTAAATGTAACTGTCTGACAAAGTCATAGTAATTAACTGATGAAATTACGCAACACTGCAGGGCTACTGTAATTGTTGACATATGTACCTCTCAACCATCCAAGGGTCCGGTACAGTGAACAACAGTCGATGCAGTAGCTTAAGAGTTGTCTGATAAATAATGCGTAATTGTCTGAAGACATTGAATCTCGAGCATCCAGGGTTCAGTTCCAGGCGGCAAAGGTCCGCAAAAGTTTGCGAGCAGCAGACCCAGGGACGACGCCGAGGGGGTGGCGGCGCTGAGCGCGCTTAGCAACACTGCAGGCAGGTACACAGCCAAACGTGCAGGGGTTCGAACCGTCACACCACAGGATGCAGCGACGCAGGACTTGGTAGAGTTCAGTCAGCGCGTGACGTCATGGTGGGGACGGGAAACACAAGTGCCTCACGGGGTGTTGCGACATGTGACGCCGTTTTGACAGTCTTGAGTGCAACTGGCGCAGTTAGAAAATGATCTTTGATTGAGTCTGAATGCCTTTAGATCCCCCACTTGTGGATCGTCGTCTAACACACCATGTCGTCATCTGTGTGTACTGTTATTATTCAAACAAGTATATGGCAATATGGTATGTGGATATCATCGTACCCAAGTTAATAATTTACGGTGAACTTATTAGCCGAATAAAGTGCTGCACCAGTGCTAGTCTCTGTTATAATGTGGCCCAGAACGAGCGCCACAAAAGTCGGAGCATCAGCTGGAATAAGTCACTTCTGAGGCAATCAATACGCTGCCTGTTTCCAAAATTGCTGAGAGCAACTCCACCCAGAATACCAGGAGGCCCACGGACGCCGTATTTTCTAGTTTTATTTATTATTCATAGAATATATGACATCAACTGCGATTGGGCAAAGCTGAAAATGTGTACCCAGCCGGGATTGGAACCCGGGTCTCCTGCTTTCTAGGCAGTTGCGCTGACCCCTACAGCACTGGGGACACAGTGATCACCGCAAGTTTGAAGCCCTTACTCTTACGGGAATTAGTTTCATAACTACGAGTTTGAGTACTGTGGGCAGGGCAAAGCTGGGAATTTGTATCTGACGGGAGGTGTGCCTAGGTAGTCCTTGCAGGTCCGGTGATCACTATGTCCCCAGTGGTGTAGGGGTCAGCGCAACTGCCTAGAAAGCAGGAGACCCGGGTTGGAATCCCGGCTGGGTACACATTTTCAGCTTTGCCCAATCGCAGTTGATGTCAAATATTCTATGAATAATAAATAATAACAACTGCAGGATCAGAAGTGACGTCTAGTCTTTCGAAACGGACGCCACATGTATATATATTCCAGTTTTATGTTTCCCGCATACGTTGGTGCAAGACGTGTTGCCTTGTCCAAAGGGAACTGCACTTACAAGCGAACCTCCACCGCGGCGACAGACAAAGCTGTGACTCTTATTGCATACTAGCTGAAAACCCGGCTTCGCCACAGTATTAATTTATTCCTGTCCTGAGTTAGTACTTCTCCTATCCCTTCTCTCCAGTTTCCTGTTTTCTAAAAACATGCTATATTTATCGGAGAATAAATAAGAAATAGGCCTGTCTTGCATAATGTACGAAATTATAAGTGCGGTATCCAAACAAAGAAAGATAGTAATCGAAATAAGAATGATATACGTACGATCTCATATTTATTGAGTTATATGTTTTACAGTTGTGTAATTATTCTGGTATATATTATTTTCTATAAGTGCTGTAAGTTTGTAAAATCTGTTGCGAAGACAATTAGTAGTAATAATCGTGTGGCTCATTGGCCTGGTGCAAGTCTTTCAATTGGACGCCACTTCGGCGACTTGCGTGTCCCTAGCCTACCCCAGTTATCCAAACGGGGACAGGGGATGTACAGCTTAACGTGGAATCCGAACCACGTGTCGTTTCTGGCGACTCCCCACATCGTTGAGAGGTGAAGGATGGGTTAAAACTCAGACTGAAAATATCCAAGGACCGGCCAGGTTTCGCACGCGCATCCCTTCTGTTTCCTATCGAGTGTTTTACCGCAAGACCACCACGCCCGACAGCCAGCCTTTGATTGATCCAGAAGTGTCATATTCCATCTGATGTTCCGAATTTTGTAGGGATCATTCTGGACGGCGTAGTTGCAATAATAGACGCTAGCACTGGTGCAGCAGACGGCTAATAAGTTCACATAAGTTATTAACGTGGGTACGATCATATCAGAGTAGGGGATCTGAAGGCATTCAAGCAAAGGTTACTTTCTGACTATTAAATCAACATCTTCCATTACATGACACTCCTTACTGCTTTATCAGACGTAAATTTGTGAATCATAAAACAGTAATTAAACTGAAATAGTAGGGGTCATCCCACATCAACAATATAATATTTATGTTGTAATTACACGAACGTTTTAGATGCGATAAACTTGTGGAATGTCTTGCCATACAGTAAGAAAATACATATACTTGCATTCACAGTGCATTTCGTATCAAAGACTGGTAAAATTGCATGGTCGGAGGCTGCAAGGCCGCTAGTTCTTGAATGCGTCTTGGCTAAAGGCGCCTACAGAGGACATCACAATTACGTAAATCTGTCGTGAATACGAAAGAATACACATGTACAAATTTTTGCCGTGCATCAAATCATATCACATTCAAATCGGTTTTGTGGTTAATATAAAATTGACTCACTAAACGTTGGGCTTAACAAACCCTTGAGGAGGGTCTTTTATGTAATGAAAATATTTAATATTTGAGTAAAACTACCGTTCCACAAATTCAATCAAAGTCTAAAAACGAATTTCAGATTATTTATATAAAAGGGCAACTGTGATGTCGCCTGACATCAGCTTTCTGCCTTGAGTATCCGTAAAAAATGCTACACGCCCATATTTAGGCTTTCCAATACGCGTATTGCACCATTATCATACTAAACCATCGCAGCATTACAACCTTTACAATAATTTCACTTTTCAGGCCACTTACCTTAATAAAATATACCATCGCAACACACGTTAACTTGACAAACTTTAAACAACGACGGGTCTCTTTGGCAGTGTGGGATATGGTGGGACAATTGACACGGGTAACTCTTCACAACTCTTACAGAACTTCGTGAAGAGGTCGAGCAGGCGTGGAATAATGTATCTGAAAACGGTATTCGCTCTATGTACAGCAGAGTGGATGTCAGGATCAGAACTTGCATTGCCGCCTATGTACTAATATTGGTGTTTCAGCGTGGATCTACACCTGGTACTTCATTAGCGCTTGAGCTATTGATCTGCAAAAGTAGTCATTCATTCTCTCTACACGCACTTTTTCAGCAAAAAATCTCGAGTGAACTGGAAAACATTAAGACCGTGAACTAATTTTTATATCCCGTAGTTTTCCGATTCCTTGAGTCTGGGCCTCCTCTCCATGACGCTTATTAAATATTATACAGAACTCACTGGCCAGCAGTAACAGGATGAGTGTGCAAGTCTTGCTGCCCTTCCGAAGTATCTTACTGTATGGCCACGGGTTTGAAAACAGGAGCTGTGTTTTGGATGGAGCTGCTCCCAGCAAGATTTAGCAGCAGCCAGCCTATTACAATAATAACTTCGTGTGGCTCATTGGCCTGGAGCAAGTCTTTCAACAGGACGCCACATCGTCGACTTACTTGTCCCTAGCTTACACCAGTTATCCAACCGGGGAAAGGGGACCTACAGCTTAACGTGGAATCCGAACCACGTGTCGTTTCTGGCGACTCCCCACATCGTTGAGAGGTGAAGGATGGGTTAAAACGCAGACTGTAAATATCCGTTGACCGACCGGGTTTCGAACCCGCAACCCTTCGGCCTTTTGATTAATCCAGAAGTGACTTATCTGATGTTCCCAATTTTATAAGGATCATTCTGGGCGGTGTAGTTGCACTAATAGAGGCTAGCACTGGTGCAGCAGTCAGCTAATAAGTTCACCATAGATTACTAACGTGGGTACTATCTTATCCGAGTAGAGGATCTAAAAACATTCAGACTCAATCAAAGGTTAATTTCTGATTATGCCAGTTGTCCTCAATATTGTCGCAACACCTCCTGTGACACTTGTGTTTCCCCTCCCCACCATGACGTCACGCGCTGACTGAACTCTGCTAGGTCCTGTGTCCCTGCATCCTGTGGTGTGACGGTTCGAACCCCTGCACCTTTGACTGTGTATCTACCTGCAGTCGTGCTAGCTGCGCTGTGCTTCGGCGTCTCCTGCTCCCTGGCTTGGAGGGCCTCCGCCCGCAGGATCTGATCCCTCGATGCATGAGATGCAATGTCATAACAACATAACGTACTACTTATGAGACAACACTTAACTTACGCTACTCCATCGACTGCTGTTCGCTATACCGGAGCCTTGGATGGTTGAGAGGTGTATACGTCAAATGCATTAGTCCTGCAGTGTGGTGTAATTTCATCAGTTAATTAGTATGATTTTGTCAGACATGTACGTCTCCTCCGGTATTCACATACATTCCAAAGTAGTGTTCAAGTATTGATCTATTAGATACATTCCGAAGCATATGCCATGTCTGGGAGACGTTTCTAACACATGTATTATCATCTGTTCAATATCTTAATTAATTAAATTAATTAATTATTTAATTAAATGACAATGGATCACGTTCTACTTGCTCCCAATGGACAATATGGGTATTTCTGTAGACGTATGTCCATTTATTCAGTTGATGGAAAACTGCACATCGTTCAGAAAACCGCACATCTTTAACAGTATGAGAGGTCATGATGATTTTCATTATGTACTACATACTGCTTTTTTTCTTTTACTACAAGCTTATGTGCAAAATAACATACCGCAACTGCCGGGCTTGGAGTGTTTACAAAACCTCAGTGTCTGATGACTGCAGTAGAAGAGGGGGATGATGCAAGTCAAATTCTAGATATGACCCGCAATTGTTTATACGGCACTTCTGTGGTTTGTATAATGTCTGTTATACTATATCTATAAGAAAACAATTGCATAAAAACAATTAGTAGAAGACTGTCCATTAATCTACCAACGTTAAAGGAATTCATGTCAATTTTGTAAGGCAAATTATTGATTTCTTTTTTTTGACATTTGAGAAGCTTCTGGTGACAGAATCTTCAAATCGTCAAGTTGTAAGCTTTCTAATCTAGACAGTTACGTATAATATAAATAATAAATATCTAAGCGGGCACTTTAGACGTCCACTAATGGGGTACGTTAAGGTGGAGAACAATGCGTTTGTCGACCACTATTTAAGACGCTCTTAGGGTATATAAAGCATTAGATTGGTCTGCTTAAGGTGGATGTCTATCGGACTCCACGCAGTTTTGGTACGCCACATACTGTGTAGGCTGTCAGTACTGCGAAGGACCAAGGTAATGAACATAAGCGTTACACACGTTTACAATGTTGTTGTGGTCTTCAGTCCGGAGACTGCTTTAATGGAGCTCTCCATTCTACCCTAGCTTGAACAAGCCTTTTCATCGCCTCATAAGAACAGCAACCCACATGCATTTGAATCTGCGTACTATATGCTTCTCTTGATCTCCCTCTGCGATTTTAACCCCACACACTCCCCCCCCCCCCATTGCTAAATTTATGATTTCTCGATGCCAACATTGTGTCCTCCCAATCGATCCCTTCTTTTGGTCACTTCTTTTCTCACCAATTCTCTTCAGTACCTCTTCATTAGTTATGCGATCCACCCATCTAATCTTCAGCATTCTTCTTTAGTACCACATTTCAAACGACTCTATCCTCTTTCTGTCTGAACTATTCATCATCCAACTTTCACTCCCGTACAAGGCAAAACTCCACACAAATGCGTTCAGAAAAGACTTCCCTACACTTGAATCAATATACCATGTTAGCAAATTTCTCTTTTTCAAAAACGCCTTTTTACTATACACCAATCATTATCAACAACATTCACTGCCTAGCATTGTTAGTATGTGGCATGGCTTGCTCTCACAAAATTTAATTACCTCATATGGCGAATGGGGCTGCAACAAAGGATCGCTAGAAAAATCGAATCAAATCAAACCGCACAATAAACTTAGTTTCGGTGCGGGCAGTGGCGGGTTGGACCAAGACTGTTTTGGCTTCCCTGGAAAAATCAAATCAAGGATCGCTATCTTGTCTGTCTTCTTCTAGTATTTCCACTTCTTACCATCCTACATGCGAGTCCCTGTGGAATCTAATAAAGTGCTCCCTTCGCAATCTGTTCATTTGAGCTTCTAAGAGTATGTCCTAACCATCTCCTCTTCCCGCTTCTTATTTGCACATCAATTGGCTTTTAGTTCGTTTTTCCCAGAGTGCTTCGTTGCAGATGACATTTGGCATCCGTATCCTCACGATGTTTTCCTTTGACATTTGTTGATGAATGTCTGCAACTTATGGATTAGCTGTTTTGTTGAAATGTTTGTATAGCTTATGGGACTTAACTAACAGCAGTCCCTAAACTTACAAACTACTTATGAACTAGCTAAGACTAAAGACGGCACAAAAATCCATGGCCGAGGGGGGATTCGAACCCCCGACCGTAGTGGCCGTGCAGACCGTGACTGGAGCGCCTCAGTCCCCTCGGCCACCGCGGCCGGCTTAGCTGTTTTGTCCCTCTCCATGTTTCACATCCATATAGAAGTACAGATTTTACTTTACTTGCAAATATCCGCAGTTTCGTCCTCAACGTTTCTTTCTACGATCTCCAAATAGAAGCAAGAGCTGCAGAAGCACCTTTGGCTTTGTTGATGCGTCTGTTGATGTTCACTGTTGCACCACCATATGGTGTAATCATGCTTCTAAGATAGCAAAACTGATCCACCCTTCCAATGATTTGGCTCCCAATCGTAAGCTCTGCAGTGTTGTTATCATTTTCCCTAGTGTCATTTTTCGGTTTTGAACATTAAGTTTCAAGCCGACATCCTTCGCCACATTATTCAGATCTTCTAGATTCTCTTACATGTCGTTGAGGGATAGAAGACAAACTCTAGGTCTTCTAGATGTGTTTCATTGCTCAATGTCATTCCTCTTATTTTACCCATTGGTTGCACCGTTACAATGTTCAGTACTATATTAAATAGTATCGGCGAAAGCATGCAGCCTCGCTTAACTCCTGTTTTCACAGCTATTGAATGTGAAAGCAGAACGTGATGTTGAAACTGGCACGAGTAATTTTCATACATGTACTTGACGAGGGAAATTATCTTTTGGTGATTTCCAGAAGTTTGCAGTGAGCTCCATATTTTTGTTCCAATTATATTGTTGAAGGCCCTTTCAAAGTCTACAAACAGCATGTAGAGCGGCGACTGGTATTCATATAAATGTTCAACTATTATGCTCAAGGTGTTTATTTGGTCAATGCGAGAGCGACCTTCCCTGAATCCTGCTTGTTCTTATTGTCTTGTTTACATGCGTTTTGATTCTATTTAAGATAATTCGCGATTGGGATTGCCGCCAGGCTTTTGAATTATCACAAACCGATAGGTCTCCTTTTCTCCGGTTGTCAGGAGTGGGTATAAAACTTGTACTCTTCTAGAGGGCTCTGCTTTCACTAGCTCTTGATTAATGTTGCCCTGAACTGGAGCTCATCCATTTAGTGGACTGCTTTAGCGATTCTTCCTTGGATGGTGGCTCTACGTTTATTGGCAGACCTTGTGGAATTCCTTGCCCATTCACATTCAATTGGGATACACTTTCAAGTGTAGTTTCACTGTTCAGAAAGTTCTCAAAATATTGTTCCACCTCTGCACTTGGTCTTCTCGGTTTGTGAATAGTTTTCCTTGCTTGTCCTTGATTGGCATATCACCCCCAAATTTCTTATTTGACAGTTCCATTGAGATGTTATATAGTGTTTGTTATCGCCTTTTGTTGGTTGCTGCCTCTGCCTTATCTGCGAGATTATTCATGAAGACTCTCTTATCTTTTATGAAACTCATTTCCCCATTCTGTTTAATATGCAGAGCTCCTGCAGGATTTCCTTTTCTTCCTTTTCCATTCTGTGCGCAATTTCCTCCTCTGCTGTATCACACCCCAAGTGTGGTCAGAGATCCATTCTTGTCTGCCGCGGTCCTTTGTTCCAAGAATTTCTTCTGCAGTCTGTGCATAGGTCCTTTTCATCGCATAGATGATTGACAGTTCGTTATTTTACACACACGTAGAACAGGTAATATTATGTGTACTTAAAATTCCTAAGTTGATTACCTTATCAACATTCGAGGATGTCAATATGATGTACGAGATTCACTGTTACACAAATCACTATTTTCAGATGTCTCATTACTAAATTTTAATATTATAGGATGAAATTAATGTTTTTTTCAAGTATGACAACAACAATTTTTAAAACAATAAAGGTTATATATTTAACATTATCCTGCTCATTACAATTACTGTATTGTATAGTTTTTCATTAAAGTATTTCTTCGGACCATTCATTAATAATAATTGACAGTTGATTCTCTAGTTCCGTTGTACCTGATGCATATGAGTCTTTGTTTTTCTTTTTCCTTAATGATTTGTATCCAAGCCCAACCTACCTTTAACATAAATGTTTTAATATTATGTTATATACTTACATTGTAGTACGGCAAATCTGTATTACGGTTTTTATGTAACTCATTCAATTTTGTTCATTTTAAATGTAGGTACTGAAGACGATGCCATGGCCAACGAAACTGGTTGATAATTGCAAATTTATAAAAATGACATTACAGCAGTTGCTACATCCGCATCCTCTGACAACTTAACACGAACTCCAAAGAATAGTCAGTTTAGTATTAGGGGGAAAGATGGGGAGTAATGATGGGAGAGAGAGATCATAAAACGATTATTTAACAAGGTTCACCTGGATATGGGTTACTGTTGTTAACAGAGATTTATCGAATCATTCTTCGGACTAAAGACCAAACTAACGCCAGATTGTGAACTCAAGGCTGTAGGTACAAGATTACATCTTGAACAGCGATTCGAGTGGATGAAGTTTGATAGTCTGCGCAGTTACATGAATGCAGTATTGTCATATTGAATGAAAAGACACTAAACAAAAATCAAGCTAGCGAGAAATCCTTTGCATTCATAAAATACTTTTCCCACATGATCACATCGCTGGTTTTACTGATAAAAAATTGCAATTAGCAGATAAGAGAATATATTCAGCAGTGTCTGCAGATGTAACTGAATTATACACAAGTACCGGTATGTTAGAGTTGATGCCGTTTGAGTACTAAACAAGCATTCTATAGTTAATCATATTCTGTTAGGAGCACTACGCTACTTTAGTCCCAGTTAGATCGTGTGTTCGAGAAGACTTACAAAGGTTGAGCGATGTTAAATCTAATTTTTATGATAACTTCATGTGATTTAGTGAAAACGGACAGAATTTCGGGACGAACATTCACAGCAATAATTTTGGCTTTATAGATCCATCAAGTAAAAATGAAGTGAAAACGATTCTGCGATGCCAGTTTGCAGAAGATCATGTACTGTATATATAATACGGCTTATATAGAGAGTTAAGGAGAAGCGTGTAAGGATATTCGGAGTTGTCATGTATGGTGCAATGCTCTAGGCATCATCCTTTGAAGGAAATTACCAAGCAACAGTTAATGTTTATATCTGCTTGATCAGTTTTTGTTGTCCTACTTCATTGCTTTAGATTACTACACATTATTTCTCTTTCTTCATATTTAATTTATAAATGTCAATGTGTGATACAAAGATGTAGTCAATCACGACACCTTTAACTTTCGTTTACATTACAATGGCATTATTTATAATACTCTGCAATACCGATAATTTTTTCCCCAATAGGGTTGTTACAGGAAACTGAAAGTAAATGAGCATTCTCTATTATATCGCTAGAAGAAACCGAGCATGTGAGCCTGGATGTTAAAAATCTAGCTCAAATGAAGGAAAAACCTAGGTGTTAAATATTCTGGAATAAATAATCGATGTTCACAGGCGAATTACAGCGTATAAAGTAACGACAACAGTCCTGGTAGCTTGAAGCTGCGACGTGGGAAGACGGGACCTGGGTGGTCAAGCGGGCGTCGCTACAAACGGGCTAATCGTGTAGCCAGCTGAACTACAATGCGTGTGACGTCACTGGACTGCTAGGTGACGGACCACAAAAGCGACCAATAGGCTGTGACCATTGAGGGTGGGTGGGGGGCTGGCCATGCCCGGACCTGCTATTCATCGACTGGTTTACCGGGACAGACGAGTAGGTCCGGGCTAAGACTGGCGGTTTTTTTTTTACCGCCGCATCCGCTCATTAATCGTAAAAATATTCGTTTTGGTTAGGCTACCAGTTCAGAATGTATTCAAATATTTAAAAATGTTGCTCATTAGTAATTAGAAGCAAAGGACATCGGTTCGAGTCCACATTAACGCTAATATTTTTTCCGATCTCATAATGCCCAGAATAATTATCCTAGAAATATTTAAATTCGGTTTTGTCAAAATATGTTGAAATTGTAAAGCTTATTGGACTCAAATGCGGGGTCATCAGTCCCTAAACACTAACTAACTTACTCTAACGACAAAACAAACATCCAGGCCCCAGTAAGGATTCGAACCTCCGACACGGGAGGCCGCGCGATCCGACTCGTTGCGCTTCAGACCGCTCGGCTACTCATAATTATACCACTTTTTGTCATACCAATGTCCGCATTTACAGTGATACTACATAGAAAACGGGCAATGTATAAGCAATCTGCAGTGTTGTAAGAGTAAAGTATTCTGCTGATTATCTGACGTCAGTTTAGGAGGTCCTCTCAAGGTATTAAGTATCTGCACTTCCTTTGATAAAGTAATTTATTTGTGTACATCGCTTTGAGATGCTAGTAATTTCTAGTTTCTAAATTTGTGAAATATAAAACAGTAATAAAACTGAAATAGTTGAACGTCATCCCACGTGTTGTTATTACACGTACCTTTTAGATGCTATAAACGTGTGGATTGTCATGGCATAGAGTAAGAAAATAAATATACTTGTGTTCACAGTGCACATTTCGTATCAAAGACTGGTAAAATGGCATGGTGGGAGGCTGCAAGGCCGCTAGTTCTTGAATGCGTCGTGGCTAAAGGCGCCTACAGAGGACATCACACGTACGTATATCTGTCTTGGATACGGAAGGAAACACATGAAAAATTTTTTGTCTTACATCAAATCATATCACATTCAAATCGATTTTGCGGATAATATAAAATTGACTCAGCAAAAGTCAGGCTTCAAACATTCTAGACGTGGGTCTTTTACGTAATAAAAATAATTAATATTTGAGTAAAACTGCCGTTCATAAAATTCAATCAAAGTCTCAAAATCGCATTTGAGACTATTTGTATAGCACGGCAACGGTGATGTTGTCGCATGACATCAGCTGTCTGCCTTGAGTATCCGAAAAAATGCTACACGCCCATATTTAGGCTTCCCAATACGCGTATTGCACCATTATCATAATACACCATCGCAGCATTACAACCTTTCCAATAATTTCCAGGCCACTGCTCTTAATAAAATATACCATTGCCACACACGTTGCCAAACTATCCGGCATCAAAAACTGCAATACACTGGCTGATAGGCAAGTATGTCAGCTATGTGATAAACAAATTAGGTACGGACAACATTACAGAATTACGCTCATACATGATGTGTGAATTTCATAAAAGCAAAAACTACAGAGATCATAAAACAACAGTATGGAAACATGCTGAAAATTGCTTTCGAAAGGTTGGGTATCGGTTAAATATCATGACGTCTTGAATTTTTGTTTTGTTCAAGAGAAGAATCTTATTAAAAAGACTCCATAACAAATACGAGCATCAAGAAAAATAGTACATTTTGTGTGAAATTCTTTTCTGTATGTATGTTGTTTTTAAAGCATAATTGGCATTGTATTTGTTGTATGTGGATTTAAATTTTGTTATATCTTGTCACAGAAAGTCACTATGTTATATGGAAAAATAAAGAGCTGATAAAAAATTAAACAATGCCGGGTTTCCTTGGCTCTGTATAAGAACAGTGTATACTACCCTAGATGCAGGTGTCAGCAGATACCAACTCATACATGCTTGCTCTGTGACGGTCACCGAACACGTGCTGTATACCAGCTGCCATTATGAAACAGATATGTACAATATGAGGCATAGGCGAAAATTCAAGCACGGTACAATACTATAATTGTAGACCCTGCCATCAGATATGTACTAGCTTCGTGGATATAATATTATAAGCGGTATGAAGAGTAAAACAGTATGTGAGGGACTGAAGATGAAAAATGGCGCTATGGTATATTTGTGCAAACAAATCAATATCTGTAACAATGTTTAAAATTATTTTAACTTTATTCCATTGGCTGTTACTGTATATATTGTAATAAATCTAATTTCCTAACTTTTGGGACGTTGAGTAATATATAATGCTTCGGTGGATGTCAAAGTTCTTATGTTTAGTATCTTTTGTGTTTGTTTCAACAGCATTTTTCTTTAAAGTGTTTGTATGCTCTCGAAATTTTGTTTCAAAATGTAATACTTGATACAACTTCCACGGCTTATTTTGTACATGCCTGATGCTGCATTTTTTTCCTTCTTACTATCATCTATTTGATGGTGTAACCTCCGTTTTAATGTATTTACTGACAGAAAGACTATTCTACGCGCTTAATATTCGATTTACGGAAGCTCTGTTTAATTGTGTCAATATTTTTCTTTTATAAATCACCGTGATGAAATTGATTTTTGTGTTTTTGTTCTTTGCGATTCTTGTGGTGTTGAAATGTTTGTAAATCAATCGGACCAAACTGCATGGTCGTCAGTCCGTAGCTTACAAACTACTTAAACTAAGGTAAACTAACCTAAGGACAACACGCGCTCCGCAGGGAGGCGCCTTAGACCGCTCGGCTACTCCACCGCGGCACTTGTGTTCGTTTGTACGTCAGGATTCTTTTTTATCTTTTAATACATTTTATGTACTGTGGCATTATTCTTTCTGTTTCCATTTGTATAGCTATATGTAGTAGTATATTTCTTAACGTCACCTGTATGAATCATGGGACATTTATTTTTCTGGATGAGAGGAGAAGCATTAATAATAACTCAAACTTGCTGGTTTTCTATAAATTCGAAATTTGTGTCCCTCGTTTTTTGAATTCTGAAGTATAAATAATTAATGGCACTGTCCTGTTCTATCTCTAATGTGAACTTTAATTTTAGAATGCATACTGTTCATTGCTGTCAGATGTAGTTGAACATCGATTCCAGTACCATCTAGCAAGATAAAAGAATCATATATGTGTGAAACTTCCTAGCAGGATGTGAAGTTCGGAAGTTAGAAGTATTGGCGGATTTAAAGCTGCGGGGACTTGCCGTGAAGCGTACCAGGATAGCTCAGTCGGCAGTCTGCGTCAGGCAGCTAAGCGGTGAGGTCGGCTCACTGGAATTCACCTCGCCATTATGAGC
Source organism: Locusta migratoria (assembly GCA_026315105.1). Classification (NCBI taxonomy): domain Eukaryota; kingdom Metazoa; phylum Arthropoda; class Insecta; order Orthoptera; family Acrididae; genus Locusta; species Locusta migratoria. The sequence continues at coordinate 8,631,573 of CM048747.1, forward strand.
AGCGAAGTGTACGTTAATTTAGTAAAGGATGCAACGTGATACTAAAGACAGCAAGAGAAAGACTAAAGTTTCGACATTGCGATGGTGGCACTGATCCAGTGAATGTGGATCATGCATGTATTGGATCCGGATGAGTCGCAGACTCCAACTCCTGTTCGATCTGTCGGCAGAAGATGTGAAGTCTGTGCTTAGGCATGATGGCACGGTCCTAACCGCGTTACAGAAAAGTGAACACAAATCTCCACCTATCCAGTGCTGGAAGGAGTGCGGGGGTACGCATCGAACTCAGTAAACATGTTCTATCCTACCGTAACATTACTGCAAACTGCCATAATACAACATGTTAAGCTATTAGCTTAACCCCGCTAACGCTTGAAAATGGTAAACTAACCGAAACCGGTAGCATTGGGATAAAAATAAACAGCTACGGTCAAATAACTTCATGGTTTGTAGAAAATAAATTGATGTTCAATCACAATAACACTCAATTTCAACAATTTCTTACACAATTCGACAAAAACTGACACTTTATTTACAGAGGATGGCCACATGAAAGTGAGACTGAACATTTCAAATTTCTGTATATTCAGATAGGTGTTATTTTGAGCCCATGATTATGATGCTTTGGTTACCTTATTTTTATTGGATGACTACGAACTGTGGTTCCACAGTTTTTAACCATTCTGTTAGCTGCTGAATCGCAGAATTCAATGCTTTACTTTAACAGTTACAGCCAGACAACAACTTTGTGTCACTTGTTTATCTACGTAACCTCCAGAAAATGAAAATGGTAAACTAACCGAAACCGGTAGCATTGGGATAAAAATAAACAGCTACGGTCAATATTTCATATTGCAATTATCTTAAAGCCGTTAAAACCCACCTGTTCACCTTTCTATCGTAACATCGCAAGATGTACAGCAACAGTGAGGCGCTGTTCAGCTTCAATCTACAGATTTTTTTCTCATACAACCAGATTAAGCCTTTCCTTTCCTTTCCATTACCAAAGGGATTTATTAGAATATAGTATTATATTGTTTTCCAAAACTATGGTTTTGAATATTTTTCGCTTGCTTGCTTAAAAGTATTATGTAGTGGTTTTCAGTGGTCATTCTCTAACTATACTGAACTGAAGAAAACATGTTTGTGGTACCATTATAAATGTCGAAATTAACACTCAAACAAACAAAAACACCTTAATTCTTTATAGGAAAATTATTCTGGCCATTACTAGATCGCAAAAAATGTAAGCATCAGCGTGGACTCTAACCGATGTCCTTTGCATCTAATTACTAATGAGTAACGTTTCCAGATATCATAATACATTCTGAAAACTAGGAGCATATCCATAATGAATATTTTTTACGATTAATGTTCGGATGCGGTGGTAAAAAAACCCAGCCAGCCGTAGCCCGGATCTAGTCGTCTGTCCTGGTAAACCAGTCGAGGAACAGCAGGTCCGCTTTTGTAGTCCGCCACCTAGCAATCCAGTGACGTCACACACATTGTAGTCCAGTTGGCTACGCGCTGAGCCCATTTCTAACGACCTCCTCTTCGCCACCACCTTGATTCCGTCTTCCTACGTCGCACCTTCAAGCTATCAGCACTGTTTTCATTACATCCTACGTTATAAGACGCCTGTGATTAATGGTTAATTCCTTCCTGATAGAATATTAAACCCTTACGTGTACATGTTCGCTTTCTTGTGGCGATATAAAATAGAAACGTTTCTTAGTCTTCAGTTTCCAGTAATAGCCTTCTGGCAACAATTCTATGTTGCAGAGGATTAAACATTCGACGTAATTTAAAAATGCCAAAGTTATTACTTCTTTATATCACTTTTATTTCGTTAGTAGAAGTGTCAAGTCTGATTAGTCACATTGTATGTGTTTTGTATAGATTAGATAGTTTCAACTTGAGGATTTACTGATGCAGTCAGCCGTAGATCCTCAAATGTCATTTAGAAGAAGAAGGAAAAGAAAAAGAAGACGTATAAAAATTGTAGCTACATATATTTTGTATGAGATTATGACTGAAAGTATTGACACAAATTCCTCTCGTGTTACAAAAGTAAGTATTCTACAAAATGTTTTTTTTATTCATTTCTTTTCTTTTGTCGATGAAATACTCAAATTGAAATTTAGACAATATTTTACGACGCGATTCCACCCGTCTGGTTTAACCCATGACGTCATCAACATGTCGAAAAACCCGTATACGGTATATCTTGATACTTCTTTATTGTAGATGATAAATAATCTGTAGTTATACTTTTAAATTACAGATATCACAATTTACCATCGATCACAGTTTACAGTCAAAAATTTCGCTCTTTCGGCGCTCACATTTGAAAAAAAAAAAAAAAAAAAAAAAAGGGAAAATAAAATAAAGAAGTAAACTCTCTGTTAACCTATACCTTACCAGAGGAGGGAAGTTACAGACCACTTTTTAAACACAAAATATTGAACTATAATCCGTTATCTTTGTAAACAGAAGACTCGTATTTAACTCAGCCACCATGTAACCACTCACGCCTTCTACACACACGCACGCCCCTCAAAACTAACACGCCGTGATGACGTCACGGGTCAAAGCTGACGGGTGGAATCACGTCCTATAAATGACCCGAAAATTATTACTGTGAGACACCTAACAGATTTTACACAAAATACAGGCATGCTGTATAAACGATTCTAGTCGGTTCAAAATTTTCACTTGCGACATGCGCTCTTTCATTGAAGTCATTACAAATACTTTTGTGGATCACTCCATCTCTTTAATTTACGTCATTTCGTTTTGCAGTGAAAGTACTCGAATTTTCACGAACATATTTTTTTATTACACATCGTTGAAAGCTACTAGGCAAGCTAACGAGACACAGCCCTTAAGACTGGAGTTAAAGAGCTGGGATGAAACTACGAACAACTTTGTCATTTTGATAATCACACATTTCCATTTTATGTTTAAAACACGATTTCTATCTAATAAAAAAGTTTCATTAATTGAACCATATTTGTTAAATTTATTGGATTCGAATATCCTTATTAACAAAGATCATATCCAAATTTAAACCAAATAACCAGCCACTTTAATTAAGCAAGAGTAACAATAATGAAGGACTCACGACGGGCGCAACACAACGGCAATACAGATGCAAAAAACAACTGGGTCAATAGACTTCAACTGACACGACACACATGTACACTAGCACTGGCAAGTTTTGTGGTACTGCTTGCTACACACAAGATAGCGAGACAGCAATTAAATCACGGCAGGACAACAGCACACAGAATCAAATATGAATTAACAGAACGCGGAATACTTCCAGCAAGTTACAATATATCTTCTTTATATATAAAGCAGAGTGTCCGTATGTTTGTCTGTAGCTATTATTCAAATATACAGTTTTGATCCAATCTTCATGAAATTTTGCCCACAAGCTGCAATCCATGATGACGGTCACCGTAAGTGTAAAGGTCACGTACAATAGTGTGTTCACGAGATATGACGTCATAAACAATGAGATGCGAGAAAAACTGCTGCATTACGCGACAATTTTCCGCATTTCCTACTAAACCACTGCACCTATTACAACCAAATTTGTTACACATATTCCTTACCGTATTCAGCAGTTGCTGCAGGTTTAAAAATCACACATGACGCATGGTTCACGTCATGAACAATGGGAGTTGCAAGAAACTGCCACATAATGCGACGAGATTTTATAAATACACTACATAAGAATGATATTACTTAGCGACTTACAACAAACTTTAAAGATAATTTCAAACATTTATTAAACTTTTTCTCGGTGACAACCACAGTAAAATGATGAAAAGAAAAAGGCTTCTCGCATACTACTTTCCCGCTATTCATGGAGTAAAACTACTTCGTTCGGTATGATGTTACAGTTTATAATTTCTACACTACAAATTGTAGCCACAGGAAACTTTATAGAGAGTATACACATATATAGCTGAATTCACCTTCGAAATTGTATCACAGTAAGACACATAGTTCATGACATATGGACACAAACAAGAAAGTTCCTGGAAAACCCATCACGTACGATTTTTTATCTATTATCTCTTTACTACTAATTGTCGGGTCCGGTGGTCTTGGGGGAAATCGCTCAAACCGAAGGGTCGCGGGTTCTAAACCCGGTCGTAACTAGGATTTTTTTGTTCTACATTTTAACCCATCCTTCACCTCTCAACGAGTGAGGCGTCGCCAGAAACGACACGTGGATCGGATTCCACGTTAAGCTGTACGTCCCCTTTCCCCGGTTGGATAACTGGGGTGGGCTAGGAACACGCAAGTCGCCGAAGTGGCGTCCAATTGAAAGACTTGCACCACGCCAATGAGCCACACGAAATTGTTATTGTAATAGGCTGGTTGCTGCTAAATGTTGTTCGGTGTAACTCCATCCAGGTACTTTGAATTATTATTAATGCTTCTCCTCTAATCCAGAAAAATAATTGTCCCATGATTCATACAGGCGATGTAAAGAAATATACTACTACTTATAGCTATACAAATGGAAACAGAAAGAATAATGCCACAGTACATAAAATGTATTAAAAGATAAAGAATCCTGACGTACAAACGAATACAAGTGCCGCGGTGGAGTAGCCGAGCGGTCTAAGGCGCCTCCCTGCGGAGCGCGCGGTTGCTCGCCGTCGGAGGTTCGAATTCCCCCTGGGGTATGGTTGTGCGTGTTGTCCTTAGGTTAGTTTACCTTAGTTTAAGTAGTTTGTAAGCTACGGACTGGCGACCATGCAGTTTGGTCCGACTGATTTACAAACATTTCAACAGCACAAGAAACGCAAAGAAGAACAAAAACACAAAAATCAATTTCATCACGGTGATTTATAAAAGAAAAATATTGACACAATTAAACAGAGTTTCCGTAAATCGACTATTAAGCGCGTAGAATAGTCTTTCTGTCAGTAAATACATTAAAATGGAGGTTACACCATCAAATAGATGATAGTAAGAAGGGAAACTATGCTGCATCAGGCATGTACAAAAAAAGCCGTAGAAGTTGTATCAAGTATGACATTTTAAAACATAATTTCGAGAGCATACAAACACTTAAAAGAAAACTGCTTTTGAAACAAACACAAAAGATACTAAACATAAGAACTTTGACATCCACCGAAGCATTAGTATATTACTCAACGTCCCAAAAGTTAGGAAATTAGATTTATTACAAGATATACAGTAACAGCCAATGGAATAAAGTTAAAATAATTTTAAACATTGTTACAGATATTGCTTTCTTTGCACAAATATACCATAACGCCATTTTTCATCTTCAGGCCCTCACATACTGTTTTACTCTTCATACCGCTTATAATATTATATCCACGAAGCTAGTACATATCTGATGGCGGGGTCTACAATTATAGTATTGTACCGTGCTTGAAACTTCGCCTATGCCTCATATTGTACATATCTGTTTCATAATGGCAGCTGGTATACAGCACGTGTTCGGTGACCGCCACAGGGCAAGCACGTATGAGTTGGTATCTGCTGACACCTGGACCTAGGGTAGTGTTCACTGTTCTTATACAGAGCCAAGGAGACCCGACATTGTTTAATTTTTTTATCAGCTCTTTATTTTTCCCATATAACATAGTGACTTTCTGTGACAAGATATAACAAAATTTAAATCCACATACAACAAATACAATGCCAATTATGCTTTAAAAACAACATACATACAGAAAAGAATTTCACACGAAATGTACTATTTTTCTTGATGCTCGTATTTGTTATGGAGTCTTTTTAATAACAGTCTTCTCTTGAACAAAACAAAAATTCAAGACGTCATGATATTTAACCGATACCCAACCTTTCGAAAGCAATTTTCAGCATGTTTCCATACTGTTGTTTTATGATCTCTGTAGTTTTTGCTTTTATGAAATTCACACATCATGTATGAGCGTAATTCTGTAATGTTGTCCGTACCTAATTTGTTTATCACATAGCTGACATACTTGCCTATCAGCCAGTGTATTGCAGTTTTTGATGCCGGATAGTTTGGCAACGTGTGTGGCAATGGTATATTTTATTAAGAGCAGTGGCCTGGAAATTATTGGAAAGGTTGTAATGCTGCGATGGTGTAGTATGATAATGGTGCAATACGCGTATTGGGAAGCCTAAATATGGGCTGTAGCATTTTTTCGGATACTCAAGGCCGACAGCTGATGTCATGCGACAACATCACCGTTGCCGTGCTATACAAATAGTCTCAAATGCGATTTTGAGACTTTGATTGAATTTTGTGAACGGCAGTTTTACTTAAATATTAATTATTTTTATTACGTAAAAGACCCACGTCTAGAATGTTTGAAGCCTGACTTTTGCTGAGTCAATTTTATATTATCCGAAAAACCGATTTGAATGTGATATGATTTGATGTAAGACAAAAAATTTTTTCATGTGTTTCCTTCCGTATCCAAGACAGATATACGTACGTGTGATGTCCTCTGTAGGCGCCTTTAGCCACGACGCATTCAAGAACTAGCGGCCTTGCAGCCTCCCACCATGCCATTTTACCAGTCTTTGATACGAAATGTGCACTGTGAACACATGTATATGTGTTTTCTTACTCTATGCCATGACAATCCACACGTTTATAGCATCTAAAAGGTACGTGTAATAACAACACGTGGGATGACGTTCAACTATTTCAGTTTTATTACTGTTTTATATTTCACATATTTAAGTCTGACAAAGCAGTAAGCAGTGTCATTTGATAGAAGATGTTGATTTAATTTAGCCGAAACTAGAAATTACTAGCATCTCAAAGCGATGTACACAAATAAATTACTTTATCAAAAGAAGTGCAGATACTTAATACCTTGAGATGACCTCCTAAACTGACGTCAGATAATCAGCAGAATACTTTACTCTTACCACACTGCAGGTTGCTTATACATTGCCCGTATTCTATATTTTAAAGCGTCTATGTAAATGAACTTTACATCGAGCTGAAGCGTTTCCTACCCAGTACAAGAGGGGATATAATAAAGTGTAGGGAAGTCATTTCTGAAGGCATTTGTGTGGAGTTTTGCCTTGTACGGGAGTGAAAGTTGGATGATAAATAGTTCAGACAGAAAGACGATAGAGTCGTTTGAAATGTGGTACAAAAGAAAAATGCTGAAGATTAGATGGGTGGAGCGCATAACTAATGAAGAGGTACTGAAGAGAATTGGTGAGAAAAGAAGTGACCAAAAGAAGGGATCGATTAAAGGGATTGTAATTAAAAACATCAAACTATATTTTCCGAATTGGCTGTTAAGAAGTTTTCTAAACTATGCTTCATAGTTAAGGCAGTGTATTTCAGTGATGATTTCTCTGTAGTATCACTGTAAATGCGGACATTGGTATGACAAAAAGTGGTATAATTATGAGTAGCCGAGCGGTCTGAAGCGCAACGAGTCGGATCGCGCGGCCTCCCGTGTCGGAGGTTCGAATCCTTACTGGGGCCTGGATGTTTGTTTTGTCGTTAGAGTAAGTTAGTTAGTGTTTAGGGACTGATGACCCCGCATTTGAGTCCAATAAGCTTTACAATTTCAACATATTTTGACAAAACCGAATTTAAATATTTCTAGGATAATTATTCTGGGCATTATGAGATCGGAAAAAATATTAGCGTCAATGTGGACTCGAACCGATGTCCTTTGCATCTAATTAATAATGAGCAACATTTTTAAATATCTGAATACATTCTGAAACTGGTAGCCTCTCCAAAACGAATATTTTTACGATTAATGAGCGGATGCGGCGGTAAAAAAAAAAAAAACAAAAAAAACCCGCCAGCCGTAGCCCGGACCTACTCGTCTGTCCCGGTAAACCAGTCGAGGAATAGCAGATCCGGGCATGGCCAGCCACCCAGCCACCCTCAATGGTCACAGCCTATTGGTCGCTTTTGTAGTCCGTCTCCTAGAAGTCCAGTGACGTCACACGCATTGTAGTCCAGCTGGCTACACGATTAGCCCGTTTCTAGCGACGACCGCTTGACCACCCAGGTCGCGTCTTCCCACGTCGCAGCTTCAAGCTACCAGGACTGTTGTCGTTACTTTATACGCTGTAATTCGCCTGTGAACTATGATTATTTATTCCAGAATATTTAACACCTAGGTTTTTCCTTTATTTGAGCTAGATTTTTAACATCCAGGCGCACATGCTCTGTTTCTTCTAGCGATATAAAAGAGAATGGTCATTTACTTCCAGATTCCTGTAACAACCCTATTAGGAAAGAAATTATCGGTATTGCAGAGTATTATAAATAGTGCCATTGTAATGTAAACGAAAGTTAAAGGTGACGTGATTGACTACATCTTTATATCACACATTGACATTTATAAATTAAATGTGAAGAAAGGGAAATAACGTGTAGTAATCTAAAGCGTCGACGTAGGACAACAAAAACTGATCAAGCAGATATAAACATTAACTGTTGCTTGGTAATTTCCTTCAAAGGATGATGCCTGGAGCATTGCACCATACATGACAACTCCGAATATCCTTATACGCTTCTCCTCAACTCTCTATGTAAGCCGTATTATATATACAATACATGATCTTTTGCCATCTGGCATCGCAGAATCCTTTTCACTTCATTTTAACTTGATGGATCTATAAAGCCAAAATTATTGCTGTGAATGTTCGTCCCGAAATTCTGTCCGTTTTCACTAAATCCCATAAAGTTATCATAAAATTTAGATTTAACATCGCTCAACCTCTGTAAGTCTTCTCGAACACACGATCTAACTGGGACTAATGTAGCGTAGTGCTCCTAACAGAATATGATTAACTATAGAATGCTCGTTTAGTACTCAAACGGCATCAACTCTAACATACCGGTACTTGTGTATAATTCAGTTACATCTGCAGACACTGCTGAATGTATTCTCTTATCTGTAAAGCTAATTGCAATTTTTTTGTCAGTAAAACCAGGGATGTGATCATGTGGGCAAAGTATTTTATGGAAGCAAAGGATTTCTCGCTAGCTTGATTTATGTTTAGTGTCTTTTCATTCAATATGACAATATAGCCGACTGTTAAACTTCATCCACTGGAATCGCTATTCAAGATGTACTCATGTACCTACAGCCTTGAGTTTACAATGCGTGGTTAGTTTAGTCTTTAGTCCGAAGAATGGTTCGATAAATGTCTGTTAACAACTGTAACCCTCATCGATGTGAACCTTTTTTAAAAACGTTAAGCTACAAATAACAGTGTAATTGAACTGAATGTATATGGGTAAGGAATTCCACAATATATGCAAATTAACCATCAAAGGAAGAAATCGGTAAAGCAGTCCACCAAATAAAAAATGGATAAGCTCCTGTTCTGTACCGTTAGAGAGATGGCTGCCAAGGAGGTGAAGAAGGCCAACGTACACTCCGTGTGCATACCGGGTGGAATCATTCCAGATGTTGGACGGGTCCTTCCGGATGCCATGAAGGGTACGGGGTGCAGCCAACTGCAGGTGGTGGCTCGCGTCGGCACCAATGACGTATGTCGCTTCGGAACTGATGAGATCCTCTCAGGTTTTGAGCGGCTATCTGATGTGGTAAAGACTGCCAGTCTTGCTTGTAAGATGAAAGTTGGGCTCACCATCTGCACCATATTTGACAGGACCGACTGTGGGCCTCTGGTACAGAGCCGAGTGGAGAGTGTGAATCAGAGGCTCAGACGGTTCTGCGACCGTGTAGGCTGCAGATTCCTCGACATGCGCCATCGGGTGGTGGGGTTCCGAGTACCGTTGAATAGGTCAATAGTCCACTATACGCAGGAAGCGGCTACACGGGTAGCGGGGGCTCTGTGGCGTGGACTGGGCGAGTTTTTAGGATAAGGGACTTCGGGTAAAACAAAATGGACAATCTCAAAGGGTGCAGGTCGATCCCAGGAGAAATATATATCTAGGAACTATTGGTATAACAGTTCAGAATTGTCGTAGCTGCGTCGGGAAAATACCAGAACTCCAAGTGTTAATGGAAAGCACCGGAATCCATATCATCATAGGTAGAGAAAGTTGGTTTAAGCCGGAAATAGGTTTAGCAGATGTATTTGCAAAAGCTATGTGTTCAGAAAGGATAGATTAAACAAAATAGGTGGAAGCGTGTTTTTAGCCGTCAAAAGTAGTCTTTCGTGTAGCGAAGTTGAATTTGAATCTGCTTACTATACGCGTCTCTTGGTCTCCCTCTGCGATGTTTACCGCACACACTTCCCCCCAATGCTAAATTCACGATTCCTCGAAGTCTAAGAATGTGTCCTATCAAGCGATCCCCTCTTTTGGTCACTTCTTTTCTCACCAATTCTCTTCAGTACCTCTTCATCAGTTATGCGATCCACCCATCTAATCTTCAGCATTCTTCTTTAGTACCAAATTTCAAACGACTCTATCCTCTTTCTGTCTGAACTATTTATCATCCAACTTTCACTCCCGTACAAGGCAAAACTCCACACAAATGCCTTCAGAAAAGACTTCCCTACACTTGAATCAATATACCATGTTAGCAAATTTCTCTTCTTCAAAAACGCCTTTTTACTATACACCAATCATTATCAACAACATTCACTGCCTAGCATTGTTAGTATGTGACATGGCTTGCTCTCACAAATTTTAATTACTTCATATGGAGAATGGGGCTGTAACAAAGGATCGCAAGAAAAATCAAATCAAGGATCGCTATCTTGTCTGTCTTCTTCTAGTATTTCTACTTCTTACCATCCTACAGGCTGTTGACCTTATGCTTCAACTGATCGCCTTCAGGTCATTTTGGGTCTGCCTCATCTCCGTCGTCCCTGTGGGATCTAATAAAGTGCTCCCTTCACAATGTGTTCATTTGAGCTTCTAAGAGTATGTACTAACTATCTCCTCTTCCCGCTTCTTATTTGCAGATCAATTGGCTTTTAGTTCGTTTTTCCCAGAGTGCTTCGTTGCAGATGACATTTGGCATCCGTATCCCCACGATGTTTTCTTAAGACATTTGTTGATGAATGTCTGCAACATATGGATTAGCTGTTTTGTTCAAATGTTTCTATAGCTTATGGGACTTAACTACGGGGTCACCAGTCCCTAAACTTACAAACTACTTTATGAACTAGCTAAGACTAAAGACGGCACAAATATCCATGGCCGAGGGGGGATTCGAACCCCCGACCGTAGTGGCCGTGCAAACCGTGACTGGAGCGCCTCAGTCCCCTCGGCCACCGCGGCCGGCTTAGCTGTTTTGTCCATCTCCATGTTTCACATCCATATAGAAGCACAGATTTTACTTTACTTTCAAATATCCGCAGTTTGGTCCTCAACGTTACTTTCTACGATCTCCAAATAGAACCAAGAGCTGCAGAAGCACCTTTGGCTTTGTTGATGCGTCTGTTGATGTTCACTGTTGCACCCCCATATGGTGTAATCATGCTTCTAAGATAGCAAAACTGATCCACCCTTCCAATGATTTGGCTGCCAACCGTAAGCTCTGCAGTGTTGTTATCATTTTCCCTCGTGTCTTTTTTCGGTTTTGAACATTAAGTTTCAAGCCGACATCCTTCGCCACATTATTCAGATCTTCTAGATTCTCTTACATGTCGTTGAGGGATAGAAGACAAACTCTAGGTCTTCTAGATGTGTTTCCTTGCTCAATGTCATTTCTCTTATTTTACCCATTGGTTGCATCGTTACAATGTTCAGTACTATATTAAATAGTATCGGCGAGAGCATGCAGCCTCGCTTAACTCCTGTTTTCACAGCTATTGAATGTGAAAGCAGAACGTGATGGTGAAACTGGCACGAGTAATTTTCATATATGTACTTGACGAGGGAAATTATCTTTTGGGGATTTCCAGAAGTTTGCCGTGAGATCCATATTTTTGTTCCAATTATATTGTTGAAGGCCTTTTCAAAGTCTACAAACAGCATGTAGAGCGGCGACTGGTATTCATATAAATGTTCAACTATTATGCTCAAGGTGTTTATTTGGTCAATGCGGGAGCGACCTTTCCTGAATCCTGCTTGTTCTTATTGTCTTGTTTACATGCGTTTTTATTCTATTTAAGATAATTCGCGATTGGGATTGCCGCCAGGCTTATCAATTATCACAAACCGATAATTCTCCTTTTCTCGGGTTGTCAGGAGTGGGTATACAACTTGTGCTCTTCTAGAGGGATCTGCTTTCACTAGCTCTTGATTAATGTTGCTCTGAACTGGAGCTCATCCATTTAGTGGACTGCTTTAGCGATTCTTCCTTGGATGGTGTCTCTACGTTAATTAGCATATCTTGTGGAATTCCTTGCCCATTCACATTCAGTTGGGATACACTTTCAACTGTAGTTTCACTGTTCCGAAAGTTCTCAAAATATTGTTCCACCTCTGCAGTTGGTCTTCTCGGTTTGTGAATAGTTTTCGTTGCTTGTCCGTGATTGGCATATCACCCCCAAATTACTTATTTCACACTTCCTTGGAGATGTTATATAGTGTTTGTTATCGCCTTTTGTTAGTTGCTACCTGCGAGATTATTCATGAAGACTCTCTTATCTTTTACGAAACTTATTTTCCCCATTCTGTTTAATATGCAGAGCTCCTGCAGGATTTCCTTTTCTTCCTTTTCGATAAGGATATTCGGAGCTGTCATGAATGGTGCGATGCTTAAAACATCACACTCTGCAGGCAACCAACAAACACCAACTAACGTTTATACCTACTTGATCAGTTTTTGTTGTCCTACTTCCAAATTTAGATTACTGCCCATTATTTCTCTTCCTTCATATTTAATTTATAAATGTCACGGTAAAGATCAATGTGTCATACAAAGATGTAGACAGCCATGACACTTTTAAATTTCGTTAATGTTTTAATAACTTAATTTATAAGAGGGTTGTTACTAGAAAATGAAACTGAATGACGAAACTTTTATATCGTTAGAAGAAACCGAGCATGTGCGCCTTGATGTCAAAAATTTCCGTAAATTTGAATGAAAAACCTAGGTGTCAAATATTCTGGAATAAATAATCGATGTTGACAGGCGAATTACAGCGTATAAAGTAACGACAACAGTCCTGGTAGCTTGAAGCTGCGACGTGGGAAGACGGGACCTGGGTGGTGGTCAAGCGGGCGTCGTTACAAACGGGCTAATCGTGTAGCCTGCTGGACTACAATGTGTGTCTCGTCACTGGACTGCTAGGTGACGGACCACAAAAGCGACCAATAGGCTGTGACCATTGAGGGTGGGTGGGTGGCTGGCCATGCCCGGACCTGCTATTCCTCGACTGGTTTACCGGGACAGACGAGTAGGTCCGGGCTACGGCTGGCTGGTTTTTTTTTTTTTTTTTTATCGCCGCATCCGCACATTAATCGTAAAAAATAATCGTTATGGTGATTCTCCCAGTTGTGGAATGTATTGTGATATTTTGGAAATGTTGCTAATTAGTAATTAGAGGAAAAAGACAACCGTTCGAGCCCACAATGATGCTAATATTTTTTCCGATCTCATAATGCCCAGAATAATTTTCCCATGAATAATGAAATTCTGTTTCGTCATTTTGACATAATAATTTCGACAATTATAATGATACCTCATTTTGTCATAAATATGTCTATGATTAGAGTTATACTGCAGAAATATATTCTTCGCTGTAATGGAGTTAGCAAAGAAGCGCTGAAATTCACTGTGTTATTCTTGAAGCAGATATTAGAAAAGGTAGTTAGATACTTTCAATTACAACACTTTATTAGAATAAATTCCCCCTTGTAATGGGAAGGAAACGCTTCAACTTGTTGTACAGTATATTTACAGAGACGCTTTAAAATAGTGAAAGTGGAGAAAATATAAGGATTCTGGAGGGTGGTAGGAGTCAAGTATTCTGCTAATTATATGACATGGTCAGCTTAAGAGATTACCTGAATGTATTAAGTATCTGCACTTGTTTTTAGAAGGTAATTTATTTGTGTACATCGCTTTGAGATGCCTAGTATTACCACTTTCGGTGAAATTATAGACTCTGACCATAACTTGTTAGTCATGAACTGTAGGCTGAAACTGAAAAAACTGCAGAAAGGTAGGGAAATAAGGAGAGGGGACTTAGATAAATTGAAGGAACGTGAAGTTCTGGAGGAATTCAGAGGGAGATTTAGGCATCAATTGACAGAATCAGGGGGAAATAAAACTGTAGAAGAGGAATGGGTAGCATTGAGAGATGAAATAGTGAAGGCAGCAGAGAACAAAATAGGTATAAAGGCAAGACCTACAAAAAATCCTTGGATATCACAGGAAATACTAGATTTAATTGATGAAAGGAGAAAATATAAAAATGCAGTAAATGAAACAGGCAAAATGGAGTACAGACGACTAAAAATGAGATAGACAGGAAGTGCAAAATGGCTAAGCAGGAGTGGCTGGAAACCAAATGCAAGACAAGACTATTTGAACTGGTGTGTAGGATGTATGAGACAGGCGAAATGCCCTCAGACTTTAAGAAAAATGTAATAATCCCCATTCCAAAGAAATCAGGCGCAGACAGGTTAATAAGTCATGGTTGCAAAATTTTAACACGAATTAACTACAGGAGAATGGAAAAGCTGGTAGAAGCTGACCTCGGGGAAGATCAGTTTGGATTCAGGAGGAACATAGGAACCCGGGAGGCAATACTCACTTTACGTCTTATCTTAGAAGATAGATTAAGGAAAGGCAAACCTACATTTTTAGCTTTTGTAGATTTAGAGAAAGCTTGTGACAATGTTGACTGGAATAGACTCTTTCAAATTCTGAAGTCAGCAGGGGTAAAATACAGGGATAGGAGAGTTATTTACAACTTGTACAAGGGCCAGACCGCAGTTATTAGACTCGAATGGCATGAAAGGGAAGCACCAATTGGGAAGGGTTGTAGCCTTTCTCCGATACTATTCAATTTGTACATCGAGCAGGCGGTGAAGGAAAGCAAGGAAACATTTGGAATAGTGATTAAAGTTCAGGGGGAAGAAATAAAAACATTGCGTTTTGCTGATGACATTGTAATTCTGTCAGAGACAGCAAAGGACCTGGAAGAGCAGTTGAATGGAGTGGACAGTGTGTTGAAGAGAGCGTATAAAATGAACATTAACAAGAGCAAAACAAAAATAATGGAATGCGGTCTTAGAAAATGATGCTGAAAGAAATAGATTAGGTAATGAAACAATGAAGGTGGTAGATAAGTTTTGTTACTTGGGTGGTAAAATAACATGTGATGGTTGCAGTACAGAGGATATAAAATGCAGAATGGCAATGTGAAGAAAAGCATTTTTGAAAAAGAGAAATTTGCTAACATCGAATATTAATTTAAGTGTAAGGAAGTCTTTTCTGAAGGCATTTGTGTGGAGTGTTGCCTTGTACGGTAGTGAAACATGGACGATAAGCAGTGTGGACAGGAAGAGGATAGAGGCTTTTGAAATGTGGTGCTACAGAAGAATGCTGAAGATTAGGTGGGTGGATCGCGTAACTAATGAAGAGGTACTGAACAGAATTTGTGAGAAAAGGAACTTTTGGCATACCCTGACTAAGAGAAGGGATCGCTTGGTAGGACACATTCTTAGACATCGAGAAATCGTAAATTTAGCATTGGGGTAAAAACCGCAGAGGGAGACCAAGAGACGCGTATAGTAAGCAGATTCAAGTGGATGTGGGTTGTCGTTCTTATGAGGAGATGAAAAGGCTTGCTCAGGATAGAGTAGGGTGGAGAGCTGCATCAAACCAGTCTCCGGACTGAAGACCATAACAAGAACAAATCATCATCTTCGATCACATGATACTCATTACTGCTGACGGTAAATTTGTGAAATATGATACGGTAATGAAATTTAAATAGAATTGAAATTGTACGAGGCGACAACATAACATTTCTGGCGTAATTACACTTACCTTTTAGATGCCACAAACGTGACTGTCTTGTCATATAGTAGCTTCAGGGTTATGTTCGGGAAGGAATTGTTCCATCGCTTGAGGTTGACCCTGCAAACAGATATGTACTACTTTTTTGGATATAATATTATAAGCAGTATGAAAAAAACATGTGAAGTTCTGAAGTTGAAAAATGGCTTTATGGTATATTTGCGCAAACAACGGAAGATCTGAAACTAAGAAAGATAACTTCTTTTCATTGAACAAAGTTGAAATATATAATTGATGAAAATCCATTACATTAATAAAAATTCTGTCTGGTGATAGAGAACATGTACAGGCCAGGAATGATAAAATAAATTCAACCTTCGCGGAACACTTACACCAAAATCAACGTAAAATCACAACCAGAAACACAGATATGGAAATCAGAAAAATAAACAACAAGGAACACCCTCATATCTTACAAGAAAACTACCATATCGAAAAACTATAACTGAAGATAAACATTTCATAAATGACCAAATCTTCCAGGAAAACCATACACTCACCAAGTTAATGACACAACAATAAACATGAATACAAAACCACACTCCTACCCTTACAAACAGTAACCACTAAAAAAAAAATTAAGGTGAAGTGAAAACAAGTGAAACGTAAAAATGTGACAAAAACAAAAATAGGCAACATTTGCCGAGTGTAAACAAAGACCTACATTGCAAATCAACTAACCTCAGCCGACAAGGTGGAAAAATAAGAGAAAGGTAAAACTGTGAAATAATATGTAAAAACTCGTAGTTTACAGAACTGCAGGAGACGCTTTATCAATAAAAAGAGAAACGCGTCTGGTGTAATAAAATCGTCCCGATTGTCCTCAACATCAGACCTGAAAGCTAGTATAATTATTCAGAAATGCATATGTTCCCAGCGACATTCTGCATTTTATATCTGCTCTAGTCAGGCATCATTTTATTTTACTGACCAAACAATTACTATCTTTATTGTCTCGTTTTAAAATCTAGTTCCCTCAACATCATCAGAGTTAATTCGATGACATTCAATTACCCCTGTTTTACTCTTGTTAATCTTCAACTTTTACAATTGTTTCTATGCACTGTCCACTCATTTGAATTGAGTCCACTGCAGACTATGACGGAATTACATAACCATTGGCAAATCTCAAAGTTTTTACTTCATCTTATTGAAATTTAGTTCTCCTTACAAATTTCTTATGTCTTTCTTCACAGCTTGCTCAATGTACACACTGAACAATGCTGGAGAAAGGCTAGAAAGATCTTACTCCCTTCCCAAGCCTTGCTCCCCTTTCATTGGACTCTTATTAATGCAGTCTAGTTTTTGTACAATGGTTGCTTGTACAAGCTTACGTCTGCTACCTTTAGAATTTGCTAAAGTGTAATCCAGTCAACATTATCAAAAACTTCCACCAAATGTACAATAGATATCAATTTAGATTTGCCTTTCCTTAACCTATTTCTATGATAAATCGTCAGGTGTGTATTGCTTTATGTGTTCCTAGTTTTTCTTAAAATAAAACTGATCTTCGCTGAGAACTTTCTATTCTTGTCTAAATGTTCAGGGTTAGAATTTTTCAGACATTTAGTATATAAAAATGATGTTTGACGAGGGCATACCGGAGAATATAAGATTGTTTTTATTTTTATATTCGTAACAAAGTTTTCAACATCTATGCTTCAAAGTAAAGGCAGTGAATTTCAGTGATGATTTCTCTGTAGTATCACTGTAAATGCGGACATTATTATGAGAAGCCGACCGGTCTGAAGCGCAACGACTCGGATCGCGCGGCCTCCCGTGTCGGAGGTTCGAATCCTTACTGGGGCTTGGATGTTTGTTTTGTCTTTAGTGTAAGTTAGTTAGTGTTTTGTGTTACAATTTCAACATATTTTGACAAAACCGAATTTAAATATTTCTACGATAATTATTCTGGGCATTATGAGATCGGAAAAAATATTAGCGTCAATGTGGACTCGAACCGATGTCCTTTGCATCTAATTACTAATGAGCAATATATTTAAATATCTGAATACATTCTGAAACTGGTAGCCTCTCCAAAACGAATATTTTTACGATTAATGAGCGGATGCGGCGGTAAAAAAACCCGCCAGCCGTAGCCCGGACCTACTCGTCTGTCCCGGTAAACCAGTCGAGGAATAGCAGGTCCGGGCATGGCCAGCCACCCACCCACCCTCAATGATCAGCGCCTATTGGTCGCTTTTGTGGTCCGTCACCTAGCAGTCCAGTGACGTCACACACATTGTAGTCCAGCTGGCTACTCGATTAGCCCGTTTGTAGCGACGCCCGCTTGACCACCCAGGTCCCGTCTTCCCACGTCGCAGCTTCAAGCTACCAGGACTGTTTTCGTTACTTTATACGCTGTAATTCGCCTGTGAAGATCGATTATTTATTCCAGAATATTTAACACCTAG
This sequence comes from Locusta migratoria, assembly GCA_026315105.1. Taxonomy (NCBI): domain Eukaryota; kingdom Metazoa; phylum Arthropoda; class Insecta; order Orthoptera; family Acrididae; genus Locusta; species Locusta migratoria. The sequence continues at coordinate 8,649,925 of CM048747.1, forward strand.
GTTTTTCCTTCATTTAGCTAGATTTTTAACATCCAGGCGCACATGCTCGGTTTCTTCTAGCGATATAAAAGAGAATTGTTATATACCTTCAGTTTCCTATAACACCCCTATTGGGAAAAAAATTATCGGTATTGCAGAGTATCATAAATAGTGCCATTGTAATGTAAACAAAAGTTAAAGGTGTCGTGATTGACTACATCTTTACATCACACACTGACATTTATAAATTAAATATGAAGAAAGAGAAAAAATGTGTAGTAATCTAAAGCGTCGAAGTAGGACAACAAAAACTGATCAAGCAGATATAAACATTAACTGTTGCTTGGTAATTTCCTTTAAAGGATGATGCCTAGAGCATTGCACCATACATGACAACTCCAAATATCCTTATACGCTTCTCCTCAACTCTCTATGTAAGCCGTATTATATATACAGTACATGATCTTCTGCAAACTGGCATCGCAGAATCCTTTTCACTTCATTTTTACTTGATGGATCTATAAAGCCAAAATTATTGCTGTGAATGTTCGTCCCGAAATTCTGTCCGTTTTCACTAAATCACATGAAGTTATCATATAAATTAGATTTTACATCGCTCAACCTTTGTAAGTCTTCTCGAACACACGATGTAACTGGGACTAAAGTAGCGTAGTGCTCCTAACAGAATATGATGAACTATAGAATGCTCGTTTAGTACTCAAACGGCATCAACTCTAACATACCGGTACTTGTGTATAATTCAGTTACATCTGCAGACACTGCTGAATGTATTCTCTTATCTGTAAAGCTAATTGCAATTTTTTATCAGTAAAACCAGGGATGTTATCATGTGGGAAAAGTATTTTATGGAAGCAAAGGATTTCTCGCTAGCTTGATTGATGTTTAGTGTCTTTTCATTCAATATGACAATACTGCATTCATGTAACTGCGCAGACTATCAAACTTCATCCACTCGAATTGCTGTTCAAGATGTAATCTTGTACCTACAGCCTGGAGTTCACAATGTGGCGTTTGTTTGGTCTTTAGTCCGAAGAATGATTCGATAAATCTCTGTTAATAACGGTAACTCATATCCAGGTGAACCTTGTTTAATAATCATATTATGATCTCTCTCTCCCATCATTACTCCCCATCTTTCCCCCTAATACTAAACTGACTATTCTTTGGAGGTCATGTTAAGTAGTCAGAGGATGCGTATGTAGCAAGTGCTGTAATGTCATTTTTATAAATTTGCAATTATCAACCAGTTTCGTTGGCCATGGCATCGTCTTCAGTACCTACATTTAAAATGAATTAAATTGAATGAGTTACATAAAAACCGTAATACAGATATGCCGTACTACAATGTAAGTATATAACATAATATTAAAACATTTATGTTAAAGGTCGGTAGGGCTTGGATACAAATCATTAAGGAAATAGAAAAACACAGACTCATATGCATCAGGTACAACGAAACTAGAGAATCAACTGTCAATTATTATTAATGAATGGTCGGAAGAAATACTTTAATGAAAAACTATACAATACAGTAATTGTAATGGGCAGGGTAATGTTAAATATATAGACTTTATTGTTTTAAAAATTGTTGTTGTCATACTTGAAAAAAATCTCTGACCACACTTGTGGTGTAATACAGCAGAGGAGGGAGAAAACACTCCGGGTAAATTGCGCACAGAATGGAAAAGGAAGAAAAGGAAATCCTGCAGGAGCTCTGCATATTAAACAGAATGGGGAAAATGAGTTTCGTAAAAGATAAGAGAGTTTTCATGAATAATCTCGCAGAGAAGGCAGAGGCAGCAACCAACAAAAGGCGATAACAAACACTATATAACATCTCAATGGAACTGTCAAATAAGAAATTTGGGGGTGATATGCCAATCAAGGACAAGCAAGGAAAACTATTCACAAACCGAGAAGACCCAGTGCAGAGGTGGAACAATATTTTGACAACTTTCTGAAAAGTGAAACTATTATTTTGTCAAGTAGGCTCAACTACATAGATCGTGTATAAAACACTATAATATGACGCGTTTCAAGGGTCAAGCCCTCATCATCAGATAAAATATACAAGAATCTTTAAAACTCGAGACAAATAAAATCTAAAACGTAATAAAAGAAAACGTGGTTACTTCCCTTGTAACCGTGTGTCCGTAGAAAGCTCAGCATACTGTGCTTTGTCAATATTAAAAATAGTCCCCAGTACTGGCGGTGCATAGCACTAGTTAAGCGCACCGAGTCAACAACACGAGTGGGGCTCACGTATGAACATGAAAACAAAGACCTCTAAATGCCAAATCATCCACAAGGCAGTGGATACATTCGGGTGTACAGTAAGACAGAGGTTGGAATTTAAAATAAACGACTTTTGTTATAATAGGTCCACAAAGTTTTTAAAAAAGCTGTATGCATTGCCTTGAACTTGTTCATTTAATGAAACATCCCTTTTTGCGTTTTGTATTGTAATCTCTAGCTGTTCTGGCAGATCTAACTTTCTTCCCTTATCCTGTTTATGTAAAATCTTCAGGTCATCTTCAATATGCTTTAATGGGTGGCCAGTTTCGCGAATATGTGTAGCTACAGCGGACTTATCAAAATTGTTAAGTCGGAAGGCGTCCACGTGTTCCTTGTACCTAACTTTAAACGATCTACCGGTCTGACCAATATAGCTGGCATTGCAACTACTACACTGTATCTTATAAACCCCTGCTTTGTCATATTTACCAGTCTTTTGGTTTAAGTTATTTCGTAATTTATGATGTAACGTATTATTAGTTTTAAAAGCAGCTTCTACTTTAAAAGGTTTTAGTATGTTGGCCACTTTCTGAGACAGATTACCAAAATATGGAACCATTACCCTCTTGATATTATCTGTGCCATTTTTATATGATTTCGCACGTTGTTTCTTTCGTATTAGGTTATTAACTACGTTTTCTTGGTAACCATTCGCCTTAGCAAGCTGTCTTATAATGTTAAATTCAGCGGTTCTGTCTTTTTCATTCATTGGAACTTTTAAGGCTCTATCGACGAAACAGCGTAGGGCAGAAAGTTTTTGGCCATTAGGGTGACAAGAGCTGCTATGTATTAGAAGGTCGGTAGTTGTAGGTTTCCTATATACTTTAAATACGTGTCTGCCATCCTGCTTCGTAATGTTAAGGTCAAGGAACTGAAGTGTGCCATCCTTCTCTTGTTCAACGGTAAATTCGATTTTCTCATGTAGGCTGTTAAATTTATTAACTATTCCACTAATTTCAGTTTCACCTCCATCTATCAATAGCAAAGTATCGTCAACGTAGCGTTTATAATATAAGATTTTATCAACTGGATGCTGCATATTTGTGAAAAGCCGGTTTTCCAGGTTATTAATAAAAATGTCTGCTATTGTTCCTGAAATACTTGAACCCATAGCCAGTCCATTCTTTTGTATATAAAATTTCCCGTTAAAGGTAAAATAGTTATATTTCAGAATAAACTGAAGTAGGTCAACGATTTCTTGCTGAGATAGTCTCTTGTGTTTAAGTATGTTTGCTTTAATCAACTCGATGGCCTCGTCAACCGGAACATTTGCATATAAATTTTTAATATCAAGAGACATAAGGTGGGATGTATCTGCTATAGGCTTATCTTTAATCTCATTGATCAACGTAGTGTTGTTGCTAACTGAAAAATTATCCCCAAATACATAAAACTCCTTTAAAATTTTATCGAGTTTTTTCGTAATTTTGCATAGGGGGCCCTTCAATGAATTTACGATAGGTCTAATAGGATGCCCATTTTATGGACCTTTAATTGCGATCTTAGTCGAGGAGCTGTGGGATTCATGACGTAACATTGAAATTTCTCTTTTTCGGTCAATAGGAAAGACGTCCTTTTAAGCAACTGTTTTAACTCTGCCTGTACCTTTTTAGTTGGATCTTTAGCTATTTCTGTCACACCGTTTTCAGAAAAGAACTGTAGTGTTTTATTAATATATTGTTCTTCACTAACGATAACAGTAGTATTGCCCTTATCGGCCTTAGTAACGATCGCTTTATTAGAGATGAGCTTATCGTTAATGGAGGTTACGGTTTTGTGATCACTGTTATTATGCGTACTGTTACAGGATTTATTCGTTTTGGCTATGATGGCGTTAGCTAGTTTATATCCCACGTGTCCTTTTTCATTTTCATTCAGTTTAGCAACATCTACCGCCATTTTAGACGCTACGATAAGTTCTTTTACAGTATTATCATTTAGGCTAGGTTGCACGTTAAATTTAAGACCTGTGTTCAGCAGCCTTAACTCTTCATCGTTAAAAGAGATGTCAGTTTCATTAACGACTCTGGGGTAAAACTGAAAATTGTCTACATTTTGCGCGTTGCTTACTCTACAGTCAATTTGTCTCATCAGCTTTTTTAGTTTCTGATCCTGCCTACTTTTTAAATTGAGAAATTCGACCTGTAGTTGTTCATCAAGTTCGGATTTAACCGTATCCCATACGTCATTGTGTACCGCACTGGCTGCTTCTAAATGCGCCTTAAGTAATTGCCCACTAATACATTCATCTACAAATGTCTTAAGAAAACATCATGGGGATACGGATGCCAAATGTCATCTGCAACGAAGCACTCTGGGAAAAACGAACTAAAAGCCAATTGATCTGCAAATAAGAAGCGGGAAGAGGAGATGGTTAGGACATACTCTTAGAAGCTCAAATGAACACATTGCGAAGGGAGCACTTTATTAGATCCCAAAGGGACGACGGAGATGAGGCAGACCCAAAATGACCTGGAGGCGATCAGTTGATGCATAAGGTCAACAGCATGTAGGATGGTCAGAATTGGAAATACCATAAGAAGACAGACAAGATAGCGATCCTTGATTTGATTTTTCCAGGAAAGCCAAAACAGTCTTGGTCCAACCCGCCACTGCCCACACCGAAACTAAGTTTATTGTGCGGTTTGATTTGATTTGATTTTTCTAGCGATCCTTTGTGCAGCCAAATTCTCCATATGAAGTAATTAAAATTTGTGAGAGCAAGCCATGCTACATACTAACAATGCTAGGCAGTGAATGTTGTTGATAATGATTGGTGTATAGTAAAAAGGCGTTTTAGAAAAAGAGAAATTTGCTAACATGGTATATTGATTCAAGTGTAGGGAAGTCTTTTCTGAAGGCATTTGTGTGAAGTGAAAGTTGGATGATAAATAGTTCAGACAGAAAGAGGATAGAGTCGTTTGAAATATGGTACTAAAGAAGAATGCTAAAGATTAGATGGGTGGATCGCATAACGAATGAAGAGGTACTGAAGAGAATTGGTGAGAAAAGAAGTGACCAAAAGAAGGGATCGATTGGGAGGACAGAATGTTGGCATCGAGAAATCGTAAATACGTGTTTGCAATCAGACTGCGTTTCTTTGAACCTTTCTGCTACTCTATCGTCAGAGTCAGAAGCCCGGTAACAGCAAGCAATTATTAACTTCTTATGTTACAACTTCTACTCATAATTGCTCACAGGAACCATTAACTTCAACTTCGCTACACGAAAGACTACTTTTGACGGCTACAAACACGCTTCCACCTATTTTGTTTAATCTATCCTTTCTGAACACAGAATTTTTCAGATACTTCCACTAAACCTATTTCCGGCTTAAGCCACCTTTATAGATCCATCAAGTAAAAATGAAGTGAAAAGGATTCTGCGATGCCATTTTGCAGAAGATCATGTACTGTATATATAATACGGCTTACATAGAGAGTTGAGGTGAAGCTTATAAGTATAAACGGAGTTTTCATGTATGGTGCAATGCTCTAGGCATCATCCCTTGAAGGAAATTACCAAGCAACAGTTAATGTTTATATCTGCTTGATTAGTTTTTGTTGTCCTACATTATTTCTCTTTCTTCATATTTAATTTATAAATGTCAATGTGTGATATAAAGATGTAGTCAATCACGACACCTTTAACTTTCGTTTACATTACAATGGTACTATTTATAATACTCTGCAATACCGATAATTTTTTTCCTAATAGGGTTGTTACAGGAAACTGAAAGTAAATGACCATTCTCTTTTATATCGCTAGAAGAAACCGAGCATGTGCGCCTGGATGTTAAAAATCTAGCTCAAATAAAGGAAAAACCTAGGTGTTAAATATTCTGGAATAAATAATCGATCTTGACAGGCGAATTACAGCGTATAAAGTAACGACAACAGTCGTGGTAGCTTGAAGCTGCGACGTGGGAAGCCGGGATCTGGGTGGTCAAGCGGGCGTCGCTACAAACGGGCTAATCGAGTAGCCAGCTGGACTACAATGTGTGTGACGTCACTGGACTGCTAGGTGACGGACCACAAAAGCGACCAATAGGCGCTGATCATTGAGGGTGGGTGGGTGTCTGGCCATGCCCGGATCTGCTATTCCTCGACTGGTTTACCGGGAAATACGGGTAGGTCCGGGCTACGGCTGGCGGATTTTTTTTACCGCCGCATCCGCTCATTAATCGTAAACATATTCGTTTTGGAGAGGCTACCAGTTTCAGAATGTATTCAGATATTTAAAAATGTTGCTCATTAGTAATTAGATGCAAAGGACATCGGTTCGAGTCCACATCGACACTAATATTTTTTCCGATCTCGTAATGTCCAGATAATTTCCCAGAAATATTTAAATTCGGTTTTGTCAATATATGTTATAATTGTAAAGCTTATTGGACTCAAATGCGGGGTCATCAGTCCCTAAACACTAACTAACTTACACTAAAGACAAAACAAACATCCAAGCCCCAGTAAGGATTCGAACCTCCGACACGGGAGGCCGCGCGATCCGACTCGTTGCGCTTCAGACCGCTCGGCTACTCATAATTATACCACTTTTTGTCATACCAATGTCCGCATTTACAGTGATACTACAGAGAAATCATCACTCAAATTCACTGCCTTAACTTTGAAGCATAGATTAGAAAACCTCGGAAAATATAGTTAGATGATTTTAATTACAATACTTTATTAGAATATATCCCCTCTTGTAATGGGAAGGAAACGCTTCAGCTCGATGTATAGTTTATTTACATAGACGCTTTAAAATATAGAATACGGGCAATGTATAAGCAACCTGCAGTGTGGTAGGAGTAAAGTATTCTGCTGATTATCTGACGTCAGTTTAGGAGGTCCTCTCAAGGTATTAAGTATCTGCACTTCTTTTGATAAAGTAATTTATTTGTGTACATCGCTTTGAGATGCTAGTAATTTCTAGTTTCGGCTAAATTAAATCAACATCTTCTATCAAATGACACTGCTTACTGCTTTGTCAGACTTAAATATGTGAAATATAAAACAGTAATAAAACTGAAATAGTTGAACGTCATCCCACGTGTTGTTATTACACGTACCTTTTAGATGCTATAAACGTGTGGATTGTCATGGCATAGAGTAAGAAAACACATATACATGTGTTCACAGTGCACATTTCGTATCAAAGACTGGTAAAATGGCATGGTGGGAGGCTGCAAGGCCGCTAGTTCTTGAATGCGTCGTGGCTAAAGGCGCCTACAGAGGACATCACACGTACGTATATCTGTCTTGGATACGGTAGGAAACACATGAAAAAAATTTTTGTCTTACATCAAATCATATCACATTCAAATCGGTTTTGCGGATAATATAAAATTGACTCAGTAAAAGCTAGGCTGCAAACAGTCTAGAGGTGGGTCTTTTACGTAATAAAAATAATTAATATTTGAGTAAAACTGCCGTTCATAAAATTCAATCAAAGTCTCAAAATCGCATTTGAGACTATTTGTATAGCACGGCAACGGTGATGTTGTCGCATGACATCAGCTGTCTGCCTTGAGTATCCGAAAAAATGCTACACGCCCATATTTAGGCTTCCCAATACGCGTATTGCACTATTATCATACTACACCATCGCAGCATTACAACCTTTCCAATAATTCCCAGGCCAAGGCTCTTAATAAAATATACCATTGCCACACACGTTACCAAACTATCCGGCATCAAAAACTGCAATACACTGGCTGATAGGCAAGTATGTCAGCTATGTGATAAACAAGTTAGGTACGGACAACATTACAGAATTACGCTCATACATGATGTGTAATTTCATAAAAGCAAAAACTACAGAGATCATAAAAAACAGTATGGAAACATGCTGAAAATTGCTTTCGAAAGGTTAGGTATCGGTTAAATATCATGACGTCTTGAATTTTTGTTTTGTTCAAGAGAAGAATCTTATTAAAAAGACTCCATAACAAATACGAGCATCAAGAAAAATAGTACATTTTGTGGGAAATTCTTTTCTGTATGTATGTTGTTTTTAAAGCATAATTGGCATTGTATTTGTTGTATGTGGATTTAAATTTTGTTATATCTTGTCACAGAAAGTCACTATGTTATATGGGAAAAATAAAGAGCTGATAAAAAAATTAAACAGTGTCGGGTTTCCTTGGCTCTGTATAAGAACAGTGTATACTACCCTAGGTCCAGGTGTCAGCAGATACCAACTCATACGTGACTTATCTGTGGCGGTCACCGAACACGTGCTGTATACCAGCTGCCATTATGAAACAGATATGTACAATATGAGGCATAGGCGAAGTTTCAAGCACGGTACAATACTATAATTGTAGACCCTGCCATCAGATACGTACTTTTGTGTCCCTGCCTCGTCGCCGCTTTTGTGTCTCAGTTCCGTGGTAGGTGTCGGTGGCCGAGTGGAATGAGACCGACACAGGAATAAAAAAAGCACGCTGGTGCAGGTACGGAGGGGAGCAGCCAGAAACTAGAAACACTAGAGTAAATTAGAACGAGATATATATTGAACAGAATTTATACAATACTTAACTTTTAAATAGTACTGCAGAAGGCTGATACATAGTTGAGCTAGAGTCCTGCCTAGTGCCTAGCTGATAGCAAAGTCTTCACTGGTGCCTATCAGATTCCGAAGTGTTCGCTGGTTGCTATCTCAGTTCCAAGTGAACGATGTCGTTCAGTGGTGGCCACGAGCGGAGCTCCAGCAGAGGGCGCTCGTGGTTGTCGTCGTAAGAACGCCGCGCCGTGCGTGCATGGCGGCGCGCGGCGAAAGTAGGTGGCGCGCACTTTGTACTTGTGCGACACCACACCCCTCCCCCCCAAACCGCCGCGCCGTCGTGACGTAGGGCTGAGGGCCAAGGCGACGGCACTGGGAGGAGGGCCTGGGCGGGGGCGTTACTGGTGGGACGGGCGTCGTAGCTGAGGCTGGGATCGAGACGCCGTCCGCGCCCCGGTATACACCTTGCGATCCGCCAGAAAACCCGCGAAAACCAGCGGAAGGGCGCCCGCCCCCGCTCAGAGGCTGCAGGTCATCTTCTGAGGTGCGTGGCCCAAGTTGGGGGGGGGGGGGGGCGCACGGTCCCGGAGTCCCTCTCGGTGACGCTGTCATCTGCGGCGGCGACAGCGGCGGCGACGACTGCGTCGGAGGTACGTCGACGTCCATAGGGATCTCGTAGTCTAGGGACGAACGATGTGGCTGTGCTCCCTGGCGGTGAACTGGGTCTGGAATCAAGAAACCAGAGACAGGATCGCGCGGCCTGTGCAGGCGCAATTGGTTTGCGTGGCGCCGCAGCTCCGACCCTGTGGAAGAACGTACAACATACATATTGCGACCGAGCACGCGCTGAATTAACACTGTGGCTTTGCATTTCTACATCTTCTAAGTCAAAAGTATCATGCGCATCTATAAGCTGCAGTACACTGTCTAATGAGGGGTCAGACTGTTTCAGAATTGCTGCTGTAATTCTGGGGTCCTGAATAATCTGTGTAATCGCATCCCTCAACATCACGTCACTATACGAAAGTCCACAAGAGCAAGTAAATTTACATTTGCGGGTTAAGCCCTTCAATTCCGTAATCCACTCTTGGTATGACTGCTGCGGTAATTTTTTAAGTCTGAAAAATCGGTACCGTGCCGCAGCTACGAGAACTTTTCTCTCATAATGAGCATTTAGTGCCTCTACTATTTGTTCAAAGTCTACATCACGAGGAGATACGTCGGGGAAAAGTTTTTTCAGTAACACGAAGGTGTTGGTGCCCACCACAGATAATAGCAGATGCTTCACTTTCTGACCTGTAATTTGATGAGCCGCGACGAGTTCTTGAAACTGTGCGGAGTAGTCGCTCCATTCTTCCTCACGTTCGTTGTACTGGCGAAACGTAGGAAGCGTTGCGGCGGCAGGTGTGGGCTGCTGAAGCGGCGGCTGTTGTTGTTGGTTAGCTGCTTGCCCTGTGAGCTGGGCCACAGCCTGCAGGAGCTGTGTTATTTGCGCTGTCTGTAACTGAATAATTTCCATTAAGTTTGGGTTCGGGGTAGTGGCCATGCTGACCGATTAGGCGCCGCGCATAAAAGTAACTTATAACAAAATACAAATGCAATATGAAAGAGGACGCTCTGCAACAAAAAATCCACAAAACACGTAACTGAATATGTTCCCCCAAAAATCTTATAATAAGGGCGGGTGGGCGGGAGCAATTTCTGCGTGCTCCGACTGCTGCTGTCTGGCTGCTGGTCCAAGGTTCGTATATACTCCTCGTCGCCACTTTTGTGTCCCTGCCTCGTCGCCGCTTTTGTGTGTCAGTTCCGTCGTAGGTGTCGGTGGCCGAGTGGAATGAGACCGACACAGGAATAAAAGTAGCACGCTGGTGCAGGTACGGAGGGGAGCAGCCAGAAACTATAAACACTAGAGTAAATTAGAACGAGATATATATTGAACAGAATTTATACAATACTTAACTTTTAAATAGTACTGCAGAAGACTGATACATAGTTGAGCTAGAGTCCTGCCTAGTGCCTAGCTGATAGCAAAGTCTTCACTGGTGCCTATCAGATTCCGAAGTGTTCGCTGGTTGCTATCTCAGTTCCAAGTGAACGATGTCGTTCAGTGGTGGCCATGAGCGGAGCTGCAGCAGAGGGCGCTCGTAGCTGTCGTCGTAAGAATGCCGCGCCTTGCGTGCATGGCGGCGCGCGGCGAAAGTAGGTGGCGCGCACTTTGTACTTGTGCGACACCACATGTACTAGCTTCGTGGATATATTATTATAAGCAGTTTCTTTTATAAATCACCGTGATGAAATTGATATTTGTGTTTTTGTTCTTCTTTGCGTTTCTTGTGCTGTTGAAATGTTTGTATATCAATCGGACCATACTGCATGATCGCCAGTCCGTAGCTTACAAAGCACTTAAACCAAGGTAAACTAACCTAAGGACAACAGGCACAACCATACCCCAGGGGGAATTCGAACCTCCGACGGCGAGCAACCGCGCGCTCCGCAGGGAGGCGCCTTAGACCGCTCGGCTACTCCACCGCGTCACTTGTGTTCGTTTGTACGTCAGGATTCTTTATCTTTTAATACATTTTATGTACTGTGGCATTATTCTTTCTGTTTCCATTAGTATAGCTATATGTAGTAGTATATTTCTTTACATTACCTGTATGAATCATGGGACAATTATTTTTCCGGATGAGAGGAGAAGCATTAATAATAATTCAAAGTACCTGGATGGAGTTACTCCGAACAAGATTTAGCAGCAACCAGCCTATTACAATAATAATTTCGTGTGGGTCATTGGCCTGGTGCAAGTCTTTCAATTGGACGCCACTTCGGCGACTTGCGTGTCCCTAGCCTACACCAGTTATCCAACCGGGGAAAGGGGACGTACAGCTTAACGTGGAATCCGTACCACATGTCGTTTCTGGCGACTCCTCACTCGTTGAGAGGTGAAGGATGGGTTAAAATGTAGAACAAAAAAAATGCGAATTACGACCGGGTTTAGAACCCGCGACCCTTTGGTTTGAGCGATTTCCCCCAAGACCACCGGACGCGACAATTAGTAGTAAAGACGTAATAGATAAAAAATCGTACGTGATGGGTTTTCCAGGAACTTTCTTGTTTGTGTCCATATGTCATGAACTATGTGTCTTACTGTGATACATTTTCGAAGGTGAATTCAGCTATATATGTGTATACTCTCTGTAAAGTTTCCTGTGGCTACAATTTGTAGTGTAGAAATTATAAACTGTAACATCATACCGAATGAAGTAGTTTTACTCCATGAATAGCGGGAAAGTAGTAAGCGAGAAACCTTTTTCCTTTCATCATTTTACCGTGGTTGTCAGCGAGAAAAGTTTAATAAATGTTTGAAATTATCTTTAAAGTTTGTTGCAAGTCGCTAAGTAATATCATTCTCATGTAGTGTATTTATAAAATCTCGTCGCGTTATGTGGCAGTTTCTTGCAACTCCCATTGTTCATGACGTGAACCATGCGTCATGTGTGATTTTTATACCTGTAGCAACTGTTGCCTACGGTAAGGATTATGTGTAACAAATTTGGTTGTAATAGGTCCAGTGGTTTAGTAGGAAATGTGGAAAATTGTCGCGTAATGCAGCAGTTTTTCTCTCATCTCATTGTTTATGACGTCATATCTCGTGAACACTCTATTGTACGTGACCTTTACACTTATGGTGACCGTCATCACGGATTGAAGCTTGTGGGCAAAATTTCATGACGATTGGTTCAAAAGTGTTTATTTGAATAATAGCTAGAGACA